>CM073935.1:22458118-23708118 GCA_037179545.1 Sesamia inferens
CTAGAGAACCTAAGATTTTAATGTAAAAACTTGTTAACATAAATTACAATTTAGAATAAGCTATTTTGTCAAACGTGGAATTACTTCTATTCAATACAAATTGTCTTACTACCTACATTTCAACTCAAAAGGTATAAATTGAACCCAAAATCATTATGTCAGATCTTACAAAATGTAATTTATTCTTTCAAAAAGGTCAATACAGTTTAAAATAGATTGTCAATGTGATTTCAAAACTGTAAGTCAAAACGGTCAAATACTTATGATTTATAGCAAGATTGCGTGAGATGTGATGTTGCTAGCTCTAAAAGTGAATTTACAAAGTGACGAAGAAACTGGAATTATTCAGTTTAATGAAAAAGTTTATTATTTCTATGTGTGTATATAAAAATTATATATTTTCTAAACAGACTAAACGTTCTCAAAATTACGAAAATAGCCCCTCTGGCGTACAGTAAGTCTCATTCTTGGAGAGTGAGAAACAAAGAGCCCATCTCAAGTTTAAAGTTGTTGTTTTTCTATAAGGTACACGTATGCTTGGTCATCAAGTATAAAATCGTCATATTTTCCCTAGCTGCGCCCCACGGTTCCACTTGCAAAGTCTCAATCCCGTGGGAATATTAGGATTAAAGTTAACCTTACCTATATCGTTATCGAGGCTATGGTCTACCTAAATGCAAAATTTCGTCCGTAACTATTTACCCGTTTTGGCATGAGACACATTCAGGTTATAAACATAGAAAAACTCTTCTGGACCTGCAGTCAAGGATGAAAAGGAGCCTATGTCCTTCTGCACATCTTCGGCTAACTACCTATCAAATCCACCAAGATTTGTTTAGAAGTTAGGCATAACAGGATAGACGGAAAGACCGCGTAACTTGCGATGGATAAGTTCATTAACTCGTTCATTAACTGTTAACGAGGGTAACCCCTTTAATATAAGATCGTAAAACATCACCCTCTGTTGTTTCACAGTGGGATAAACAGTTAGTGATGCGCAATACCACAAAACTTTTTGTTAGCTAGTGATGTGAACCTCATGCTACGTCTTATGAGGTCATTCAGATTGCTAAGTATTTAAATATCACGTTTTGCCGCCGCTGATGATCTCAGCAGGAAAATATTTAATCAAACATTTATATGTATTAAGTCAAGTCTAATAAACTACATATTCAGTGTTGGAGATTAAAATAATTAGAAATGCCATACACATAAAAATGTGGGTATTATTGTTTTAGTTAGAGTAATTACTGCGCGTACGCAAGAAAATTACAGCCGTGACAATGAATTGCCGTAATAATTTCAAAACGAAGGTATCTCGAAATCTTAGTCACAAACAAGCAACATGCGTGTGAACGCAGATAAGAGTCATCCACACAAAAAATTGACGAATGATACAATTAAAAGCAAATGATATCTTAAATATCTTACCAGAAGACGTGAGAAAACATCCGACCTTCTGGCATAGAACAATCAGCCGTTATTAATATGTAACACTGTCTTCAAATGTCACAAGCACAGTTCACAATAACGGAACACAACGTACATGCAAAAAGTGGACGCGAAAAGAAATCAAACGATCGAACGCGATTGGCCGGGCGGTTAGAACGTTCGAATCCGAAATTCAAATTGGCCAATGAGAAGAGATCGCGCATGCGTGCAGCAACGACGAACGCTTGTCGCGGACTGAGGCAGTTTCTCAAATGAGTGGTGGTTGACGAGCCTTCTCGATTCACACTGTCAAGTTAACTGTCTAAGTTACACACAATTTTCAACTTTAAGTTTCTGTTTAGTAGGTGAAATTTCGTTTGTATGATTTTGGTGGTTAAGACAATTTATACCACAAAGAAACACATTGCCACCTCGGTCGCCTTCACATGCGCGGGAGTACACTTTTTTGCAATGTCTCGTTTTAATTTTCTTCGTACATAAATTTAAAATTTTTATATAACATAGAAAATATGCTGCCCAAATACAAGCCTCATATCAATAACGCTGCGATTATATCAAAACTGTTACATAAAAAATGTAAAAAAATAATCTTCAAGAATGTATTTAATACTAGCTGTCGCCCACAACTTCGTCCGCGTCAATTTCAGTTATTATTTTATTATGACCGCGATTAAGTTTTACATCATCCCCCTTATTCATAAACGCTGTTTAAATTTAACTAGTGATTAGCGATTCTTTAACCATACATTTTTGACTGTTTAACGTCACTAAACTTTAATCATCCTTTATGAATAAACACCAAAGTGTTTAAGGGGTTTATTCATAAACGATTTTTTTAATAGTTATAAACTAGCACTTGACCACATTCCCGCCTGATGGTAAGCAGTGATGCGATCGTTGATGGTAAAGCGCGCTAGTTTATTAAGAGCCTATTCACTCAGAAAAACTGAGCGAATAGGAAGGAAGACGGCAGTTGAGCGAGGTGATGCAATGTTAAACCCAACAACACGACCAACGATGCTGCGCCAAAGGGAGATTGATCTGAAGACCCTCCACGACCAAACTCCCAACACAACAACATTAGGCGCATCGTACCCGGCACACATCGCAACACAACTGCTCAGACCCGTTCTCCGAACGGCTTCACCAGAGATCATGCCGGAACACGACAAATCGCTTGGCGGCAAGGCTTTGTCTGGTGGGTGGTAAGTGGTAACTTCTGAATGAATGTACCCCTTAAACACTGTGGTATTTATTCATAAAGGATGATTAAAGTTAAGTGACGTCAAAAGGTCAAAAATGTATAGTAGAAGAATCGCTAATCACTAGTTAACTTTAAGCAGCGTTTAAGATTAAGGGTATGTTTTAGGTAACTTGAGCACACACAACAGAATGCCTCAAAGATGATTAACTTTCGGCCGTTTTCCACAATTTCCTTTGATTCACTCTTATTGGTCGCACCGTGATGTTATACAGTATGTTAAGAAAACCCTGTCCGACCCGTGAAGGTGTTGTTAGGTATCGATAACTGATTCTACTAATGGATACAAAACCGGGCTAAACTTAAAAAAAATCCCCCTAAAAAAATTAATATTATTTCGCAAAAAGAGGTAACTTAATAAATGTGCGTAAACACCCTTCCGCGGGCGGCGGGTGGCAGGGCACGCGGCACGTGGTCGCATCGCTATTCGCTCATAATAATACCGGTGTTGTCACTTTTTTAAAAATTACCAAATTTCGGGGAAGTTGGAATTAATTCGCGGGAAAAAAAGATTATTTCAAAATTCATTTGTATTGGTAGGTACTATGATGATTACGTAAAATTTTAATTAAGCATATTGCTTAATAACAATGCTTAACAGAGCAGCTCAGTCCCAAGCTTTTATATCTTCTAAATACTCTGTGATTTTATAATACCCCTTTTTGCAAAGTTTGACCTTTAATAGTTTTTAAATCGTTTAATGGGTAAGTTTCGAAAGCCGCCATTACAACCCAGCAAAATTAAAAAATACTCTGCTACCTCAATGGTTCTCAACTAGGTCATAGCCTTATTGGGAATCATTTCAGATTTGGTTGACTTATAGTAAAATGTAAAGCATTACAGTAGGCCTAGTATGAGTTTTCATTACGAAACTCATCGTCGATAATGAGCGCGTTTGATTCAGCGATTGGCCCGTTTCAAGGTCGTAAGAACTCTCAACCAATGAGAGCGCCAAACGCGCTCGATATCGACGATCGAGTTTCGTATTTAAAACTCATACTAGGCCTACTGGTCGTGAACATCTCTGATTCTTTTTGGTTTTTCACGTTGACACTTACCGCTTACGTAAAAACTGAATAATTCAAATTATAAATAAAAAAAAAAACTGAATATTAGGGATATTTCCTGGGTGAAAAAAAAAATGATTCTATTTAGTCCGTCATTCAGATTATAGAAAAATATTAGATACGTATATTTTGTTTTATCAAATCAATAAAAAATGACAGATATGAAAGGCATCAAAGATCAGGAGTGGTGGCTGGTGACGTTACTGCTCGCTAAAAGTGTAGCATGCAGTGAAGTCACACGAGTTTTCAACGCACTGTGTTGTCTACATTTTTTGTTTATATGAAAAAAGAAAAATACGTGTCTAGTCTTTTTTGGAAATCTGACTGACGGACTACTTTTTTTTTTTTTTAGTCAACTATTCGATAGGTAGATAGTTCAAATGACTGAAGTTTAAGTAGTGGTATATTATTTGATTACATGTAAAAAAAATATATATAAATTATAATACATTATGCTTGACCGCAATCCCGCCTGATGGTAAGGCGCGCTAGTTTATTAAGAGTACCTATATTCACACACAAAAAAAACTGAGTTAATAGGAACGACAGTTGAGTGAGCTGATGCAATGTTAAACCCAACAACACGACCAACGATGCTGCGCCAGAGGGATATTGATCTGGAGACCCTTCACGACCAAACTACTGACACAACAATATTTAGCGCTTCGTACCCGGCACACATCGCAACACAAATGCTCAGACCCGGCCTCCGTACGGCTTCACCAGACATCATGCCGGAACACGACGAATCGCTTGACGGCAAGACTTTGTTTGGTGGGTGGTAACTTCTGCTGGCAGCCGATATTATGGCCTACCACCGAGAAAAATTCAGCATCAATCTCTTACTGTAACAAAGCGCAATACATAATATTGTACTTTTATTACAATGTGTAACCTAAAAATCACATTTTTCAACCTCTACGTAACGCTATTGTGAATGACGTATAGTCAGCTAAAACGTTGTCAAGGTGACCGATTTATTATGCCACTTTGCTTTACTTAAAACTAAAATAAAAGATCTTATCACAAAAACTTAAGCACTTAATTCGATAAAGAATAGAGGTAAACAAACCGTTGCTAGGCAACGAGTAGTTTACGCCTAAAAGACAGATGTTAACAACCTTTTCTACATAGATGATTTTCATGAAGTATGATTACCTGCTTCCTACTAATTTATACAGTTTATTTATGTTTACATATTTATGATTTGCATAGAACGCTTAACCGATTTGAATGAAATATGACACACATGTAAGCTAATTTCCTAATAGATTAAATTTTTTGATACTTATACAGCATGTTAAGAAAACCCTGTCCGACCCATAAGGATAATAATGGTTATGTAAACAAATGACCAAATAAAATATAAAATTTTGCATAATCATCATAGTAACAATACTAATGAATTTTGATATAATCTTTTTTTCCCGCGAATTTACTGTAACTTCCCCAAAATTCGGCAAATTTAAAAAAGTGTAAACACCATTTTAGACCTTATAATTGTCGGCTTTCTTTTGATTATTTTTTTAGGTTCTTTAGCGGCGTCAGTGTGTCTAGCCGCCGACGGCGGCAAAGGAATAATTAGAGCTGTACTAGTTTTTGCGTAATAACGTTTTGTTTTTGTCGCTATTATTCGAAACTGTACCTGGCCGAATGATTTGTTGTAAAAACACAGATTACCTAATGGTAAAAGTACTTTTTTTGATTATCGATTAATTACTCATAACAATATTGTAACATAAGTACCTATTAGTAAATAGGAACTAGAAAGGTCTTATGAAATCCGATTTTAGGAAAATATTATAAACAATGTAAAGCATTCAAGTTCACCTGATTTAAGTTATGTAAAAGTTCTAAAATCTAAAGAACGTCATGCGATGTTGAATCGATGCGTGAAATTCTGCAATTTTAAATCGATACCAAAAATCGTTACGAGAATATTTTGAATACTTTCACACCTCTAGTCAAAGGGCACCGCCGTGCAGCTAGAGTACCTATTTTTATGAAATAAAAATCATTTTTATTTTAAATTTATTAGTTTCGCGTAGACATTGCGTCCGTGTAGACGTATCGTTTATTGTGTGATCATATCGTTTTCTAACGTAATGTAACATGCTGATGGAAGGTAGTAGGTAACTGCAATTGTGTTATCTTGTGATCAAGTGTTGAACGATTCGGATGTGACTACTTATTGGTCAATGTGGTTCCAGCATGACGGTGCCCCACCATATTTTTGCCGACCTGTACGTGAGTACCTCCACTATCAGTTCGGCGAGCAGTGGATTGGTAGAGGTGGACTAACTTTGTGAAACACCGTGCTAATCTCGTGCGACGGTGCCAGGCCGGTATCGTTCTTAGTGAACGAAATATGGAACAACATCTCCGCCACAGCCATTGTGCTCATCAAATGAAATTCGAAGATACATTCGGAGGGTCAGACGACCTTCCTACTTAAAAAAAGTTCTTTTCACGAGCTGCCTAAGTAGGTATCATTGTTTCTTTCGAGAGTCGATAAACGTGGTTAGACTACCTATACCTACATGCATGAGGTCAACTGAGGTCACGACCTGTGCCTGTGTTGCCATGAAATTACCTATTTATTTTATTTAAGTTATTTATTTTTAAGGGGGTATTTTTTTTAGTTTAGCCAGGTTATGTACGCATTAGTAGAATCAGCTAACGATACCTAACAATACCTTCACGGGTCGGACAGGGTTTTCTTAACATACTGTATATTATACTTAGTCCATACTTGAAACTATTACAATGCATGTGTTATGCAGTTGATTTGAAAGTAAATAAAATACGCAAAATTGTATTGACAAATGGCTCAACTTTATTCATTGGTTGAATTCCACAAAATTTGTTCAATACCTGGATTTCATCCATCATTCCTTTTTTGTAGGGCTATCACGTAAAATTAATGTCGACTTTTTAATGGTTGTTCGAAATAATAAGTTATTATGCATGTTATTTTAGTGATTCTATTGAAATATGTTGTAATAGGAATTGTTAATAAACAGCATGTAAATAATCATGTTAAAAACAGGAGATTTGTAAAACGTGCATTGTGATAACCCTAAATTGGTTTTTACCTCTATTCTTTATGGAGCTTGGCGTTGGTATAGTGTAAGTGTTGTCAAACAACATGATGTTTAAGAGCTGATTGGTCTAAACAACTGTTAAACACTATTTTGTGGTAGAAAGGTAAGAATGCCGTTGTTAATGCGCATTTCCAATATCTCACTCATTCACTCATTCACTAAATTATTAACAATGGCTCCAATTCTTTTGTTCATAAACTAAATTAAATTTAAGTTCAGTCCATATTTTTCTTTATATTTCATTAAGAAAAGGATAGAAGATAAAATGTCAATTTAGACCTGACAAACTAGTGCGCTCCTGATGTAAACTAGCGTATTTTAAGTCGCCATGTTTATAATCGCGTCTAACCTGTCTATGGAGTAGGTAGAATAGAATAGAATAGAATACTCTTTATTATGTACACCATATAGATTACAGAACATAAATAAAAATATTTTACAAAGGGTGACACAATGGGCGGTCTTATCGCTAAGAGCGATCTTTTACAGACAACCTTTGGATGGAATTCTAAGGGGTAGGATAAAGAAATAGTGTAGGTAGTCTACAGTGTACTATTTACATAGATTATACAATAAATATATACGTTAAGTGTATCATACTAGTTTAAATAAATTTATACATCTAATTAATAAATATCATACAAGAGCACATTAAATATAATAATATGTTTAAAGAGAGAGGAAGTGCTTTTTTATAGAAGATACAGTTTGTATCTTAATTTGACAGGTTTAAACTAAAATGAAGAAGTGCACTTATTTCATTATACTTTTAACTTTTACATGGGGTTATAATCCGCAATAAAATATAAAACGGTTTTCTGAGCGGCATACAAAATCATAGCGAGATTATTTTAATAATTTTTTGTTTTCTACATAGCTCGCCATCTATCGAGCTGTCATAGAGTTCGATATCGCTATGGTTTCATTTCGCACATTTAGTTCTGATGGATATATTTTGATTTTTGTTAGAAGCGCTCCTACCGGGATTTCGGCTATCTGCGTAGTGACGTAATTCAGTGGTGTTTTATTCCTATTCCTATTTCCTCCTATTCCTATTTCCTCCAATTCGAGCCTGGAAAATACAGCGGTTATAACTGTAAGATATATTAATTTTAAATATCCAAGTAATATCGAGCAATTGTGTAGGTAAAAACTATAAATAATCTCAATTAATATCACAAGGGCGTCGAATCCCTAGTTCCCAAACTAATTTCAGGTCATCCTTTTCTTATTTCATCAAGGAAAGGACAGACGACTTTTTTGATCCATCTCCGTTTCACCATCGGACGACCCGTCATACGGCAGGTTTCCATCCTTATGTTGTCAACACCACTACGATCCGGACGAAGCGTTTCGCCTCCTCCTTTATACCGCGTACATCGAGGGACTGTTTGACAGCGGCGGTGTTTCCATCGGACTACAATTTGAGTGTCTTCAAGGCTAGAGTGAATACGAGTAGGCTCTTAATAAACTAGTGCACTTTACCATCAACGACAGCGTCACTGCTTACCATCAGGCGGGATCGCGGTCAAGAAGAAAAGAAGATAATATTAGTTTAGTCAAAGTAATAAAACTGATCTGCATTTATTTATTCACTTAGAAATGAAAAAAATAACTAATTAAAAAACTAGATACCTCCCAAAAAAGGACTGCTTGAACATACATATTTATACAGTATGTTAAGAAAACCCTGTCCGACCCATAAGGATAATAAAGGTTAGGTACACACATGACCAAATATAATATAAAATTTTACGTAATCATCATAGTAGCAATACAAATGAATTTTGAAATAATCTTTTTTTCCCGCGAATTAATTCCTACTTCCCCGAAATTTGGTAATTTTTAAAAAAGTGACAACACCGGTATTGTTATGAGCGAATAGCGATACGACTACGTGCCGCGTGCTCTGCCACCCGCCGCCCGCGGAAGAGTGCTTAACGCACATTTATTAAGTTACCTCTTTTTGAGAAATAATATTTATTTTTTTAGGGGGATTCTTTTTAAGTTTAGCCCGGTTTTGTATCCATTAGTAGAATCAGTTGTCGATACCTAACAACACCTTCACGGGTCGGACAGGGTTTTCTTAACATACTGTATAGTCTGGGTAGTTTGTTACTTAGTCCAAGTCAACTACAGATATGGAAAAAAAATGTTTGTGTTACATACACGACTGTTTATTTAATCAATAAAGAATTAAAGTGTACTAGCTTTTAACCGCAGCTTTGCTCACGTGATGGTCGGTAATTGGGGCTGATTCCATTGTTTACAATTTGAACTAATTTTAAGTTCATCTTTTTAATTCTATTTCATTGAGAAAAGGACAGAAAATAAAAAAAAGTCCTGTCAAATTTGAATATTTTAGACGAGATTAAAAACATGGCCGTTTAAAATGTAAATTTTCTTCAGACGTTCACTAATTAAACCATTAAGTGCAGTGCATCTTTTTTTTCCTATTTCATCTAGAAAAGAATAGAAGATAGTTGTTAGGTTAGGTCTATTAAATTAATCAGCGCCTGACGTAAATTGCACGTCAATTTACGTCAGGCGCGTACTAATTGACGTACAATTTTAGTCGCCATGTTTTTGGGCACGTGTAAACTGACTTTGCAGTATTTTAATTTGGCAGGACTAAACTAAAATTTATCTTCTGTTCTTTTCTTAATGGAATACAAAGAAAAAGATAGTTTGAGTTTCAATTGAGTTTAGTTCGTTAACAAGAACATCGGTTCCAATAATGTGACATATTGTCTAATAATGGATATAAATACGAGTTTGTGGAAAAATAACTTTAATTCCTACTGCATTATAATTGCGTAAAACACTAATGTGTTTCATCTTGACAGTTCAACAACATTCATTGCGTTATTTACGTTATTGAGCAGACACGTTTTCGAACATATGGAGCAATGGACTATCAATATAGTAATGATGTGTTATGTAATTAGGGTACCTCCTCTTGAACTTAGCAAAGCTATGATTCGATTTATAACTTTGCTAAACTGTAAAGTACCTACAACTGTAACGTAGCATTCCAAATAAGGCGACTGGAATTACATTTAGTCGATTAACTGAAACTGCAGTAAAAGTTGCTTTTTAGCGAGTTTTATTTTTGTTTTTAATGGCTACGAAATAGAAGTTAAAATCGGTTGAACAGACAGTAGAAAAGTTTTCTTTAAATATCTATACTTAACGCGTGCATAGTTAACAACTTAAACCTACGGAATTTGGAGATTAGAGTGTACGGGTGACAGCAGAAAAACCAAAACCAGTCAAAAATTTCAATCAACCTTGAGCCTTAATGATTTATAGATAAAGTTGAAAATCTTATAAATAAATCTGACAGATTGTAGTAGCTTGATGTGTTGTCATTTGTACAAACAAAGTCTTTAACTCTATTATTCAGTATTAGTCAGGGTTGATATGATTTAAATCCCTTGATTTAAATCAGTGATTTTAATCGTGATTTTATCAAGTGATTATTTTTTTTAAATCAATGATTTAAATCATTACATTTTTACTGCAACCAAGTCTGCCAAAAATTGTCTAGGGACATCCCTGGACATAGAATACGGCGCGCACACGAGCAACGCTGAGAACAGTTCTTCGGCTGGGGTCGAAAGAGTATTTTCAGCATTCAATTTAGTGCACAGCAAAATAAGAAACAGATTAGGCACCGAGAAGGCAGCCAAATTAGTTTACCTTTTGAAGGAACTCAATACTAAAAAATAATAAAGTTTACTACCAAGTTTATTAATACTTACTTACTTAGTTACTACTTTCCTTGTAATTTTTTCAACGCTACTGTTTTTTAAATTGTTGACTTTATTAGTAGAACCTAAATTTTATCCCTCCTTAATATTATACATGCGAAAGTAACTCTGTCTGTCTGTCTGTCTTACGCTTTCACGTCTAAACCCCTGAATTGATTTTATTGAAATTTGGTACAAAGATAGCGTTGACCATGAGAAATAACATAGGATAGGTTTGATTCCGGACTTTTGAAGAGTTCTCTTGGAAACGCGATATAACCGAACTCCACGCGGGCGAAGCCGCGGGTGGAAAGCTAGTTAATAATATAATTAAACCAAAACATGTGGTTTTCAGTTTAATGAAGAACTGACTATGAAATTTAAAAAAAAGACAAGAAAGTAAAAAAAACTTCAATAAAATCTGATTTAAATCAAATAAACCTGATTTAAATCAAATTAATCGGATTATTTTGTTTTTTTTTTAAAAAATCATGATTTTTATCAACCCTGGTATTAGTACAGGCAGATAGTTTAGTGTGGAATCAGTCCTCACATAGCGATGAACTGTAAAAGGAATTAGTATTTAAGTTCAACAAAGTGTAATGATGGACGACATTGACCAAGTTTTAATCTTATTTAAGTGAAGGAGACACCGGTGGTGTACACGCACCTTATTCCAAGGTAAACAACTATCAACTTTATTTTAATATATATTAAATCGATTTCAGAGTGACCAGTAGGCACAGAAAAGTTATGTGAATATTTTATGTTTTAACGTAAACTGAAGTTAATTGTGTAGGATTTAAAGTTAATTTTACATTAATTTATATTTGCTTAGGTATATTGTTAGAGTTCCTTAGCCAAATGGCAAAAAACGGAACCCTTATAGATTCGTCATGTCTGTATGTCCGTCTGTCCGTCTGTCCGTCCGTATATCACAGCCATTTTTTTCCGAAACTATAAGAGCTATACTGTTGAAACTTGCTAGGTAGATGTATTCTGTGAATCGCATTAAGATTTTGATGCAAAAATAAAAAAAAAAATAATAAATATTGGGGGCTCCCCTACTTAGAACTGGAACTCAAATTTTTTTTTCCATCAAACACATACGTGTGGGTTATCTATAGATGTCTTCAAAAATGATATCAAGGTTTCTAAAATATTTTTTTTCTAAACCGAATAGTTTGCGTGACCGACGCTTCCAAAGTGGAAAAAAGTTGGTCCCCCCCTCTAACTTCTAAAATAAGAAAATGAAAAATCTAAAAGAAAACATATGATATACATTACTATAAAAACTACCAACGAAAATTGTTTTGAACGAGATCTAGTAAGTAGTTTTTTTTTTTTTACCTCGTAAATCGTAAACCGCTTATTACCGCGTAATCTTTCATACAAATAACTTAAATCCTTTAATTTCATAAATCAATGGTACGGAACCCTTTGTGCGTGAGTCCGACACGCACTCAGCCGGTTGTTTTTCTTTACATACTTTAGTTTAGAATGGGCAATATCTAAGAGAACACAGTTGGTGCAGTGGCTGTACGATCGACTGCTGGAACAAACATATACCTAGCGTAGTTGTCGTGAATTAGTTGTAATAGTCGTTGTGGAACCAGCCTCTCAAGTATAACAGTGCGGGTTCGATTCCAGGTCAGGCAAGTACCAATGCAACTTTTCTAAAGTTATATGTACTTTCTAATTATATCTTGGACACCAATAACTGAAGGTGAAGGAATACATCTTGTGGAAATCTGGACTTTAAGTCTGAAATCGCCAACCCGCATTGAGCAAGCGTGGTGATTACGCTCAATCTTTCTCTGTATGAGTGGAGACCTGTGCTCGTAGTGGGACGAAAAGAAAAGGTTGATGACGATGTAGTTGTAGTTCTGAAGTTTGGCTGAACAAAGCAACTTACATGCAAACATTTAAACTTACATTCACAAAAGAGAAGCAGCGGTGCAGCGTCAAATGGAAGGTGGGCCATTTTTTTGTAGGTAGGTGCCGGTTACAATCTTAATTGCGAGATATTAGTCTACTGTGAAATCCTATTTGTTCAAATTGTCTTTCCCTCTGCTAGTTTGGATTTGAAGTCTTTTTGGATCTCCAAATAGACTTCGAACCCAAGTCGGCCGTACTTGTGATCGTAGCCGATTCCAAATGTTTCTATCGGCAACGGTCCCATGTGCCTTGGCGGAAGGCTCTTAGATGATCTGTCAAGGCCGCTTGTTGTTCGAAAAAGATAGCGTGACCCCTGGTGCATACGCAATTGAAGTTACACGCTCATTCGCTTGCCAGAGCGGGAGAGGTCATTTGATGATTGATCTTGGTTCATTTGGTGTGTTATACTCTTTCAACAATTGGAAATCTTCCAATCCAAAAAAGGTTCTCAGATGGTTCGATAAAATGGTTAGGATACAAACTTCCTGCAAGCTCTCACCGTATAATTACGGGTTAATTATTTATTTATTCCGATACTTTTGAATCGGAGGCTTTAATCCGAGGTTAAAGCATAACATAGGAGCGGCGGCGGCCTGTCCACTGTTACATTTCACGCGGTGTATTCCCTGACTCCTGCTACGTGCACTCTACGGTCAATTATTATTTTTTCACTTATTATTAGTTTGTTACGCACACGACGTGTTCATAGGTTATAGCCATTTTCGCTGCTTTTGGAGGCAACTCATTTGATTTAATTTGTTTAAAAGCCAGTTTTCATTTAATGTGTCTAATATAATATGCTGCTTTGGGTTTTAATAACTTCGTTGAATTTCTTGTTTATTTGGAAACAGGCCAATTTTTCACTGACCCTGCCTCCTCCTCCGGTTCCAACTCGGATAAATCAGATTTAAAAACTCCGGCTCCGGTTTCGGTTCCGATATAACTACCTCCGTTACAACCCTAGTTATAACTATACATCCAGGTTATAAACAGTATGTGTGCCAAATTTCATCCAAAGCCGTTAAGTCGTTTTTTCTTGAGAGTAATAAATATACATACTTACATACATCCATTTGCTAACAAACAAACGAGTAAGATAAAAATTAACTCCCAGCTCGCCGCATGTTAAATACCTACCTACGTTTAATAATAATAATATTGTATACATGAAGATTGTGTTGTTAAAGGTGTGACTGGTTTCAATATAATAATTCAAGGTGTAGGAACAATACAAGTATTAATCGAGTGTTAAAATGTAATGTATAATAGAGACGACGTAATAAAATCAGAACGGCACGTGCGTCACCGAAATAAAGAACGAAGCGGAAAAATTCATACGAAATCTTGTTTTTTTTTTTTAATAATTATAAACTAGCGCTTGACCGCAATCCCGCCCGATGGTAAGCAGTGATGCGATCGTTGATGGTAAAGCGCGCTAGTTTATTAAGGGCCTATTCACTCAGAAAAACTGAGCGAATAGGAAGGAAGACGGCAGTTCAGCGACGTGATGCAATGTTAAACCCAACAACACGACCAACGATGCTGCACCAAAGGGAGATTGATCTAAAGACCCTCCACGACCAAACTCCCAACACAACAACATTAGGCGCATCGTACCCGGCACACATCTCAACACAACTGCTCAGACCCGGAACACGACAAATCGCTTGGCAGCAAGTCTTTGTCTAGTGGGTGGTAACTTCTTCTTCTTCTGAAAATGTCTACAAAATCTGATAAAAGTTCATACATTAACTTTTTGGGCCCACCCCTGACCCGTCCTTGTCACCTGTGGTCTTATTTATATGACCCTCCCCTGACCTGGAGTGACGTTACCGCCCCCCTCCCCCTTGTCCCATTTTGAAGGCCTCCTATGTAAGTACTATTCAATTATCTTTTTAGTCATTGTCGACATATGTAGATTTAATTTGCCATAGTAAAAAGTAAGATAGAAGAGATGGATATGATAAAATATATATAGATCTCCTTAAAGTGTGACGTAATTAAGGCTTGGCCTCTAAAGATAGACAAAAATCACAACACAAACAAAAATATTGCCAGAATTCCAAATACGTGAACTCGAGAAAAGGGCCAAACATGAAACAGGTACCAGACGACGACCAGTTCTTGGCCGGGCTTCTGAAATGTGTGCGTGAGCACAGTTAAATAAACCGACGCGTTTTGAGGTCTGCCGGTGCAAAGTTTAGGTATGCGAGAATAATGGAGAGATATTTATATACAATTTTTAAACAGACTAGAAAATGTAGTCGTAATATTAATTGATCTACTTTCATATTTTGGTATTGTTACGGAATAGGGCTACTAAAATGTTGGTTAAGGGTTACGAAGTTTATTGGTAACAATGGCACAGTCGATAGTAGGCAATGACAAGTAGAATGTAGCTGATGTCGCATCGAAGTTTACCCTGATCCTAGAAGAACGAATATTCCAGATCTAACTACTACCTGGCAGTTCACAGGAAACTAAGATTCTAGAAATTTCAATGTCAACCCCTCGTTGTCAATGTTGATGAAACTTGTACTGTTCGATAGATAACCTTAGGCTTAGCAATGCATTTTTAAATCGTACCTCTGCAATGGCTAGGTCTCAAAAGTTGCGTAAGGTATGTCATGCAATATTGAACCTTATGTCATCACCATAAGGTGCATTCTTAACAGGATTTATATATTTTTGGATGTGAGTTTTGTATTCTAGTTGTACCTATACTAGATTGAAAATTTTTTCAAATGTATATTATCTTCCTTTCGAAAGATGGTTACGGCCAAGTCAAGCTATTTCGAAATTATAGGGCTGTTTTATGTTACTAGGCACAGGTTGTCGCGATTTTTTAGTTCATAAACATGCTGGATGACTACAGTTCAACCGTCAAGAGAATACGTTCCTAACACCTGTCAGTGCGACGATTTTAGCTAATCTATTAGCTTACAAAGTTCAAATTCGCAAAACACGTATTCATTTGTATTACACTGACAGGTATCAAGAACGCCTTTCTTCATCGGCTACATTATATTGTAAAGACAGAATCTTGATGAATCAGTTTAGAAATCTCATAACATTGATTTGATAGTAACAAGAACTTAAGATACTTACTATCACAACAAGGGACCTTAAAAAGGATCTCTAAAAGTAAGAACATCACAAAAACTTGTTTCGTTGGTCATCAAGTTCGAACCAACGGATGGCGGAGGTCGCCGGGCAACATTCCACATCATTGATATTTTTAGGCATTCGCTAATGTCGAGCGAACAAATTATGTAGCTGTTGTTGCAGAATAAAACATTGACGGTGCTTGGTAGATTGATGTATTAGTAGAATTAGATAATGCGCATAAGCAAGATGTAATAATGGATATATACAAAAGGGGATTGTAGTGTTGGAAGCTGTTTTAAGAAACTTTAAAATATAAATGGCGGCAGGTACCGTTAATGTGATGGGATGAACTCGATACTTTTTTCAAATATCGTCCAAATAACAATTGCAGTAGTTATAAATAAGTAATAGAAGGAGGACAAGGATTACTTTGGACTTTCTCAAGAGGAAAGACATGGCCTATACTAATTGAATGAACATGTTGAGCATTCTGCAGTGCGATTTGTAACTCTGTGAAAACTTAGGTGAAGTGGACTGTCACTTCTACTAATACTGAAGGATAGACACTATCAACAGCTCACTCTAAACTAACTTCACCCAACTTTTCTTAGAGATTTATTCACAGAATCACTCGACTGTTTACATTTTGTTGTAGGCATGGTAACAACAGTAACTACGTGTATTATATACATCACTACATAGTACATATAAAACAAAGTCCCTTTCTCTGTCCCTATATCCCTATGTATGCTTAAATCTTTAAAACTACTCAACGGATTTTGATGCGGTTTTTTAATAGATAGAGTGATTGAATAGGAAGGTTTATAAGCATAATAACATCTAATGTTATATCGTAAATAATTTAATTATTTCGCTTACATTGCAACCACTGGGTGAACCCTACGAGATTTATCAAAATAATATATATTGTACACATAGAAAAGGTCTACAGAAAAGTCCTGGATGGTATATGTCTATCTCTTATGAATATCCCACAATAACATTTTTTGTCATTTAATTCTTTCGAAACAATAATAGATAATTTTTGAATCGATTTTAACAATATAGCATTAATCCTTATCCAATTAAATACATTGTTGATTTATTATAGATCTATATGCCCCTTTACAGCATATGATGTAAATGAATATTTCCGAAGATATTACAGATTTAAAAGTTGCGGGGGTACCGACCGGCCGAGGCGCCCGGATCGGTGCGACGGCGGGCCGCTATTTTTTAAGTAAGACGTTCACAGTTTTTCTGTAGTGCATTTAGTATCAGCAAGCCGGAGCGGGTCGCTAGTAACATATAAAATAAGTGAGTAGGATTACGTGAATTCAGAAAAAACAATTGACTGACACAAGACGTCAATTCATTACTCGTGTTTTTTTAGCTAACAACTTGTTCAAACAACTTTTTAAGTAGTAACGTACCACTCTGATTTGATTAGACAAATGAAGTTGGTTTGGAAACAATTTCTCACACCCCACGTCCCATCGTTAATAAAGTTGGCTAGAATTTATAGTATGCAGGAGGACAGGATGGGTCAAGGTTAGGGAGAGAGTCTTTCGGATGAATGAGGATGTTAGTAATGTTGACTTTATTTTCCACGATGAGATGGAAAAGAGGATGAGGTGAAAGGTTTGACGTCATGACCTCTGGTCCAAAGCCCCTATCGTTGGGTCGACGTCAATAATCAACAGTTATAAAATCAAGCTCCTACAATTTATCAAATTTCTTTAATAAATTTTAAGCTTTATGATCAAAGCGCAAGATGTAGTTTGATTTGTTTGTCTGTACCACATAATATTGATAAGACCTCCAGCTCACATCGGTCATTGACTCTAAAATATAAATACATATAACAGTTGCGTGCTGAAAAATACGTAACACGATCAGACATAAAACCGTTACTTTAACTGTGACGCTTGTTATGGAATACCAAACTAATGTCGGCTCTAGTAAAAAAAGATTTGGTGCCGTCAGTACTAGAACTCGGTTAATTTATTACATGAAAATCAGTCTACAACATTGTCCCTGCTGAGACACAGTCCAACTCTCTGTAGCGGTACCTATAACCGCCACAAATGAACAACGCGTCAAACTGAAGTCACACGAGTTCTACATCTCGCAAGCAGAGTTTACCGTGCAATTAGCATATATACAACTTCCCAACTTCAACCGTCGGGCATGTGCCCACTAGACAAAACACCTGTCTGGTCGGAGGATCATCCCTTTTCTATGGAGGATGAGAGTGAACTTTACACTCTATTTCTCATACCTCCACACTCTATAACAAGAAGTTGTCTGTAGTCCACCTAAGGATCGAGTGCGGATTGGTAGATTTCATGTCTTCTAATTTATGGTTCTAGGACCTGGTTTGGCTATGGTCTGGTCGGAGGTTAGAACAAACCGTGTAATTCGAATCCAAGTAGTTTCTTTACTCTGTAAACCCCCCTCTTAAGCAGTGATAATGAAATAACTATCGATGATGAAATACTTGTACATTCCACAACGTTCCTCGATAATTCTTTCACTATTCAGGCCCCTCGTTTGTGGAATGCATTGCCAATTGAAATAAAACTCGCGCAGTGGTTGCAGGAATTCAAGAGACTTGTGAAGGAACACTACTTGTCGTTATGATCTTGTTCAACGAACATTTTTTGGCTACTTTATTTGCTTATCGGTTATTTTCAGTATCTATGTGTTTATTTATGTGTGTACCTATTTGTGGATCTACGTTAGTATATTGTATTAATAATATTTGCAACAACGACAGTCCCATTTATGGGAGAATCTGTACATGCTTTGGTTGTCTGGAAGAGTGATTAGGCCACCCATTGCATGTTTTGTTGTGTTGAATGTTTGATTGATAAATAACTTACGAACGGTTCAAATTCACAGCCGTAAGTTAACTCGTAAGCAACCACTGATTGCATGGCGTTTATTATTTACTTGTTCTGAAATTGATTATTATTTTTAAGAACTTTATGTCTACACCCGTAACTGCTACTGTTAAATCTAGATGTGCAAAAAGAAACCGCTTGTTTTATGGCTTATTTTTGAATTGATTCATCTCTATTTTATAATTTTTGGTTGGATATGACGCATGTTTATAACCAGCTTGTTATTTTTTCTGTGTTTGTCTTCTTTTATAATGCGTCATTTTTGCCATAAATAAAGGTATACTCTTTCTTTAAATCGAGGCATGATATTAATTTGTAGATTAAAAATAAACGCCTGGTAGGTTTTTTTGGAAGAACTGTCAAAAAATCAAAATTAGGTATTGGAAAGGAATCTCAGGAAATTTATTATGTTGAATGATAGTCTGTCTGGGTTGAAGGACAGCCGAATGTGGGAATGGAACACCACGGAAATGGAACAGACACAGACATGACAAATTCCGTCAATTTCAATTCACGTAAACGTAAGGACAATCGAGGATACAAATACAAGTAAAGTTCATCTACACATATTTTACAACACTATCAAAACCATCTGTTCTATTTTTCTAGCAATGAAATACTAAATCTATGATTTTTTTTATATTTCAATGGTACCGATATTGACATTCTGCCAATGTCAGATGTGAGAATTATAATGACACACATTGTATCACCTCGCTCTGCTGCCATCTTCCTTGCTATTCACTGAGTTTTTTACGTGAATATGCTCTTAATAAACTAGCGCGCTGTGCCATGAACGATTGCATCACTGCTTACCATCAGGGGGGATTGCAGTCAAGCACTATTTTATAATTATTAAAAAAAAATACAATAAAGATAATTGACTTGGTTCATTGCTGCCAATTTATGTCAAGTCTGTATAATTCACAATGATATTTTTTCTTGAATTAATAAGGTTTTCGGTGGTTAGCTGTGATCAGAGGTACAAAAAACTGTGAAAAGACTGTAAGGATTCCAAATTAAGTGGTATCGGTTAAGTGAGATCCGAAAAGAAGATTCGTCTATAAAAAGTCACAAGATTGTGGAAAAACATAGCCTAAGGTATTAAGTCCGCAACTTTGAATTTTTTGTGCGGAAAGTTTGAAAACAAAGAGTCTTTTAGGCACAGAAAATGGTCATACCTATATTAAAATGTTGTTACCACATTCAATAAAACTCAAACTAGCTAATAGATTATATTTTATTTCTAGTAATTTTGACATGGATATTTATCACAATAGTAGAAATAATATTACATATTACAACACCGTTAGTATTTCTGAAGTATGTAGTATTAATAACAATAAAAAACATGTACATAAATATTAAAGCTTCAACTAAATGTAGGTTGACTAGATTATAATAAACATTTGAATAATCAACAGAGTGTAGAAAGCAAGTCTAATATATAGTGTAGAATAAAGTATATATTACTAACAAAATTTAAATAGTATATATAAATTAGGCCTTCCACAGAGCTAAACTAGAAATAAACCTTGAGATTCCTCTAGGAATGTAATTATTTTATTAATACTGAAAAAGACAAATGCAATCAATTAATTGAGGGCTAATCTTAAGTATTCACCTTAACAAAAGGAGGTGCCAATAACGAAAAAAGAATATCTCGTTTTAAAGGCTTAGATAAAAAGATTGTTGATGTTGACGCTTTCAGAAGAATAACAAGAGGAGATCACAATATTCACTAATAAGAATAATTCATTTATTTTTAAATAAAACAGGCTAGATAAAAATAGGCCTTTAATTATAATAGAACTCACTAAAGAAGACATTATTAATAATTATTCCTAAGTACAGAACACAACACCTATCAGAAAGAACACCAGCAATTTGACTTCAAATCAGATATTTTCACCAGATTATGTTACTATTGGTGTATTGTATGTCTTTTAGCCTAAATAAATGTGTTTTCATTCTTCCTGTCTTTCTTTCTTTGATAAATATAAAAGTTCAATTAAAATTAGCTAGCAAAGTGCTGGTCACATCGATCGACATATCAATATCTAAACAAAGTAAAGCAAAAAGAAACATGATAATAATTTATTCTCACATCAACGACCGTATGAAGTGTTTTTGGAAATATCAGATCAAAAATCTGTTTTTATATGTGTACACATCACACACGTGATGTATATTTAACTATCGAAAAATAGATTTTCATAACTCATACTCATACAACACTAACAGCGGCCGCCGATTCGAAAATTAACTACCATCAAACTAAATGTCTTCTGCTTTAACATGTTTATTGTATCGATTCATATCACGTCTGCTGATTTTTGCTAGCTAATTTAATTTGACTTTGTAGATGATTCGGAGCTTCCATCACTCCTACGAAATGAAATGAAATGAAATGAAATGAAATGAAATGAAATGAAATCGTTTATTAAGCAAGTAGGATCACCGATCACTTTTACACGTCATGTTTTTTTTATTTTTTCTTTTTTTTTTTTTTTTTTTAAACTAGATGAAGCCGGCATTTCCTAACTGACTACCTCTGAGAAGAAATAGCCGAAACAAACTCAGGGATCATCGTCTTTTTTAAAGTCCAGACATTAAAAATGAAAATGTTTACAATAATTTACATTATAATTACGCATATTGCTTAATAACAATGCTTAACAGAGCGAGCAGCTCAGTCCCAAGCCTCTCTATCCTCTAAATAATCTGAGATTTTATAATACCCCTTTTTGCAAAGTTTGGCCTTTATATAGGTTTTATATCGTTTAATGGGTAAGTTTCGAATGTCCATGGGAAGCTTGTTGTAAAAGTGTATACATTGACCCATGAACGAGTTGCCTACTCTGTGGAGACGAGTGTGATGTACAGCAAGATTGTGTTTGTTCCTGGTATTTATATTATGAACTTCGCTTATTTTCTTAAAATTAGATATATTTTTATGTACATACATAAGATTTTCAAATATATATTGCGAAGCTACAGTCAGAATGTTCACCTCTCTGAATTTTTCTCTAAGAGAATCTCTAGGACCAAGGTTGTAAATGGCTCGAACAGCCCTTTTCTGTAAAACAAAGATGGTATTGATGTCCGCACAAGTTCCCCAGAGAAGAATCCCATAAGTCATAAGACTATGAAAATAACTAAAATAAACAATTCTGGCTGTATTCACATCAGTTATCTGTCTAATTTTCTTAACAGCATAAGCGGCAGAACTGAGTCTACCCGACAGCTTCTCAATGTGAGGACCCCATTGTAACTTGGAGTCAATAGTCAATCCAAGAAAAACTGTCGACTCGACAGGGATCAACTCTACTCCATTCAGTTGAACATTGGTACTTAACTGCCTGACATTTGGCGTAGAAAATTTAATGAATTTAGTTTTTTTTTCATTCAAAAGAAGGTTATTTACATTAAACCAATGGACAACTTTCGAAAGTGCATTGTTAACTTCGTCAAAATTTGCTAGCTGACGCTTGACTTTGAAAATAAGAGAAGTGTCATCCGCGAACAATACTATGTTGTGATTATCCCTCACGTGATGAGGTAAGTCATTAATATAAATTAAAAACAAGAAAGGACCTAGAATTGAGCCCTGCGGAACGCCCATGGTGACCTCAGATCCTGCAGATTTGTTGCCATTAACATCAACCCTCTGAATTCGATTATTCAGATAAGAAGTCAGAAGGTCGAGAGCTCTGTCCCTTAAACCATAATGGTACAGTTTCCTAATAAGAGTATCATGATGTACGCAATCAAAGGCCTTGGACAAATCACAAAAAATACCAAGAGCATCTTGCGATTCCTCCCAGGCCCCAAATATGTTCTTTAGCAACGCCACGCCCGCATCGGTAGTTGAACGACCCTTTGTAAAACCAAATTGTTTCACGTGCAATAAATTATATAAGTTGAAATGTCTCAACAACTGTTTCAAAATTAATTTTTCAAAAATTTTGCTCAAAGTTGGTAATATAGAAATTGGCCGAAAATTCGTGGGATCAGTTGTACTACCAGATTTGAACAGTGGAATTACTTTGCTAAGTTTCATCAAATCAGGAAATATACCAGATGTGACACAAGAATTAAAAACAATTGCTAAGAAAGGTGCGATAACATCTATTATTGAAGCTACAGTATATACTGACAAACCCCAATGATCGGCAGTTTTTTTTACATCAAGATCCTTAAAAGATTCTATAATGTCTTTAGCAGTCGCAAACGTAAATTCAAAGTGTTTGTCACATTCTGGAACACATTCTTTTAGTATGGCGTAGGCAGAAGTGGAGGAAGAAGACAAAGTTTTTGTTGTTATTATTGGAATACTAGTAAAAAAATTCTCAAACTCAGTTGCTACCTCCAAGTCCGCCTTTATATCTTCATCGTTAATTTTAAGATGGAAATCGCGATTTTGTACTTTGGTTCTTCCAGTTTCAGAATTTATAATTTGCCAAGTTGTTTTGATTTTATTTCTAGAAGATTTTATTTTATTTTTAATGTGTATGGCTTTTGCTGAGGAACAGGCTCTCTTAAAAGTTTTTGAATATTTTTTAACGAATTCTTGAAAAGCTACATCATGGTTATATGTTTTTTCCTGATACAATTCATACATTTTTCCCCTGCTTTTATAAATACCTGGGGTTGCCCAGTCACTAAATATAATGCGGTCGCTAACAGGCAATGTTTTTTTTGTGAAAACTTTCATAAATTCACAATTAATCAAGTTAAATAGTATACTATATGCATGATCCGGGTTGGTGTGATGAGGCAAGCCCGGTAGCTTTTCAATTAAATTATTTTTAAATTGTCCTAAACGATTTTCATTTACAGGAACAAAACTCACAAGTTTTCTTTGAGCTCTGACTTCACTCTTCTGAGGAAAAGTAACTAACTGGCCACAGTGATCAGAGTCTAACTCATTTATAATTAAATGGTCAGAAGGTCTTAGGTTAGAAAAGATGTTGTCTAAACAGGTGGCACTTGTGGCAGTTATTCTAGTCGGCTCAAAGAATCTTGCGTACAAATTATAGGACTTGAATAATGAGATAAATTCATTCACTGTAGCTGATTTCTCTAGAATATTAATGTTGAAGTCTCCACAGACAACAACTGTTTTGTTACTGTGACAAGTCTTTAATAAAACTTCCTCCATATATTTTCCAAAAATATCATAGGAAGCACATGGGGGCCTGTAGACACTTATTACAATGAACCGCTCGAGCTCGATGCAAGCAATTTCAATAACTCGCTCAACAGAGAGGCTTACAATATCAGCCCGTTCTTTAAATTTGATATTGTTGCGAACAATTATTAGGGAGCCACCCCTTATCATATTCACTCTGCTGAATGAGCTACCAATCTGATGGTTATTAAAGCTGAACATGATACGTACTAAGATAATACCGAAATGATTGTACCTAAACTCAGAGTTATCAAGACTTTTTATTTTAGGAATTCTAACATTTAATTGTTCGATACACAACGTTATTTTTTCGCTATACGAAACCTGTATATAGTTTGTTCAGAATAAGGAAATGAATCGGGTCCAATAATTTTTCACCATGTTATATTTTTTCCCAAATGTGTGGTTAGCGAGCGCACAAGACAGGTCACAGCGGATCATAGTGTCCTAGGCTCGCACAGCGGGACTGGGCCCCGACTCGTTGTGCAGGGGTGCAATACGTTAACTTATTGAAATTTTATACATAAATTCTTAACATAAAAATGCTGGACACATGTTTCGGGTTTCGTATATACAAAAAAGGGTTGTATAGTTTAGGTCGTAGATACTTCCAGTCAGAAACACACATACCAGCACCCTAATTGCGCAAGACACTATAATTCTCAATTTTAATAATTTTGAAGCAAATTGCTAATCCATTGCTTCTTATGTTTGAAAAATGAGTTTTCTTAAAGACGTTAACAACGCAATGAATGTTGTTGAACTGTTAAAATTAAATCCATTGGTACTGATAGTATGTTACGCAATTACACTACAGTACCTTGTACCTTGAAAGTAAGCAAGCTTGCATGACGTGTGATATTCACTTAGTAGAACTTGTCATGGCACATGGCATCCAATCTTCTTGCATACTTGCGTATGTTACTGGCAGGTACATTTCTGGCTCGTAAAGGTCGTTTGCATTTAGATCTTCTTTCTAGTCAGGAACCAGGTCTGCATAGGTTCTGCCTTCCCTTTCATGGATACGTGACCACGATATGTTAGTTCAAATCGTTCGTCGTAGTTGTCTTCCCGCATCAGGTAGCTATAAAAAAAAAGAAATAAAAATTCAACCATCGTACCTTACAATCAAATTTGTGTTATGGTAGTGATTAATTTTTTGATATAAATACAAATTTTGGATTAACAACGACTATCTTTATGTTTCTAGGTGGTTGTTCTGAGCCCTACTTGGGTGAGCCTTTAGGTGCGTGGAAATCTTTGATACCATATTATTTCTTTCTTCCCTCTTCACTGTCTACAGTATTAAGATTTTTATCTGAATCAAGTTTAAGCATAGTTTGGTCCGCTGTTTGTCTATTGGTAGTAACTTCGAACTATTTGTTAGCTATTAAGTCGACCCACTTCGTCTGTCTTTTTGCTAACGATAAGACAACAGGTTTACTGAGATCATTTTAATTTCTAAGGCCTGCGATTGATACCGGAGACCATCACAGGTTACTGCTTCCTAATTTCCACACAGTAGGCATAACGGACAGCCCCCTGTGTAGGACTTGCATGAAGGCCGATGAGATCGTGGCGCACGTGCTCTTCGAGTGTACACATCGAGATTAGAAGTGAAACCCTCGGAAGACCTAGATTTTACACGGATGTTCTTAACAAGCCAGGAAACTTAATAGGTTTCTGGTGGGAGGTGAGCTGGTTGGAATAACCACCAACGGCTGCCATGGGCTATGGGAGATTGGTCCACTGGAAGACTTTCCCACACACGCCCGTCGCCTAGCTAGCGGCGGGTATGGTGCGAAAATGCATTTCCACTCGCAAAAAAAAAAGAAGTGCCGAAACCAATAACCAACATAGAACATTGAACCACTTTATTTCACCACAAGCTGTGCAGACGAGAGCACATCAATCTACAACAAACTGTAAAATTTCTTTTTTAGATTTTCAACTTTATTGCAAATGCATAACGGCTCAAGATCGAGTGGGAATATTCGATAGTTTCGGGTAGCTTGACTTGTGTGGCTACCATGAGTTTTCATTGCGAAACTCGTTCGTCGATATCGACCGCGTTTGGCGCTCTCATTAGTTGAGAGTTCTTACAACCTTGAAGAGGGCCAATCGATGAGTCAAATGCGGTCTATCGACGATCGAGTCTCGTAATGAAAACTCTGCTTTCATCCGTACAATAACACGAATCCACACAAGTTCTTGAGTATTAATATTTTGACAATGTTCAGTTGCAGTTCTTAGTTGCTTCTTTAATTTGGACACAAAAAAATTACGCCACAGCGTCCAATATCAAACTAAAACTAAGTTATGGTTATGCATATTATGTCAGATCAGGCAAGTACCGATGTTACTTTTCTAAATCGCCAACCCTCTTTGAGTGAGCGTGGTGATTACGTTCAATCCTTCTCTGTATGAGAGGAGACCTGTGCCCAGCAGTGGGATGATAAAAAGGTACATGATGATATTATGTCTGTGCATGAGGTAAACAAGCAACATAAACACTAAACACAATATAGGAAAAGTACAAGTCCGGATGTGATACTGGATGGCTGAATGCAATAGTATTAAGTTCTATATGTAGGGAATTCTCAGTTTTAAGGTAAGTGCAGTTCTTAATGATTACAGGTAATTTACTAGCTGTTGTTTCAAGTTTACATTTTTGCCTACATATCAAAACCAGCCCATTTTTTTATAGGTAGGAAATTATAAAATTACCTCTACCGGTCTGGACAGAGCGAAAAGGCGTGTCAGACGTTTACTGACTAAAACCCGTCCGTGTTCCTTCAATTTCCTGTGCGCCAATGGCCATGGTAACTATTTAGAAGAACCCGAGGCCTTGGCAGGTCATAACCAGACCTAATGGTTTGGATTTCACTGCTGGTCGCAGTGATCGAAAGTAAGTGTATAAAACAAGCTTGCTAGCAAAGATATTCTAAGCAATATTTATTAGGTACCAATTTCACTGCACATTCAGCTAAAAATATTCCAAATATGTGAACACAGGCCTCAACTCTGTCAGAAAGAGTGGGCCGTCATTTACCACGCGGGCCCAGTGGATGTCACATTGCATTTGTGTCTAGTGACAAATCGCTATATCAAAAGAGACTAGTCCATATAACAAAACCTCACTCAAAACTTAAGCTTTACTTAAATCTCGTTTGAAGCTATCTCATTAGTTGAAACGTGTCTTAAGTAATGCTTAAATCTTGAGTAAGATTCTGTAATACGGTCCTTAGTGTGGCTAATACTTCAACATAGGCATCTTTTTATATGCATATATACGTTAAGTATCGGCTTCCTAATGTGCCTTAACTAGCGCTCTTATAAAAAAGGAAACTACAACTTGTTAGGCTTCCCAACATAAAGGTAAGAGGATTATCCTGCACTTGTGAGTTTTCTTAGTAAAATCGAGGGTGACAACTGATTTCATGGCTATTCCTTCACCAGCAGTAACAGTGGACAGTCAACTTAAAAAATGTATATACAAAATAAACAACTAAAACAAGAATGTTTAAAATGATAACAGAGTGAAAAGTTTTTACGATTCAGGATAAATTTTTGATACTGGTTTCAATAAAATAAAAGATTAAGTTAAAAGTCAAAGTGATATCTTTCAAATTGTAACAATATATATTGTGTATTTAGATTTTTTTTATATTTTGTTGGGAAAATTGTTGTGCAAAATTATGGATACGTTCATGGAATATTATTTTGAAGGAGTATTCAGTAACATGGATCGTGACTGTTTGAACGAGAGGTACAAACGGCGGGAACTCATTGAGTACTTCAATACTGTCATAGCTGGTTGCGCGAGAGGTTATTTTTAATGTTCATATTTTATATGGTCTTGATCTTTCTAGCCATTGCACTCCGTTAACTATTATTTTACCTCTGATTTTTTTCACCGTGATCTTTTATATTATTAAAATCGGGTTCATTTTAGTTTACTGCCACTAACACGTCTGTCAACATCATTATCATCTTTATTCTCATTACAATAAGGTTGCTAGTAGATCGCTGCTGTCAGAAGTAAAAAAAACTGTACGTACTGTAATATATGTATTATACTTTTTCTTTCTTTTCTTTAGAGTGAATACTACTTCAACTCTTCAATGGCCTCTGTGGTAGATACCACAATTTTTTTATTTCACAATAATGGCGGATATCGCCAATGACAGTTGAAAAAACGGCCGCGTGAGCCGCCTACTAGGAGATTTGATGCAAAGCCATGATGTGGCCACTATGCTGCGATATTTCAATGTTCTTTATGAATATTATTCACTGAATGTACTGTATTACTATGTGATGAATGTACTGTGTACTATGCTAACCGTTTTTTGACAGATCGAACCAGTGAGCAATCGTATTTCTTTCATCAAAACTGATACACTTTCGATGTTAAAGGGTCATAAATAAGATTACGTTTAGACAGGGATATTGTTTTTATTCATTATCATCGTCATCTCAGCGTTAATCCCAGTTGCATCCGAAGCTTTTTCTGCTTTGGAGTCTGGGGTCCACTTTACCAGTCTTACTGCTGATTTTAGCTAAACTTTGATATTTTCGATGAAGTGACTGCCGTCTGACCTCCGATGGCGATATCGAAGCATTGCAGTTAGACCATTTGTTGGACTTTTGGGGGCTCCAGCAACCCGTAACGACTGCTATTAGATGGTCGTATGGCAACCGGGACCAACGGTTTAACGTGCTTTCCGAGGCACGACCAGACCAGTGCAAATTTTCATATTCATGCACGCCTCCTTGCGCAGCGGCTGCGTTCGCTACCGCCACGCCACTGAGGCTGTCTTTAATCGATACAACGATTTATTGCGAAAATTTTTCTTATTTCCACTTTCTAGAATACAAAGTAACACGAATAGCATTGTTTATAATTTCAACGATTGTAGAATATTTACAGTTACCCAGTTAATACTACATAACTATTTTCCATTTCCGATACGCAATATAGATGATGTTGAGAATTATAAATACATAAGGTCCATAGTAAAAGAAATCTATCAATAATATTACCAATTCCACTCCAGGTATATGCCTTACAAAGAATGCCGTTTTAAGTCGTAAATAACATTTTCATTTAAGTAATTTATGATAATCTAGCAACACTAAGGTTATTGCCTATTAATAAAAGCTTTCTCCAAGTCTTCAAACTTTAATTATTGTGATTCAATGTAAGTTTATGAACAAGATATTGGAGAAATTGTAAAGTCAAGCTGTAGCTGCATTGATTGATCCATTTGACATACTCCAAAAAAGGCAATAGTGATTTCTTGATCATATAAGACAAATAAGACCCAATACTATTTTTTTTCTTCTTTAAAGTTATAAACCAATGCTTGATCACGATCCTGCCAGTTAGTAAGAAGTGATACAATCATTGATAGTAAAGCGCACTAGTTTATTAAGGGCTTATTCACTTTTGAAGTCACTTAAATTGTAGTGTGACGGGAAAACCGCCGCATGCGAATTGCTCCAGTCCTTCGTTGTACACGGTATAAAAGACGAGGCAAAACGCTTCGTACGCATCGTAGCGGTGTCAACAACCTAAGGGTGTCCACATTTTTTTTCCCTTATGTTGTTGTCGCCGTACAGCGAAACTACCTACTTTTTTGAGTAGAAGTTCATACTGCGCTGCATTAAAATCTCCTTAAAATATTCAATCTGATTAATCCAGACGTATTTTATTTCTTTGAAATTGTAACAGATTTTGTTCCCCAATCAATGAGTTATTTTCCAGAATATTATCCTCAATTGAAAGTTAAACAACTATTTTTCTAAAACTAAATTTTTATCAATTGCGAATCTCATGCAAATAACGATTCAGAATTAAAATGCAGTGTGCAATAAATTTGACAGTATTGGCCCTTATAATTACAGCTTTTAACGCAATATATTTTGCGAAGAAATTGCATAACTCACTATCAGTAGCAAGGGTTTCATTCAAAATGACTGTCCAACAATTAAATGTCTAATTATAATTAACGTTATCCCCACACTAGGAATTACTCCTGTATCGTTGGTGCATTTGCAAATATTTAAACTCACATACATAAACAGCCTGACCCGCCCCCTAACGCGAAAGCCACGGATGCAACCGGGATAAACTCTGAGATGATGATAATGATGAGTAGCAATCATTTGACAAAAATGTGCTCGCCGATTAGGGGGGAAGTAAAATTACCGGTAGGCCATACAAATATTTGTTCCGTGCGGAAATCGAAACCAGGACATGCTCTGCAGCAGTCGATCGATATATAAGAGAACTTTATACCCTGTCCCTCATGCCTCTATAAGAGAAACTACCAAATCAGACAATAATAAGGTAGTTGACTAAAAAAAAACAAATTAGTCCGTCAGTCAGATTTCCAAAAAATACTAGACACGTATTTTTTCTTTTTTCATATACCTAAACAAAAAAAGACGTGTGGCACTCGGGGACTGCCGCGGTAAAGCTATTGCATAGCATTTTGTATCAATTTATGCAATTATAATTATTTATTTATTTTATTTATGCAGTATTTTTTTTCTTTGATATTAATTCAAGTTACACTTTTTGAGCGTGGTGACCGGTAAGAAAACAAATTTTTCTTTTATTAAATAAATAAAAAGTTAATATTATTTAAAATATTTTTATTATTTTACAATACATGTGGGTTTTATTACCTTACAGTAGCTGTTGGTTATTCAGGAATATTTATCATTGAAACTATAGGTTTATGATAACTGAAAAAAGAAACATAAGTTTGCGACTTAATATCCTCTAAATACCTAGAAAATACCGCGTCAATGGTGGTCCCATATTTTGTTGTGGACTTTTGTGGATCATTATTCATTTTCAAATTCAATGTTTTTGATAGAAAAGTTGTCCACCGCTCTGATTTTTTATCAGCGAAGTTAATGTTGAAATCGCCAGCCAAGATAAGTGGAAATTTATTACCATTTGTTTCAAGTATTTTCGAGCCACTCGAGTTACTCCAGTAAAGTGCGATGAATAAAATGCTCTACCTCGTCCAATTTTGGATTCGGAGAAATGTAAATTGCTACCATAACTATTTGTAGGCCATTTCTAAGTTTGCATAAGCACGCACAAATATCTCCAACAACTGAGCGCCTAACATTAACATCGCTAACGTGTGCAATATTTATTTCAATATTCGGAGTCATAATATTAGTAATATCATTTTTATTTTGGTAAATAGCTACCCCACCTTTTGAAACAGTATCTCGTTTGAACTGAACAATACTATTAAAATTAGGTATTTCAATTGGATTATCATGAGTCATGCAAGTTTCGGTAAGAAGTAACACATTTGTTTGTCTCGTAACTGAATCTTGTAAATCGTATTTATGACTATTTAAACTTTGGCAGTTGAAAGTCATTATTGAAATGCCATTTCTATTACTAATGAAATCTAATACACTTTGAGCAATCATCTGAACACTATTTAAAGACAGTCTTTTGAATTCTTGCAACAATTGAAAAAACGGTCGCGTGAGCACTTTTTACTCTATAAAATCACGCGCTTTTATTTAGTAAACAACACTATAAATAATTTAAAAGTCCAATGAAAAATTAGCATGACATTCATCTTAGCTTTTCCGTTAAAAAAAAAGCTATTTTATAAAAACACTACTAAATTAATTTGAATAAAAGTACTTAATAATTAATTATATGAAAAGTTTTTAAGGTAGCCATGACAACGTCGATGACGTCTATGACATATCTCTATAGAAGACCTATTTCAGAGAGAAAATTAATCGCAAGTTTAGCACATCGCGACTATCAGTAACATGGCAAGTGTGTAGGACTGAGTTCGCGCCCTGCAATATGCATGCTCTTTTTGAAAATCTATAAATTGTTTTCAAAAGATGTAGTCGCACGCACACAAACATACCGTGCCGAAGACTGCCGAACTGAAACGACGTTAGACGATGGGGAGCGTGAGGTTTTTTCGTTACGGAATTTCTGGATTCGGTCCCCGCGCTCAAGGCCCGCGATAGAAGCTATGCAATAGCTTAAACATGAAGACGGCACAGTGCGTTGAAAACTCGTGTGACGTCACTGCACGCTACACTTTTTAGCGAGCAGTGTCGTCACCGACCACCACTCCTGATCTTTGATGCCTTTTATATTTGTAATTTTTTATTGATTTGATAAAACAAAATATACATATCCAATATTTTTCCATAATCTGAATGTCAGGAAAAATCCCTATTCCAAGAATGTACATAACTCACTCTTTTAACAGGTCAAAATCAATCAGACAACACATCGTGCAAAAACTTCGTGATATCAGCGTTGAAGTACCATAACAACTGCAAGACGGAGAATGGGGAAGTGTGCCGAATGGGGAAGTACCACAACCTGTTATATGTGGCCATGAAACTTGCGTTTGATTGGAGCTTGCAGGATAATGAAGTAATGGCAGCCTTGTTGGACGAGATTTACGCTTGTGAGAAGACCTTTGAAAGAATATTTTTAGGTACGTAAGAGTCGACAAAAAATGTTATTTGAACTCGATTGCCGGCAGAAGTTACCACCCACTAGACAAAGTCTTGTGGCTAAGTGATTCGTCGTGTCCCGGCATGATGTCTGGTACGATGCGCCAAATGTTGCTGTGTCGGAAGTTTGGTCGTGGATGGTCTCCAGACAAATTCCCTCTGTCGCAGCATCGTTGGTCGTGTTTTTGGGTCTAACGTCTTCCTTCCTAATCACTCAGTTTTTTGAGTGAATAGGCTCTTAATAAACTAGCTAGCTAGCTACTGACATTCATTTTCATCCGAAAGCCGATTGGGACACACCAACCCCAACATCTTCTTCAGCCTATAGATGTCCACTGATGAACAAAGGCCTCCTCCAAGGCTTTCCACGATAACCGGTCTTGTGCTGCCCGCATCCATCGGCTTCCCGCGACCTTCACCAGGTCATCGGTCCACCTTGTTGGGGACCTCCCTACGCTGCGTCTTCCGGTACGTAGCCGCCACACCAGAACCTTCCTGCCCCATCGGCCATCGGTTCTACGAGCAATGTGCCCTGCCGTCATTCTAAGAGGCCGATATCCAGCAGTGAGAATTCTATAAGCTGATAAGATTCTTATTGCCTGTTCTTAACTTGTATCGAATCGACTGTTGTTTTGTGTCGAAAACTTTAAAGCACGGAAAATTGATCAAACGTTTTTAATGTTTTTCCAGGAGCAATATTTGGGACATCAGCACCGTATTTCTTAGCTGGTTGGAAATCAGATTTCATGGATAAAGAAGAGAATGTACACGCTCTAGTATTCTACCTAGACCATGCAACTAATGCTAACCTCGAATACCATGAAAATGGAAAAACATATCGTTTCATTGACGTGCCTTTGGAAAGCTGTGGTCATGCATCTCCAATCAGAGTCGTGATACAGATGGGAGCATCAGAAATGCTGATGATATTACTGCGGTTTGGTGCAAGAATAATGGCAGATATGGCTTCTACAAATCCAATAGAATCCATATTGGATCGACTGAATGAATACAACAGAAAGTATCCATATGAATTAGTATCCTGTCTGAAACTAGCTTTGAGAGCTGTTCCAAGCATTTCACTAACAGTAAATAAAACACTGTTCAAGGAACTAGAACTGCCTGATGACTATAACTATCAAAGGAAATTGATGCTGGAACAATACGGAGATATACTGGCAGATCAACTAGTACCAAGTACTAGATGCGGCTTGAGACCAGTGGAGTTAAAGCATCTATGTAGATGTGCAATCAGGCAAATACTTTGGCAGAATTTTGAGCTGCCATTCGGAATACAGAAGTTGCCTATCCCTTTAACTCTGCAGCGATATTTAGATCTGTGTGAAGATTAAATTTTTGTGGCTTTTTTAAAATTGAATTTTATTTTACCCTTTATCTCCTTTAAGCTATCTTTTTCTATAACTTTCGCATTATTTACCTTTACGAGTCCTTTGTGTTCGTATAATACTTTATTTTTATCACACGATACTTTCCTTTGCAAAAAGATATTAACGTAAACGTCGTTTGTCTACTTCTACCTCCGGCTTTTGAAAATCATAATAAGTACCATCATCCTCCCACCGTACCCATCTTCTACAAACAGCAAAAAAATATCAAATATTTACCCATAAGTATCCTCGCTGACGTTGATAGTGCCGGGCACACCGGTAGTCTCGCAGCGGCTGGTCAAGTTGACTGTGTTACCGAAGAGACAATAACGAGGCATGCGGTGACCGATCACTCCAGTCACAACCTCACCGGTGTGGATGCCGATAGTAATACCCTGGAAAAAGAACAAACGTCATCATCATCATCAAGATCATCATTCTAGCTCTGATCTCCACGACGACTGGACTTGTGCCTCCAGCATCCAAGGGTTTCCCGCGACTTTCACCAGGTCGTCGGTCGACTTTGTCGGAGGTATAACCACGCTGCATCTTCTGGTGCGTAGTCAATGACGATGCCATAAGTTATCACTGGCAACATACACTGGTCGAAGACTTTTGTCTTGAGACACTGCGGTATTTCGGACGAGAACATTCTACGTAGCTTCTCAAAAGCAGCCCAGCCGAGTTGGATTCGACGGATAAACGTAAGTAAATGAAATAAAAAAAAAATGCGAAAGAAGAGAAATAGGGAGATAAAACCAACGAACACTTAAACCATTTATCATGATCTGCCCAGCCTTCTCCCAACTATGTTGGGGTCGGCGTCCAGACTGACCGTATGACGCTGTATTTCACATTGGGTAATACTCCACCTCCATAGTCTAGACTTTTCGACAGCTGACACCAACAACGATTATCAAATATAAAGGTGGTCCCACCCATTCACGGACCAACCAAGTTTAGCCTAAATCGAGAAACTGGTACAACTGTTATCAAAACAATAACAACCGCATGGGTCGATCACAGCTGACGCCGACAGCCTCCGTGGCGTAACGTTAGCGAACGCGGCCGCTGCGCAAGGAGGCGTGGGTTCGATCCCGATAAATTGTATCATCATCAACCTTTTTTGATAAAAAAGCTTGATGATGACACAAATATTTCCACTGTAGGAATGATTTCCACTGCTGGGCACAGGTTTTCACCAAGATTTTCCAGGTTTCCTCAAGATGTTTTCCTTCACCTTCAGTCATTGGTGTCCAAGATATACTTAGAAAGTATATATAATTTTAGAAAAGTTACATTGGTACTTGCCTGACCTGGGATCGAACCCGCACACTCATACTTGAGAGGCTGGTGTTTTAACCACTAGGCCACCACGAATATTTGTGTGCATGAATATGAATATTTGCACTGGTCTGGTCGTGCCACGGAAAGCACGTTAATCCGCTAGTCCCGGTTACCATGCGAACATCTAATGGCTGTCGTTACGTGTTGTTGGAGGCCTCAATAATATAATCCAACAATTGGTCTAACTACAAAGCTTCGATATCGCCTTCGACTTGTGGAGGTCAGACGGCAGTCGCTTCGCGGATAATATCGAAGTTTAGTCAAAATTAGCAGTTAGACTGGTAAAAGCGGACTCCAGACTCCAAAGTTGAAAGCTTTGAATGCGACTGGGATTAACGCTGAGATTATGACTGTAACAACTGTTATTAAAACAATAACAACCGCATGGATCGATCAGGTCATGGGCTCCATGAAGACTGAAAACACTATAAATAAAGCTTAAGAGAGTGTAGCATTGTAGCAAATGCTACACATGTTCTCTTACCCGCTGGGAAAGGGTCGGCTGTAAATCACACCAGGACCGTGGAAGTCATGGCGCGGGTCGCTGCGACCCTGACCCCCGAGGCGAGGGTTCCCATAAATCTCACCCACTAACCATAGCGAGTCGCCAATTCAGTCTTCACGTGCTAGACGACTCGCTATGGTTCTCACGCACATTGACCGTTGGTCAACAGATGTCTTCCGGGGTGAGATTTATGGGAACCCTCGCTGCGGGGGTCAGGGTCGCAGCGACCCGCGCCATGACTTCCGTGGTCCTGGTGTGATTTACAGCCGACCCTTTCCCAACGGGTAAGAGAACATGTGTAGCATTTGCTACAATGCTACAAGAGTAATAAACGGTTGCTGGTGCTATATAAAACGCATCAAGTGTTGGTAAGATATCTATGTATACAGGGTGTATCTGACATCGTAACGTAAACTTCGCGAAAAGGCTAGACCGAATGCCACTAATAGAATTATAATAGTCATTTATGTCGTTAATGAACGGTTACAGAATTCACAGTGTTTAAAAAAAAGTGTCGGCTCGGCTTTTGAACGTCGCAAGCGTGCCGCCGTCCGGGTTTGTAGGTATGACGTTGATCCCAGATGTGAACTCTATTAAATCAGCTGATAAGATAGTTTTTCGAGTTTTGTTTTCATGGCGCTTTTTTGTGTAATTAGCGAATTAATTAATTTTTACTTTCAAATCTTATTGGGTTATAAAAGTATAGCATTTAGGAACGGTGTAAAGTGAAAATAACTACATATATTTTTTTGTTAATCATGAAAGAGCTGACGAAAAATTCCACAACTGGGGGTTCAGAATCATGTACTGGATACATGGTACTCGTTTGTGCGTCGATGTCAGTTATAGCCTTTATAAGTTAAAAGGGAAACTTGGCATATTCCTTGAAGAGCGTTATACTTGGGGTCATTAGCAATTAATTTAGTTCAGTCAACTAGGGTTCAAAATCGAATGGTTACCAAGCTATATAGGTTTTTAAATTTCTTTTTTTAATTTTCAGACTGGTTACCAAAAACTTGTTGATTATGAGAAAAAAAAAAATGAAAACAATGTAATAGCAAAATTGCCCAATTTTGACGCCTAGTTCATTGGACATAATTAATTGTCCCTCTAGTATAACGGAAAAAGAAGTCAAGTTAAGTTTCTCTTTCAACCAGTTTAGCTAAATCAAATCAAATCATTTTATTTGTTAACAAAAGTAAATATTTACAGATCTTACATAGAATAAAGTGTTGTGTTATGCCAGTAGGCCAAAAATATAATGTTTATGTGGCTCATTATAACAAAAATCTTAAGCACTAAGAATATACTTTTAGAAATCATGCACAATTATTATGTCCAATTAAAATGACAGACCCAGATGAGGAACAATTTCTTATTAATTTAATGTCAAAAAATCCAAATCAAAATAATCAATATAAAATCATACACAATAAGCTACTAGATAAAATTATTAAAACAGACTACTTACGACAGGTTCACCATCAACAGTGACAGTTTGAGACAGGTCCATCATCTCTAAAGCGAGAAGAGAGATGTGCTTGGCGTGGCCAACCTCGTACTCTGGCAGACCAGATACCGCCATGTATTTGTCACCAACTGTCTCCACCTGGAATCGAGATTGTATTGACTTAGGAAAGTATACAAAAATAACATAAATTATTATTTCTCTCCCATTATCGTCTAGCTTTTCCATTGGTTGAAAGAGTTTCTCTATACATTAGTACGGACGACATCAGCCTCCTAACCGGCGAACACATTTTTGTTTTGTTTTTTTTGTTTGGACCGAATGGACCAATGGGCGTGCCGAACGATCCCAACTGATACCAACTAGTCGCAATCATTTGACAAAAATGTGTTCGTCGATTAGGGGGCAGGTCAAGCTAATCGAAACTGCCAATAATTCCCAATAAACCTTGAATCTTAATACTTTAGCGATAAAGTTGAAAATCGAATAAAAAAAATCTTACAGATTCTAGTAGCTTGATGTGCTGTCGTCTGTATAACTGATTTGAATAAAATAGTGTAACTAAAGACATCAAGAATGACAAAAGGATTGTGATATCAGTGATCTTGAGTTTGAAGCTTGTCAGTTTGAAGGTAGGTATGTAACACCCTAAGGCTTGAATGACTGCTCGCCGTCGCCCGCGATGGATCACGGCCTCCCAAGACTGTTCGCACCCGACAGCGACTTGCCTCTTGCTATTCCTATGCACAGTTGAAATATTACATTTTTTTTATATATATTATAAACTAGCGCTTGACCGCAATCCCGCCTGATGGTAAGCAGTGACGCAGTCGTTGATGGTAAAGCGCACTAGTTTATTAAGAGCCTATTCACTCTAGCCTTGAAGACACTCAAATTGTAGTCCGACGGAAACACCGATGCTGGCAAACTGTTCCAGTCCCTCGATGTACGCGGTATAAAGGAGGAGGCGAAACGCTTCGTCCGGATCGTAGTGGTGTTAACAACATAAGGGTGGAAACTTTCCGTTCGACGTGTCGTCCGAGGGTGGAACGGAGATGGGGGAATTAAATCATGCAATTACCTCGCACACTCCCCAAAATGCATCCTATAGAAGACTGAAAGGCTGGCTACTCTACGTCTGTGCTCTAGATTTGGAGACCGTCTCGAGTTAAGTCAGGGTCACCAATGAGCCTCTTCGCTCACCTCTCCACTGAATCCAAAGTGGCCAGGTGACATTTAGCAGCACCAGCCCAAATGTGGCTACAGTACCTTTTAGTTAGGTACTATTAAAATAATGGTAAAAAAAATAAGTTTGTCTTCGTGATCCATTTTGCACGCCAAGGCCGATGTGCATTTCAAGAGAGTAAGGCCAGATCCAGACGCTTATTGTATGAATGGGGAGCGAGCGCGTGGCTCAGGATGTCGGCGGACTTTTCAAGTTTTACAAGTAGTGGTAGGCCATAACATCGGCCGCCGGCAGAAGTTACCACCCACCAGACAAAGTCTTGCCGCCAAGCGATTCGTCGTGTTCCGGCATGATGTCTGGTGAAGTCGTACGGAGGACGGGTCTGAGCAGTTGTGTTTTGATGTGTGCCGGGAACGATGCGCCAAATGTTGTTGTGTTGGGAGTTTGGTCGTGGGGGGTCTTCAGATCAATCTCCCTTTGGCGCAGCATCGTTGGTCGTGTTGTTGGGTTTAACATTGAATCACCTCGCTCAACTGCCGTCTTCCTTCCTATTCGCTCAGTTTTTCTGAGTGAATAGGCTCTTAATAAACTAGCGCGCTTTATTATCTACGATCGCATCACTGCTTACCATCGGGCAGGATTCCGGTTAAGCGCTAGTTTATAATTATAAAAAAAAAATATAATTACGAATATATAGTCTAAAATCACATTACAACTGATCGGCATTGCGTTACCTACGCGCCGCTGCGGTCTTCAACAACGAACAGTACATTAGTAGCAATGGTTATCATTTCGGCAGTCCAACATATACTACTTGCATAGGTACTGCTACATGAATAAATTATCCTGTACCAAAAGTATTCACATTCTTGATGGTTACCAAATAATCCAAAGCGCCATCCCTAGTACCTATTGTTAATTTAATCATACCTTATAAACATTAGGATTCCTCTTCGGATCAGTCAGTACATCGAACGCAGTATACAGATCATTGAGCATCCTGACAATCTTCATGGCACCCTTATGGTCAGTATGCCTGGCGCAGTAGTTGGCGAACCCGACGATGCCGCTGAACAGCAAGGTGACGGTGTCATACCGACGGGCGGGGACCGGGCGCTGGTGCCGGAGCTCGGTGGCGACGCTGATTGGTAGGACTGAGTATAGGAGCCTGGAAGTAAATCATTAGGGGTTGATTGTATGAAGTTATTCTCTAGATAGATAAAACCCTGTGTGCTGTTTAACGTACATATTAATTGCTTAGTTTTGTATCAACTGCTGTGCTCCCAGCGCCCAGATCTTGTCTATGACGAATAGGGTCGTGCAATGATATAAAAATAAAAAAAACAGGTTGCACCCGGGAGTGCCGGCGGAAGATTAACGTTGTACATCGTTGAAAATTTTGGAATGCTTAGGAAATAATTTATAAATTTCGTACCAACAGCTTTATTTACTAATATTGAAAGAACTATCTTTTATGTGGTAAAATACAATATTCATATACAGAATGGTATTGACAATACGACAATAAATTAAACATCGTGTACCTCAACACATTCTCAGTTTATCCATAAAAAAACCATATAAATATGTCCATTAGTTTAGTCACAGGAAGTTATTTTTCATTTTTCACATTTTCTACATGATGTACGTGTTGATAAGAAACGCTTAAAGGTTAAGGACCGCCGCATCCTACGGTACCAAACTTTAATAATAATGGCGCGAATAAAGCAAGTCGATACAGGATCGCGCTGTCGCCGATCGGAGGTCAGTGAACCAATATTTTTATTTTTAGTTTGTTTGAAATTTTCGTTTTTTATTTTTGATGCTAGGTTTTTTTTTTATGGTTTAGGATTATTCCTATGAACCAGCATTGTTCGTGTTTTCATTTATTGTCATATTGTCAGCACCATTCTGTATTGCGCCATCGTACACAAATATGACAATTTTTTAACATAGCAGGCTGTAGTACTCACCCACACTCTCACACACACTAATACACGCACATTTCCGCAAGCGCCCTGCACTGCTTAAGTGAAATATCAGGAGCAGGCATATATTTTCGACACACGGTAGAAAGAGAGGGGTATATATGCTAAGCAGGCGGTGCATTCTCCCTCTGTCTCACAAATTTTCGATCAGGTCAACGTCGTGTCCCGACGGGAGTTAAAAAACGTTCATAACGCCGGTATAGTAGATTGTTAACCGAGGGTGGAAAGAATCAATTCCCGAGGTATTTAGACGCCCGAGCGCAGCGAGGGCGGCTATAGTCCGAGTAGGAATTGATTCTTTTACCCGTGTTAAACACTCTACTTTTCATTTCGAATATGAGGAAAATAAAACTAGTTGTTTATCTGAACAGTTTTATTTGGAATGTTTATGCTATTTGATATATTATGACAAATTTGGGTGTTCTGGATATCTGTAAAAGTAGGAGACTCTAGTATTTCATCAGGCAGATACTCCCTGGCTGTTGACGGCTGAGGCGAATTGTGGTGTATTTTTATAGTTTCAGTTAATTTGTTCGAAGTTTTTATTTTATTTTGGATTGAATCCTCAATGTAGCCTTCGGCGACTGTGCTGGGTTTCCAGCCTCCGTGTCTTTTTAACGTCATCATGTTTGCCCCAGAATCGGCTAAAAGAGTTGCTGACGTACGTCTATAACAATGTCCGGTATACGAGTACTGCTCACAATTTGATAAATTCAAATATGTTGCTATCTGCTTCGACATACCTGAGATTTTATTTTTCCCGATCACTTGTTTGTAGCATTTCTCATTCTGGTAGACGAGAAAAAAACGGTCCGTTTTTAGATCACTGGGTCTCATTTTTTGGTATTTCTTTACTATTTGTGTAAACTCTTCTTGTACTACAAACGAGCGCTCAATATTTGTTTTTGTTTTAGTCAGTTTTACTAGTAATAATTGGCCTTGACTTTCAATAATTGTCATTGTCCTTAATTGTCAAATTTGTGAGTTCACTGCTTCTGCAAGCGCCGCTTGTACTGAGTATCAATACCACCTGTGAAAACATATAATTTTTAAATTTTTGTAATAAATACATTCTTATTTAGAATAAATCTAATAATACTTAGGTAAACTTACCTTCACTGCCAAATATATCTCGTAAGGAGCATCATTTAAAAATGTTTCCACTTCATGAGAGGTAAAAACCTTAGATTTTCTACTCTTGAACCCCTGAGACTGTCTTTTCAAAAAGGATGTTAAATTAAGGATTTTTTTCAAATTTACATCGTGTTTTACACTAAGTGTACTCTTGTGGATTGAATATCGGCTCCATAGCGTAGAAGGTTGTAGTTTGCTAGACAATCCTTTAAAATATGTAAGAAATACACTTTCGGAAAATGATTTTATATACTTCTCTGCTCGCCACTTCATAAAATCATTCAATCATCTTTCTTTTGAGATTTCTGGTAAAAGATTGTTAATAATACAATTTGCCTTTAATTTGTCTTTAATTGTATCTGGTGTCAATATTTCAGAATCTCTTGAACTCATTTTTAAATTAAAATCTTAGCATAAAAGATTAGGTATTAACATAACTATTTTTTTAATTCCGTCACAGATACATAACAGATTAGTATCCCGCTAATTTATGTCGAATTTTAAAATTTTAAATATGGAACTCGCCACGTTATGGTTGCGACCATATAATTAATAAGTAGGTACTATCGTACTTCTTAATTCTATGGTTGCAACCTATTTCGCTCAATGAAGTTTGCGCTAAGTTCACACTGGCTGTTTAAAAACTCACATTGCCGCTGCATTTTTTTTTTTATTAGTTTTTTTTACACAAATTTCTTCACAGCTGACAGCAGTTCTATTTTTAAAGTTCATTCCGACCCTTGGGTGGGAAGTAATTTGCATGAGTTTTTCCCGCTCTAGGGAGGGAAATAGCACTTTCTACCCAATAATCAGGTCAAGAAAATACTACTTTCCGAATATGAGAAATGAAAAAGATTTTTCCGCCGTTAGCTCTGAATAGAATGATAAAAGAGTAACGCACCTTTCTAAATATTTTTAACAGAAAAGAAGTCGGTAAATTTAAAGTTAACTTGTTAAGAGTTGGCTGTCTCCTTAATTGTCTTGATTGGAGCTTATGGACACTACCGACAGTGAAAAAAAAAGATGGCCACCATGGCCACTCAATCATACGCCAAGACAATTGGGAACCCCACATACCTGTCAGTCTTTTGTTTCTCAGAATCCAGCTCTCGGAAGGTCTGCTGCAACTTGTCAGTAAGCACCTCTAGGTTCTGTGTCAGCTTGTAGTCTGCTTCAAATTGTTCTGACATGAGGACCAGGTCGCGAGTCGCGTCGTGAAGAGGAATGTCAGCAATGCAGAGGCCACGGCTTAAAGATGGGATAATGATTTTTAAGACACTATTTATGAACATGATATTTAAAATAAATTTGTCTAATAGGGATGTTTCCTGGGCAAAAAAAATGATTCTATTTAGTCCGCCATTCAGATTATAGAAAAATATTGGATACGTATATTTTGTTTTATCAAATCAATAAAAATTGACAAATATAAAAGGCAGCAAAGATCAGGAGTGGTGGCTGGTGACGTCATTGCGCGCTAAAAAGTATAGCGTGCAGTGACGTCACACGAGTTTTCAACGCACTGTGTCGTCTTCATTTTTTGTTTATATGAAAAAAGAAAAAAATACATGTCTAGTATTTTTTTGGAAATCTGACTGACGTTCTAATTAGTTTTTTAGTCAGATACCGTATTTAAACGTATGGAAAATTTTCAAAGATTTACAATAATCTCTTGTAGTGAAATAATTTAACAACTGTGTGAGTTAAAATTAATACTTTTACTTAGATGAATCAAAAAACATTATGACAGATACACACATTACTGTAGAAGAGAGTTACCTTGATTTCAAATAATCAAAAGCAAATGCTTTGAATTTCAAAACATTGTTCGAATGGAAATGGAATTACCGTGTCAAGTCATCCAAGTTAGTCACGCTGGGATAGCATTGGAATACAACCACGTCTGTCTCCGGAATGTACAGCATTTGTCCCTGAAATTATAAAAAAAAAAAAAATATTGACTTTACTGATATGTAATTAAATAGGGAGTTTTGGCGGGAAAGTCAAGCAGAGTGTCACGCTCATTTTTCATTGGATTTTTAAAATTATTTATAGTGTTGTTTACTAAATGAAAGTGCGTGATTTATGTAGTAAAAAGTGCATTCAGTAAATAATTCATAAAGAACAGTGAAATATCGCAGCATGGTGGCCACATCATGACTTTGTCTCAAACCTCCATCGTAAGACGGGTCACGTGGCCGTCTTTTTCGACATGAAGAATTCATTACGTGACATTGGCTAAATGCACAAACCGTGCGAAGCCATAAAAGAAAGAAAAAAACAAAGAATTAAATAACCGTTGTTTAAGTCTTTCTGGAGTTGCAACAAAAATAATTAAAATAAATATTTATTTATTAATATTTGTAACTGATTTCTTGAAGAACCAAGAGATAAGTAGAACGTTCCCGCCAATCTCCTTAACTTTGAAAATCAGGTGTTCTAAACATTTTTACAAATGTGTCGATTTTAATAGTTATTTGATGTTGACCCCTCGACTAGACAATGAATACATTTTTAAAATCATAATGCTATTAATGATGTGCGTGCTTGTAGATAAATGTACATATATGTCCATAAAAGGAACAACAGGGATTTTGTTACATGGTGTATTTGAGACCGGCGCGGCGTTAAAACAAACTAAAAGTTGCTGTCTTTGTTAAAATGCAGACATATGTAATTCTGGGCGGCTCATGTGAAAACCATGCAGATTAGTGCCTGAAATGGTTTTGTGGAAAAAACTATAAAGATCGAGTGGACTTGTCTAGTCAGTGCACACATTTGTCAGTGGTTCAACTCAGAACTGATAATAAAATAGGTTTTTTGACGGGAAAGCTAAGATGAATGTCACACTCATTTTTCATTGGACTTTTAAATTATTTATAGTGTCGTTTACTAAATAAAAGCGCGTGATTTATGTAGTAAAAAGTGCATTCAGTGAATAATTCATAAAAGACATTGAAATAACGCAGCATAGTAGCCAGATCATGGCTATGCATCAAATCTCCTCGTAGTCGGCTCAAGCGGCCGTTTTTTGAAAAGTTCCATTATTGTGAAATAATTTTTTTAAAGAATTTCTATTATTACACGTGTTATTGTCAAAATTGTGGTAGTTAGATACCACAATTTTGACAATAACACGTGGAACATTTCAAAAAACGGCCGCTTGAGCCGACTACGAGGAGATTTGATGCATAGCCATGATCTGGCTACTATGCTGCACAGGGGCCAATGAAGTGTTGAAGTAGTATTCGCTCTAAAGAAAAGAAAGAAAGATAATATAATAATAAGATAATGAGATGATAATATGATAATAATATAATGAGTTCAACGATTTGACGAATAATACCGGAGAAATGAAATTTCGGTAGGCGTACCTACAAAAGGTTACTTCAATCATCAAATTTATATGGCTCGTTTTAGCAAAACCGCGCAATTATTCTTATTAACTACAATAATTCTGAACCCTTTTTTGTAAAACTTGAACCTTACCTTTAGACGAAGAGAAGCGATATCTTCATCAGGAGCGGTGACCGTCATCTCTTCTGGTTTGGTCTTCAATACATACACCGTGTTGATATGAGCTAGCACATTTGCGAATGTCATCTCCAAGTGAGGTCTCACCTGGAAAATTATTGACAAAAGTATTACAATGAACATTATCAGTAATTACACATATAAAGGTACCACACTTATTCTCACTATACCACAAATAATCTGAGATATCCTAAATATATATACTACTACAGACTCGCATGTCGTTGGGTCCTCAATAACTTCAATTAATAATTTCTTATTTATTTATTTTATTATTTATGTACACACAATAAAATACACATAGATACAACAAAATGAAGATCTGAGAACAAAGGTGCTGCTTATTTCTTAAGAAATTTCTTCCAGCAGACCTGCGAAAGGAGAAGTAAAACAGAAATGTAGACAATAGTGTGTAAGAACAAGGAGGAAATAAAATATGAATATGATAACTATTAAAGTAATAATATTAAATATACTTAAACATATAAACCAAAAATAATTATATAAGCCAAACCAATAAAACCAAAAATAAGTATACTACTTAAATAAATACATAATACTAAAAAATATAAATATGTATAAATAATAAACAAATTCTCACAATATAGAGGAAAGGTAATGCTCTTTTAATCGACGCTTAAAATTAGAAATAGTGTTTAAATCACGAATGTTAGGCGGGAGTGAGTTCCACAATCTTACAGCATGTACAGAGAAGGAATAGGAATAGTAAATCGTTTTATGAGGATGAGATTTAAGGATGGATCTTAGGTGTGATCTACAGGGTGCGTCGCTAGAGCGCGCGTAAGAAAAACGCTCACGCAGGTAGGAAGGATAAGACGGGTTGTGTAAGATGTTGAAAAGGAAACATAAAATCCTAGTATTCCTGCGAAGGCGAATTGGGAGCCACTTGAGTTCCTTGCGAAGGTGAGAAACATGGTCATACTTACGAAGACCGAAAACAAAGCGAATGCACAGGTTTTGCAAGCGCTCAAGCTTGTTTAACAGCTCCTCAGTAGCATCCAGGTAACAGGCATCGGCATAATCTATCATCATCTCTCTCTGTTTGTGTAATTTTTTTATTTTTATTTATTGAATTATTTTAATACGGCTCCCAAAAGCGAATTTCCTTAACAATACAAAATTAAATAACTCAAATAAATAATAAAATTCAAATAATAAAACAAATCAAAACATAAATAGTAGCAAAATAGACAAAGCAAAGTAACAATATACAAGGAAATAAAATAAAATAGAATAAACAATTAAATTTAATTGCCTTTTCGCAAAACGCTAAGCAATCGCGCATTAAAACTTTAAATTCATTGAATAATATCACAGTTCGGGTTAGCTTCCATGAGGCTGTTCAGTGCAGGCAATGTTGGCTTGCTTTGCCGATGGGCCGTCCCGTCACTCAATGACGCTAATGCACCTACATACAGGCTTTATCTAACATCGTAACGCAAACTTCGCGAAAAGGCTAGACCACATGCCACTAATAAAATTATGATAGTCATTTATGTCGTTAATGAACGGTTACAGAAATAACAATGTTTAAAAAAAAGTGTCGGCTTGGCCTTTGAACGTTGCAAGCGTGCCGCCGTGCGGGTTTGTAGGTATGACGTTGATCCCTGACATTAAATCAGCTGATAAGATAGTTTTTCGAGTTTTGTTTTCATTGTGCTTTTTTGTGTAATTAGCGAATTAATTAATTTTTACTTTAAGATCTTATTGGGTTATAAAAGTATAGCAATTATGAACGGTGTCAAGTGAAAAAAACTACATATATTTTTTTTTTTAAATCATTGAAAAGCCGATGAAAAATTCCATCACTGGGGGGTTCAGAATCATGTACTGGATCCATGGTACTCGTTTGTGTGTCGATGTCAGATACCTTTATGTCTGCAACCACACTTGCACACTGTAATATCTCAAGCGCCAAAGGCTCGTCTCCAATGAGATTGGTAACCAACAGGCGAGAAACGGTTCGATTATTTACGAGAATATGATAAAAAAATCTTGCCCATTTTTCAAGTTTACTTCAGCCCATTTTTTATGTTGTTGTTTTTGCGCACTAGTTTAATATGAGCCTATTCACTCTAGGCTCAATATTCAATAATTTATTGCATTCTATGTGTACTAGTGTATATAGTTGGTATATTGAAATATCGAATCAATTATGGACCTTGTCGGGCACAGCAAAATATTTATCTTTTTAATAGGAGGGATACCATTTATCGGTGGTAGGCCATAACATCGGCCGCCGGCAGAAGTTACCACCCACCAGACAAAGCCTTGCCACCAAGCGATTTGTCGTATTCCGGCATGATGTCTGGTGAAGCCGCACGGAGGACGGGTCTGAGCAGTTGTGTTACAATGTGTGCCGGGTACGATGCGCCTAATGTTGTTGTGTTGGGAGTTTGGTCGTGAAGGGTCTTCAGATGAATCTCCCTTTGGCGCAGCATCGTTGGTCATGTTGTTGGGTTTAACATTGCATCACCTCGCTCAACTGCCGTCTTCCTTCCTATTCGCTCAGTTTTTCTGAGTGAATAGGCTCTTAATAAACTAGCACGCTTTACCATCAACGATCGCATCACTGCTTACCATCAGGCGGGATTGCGGTCAAGCGCTAGTTTATAATTATTGAAAAAAAAAGGGAGGATGAAGGCGCTATTACTAAGGAAAATAATAATGGCAATAAATATAATTATAATAAATAATAATAAAAAAATAGAATATAGTCTTGGAGACACTTAAATTGTAATTAAACATCAACACAATCAAGTATTTAACGTATATATCTTATTAAAATATCACCAAAATTTATTATTGTGTGTAATTTTTGGCATTATTGTATAAACGTTTTTCTACCTTCATCTATAATATATATTTGCGTGAAAATGGCATACCGTATCCAACACATCAGTAATCTTGCACCCCTGTCTGGTGACCCTCGGCATCAGACGGGAGACAGTACGTCCTGCCTGTACGATGTTCAGCTCTCGATCAAACATCAGGTGGAAGGGGAATACGCGGCAGAACGTTGCTGGACTCACTTTAGGCTCTGGAATGTGTTGAAAATAATTATATTCAGTTGGCGAGGACAAGTGTTGACGAGATTAATAAAATTATTGTAGTATTTATTAGGGAATTAAATATACAATATGTAACAATAACCCTGTTGTTCCTTTAACCTACGTTTTACGGATGTAATAAAGCAAGTAATTTATGAAAATTGATCAACAAAAATAATTAAAATAAATGTTTAATTATGAATATTTATAATCTGTAACTGATTTCTTAGCTCTGCAATTCTGCATGAAGAAACTAGACATAAGTATAACGTTCCCACCAATTTATTTAACTTATAAAATCAGATATTCTAAAAAAAAAAAATCGAATTTGTCGGTTTTAATAGGTATTTGATTATAACCCCTCGATTAGACAATGATTACTGTTTTCTAATTATGACTTCATTAATGATGTGCTTGTAGGTAAAATTATATGTCCCTGAAAGGAACAACAGGGTTTTTGTTACATAGTGTATAATATACATCTTTATTTTTTTCTTCAAACGAAACGTGAATATAGTTTATTCAGAATAAGCAACTGAATCTATTCCAATCATTTTTACACCATGTTGTATTTTTCACAAACATATGTAAAAATTGTTGTAGTGTGGTTACCGGGCGCGCAACACAGTCTCGTTGTGCAGGGGTAGAATATGTTCTAAATAAAATGATCATATTTTACGTAAATTATACTACATTTTATTTTATTTTATCACTTACGGCTGCATTTACGAGTCAATTACATAATAATAACAATCTACACTTGACCGTTATTAGCTTGCAAGTGCGATGGAAAATGTTATCGCTAGTTAATTACAATACCAACAGAAATTGTTATCAATAAACGCAAGTTTTGTTCATGTTTTTGTAGGGGCAATCAGGTAACATAACAAGCTCATAACTCTGTGCTTTTCATGATAGCTGTTTGAAGTTTTGTACATACATACATTCTTTATACAGTATGTTAAGAAAACCCTGTCCGACCCATAAGGATAATAACGGTTAGGTAAACACATGACCAAATATAATATAAAATTTTACGTAATCATCATAGTACCAATACAAATGAATTTTGAAATAATCTTTTTTCCCGCGAATTAATTCTAACTTCCCCGAAATTTGGTAATTTTTAAAAAAGTGACAACACCGGTATTATTATGAGCGAATAGCGATGCGACCACGTGCCGCGTGCCCTGCCGCCCGCCGCCCGCGGAAGGGTGCATAACGCACATTTATTAAGTTACCTCTTTTTGCGAAATAATATTAATTTTTTTAGGGGGATTTTTTTTAAAGTTTAGCCTGATTTTGTATCCATTAGTAGAATCAGTTATCGATACCTAACAACACCTTCACGGGTCGGACAGGGTTTTCTTAACATACTGTATAAAAATACTGGATACGTGATTTGGGAATCACATATCAAAAAGTAACGTCGTTTATTTTAAAGACTTGAAAATTAACACAGACAATATAAAGGTTCGATGTGTTTAAATTGCGAGAACGAAAACGCCTCGCTTGTATGTACTAGAAAAATAACGACGCAGAAATTATTGCTGTAGACACGCCAAAATCATTTCGTATTTTTTTTTATCATAATATGGTTCACTCACTAAAAGTTCATGCCTTAACATTATTCGTCGCTTACTAATCAAATAATTAACAGTTCCATATATATTTTAACCATGTAGAAAAGCAGTAGATCGTTTTATTTGAGAGAAATAAAAACCAATTTCTTTCCTTTTCTTTGGGTTTTTAAGCATCGAAAAATTTCCACCATATAGGTCTTAAATTGAGTACTGAATTAAAGATTTAGTATAGTTTTTGTGTCGATGTTTTTGCCCAGTACGCACAAAATCCAACAATAATTTACCAAAAAATCTGTAGTCGACGATAGCACACATGCACATACCTACATTACAAGAACATTCTTTTTTTTTTAATAATTATAACTAGTGCTTGACCGCAATCCCGCCTGATGGTAAGCAGTGATGCAATCATTGATGGTAAAGCGCGCTAGTTTATTTAGCCTATTCACTAAAAAAACTTAATGAATAGGAAGGAAGACGGCAGTTGAGCGAGGTGATGCAATGTTAAACTCAACAACACGACCAACGATGCTGCGCCAGAGGGAGATTGATCTGAAGATCCTCCACGACCAAACTCTCGACACAACATTACTGCTCAGACCCGTCCACCGTACGGCTTCACCAGACATCATGCCGGAACACGACGAATCGCTTGGCGGCAAGACTTTGTCTGGTGGGTAGTAATTAATTTATTCTATTTCTTAAATCTTACCAAGAGACAAAGTTTCGATTTCAGCCATCTCTGGAGCGCACACTCGTCCAGAAGTTGATGTCTCAGTGATGAGAAACTGCACATGGTCGCATTCTTCTTTGGTCTTCAGGATCTCCACTTTAACTTCGGTGTCATGGAGTTTGCTGGCGACCGTCTGAGACAGAATAAATTTTAATGTTAACGTCTAGAATTTAGCTAAAGTGAAAGTTTTTTTTTTTGTTTTAACTGATTTAATAAAGATAATGTTAGTATAGTCTGAGTATATGTGCAAAGAATCCGTCAAAGTGGCGGTGGAGGATCCATATATTCGGCTGGTCCATATTGTCTGAGATTTGAGGACTATGTAAGCTGCATAGAGTATGTAAGCGGCTTGACTTCGGCATATTTGTGATGGTGATTTGTTTTTGTTACGTATTAGTATTTGTCCATTAGCTTAAGCAAAAGTGCAATACTACAGACGATTCAGTTACCGACTGTAAAAATTATAATAACAAATACACTTCGTGAAACTGCTGAACTAGTTTTTTTTATCGTGAACTAGTTTTCCAAACTACTTTTTATCACGAACACGAACTAGTATCTGAATACTAGTCCATGATGGATAAACCAGTCGGTACTAATATATTCATCACAAATTAGTTTCTCAACGACTTATCCATCACGAACTAGTTTATCTATCTCGAACTAGTTTTCCAACTACTTTTTGCATCACGAACTAGTATACGTATACTAGTCCGTGATACGAAAAACTACTACAGACTAGTTTTCAGAAACAGGGTCGTGAGGGAAAAAAATGTTGAGAATTTAATCCTGATGGATTCATCAGGATTAGTTTCTCAACATTTTTTTTCCCCCACGACCCTGTTTATCAGTTAGTTTCGTAGACTGTAATATAACATATTTATGAATAAAATGTATATATTTCTTACCTTGACGATCCCAATGACGATATGCTCCAAGCCAGGCCTGTCAGAGTAATAGTGGAGAACCAAAGCACCGTCTTCAGGGCGCTCAGTGCATCTAAAGGAAGGCGAACGCATACCAGGGTACAAGGTACCCAGGTGGTCGTGTAGACCGTCCAAGTTCTGGAAAAAATAAAACAAATTAATTAAAAAATAAAAATATATTCGGAGCTACTGTAAAATAGACCTGACATGCGTAAGTATAAAAGTTAATTCAAAATAGAAGATTTTTTTAAGGATTTTAAAGATAATTATAGCATTTAAAACTTTAATAAAATTAATAAGAGGTTGACTAATTGTGAACAGACACTAGAATAGCTTTCACCTTGACAATTGAATAACATTCATTGGGTTGTTTCCATTGTGGAGCAGAGTTTTCGTACATAATATAAAGCAATGTATTAACATTGTGATTGATGATTTATTATGATATTAGGGTGCTATAAAACGTGTAAAAAGCATTAGTAGACAGGAACAACAAATCTGTTATTCGACCAACCTTTTAACTGCTTCATGAGTTTTAGAGATTCTCTAGTTTTCTAAAAAAAAGTCGTTAATAAACACAAATGTTTTTTTTTTAATTGCTGTATTTAATCTTTTGATTATCACAAAACAGCTGAGCTTAGCTAAGTATTAGTCTCAGCTGTTATAGGCGGCAACAATACCGCACAAAACCTAACAGCGCCTCATGTGGATTTGACCGTAAACTTTTATTGATCACTGGTCAGTATTCCTAAAAGGACAAAATATTTTAAAAAGGTATTTTATTATTAGGGTACCGGTAAATACCGAGATTTTAGACAGTGGCACATTGGCGATATTCCCTTTAAAACTTTAGTTCAAAATCTCGCTCATAGATGGCGGTAAACACAATTCTTGGATGCGATGACAGTGCCAGGCTTGCCTTTTATTGATTTTTGACCTGGGCTTTGACTATTCCAAAAAACATAGACTGGAAAGCAATAGAGGGATGATTCTCGTGATTTTAAGAACGTTAAAAGTCTGAATGTTTTTCTCTTATTTTAAAATGTAAAAAATTCACAACTCTATTCATAAGCGTTGGTTAAAGTTAACTAGTGACGAGTCACACATTTTTGACGTTTTAACGTCAATTAGCTTTGATATCGTTTATGAATAAACACAACAGTGTTGATGGGGTTTATTCATAAACGATGATTATAGTTAAGTGACGTGCAAACGTCAAAAATTTATGGTTAAACAGTCGTTAATTACTAGTTCACTTTAAGCAACGTTCATCAATAAAGGGGCTAGTCGCTGTCTCATTGAGACTGAGGTCAGACTAAACGGTCCTAAAGTTACAGCAATTTTCTCTCTGAACTCTGAGTCTCAATCTGTCAAAAAACACTTTTAATTTCCCCAAATTTTGACATTTGTTTGTCGCTGAGATGAGGCTGCGATTAGATTTTGAACGTTTTAAATAATATAAGAATTGGACTTTAGTTCATTTACAGATTCAAGAAAATAAAATAATAGAAATATAGTTATGAATTAATGAACCTGCAAAAAGTCCCGCGGCGTAGCCCCCAAAACTTGCAAAATCTTGTCGTAACCGGAATCTTGACAGAACTCGAAGAATGTCTTCCCAAACAACTCTAGAATTGCATCAGCTGGGATTTCTGTAGAACAATAGAACCATATTTAGTGTCCAGGTAATACAGTAAGCAGGTACAGAAGTGAACAGCAGGCAAAGACGACATGAGTGCGTTAAAATACTATCTACAGCTAGGCTACAGTATGGTATTTGGTAGTGAGCTCCAAACTAAACAGTTTATGGCGCCGATTCTCTTGAATAAAATCAGTACTTTAACTAGTAAGTCCTTAACTTGTTAGATTGTGTACAAGAAAATTGGGGCCAATCTGTAACTTCTGGCTCAGAGTAATTAGACAAGATAGTGTTGATGATAAAAGATACCTATACAATATATACTTTAATGTTATAAACTAGTGCTTGACTGCTTCTTCTTTTTCTTTTTATTTCATTAAGAAAAGGATAGAAGATAACATTTCAGGTTAATTCTGTCAAATTAAGATATTCCATAGACAGTTTAGACGCGATTATAAACATGGCGACAAAAAATTCGCCAATTCGTCATTTTTTCTATACATTTCATTAAGAAAAAGACAGAAGATAAAAGGACATTTTAGACCTGTCAAATTAGTGCGCTCCCGGCGTAAACTGGCGTATTTTTAGTCGTCATGTTTATAATCGCGTCTAAACTGTCTATGGAGTATCTTAATTTGACAGGATTAAATTAAAATGTTATATTCTATCCTTTTCTTAACGAAATGGAAAGAAAAAGATGCACATAACTTAAAATTAGTTTAGTTTGTCAAGAACAGAATCGGCGCCAATATATACTTTAATACACACATCAAAAGTGTCTAGGGATCAAGCATTTCTATGCGGATTTCTTGAGATTGAGATGTGGCTTTGTAATAAATTTATGATTTTATAAATTTATATGGATCCTTTTTGGTGCATTTCATAATTTGAATCAGGAACTGTAAATCAAATTCGAGTAAAAGATGAAAATCAGCTGTCAATATTTTCCCTATAAAAACATACAACGCATTGAAGACATTATTAGTGCTACTGTTTCCCTACTACTGATTAAAACCAACGTTATTATGGAGCGGCGACGTCATTTAAGCAGGGAAGAAATGCTCAGAGCCGTGGGAATGATAGAAGCTGGTTCCCGGCAACGTACTGTGGCTTTAGCTCTGAATACAAGTCAGAGTGTTATCAGTCGACTTTGGACACGTTACCGAAGCACTGGTACCGTGGCTGAGCGTCATGGAGGACGGTATCGCTGCACCACACGGAGACAAGACCGATACATTCAAATCATAACTCGAAGAGCTCCAACAATAACCGCCATGATGTTAGCCGTGAGGCTTCATCACTCTTCAGGGAACTTAATTAGCGACCAAACAGTCAGAAACCGCTTGCATGAAGTGAACCTTCATTCCCGAAGACCGCTACGGGTACCACCTATAGCAATGCACAATCGTAGGATTCGATATCAATGGGCTCTTGAACACAGAAATTGGGCAGAAGAACAATGGCGTTTCGTGTGCTTTTCTGATGAGTCTCGTTTTGGTATGAGACCGGATACAAGACGTATACGACACTGGAGAACCCCTGGACGCCAACAGCGATTAAAATCCTGCCAGGAAGTCCATCCTTATAGTGGTGGAACCATCATGGTATGGGCGGGTATTTGGATCGGCGGAAGAACTGAGTTGATTTGGATCAGAGGCAACCTCAACGCTCAAATTTATGCTGAGACGATTGTATCAGACGTCATCGTTCCTCTACAAGTGCAAATCGGTCCCTTATTTCAGTTAATGCATGATAATGCACGACCGCACACCGCAAGAGTTGTAAGACAGACTCTCGCCGCAGCTAACATCAATGTCCTGCCCTGGCCTGCTCAGTCGCCAGACTTGAACCCGATTGAGCATGCATGGGATATGCTACAGAGAAGAGCTCTGCCGAATATGGAGGGTATCCAGTCGCAAGAAGACCTTTTTTTGTTGTTGCAACGAACATGGGCGGCCATTCCACAGCGTGATTTGGATGAACTCATTTTGAGTATGCCAAACCGATGTTCTTGTGTTGTTAGTGTTCGCGGTAGAAACACGGATTATTAATTGTTTAAGTTACCCAATAAAATTTTAGAGAAAACTGTTATTTCAGTCTTTTTATCGAACTTTTGTGTTAGTGGTTCAAATGTCAAATATCCCTTTATTAGGAAAATGGCAAATTTCTTTATTAATGCAAAGGTGACTTGGTTTATCGTTACTGTGACAAACGAAAACACTTTATTTGATGAATCCTTAAAGAAAATTTTAATTAATATCAATCAGGAGAAAAGTTATTGCAAAAATATATGTTGATCCCTAGACACTTTTGATGTGTGTATTATAAACTAGTGCATGACTGCGATCTCGCCTGGTAATAAGCAGTGATGCAATCGTTGATGGTAAAGCGCACTAGTTAATTAAGAGCCTATTCACTCTAGCCTTGAAGACATTTAAATTGTAATCAGACACGAAGACTTAAATAATTAAAGCACCGTACATTCTCATCACCATGATACAGCAGATCACCTCTGGAAAAAGGCCTGTCCTATTCAGTGGTATTTAGCTCGATTTTCGGCAATTCTCATCTGGCTTGACAGCACAGTTGGCGAAGTAACTGTACGACCAACTGGTATGTCGCGTGGCCTACAAGTAGATCTTTCGGGTTTGGCTGTTTGTTTAGAAAGACAGGAGAAATTGCTAGTGTGGTTCAACGCAAAAAAAAATATTGTAGTTCTTTTTAGAAAATCATTTTACTAACGGGTTCTATAATAATGGCAAATCGCCAATGTCATTCTATCACCATTTCATTACGAAACGACTGATATAATTGGTCCATCCATATGAATTTATCAGATTACGAGCTTTCAAGCACAATGACAATAGAGTCGTGTTGGAATGACAAATTTATAAACACAGCAGACTAGGACCTCCGGTGACAGACACACAGAGAGACAGCCGAGTTTCAGTAATGGGCTGTATATACCTTTTGGGTACGGAGAAAAAATAAAACAAAAGAAATGAATAAAGAATCGGTACTAGGTCATAACATCGGCCGCCGGCAGAAGTTACCACCCACCAGACAAAGTCTTGCCGCCAAGCGATTTGTCGTGTTCCGGCATGATGTCTGGTGAAGACGTACGGTGGACGGGTATGAGCAGTTGTGTTGCGATGTGTGCCGGGTACGATGCGACAAATGTTGTTGTGTTGGGAGTTTGGTCGTGGAGGGTCTTCAGATCAATGTCCCTTTGGCGCAGCATCGTTGGTCGTGTTGTTGGATTTAACATTGCATCACCTCGCTCAACTGCCGTCTTCCTTCCTATTCGCTCAGTTTTTCTGAGTGAATAGGCTCTTAATAAACTAGCGCGCTTTACCATCAACGATCGCATCACTGGTTACCATCAGGCGGGATTGCGGTCAAGCGCTAGTTAATAATTATTAAAAAAAAAAAAATAGAACCCGCGAATGTCGTACATACATGACATAATATAATAACTTCTTATAATGTATTTACAGATGACAGCAAATCAAGCTACTATGATTTGTCAAATTTCTTTATTATATTTTCAACATTACAGCTAAAGCATTAGGGCTCAAGGTTGACTGGGAATTTTTGACAGTTTTGGGTAGCTCAGCCTGCTGTCGTCCGTACTAGAACGTTGTGTATAAGTTAAAACTTACGCAGTACTTCAACTGCAGCTGTAATCAGGTGATAGGTGATCTCGTCTTCGTATATCTGCCGCACCAGGAAACTGCCTTCCATTGATACATCCGCTTTTTTCCTACACAAGATTAGTTATTTGATATTAATCGTTTTTCTTTTATTTTTTAACTGTCGTAGCATTATGCTGAGATAGAAGCCCTTTGGCCACGTATAGGACTTTCTGATTCATTATACTTTTTGTTACATTTTTTATACCTTTGTTTTTTTTTTGGGTTTAATCATCATCATCATCTTAGCGTTAATCCCAGTCGCATCCGTAGCTTTTTTTTTTAGCTTTGGAGTCTGGGATCCGCTTTACCAATCTAACTGCTGATTTTGGCTAAACCTCGATATTTTCCGTGAAGCGACTGCCGTCTGACCTCCACAACCCGGAGGCGATATCTAAGCATTGCAGTTAGACCAATTGTTAGACTTTTGAGGGCTCCAACAACCCGTAACAACTGCCACTAGATGTTCGTATGGCAACCGGGACCAACGGCTTAACGTGCTTTCCGAGGCACGACCAGACCAGTGCAAATATTCATATTCATGCATACAAATATTTGCACTGTGCGGGAATCGAACCCGCGCCTCCTTGCACAGAGGCAGTCAATATTGGGTTTAATAATATAAATATAATATCTTATATATTGTTTTCTTTCTTAAACTTCTGCTTTATCCTCGAAGAATTAGAGGCGCGATGTTAAGTAATGTGTTACACTTAGGCTAACTGCCTCGTTAATTTCGCGGTTGTAATCACGACGGTTGATTGTAGGGTCCTCTATACCTACCTGGGTAATCGCGTAATACTCTATCGGTAGCAATGAGTTTCATTTTGACAGTTCAACAACATTCATTGCATTATTTACGTAGCTCAGGAAACACATTTTTCAAACAAATGGAGCAATGGACAAGTATGCAAGTATGATTCAAAATTATTCAAATTGATAGTAATAGTGTATGACACAATAGGGATGTATCCAAGGTATGAAAATTAAAAAAATAATTAGTCCGTCTTATAGATAATAAAAAAAATTAAGACCAGTATTTTTTATTTTGTCGTAATTACTAAAAACTACTGAGATATAGCGTATTAAAATTACGGAGCGGGGGCTAATTATGTCACGCCGTGGTATATTTTGTACCATGGCGTGACGTCATGCGACATTTCAAATCAATGTATCTTCCTAAATATTTGAATGAAAGAAAAAATAAAAAATACGTGTTCAATATTTTTTATAAATCTGTCTGATGGACATTAAATAATTTTTTAGGATACAACCCAATTAGGGTTGTAGGTTGTTACGCTTGAACTTGGTAATATAATACGCTGCGTGCCGAAGCAAGCAGAGCATTCATCAGGTGGATTTTTTTCTTTAGAATATTTTAACCCACATTTGTTTAACTATTGTACCTAGTAGGTATGGTTATTCTCCCCTTGGTGCGTGGTGAGATTTCGGACTAACCATAAAATCACGTTTTATATTTTATACATAAGACGTATAAATAAATATACCTGATATCTTACTAATCCCCTCCTCCTTTTTCAGGCCTCGCGTAACTAATGGACTAAGTCCGTTGAACCTGCACGTAATCCTCCCGCCGGGCTATTAGAGTAATGGAACAGAGAGTGCATCTGTGGTTACGCTCACTCTTGTGCATTACAATATCTCCTACATGTTTGTTTAATAATTATAAACTAGCGCTTGACCGCAATCCCGCCTGATGGTAAGCAATGATGCGATCTTTGATGGTAAAAGCCTATTCACTCCGAAAAACTGAGCGAATAGGAAGGAAGACGGCAGTTGAGCGAGGTGATGCAATGTTAAACCCAACAACACGACCAACGATGCAGCGCCAAAGGGAGGTTGATCTGGAGACCCTCCACGACCAAACTCCCAACACAACAACATTAGGCGCATCGTACCCGGCACACATCGCAACACAACTGCTCAGACCCGTCCTCCGTACGGCTTCACCAGACATCATGCCGGAACACGACAAATCGCTTGGCGGCAAGGCTTTGTCTGGTGGGTGGTAACTTCTGCCGGCGGCCGATGTTATGGCCTACCACCGAGAAAAACCTGGCTAATTGACCACAATGACCGAAATCGCCTCATACTGGGTTATTTTTAATCAATATTTTTAAATCTGATTAAGTAATATCACTGCTCATGGTTAAATAATTACCTATTATTAAAAAATAACTATTAGTGACCATTACATAAACTAAAAATTTATTTAAAAAGCAAATTTCGCACAAAAGTCAAAGAATTAGGTATTAACTTAAGGAATTTTTAACAATATATTCACTTTAATTACGCACTACCTAAGGCGGAACAAAGAATGTCGAGTACAAAATTCAGTGGAAGAGAGCTGATATTAATAGAAACACGAAATATCAAAGCTCGCGGCTAGCTTGATCATTGGTGACGAGCTGTGGTCAGCTCGCTGCCCGGTAAGGACCAAGACCGGTTCAACGGCGTGTAGTGTTCCACGCGCGCCTCTAGGCAGCACATCGTGACGGGGTCTACCTGCTAAAGAAATCATCAAATGACCTCTCATTTGATGATTTCTTTTTGAAAAAAAAAAAATTCAATGATATCTTTTTGGGTAAAAAAAATATATATGTATATGACGGCGCGCTGATTATGAAGATTAATAAGAAAGATTATAATTCGATTTAATCAATATTGTTTTAATCGACTCGAATCGAGTAATATTAAAATATGAGCGGGTAACCCCGAATAGAGTAGTAGGCGTGATTTGAAGGGATGGCGACTGTCATTTCATTGACAGCTGCCGACGGAGAAGCACGCGCTCTAACCTATTGGCTCTTATCTGTTTTAATCTGAGATTATCATTGTAATGCCTTAATATTAAAGTGATCTGAGTGTCTGTACAGGTAAAATAATAAGAATCGAACATCACACTATATGGGACAAAACCCGCCACACTTTTCCCAACCACTGCAACTCCTGAAAGCCAGAATCAACAGTGGCGACCGCCAGAAAAACGCCGAGCAATGAAGCTCGACGAGTCCCGGAGAAACGATTCAACTGTCTTGGGTCCCGCAACGAAATTAATCAGAAAAGAATAGCGGAGGAGTAAGAAAAAAGATATTTTTTCCACTTCCCTCCATAACAAGCAGGAGACAGAACAGAACTAGGCCAATCGGCACAAAGGGACATTATTGCAACTGGGAGAAGCCCAGATTGCCAAACACCACGGAATAAAATTTGATTAAGTTAATGGGTCCTAAGTAGGTATTAGCTGTTACAATTGATTCCAATAATAGGTATGGCAAAAGCGCCTGAACGCACGGAAATTGGTTCTAGTTTCTACAAGGTCCGTATAATAAACGACTCCGGATGTAACTTGTACACTATCCAACATAATATTGCGTTCATTCTGCCAAAGAACACACTCCCACAAGATGTGATGTGCGGACTGTTCAAATTCACAGTTCGATGTAGAACACTGACACAAAGGGGAAGGAACAAGTTTAAAAGAATACAGTTTACTTTTAAAGTTGCCATGACCTGTGAGAAATTGGGCAACGCAGTGGTCAACCTCCAGCCATGTCTTAGCCAGCCGATCGCCAACGGATGGAAAGAATAGATGGAGGTGCCGGCCCTTGATGGAATTATCCCACCTACTTTGCCACTCGGATAAGAGGTCCTCCCAGACATCAGTCTGAGGTTTAAATAATCTAGAGATTTTATTAAAGTCGCGTTGTGTAACAAAATTAGTGTCCATGGCCTCCCCCCTCGCGGAGTAGTACATTGAAGCACGTCGCTGTACCTCAAGGTCGACTGGAAGTACACCTGCCAGTACCGGTAAGGCTTCAGTACTGACCGTTCTATACGCCTTGCATAAAAATATCAATGCCAAACGTTGGCTTTGAAGCAGTTTACGTCGTGCCGCCCCTATGCTGGCCCTATCGGCCCAAACAGGTGCACCGTAGCACATACATCCTAAGTAGGTAGCTCCATATATAGTTTTTAAAGTTAGGAATGATAGACCCCAAGTTGCTTTGGATATTCTAGTTAGGGCATAAAAGTTCCTTTTAGCTTTTTCACCAACTATTTTTATATGTTCTATAAATGAAAAATTCCTTTCTAAGATCATACCAAGGTAGCATACGGATTGCTGTTTTTTAATGGGAACGTTATTAAATTTAATAGTAGGCAATGATTTAAGATTACCTTTTAGTAGAAGTTGATAGGTTTTATGTGGCGCAAACGCTAGGCGGTTACGATCACCCCACTGAGATATTAAATTTAGAACATCACACTATAGTTATTTTTCAAAGTTTGATCGAAATACCGCCCAAGATGGATGAGAATCATGGAATGAGAAGACACTTCAACTATCCGTTTTTCCCCCATCATATATAACATTAGAAGCTGTTGTTTATAAAGTTAGTAATCCAGTCTTACACGGTTTGTAAGGGCTTTAATAATATCCGCTTTCTTAGTAAAAAACATTTCCAACTTACTTGATCGTCTCCCATGTTTCTTCGTTAAAAGTTTTGGTGACAAGTAGCTCGAGGGCGTAGTTCACAAATCCGTACTGGAAAAGGACAATGTACGCAAATTATTATTGATTGCTAGATTTAAATATATTATTCAAAATGTTGTTCTGAATCTTACCATGATGGGATTTTATTTATGTCCCTGTAACAAAAGTTATAGAATAAATTATTTAAAATATTTATGGCATCTATATGAAAAAATTTAGAACAGGTATGGATTAGATCGATACAAATTTTGTATCTACATATAGTTTTAATAATCCGCCCAACAATACAGGGTGTATCTGACATCGTAACGCAAACTTCGCAAAAAGGCACCGTATGCCACTAACAAAATTATGATAGTCATTTATGTCGTTAATGAGCGGTTACAGAAATAACAGTGTTTAAAAAATGGTGTCGGCTCGGCCTTTGAACGTTGCAAGCGTGCTGCCGTGCGTGTTTGTAGGTATGATGTTGATCCCTGATGCGAACTCTGAATGAGTACTAAACATGAGTAAAAAAAAAGACTCGAATAATTTAAAAAATGATATCATGCATTATTATGATGCATGATGTAGTTTGAAACATCCTATATGCAATCGCAGTATGAGTTTTGCGTTCTAAGGGCACGTGGAATGGAGCTCCGACATCTTTACCAGAGTTCATTCACCCTAACTCAACAATTAATATAATACAACGTTATTTTTTGTTTATGCGAAACCAGAATATGGTTTGTTCAGAATTTAATAAGCAACTGAATCGATTCCAATCATTTTTACACCATGTTATGTTTTTTCCCAAATACATGTAGAAGTTGTTGCAGTGTGGTTACCGACCACACCACGTATCTTTCGGTAGATTATAGTACTGCGAACGCCCGCTACAGCTGACGTCAGGGGTTAAGTACCGCGAAGAAGACTAAATATTAACGACTAGCGGTCGCCAGCGACTTCGTTCGTGTGAAGTTGGTTATGCTCCGTTGTTATTGGTCAATGATAAATGGGCTATCCAACGCAAAAAGAATTTTCCAAATCGGACCAGTAGTTCCTGAGATTAGCGCGTTCAAACAAACAAACAAACACTTCAACTTTATATATTATGTAGAGTATAGATGTGTCATACATCTATACTCTACAGGACTGAAGGTGAAGGAAAACATCTTGACGAAACCTGGACTTTAAGTCTGAAATCGCCAACCCGTATTGGGCAAGCGTGATGATTACGCTCAATCCTTCTCTATATGAGAGGAGACCTGTGCCCAGCAGTGGGACGATAAACAGGTTGATGATGATGATGATAGATGTATAATAATAAGATTGAAAAAATAATCATGATATTGAATATTAATGTAACCTTCGCGCCTCGGAAAGTACTTTAAGCTGTTGGTCTACAAAACTTTTACTATATTCGATATTCGATGGTCCTAGTTACTAATTCCCTGCTGACCGCACTTATTTATCAAAAATGTCAATAATACTCGTAATTTAAAAACTTCAAAAGATTGATAGTTGTTGAGATCGCAATCTCATTTCATCGGCAATCAATCTCTAAAACTTATTATTGATAGATTTAGGACCTATTTTTGATAGATTTAGACTGAGATCAGACTGTAAACGTTCTTGAAATTACTATGGTTGCTTTTTAAGTCGATTCATTTATAGAATAATAGATTGCTAACCCATGGTCGAAAGAACCAATTCCCGAGGTATTTAGAATTAATAAGGAATTAATTCTTACTTAAGGTAAACACTCCACTTTTCATTTCAAATATGAGGAAACAAAAACTAATTGTTTATTACATTAACTATTTATATCTTAAATTTCTCCACAGATGTATAAAAAAAGACGTGTGGCACTCGGGGACTGCCGCGGTAAAGCTATTGCATTATAATATTAATAGCATAGCATTTTGTATCAATTTATGCAATTATTATTATTTATTTATTTTATTTATGCAGTATTCTTTTTCTTTGATATTAATTCAAGTTACACTTTTTGAGCGTGGTGACCGGTAAGAAAACAAATTTTTCTTTTATTAAATAAATAAAAAGTTAATATTATTTAAAATATTTTTATTATTTTACAATACATGTGGGTTTTATTACCTTACAGTAGCTGTTGGTTATTCAGGAATATTTATCATTGAAACTATAGGTTTATGATAACTGAAATAAGAAACATAAGTTTGCGACTTAATATCCTCTAAATACCTAGAAAATACCGCGTCAATGGTGGTCCCATATTTTGTTGTGGACTTTTGTGGATCATTATTCATTTTCAAATTCAATGTTTTTGATAGAAAAGTTGTCCACCGCTCTGATTTTTTATCAGCGAAGTTAATGTTGAAATCGCCAGCCAAGATAAGTGGAAATTTATTACCATTTGTTTCAAGTATTTTCGAGCCACTCGAGTTACTCCAGTAAAGTGCGATGAATAAAATGCTCTACCTCGTCCAATTTTGGATTCGGAGAAATGTAAATTGCTACCATAACTATTTGTAGGCCATTTCTAAGTTTGCATAAGCACGCACAAATATCTCCAACAACTGAGCGCCTAACATTAACATCGCTAACGTGTGCAATATTTATTTCAATATTCGGAGTCATAATATTAGTAATATCATTTTTATTTTGGTAAATAGCTACCCCACCTTTTGAAACAGTATCTCGTTTGAACGGAACAATACAATTAAAATTAGGTATTTCAATTGGATTATCATGCGTCATGCAAGTTTCGGTAAGAAGTAACACATTTGTTTGTCTCGTAACTGAATCTTGTAAATCGTATTTATGACTATTTAGACTGGCAGTTGAAAGTCATTATTGAAATGCCATTTCTATTACTAATGAAATTTAATACACTTTGAGCAATCGTCTGAACACTATTTAAAGACAGTCTTTTGAATTCTTGCAACAATTGAAAAAACGGTCGCGTGAGCACTTTTTACTCTATAAAATCACGCGCTTTTAACACTATAAATAATTTAAAAAACCAATGAAAAATTAGCATGACATTCATCTTAGCTTTTCCGTTAAAAAAAAAGCTATTTTATAAAAACACTACTAAATTAATTTGAATAAAAGTACTTAATAATTAATTATATGAAAAGTTTTTAAGGTAGCCATGACAACGTCGATGACGTCTATGACATATCTCTATAGAAGACCTATTTCAGAGAGAAAATTAATCGCAAGTTTAGCACATCGCGACTGTCAGTAACATGGCAAGTGTGTAGGACTGAGTTCGCGCCCTGCAATATGCATGCTCTTTTTGAAAATCTATAAATTGTTTTCAAAAGATGTAGTCGCACGCACACAAACATACCGTGCCGAAGACTGCCGAACTGAAACGACGTTAGACGATGGGGAGCGTGAGGTTTTTTCGTTACGGAATTTCTGGATTCGGTCCCCGCGCTCAAGGCCCGCGATAGAAGCTATGCAATAGCTTAAAAATTAGTGTCCCGTCAATTTATGTCTTAATCACCAATTTATGACTCACGGCGTAATTGTTGCGGCCTATTCCCCTCAAAGAAGTTTGCGCTAACTTTACACTGGCTGTTTAGAAACTCGCATGGATGTAGCAAGTTTATAATAAGTTTTTTGTGACATAACAGCTAACAGCAGTTCTATTTTTAAAGTTCATTCCGGCCCTTAGGTGGAAAGTAATTTGAATGAATTTTTCCCTTTCTAGGGTGGGAAGCGGAATTTTTCACTCAATAATCTTATCAAAACAACACTGCTTTCCGAGTATGAGAAATGAAATAGATTTTATTTTCTTTTCATTATACAATATGTAACAAAAACCCTCTTGCTCCTTAAACCTACGTTTTAAGAATCGGCATACGGACGTAATAAAGCAAGTAATTTAGAAAAATTGTTCAACAAAAATAATTAAAATAAATGTTTAATTATTAATATTTATAATCTGTAACTGATTTCTTAGCTCTGCAATTCTGCATGAAGAAACTAGACATAAGTATAACGTTCCCGCCAATTTATTTAACTTATAAAATCAGATATTCTAAACAAAAAATCGATTTTGTCGGTTTTAATAGGTATTTGATTGTGACCCCTCGACTAGACAATGATTACTGTTTTTTAATTATGACTTCATTAATGATGTGCTTGTAGGTAAAATTATATGTCCCTGAAAGGAACAACAGGGTTTTTGTTACATAGTGTATAGGGAGACATTGAATTCGGCCAAGAATACGAACTTCTTTTGTTGTTAGCCTTCTTCTTTCTTAAATATAGGTACATACTTTCATATCCAAGATAGTCCTGTCGAGCCTTTTCTCACCTATTATGTTGGAATAGACTTCCAGTATACCCCAGATGTAATTGTGAGATGGAAAACGGGGGTGGTTTTTAGTCAGTACGAGTCTGACAAAGCCCGGTGCCCAGCCCAGGGCGGCGGATATCCATGAGTATTTTCCACCCAGGGAACAAAACTTGTCAATATGTGGGGAAATTACAAATATTTTTTTGATTAATTGAGACTGAGGTGAGACAGAATTACCCCTCTGTATTTAGGTGAATCATCTTTTTTTTTTAATAATTATAAACTAGCGCTTGACCGCAATCCCGCCTGATGGTAAGCATTGATGCGATCGTTGATGGTAAAGCGCGCTAGTTTATTAAGAGCCTATTCACTCAGAAAAACTGAGCGAATAGGAATGAAGACAGCTGTTGAGCGAGGTGATGCAATGTTAAACCCAACAACACGACCAACGATGCTGCGCCAAAGGGAGATTGATCTGAAGTCCCTCCACGACCAAACTCCCAGCACAACAACATTAGGCGCATCGTACCCGGCACACATCGCAACACAACTGCTCAGACCCGTCCTCCGTACGGCTTCACCAGACATCATGCCGGAACACGACGAATCACTTGGCGGCAAGGCTTTGTCTTTCATCTTCTCATTGTATAGTCCCGGTTGCATCCGCGGCTTTCGCGTTGGAGCCCAGGGTCCGATTTTATTTATTTAGGTGAATATTCTTTCCAAATCTACATAAAAATGATCACAGAAAATGATCGAAAAACGAGTCATTATGAAATATTGAAAAGGAAAACTGAAAGTTTCACACATCATTGGACAAAAACCTCATTTTCTTCTCCCAATGTTATCGTGCTTTGAGTACAAAAGCAGCGGCTTTTGTTTTAATTTTCCACCCGCGAACTCATTGCTTCGAAAAACGAATGAAAGAATTTATTCGTTACTAGCTTTTGTTCGGCTCCGCCCTACGAGAACATTGCGGTAGTACGTTCTAAAACATAAAATTTTATAAAGGTTGAGTCGTGGTGGCCTAGTAGTAAAAACATCAGCCTCTCAAGTATGAGTGCGCAGGTTCGATTCCAGGTCAGGCAAGTACCAATGTAAAGGCTGATTTACACGGTGCAATTTAATTGCCTATGGCATACAATAAAATTCATGCTACAAATGACTTGCATCGTCTAAATGGTGTTTAGACAAAGCAATTTTTATTTTTGCTTCAACTTAATTGAAGCCATAGGCAATTAAAATGCACCATGTAAATCAGTCTTAACTTTGCTAAAGTTATATGTACTTTCTTAGTATATCTTGGACACCAATGACTGAAGGTGAAGGAAACATCTTGAGGAAACCTGGACTTTTAAGTCTGAAATCGCCAACTCGCATTGAGCAAGCGCAATTACTCTGTATGAGAGGAGACCTGTGCCCAGCAGTGTTACGATAAAAAGGTTGATAGGTATGTACAAAGGTTATGTACGTTTTTGCACGGCAGAGTAACACATTTAATTTAGTAAAATAGTTGGTTATCGGCTCAAATTCTCTTGTTCACCAACTAAACTAAATATTAGTTCAGTGAATCTCTATATCCTTTACTAAAATATTGCTTATTGTACCACTTCTAATGTTTAAAAAAAAATATATATATATACAGGATAATTTTATTTCAATGCGACTAAATGAGTCTCAAAAACCAGAAGGCGAAAAACAAATGCCTAAAATCTGTCAGAATGTAGGTTAGTACGGGGATTTTTTTGAAAAATTTAGACTTTTATTTAAATTACTACGCTTCTTTTTGTGCTCACTATTTGTGTGACTTAGCTATTTGCTACTAGGTGATAGCACCATCGCACATTTTCTTACTCAACTGTTAATCTATTACTCACTAGATGGCGCTTTGTTGCGCATTTATTACTTAAAACTAATAAAAATGTTCAAAGAGTAATCAAGCATCGCAAGAATAAAAATTTATTCGTAATGTTTGCAAACATTAAATGACTTATGCAATTTAACAAAAATATTTAGGCATTACTCTGTATTAAACTGACAACACATAGGAAAATAATTTATTGTGTAATCCTTACTAAAGTAATGTAAATAAAGGAAAAATAAAGTGTCGCCTTAATTGACTTGATAAAGTACTAGCTAAAATTGCAGCAGACAACAAATCGAACAAGCATTATTATGATAAAAATAAATCCGTCACTAAAATAACTAACTAACTAGGTCAATCTAGATAAACTCGGAAAAAACTCACCTTTTCAAATCCGAAAATCGGAAACAATTCACAATTTCCACAAAGTCGATCGTATTGAAGCCATATAATTTAAATACGTGATGTTTGTTTTGTTTTAGGCCGACGTAACACCACCCCACATAACTGAACGCGCCAAGAGTCTGGCGGCAACTGACGTACGTCTGTCATTGGCTGAACGACTGACGCGTAATTACATAGGTACAAAACTAATAAAATTCCGTTCTAAACTGCACATTTAATGCTTGAAATATAATTTTAAAATAATCCTGAGTATTATCTAATGCTAATGTCATTATTTCACTTGTTTTAGGTGTTACGAAACTGAATTTATATCTAGTTCTTTAGCGGCATTTTCCGTAACTAATCTAGTTACGCTATTCGACAATAGATGGCGGAAGTAGTGAGATTCTATTCGCTATTTTATGATTTTCCTTGAAAATGTAATTGGATGTTCTACACTAACATTCGCTTCACATGAAAATTAATATTCCACTATTCCAAGGGAACTGCTTTAAAAATAAAATGTAATGAAATGTCCTTGAAATATTTTTATTTGCATTCTATGCATACAGTTTTGCAGAAAGTGAAAATTAATTCTCCAAATAGACTGCCCAGATCTCACACTTATGTACCCTTCTGTCAAACTCCGTCAAAAAGTAACCTAGGACTTTTCTCCACCATCAACCGACTAGGTAAACAATACAATGCCTTAATCAAGACAAACGCAAGCATTGATATTTTCTCAAATAAATACTCAGTCTTCCGTTGTAACATCTTATCATCGTTCACCACCTAAAAATGATTGAGACTTATCCTTTTTATTCTATGTTCTGTCTATAAATTACATGCTTGTTGTTTTTTCTTTTAATATTATAAATAAATAAAAATCCGACCACTAAATGATGCATGTTGTGGCAATCTATAATTAAGTCTGCACTCAACATAGGATTTTATATTATTGTAATATATATATGTAACTAGTGTAAGACTTGTTGGTTGTCCTAAATAAACAAATAAACTATTGTATTAGGTCCAACTTCGAGAAAGAGGTGTCTCGTCGAATCCAGCTCGGCTGGCCAGCGTTCGGGAAGCTACGATACATCTTCTCGTCGTCCAAGATACCACAGTGTCTCAAGACTAAAGTCTTTGACCAGTGTGTGTTGCCAGTGATGACTTACGGAACTGAAACGTGGTCGCTCACAATGGGCCTCATACGAAAGCTCAGAGTCACACAAAGGGCAATGGGAAGAGCTATGCTCGGAGTTTCCCTGGGTGATAGAATCAGAAATGAGGAGATTCGCAGAAGAACCAAAGTCACCGACATAGCTCTGCGAGTCGCTAAACTTAAATGGCAGTGGGCAGGGCACATTGCTCGTAGAACCGATGGCCGATGGGGCAGTAAAGAGTGGCGGCCATGTACTGGAAGACGCAGCGTAGGGAGGCCCCCAACAAGGTCGACCGATGACCTGTTGAAGGTCGCGGTAGAAGAAGATTATATTTATAATGATCGTTAAACGCTAAAACTAGAAGTGCGGGAAATTAATATGATTTATTCAATTTGTCTATCTTAATTCTGTAATGGGATTGTCAATGTGTTATGTGTCCGTGTAGGGTTCGAATTGATGTTATAAAACTCTATACTAGGTATTGCACTAGTACCCAAATTTAAAAATGCATTAAAAGAATAATATACATAAATTCAACAGTTAGGGCAAAAACTTTGCACTATTGACAAGGACGTTTTTCTTTTTCTACTTCAGCATATAGAAGTCCACTGCTGGACAAAGGCCTCCCCCAAGGCTTTAATGACGGTTGTGCTGCCCGCATGCATCAGCTTCCTGCGACTTTCACCAGGTCATCGGTTCACCTTGTTGGGGACCATCCTACGCTGCGTCTTCTGGTATGTGGCCGCCACTCCAGAACCAAGGACGTTAAAATATAAATATTTTTAAGAAAAGGTTGTCTTCAAAAGTCGACCTTGTGTTCTGTCGGCTGATAGAACAATAACTGAGAGCATTCGAAATAAACAAGTAAAGAATGTGCTTTCAAATTATTTATTATTTTTTTTTGTTTTTAAAAATACACTTATGCTTTATGTGGGTTGATGTAAACTCGCATGCTTGGAATAGAAAAGATAAAGAATAAAGTAATTCTTCAAATCAAAAGTCATTTATTCAAATTAGGCTGATAATCAGCACTTTATGAACGACATTACAGACCTTCAAAACGCCCGCCCTTCGCCATTTCCTAGTACTTACGCTGGGAACAAGAAGTGGCGCAACAAACTCCCCAGCAGCACAGCTGTCTGTTCAGTTAAAAACAAAAAAAACACATGACTATGTAGTATTATATACAGTATGTATTGTAATATTAAATTTGTAATAATAATATTGTATACGGTGTCGTGGTGGCCTAGTAGTTAAAACTCCAGCCTCTCAAGTATGAGTCTGCTTCAAGTATGAGGTTCGAATCCAGGTCAGGCAAATACCAATGTAACTATTCTAAGTTATTTATATAGTATCTAAGTATATGATGGACACCAATGACTCCGAGGTAAAGGAAAACATCTTGAAGAAACCTGGACTTTAAATCTGATATCGCCAAACTGCATTGAACAAGTGTGGTGATTACCTATGTTCAGTAGTGGGACGACAAAAAGGTTGTTGATGATGATACAGTAAGATGTTTTTTACTAACTAATATTACATTGAATATTAAATTAAAATATTTACTATAATTATGTTCGGTTAGCCACGTCAATATACCAACATTGAAACGACATTATTTTTTTCACCCACCGACAATCATTTAAAATTAAACTGAAAACTGTTTAGATGTCTAATTTAAGGCATATACTAAACTAAAGGATCTTTGTATAGCTGAACATTTGTGTTCCTACTATCAATGCAAATAAAATTTATTAAGTATTAATTATCAAAGCCAAAAGAAAGTAAATATGAATAAAATTATAAATGTCAGTAAAAACTTATTACCTAACTGAAAGCCTCCGGGCATAAAGGGCGTGCCATTTATAATATACTAGCTTTCCGCCCGCGGCTTCGCTCGCGTGGAGATCGGTTATATCGCGCTTTTAGATTTCCCTCGTGAATATAATTTTTTTCCGGGATAAAAAAGTACCCTATTATTTAATGCGGACTTCTAACTCTACGTCTGCAAAATTTCAAAACAATCGGCTTAGTAGTTACGGCGTGAAAGCGGAACAAACAAACAAACAAACTCACTTTCCGATTTATAATATTAGGATATTTGGTGTACACATACAAATATTCCAGTAATCTCCCTTGGGAACTTGATCTTTTTTTAGGACCAAAAGTAGCCTATGTTACTCTCCATCTTTTCAACTAACTGTATGCCAAAAATCAGGTCGATTGATTGCTTAGCTACGGCGTGAAGGAAGGACAAACAAACAAACAAACACACTTTCACATTTATAATATTAGTATGGATTTCTACATTGTTGGGTTCAATAAATAAACAATTACATCAACTCAGTAAAAGTAGTAAAGTAATATAAAGGTGTATTACTTTATCATCATCATCACCCTCTACTCGTCCACTGCTGGACATAGGCCTCTTTCATAGCACGCCAACAAGCTCGATCCTGAGCAGTTCTCCGCCAACTGCTACCAGCCACCTTTTTGATGTCGTCGCTCCATTTCGCCCAAGGGCGTCCTACGCTACGTTTGCCGAGGACTCGTTTACCCCAACGGTTATCGGCCCGGCGGCATATGTGACCAGCCCATTGCCACTTCAGCTTGCTAATCCTCTCAGCTATGTCGGTGACTTTGGTCCTCTGTCGGATCACCTCATTTATGATGCGGTCCTTTAGAGAGACGCCCAACATAGCCCGCTCCATAGCTCGCTGAACGGCTTTAAACTTATGGACTAGTCTGACCGTTAGTGTCCACGTCTCAACTCCGTAAGTCATGACGGGTAGGACGCACTGGTTGAAGATTTTAGTCTTCAAACATTGGGGTATAGGCGACGAAAATACCCGACGAAGTTTACCAAATGCTGCCGATCCCAGCTGGATCGTTCTACTTGCCTCCTTCTCGAAGTTGTTTATTACTTTATAGCCCCTCACTAAACTCATAGAGTACCCACGACTTATTTAAAACTGTATGTTCTTCACATTTAGCTCTATTATTGAACGACCAAAAATGGCCAGATGATATTAGCCAGTCAGCAAGATTGGAAGCGGAGCTGACTGGCTCCACTCGGCTACATAACTAAAATGCAGTGAAAGTTGTTTTTATCCTTATTTCATACAGTTCTCTGGTACCTCTTTATATTGATCCTACTTATTCTACAAACTCTTTTAACTCTTTTAAAACCTTGGTCAATAGAGCTGTGTCCAAAGGGTGGCCAAAGTTAAGAAAAATAATTAGGGCTGTCAAAATGCGCTATCGTCAGTATCCTGGAAAACCGGGATGGGAAACGCAAAGAGCCGGAAATTATGGCATATAATGAGGAGGCCAGCAGTGGTTCTTTTGTTGTTTATATATTTTTTTTGTTTGTAAATTAAAGTGAAACTTTTATTACATCGTCTCAAATTTTTTCGTCTGTGTGTTGCATGTCGCGTGACGGTCGGCCGCGGAGTAGGCATAAAGTGAAAGGCGCTCGTCAGAACGCCTCTCGTGGTCTAAAGTTTCACATTTACCGTGATTTCATAAAACCACACTATCTTTTTTATTTTATTTGCGAGTGAAGAATATTCTTATAAAATCAACATTAATTTCTTCAAATTAAGCTGAGAATTAGTACTTTTTAAATGTCAATATTAATGAAAGATTACGCGGTAATAAGCGGTTCACTATTTACGAGGTATTAAAAAAAAACTACGTACTAGATCTCGTTCAAAACAATTTTCGTTGGTAGTTTTTATAGTAATGTACATCATATGTATTTCTTTTTTAGATTTTTCATTTTCTTATTTTAGAAGTTAAAGGGGGGGACCATCTTTTTTCCACTTTGGAAGCGTCTGTCACGCAAACTATTCAAAAAAACATTTTTGAAGACCTATCCATAGATACCCCACACGTATGTGTTTGATGAAAAAAAAATTTGAGTTTCAGTTCTAAGTATGGGGAGCCCCTAATATTTATTATTATTTTTGTATCAAAATCTTAATGCGCTTCATAGAATACATCTACCTACCAAGTTTCAACAGTATAGCTCTTATACTTTCGGAAAAAAATGGCTGTGACATACGGACGGACAGACAGACATGACGAATCTTTAAGGCTTCCGTTATTTGCCATTTGGCTAGGGAACCCTAAAAAAAGACAAGATGAGATGTTAGCTAGAACTTGGCACTTTGAATGCAAACATTTTTTTCAAATGCAGCTGGTAGTTTGAAACACCTATATGCGAGGGGAGTTTTGGCGGGAAAGTTAAGCTGAGTGTCACGCTCATTTTTCTTGGATTTTTAAATTATTCATGGTATTGTGTACTAAATAAAAGTGCGTGATTTATGTAGTAAAAATGCATTCAGTAAATAATTCATAAAGAACATTGAGATATCGCAGCATAGTGACCTCATCATGACTTTGCCTCAAACCTCCCTCGTAGACGGTTCATGCGGCCGTCTTTTCGACATGAATGAAAATTCATTACGTGACATGGGCTAAATGCACAAACCATGTGAAGCCAAAGAAGAAAGAAATAAATAAATAGTTCCTAGCAATCCCAGCACGTGACATTGGTTAACCGCTAAATGCACAAACCGTGCGAAGGCAAAGAAAAAAAAAACGATATGCGAGGGCAGTCCGATTCTTGCGGTTCAAGAGCACGCGTAATAGTGTGGCGACATCTTTACTATAGTTCATTCAACATAGCTCAAAAAAAATAATAATACATAGTTGAAAAATTTTTGCTAATGTTAATTTAATAGTCATTCCACGGTGTATAATAATGACATATTTATTTCGCAACATAACACTACATCTAACGTCTACTTGCAACTAATTAAAACAATAACAAAGCCCAAACACACAATAGAACAGTATTAATTCGTAAATAAGGGTGTGTGATATTAATCCATTTGTGTAATTACTAGCCACACCCACACGTTGTCAAATCAGAGGGCAAGGCTCGCGTGTTGTCGCTTTCAGAGCCAACTTTATACTTATTAGTTTATGGCATTAAGCTGCCCCTAATTGACTGCTAATTTTATGTTGATGTGTTGCAAAAGGTGAAGCTAATAAGCGGAATTAAAGATGTATAAAATGAGCTTTTAGAAAATTATATAAATGTATTTGTGTGCATATACACAAGCTTCAACGACGAAAGGAACTGGAGCCATCGACGCGACTGCGGCTGCCGTCAACGTATCGGCGGCTGCCGTCAACGTATCGGCGGCTGCCATCAACGTATTCGGCGGCTGCCGTCAGCGTGACGGTGGCGGCTGCACGCGTCGTTGGCAGAGGTAACTGCACCAGTTACCTCTGCCAAAGACGCATGGCAATTATGTGTGTGTTGTAAAAAGTATTATTCAAGCCTAGATTTTTTTGTTACCGCATACAGAATACCGTTCAGCAATAGGGTAGTTGACTAAATAAACTAAATAGTCCGTCAGTCAGCTTTCCAAAATACTAGACACGTTTTTTTTCTTTTTTCATATAAACAAAAAATGAAGACGACACAGTGCGTTGAAAACTCGTGTGAAGTCACTGCACGCTACACTTTTTAGCAAGCAGTGACGTCACCAAATACCCAATCAACTCCTGATCTTCGATGCCTTTTGTATTTGTCAATTTTTATTGATTTGATAAAACAAAATATACGTATCCAATATTTTTCTATAATCTGAACAATGGACTAAATAGAATCATTTTTTTTAAACCAGGAAACATCCCTATTCAAAATCAAAATCAAAGCATTTATTTCAAATAAACCAGTTAAAGACACTTTTGAATTGTCAGAAGGTCGGTCAGTCAGTAAGGTGAAGCTAGTCGCCCATTCCAAAAAGTAGGTACCTATGGAGAAGAACGGGCAAGAAACTCCATGGACACTCTTTTAAATTATCAAGCTATTGATACAAATATTTGATTACATCATTCATTTTGAAATCAATCGTGTGAGAACGATGCAGAAATATATTCTAAGCTGAGAGCGTCCATTATGAAAAAAAAAAAACAATTCAGAAATTAAAATACGCCTTAGCAGCTAAGAGATGACCAGTCCCCTCTGACGGCGTCCGTTCACGAACATGACGTATGGATCAGCATCATTCAGCTCAACCATATTGCAGGGAACCTAATGACCCAACACACGCCACCACCAGCGAGACATTTGAGTGAGCATGACCTACCCTCAATAGCCATAGCACAATCAAGCCAATAAAAGACTAACCCAACAAATAGATGCTTTACAGCAAGTAGATCCTGCTCACACGTGTTCCATGCAATTATACAATACTAAGAAATTGAATCTACACAATGCAATGACAGTTTTGTCCAAGATTCAGCAGCTCCAACGGTGTTCCCAAATGCTAAATTTAGCTCCTGTGTAGCTGCACCAGTGCCGAATACCCTGTCAGCGATGCAATTCCGTAACGTATAATATGCCTGGCTACATAGTGTGTACTGGCTTTGAGTTAAAAAAAAAAAAACAAACAATATTGTAACCGTAGAAGGCTATCGTCCTTTTAAGTAAAAGCTCCTTTAGCGACATTCAGCACTGTTGTTGGATGCTTGAAAAGCAATGAATTCACGTAAGCCACCGACACCGTGATATTCATATGTATACTCTGTATGTATAGTGCATGCAATAGTATAAATCGCGTCGCTGCTATAAGTTTTGCTCTTTGTAGGGTTCCGTAGCCAAATGGAAAAAACGGAACCATTATAGATTCGTCATGTCTGTCTGTCCGTATGTCACAGCCATTTTTTTCCGAAACTATATGGGCTATACTGTTGAAACTTGGTAGGTATATGTATTCTGTGAACCGCATTAAGATTTTGATGCTAAAATAAAAAAAAAATATATTAGGGGCTCCCCATACTTAGAACTGAAACTAAAAAGTTTTTTTATCACACACATACGTGTGGGGTATCTATGGATAGGTCTTCAAAAATGATATTGAGGTTTCTAAAATATTTTTTTTCTAAACCGAATAGTTTGCGTGACAGACGCTTCCAAAGTGGAAAAAAGTTGGCCCCCCTCTCTAACTTCTAAAATAAGAACATGAAAAATCTAAAAAAAACATATGATGTACATTACTATAAAAACTACCAACGAAAATTCTTTTGAACGAGATCTAGTAAGTTTTTTTTAATACCTCGTAAATCGTGAACCGCTTATTACCGCGTAATCTTTCATACAAATAACTTAAATCCTTTAATTTCATAAATCAATGGTCCGGAACCCTTTGTGCGTGAGTCCGACACGCACTTGGCCGGTTTTTGTTAACTTGTTATTAATGATTTCAGCTTTCACTTCAAACATTATGCTGCGACCCTATGCAAAACAGAATCCAGCGCTGGTTTTCAGCGACTAACATTTATATTCATAAATTGAAATCCACGTTAGCGGTATATATTTCATATGCTTGAAATATTTACATAATCGTTAATTGGTTGAACCGCAAATCGACATGACATTGTAAGCCTTTTGAATGTTACATCAAAATGACATCACTGATTATATATCCGCATTCGCAGACAGGGCAGGGGCAGGGGCCGGTGACGGAGCCGATGGTGGCGGGGTCACTATGGGAGCGGACACAATGGCAGCAGGACGCCTCTGCTGCCATTCCGCTCTCTGCTCGGCAAGCTCTCGTTTGAGGTCCTCGAGCTCAGATCTGAGACGGCTATTCTCCTCCCACAGCTTCGCCGTCTCTTCCGAGCTTGTGCGATTAATGAGGACTCCAACCGCCTCCTTGATGTCGTCAGCCGCCTCCTTTAGAGCGCGCGCGAATGTACCCTTCAGGTTGCCCGATTTGGTGGCAACCTTATGGATGATGTCCACACCGTTCAAAGCTTGGCGACTGAGCTCCACCGCCGAAGGGCTCTCTCCAGAGGCCGCCTGAGCAGAGCGTCGTTCTCGGGCCAGTCGAGCCATCTCGCTGACCTCGTCAGCCGCCACCGCCTTCCGTTGCGCTCGCTTTGCGGCGTTCGTCTCCGCCTTGTTGGACCTTAGCAAGGGCGGCATCGAGGAAGAAGAGTCCTCGCTCAGGTCCATTGTAGGAGGTCCAGGATCGCTCTCTACGCTCCCCGCTGGACGTTCTGTGGAAGCTGGTGTAGCGGGCTGAGATAACGCCACAATCCGACTCACTCGGTCACGGCCCGGTAATCGAGCAGGGGCTTTCCCCGCCCCCGTGCGTGTCCGCCCTCTTTGTGCCGTTGGCACTTTGGGGGCTGGCAGATTTTCCTCGCTGGAGGAGAGGCCCGACCCCAAGTTGGTGCTTCTCAGGCGCTTCCTCCAGAATTTGGAAGCGCACCCTCGCAATCCTAAGTCCCCATCGGGACAAGCACCTTGCTTATCCGTGATCGCATCGCTTCCAGTAGCAATAACGACAGCAGGGGCCTGGTCGCCTACCCCTGCGCGTTCATCGGTAACCAATTTATCACTCGCAGGCCCGGATACCTGCGAGCGCCGGGCGTTAGCCGGATCGCATGACAAATCGCTCAACATATTCTCTGACATTTTCATATTACGAATTGGGTGGTACACACATCGCTTCCCCAAGGCGATGCGGCCGCTCTTTTTGGGAGGGTATTAATCCTCTCGAGGCCAGCGGATGCCTCCGGTGCAGGTTATACCGCCCGCTGCTCGGTATCTAAAACTAAGTAACTAAAACTAAATATACATATTTTCTTTTTAATTTTTGATTTTCTATTTGATTTTTTTTTTTTTTTTTTTTTTTTTCTTCCCTCCCCTAATGAAATAAATGAACTAAACCTAAACCTAACACTAAACCTAAACCTAACCTAACCTACCCACCACCCGGCACCGTGGCTATAAAACCTCCACCGCCACGAGTGCCTGTAGACCGCAGGGCGAGGAGAAACCCACGGTCTTCTCCAACTCGGTCACGCGACGTGACCCCTAGACCGCGGACTGTCAAAACAGCCCGTGGTCCACACCATCTCGCTCCCTATTCGTGCGCTCCGCTGCAGCGCTGCAGAGCACAGATAGGGAGCCCTCGGGAGCGACTCCTCCGCTCCGGCAGAAATTCGCCGCGGACAGCAATCTCCTCCTGCACGATACACACACAAAGAGATTGTTGCCCACGCCCAGGGTGCACCGGCCCAGCGTCTGCTCGTCCTCGGGTCTCAAAACCAGAGGACCAGCAGGCACTGAGCACTCGGGGAGGTTTTCTGCCACGCACCCCAGGGGGGTTTAACCTCACCTAGGCTCTTTAACCTGTACGTGAATGAGTTGATCGTTGAGCTTAGTAGCAAACCAGTTGGGTGGAAAATAGATGGCACTAGTGTTAACAATATTAGTTATGCTGATGACATGGTGCTGCTGGGCCCAACGGCTGGCTCAATCAGAGAGATGTTACGTGTTTGCGAGAGGTATGCTGCGACTCACGGCTTGCAGTTGTTGCATGTTGTTAAGAGTGAGTACTTGATCTTTGAGGTCCCCGGGAGAAGGGTGCATTACGAGCCCGTAATTTGTTTAAATGGGAAACCATTAAATAGGGTTACCCAATTTATATACCTCGGCCATTATTTGACTGCGGATCTCAAAGATCAAGTAGACATTGAACGCGAACGCAGGGCGCTAGCAGTTAGATGCAACATGTTGGCTCACAGATTTGCACGTTGTAGTAATGGAGTCAAAATCACTTTGTTCAAAGCTTTTTGTCAGTCGTTCTACACGGGCGGTCTGTGGGTTAACTGTACGCGGAAGGCTCTAGACGCTCTATGGGTGCAATATAATAATGGTTTTAGGGTGCTGATAGGGTTACCTAGGTACTGTAGTGCGTCCGGCATGTTCGCATTGGCGCGGGCTGATGATTTTCATGCCATCATAAGGAAAAAGGCGGCCTCGTTGCTGGGTAGAACTAGGTCCAGCGCTAACAGCATACTACAAGCTATGGCCGATAAGTGCGATGCGCCGGTGCTTAGGCGCTGGTTAGCATTGCTTGTGCGGCAAGCATGATTAGTTTTTAAGTGTTACTAACCCTTAGTAGATAAGTTACTAACCTTTGGACCATTGTTGTCTTTGAATAAATAAATTATTATTAGTAATGTTACTATGATGATTATGTAAAATTTTATATTTTGTTTGGTCATAATATCGTGTTTACCTAACTTTCATTATCCTTATGGGTTGGACGCGGTTTTCTTTACGTATTGTTTAAGTATGAATGATTCAACTATTTTTTAAGCTATTGCATAGCTTCTATCGCGGGCCTTGAGCGCGGGGACCGAATCCAGAAATTCCGTAACGAAAAAACCTCACGCTCCCCACTCCGACGGGCACGGAGGTGTGGCCTGAAGGCCGTACATCGTCTAACGTCGTTTCAGTTCGGCAGTCTTCGGCACGGTATGTTTGTGTGCGTGCGACTACATCTTTTGAAAACAATTTATAGATTTTCAAAAACAGCATGCATATTGCAGGGCGCGAACTCAGTTCTACACACTTGCCATGTTACTGATAGTGGCGATGTGCTAAACTTGCGATTAATTTTCTCTCTGAAATAGGTCTTCTATAGAGATATGTCATAGACGTCATCGACGTTGTCATGGCTACCTTAAAAACTTTTCATATAATTAATTATTAAGTACTTTTATTCAAATTAATTTAGTAGTGTTTTTATAAAATAGCTTTTTTTTTTAACGGAAAAGCTAAGATGAATGTCACGCTAATTTTTCATTGGACTTTTAAATTATTTATAGTGTTGTTTACTAAATAAAAGCGCGTGATTTTATAGAGTAAAAAGTGCTCACGCGGCCGTTTTTTCAACTGTTATTGGCGATATCCGCCATTATTGTGAAAAATTTTTTTAAAGAATTTCTATAATTTGTTACACGTGTTATTGGCAAAATTGTGGTATCTATCCACAGGGACCAGATCAAGAGTTGAAGTTGAAGTTTTTATTAAATAAAATATTACAGAAAGATGTCGGTGAACAATGTTAATACGAGTACATTTAAGTGTACGAGTTGTAATATTGTTATCTCCGAAACGAAACAACGAAAGTTTAATTAAAATATGCTCGTCGGCTTTTTCGGAGGAAGACATTGATGAGGCAAAAAAGTTATTGTTTGTTTCTACGAAGACAAGACAAAAACATGTATCGAGGCGTAAGAACAAAAAGCAGAAAGACCTAAAATATACGATTACGGTGTCACGGATCCCGAACAATCCCAGTTTTTGTGGCATATGACCTTCACAAATTGCCACCAGTTTGCTTTGACTACGTAGAACGTACGTAAAGAAGTTGATGAAGGATTTATTAATTCTACGGTCAGATGTTAACGCAATCAGAAGTGATTATGTTACTAAAGATCAGCTTGAAAATATTAAATTGATAACAAATAATTCGACACCGACGCCGTTCATCATCAACAACCTTTTTATCGTCCCACTGCTGGGCACAGATCTCCTCTCATACAGAGAAGGATTGTGCGTAATCACCACGCTTGCTCAATGCGGGTTGGCGATTTCGGACTTATAAAGCCCAGGTTTCTTCAAGATGTTTTGCTTCGCCTTCACTCATTGGTGTCCAAGATATACTTAGAAAGTACATATAACTTTAGAAAAGTTACATTGGTACTTGCCTGACCTGGAATCGAACCCGCGCACTCATACTTGAGAGGCTGGTAATTTAACCACTAGGCCACCTCGACAAAACAGTGGGGTATATTGAAAAAGAACCTCGGAGTCTTTGAGTATATTTCGTGGTGCTCCCTGTGCGCCGTTTCCGAGTCAACGAAATACCAGTTGGTGGAGTCATAAGGATACTATAGCTGTCTTGCCTGCCCCTCAGTGCCCGGCCGGTCTTGCGATTGCACCGAAACAGCACACAATGACAGAGATCATAAGTAATAGCATAGACAGACCTTACGGAGGAATTGCCCTATTGTAGAGGAAGTCCGCTTTCTCAAAGGTATCAGTGTTGTTGTGTAATAGTGATCGTTTAGTTCTCACACGGATCGTTCTATGTTAGTTTTCTCATTTTACATGCTTACTGACTCGAGTGATAATATAATAGATTTCATGGGTTTTTTCTTTATTTCTTTATTTTTTGGCTTCGCACGGTTTGTGCATTTAGCCAATGCCACGTAATTATGAATTATTCATGTCGAAAAAGATGGCCGCGTGACCCGTCTTACGAGTGAGGTTTGGGACAAAGTCATGATGTGGCCACTATGCAGCGATATTTCACTGTTCTTTATGAACTATTTACTAAATGCACTTTTTGCTACATAAATCATGCACTTTTATTTAGTAAACAACACTATAAATAATTAAAAAAAAAAAGTCCAATAAAAAACGAGCGTGACACTCAGCTTGACTTTCCCGCCAAAACTCAGGGTGCTGATCACGAAAATGATTTCATTTTTGAAATCCAAGATGGCCGACATCATATTTCATGACATTCTGACATGGGTGTGATAACGAACATGACGTCATTTTTAAGCTATTGCTTAGCTTCTTTCTATCTCTTTATCAAAGTCGAACAGAAAACATTGAATATAGTTTAGTCGCATAATCGTCACCATTTTTCGCACTCCTTTGATGACGTTGCTGGTAAAAAATAAATAAATTACAAAACAGAAAGAAAACTTGAATTGATATCAAAGAAAAAAAAAAACAAAGGAAAAATTACTGTATAAATAAAATAAATAAATAATTATAATTGCAAGTTATAGTTGATAAAAAAAAGGCTATGCAATAGCTTTACCGCGGCAGTCTCCGAGTGCCACACGCCTTTTTTTTTGTTTAATTTTTCGTACAAAATAATTTGACAAAGTTAGGATTATTCATCTAAAAAATCATTACGTGAAATATGACACCATAAAATTGTATTAGTTTTAAATAGGAATTTAGTTTGATGAATCATCATCATCATCATCATTATCAACCTTTTTATCATCCCACTGCTGGGCACAGGTCTCCTCTCATACAGAGAAGGATTGAGCGTAATCACCATGCTTGCTCAATGCGGGTTGACGATTTTAGACTTAAAGTCCAGGTTTCCTCAAGATGTTTTCTTTCACCTTCAGTCATTGGTGTCCAAGATATACTTAGAAAGTACATATAACTTTAGAAAAGTTACATTGGTACTTGCTTACATTTTGTTTGATGAATGGTGTGCAGTAATATAAATGTCACGTATTTATCATTAAAAATTTAATGTCGACACAAATATCTTTTATTATCGAAAATACACTGTACATATATTATACACTACACTATGAATTTTTCATTATTCAAATTTACTCGGTCATAGGCCAGAATATCGGCTGCCGGCAGAAGTTACCAACCATCAGACAAAGTCTTGCCGCCTAGCGATTCGTCGTTTGCATGATGCAGCTGTGATGCGAAGTGTACCGGGTACGATGCACTAAATGTTGTTGTGTCGGGAGTTTGGTCATGGAGAGTCTCCAGATCAATCTCCCTCTGGCCCAGCATCGTTCGTCGTGCTGTTGGGTTTTACATTGTATCACCTCGCTCAACCGTCGTCTTCCTTCCTATTCACTAAGTTTTTATTAAGCGAATAGGCTTAATAAACTAGCGCGCTTTACCATCAACGATTGCATCACTGCTTACCATCAGGCGGGATTGCAGTCAAGTACTAGTTCATAATTATATATATAAAAAAAAATTGACATATCGTATTATTTTTGCTTCTATAATTCCTGAACTAACAAAGTTATGTAAGCCTTTTTAATTTTTTAGACACGGTTTTTTTATGAAAAAAACCTCAGGTACTATAAAAATATGAAACTTTTCTTCAAAACTGCCAAAAAAGTGAAAACTGTATTTATGATTTCAGTCCAAAATTACATTCTCCGTGTGTTTAAGTAAACTAGATTGTTTTCATCTACCGCTTCCGCTGGGGCCTAATGCAATAATTTAGTCCCGAAATGAAATGAAATGAAATCGTTTATTAAGCAAGTAGGATCACCGATCACTTTTACTTGTCATGTTTTTATTTTATTTTTTTAACTAGATGTAGCCGGCATTTCCTAACTGACTACCTCTGAGAAGAAATAGCCGAAACAAACTCAGGGATCATCGTCTTTTTTCAAGTCCAGACATTAAAAATGAGAATGTTTACAATAATTTACCTTATAATTACGCATAATGCTAATAACAATGCTTATCAGAGCGAACAGCTCAGTCCCAAGCTTTTTTGTCTTCTAAATAATCTGTGATTTTATAATACCCCTTTTTGCAAAGTTTGGCCTTTATATACTTTTTGAATCGTTTAATGGGTAAGTTTCGAATGTCCATGGGAAGCTTGTTGTAAAAGTGTATACATTGACCCATGAACGAGTTGCCTACTCTGTGAAGACGAGTGTGGTGTACAGCAAGATTGTGTTTGTTCCTGGTTAATATAAATTATTATGAATATCGCTTATTTTCTTAAAATCAGATATTTATATTTTTATGTACGTACATAAGATTTTCAAATATATTTTTTCTTTAACAGTGTTGCTCTACTTTTGGCCGTGTCCCTATCAAATTGGCCACATTTACATTTCCTTTCAGTGTAAAGTTTTTTTTTCTTATCGTTTCTTGGTAGGTATGCAAAGTTGCCAGTGTTGTATTCAAAGTGCGGGTCTGGTAATTTTGTTTCAGTTGTTTTTGTTTTCTCATTTGGTTTGGCAATAGGGCGGAGTAAAAAGTCCGAAGGCCAGAAAATCAGTTTTAACAAGTTACTTGATAAGACTGATCGCCTTAGTGAGTAACCAAGCTATTGTGTTAGAGAGTATCCGAGCTGTAAAGGTCACATAGGTTGATGCGCCACGTAAATTCCTGGTATTCCACTGGATCTGGATAAAATGGAAGCTGACACCAAGTCCGTAGGTTAAATGCTAGGCGGATGAAAAGGCCCTTATTTTGGTTTGCGATGGGAAGTCATCAAATGATATCTCCCGTTCTGGGCGGAGCGGAAAGGCATGTCAGACTTTTACTGACTAAAACCCACTGGTATTTCTTCACTTGTCTGTGCACCAGAGCCACGGCTTCTTTTTAACCAACCCGCAACTCTGGCCCAGGAGGCCAGGGGGTTCGTGGACCCCATCACAGTGTGCTGACATCGCCGTCGACCCGGGCCTGGTGCTTAACGGGCGGCGAGCTGAGATGAAAAGAGAGTATATTGAATAGAGAACAGAAAAGGCTGACCGTAATTTTGATTGTTATGAAACCGACTTTTACTAAAGAGACGCCTGGGAAGTTCATAGTGCCTCTACTTAGATTTATCGTTAGAAAATAATACCTGCCGAAAACGTTGGGTTCATTACTCAGATATACAAAGTGTTGTATAAAGTCATGAAAATGAACTGACACCTGTGCTGCTGGGGATTGTTCCACCACTTCTTCTTCCCAGCAAAAGCACTAGGAAGGGGCGTAGGGCGGGCATTTTGGGGGGCTGTCTTACGTAATATTGACGTTCAAAAAGTGCTGATTCACAGCCATATTTGAATAAATAACTTTTGATTTTGATTAATCCTACTTATTTCTAGTCTGGGGTGCTTTGCTTCCAATACTTAGACCATTGCAGACCATTATTTAAAGAATTAAAAATTCTTCCACTCCCGTGTCTATATATTTTTGAGGATTGTAAATGTTGTATATGTGGGTAGCATTACCCTATCTATGTGTGCGTGGCTGCGCCCACGCGAGGTGTTTAACAGAAATTAAACAGTGCGTCCATAGCTGTAGAGTGTTTCACTTGTGACCCGCACCAAGTACATAACAGTAAAAAATATCCTCATTTATACTGACTGAATGAACAGGTATCAGAAATATTGAAAAAAAAAAATCTGGGAAACTATTAGTTTCCTCTCGGAGATTACATCTCTATAGTAGAAATGCCAGTTGTATGACGATAAAAAAATATAATAGATTACCACCTGCGTTCAGAATATTACCAATTGATAAAATTAAACGTAAAATATTTGTTTGGCTTTTAGACATGTGTTTTTATTCTGTTAATGAGTTTTTAAATCATACTTTTTGACATTAATAATAGTGATAGTAATAATATTCTATATTATTGGATTGGGGCAATATTAGATTGTATAATTATGTTTTTCTTCATTTATTTGACATTGTAATACTTATATAACACATTTAATTTTTAATATGTTTAATTTTGCTGCTTGAAAATGTTTGGACTCTGAAAGACAGCAGAATATTTTGGACGTGAATTGTATGTAACAACAATATTCTTACAAATATATTCTATTCTATTCTATCCCAGACTGCATCATGCGTTGTGTTTATATAATTTGCCTTCATCATATATTATGTATTAAATAACAGGCACATTGATATAAATTTACATTTCACCTATTTTCCAATTCTCCCTTACAGAGAGCGTAATCCTAAGAAGTTCCCATTGCTAGGACACGGGATATACCAGACGGGGGTGCGGCGAATGTAGTAGTATATCCCGGGCCCCCGTCTCATGGTACTCGAAGGAATAGTGGGGTTTTAGTCGGTAGGAGTCCGACATAACCTTCCGTTAGTCGCGGGGGGTATCCATGAGGATTTCCCCACTAACAAAAAAAAAAAAAAAAAAAAAACAGGACACGGGATATCCATAGTCTGATCACACTAACGTTACGTATCTACTTGCCTATATTCTAAAGTTTCTAAACCAATGGCTTCGTCGAACAGGAAAAGGACCAAGTCCTTTATTTCAGTCTGGTTAAAAATAACAACCACATTACCATAGTTATTGTAGTCTGAGACTTTAACGAAAGCGTAGCGTGACCACAAAAGAGCTAGTTTTAACAGTAATTGCTAAAAATAAGTGGCTTTTTTAATTGAAGCCTTCACGTGCTTTGCGTCGTTTGAAATTACTTTTTAAAGAATTCAACTTTAAATAATTGGTTCTGGTATAATATGATGTATTGTGGTAAATTGGTAGTGTCAGCATGATTAGTGATTACTGAGCTCGTGTTTATTATTTTCTGTTAAGTTTATGAAACGGAATATTTTCAGTCTGGTAAGCATACATTCAAATAAAGTTGTATGGCAGCGGGATCTTGAACATAAGATATGTATAAAGGGTGTATCTGACATCGACGCACAAACGAGTACCATGGATCCAGTACATGATTCCGAACCCCCCGCAGCTGGAATTTTGCGTCGGCTTTTTCCCGATTAAAAAAAATAATATGCAGTATTTTTCACTTTAGACCTTTCATAATTGCTATACTTTTATAACCCAATAAGATTTTAAAGTAAAAATTAATTAATTATTTCATTACACAAAAAAGCGCAAAGTGAACATTACTAGAAAAACTATTCTATCAGCTGATTTAATAGAGTCCGCATAAGGGGTCAACATCATACCTACAAACACGCACGGCGGCACGCTTGCAACGTTTAAAGGCCGGGCTGACATTTTTTTTTTAAACGCTGTTATTTCTGTAACTGCTCATTAACGACATAAATTACTATCATAATTTTGTTAATGGCATGCGGTGTAGCGTTTTCGCGAAGTTTGCGTTACGATATCAGATACACTCTGTATACATATATATGTACTTTGTTTTCGTTTAGCGTTATTACATACTGATTTTATTTCTTTTTATGAGATAATTAGGGATTTAGAGGCACGAGGAACATGGTGTAAAATTCACTAATCCTCTATAGAAAAGGGAGGATCTTTCGACCGGTATGGTATTGTCTGGCGGGCACTTGCCATGGCTTGTTGATATCGTAAACTTGTGTGCGTGCTAGTTGCACAGTAAACTTTGCTTGCGAGATGCAGAATTTGCGTGACGTCAGTATAACGCCTTGTTCGCATGTAACGTTGTAGGTACCGCTGCAGGGCCTTAACCTGACCATTCTGAAGCTTTGAATGAATGAAAGAAAGAAAAAGTATATATTGTGACTCGTACAGGAAGGAATATGTTATAACTAAACTAAAAAAAAAAACAAATAAAATAACTAAATTAAGTTAAACATAGTTAAAAATAAAAAGAAGTTGAATATTTAAAAGTCAAAGTATTTTAAAAAGTTACGCGGCCAAAAGGCTCTTATCTCAGTATAATGCTTCGATATTTAAAAATTAAGTGTCGCAGCGCTGGTATTCTGTTAGGGCCAGGTGTGACGTCATAGGCAATGAGAGCAATACAACATATACGTAAATTAGGTTTTCAAATGCAAAAATAATTCTTCAAATCCGCCTGGCCTTTCAGTGATTACCTTTCTTGAACAAACAACCTCTACAGCTTTATTACTACCCTATGTATAAGTATTATGGACAAGTGTGAAATTGTTCAATCCCAGATATGTTTTGGAACACCTGGAAAACATATACTGCCAAAATACTTTTTTATTCTGGCAATACGTTCTCGTGGGATAACAGCCAACATTTATGCGACCACGAGCCTTCTTTCATAAATAAAGGCACAATAATGGCAACATAAACTCGACCTTTATAGAGTATCGGAACTATTTTTATGCTGCCCCGGCCTAGCGTTTTAAACCCATAATATTGGGTATCAAGTACCAAATAGTTGACTACTTAGATGATCCTTTTGTTTTCCGAAAACCCGCATCAAAGTTCCCTGTGAAATTTAATGGGGCTGGCCGCAACGAAACATCACAGAGGAATTTTTAAAACGGATTTAGAAACTAGTATAATATTGAACGGATTTTAGTTAAATAGGATGAAGTGATCGGTTTCAGACACAGTTTCGACCATTTTTTTGAAACGAAAAAGGTATATGGACCCCTCCGTGCCTCGGAAAGCACGTTAAGCAGTGGGTCTTTTTTTATAAATAATAAACTAGAGCTTGACCGCAATCCCGCCTGATGGTATGCAGTGATGCAATCGTCGATGGTAAAGCGCGCTAGTTTGTTAAGACCTATTCACTCTAGCCTTGAAGTCACTTTAATTGTAGTCCAATGGAAATATTGCTGGTAAATTGTTCCAGTCCCTTGATGTACGCGGTATAAATACGAGGCGAAACACTTCATTCGGAGCGTTGCGGTGTCAACAACGCATGGGTGGAAACTCGTCATATGGCGGGTCGCCCGATGATGGAATGGAGATGGGGGAATTAAATCATGCAATTCCCTCGCTAGGTCCCGGCTGTCATTTCAAGATCATTGGCAGTTATTACGGGTCGTCAGAAGTCCAAAAGTCTGACCACCAGACAATCAAGGGCTATCGTTTTATCCAGTAACTGGATTGCGATGGTCAGATAGGCAGTTGCTTTAAACAAAATACAGGTAATCAGCTAAATGGCATGTTACGTGGGTAACAAATGTCTTACTATGGCGCCTCCGCCGGGTCGGAACAAGCGGAGTAGACCAAGGAAGTGCTAGCTTGACGTTGTAAGAGATGTCATGCGTGTCAACAATCTCACACCACAGGATGCTAAAGATCGCGCGAAATGGAAGAGATCGAGCAGAAAAGCGGACACCGGGCTCCAAAGCGAAAGCCGCGGATGTAACCGGGATAAACGCTGAGATGATGATGATGACATGTGACAGCGTGGCGTAGCGATAGCGAACGCGGCCGTTGCGCAAGGAGGCGTGGGTTCGATCCCCGCACAGTGCAAATATTTGTATGCATGAATATGAATATTTGCACCGGTCTGGTCGTGCCTCGAAAAGCACGTTAAGCCGTTGGTCCCGGTTGCCATACGAATATCTAGTGGCAGTAGCTACAGGTTGCTGGAGCCCTCAAAAATCTAACAATTGGTCTAACTGCAACGCTTAGATATCGCCTTCGGGTTGTGGAGGTTAGACGGCAGTCGCTTCACGGAAAATATCGAAGTTTAGCCAAAATCAGCAGTTAGACTGGTAAAGCGGACCCCGGACTCCAAAGATGAAAAGCTACGGATGCGACTGGGATTAACGCTGAGATGATGATGATAATGATGACAGGTAATCAGCTAAATCCGGTAAGACTAGAACTGTCTTCTTTCGAGAACTGACTTCTTTCCTCGTTTTCTTTTATCGTGACTATAATGGTGACTACAAATAAGACACATTATAATTCTCAAAGAACTTAACTTTTTAATAACTGTACTGCCTGTACTGTTAAATAGACACAATAAGGTCATAAATCAGGTCAGTGTGATGTTAGCAAAAAGGAACTATTTATGCATGCCTGCATTTCCCAACTAGGTTACTAGAGCAGATGTAGGTAGCCGGGCTATCAGAAGTATCAAGCGCGATTCATGTTTTTCGCAGGAAATCTTTCAGAAGTCGTCTGGATTTTGAGGTAAAACACGAAGATTGTGGAATTATTACGCAAAGCCAAACACACCGGTGTACATCTCTCGCTTACACTACACTACTAAGGCGGAGGATATCGTAGAGTACGTACGCCAGAAGACAAGTACAATTACCGAGGGTACAATTACTGGATACGCCGCAACGTCAACTTCACATGGAAGAGGACTTCTGACCACAAGAAGGGATTTTACGTCTCTTCCGCGAACAAATACCAAAGAACAGCACAAGAACTTGCTAGTAGTAGTAAAGTGCCATTTTATAAAATGCATATGTATGTTTAGGTTAAGGTATTTATGTATGGGCCTACGTGGCCTGAAATAAATAAATAAAATATTACCTCACTAAAATCACTCCGGTGATCATCGTCAGATTATGGGTGGGGTAAAGCATACCCCCATTACCCAAGTAATAAGGGGGTTATGATCATCCGGGCACAAATCCAGAACACCGAATTCCGGAATCCTATTTAATTTTAATACGCACCAATCTACGAGTAAGTTATACAATGCCTCACTAACTACAAACACAAACTCATATCATAAGAAGCGTATTGACAGTGTTATTTCGGCCACACAATGGGCGCGAAGAATCGATATGGTCGTCCATTGTTAACTACGATTATAGAACGCTCCGTTTGTAGGAATGTTGGACATAATACAACTGATACGGACAGAAAATTAATTTTACACTAGCTAGCCTGATAGAAGCTGTTCTGTTTAAATTCAATCTCATACAACAATTTCATAGGAAATTCACTTTCTGTTTCACGTACATTTCGATTGTCCTGGGGACTTTAATCACGCTGCCAGAAGTTACGCGTTTACAAATGACAGCATATCGACGCGAAACTCGAATGCTTGGTAAAAGAAAGTGATTTGATGATCCATTGCAAATTTTCTGTCGTGTTTCATTTTCCCTTTTGCATAAAATATTTTTTCTGTTAATAATTAAAGAAAGGAAAAAATATTATCTATTCTGCACAAACAAAACATTACAAGTAATTAATAATAATAATAAAACAAGACAAAAGTAATAAAGTTAAAAGTCTCACACTCAAACACGAAAACTTATAAACAATATCTATACATATAATAAAACAGTAGGACCCGGTGTGTCTGTACATTGAAGATAATTGACAAAAATGGAGTCAGGGCGATAAAAGAAAACCAATGAAACACAAAAAAAAAATTTTTGAATTTTTTGTCTGTCTGTCTGTCTGTCTGTCTGTCTGTCTGTTTGTTCGAGCACATCTTCGTAACTACTGAATGGATTTTTATGCGGTTTTCATTAATGAAGAATGCACACTCCCGGGCAGTGTATAGGCTTTGTTTCATCAAAATCGGACAACAGACAAAAAAGTCAGTCTAGGTAACAATATTTGGAAAATCACTTAACTACCATTTACTTATCGATCAACTCAGTTCAAGTATAAGTACTTAATGCACATATGAATTTACTAACAAACAAACAAACTAACTAACAAAAACTGGCCTCATTGCATTTTTATCATCAACATAAAGTTTTAAGCAAAAAGTTTTAACGATCACTTATCATTTCTAATTCGTATCCATCAATCGAAATATAGTTTCAAAATTAATTTTATATTTGTGCTTTTTAATAGGTAAAAAATCTCAAAAAAAAATTATTGATTATCGAAAATTTCAAGTAACAAAAAGAAACAAAAGAAACTATTAGGTGCGTTGCTCACGTTTTTTAGTACATATAAAATCCAATAGATGTCACTGTGCGATTTTATCACGATTTTAAAACGCGCTATCGTTATGTTTTCGCCAGTCTACTTAAGTATCACATCGCGGCTGACATACGTACTTAAAAGTTAAAAAAGGAAAAGAATTATTGGTGTGGATTTAGATTGTGGATTTAAATATAACAACTTACCTGCTACGAATACGGATATTTAGAGATTGCTTTGCGATTTGGATTACTTGGTTTAGAGGATATAAATAGGATTGTGTTTAACGTTTTTATTTGGCTTTCTTCTTCGAAATTTTTATTTTGTTAAAAATAATAATACAATACTTAGAAAATGACCCGAAAAAGGTCTAATCTATCTACCTACACCAGAGCATCGAAAAGAATGAGAATGACTAGATTTCAAGAGTCTAATGAAGAGAGGCAAGAACGACTTAGGGCAAGTCGTGAACGTATGTCATTGCATCGCGCGTCAGAAACACCTGTTGAAAGGGATTCTCGATTGACGGCTGATTCTGAACGCCATAGATTGTCTCGCGTCTCAGAAACCTACACTCAAACAGAATATAGATTAAGTGCTGATCGTGAGCGCCATAGGTTATCTCGCGCATCAGAGACGTTCACAGAACGGGAAGTTCGTTTGACTGCTGATCGTGAACGCCATACAATATCGCGCGCATCAGAGACGTTCACAGAACAGGAACTTCGTTTAACTGCTGATCGTGAGCGCCATTCAGTATCGCGCGCATCAGAGACTTTCACAGAACGGGAACTTCGTTTGACTGCTGATCGTGAGCGCCATACAGTATCGCGCGCATCAGAGACTTTCACAGAACGGGAACTTCGTTTGACTGCTGATCGTGAGCGCCATACAGTATCGCGCGCATCAGAGACGTTCACAGAACGGGAACTTCCTTTGACTGCTGATCATGAGCGCCATACAATATCTCGCACCTCAGAATCCTTTTCGGAACGAGAATCTCGATTGACATCCGACAGGGACCGCCATGAACTGTCTCGCGCTTCGGAAACATTTACTCAGTATGTTGACCGCTTAAGTAATGATCGAGAACGACACAGTATTGCTCGAGCTTTAGAAAGCGATGACCAACATCAACGACGATTAGAAGTAGCTAGAGAAAATTATGAACGCTTGCGTGAAACTCATAACACTTCACTAGAAATGGAAAGGGAGAGAGTAGATGCTTTACGGCGTGCAGAGACAGAAGAACAACGTGAGGACCGCTTACATGCTGATAGACTGCGACACGCACTGAGCAGGATGTCAGTTTCTTCTGAAGATTCTGATGATCCCGAAGAAACAGTAATGGGACATGAAATCCTTTCTTGGATAAATAAAGAAAAGAGTGCTTTCGTTTATACACACATGATAGATTATGCCTCATTTTCTTCCATCGGGGGAATGGTAGTTCAGTGTCAGTTTTGCGATGCTATGAAGTGGCCAAAAGAGACAAGTGGAATGTGTTGCTCAAACGGAAAGGTGCATATTTCTATTTTTAATAACATTCCCGAGATTTTAAAAGCATTGTTGGATGGGGATCATCCACAATCACATCACTTTTTGGAAATTAAAAAAACTAAAAAAAAAAACATTTTTACTTTATGCATATATCATAAACAAGTGGAAAACTAATAACGGTTTTTAGATGTAAGTTTTATCTCTATGAAGAGCTCTTCCAGCCATGAAAAAGGTGAAAAAAGTTGCAAAAGTATACTTACTCAATATAAAACTCAATATACTTCAAGCCCTGCCAATTTAGGTAGTTTCCCAAAAGTTCTAAATTCAGAATATCATAAAGCAATTTTTAACCAACAAAAGAGAAGAGAAAGCTTAGGACAATCAAAATTCCACGCGGACGAAGTCGCGGGCAACAGCTATAAATACTTTTTACTGATTAAAACGCAATACTTTTGTTGTATGACTACCGGTCGCCCGCGGCTTCGCCTGCGTGGTATTGCGTTTGTCACAAAAAGTGACTAGCATGACTTAAATTTTCCCCGTTTTTTCCAGGTTTTTTCCACATTTTTCGCCGTATTTCTACTCCTATGGGTTACAGACTAATGTTATACAGCTTAAAGCTTTCCTCTATAAACTAATAAAAAAATATTCAGTTTGCTCCCTTTACCTACCATGCCAAGGATTATATCTACTATATAAAAATAAGTCCGGTTTTCCTCCCTGACGCTATAACTCCAGAACGCACGAACCGGTTTCCACGGTTTTGCATTGGTTGGAAAAGTCTCGGGCTCTGTGAGGTGTATAGCAAAGAAAATTCAGGAAAAATTCAACAGAAAAGTGGGGAAATCGTTTTTCACATACTTCATTCAAGCTCCGGCGACGGGGACGGGGACGGGGACGGGGACGGGGACGGGGACGGCGATGGCGACAGCGACTAGCCTGAAAAAATCAGTAGTTCCCGAGAGATAACGCGCGATAAACACTTTCTGTGAAAAAACGAAAACCACGCGGGCGAAGCCGCGGGCGGCCGCTAGTTATACATATATATTATACAACAAATTCGTACGGAGGACGGGTCTGAGTCAGTTTTGTTGCGATGTGTGCTAGGTACGATGTGCCAAATGTTGTTGTGTCGGGAGTTTGGTCGTGGAGGGTTTCCAGATCAATCTCCCTATGACTCAGCATCTTTGATCGTGTTTCAAATCAAATCAAAGCATTTATTACAAATAAACCAGTTACAGGCACTTTTGAATTGTCAGAAGGTCGGTCAGTCAGTAAGGTGAAGCTAGTCGCCCATTCCAAAGAGTAGGTACCTATGGAGAAGAACGGGCAAGAAACTCCATGGACACTCTTTTAAATTATCAAGCTATTGATACAAATATTTGATTACATCATTTATTTTGAAATCAATCGTGTGAGAACGATGCAGAAATATATTGTACGCTAAGAGCGTCCATTATGGAAAACACACAAACAAAAAAACAACAACAAAAAAAGACTAACCCAACAAATAGATGCTTTACAGCAAGTACATTGTGCTCACATGTGTGCCATGCAACTATACAATACTAAGAAATTGAATCTAAACAATGCAAAAACAGTTTTGTCCAAGGTTCAGCAGCTCCAACAGTGTTCCCGAATACTAAGTTTAGCTCCTGTGTAGCTGCCGCCAGTGCCGAACACCCCTGTCAGCGATGCAATTCCATAACGTTTGGGTTGAACCTCGCTCAACTGGCGTCTTCGAATAGGCTTGATAAACTAGCGCGCTTTACCATTAACGATTGCATCTCTGCTTACCATTAGGCGGGAAGCATTAGTTTAACATTATTTAAAAAAAACATATTAGCTTCATCTCAAAGACTTTTATTAAGTTTTTATTGAGACATAGGTATTCTAAGGTGTCAAGAGTATGCCTCACTGTGTGTCTACCCTGAGTTTTCATTACGGGACTCGATCGATACAGATCGGCCGCGTCAACCTTGAAGCGGCCCTATTGATGAGTCAAACGCGGTCGATATCGATGGTCGAGTCTTCGTAATCAAAACTCATGGTAGCCACACTGTACTCGTATACATTAAGACATAACACCATACTTCTTTTGTAAGATCCGTAACAAAACTTCGGCTGTTAATAGCGAACCATCAATCATTTTTGTTGAGTGACGTGTATTGTCCATTAAGGATGTTGAAAGTCCGCATGTCTATATTAAGACTGACGCAAGGGAAGTAATGTTCAAGGAGAACCGTAGGAAATTCAGTATCGTGTTATATTTGTATAGAGCAGGAATGGGGAAGCTTTAGAAAGCTGCAGGCCAAACCAGTAATGATTACTTAGGTCTTCTTCTACCTCTTCAGCCTATAGAGGTTCACTGCTGGATAAAGGATTCCCCCAAAGCTTTCCACGATGTTCGGTTTTGAACTGCCCGTATCCATCTGCTTCCGACGACCTTCACCAGGTCATCGGTCCACCTTGCTGGGGGCCTCCCTACGCTGCCCAACCCCGTGCTGCTGTTACTAGGTATACCTAAATAATAAATTGCTAGGTTTTGAAGTTGAACAGATAAACAGTTGTTAAATTGAGATTAAATGTTGTACATGTGTAGAACTATGCCCAACTACAGACTAAGCTAGTACGCTACATAAAATATACAGTTATCAAATAAATACTTATTATAATTTACGCGTGATATTTAATTTTTTCAGGCATACAATCCACTCACTTGCGTAGTTTTCACAGTTTCACAGAAATTTAATTAGTTTTCATTTATCCGTTTTCATTTATTCGTTGTCATTTGTCCGTTTTCATTTATCAGTTTTCATTTATCAGTTTTCATTTATCTGTTGCCAATTATCCGTTTTCATTTATCAGTTTCTATTTATCCGTTTTCATTTATCCGTTTTTACTTATCCATTTTCATTTATCCGTTGTCATTTATCGGTTTACATTTATCAGTTTCTATTTATCCGTTTTCTTTAAACTGTTATTATTTACCCATTGTTATTTATCCGTCGTCATTTATCCGTTGTCATTTATTCGTTTTCATTTATTCGTTTTCTTTTAACTGTTATCATTTATCCGTTGTTATTTATCCGTTTTACTCTATCCTTTGTCAATTATTCGTTTTCATTTATCTGTTTTTCCTTTATTCGTTTTCGTTTATCTGTTTTCATTTATTCGTTTTTATTTATTCGTTTTTATTTATCCATTGTCATTTACCCGTTGTACGAATAAATATCCGTTTTATTTATTCGTTTATCATTTATCATATGGGCACGTGTAATCAAGTTGTAAATTTGTAGAAAAAATTGCTCTAAAAGTGTTATCCACAAAGAAAACAGCGGAATACGTTTGTATAGAAAAAGCGCCGCTTGAGTCTTAAGACTTGATAGCCAATGCAAAAAATATACTTTTTCAAATCCAACTGGTAAGATCAAGAGAACAGCGCATTCAAATAAACAAAATCTTTAGATAAATAGGCTCATATGTGTGGATGATATTTATATAAGAATATTTTTTGTACATCTATACAGAAATCTCTAAACCTATATCATTAATGATAAATGTTGTTGTTTTTATTGATGATATTTTTCATGTCGTCCACTGCTCACATAATCGTATAAGAGTTACTACACATTGTTTGACATAAATCCATTTGGTAGAGACAGTCAAACAGATTCTGTTTTGCGATAAAACCAGTAAACTAACAGTATTTAATCCTGATAACAATCGCACTGAAGTGAACAGCAAAACACGATGTTCAAGATTTATTTACTTAATGGGAAAGATAAATTCGTAAACGTTTCGTATCGAACCTAGCCCTTATCGCTCTGCACGCTACTTAAAATGTGGGTGTCGGATTTCCTTGTAGGATTTTATAGAGATTGAGGCACGTGTCTTACTGGCCGTAGTTAACCAGAAGCCAGCAGCGTTAGCAACTTTCTTTTCTTTTTTAACCGACTTCAAAAAGGAGGAGGTTACTCAATTCGACCGGTATATATGCTTTTTTTATGTTTGTTCGCGGATAACTTCGTCGTTAATGAACCGATTTTGATAATTCTTTTTCTGTTGGAAAGAAGACATTCCCAAGGTGGTCCAGGTGGACCAGATGGACCAGAGAAATCAAGGGGAACTTTCAAAAATCGTAGGGGTAATCAGTGTGTTTGTAAGTTTTTTCATTAAGTATTTTAGCGTCAGCATCCAGTCTAACCGGATGCAGCTGAACAGTACTTTGACAACTAAAAAGTGTAAAATAAAAACTTTTTTTACAAAAAAAAAAAAAAACAACCGACTTCCAAAAACACTACAAAGTGAAAAATAACTATTTTCGGAAGTCGGTATCAAAAACTAATATACAAAAACCAAAGACACCGACTTCCGAAATTAGTTATTTTTCACTTTGTAGTGTTTTTTATAATTCGGTTGTTTTTTTTTTCTAAAAAAAGTTTTTATTTAAAAAAAAACCTTGCTCCGCACTAGTAATTACTCCTGTATCGTGAGTGCGTTTAACTCATATACGCGAACAGTCTGACCTTTAACATCCACCTATAGGCAATAGAATTATTTGTTTCGTGTGGGAAACTAAGCCGCAATACACAGCGTACTAGGATCGCTCAGTCACTGCGTCAACCGTGTCGCCATCTTACAGCTTTGCAATAGGGATTTTTCCTGGGTAAAAAAAATTGATTATTTTTAATCCGTTATTCAGATTATAGAAAAATATTGGATACATATATTTTGTTTTATCAAATCAATAAAAATTGACAAATATAAAAGGCATCAAAGATCAGGAGTGGTGGCTGGTGACGTCACTGCTCGCTAAAAAGTGTAGCCTGCAGTGACGTCACATGAGTTTTCAACGTACTGTGTCGTCTTCATTTTTTCTTTATATGAAAAAAAGAAAAAAATACGTGTCTAGTATTTTTTGGAAATCTGACTGACGGACTAATTAGTTTTTTTTAGTCAACTACCCTATTGTGTTTTATGTTACGGTCGTTCTGGGTAACTTTGATTGGTTCAGGTAACATTGACAGTAGGACCGTGAAATAGTTTCGATTTGTTTTTTTCGTATGATACCAATACAATTTACAAATACTTCTTCTAGCTTTGTATTTTTAAACGAGCTCCGTAAACGTTAAATATATTTTAGTTTTTATTATTTTAGCTGCTTTTCTACTTAGTTATGCAAAAAATTTGGTTTCAAACGTGTTTCTAAAGGTTTTTATATGTTCATTTAAAATTTGTACAACAATGCCAAACGTCTTAGACTGATTTTATTGATTATTTCATAAAATATATAAAACAAAACTGGAAATTAATGCTTATATTTCATCAGTTACTCCAATTTATACGAAAAACATAAACTAATGTTACACAAATTAATTCAAAATATAATTATTACTGCTTTTCTATCAATATGTGTCAAAGTTACCCATGTAATACCGCTATTAGAAATATAATACTTTTATTTCAGACCGGAGTCCATAAGGTTAGTAACAATTTTACTTAAGTTCTAGTGTTAGTAGGTTACAGACACAAATATACATAAAATTAAATTACAACTTAGTGTGGAGCTGCATCCACCTCAGCCACATGGGAGAATCCCACCGATCCGCGAACACCCTGAGAATACTGTCGTTACTGCGGCAAACATGCGTCATCAGGGATGCGCATCTACTCCTAATAATGGCAGTAAAACCATTAATATTATTATCTGCACTAATAAAATAAAAGACATTCGTGCGATAGGATTAACATTTTTAAAATATTGTGTAAAATACTGCATTTATCTGTCAAAGTTACCCAAATGCATTTCGAACTTATCCCTTCAACGCTTTATTTAAATTCCTTCAAGGCTTAATAAAGCTTTGAAGGAATTTTAAGAAGCAAATGAACCATTGCATTTGGTTTCGGTGGCTTTCGGTGGTTATTCCAACCATGGGTTGGTTCTGGCCTAACTTCAGAAGTTTATTATGTCTCCTGGCCTATTGTGAATATTTGTATAAGATCTCAGTGAACCAAAGGTCTGACTTGAGTGAAGGACGGTGTGGCGCCAAGTGATTAATGTGGGATTTGCGTGATGCTGTTCGTGAATTTTATTGAAGTGAAACTTCTTTACGCACGCTTGACTCGGGGAGTAAGCTGGCGAATGCGTGACGTAAGCGTTACGAAAAGTGATCGGGCAAGGCGAACGGAAGTTAAGTGGGGGATATAAGCACAGAGGCGCCCGTGGCGCGAGCTTGGTACTACAAGGTCTACAACGAGTTTTTTTTTTTTTCAATAAAAATTGAAGATCTATGCAAAAATATTAATTTACCAATGAAACCATGAAATAAATTTAAATATTTATAGAAAATTAATATATGTATATATTGTACACACACACATATATATATATATATATATATATACATACAGATGGAGCGAAAGAAGTTTCACTTCAGTCGTGGGGTCATAAGCACACTCGTTTTTTTTTTTTTGTGCATTTCATTTCATCACGACTACTCTGGTAGCGGTACAAACGCCACATGCAAATAAAGCGTCATACTGACGTCCCACAGTTTCTGGAACTCGCAAGCAGAGTTTAACATGCAACTATTAATAAATTTTGAGCAAATGCCCGTCAGACACAACACTCGTCTGGTCAAAAAATCCCCCCTTTTCTATGGAGGATGAGTGAACCTAACACCTCGTTCCTTATACGTCTAAACTCTCAAAATACTGAAGATAGGAATTGAAACCATATGCAATGGTTCACTTGCTTGTTAAAATTCCTTCAAAGCTTTATTAAGCCTTGAAGGAATTTAAATGAAGCGTTGAAGGGATAAGTCCGAAAAGAATTTCTCGGTGGTAGGCCATAACATCGGCCGCCGACAGAAGTTACCACCCACCAGACAAAGCCTTGCCGCCAAGCGATTTGTCATGTTCCGGCATGATGTCTATTGAAGCCGTATGGAGGACGGTTCTGAGCAGTTGTGTTGCGATGTGTGCCGGGTACGATGCGCCTAATGTTGTTGTGTTGGGAGTTTGTTCGTGGAGGGTCTTCAGATCAATCTCCCTTTGGCGCAGCATCGTTGGTCGTGTTGTTGGGTTTAACATTGCATCACCTCGCTCAACTGCCGTCTTCCTACCTATTCGCTCAGTTTTTCTGAGTGAATATGCTCTTAATAAACTAGCGCGATTTACCATCAACGATCGCATCACTGCTTACCATCAGGCGGGATTGCGGTCAAGAGCTAGTTTATAATTATTAAAAAAAAAAAGACAGTCACGATATTTTCACGAATGGCCTAGTGAGAGTTGATACGCGCACTGGTCCTGAGTGGTGCCTTAATTATGGATTCCTTCTCAAGGAGAGGAGGCCTGCGCTTCAGTAATAGAATAATTATAGGTTTGTTATGAAATGCAGACGTACCAACTTTGAGTCTCTCAGCGGTTGTACAACTTGGTAACTTTGGTCCTATCAAATTAAGATAGGAACACCATAGAAAGTTTAAACGTGATAAAAACATGGCGACAAAAACGAGTGTGCTTATGACCACACGACTGAAGTGAAACTTCTTTCGCTCCATCTGTGTCTGTGTCGCATCCATGTGTGTGTACAATATATACATGTATTAATTTTCTATAAATATTTAAATTTATTTCATGGTTTTATTGGTAAATTAATATTTTTGCATAAATCTTCTATTTTTATTGAAAAAAAAAAAAAACTCGTAGTAGACCTTGTAGTACCAAGCTCGCGCCACGGGCGCCTCTGTGCTTATATCCCCCACTTAACTTCCGTTCGCCTTGCCCGATCACTTTTCGTAACGCTTACGTCACGCGTTCGCCAGCTTACTCCCCAAGTTAAGCGTGCGTAAAGAAGTTTCATTTCAAAAATACGTGAATTGACGTAAATAAGTCCTGTTAAATCAGTCATAATTTAACAGGACTAAACATATATTTTGGATGGTTCAAATTCATGGCACACGTGAAAGTACAATTGTTTAGGTTACATTGGGACTGGCATTCGCTATGCGTAAAAGCTCCAACCAATAAAGAAAAAAATGTTAAAGAAACTTTTCCTTGCTGAACGAAAAAGAAAGAAAAAGATGCACGAAAATTAAATTTAGGTTAGTTTAGTTATCTTGATATTTTTTTGAAAAATTCCAATTGAAATTTGATGGTACGTAACTACTGTTTATTATTTTTACATCTATGGTTTTTGACTACTAATTAATGATTAGGAGGGCCAATTAAAACTATATCAGACTTACCTAAATACGTATAGAAATAAATACAGCCGGCCAACGTCAGGCTACGCTCAGTGTAGGGTTCCGTAGTTTCCCGTCCGTCACAATAAGTGACCCCTCTTAAGAGTTAGATAGGAGGAAAAAAATTGGCTATTTGTTACATTAAGTTGACATACTAAATACGGGTGCCTAAAAACAGGTCTACAAAGAAAGGTGATAACTAAAGAAAGAGTTATAGCTCCCAATTATTCTATTGCTCATAACCATCCTGACCCCACCTGACTTCATCGAAAAATCTTAACAGCGCGAAGCAGCTCAAAGTACAGCGCCATCGCTCGGAAAAATGGGTTACTAATTTATGCAAACTATACGAGTTATGTATTTTGGATTTTTGGTAGTAATTTTGGATTGCCTAAATATATGTTCAGGACAATAAAATATTTAAAAGTTTTTATCTTCTAAAAATAACTAGCGACCCTCCACGGCTTCGCACGTGGACAAATGATATAGGTACCTAAGCCTTCCTCAAGAAACGGTGGCCCTTGAATAAAAATAATGTCTACTGTGCCGCCCATCAGCCAATATCTGACTCTGCAAGATACATCGACCTTATTGTCCATGGACAGCCAGTTCCACCACCTTCAAACAGAATGAAAGCCTACTGGTGTACCAAGAGGCTCTTAGTACACAAAAATTGCGGCAATAAGCGCCTCACGCTTTTTAAAAAATATTTTTAAAATTTTTAGTTTAATATTCTTTAAAAGCATGCTTTTTTTAAATTTTTTAAACTATATATATTTTCAACTATTTAGTTCGATATTCTTTTTTAAAAAATTAAACGAACGAACGAACGTATTGAAAACGGTGGGATATTTTACAGTAACGGACGGACAAACAAACAAACAAGCAAACATACAAGTGAAGCTAATAAAAATCTTGTAAAAAAGAAACTACATTTATTAAAAAAAAAGAAATAACAGTTCGCGTAAAAAACGAATTCTAAGAAAAATGCAAACGAAGCCACGAGTACAGCTAGTTTAATATGTTTTTAACATTTTCCTCATTTTAGAAGAGTAATTAGATCGCCATTAGATCGTGTCACTCTGGTCACATAAAAACGGTTGTGACTTTGATAAATGAACGGTGATCAGAGCAACGGTGACCACAGCAACTGACAGCCGTTCAATTCATTTGGACTTTGCGACAGATGTGGCCGTTTTTGCCTCACATACCTTTTATAGCCGATTATATCTATTCGAACCAAGGTGACCGACATAGTCCGATGACTTTGGTAATTCATTACTTACTTAAGTAGCAGTGGAAAGGGCACATTGCTTGCAGAGCTGTGGAGTAATCCTAAAAATGTAATCCTAAGAATTCTCTCGCTGGTAGGCCATAACATCGGCTGCCGGCAGAAGTTACCACCCACCAGACAAAGTCTTGCCGCCAAGCGATTTGTCGTGTTCCGGCATGATGTCTGGTGAAGCCGTACGGAGGACGGGTCTGAGCAGTTGTGTTGCGATGTGAGCTGGGTACGATGCGCCAAATGTTGTTATGTTGGGAGTTTGGTCGTGGAGGGTTTTCAGATCAATCTCCCTTTGGCGCAGCATCGTTGGTCGTGTTGTTGGGTTTAACATTGCATCACCTCGCTCAACTGCCGTCTTCCTTCCTATTCGCTCAGTTTTTCTGAGCGAATAGGCTCTTAATAAACTAGCGCGGTTTACCATCAACGATCGCATCACTGCTTACCATCAGGCGGGATTGCGGTCAAGTGCTAGTTTATAATTATTTAAAAAAAAATGTTCAGACAGGGACAGCGGCTGCTCTGTCTCTGTCTGAACATTCTCAGGATTACGTTCGACCACCGCTGGATGGCCTAGTGGTATCGGCCGCGACTTACAAGTTGTAGGTCGTAAGTTCGAACCCCATCAGGCGTTTTCATCATCATCAACCTTTTTTATCGTCCTACTGCAGGGCACAGGTCTCCTCTCATATAGAGAAGCATTGAGCGTCACCGCACTTGTTCAATGCGGGTTGGTGTTTTCCGACTTAAAGTCCAGGTTTCTTCAAGATGTTTTCCTTTACCTTGTTAGCAGTATATATATATATATATATATATAACTTAGAAAAGGTACATTAGTAAGTACTAATGTAACTTCTCTAAGTTATATATACTTTCTAAGAGAATGAATTTCTCCACAAATGGAGAGGCTAAGTGTCTTCACGTGGGAAAAATATTCCTTTCTTCGTGAACTATAATTAATAATAAAAGAAAATAAAATGGTGTTACTGTCGCGGAGAAAAACTCTTAACCCAGAGCGTGGGTTATTGAATGTCATGTACCTTACCTCTTCCACGAGCTGTTCCGTCGTCCGGTAGGAATTCGATCAGTCTAAAGGTCTTCGACGGCTCTTCACCCCTCTTGTCGGCGGCACAGTTCAGCACAAGCTCGGCAAAACACACGTGGTTATTAAGTTCTCCGCAATTCAACACCTTAGTTTTCTTCTCTTGAAGCCACAAAGACACGCCCCCAATTTGAGCGGGTGGATAACTTATAATCGACTGATTATATCGTTTAGGCCAGGCCAGGCAAGTGCCTGATCTGGATTCGAACCCTCATACTTGAGAGGCTGGTGTTTTAACCACTAGGCCACCACAACTTCAAAGGCGCTTTACTTTGTGGAAATGATTTCATCACCACGAGAACGTCGTGAGGAAACCGGCATGTACTGAAGCCAAAACAAAAACACTTCCAAGATATGTGACATATACCTATATTCGAAACTTACCCATTAAACGATATAAAAACTATATAAAGACCAAACTTTGCAAAAAGGGGTATTATAAAATCTCAGATTATTTAGAAGACAAAAAAGGTTGGGACTGAGCCAGCTGTTAAGCATTGTTATTAAGCAATATGCGTAATTATAACGTAAATTATTGTAAACATTTTCATTTTTAATGTCTGGACTTGAAAAGAGACGATGATCGGCTATTTCTTCTCAGAGATAGTCAGTTAGGAAATGCCAGCTTCATCTAGTTAAAAAAAAAAACATATGACGTGTAAAAGTGATCAGTGATCCTACTTGCTTAATAAACGATTTCATTTCATTTCATTTCCCAACTCGCACTGAGCCAGCGTGATAGATTACGGTCCAGTCTCTCTCACCGAGTGGAGGCCTGTGTTTCAACAATAGGAATATATGATAAGTTGATTATGTTTTTTAAGAACATTCTTTCTTTCTTTTCTTTAGAGTCAATACTACTTCAACTCTTCAATGGCTTCTGTGGTTAGATACCACAATTTTGCCAATAACACGTGTAACAAATTAAAGAAATTCTTTAAAAAAAATATTTCACAATAATGGCGGATATCGCCAATGACAGTTGAAAAATCGGCCGCGTGAGCCGCCTATGGCTTTGCATGCTTTGCTTTGCTTTGATTTGATGCAAAGCCATGATGTGACCACTATGCTGCGATATTTCAATGTTCTTTATGAATTATTTACTCAATGCACTTTTTACTACATAAATCACGCGCTTTTATTTAGTAAACGACACTATAAATAATTTTTTAAAGTCCAATGAAAAATGCGCGTGACACACTTATCTTAGCTTTCCTGTCAAAAAAAAACGTAAGAACATTCACAGCCTGATCTTGAGCCTCAATCTGTCAAGTAATACTTCAAATTTCCCTAAATTTTGACAAGTTTCTGACAATTGTTTATTGTCGAGATGACTCTATGACTAGATTTTGGACGTTTTAATTTACGGGAATAAATTTGAATTTTTTTTGATGGCTGTTGGGGTCGAAAGGATCTGGAGTGACGACCGCGTACTGGAAGACGTAGTGTTGGAAGGGGTCCAATAAGGTGGATCGACAACCTCGTTAATACCGCAGGATCCCATTGGTTGCGAGAAGTACGAAACCGCTCGAAGTGGAAGTGCTTCGGGGAGGCCTATGTCCAGCAGCGGACGTCTTTCGGCTGAAATGATGATGACCTAAAATTAAATTTTGCCACAGAACAGACAATCTGTTTAGGGAAAAATTTTCCTGGACGGATTATATTAGTAAGTATTAAGACTAGTAAGAGTAATTTTAATCACACCTAGGGGCAATTTAAAAAAAAAAAACGTTTTCCCACACTTGTAATTTCTCCTGTATCGTAGGTGCGTTCACAAACATAAAAGTCACATACACAAACAGCCAGACCCGGAACAACTACTTGTAGGTCATACAAATATTTATTTTTTTTATAAATAAATAAATAAATAAAGTGCGTAACAAATCGTGAACTATTCTATAAAAAGTTCGTATCAAGCGAAATCTGGTAGGTAAGTGCAAAAGATCGGATTTCGCGATAAGGTGGTATTGCGCCCATGAGAGGCTTTGAAATAGCGATGTTAACTTAGTCTACAGAACACACGCCGCTATCTCCATTACCCATCTCTGTCGGACGATTTAATTTAATATTCACGGTCTTATTGACAATGGAAGGTTTTGCATGATATTTAATTACTTATGAAATTTCGTGTGTATTCATTATCATTTATTTGAGTGACTGGTCAACCATCGATTCGTTAGTGTTGATATTATTTTTACGAGGGGTTGTATTATCATCTTTATCAGAATCATCTCCACCTCTAATGGCTAGGAACCATACAATCAGCTCATAATTTGCCCAACGCTGAAACAGACATCTCATCTCTTTGAGAGGGAAAGGGTTGTAAATCTACCTCGTGGGCCCAGTGTGAGTTGGTATATGTCAATTAAAATGTCCTTTACTCTTTTTATGTTCCAGGGCCTGCCGGTTTCTGCCAGGGTCACGAGTTGATCACTATACATAGTATTGTATAAAGTCATGTGTTTTTTTAAATGAACAGACAGCTGTGTTGCTAGGGAGTTTGTTCCGTCACATCTTCTTCCCAGCGAAAGAACTAGGAAGTGTCGACAGTTGGGCGTTTTGGGGGACTGTTTTATGTAATATTGACGTTCAAGAAGTGGTCACCCTATTTTGAATAAATGACTTTTGATTTTGATCGAAAGAGATACCGTGGCCCCTGATAAATAAGCAAGGGATTAGTTGATATCCTTTTTCTTTACCATTTCGTGAACAGTGGCGATGAAATGAAAAAAAAAGTCTACAAAAACAAAACGCAAATTACATAAATACAAAAATCCCCATCTAGGTCAACTCGTTAGTTGCGCCGTTTATCACTGGACCATCACTGCTCTAGTGCTCTAGCCACAATTTGCAATTTATATATTATAAACTGGGAAGTGAGTTTATTTGTTTGTGTGTTCCGCTTTTACGCCCTAAATACTCAACCGATTGTTTTGAAATTTTGCAGTCGTTAAGTTAGTAGTCCGGATCAAATAATAGGTTAACCTTTTTAACCCGAAAAAAAATTACATTCCCGAGGGAAATCCTAAAAGCACAATATAATATAAACGAAATCCACACATGCGGAAAGCTAGTTTAATATAAACACATAATCATTCTGTAATATTGTTGTAGATTATGCCTAATCTCAGCTGTGTAAACCAGGCCTTAGAGCCTACTGGCACGTTTTATTATTTTCATTGTGTTCTATTCTATTTTTATTTTATTTGAAAGCCTTGTTTACCTTAGCGCTTACTTCAATATAAACTTTTCACCGAACAACATCTTTCCTTTAAAATATTTTTTTTACCACGGTGCCACGAACCCCGTCGACCTTTATATCTACAAAACGTTATCAGCACGAGATTGTGGAGTATAAAATCCGTGTGTGAAATATATACAAAAGTGTATTTTTTTGGAAAATATTGTTTTTTGTATTTTTTGGTGTGCATAAACATGTCACATGATACTGGTGATAGTAATGTTGTGGCGAAGTCAAGCTCTTCGTCATTACCAACCTTTGGCTTAAGAAACAAGGAGGGTTATCCGACGTGGAAGTTTAAAATGAGAAACTACCTACTCCACGAGGATCTCTGGTTTGCCGTTACTGGATACCCAGAAGGTGACACAACTCCTCAGGCTATAAGGGTAAAGTACGATACAAAAGCTCTTGCTAAGATTTGCCTAACTGTAGATGGTGCAGCTATAACTCACGTTAGAAGTGCAAAGACTGCATCGGAAGCGTGGAAATCATTACAGAAAGCTTTTGAGGATAACGATATAGGACGAAGAATAGCTCTTGAACGTAAGTTGTACCGCTTAAGTCTCGCAGATTATGCAGACATTGAACAGTACATAAATGCAGTTACTTCAACTGCACAGGATCTTGCAGATATTGGGAAGGTGATAGAAGATACGTCGATTGCCGCTATACTTTTAGGTGGACTCACTCCAAAATATGAGCCCCTCATTATGGCGCTTGAAAATTGCAATGTTGATGTAACTACTGACCTGGTAAAAACGAGACTCCTTAATGAAATGTCTAAAAGCGACACATTCGAGGCCACTAGATTATGTTGCGCGGTCTTCTAACTTTACGGTAACGTCTTTACGTGACCTCATGACGCCACACTGTGCGGTTGCCGAAGTATCATCAGCTTCTTTTAAAGTATTCGTTGTAAGCTATTACTTTCAATATTCAGATCCTGTTACTCCTCATATACATAATCTCCGTCATGTCTTGCGGTCACTCGCGGCCTGCAAAGTTATCGTTGGCGCGGATGTCAACGCGTCATCGTCTCTGTGGTATGGCAAGGTTCGGGCCACCGATACCGAACGACGCTGCGCTGTTGAGGATTTCATTGCTGAGATGAACCTATCGATTCATAATACCCCTGATGCACCACCTACTTTCTGCAGCCAAATGGGCGAATCTTGTATTGACGTCACACTTTCAAGTGCCGGCGTACGTTTGGATAGGTGGCGTGTCCTACCGGACGCGTCTTGTAGTGATCATCGCCTGATCGTGTACGAATTTGTTCCTGGTTATATTCAGGGTCCGTCTCATATTCCCGGTAATTTCAGATATAGATGTAAAGGCGCGAACTGGGAATTTTTCGGCTCGCTTTTTGCGTGTCACGCCAAAGAATTCACTCGGGACGGGCTGTCAGCCGAAGAAAGTGCTGACATTATGTCAGAAACCTTTACCTACTGTGCTGACATTGCCATTGGTCGCGGATCTATGACCAATATTCGTAGATGTGACTGGTAGAGTGATTATTTAGTTGAACAGCGTAAAAGATATCGCAGAGCGCGTAGACAGTTAAATAAACTCAAGAGCCGAAAGATTACTGGAGATCTTCTTACGTTCGCTTTAAATGCTTTTAGAGTTGCCAAGTCACGCTACAAAGCATCGGTGGAAAAATCTAAGGGTAACTTGTTGCGAAAAATCGTTGATAAATTTGACAGGGAGGGTCCGTGGTCTCCCTTATATCACGAATTTAAAGCTAACAAATCGGTCGACCTTGCATACGTTCAAAACATTAAAGTTAATGATAAGCATACCACAGGCATAGAGGAAACAACAGAAGTGCTAATTAATACACTTATCCCTGATGATTCACCGGCTAACGATAGCGACTACCACCAACAGTTTCGAGCGTGGGCTCCTGTGCCACCTGAATCACCAATGTCAGACGTACCAACTAATGACGAATTTATAAATATTGTCAGAAAACTACCGGTCAACAAATCATCAGGTGAAGATAAAATATCTAATAGGATGATTAAAGAAGCGTGTAAAACAGCGGGTGATGCCATCTTAACTGTATACAACCGATGCATTGCTGAAGGTGTTTTTCCTCGTAAATGGCGACGCGGTTTCATACGAATAATACCAAAGTGTGGTGACAAACCACCGGATGATCCGAAGTCATATCGTCCTATCACACTTCTACCATCTTTGGGTAAACTTCTTGAGCGCCTCATCGTTCCATGTTTACTACCGAACGGTCCAAAATTCCATAATAATCAGTATGGCTTCACCATAGGTAAATCTACAGTCGACGCGGCGCTTTCTGTCAGAAGAACCGTTAACCAATCCGAAAACAAGTACGTAATTGGGATCTTCCTGGATATTTCTGGGGCTTTTGATAACGCCTGGTGGCCTATGCTGTTGTTAAAATTAAAAACCCGCGGTTGCTATAAAAACATATATAATCTCGTTTACTCTTACTTTACAAACGGTTCCGCGGTACTTAAGCTCGGTCATTTTTCTAGTACTAAAACACTAACCATGGGTTGTCCTCAGGGTTCAGTTGTCGGTCCTTATTTATGGAATTTGGGTTTTGATGACTTCCTCGCGATCCCGCTTCCTTGCGGCTGTTCACTTACTGGTTACGCGGACGATGGCCTACTGCTCATTCAGTCAAGTACCCGAGCTGGACTTGAGAACTTGACCAATAATTGCCTAAATTTAATATCTCAGTGGGGTGATCGTAATCGCCTAGCGTTTGCGCCACATAAAACCTATCAACTTCTACTAAAAGGTAATCTTAAATCATTGCCTACTATTAAATTTAATAACGTTCCCATTAAAAAACAGCAATCCATATGCTACCTCGGTATGATCTTAGAAAGGAATCTTTCATTTATAGAACATATAAAAATAGTTGGTGAAAAAGCTAAAAGGAACTTTTATGCCCTAACTAGAATATCCAAAGCAACTTGGGGTCTATCATTCCTAACTTTAAAAACTATATATGGAGCTACCTACTTAGGATGTATGTGCTACGGTGCACCTGTTTGGGCCGATAGGGCCAGCATAGGGGCGGCACGACGTAAACTGCTTCAAAGCCAACGTTTGGCATTGATATTTTTATGCAAGGCGTATAGAACGGTCAGTACTGAAGCCTTACCGGTACTGGCAGGTGTACTTCCAGTCGACCTTGAGGTACAGCGACGTGCTTCAATGTACTACTCCGCGAGGGGGGAGGCCATGGACACTAATTTTGTTACACAACGCGACTTTAATAAAATCTCTAGATTATTTAAACCTCAGACTGATGTCTGGGAGGACCTCTTAGCCGAATGGCAAAGTAGGTGGGATAATTCCATCAAGGGCACCTCCATCTATTCTTTCCATCCGTTGGCGATCGGCTGGCTAAGACATGGCTGGAGGTTGACCACTGCGTTGCCCAATTTCTCACAGGTCATGGCAACTTTAAAAGTAAACTGTATTCTTTTAAACTTGTTCCTTCCCCTTTGTGTCAGTGTTCTACATCGAACTGTGAATTTGAACAGTCCGCACATCACATCTTGTGGGAGTGTGTTCTTTGGCAGAATGAACGCAATATTATGTTGGATAGTGTACAAGTTACATCCGGAGTCGTTTATTATACGGACCTTGTAGAAACTAGAACCAATTTCCGTGCGTTCAGGCGCTTTTGCCATACCTATTATTGGAATCAATTGTAACAGCTAATACCTACTTAGGACCCATTAACTTAATCAAATTTTATTCCGTGGTGTTTGGCAATCTGGGCTTCTCCCAGTTGCAATAATGTCCCTTTGTGCCGATTGGCCTAGTTCTGTTCTGTCTCCTGCTTGTTATGGAGGGAAGTGGAAAAAATATCTTTTTTCTTACTCCTCCGCTATTCTTTTCTGATTAATTTCGTTGCGGGACCCAAGACAGTTGAATCGTTTCTCCGGGACTCGTCGAGCTTCATTGCTCGGCGTTTTTCTGGCGGTCGCCACTGTTGATTCTGGCTTTCAGGAGTTGCAGTGGTTGGAAAAAGTGTGGCGGGTTTTGTCCAAAAAAAAAAAAAAAATATAAGCTTCAAAATTATTGACAGTAATAGTGTGTTACGCTATTAGGGTGCTAGTCGGGAGACAACATCAAATTCCCGGCCACCGTAGGCGCGAGCTTGCGGGCGGCGAGCGATGGGCAGGCCGCCGCCCGGTAAGGACCAGGCCAGGGTCGACGGCTGGTTATGTTTCATGTGCGCCTCAAAGAGATGTCAGCACACTGTAATGGGTTCCACGAGAACCGATGCCTCCTGAGCCAGGGTTGCGGGTTGGTTAAAAAAGAAACCATGGCCCTGGCGCATAGGCAAATGAAGGTACACGGGTGGGTTTTATTTAGTAAAAGTCTGACACGCCCATCCGCTCCACCCCGAGCGGGACAGGTCATTTGATCATATCTCATTCACTATAAAAAAGTCCTTATTCAATAGAATATAAGTGCTGATTGGGAATAAAAACATAGTCTGCGGCAAATTTACGCAGCTTGAAGTAAGTTTGCGTGCCGCAAAGCCAAGCGCTCCAGTTTACTATCACGAAAAAAAGTCGAGTTACAATCTCACGAAACTATGACCAAGCAATACTAGTTGTACTTACGACCTTCTTTTACAATAAAGTTTGATACACACGTATGAGTGTATATCAAACTTTATTGTAAAAGAAGGTCGTAAGTACTTTGACAACTTGCTGCCCGCTTATCATTGTTAGGTACTACTTACTGATTTCAACGTTCACAGTAAGTGTCCGAATGGCTAAGCATGAGCATATTGGATAAGCATTCAAGGTGGTTCGACTTCAAATCTATTAACTTAATTTTTTTTTTATGTTTATTGGTGAGTTATGTATGCTGACAACAAAAATATGTAAAAATACTGATCCGCAACTTAACGATGATACTTTCTTTTAGGTTTTTTATATGTTAGAGTCATTATAAAAAGATGAGGGTAGATTTGAAACAAAGTGAATAACTAGTTCACATAAAATATTCCACTACCTATTAGCTACAATAACTTAAATAATATTACTTCGCTGTTGTTGGTTGGTGAACATATAGTTACGAGTTTGTGTTATTAGTTTCACTTTTTCAATCAATATACAGGCTAATACATTACGAATAATACATTATTTAATACATTACGAAACCGGCTTTTGTTTAAGTTGTTTTTATTATTATTTGGGTAAGGTGCAAACCAATCGCTTGTTGCAAGTGTGTAATAAAATTGTTATTGTTTTAGAGAAATTCTGTAAGACGTTGGGTCAAGAGGTTGGAGGACGAAAGTAGCTTAAAGTGTCGAGAGAAGTGTAATGTAACGACAATATTTACCGTTGAATAAACCTTTCAATCGTGCGAAGAAGGGAGATTGCATTTGTGGTTTAAAAATAAACTGGCAAAACTGGTGGAGATTTATCGAGCTAAACAAAAAAAAAAAAAAAAAAAGAAATAATTTATAACAATCACAGTGCAGAAGTGTCCTACAGAGTGTTTTAAATATATAAGTGATTGTGAGTTCAAACCCCAGTAACAATAAATTCCTTTTGGTAAATTATAAAAACAATAATTTCGGAATTCGAAAAGAAATAAGTTCGTTAACTATTGAACTAAGAAAGCACTTGAACATGATAATCTCATGCCATCAAACTCCGAAAAAAGTCACTGTTAGATGGCTGCACTGTAACATGCTATACACGCAAAAAAATTATAAATGTAAAAAATACTGTTTTGTGTTCTATAGATTATTTTATGATTGTAATAATATTCAGGTTAAGCTTCAATCCTCTATTCTTTAAGAAAAAGATTAATTAAGCTATAACCTCTTTACTGATAACATATAATATTATCGTTTTCATATCTAAAAATCAATAATGTTTTTTTATATTTTCTACCATAACAATATCATAAGTTTGTCAAGGATTACTTTCATATAAAATATTACAATGCTGCCATATCAACGTTTGTTTCATTTATAATATATTATATAAGTATACCTATCTCCACCGTTTAATATATAACTTTATAATATATTGCATTATAATGTGTTTATTGTTTGATATTATATTACATCTATAGTAAACTAAAACCAATAATAATAATCTACCATATATATATTCAATAAATTGTCCTATTAGTTTAAATGTTATTTGCAAACATTTTTACTTTATTTTTACAAATAAATTATCATAATTTTAAATTACATGAAACTACAAAAAGGTTTTGTCTTAATTAGGATTCAAACCCAAAATCGCACGCATTTGATAGCACCATTGTTATGTAAGTGCGGCCGCTAACTTTACTTCAACTAAAGTAACGAAATTTTGTATTACTTTAAAGAAAGACGAAAACTGCGATAAAAAACGGTTTGCTAATATTGTTTTCCTTGTGATAGTACATCACTTAATAAAACCTGGGAAGGACATCGTACAGTACGTGCCCCAGAAAATGAGCTGGATCATAGTTTCTTAAGGCCCCCGCCGCGCCGCGCTGCTGTAGGCACGAGCGGGCGAGCATAACTTCGTGATTTTTCATGATAACTTCTTGAAATTTTGTACATTTTTTTTTTATAAATTATAAACTAGCGCTTGACCGCAACCCGCCTGATGGTAAGCAGTGATGCGATCGTTGATGGTAAATCGCGCTAGTTTATTAGAGCCTATTCATTCTAGCCTTGAAGACACTCAAATTGTAGTCTGACGGAAATACCGCCGCCGGCAAATTGTTCCAGTCCCTCGATGTACGCGGTATAAAAGAAGAAGCGAAACGCTTCGTCCGGATCGTAGTGGTGTCCACAACGTAAGGGTGGAAAGTCGCCGTACGACGGGTTGTCCGATGGTGGAACGGAGATGAGAGAATTAAATCATGCAATTCCCTTACACACTCGCCAGAATGTATCCTATAGAAGACCGAAAGGCTGGCTACTCTAAGCCTGTGCTCCAGGCTTTGGAGACCTTTTATTCTTCCGTAAATTCTTTACCCAAAATTAGTTAATTTACCCAAAAGTATTTTATGGGTCTTTCGTTTCCTGTAATGTATAAAATAAAATCGTTCAAAAAATACTAAAGGTACTTCGAATAAAGCGATAAAAAATAAATACACTTTGTAGCCACTTTAGGTGTAAGTATAGCGATCTCTTGGGAGAAAGGCAGGTCACGTGCTACCGAGTACCACTAAGAGTGTTAAGGAAAATTACCTTTGGGACGTGTAAAGGCTTAGCACTGGTAGGATACTGCTGTCTGACATTAAGGACTCTACAGGCCTAATGCCCTGTGATAAACTGGGGTAAACGTGGGAACTTTTAACGCAATTTATAACTGTTCAATAGCAAAAACGACGTGGTGGCGGGGAATTTACAATTTAAAATGTGGGTGAACTATTCTTAACCCATATTTTAAATCTTATTCTTTTCTTTTTCTCATTTAACATCTCATTAGATGTTACATTTTAGCATGCAAAGTAAAAAGGAAAAAGCAATAAAAATATTATAACTTTAACAAAATAATAAATGGATTTATAGGGATGATCAATGAAATACATTTAAAAATAAAATACAAAAATAAATGAATACATTTATGGAAAAAGAGATACATGCATCAGAATTGCTAAGTATTGCGAATTACTATTTGAGTTGACCTCCAATTCACATAACGATCCAACAACAAATTAAGGAATCTCTCAAACCGAAGAAAAGATGGAAGGAATTGATAATACCTACACAATATTTATTTCATACAAATACTTAGAAATTCAAACATGTTTGGAGTAATTTATTTGAGTACAAGAAGCGACCTTGATACACGAACCCTTGCCAGATACAATGTGTAAATAAATTTGTTCACCATACCACGCCCCAGCAAACTTGGTCAAAACATCGTTGTCATATACTGATCTTGCTATGAAATATTGTTATGCTATGTATATTTTCATTCCAAGTATCCATTGTTTGTAAAAAAGGATTACGGAGTGTGTTTAGAATTTTTAAGTATAAATTAAGTAAAAAAAAATAGAAGACATGTGTTATCTACTGAAACGTACTGGGCCCGCGTGCTGAATAGCCCACTCCCTTTCACGAAGTCATAGTGAGGATGGGCAAAACGTTATTGTGTTTTACAATTAAGAATTTTTCAGAAACAGCGTGGTCTCTGGTGCCCGGCTGATTGTAGACGAAACTCGCCTCTATTAAATGACACTTTCATTGGCGAAATGAGGGTAACGTACTTTAGGAAAACTTCTGAAAAGCTTTAGGGAATTCAGGCAGAAACCTTTCCCTTGATATAATTGTAACATTATTGTAAAATTGAATTAATTGAAACAACTACGAGAGTTGATTTTAAACAATTTATATTATTCTATACAAAATGTCATAAATTGGTTTGATTGAAACCACGAGAGTTGACGTTAGAATATATTTTTTATTCATTTAAAATATTATAAATTGATTTTATTGAAAAATGTTATAAATTGTGTAAAAATCAACTCTCGTAGGTTGGTTTTTATACAATTTATAATATTTTATTTTATATTAAATGCCATGCCACAAGCCCATGTGAAACCGGCGAGATCCTCACAGGCCTATATTACAGCATCGTGATCCTCACAGACCCATATGAAACCAGTGAGATCCTTACAGGCCCATATAATACCGGCGAGATCTTCATAGGCCCATATTAAATCGGAGAGATCTCACAGGCCCATATTAAACCGACGAGATGCTCATAGACCTATATTAAACCAGCGAGTTTCTCAAAGGTCCATATTAAACCGGCGAGGTCCTCACAGGCCCATATTAAACTGCTAAAATCTCATAGACCCATATTAAACCAGCGAAACCTCACAGGCTCATATTAATCCAGCGAGATCTCACAGGCTCATATTAAACCGGCAACATCCTCACAGGCCCATATCAAACCAGCGAGATCTTACAGGCCCATATTCAATGACTTGCCAAGACTAGCTAAATACAAGAAAAGTGTTTGAAAAAAAAATGGATGTGCCACGTATTCTGAAAATAAATATTATTTCTAAAATAAAAAAAGCTTTTCATTGAACGACCTCGTTTCAAAACAGTGTAAACTTTGGGATGTCAATCATTGAAGTGTGCGATTAATTTTTTTGCCAATGTTTACAATGGCGGTACATCTAACAGACATTCAGAACAATATTTCAGAACCATCAAAATTGTTGTTGTATGCTAATTCTGGGTCTTATCATGAAGTATTATAATTAAAATATTATTATCTCCTTTATTTCATAAATGTTTTTCTTTATTACGCACTAACATCGCACTGCTGAGCTAAGACTTCTATATTCTCCTAACACCTCTCCGTCCAGAGCTGTCAAGGACCAATCTTTATCAAAGGAGCTCGTTCCGGTATCTCTAGTGTAATTATAAACCCATTCAAAAAGTTTATAAATCAAAATCAAAATTGCTTATTTCAAATTAACCATCCGTTGGTGCTTTAGAATAGTCAATGTCGGTCAGTCCAAGAAAAGTGAAGCTAAATTGCACGTTCTAAAGCCTAGATCTCTATGGAGAAGAACATGCAAGAAACTCCATGGACACTCTTTTAAAAGGACACTATTTTAAAAAATCATAGACCACTGGTATCGGGAAACCTAGGAAGTTTCAAATCAACACCTATTAGTGACATAGTGATGAGATGGTGTTCCATCTTTACCGACCCGGGAACTATATAAATCCACCTCGCAATTCCTCTAAAACCACTCCATTAATATCATCAAAATACCTCTTGCATACAATTTGAATAAAATGGCACTGGAATATGCAACGCCGGCGCTCATTGAATTAAAGTGAGCAGCTGCCATCGAGTTTTATCGACAGCTCAGTCAGCAGATTATGGTAATTTAATTATTAAAATGATTTTAATTGGGGAACGAGTTAAAAGTACTTTGTCGGCGATAAAGCCGGAGTTTTTAAAATATTAGGTCATGATTGTGTGCGAAGTTATAATGAAAGCGGAACATGTTTTTTTTTGTCTTGTAAGCGTTTGTAAGGCAGATTTTTTGTGCGGATATTGACTGAAAGGTGGAAATGTAAAACTCTTTTGCTTAATTTGTCTTTTTTGGTTTTGAAATTTTTTGAGATTTTGCATTGAGATGCAATTTAATCGTGTTATCGATACTGAACAAGACATAGTCGGGGTGGCCTAGTGATTAAAACATTAACCTCTCAAGTCATTTCAGCTCAAGCAAGTACCAATGTAACTTTTCTAAGTTATATACGAGTATACTTTTTAAGTATATCTTGGACACCAGTGACTGAATACAAGGCGAAGGAAAACATCTTGAGGAAACCTAGGCTTTAAGTCTGAAATCGCCAACCCGCATTGAGCAAGTGTGGTGATTACACTCAATCCTTCTCTGTATGACAGAAGACCTGTGCCCAGCAGTGGGACGATAAAAAGGGTGATGATGATTATCCTCAATTTACAACACTATTATATAATAAACTAACCAGATAGCTATACTACTGTCCGATTCTATAACCTCCTCATAGACAACAACTGAAGGAACTGTGGAGTGAGTTGTCATTTCAGCGAATGCTAAGAGATAGACACCATTGTAAGCTAACTTTTACAATATCAATCATCAATTTTTTTTTAATAATTATAAACTAGTACTTGACCGCAATCCCGCCTGATGGTAAGCAGTGATGCAATGCGTTGATGATAAGGCACGCTAGTTTATTAAGAGCCTATTCACTCTATCCTTGAAGATACTTTAATAAATAAATTAATTAGGGATTACTTAACTTAATCCGATTAATTATTTTATTTGCCATATTTTCGATGGACTACCTCAAGCACTGCCAATTTGAACAGTTATACGCTTCACGGCTTCATAAGGTTTCTGTTCATCTTGTGGGAGCTTTCAACGCTACGTGTTACAGTAAGTGGTCGCCTATTCAGAATCATTTGTCTCCAAAGACAAGTCTCCTTCTTACTTCGTTTCCAAAGAATTCTTTAATGGCCGGGCCAGATCATTCTATTCTGGAGAATTTTGAGTTTCAAGTAACTGAGATACCTATTAGTATCGGCCGCTTCTTATAAGTTCTAGGTTTGATCCCCATCAGACTTTTTATAATTCAGCTAATAATGTTCCCACTGTTGTGACCTCTTCTTGGTGATTGGGAATGGGCCTTAATCCACGTAATCAGGCGCTTTACATTGTGTAAATTATTTCATCAATGTGAAACCGGCATGTTCAAGAGCCTAGAACTTCGAAGACATGTGTAATCTACTAACTCGCACTGAGCAGTCGTGGTAGCCTGTTGAGGTTGAATTTTATTTAGTTAGTTATTTATTTATTTATTTATTTAATCACACACTTTCTACCATTACAGGTTGCTTAACCTAATGCGGCAGAAAGGATACATTTAACATACACTGTGGAAACTTACACATATAATAAATAAAATAAAATTAAAACAAAACCAATAAAATTTAAACAACAGAATAAAAAACTAAAAAATAATATTAAATCTAAAACAACACTATTCGATACAAGTTTGTTCAGTAAACATATTTCCGAACATTTGGAGGAATAGATTAGCAGCTATTTTCAAAATGATTCTAACTGACTGCAACAGAGTAAAACGCCACTAGGATGTTGGATAGCACAGTTTCATTAAAAGAACTCTTGCGAACTCACAAAAGTGACATGTCCATATATCAAGCCTCGTATGGAGAAGGTTTATGGTGGCCATCGCTCTAACCAGAGGCGTCCTGGCAAGTAAATTGGTCCTGGCTGTTGTTTAATATTGTCTCTGGCTGATAATTTTTATAAAGAAAATTAATTCAAGTTTAGAAGTCAGATTCGAAAGACAGGAGAAAAATGTTTTGTTGTTTTGTAATAGTTGTAAAAATGTTGTCATAAAAAAAAGGTTTGGATACTTATATATAAAAGAAATTATAAGATGTGCTGTGAACATAATGTGATTTTTATAAAATTATATGAAACCGTACAGAGGACGGGTCTGAGCAGTTGTGTTGCGATGTGTGCCGGGTACGACGCGCCAAGTGTTGTTGTTTCGGGAGTTTGGTCGTGGAGGGTCTCCACATCAATCTCCCTCTGGCGCAGCAGCGTTGGTCGTGTTGTTGGGTTTAACATTGTACCACCTCACTCAACTGCCGTCTTCCTTCCTATTCACTAAGTTTTTTAAGTGAATGGGTTTAATAAACTAGTGCGCTTTACAATCAACGATTGCATCACTGCTTAACATCAGGCGGGATTGCAGTCAAGCGCTATATTTAATTTATAATTATTAAAAAAAAAAAAAATTGGATTCTATTTTTGAAGTTTATACTACAGGATCCCAAGAAGATCTGCATTATATTTAAATACTTAATTACAACATAACCCACTACCTATCACCGAGAGGAGGCCTGTATCCCAACTGTGGGAAAACTATAGGCTGATTACACTGGTCAACAAAATTTTGTAACAATAAAAGTGATGGCTAATTTTAAATTACCAACCAAACCTCATTTTATAATCATATTTATTTTGATTCCATCAGATCTAGTTTTCGTGTTACTCCTACTACCAACAAAATTAAATATTAACCATTTTTGTTTTACTTGCGCATTCAGTGAATTTATTTATTTGAAGAGCCTAATGGTTTCTTCTATTTTTAGAGTGAAGTGATTCTTAAATAATGTCAAGAAAGTATAAAATGATCCTGACAAGTTTTGTTACATTTGTGGTGGCATTACTTTCAAATCTCCACGAAGAAATTTGACACCATTAGTAAGTAAGTTATATGAACAATATTTTGGTTTTTCCATCGGACAACATGTGAAATTGTGGGTTCCACACATCTGTTGTGTTACATGTGTGGGTCTTCTCACTGAATGGTCGAAAAGATCTCGATCTATGCCTTTTGCAATCCCTGTGATTTGGACGGAACCAACGAAACACTCATATGATTGTTATATTGTCTTACTGATACAAAAGGTATTACAATTAAAACAAAAAGTAAAATCAAGTACCCTGATCTGCCATCAGCTAAAAATTAAATTTACCGGTGCCAGAACCACCTCAAACTAACGATCTGTGCCTTACGCCAGAAATCGAAAAAAAGAGATTGGATCTTGACTTTCAAGGCATATTTGTGAACTCGCAAATCAGGCAAATGGTAAAAGATGATATATTTAAGGAAAAACTAAGTATTTTACAAATATCAGCTTGGGAATCTTTCATGACAGTAACTTCCAATGTTCAATCAAGTGACTATAAATATGTTATCGCGGAGCTTTTATCTAATTATAAGGCTTGGAATGTATGACCTTTTCTTGCACAGATGCGACGCACAGTTTAACTGTTATTTGTTTTGTAACACAATTAATTGTTTTCTTCACTCTGCAATTATCTTTTTTGTATTTTTATGTTCTTTTCTTTCTTTCTTTTCTTTAGAGTGAATACTACTTCAACTCTTCAATGGCCTCTTTGGTTAGATACCACAATTTTGCTTAACAAATTATAGAATTTTTTTAAAAATTTTATTTCACAATAATGGATATCGCCAATGACAGTTGAAAAAACTTTGATGCAAAGTCATGATGTGGCCACTATGCTGCGATATTTCAATGTTCTTTATGAATTATTCACTGAATGCACTTTTGACTATATAAATCACGCGTTTTTATTTAGTAAACGACACTATAAATAATTTGAAAAGTCCAATGAAAAATGCGCGTGACATTCATCTTGGCTTTTCTGTCAAAACCCCAAATATAATCAATTTTTATGTTATTGTATGATTTGTTGTCATCACCTAGTGTCGCGGGCGCATTACGCATGACAGCTGACAACCGGTTCTAATTGTCAAATAATTTGTGCTGTCTATGGCCCTGGCTTTGACAACAAATCAACGTTGCATTGCATAATTTTGGTAGTTTGCATGTTCGAGTACGATACTTTTGGTGATATTTTTTCTATGTACTTTTTTCTTTTTATTTTTATTCGTTTCGTTTATACAGAATAAAAATATTTCTTTCTTTCTTTCTTTCTTCAAAATGTCATTGAGAACACATTTTTTCGATTCAAATTTACACTTTTAAAACACGGTGAAGGATTCCATCATGACACTTCTAGCATACAAAAACGATATCAGGGCATGTGGAGCCCATGCATGTTAGCGGATTAGGTACTGATAGACATTAAAACAAGACGTTCCTGAAGCAAAATACAGACGAAAAACATAAAAGTAAATTCATATTCATGTAGCAATAAACCGAAATAACTTCTTTTTGTTTATAAAATTCAAAATTTTTAAAATGGTTTTACAAAAAAACTATTCGTATTTGAAGCATTTTAATTTTATATCTAGTGTCCTTATCATTGTCCTAAACATAACTAGACAAAAGTTCTCGTGTTACAAGCAAAATTTGTTTTTTTTGTTGACTAGTGTTATGTAAACACACAATATTCTACCAACTATGTAGTGCCTGTTCATTACTAAGTTCAGTTACCATGGCTTCAACAACACCAAATAAAAACTCAGGTTTTATTACAACCATTACAAATAACATTGTATGAGAATGACGAAAAAAAAACAGCGAAGTGCTGTGTTTTATATCGTAAAAAGGTTATGACCCAAATATGATACTTTCATAGTTATTTTATTGCAGACATGTGAATTTTCATGAAAAGCGAGGAGCTAAAAGCCTTTAAGGTAGGATCGAATATGGGAGTGAATTTAAAATCAAAGGATAACCTGAAGCCCTTTGTTACAATTTATTTATTTTATTTTACGATTGTAATACCTAATACTATTAAGAATTTTTTTTTTAATTCTCTACAATAAACGGCACATCACTACATATTATAAAATAAAGTCACTTTCTCTTTCCCTATGTCCCTGTATATGAATAAATATTTAAAACTACGCAACGGATTTCGATGCGTTTCTTTTATATAGATAGAGTGATTAAGAAAGATCTGTACTGGTGATCTATGTTTAGATAAATTTAAAACGGTGATTTTTTCAACGTTAACGTTATTATTTTGTTTCCCGTTTAGGTACCTACCTATATGTATTATTTTAAAACGGGGTATTGACATTGTTCAAGAATATTAAAGGCGTATTTCCTGAAGTTTACAAATTAGCAAAATTAATAGTTACGATTCCAATGAGTACGAGTGAATCAGTGATAGTGATCATTTTCGTGTCCGAAAAGAATCCGTACCTACATATTTACGAAACACACAGGGCTTTTAGTGATTTTAAAACGATCTTCCATTATTAACGACGATGTATTGCAGAGTTAATTATTTAAAAAAAAAAACAGGCCCCTTGATTTTTTTTTAACACAGTATTACTTATTTACATTTCAGTTAATAATAAAACTTCTTTTTATTCATTTGCACAAAAATATATACCTTGGCCTTATCGTGTGCTAAATTTTGTCATATACGTGATAAAGTACTTAACATATATTTTCTAAACCTTTATATTTAGGAGTTTGAGGATACATAATATGTCCCATTGAATACTCATTTTCTAAATACTGCACGACTAGAGCAAAGTCACCTCGAGCCAGCAAAGCGGTACCATTCACAAAACTCATAAATCCAAGAATAAACGTTACGAAGTAAACTGGAGTGTGCAATTAAACGTTATATTGTGAGTTAACCCATTTGCTCGTCGCAACTCAAAGTGTTAACAGTTGGTTGAATGCGCAGAAGTCCCATTTCTAATGACAGGCTGTTAAAAAACTTTTACGAAACTTTCAAGAATTCGTTATGAGTTTTCGTTGAACAATTTTAAGTCTGGTATTAACAAATCCCTAATAATAAAAGGAAGAATTAGGACAGTGTTAGGCTAGTAAACATTAGGAAAATAGCCTATGATTTTGCATTGTAGAATGATAAAACATAAAAATATATAATGTTAATCAGAATCAATGTCAAGTTAATTTTGTAAAATATCTTAGACTAGCGACCCGTCCCGGCTTCGCACGGGTACAACGCTGATACTAAACACACTACAGAAAAACTGTGAACGTTGTATATAAATACATAGCCCGCCACTCCCGCCTCCCAGGCTGGTCAGTACCACCGCAAACGCTACGTCCCACAGGGTAATTGCGTAACATACTGATTAGCAAGGGTTTTCACTATGACAGTTCAATAATATTCATTGTGTTATTTATGGCTTTGAGTATAGACATTTTGGAACCTAATATGAAGCAATGGATAGGCCATTTTCCTTTTAAATGATTGCAAATAATAGTAATTGCACGTTATGCAATAAGGGTGCCGCAATTTTTAAATCTGTAATATCTTTGAAAATATTCATTTAAATCATATGCTGTAAAGGGCCATATAGATCAATATTAAATCAACAATGTATTTAAGGTATTTAATTATATAAGGATTAATGGTATTGCTGCATTGGTTAAAATCGCTTTGAAAAATAACCATTATTTGTCTTAAAAAGTAAATGACAAAAAATGGTGTTATGGGATATCCATAAGAGATAGAGATATACCATCGCAAAGTTTTCTGTAGAAAATGCGTTCAATACTTAGTTATTTTGATAAATCTCGTAGGGTTTAGATTTTTACCTTTACCAGGATATAATAAAAGAATTATTCTGATTGATAATCTTGTATTTAGGAGCTGGTATTTATACACATTTTGGATTTACAAGTATAGGTAGAACTACAGAACTATTACATATCAAACAACCAATCACGTATGAGCTGTCGTTAATGCTTGAAGTGTTTATACCGCGCGCGCCTCGTCGCTAAGTTAGTCGTATGCCCGCGCGCATGGCGTGCGGCTGTTGATGTATATTGCTACAGATTTTTCTTTTGTTTTAAATGGGAAATCATCAAATGACGTCTCCCGCTCTGTGCGGAGCGGAAGGGCGTTACCCACCTGTGTTTCTTCGCTTGCCTGTAAGCCAGGGCTACGGTTTCTATTTAATCAATCCGTAACCCTGGCTCAGGAGGCACCGGTCCTCGTGGTCCCCGTCATGATGTGCTGACACCTTTTTGAAGCGCGTATGAAACACAGCGCCGTCGACCCTTTCCTGGTCCTCACCGGGCGGTGAGCTGCCCGTCGCTCACTGCCCGCAAGCCCGCGCCTGCTATGGTTCGATATTGTTTCCTACCAGGGCGTGTCCTACAGCAGCTAGAGGCGTGTGGGCTCCTCCTTTGCCAGCATCACTGCTTCGCAGAAGCAAGTGACGGGCTACCATGCACTCTCGCGCTGGACCATGGCCTGGACCAGGGTTGGACCTGAGAGATCGTCGCCGATCGCCGCCACGAGGACACGATGGTGCTCTACCTAAGCCGGGCAAACCTCCACCGTATACTACACCGTGTCCTCAGGGCCTCGTAGAGTTCAGCCTGCGTTTGCAATGTTCGCGGAAAAATTAAATTATTTACGACATTCCATAACCTCAAAAATAACAGTCTTTCTCCACTATTTAATGGATGTTACTTTACATGTAAACCTTCCTCTTCAGTCACTCTATCTATAAAAGAACCGCATCAAAACCGGTTGAGTAGTTTTATAGATTTAAGCATACATAGGGATATAGGGACAGAGAAAGCGACTTTACTGTGATTATTTTTGTCAAAAATTGTGTTAAGATAAAACCATTCCTCACATAAAATTGTTAATACAAATCGCCACCCTAATTGCGTAATTTTGAATTATTTTGACGCATATTGCTAATGAATGGCTCCAATTTATGTTAAAAAATTTGACTTCTCAACAACATAAATACCGCAATGAATGTTCCTGGACTGTCAAAATGAAACCAATAGCTGCTTAGAATGTGTTACGCAATTACTTTACTGGAAGTCAATTGAGCCATCCTAACACAATGGACTACGTAGGTACATTAAGTTATAAAAATAAAAAAAGAGTCCTGCCTGGTAGGTATGTATTTTATGTAAGTATTTTACCCGATATTTTCTTTAACCTTAAATCCGTCAATCAGCCTACTGTGTCAATAGACAATGTGAACTTAATTTTTTTTTTTAATATTCTTTTGTACGTGTTAAGCGCACTACACACCAAAGCCGCCCGCCGACTGGCGGCTTATGTTGAAAGGAGCATGTCGGCAACCTTCGCTCGCGCGTCTAGCGTACGCGGCGTAGCGTAATCGCTCAGTTGCCGGACGGCATTTCAGCTGTAGTGATGTGCTAGTATTTTAACTGCAATATAAGTTTCTGAAGTCGAACCACCGACATGCCGCCGGCAAAGTTATACGACTTGCAATGACTGAAGCCGCCAACCTCGCTCGCCGGCAAAATGTTCACGACATATGCCGCCGGCTTGTTGCAGCTTTGTTGTGTAGAGCGCTTAACTAAAAGAAAATGATGGGCGTCTCTTGATCATTCTAGTATGAGATTTGCGACAATCTTGAAACAACAAAACTGTTTATTAGAAACAGATTGCCAATTTGCTATCGCACTCATTGTACGAAGTTGGACTTGTATATGATTTGTTTTGTGGTTGAAGTGTTTAGCTCATTAGGAGTTGTATTTGTCAGCAAGTTGGTGTAAGCAGGCCTTTAGAAAATTTTTGTTCACAACAAGTTAGAATTAAAATGAAATTACGTAGAATTCGGATTTGTGATTATGCGACGAAAATATGGAGGTTATAAATCTATTTCTTTTTAAATCTTATCGTGTTATTAACTCAATTGTCGGTATTCTATTAGTATTTATTCAAGCGTGTTTGTGTTAAAAATTAAAATATCAAGAGTCCATACCACAAAAACTTAAACATTTATTTAAAGTGTGTCTAGTGCCGATGTTAGGTCAGTTCAAATAATAAAGTCGTGATTAGGCTTAACGCTTAACAACTGCAAAAAGTAAGGTAATACTCTGAATTCGATTAACCTAGTTGACTATTTTTTGAATCTAGAAGGAAACAAAATGTTTTGATTACCACATTATTGTCGTACTGGAAGATCATAAAAGTAAATACAATCAAAGATACTACCTAAGTAGTTACATTCCACAAAACAAAGATGGAAATGTTTAAATGAAGATAAAAACTACAGAATGGTTTAATTATGCACGGCTAGATGATAATTACTGGCACTCACTTATGACTGTTCCATTATACGAGTACAAACCTCCTTTGAAAAATAAAACTGATATAAACTACGTAATGTTTACTTTTAAACTGGCTGGTTATAATCGTGATAAAATATTATTTGTATTTTTTATTGTAAGTTTGAACAATAAGGTTTTTGGCGGGAAAGTTAAGCTGAGTGTCACGCTCACTTTTCATTGGACTTTTAAAATTATTTATAGTGTTGTTTACTAAATAAAAGTGCGTGATTTATACAGTAAAAGTGCATTCAGTATATAATTCATAAAGAACATTGAGATACCGTAGCATAGTGGCCTCATCATGACTTTGCCTCAAACCTCCCTCATAGACGGTTCACGTGGCTATCTTTTTCGACATGAATAATTAATTACTTGGCATTGGCTAAATGCACAAACCGTATGAAGCCAAAAAAGAAAGGAATCTTGATGATGATATTCGCCATTTTGATTTTATACGAAATCCTTATTGTCCGTCTTTCTACCTGGCATCTTTCAAGAGTAGAGATGGGATTCTATTTGGTAAATAAGTGGGAAATTTAAAATATTGGTACATAACATAATCAGTCTATAATTTTTCCACTTCTGGGAGACAGACCTCCTCTCTGTGAGAGGGATTGAGATGTAATCTACCACGGGGGCTCAGTTCGGATTGATAGATGTCACATGCCTTCGAATTTTTTGGCTCTAGGACATTTCAGTTTCGTAATGATATTAGACTTCACCGTTTTGAGAGCAGTGAAGATGAATTAATTTACACAAAGTAAAACGTCTGATGCGTCTGCGTCAGCGTCTTTTTTTTTTAAATAATTATAAACTACCGCTTGACCGCAATCCCGCCTGATGATAAGCAGTGATGCGATCGTTGATGGTAAAGCGCGCTAGTTTATTAAGAGCCTATTCACTCCAACCTTGAAGACACTCAAATTGTAGTGTGACGGAAACACCGTCGCTGGCAAATTGTTCCAGTCCCTCGATGTACGCGGTATAAAAGAGGAAGCAAAACGCTTCGTCCGGATCGCAGTGGTGTCAACAACGTAAGGGTGGAAACTCCCCGTACGACGGGTCTTCCGATGATGGAACGGAGATGGGGGAATTAAATCATGCAATTCCTCTGCACACTCACCAGAATGCATCCTATAGAAGACCGAAAGACTGGCTACTCTACGCCTGTGCTCCAGGCTAAGCTACGTTAAGTCTGTAAAATGTGGTAGACGTCCCGTTGACGATGGCGATGGACAAACGGCCATATTGTCCGAACTTTACCAAATCCAAAACACACAATCCTCACATTGAAAATCACTTTGAGGATTTGTCCTGTGAGGTTTGATATTCTTTTTAATTGACACATAATATTAATTTTGCACCGAAATTAAGAAATCTCGACATTTTCCTAAAACGTGAATATAATGCAAAACAAGGTTAAATCGCTAGCAAATAACGAATTTAACAATTCACAACTCTAGAATAGAATAGAACACCATTTACTAAGTCCTTATAAAATTACAGAACATAAATATGACGATTTTTCAAAGGGCGACGATCGGCGATCTTTCACAGACAACCTTTAACATATACCAACCTATAACATTAAACAAAAATCTATCGTACCAAGAACATCATAAAACTTGGCTCCATGTTCAGTCGTTGGATATTGAAAAATTCTCACGTGATGCGGCAAGGTGCTCCGGGGCCTTAATGAAATTCCTTTCAACCCCCGCATCGCTGAAGGATACGGTAATTAAATTAAGGGTTCCAATGCATAGAGGAATGGATGTAGAGAATATAGATATTGAAAGGTCGTGGGATGTTTAGGGTTAAAGGTAACTAACTATATTAATTAATCTTTGTAGACGTTGACTTCTATTGAAGGTAGCGAGGGTGGAATAGAGATAAGTAAGTTGATTCACCAGTTTGAATGCTGAAGATTGTTTTCATCATCATCATCATTAGCTTCTACTCGTCCAACGCTGGACATAGGCCTCCTTCATGGCACGCCAACAAGCTCAATGATGAGCAGTTCTAAGCCAGCCACTACCAGCCACCTTTTTGATGTCGTCGCTCCATTTCGATAGATATTTTTTTACATTAATTTGAAGAGTTTGATAATTCTTCGTAAGAAGGCTTACTTACATACTCAAAAATAACGATGTACTTATTACAACATAAAAGAGAAACTTTAATGAAGTAGAATTGTTGAAATTTGCCCTTGATGTAATTATTTCTATAAACTTTCCATTTAAATACGAGCTCATTTTTTCATTTCTAAACAAATGGTAGTCAATTCAGATTACGTCATTACTCTTGCCCCCTTCTGCAGATATCTTCGCTATAAAGTATCATTTTTCATTGTAACCAAAGTTTTTGATAACGCTAGGGTACATAAGCTAAGATTAATAGCTGTCTTTTATTAAAGTTAAAACAATCTACTTTATCATTTATTATTTTAGAAATTCTTATCTTCACTAAGAAATATTAGGAAGCTAACAATTTCTTTAATGGTCATCCTGTGGAGTAATTTGAAGTTTCATTGAAATCACTGATCCGCTAACCGTGGTTATTCGCTTATGCCCTCGGTTTATGTGGTAGAAAATGTAATGAAAACTTATAAATGGTAAGCTAAGAAAATGAAGATTCAGCCTGGATTGCAGTAATTTTGTATTATTTATTAATACTTTTCGTACAAAGATTCAAAGGCGGAGTGGATCTTAGGCGTTCACTACCTATCAACCAAGCGTGATAAAGACAATTATACGGCTGGTGCTTTAGTTGATAAGAACAATAATAATAAAAAACTCTTCAATCTAGATACATAAATAGGATCATACACATACACATACTGTCATCGAATATTCAATACTTAATCAAGGAGAGAGGTGTTGAGATGACTTATAATTATGAAAACCGACTGTAGGTTATCCTGATAGCAAGAGGAAGCTCATTCCACAGAGGAATGGACTGAATATGAAAGGAAGAATTAATAAAGTCATACGAATGGGAAGAACAGAGTAAGAGAAGATTATTTCCTAACCATCTTGGATTTTTATTTTGACCTCTTTCTTTATCACTGTCAAGACCCTGGTATACCACGAAAGCCAAGCCAAGACGAACAATTTGAAAATTTTCTGTTGTGTTTTGATCTTTTAGTATATAAGATACTTATATTGTAAGGCGCACAAGAGACGTGGCCACTCGTACGCGATCAGTTTAGTGTGTAGACTTGTCAAACAGTGTCAACTAATTAAAGTGCTTTGGATAATATATTGTTTTATTGAGGCACCTACACCTATAAAATCTGACTGTCTCAGTGTCTCTCATAAAAAAAAAATGTTTTGCGATATAGTAATAATCCCTACTAATATTATAAACCGGAAAGTGAGTTTATTTGTTTGTTCCGCTTTAACACCATAACTAGTAGTTATTTAAAACAACACCATAACTAGTAGTTATGGTGTTGTTTTAAACCGATGGCTTTAAAATTTTGCAGTAAAGTTTGAAGTTTGGATTAAATAATAGGGTACTTTTTATTCCGGAAAAAAAATATTTTTCCGAGGGAAATCTAAAATTCGCGATATAAGCGAACTCTAGTACTGTATATTGAAGTTTAGCCAAATCAGCAGTTAGACTGGTAACGCGGACCCCAGACTCCAAAGTTGAAAAAGCTTCGGATGCGACTTGGATAAACGCTGAGATGACGATGATGACAGTAGTATAACTGTATCGCACAACAAACGCACCCAGCGTTTACAAACATATTAACCTAATCAAATACTGTTTTATTCTCCCTATATCTCTTTATTAGTCTCCTTCTAATATTCTAATTATTCATTATAAATGACGACCTGTTAAATCTTAACGGAAGCTGCGTTAAAGAATTTTGTTCGAGAATACCCAGGACAGTATAATCTAGAGCCATTTATTCACCTTCGCCACATTACTCAATATAAAACCCCTTTTGGTTGCTTCTATGGCCGTTATACAGTGATTAATTTCGTTTTGTGTCAGCAATAACTTAGTTATTGCAAGCCAGTTCACATGCCAAGAGTAAATATTCGAATGGAGTCATAACGAGCATAGACATCTTATTACAGGCAACAGGACATTTGATGCTAATTTTTGTCTGCCGAGTCCTATAATGTTGTATCTGCGCGTGGTTTTTTCTAGCCATGGCATATCTTCTTTGAGTTGTCACTATTACTGATCATAGGTTAGGATCAAGTATAGACTGGTTAAAACCAGTGACGTCTATACTTAAAAGTACTATAAAAGTGAAAATAAATTTCAATTTTAATAAAGTTTTTAATAATAATATCAAAGTGGCTCTCGAATTTTCAACTAATTACAGTTGTAAGCTCGAAATCCACAAAGTGAGATGGAGCAATGGTGGTAACATAGTTGTGTCCACCATTTACTCCACCATGACTGGGCAAGCGCTCCATTTTACACACTTATCTATGGCATTTCTAACTAGTTTATATAGAGCAGTAAAGCTGTGGCTTCCTTTATAAGCTATTACGAGGCTATAGTTTTGAATCTAACGAGCCTATGATATTAAAACTGAATAGCTTTATGTTTTTGCATTAGCGTGGTTGCAAAAGCTTTTGTTTTGAAAATCATTATGCTGGCAGAATGTGGAGAAAAATATCCGTTTCAATTTTGTTATTTCTTTCCTTTATTTATTCTTCTCTGTAGAATCACGAATAGTTTTAAGTGGGTATACAATACACAGTGAATTGGTTGTCAGGGAAAGATTATGGCATTACATGTTGTCTGTTGTTTTTTTTAGGCAGAGAAAATAAATAAAATTATTACGAGCATCTCAAATTGAAAATTATTTTCCGGATATCGGCTAATAATATTATCGGATAATATCGGCTGCCGGTAGAAGTTACCACCCACCGGACAAAGTCTTACCGCAAAGCTATTCGTCGTGTTCCGGCATGATGTCTGGTGAATCCGTACGGATGACGGGACTAAGCAGTTGTGTTGCGATGTGTGTAGGGTACGACGCATCAAATGTTGTTGTCGGAACTTTGGTCGTGGAGGCTCTCCAGATTATTCTCCCTCTACCGCAGTATCGTTGGTCGTGTTGTTGGGTTTAACATTGCATCACCTCGCTCATCTGCCGTCTTCCTTCCTATTCACTCAGTTTTTTTTTTTGAGTGAATAGGCTCTTAGTAAACTAGCGCGCTTTACCATCAACGATTGCATCACTACTTACTATCAGGCGGGATTGCGTTGGAGCACTAGTTAATAATTATAAAAAATAATCTGGCATTAGAAAAAAGCTCTTAAAAAAAGTCTGGGTTCTTATTTGATTCACACATATTATTTGTTCCCTATTAAAACAGAAGCGAGTATAAAGCGTGCCCGCGACTCATAAACGTGCACTAGATAATGTTCCAACCGACCCCTGTTAACCGGGCACCAGTTAGCCCGGATATTAGTCTAACACAATTAATCCGGGCAGGGTTTCCCCCACTTTACGGTACTATACACGGGCCTCTTATTTTCCTTAATTAAGACCTTGATAAAGATGGAGGATGGTAATTGGAAGTCTTAATTGTTTCCGTTTTTAGTTCAAGACTTTTCTTTTAACGTTTTACAGTTTTCGTGAGGTTGTAAGGTTTTTTTCAAAGTGGATAATGATGTTCACTTTTGAGGTTTCAACCTAAAAACCAATGATTATAGAAACCGAAATACATCAAACACTTTAGAATTTCTCACAAATTCGGTTTTTGAGCCATGGCGATTTTACGAGGATAGACAGATATAAAATAAAATACAGATTACAGCCGATGTATTACCCTATTTTCACTCACTCACTCACTATTTTTGATCTCACATACATTATTACCACCCTTATATGAACTTATGGTAAAGCAATAAAGATATTGAGTATGTTTTGGACAATGAAAAATTGACCAAAAAAAAATTTTTTTTGAGTTTCAGTTCTAAGTATGGGGAGCCCCCAATATTTATTACTATTATTTTGTTTTTGCATCAAAACCTTAATGCGGTTCACAGAACATACCTACCAAGTTTCAACAATATAGCTCTTATAGTTTCGGAAAAAAATGGCTGTGACATACGGACGGACAGACGGACAGACAGACATGACGAATCTATAAGGGTTCCGTTTTTTGCCATTTGGCTACGAAACCCTAAAAAGCGTGAGGCGCTTAATATACAAAAGTTATGGTACAAAGCGCCTCACGCTTTTTTAAAAATTATTTTTAACTTTTTAGTTTGATATTCTTTACAAGCATGTTTTTTTATTTATTTATTTTCTACTTTTTAGTTCGATTCGATTCTTTTTAAAAAAATGAAACGAACGAATGAACGTATTGAAAACGGTGGGACATTTTACAATAATGAGCCGCTCACTCGTAGTCCAAAGAGTTAGAGACTGACAAATAAACAAACAAGCAAGGAAGCAAGCAAACATACAAGTGAAGCTAATAAAAAGCATGTAAAAACCAGCAGCATGTATAATTTTAAGCGCTACATACATTCTCCCTAACGTCGCTTCCTAACTTCTAAACGTTGTTTTATGTCAAAAGTTGATTAATGTTTACTATACTATCTATATATGTACATACGTATCCGTCAGGGATGGTATGTTCGTTTCTCATTATTATTTGACTAGGTACATGGAACGATAGGGTTGATGTGAATTTAAGTTTATAAACGCATCAGTAATACAGGAGTAAATCCTATTGTGGGGCAAAGTTTTCTTAAAATAGATTAGAAAAGCAAGAAAGAAGACAATTCTAGGCGCAGTGTGGGTAGTGTTGGTTATAGCACAACTAGAAGCACGTTTTCCAGTTTAAAAAAAGATAATAGTTTATAAACACGTAAGTTTCATCGAATCACACACTATAGGTGTCCTATTTCATCTAAACAGCATACGAGAAAGTTTCTATACACATGTTGTTCGCTCGTTTTTGTTTTTTATTTTGTGTTTAGTTTCGTTTTATGATCTTCCTATGCGAGTCGCGGCAAACACTTTTTTTAAGTCGTTAAAACCTGGAGTAAGTAAGCAGTTATGAAATCATAGATGGTAAGGCGCACTAGTTTATTAAGAGCCTATTAACTCTAACTCAGACGGGAAGACCCCCGCAGGGAAATTGTTCCAGTTCCTCGATGTACGCGGTATAAAATACGAGGCGAAACGGTTCGTCCGACTCGTAGCGGCGTCTAGAACGTAAATTCTTTCATTCTAATTTATAAAACTCTTATAATGTTGCTTTATATCAAAACTTTGAAATGTAAAACAAAACCAAGTTCCTCGACAACGCGTCAAAGTCTACTTATACTTTGAATATTATTACTTTTCAAAGATAAGTTGTGTTGGCAACTTAAAATTGAATTTAATCAGCCTGCCCTGGTTTATAACTTGACAATTTTCAAGAACTTCTACAAACACCTTATGATAATAATGTTATATAATGACTGCAGTATGTTATATAACAAGTAGGTACCGGCACAATTTTGACGACAGTTTATGGGATCGGTATACTAATTAGAATGGTTTTGTATAGCGTTCATTTAGGTACTAATTTATTTAATCTTTCGCACATGAAATGTACAGAAAATACTTTATAAATTTTCTCACTGCTAGAAAACAGACAATATTTCAGTGCGAGAGAATGGGCCATAATTCACCACACAGGACCTAATGCGAGTTGGTAGATGTGGCATCGCATGTCTTCAAATTTCTATTTCTAGGAATTGTCGGTTTCCGCATAATATTTTCCTACATGGTGGTTCTTGGTGATAGTCTATAACATCAGCTGCCGGCAGAAGTTACCACCCACCAGATAAAGTCTTACCGCCAAGCGATTCGTCGTGTTCCGACATGATGTCTCGTGAAGCAGGGGTCTGGGGCGCTAGCCAATGTAACATCGCTTCATAACGAAACGAAATCGAATATCAAACTCACCGATGTTACATTGGCTACAGGCCCAGAGCAGTTGTGTTACGATGTGTGCCGGGTACGATGCGTCAAATGTTGTTGTGTCTGGCGCAGCATCGTTGGTCGTGTTGTAGGATCTAACATTTCATAACCTTGCTCAATTACCGTCCTCCTTCCTATTTACTAAGTTTTTTTCAGTGAATAGGCTTAATAAACTAGCGCACTATAGCATCAACGATTGTATCACTGCTTACCATCAAGCTGGATTGCGGTCAAGCACTAGTTTATAATTATTCAAAAAAAAAACAACACCTTTTTGAGTGATGGAATGCATTTATTTTAATTAATTACAAAGCTTTTATCTCGACTGTTACTGTAATCTTATTTCCAATAACGGCCGCCAGCGACTTCGTTCGCGTGGAGTTAGTTATGCCCCGCTCCTATTGGCCGCAGCGTGATGTTATATAACCTAAAGCCTTCCTGGATAAATGGGCTATCCAACGCAAAAATAATTTTTCAAATCGGATGTGTAGTTCCTGAGATAAGCGCGTTCAAACAAACAAACTCTCCAGCTTTATATAATAGTATAAATTTAGTTGAAAGAAAAAAGTGCTTACCTATGTATTTCCGAACTTACACACACCTATGCTATGTATATTAAAACTATTGATTGTCTTTTAAGCTGAACTGACTTGGCTATTACCGAATTAGGTCACGACCAAATATTCACACTGTTTCGAATAAATACGTATGATGATATTCCGCCCATTTGGTTCAGTATTATGACTGCTATTTTTAACACATTTCGAAGTGCAATTCATTGGTTCGAACCATTAGAGCAATACATTACTAAATCGGTAATAAGTTCAATGTTTACTGTACTAACAGTCATTAGACAACTTGAAGCTAAAAATGCCTATGCATTCCATAAAGTTCCTTGATAATTCTTTTACAGTTCAAGTCCCTCGTTTGTGGAATGCATTACCAACTAAAATAAAACGCGCGCAGGCGTTACAGTAATTCAAAAGACTCGTGAAGGAACACTACTTGTCATTGTGATCTTGTTGAACCAATAAATTTTTGCCTAATGACTTTGCTTACCTAATATAATCAGTATGTATGTATAACTCTGTATATGTAAGTACCTGTGTATCTATTTTAGTGTAAGTATTGTATTTATGATATTTGCACCAATGACAGTCTTTTTTAAGGTTCAGGAAAATCTCTATCCATTCTTTGGTTGCCTGGAAGGGATTGCATCAGCGATAAGGCCGCCCATTGTATATTTTGTAGTGTTGATTGTATTTTCAATCAATGTATGTTTTTGGTGTGTAATAAAATATATGCTATAAATAAATAAGCAAGCTTATAATCAATATAAGCTGTTAAGGCACTTTAAACATTCAAACAAATGGGACATAATAAGTAAGCCTAAAATATTCCCACAGCTGGTACACAGGCCTCCTTTAAGAGGTAAGAGGTAGTAGGCTGTAATCCATCACGCAGGCACAAAGTGAGTTAGTAGTTGTCTTCATCTATAACTTCACCGTTTTACATCGTTTCGTACAGCTCTTGCCTATACTATCTTCAGGTTACAAGTCACGTTAGCTACCACTGGGCCATAACCGGTCCCAAGTGGGACAAAATCTGGTCTAAAGATCGCGTGTCTACTTTTATTAATCCCAACACAACACAATAGAGGCAGAATATTTTAATAAAACGACCAGAGCGAAAGATATAAGAGCCACAATCGGTCAAAAGCCTCCAAGGAAGATCGTTTAGAACGCATCAGCTTCTTCATAAAAACGAACCTAAATTGTAAAAGAAAACCAGACTTATTCTCTTTGAGCTTCAACATTTTTTTCCGCTTTTAAGAGGCAAACGTGAGAAGGTGTAGAAATTCCTTGATTGCGCGATATCAAAAGAAAATATAAGGGTTCGTGATGACGTCAAATTTCGTCAAGATATAAATGTTCCTCGTTTTATTTGTGTATAGCCGTCATAAAGACTCAAGAGTGCTCTCCTTGAATATTATAGCGTTCTCATTTTAAAGTTGAAAGATTACGGCTCTAAGGTTTAATTTGTAGGGTGCTTGTAACAATATGGTGCGAATAATTTTACTTTTTATTGGCATCTAAAGGCGGATTCTCGTTATGTAAAACGTTCAAAATTTGTTCGCCATTTCGCAGTCCTATCTCAGCGTCAAACAAATGTCAAAAATTTATTAAAATTGTAAGGAAATCGGAAGTATTTTTGACAGATTAACACTGAAATCAGACTGTAAAGTTTCTTAAAACTACAATTAAGAGCCTTACCCTTAGCTTAAACGCCGATATAAAATATCATGTATGATATAATCTTCTTAATATAATCTTAATGACTACTCGAAAGCTGCATTTACTATTTTTAAACTCACTAAAATAGTTAAAACCACATTTAAACAATTATATCAAATCAAATCAAATCAAAAGTCATTTATTCAAATTAGGCTGAGAATCAGCACTTTTTGAACGTCAATATTACATAAGACAGCCCCCCAAAACGTCCACCCATCGACACTTCCTAGTGCTTTCGCTGGGAAGAAGAAGTGGCGGAAGAAACTCCCCAGCAGCACAGCTGTCTGTTCATTTGAAATGATAATGTAATTAACTAAAAACTTATTACTTAAATAAAAAGCCCCAGGCATAAAGGGCGTGACAGCTTACACATTTATGTAATGTAAAAAAGTAAATTATATGAACTCATATAACGTATCAATAAGCTAATTCCGGAGAAAGAACACAAACATTGTCCTGAGTTAATTAGAGCGAACAGCTATTCTTATCATTTAAATAATCATTCACGGAATATGCACTCGCAGTTATATGCAAGTAGTCAACGTCGTAAAAAAAGCATAAAGTTAATATAAGAACACATTATCGTAACGATCCAGTACTAGACATATAGGCAGTTAGTGATACGTGGTAACACACATCAGTTAAAAGAGTCAAAAAATATATTTGGCGACTATCAGTGAAGCAGGCAGGTTGTGTGTACCCAGCTTAAGGATTAATAGCTTTAATATCCTTTAATTAAGGGAAAAAATATTAGATTAGTTCTAATAAAACATTTTGCCCTAATTAATGTTATACGGTTGGCTGTTACAAAGATACGCAATCTCTTACCATTAATTCAGTACGTGATTCTGACCTTGAACTTCGCTGAAATATAAAAATAAATACTTTCATAGAAAACTGCAGCAGTTATTTTTATTATTTAATAGCAGTTTACGTATTTATATCTATTACATAATTTTTTTATTACTTTAATTGCTCGTGACATCACAGCGGCCACTATCAGAATACCAGCGCTGCGACATTTTTTTTTTTAATTATTCTTGCATCAAGTTGAGATAGAAGCCTTTTAATCTCGTATAGGACATTCTGAGTCATTATTCTTTTTATTATATTTTTTATACAATTCACTAACTTTATTCATTGTTACATAAACATAAACACCATAGTGTTTAAGGGGTTCATTTATAAACGATGATTAAAGTAAAGTGACATGCAAACGTCAAAAATGTATGATTAAACAATCGCTAATCACTAGTTGACTTTAAGTAACGTTTATGAATAAGGGGGATTGGGGTTAAGCTTCAATCCTCTTTTCTTTAAGAAAATTAATAATTAAGCTATAACCTCTTTAATGATAACATATAATATAATCATTTTCATATCTTAATACCAAGAATAAATTTTATAATTTTTACCAAAACAATATCATTATATGTTTGTCAGGGATTACTTTTATCCATACTAATATTATAAATGCGAAAGTATCTCTATCTGTCTGTCTGTCCGGCTTTCCCGCCAAAACTACTGGGCCGATTGTAATGAAATTTGGTACACAGATAGGGTAGAGCCTGAAAAAAGACATGGGCTATATAACATCCCATTATAACCAACAGGAGCAGAGCAGTAATAAAAAAATGCTGGCGCATCGTACCCGGCACACATCGCAACACAACTGCTCAAACCCGTCCTCCGTACGGCTTCACCAGACATCATGCCGGAACACGACGAATCGCTTGGCGGCAAGACTGTCTGATGGGTGGTAACTTGTGCCGACAGCCGATGTTATGGCCTACCACTGAGCAAATCAAACATCTATAGTAAACTAAAACATGTGATCAAAACCTTTTTTGGTATAATTATTCGATATATTCTCCTATTCGTTTTAATATTATTTGAAAACATTTTTACTTTAAAATACAAATTAATAATCACAATATTAAAATATATGAAACAACAAAAAGATTTTATCATATTTAGGATCCGAAAGCACAGTCGCACGCATTTGATCGCATGATTGTTAAGTGCGGCCGCTAAGTTAACTTCAACGGAGGTAACGAAATTTTGCATTACTTTAAAGAAAGACGGAGACGGCGATAAAAACAGTTTACTTATATTGTTTTCCTTGTCTAGCATAGACTACATCTTTAATTCTTCGTAGCGAAACTACATAGCATGCAGTTGATTGGTTGGAATATGTCGCGCGGATATAAAATAATGCGTTAGTGTGCCGTGGCTGGTTTAGCGCAGCCCCTGGAAAGACTACTGTCGTCTTTAAGGTGAAAGTACCTATATCTGATAGTACCTTTTTATGGATCTATGTACATAACTTTGGGAGACGTCGCGGCTTTCTGAGTAACCCGTTATTTTTGTTATTTTTTCGGCCCAGTCATCATCATCATCATTTCAGCCGAAAGACGTCCACTGCTGGACATAGGCCTCCCCCAAGGTTCTCCACGCCGACCGGTCCTGCGCCTCCCGCATCCAGCGGTTTCCCGCGACCTTCACCAGGTCGTCGGTCCACCTTGTCGGGGGCCTACCCACGCTACGTCTTCCGGTGCGTGGTCGCCACTCGAGAACCCGTCGGCCCGATCGGGCATCGGTCCTACGGGCAATGTTTCCAGCTCATTGCCACTTCAGTGTTGCAATTCTTCGGGCTATGTCGGTTACTCTCGTTCTTCTGCGGATCTCCTCATTCCTGATTCGATCGCGCAGTGAGACCCCAAGCATAGCCCTCTCCATTGCCCTTTGAGTGACTTTGAGCCTTCTTATAAGGCCCATTGTTAGCGACCACGTCTCAATTCCATAAGTCATCACTGGCAACACACACTGGGCGAAGACTTTTGTCTTGAGACACTGCGGTATTTCGGACGAGAAGGTTCTACGTAGCTTCCGGAAAGTAGCTCAGCCGAGTTGGATTCGATAATGGACCTCTTTCTCGAAGTTGGACCTTCCAAACTGGATAGTTTGTCCCAGGTCCACGTAACTGTCAACAACTTCTAGAACAAAATCTCCAATCTTTATAGGAGTCGGTACAACATGGACATTAGACATGACTTTCATCTTGTCCATGTTCATTTTAAGACCGACTCGCTCGGAGGCTCTACTTCGAGCATTGTACTCAGGTCCACCGCGGTCTTAGCCATGACTATGATATCATCAGCAAACCAAATCTGTGTAATATCCTCGCCATTGATGTTGATGCCCAGTCCTTTCCAGTTCAGAACCGTGAAAACATCCTCCAATGCAGCGGTGAACAGTTTCGGGGAGATAACATCTCCCTGTCTGACACTACGCGTGGTTTTGAGGTTTGATCTTGTATTCGGACTGACATATACCGATAGTCTACTTGGTAACGCTGGAGAGACTGCAGTACAGCCTAGGTCTCGATCGAATCAATGGATTTTTCGTAGTCCACAAACGCCAAGCAAAGGGGTAAGTTATACTCCTGGGTCTTCTGTATAACCTGCCGCAGCGTATGTATGTGGTCTACTGTGCTGAAGCCCATTCGGAATCACGCTTGTTCGGGAGGCTGGAAGTCGTTATACCTGCAGGCGAGATGATTCATGAGGACTCTTGAAAACAACTTATAGTCATGACTCAGAAGTGAGATGGGTCTATAATTTTTCAAAAGGGTGTTGTTACTCTTTTTGAAAAAGAGTACCGCCACACTTCTGTACCATACCTGTGGCGTTTTCCTCTGACTATGATGGAATTAAATAACTTCTGAAGGGTTGTTTCACCACCCGCCTTCAGTAGCTCAGCCGTTATTCCGTCATCGCCCGGCACCTTGTTGTTTTTAAGCTGTTTCAGAGCCAATCGAATCCCCTGCAGGCTGACATCCGGGATATTTTCGGTGTAATATCGGCGTAATCTTGCTCTAGGGTCTTCAGCAAGATTTAATGCGGATATTGTCATCAAAGTGTAGAACTGTCCATAGAAATTCTCGACTTCCCTCAAAAGCTCGGGTCCGGACGTTATGATCGTGCCGTCGTCGGCCTTCTCGAAAACTTTAGAGCCTATGTTTCGCTCTATAGCCTCCGTTATACGCTTGGTATTATACCGACGTAGGTCGCGCTTCAGAGACCTTGAGATCTGATTATTGAACTGCCGGTATCTGCCAGCATCACTTGACGAAGGCAAAACCATCTCACGTCTGGCCTCCATGAGCTCGAAAGTGTAGTCCGAGAGCTTGTTAGTTCTATTTGTACGGTGGATCTTAAAATACTTGGTCCCGACCGTGCGGACAGCTTCTACAAACCCTTCATTGTACTCCCCACGTCGCCTACTTAGGCATTCTGTCATTCGACTGATTCAAGTCCACTTCCGCTGTTCACGCTTTTTGAAGAAGGAGTTCATCATAAAGAGTCCCTCCTTCTCCATAAAGCCAGCTAACATGTGGCCTCGGTGGTTCCGACGTCCAAATCCAAAATTTCCCAGTCCGAGCTGTTCACCGTTCTGTTTTCCAAGTTTAGCGTTAAAGTCCCCAATGATAAGTTGTAGTGTGTTTTAGAGCTATGTATAGCTTTAGAGCTGTCCTCATACATAGTCTCTACTTCATCGTCGGAGTGTGACCGAGGTCGGGGCGTATACCTGAATGGCATTCAGCAAATTCATTGCCATAATCCCCACGCTTGGCAGGCGGATTGGGGATTGCAGGATTTGATATTCCCCAGAAGAAGCGCTGCTGCCCGCTTCCCTGGTGAGAGTTCTCTTAGTCGCCTCTTACGACACCCACGGGAGAATATGGGTTGCTACAATTCTAAGCCCGGTACCATCTTCTTCCTCAGCCTATGAATGTCCACTGCTGGACAAAGGCCTCCCCCATGGCTATCTACGCTGACCGGTCTTGTGCTGCCCGCATCCATCGGCTTCCCGCGATCTTCACTAGATCATTGGTCCACCTTATTGGGGGCCTCCCTACGCTGCGTCTCTAGTCCGTGGTCCAGAACCTTACTGCCCCATCGGCCATCGGTTCTACGAGCAATGTGCCCTGCCCACTGCCACTTAAGTTTAGCGACTCGCAAAGCAATGTCGGTGACTTTGGTTCTTCTTCGGATCTCCTCATTTCTGATTCGATCACACAGAGAAACTCCGAGCATTTTCCTTGCCCGGTACCATACAGGGCAGTATATTTATGAAATGGAGTGGCTTTATTCAGTAATATTTGGACTTTATTTCAGTCTAAAGTCCAAAAAATTCGGGTCAAATATTATGGGAATCTAATTTATGGTTACATTTTCTGTTGATTTACGGTTTTGTTTCATTTCTGGGTAGGTACAAATTTCTTTTAATATAACTTTTTATTGCTAAATAAGCCGAACCCGGATCAATCGGTCGCGCTGCTGGCCAGAACATTCTTCGCCGATGATGACGCGTCTGTGGACTCTGAGGTCCACACCGTCATCAGAGGTCGGGCGGATCTGGTCAGCATGCGCCTACCGGGAGAGACCGACGACCCCCCGATTACCAGGGGGGAGTTGGTCCGGACTCTGCGCAGCTTCAACCCTAAGAAGGCACCGGGTCCGGATGGTTTTACGAGCGATATATGCTGCCGGGTAATTAACCAGGACATCCAGCTATTCCTGGCCATCCTGAACCGGTGTCTTGACCTGGCGTGCTTCCCAGCGCCGTGGAAGGAGGCATCTGTCGTGGTGCTAAGGAAGCCGGCGCGTCCAGACTATGCCCGTGCAAAGTCGTATCGCCCCATTGGACTACTTTCCATCCTGGGCAAGATTTTGGAGAAAATCCTGTGCCGGCGAATCCGCTGGCACTTCTTGCCCAAGTTCAATGCGCGGCAATACGGCTTCATACCGCAGCGGAGCACGGAGAACGCGCTGTACGACCTGATACAACACGTCAGAGGCATACTCCACAAGAAGGAGATTGCCCTGATAGTCTCTCTTGACATCGAGGGGGCGTTCGACAACGCATGGTGGCCTGCTATAAAGTGCAGAATGATAGAGAAAGGTATTCCCGTTAATCTTAGGCGTCTTGTCGAGGATTACTTCAGGGACCGGAGCGTAGTCGTGCGCTACGCGGGGAAGACGATGCGGAAGCCCCAGACCAAGGGCTGTGTCCAAGGCTCCATCGGTGGGCCTCTCTTCTGGAACATGCTGCTGGACCCTCTGCTGGACAACCTGGATGCGCTGGGCGCGTACGTGCAGGCGTTCGCGGATGATATCGTGCTGGTGTTCTCTGGGCACACGGCGCTCGGGATCCAGCGGGATGCCAATGCCGCTTTAGCCTGTGTGCACGAGTGGGGTGTTATAAATAAGCTTCGCTTCTCCGCCGAGAAGACTCTGGCGATGGTCGTCACGCGGAAGCTTAAGTATGACACTCCGGTCGTGCAGATGGGTGGCGTTGACATCTCGATGGTGACCGAGCTCAAGATCCTCGGAGTCATCATCGACAGTAAGTTGACCTTCAACAAGCATATTTCATATGCTTGTTGCAAGGCAACTAATCTGTATAGGAAACTGTCGGCGATGGCTCGGGTGGATTGGGGCTTGTGTCCGGAGATCATCAGGACGATATACACCGCGGTGGTCGAGCCCACCATCCTGTACGGCGCGAGCTCCTGGGCGAAAGCCGCCGAGAAGATCTCTGTGCAAAGAACCTTTGCTACCGTCCAAAGGGGCTTTGCACAGAAGATCGCCAAGTCACATCGTACGGTGTCGCTCAATGCAGCACTCACGCTGTCGGGTCTCCTCCCGCTCGATCTTCGAGTGTTGGAGGTCGCCCGGCTGTTTGAGTGCAAACGGGGACGTCCGATAGAAGAGCTTGAATCCCGCGAACTGGAGGAGCGTAGGGCCTTCACGGAGGCCCCTCACCCCGCCAGTGAGCCAGATGTTGATTACCAGTGTCTGGAGAATATGCTCCCCGAAACTGTGGCTCAGCTACAGCTCCCCGCTCATCTGATTTACACAGACGGTAGTAAATCGGATGAAGGGGTCGGGGAGGCATATTCATACTGGCGGGATGGGTCCGAGATTTGGACCAAGCGAATGAGGTTGGAGCCGATGTGTACCGTCTTTCAGGCGGAGCTGCTCGCGATAGCCAGGGCTACGGACCTGGTTGTCCTGAGAGGCTTCGACTGCGCGGCGGTGCTCAGCGACTCTCGATCCTCGCTCGACTTGATCCGAAACCCGGAAACGCACCACCCCCTTGCTACCCATATTCGTAAGAATATCAGGGAGCAAGAGGGGAGTGGTAAAATCCTCCGGTTCTTCTGGGTGAAAGCTCATGTCGGGATCCCCGGCAATGAGCGCGCCGACGAATTGGCTAGGCAGGCGGCGGCCCAGTCCAGGGTCGCCCCAGCGTATGACAGGTGTCCAGTCTCATACGTCAAGCGACGTTTGAGAGAGGGCACAGTAGCTGTCTGGAACGGGAGGTACACCGGCGGGGCCACGGCTGGGGTCACGCGAATGTTCTTCCCCGACGTGGTGCGCGCGCGCAAGGTCCTGAAGTGCCTCGACAGGACGTCTATCTGGGCGCAAATTTTGACCGGTCACGGCGGCTTCGCCGCGTACCTGCACCGTTTTAAGCTTAAAGATAGTCCAGCCTGTGTGTGTGACACACAGGCCACGGAGACAGTGCAACATTTGCTGTTGGAATGCCCGAGGCACAACCGCGACAGGTACGACCTGGAATTAAGTACTGGCATAGAATTGACAGAAAGATCCATAGCCGACCTTATGGCGAATAAGCACTCCAGGCCGTACCTGGAGCGGTTTTGCCTCAAGGTTGCAAAAGTGGCCATCGAAAGGAACCGGACGAGGGCAGCACAGCCAAGCGCTGTGCCGTCGGCAAGGATCATGTAAAAAGTAAGTTAGTAAGTGAAATTGTAAATATAAATAAAGTAGAAATAAGAATATAATTGTAAAAAAGATGACAAAAAAAAAAAAAGAAACATGACAAAACAAAAGAAATGACGTGGGAAAAAAGCGACCCAAAATGACAAGGCCAATGCCACAAAAAGAGAAGTGTGGAAAAAAAACGAATTGGCAGAAAATAAAATATGGTAAAACAGGATCCTTGCCATGCAAGGAGGGAATTGACGGCAAACTACAAAAAAAAAAAAAAATAATAATAAGCCGAACCACCGATCTTACCAAGAAGTATCGTTATTACGCAGTAACTGGTAGTGGCTGGCGGAGAACAGCTCAGGATTGAGCTTGTTGGCGTGCCATGGAAGAGGCCTATGTCCAGCAGTGGACGAGTAGAGGCAGATGATGATGAACTGGGTTATGGAGGGCAGATGGGAAATCGCTCTATGTAGAATACTGGTATTGAGATAAATCCGGTTAGATTGCAAGCCGAACAGATTGCTTTGAAAAGGCAGATGATGATTATTGCTGAATGAGTTTGCTCATAACCTAGATCACGTTGATCACGCTGAAACGCGATGTATGGTCTAAGTATGCCTTTTCAATTTAGAGAGCAGATGGGTCAATTGGTACGTTTTGACTCTTAAAATGAAGACACATTTACCACCTCTTCTTCATCCTATAGCGGTACACTGCGGGACAAAGGACTCCCCTAAGCCTTTCCACGATGACCGGTCTTGTGCTGCCCGCATCCATCGGCTTCCCACATCTTCACTTGATCTTTGGTCCAACTTGTTGGGGGCTTTCCTACGCTGCGTCTTCCGGTACGTGGTCGCCACTCCAGAACCTTCCTGCCCCATCGGCCATCGGTCATCATTTACCACATTGAATCCTAATTGAATGCGTTGAAAGTTCATTAAAAACACAAATCTTTCAGGGGTTAAAACAAACAAATGACTTTTCAATGCAAAATTCAGCGTAAACACTCCTTTGTATCTGTAGTTGAAAAGTCAAACGTATAAAGCATACGATATTTAAAAGCGGGAAAATGAACACCAGTGGAGCCTCAAATATTTTAGTTTACCTTCATAATTAATAGTGCAAAGAGAAAATGCCGCGGCATAGAGTGCCCTGTTTCTCAGCGTGAATATTAAATGAGTTGGGATTAATCTTATTTGGTTTTCCAACTACACAGTGTCTGTAGTAACTGGGTGGTGTCATGCGTATCTGTGTGACACGGTGTTGGTAAATTATTTTATTTGGAATCGTGTGGTGAGTTAGGAAGGTATCACGTTCGGTTCGAGTGTAATTAAGAGTTGGCTAAGTTGCGCTAATTTGGTTGCGGACTGTGAATGGAGCTATGAAGTGGTTCGATTGTTAAGATTAGTAAATAAGTGTGGTTGGTGGTTAAATGATCTGGCGTTATTATTTTGTTAAATATTGGAATAGTCTGCGTTGATAATGGAAATAGAATAACTAATGGTATTAACGACATTGCCAGACTTAGCTACAGTGACTTTCAAAAATTAATTGACATTTGTGTTACCTCAACTCTGACACAAAAAGAAATGCAAATACGCTTAATTATGCTAATTGACGCAAAAAAAAAAAAAAACACTAAAAATAAAATAATAAGTTGGAAGAAAACATCACATTCACGCAAAACGAGCATCGCTTAGAATAATCTTCTTTAGCTTATACAGTATGTTACAAAAACCCTGTCCGACCCGTGAAGGTGTTGTTAGGTATCGTTAGCTGATTCTACTAATGCGTACATAACCTGGCTAAACTAAAAAAAAAAATACCCCCTTAAAAATAAATAACTTAAATAAAATAAATAGGTAATTTCATGGCAACACAGGCACAGGTCATGACCTCAGTTGACCTCATGCATGTAGGTATTGGTAGTCTAACCACGTTTATCGACTCTAGAAAGAAACAATGATACCTACTTAGGCAGCTCGTGAAAAGAACTTTTTTTTAAGTAGGAAGGTCGTCTGACCCTCCGAATGTATCTTCGAATTTCATTCGATGAGCACAATGGCTGTGGCGGAGATGTTGTTCCATATTTCGTTCACTAAGAACGATACCGGCCTGACACCGTCCCACGAGATTAGCACGGTGTTTCACAACGTTAGTCCACTCCTACCAATCCACTGCTCGCCGAACTGATAGTGGAGGTACTCACGTACAGGTCGGCAAAAATATGGTGGGGCACCGTCATGCTGGAACCACATTGACCAAGAAGTAGTCACATCCGAATCGTTCAACACCTGATCACAACACAACACAATTGCAGTTTTATTAGGTACCTTCCATCAGCAGGTTACATTACGTTAGAAAACTATATGATCACACAATAAACGATACGTCTACACGGACGCGATGTCTACGCGAAACTAATAAATTTAAAATAAAAATGATTTTTATTTCATAAAAATAGGTACTCTAACTGCACGGCGGTGCCCTTTGACTAGAGGTGTGAAAGTATTCAAAATATTTCTCGTATCGATTTTTGGTATCAATTTTGTATTTCAGAATTTCACGCATCGATTCAACATCGCATGGCATTCTTTAGATTTTAGAACTTTCACATAACTTAAATCAAGTGAACTTAAATGCTTTACATTGTTTATAATATTCTCCTAAAATCGTATTTCATAAGACCTTTCTAGTTCCTATTTACTAATAATAGGTACTTGTGTTACAATATTGTTATGAATAATTAATCGATAATCAAAAAAAGTACTTTTACCATTAGGTAATCTGCGTTTTTACAACAAATCATTCGAACAGGTAAAAGTTTCGGATAGTAGCGACAAAAACAAAACGTTATTACGCAAAACTAGAACAGCTCTAATTATTCCTTTGCGCGTCGGCGGCTAGACACACTGACGCCGCCGACAGTTATAAGGTCTAAAATGGTGTTTACACTTTTTTAAATTTCCCGAATTTTGGGGAAGTTACAGTAAATTCGCTGGTAAAAAAGATTATTTCAAAATTCATTAGTATTGTTACTTTGATGATTATGCAAAATTTTATATTTTATTTGGTCATTTGTTTACCTAACCCTTATTATCCTTGTGGGTCGGACAGGGTTTTCGTAACATACTGTAGAAATCCAATGCTGGACGAAGGCCTCCCCCAATGTTTTCATTACATTGGAGGGGTTTGCCATAATCCCCACGCTTGGCAGGCGTGTTGGGGATCGCAGTAATTTGATATTCAGAAGAAGCGCTGCTGCCTAATAATATAGCATAATGCTGAGACCTTATGCGAGACAGAGCCCCAAGTTCTTTAGCGACAGTTAGCATTTACGTGATGAATTCAACCGATGTAGCATACGATTAGATATATATATTTATTTTTTCTATGTGCTTATAAATATTGCTTGTGCTATCTATAAATATTTTACCGTGCTATTCAGTTTCCTTATTACAACATTATTTGATTGAAATTAAATCTTGTGAGTCGGATTACAAAGGACAGTACTAAAAATATATTTTTGTATTTCTAATTGCGCCTGTTTTTGCCTTTGAAGACGCATCTTCAAAGGAAAAAGCAGATTTTATATCACGGGATAAAAAGCGATGAATTAGATCTTTGATATAACAAGTGGATTTAGAAGATGCCTGTTCTCTCTTGCTTTAAAGGCTCACGGATTTAATGTGGGAGAGAACGCAAATGCCACAAGGAGTTCCACACTTTAATTTGATTGACATAAGCGTTATCTTCCTGCTCTGGTATCATGTTACTTGAAGTTGGCGATATGCGTTCTCTTCTTCGATTTTCGATGTCTAACGTCACGCCCCCTCCCTTTTTCTTTCACATCCATCCTCACAAAATCCATCCATCTTCTTGTTAACCCTCCTTTCCTTCGACATCCATTAACTTTTATATTGATGTCACTTTTAGTTACATGCGTTTCATTCCTCGACACACAAAACCAAAAGATTTCCTTTCATTTTTTGTCTGTTTCAAAATTCTTTTTGTACAATAATTTACCCCTTTCCTTTCCCCTTTATGTCACTCCAAACGTCCATTTCTACGTCCTCATCATGCCGCATGCAATATTTTTTTAACCATTTTCTTTACGACTTTGATTGACATAATAATAAACAGCGTAGCGACATTTATTTAACACACTTGGGCAATTTCATTAAACGCTATTAATTATTTATATTTTTTTCAAAACAACATCTTGAAGCTACCTGTATTAAAGATTGTATCGTAGAGGTTATTAGCCGGAGTCACAGATCATAACATCACAGTGTTGAAATTAAAACGAATAACGTGCAAAGCGTATACGTATTAAATGAGACAGCTATGTATAGGCAATTGGCGCAAACGGTAATTATGAATTACTAGCTGCGCCACGCGGTTTCACCCGTGAAGGTTTTAATATGTTTTTTTTATATGCTCTGTTCCTAATAGTCGCTATTTAGCAAGTATATGTACTCGCTATTCTAGTTGAACCTAGATTGCACATTATTAATATGACATTGCAAGTGCGATCATTTTGAGTGATGTTCAAAGAAACTTTCAAAAACATCAAGTCCTGTAGTGCTAAGTAGTGAAGTTTCTTTTTAGTATATAGTACAAGCGGCCGCCAGTGACTTCGTTCGCGTGGAGTTAGTTATGCTCCGCTCCTATTCGTCTAAGCGTGATGTTATATAGCCAAAAGCCCTCCTGGATTAATGGACTATCCAACGCAAAAATAATTTTTGAAAAATTATTTCAAACAAACAAACTCTTCAGCTTTATATATTAGTATAGATTTTTGGTTGGTGTATTTTTTCACGATTACGTTTCAGTAGCCCTCGCGTATTAAATTAAAGTCGCCAGTGTAGCGGCAAGTCGTATGATCTAGAGTTGATTGGTATCGGCTCAGAAAGAGATGGTGAAATGACCTAGACGCGTACCACAAGGGCTGATTGGAAGTAGCGGGGAAAAAATTCAATATGTATACAGAGTGGTGCTAACAACACGACAATAAATGAAAACACGAACAATGCTGGTTCATAGGAATAATCCTAAACCATAGAAAAAAACTTAAAAACAAAAATAAAAAAAAATGAAAATTTCAAACAAACTAAATCGCAAACAAAATAGAACATCCTTTAATTATATTCTAATAAAACATATATTTTGTAAACCTTCTCTTATTTTAAAACCACATCTTGTATACTTAGCCAAAAAATCAATAGTCTTTTTGTTTAAACAAGTACCTACACACTAGCGAATGTTGCACTTGTATCTATGTCTAGCTATCGATATGTAGATGATCGCACATACAGTCCACTCAAATGATTTGTCAAGTTAGTTAAAAATAAATCTTCGCGACAAACACACGTCTATTTTTTCTAAAAACCTGAGCAACCCAAATACACCCTTATTGCTTAAACATATGGTCCTTCGAGCCGGATTCAAGTCATCGACCGACCCAGGTACGATCGAGCGCCGTGAGTGAGAACAATAGCATTCCTGAGCGATAAGGATTTTTTTCTGTGAAGTGGTTAAAAACAATTTAGTGAATACAATTAAATAGACTATATTACGTGCAACGAACTTATAAAACGCATAATTACGGTGAACTTATCTGCAATTGTGATATAACAATGGAGGATTTAATGATGTATCAGAATGAGCTTCTGGAAAACTTAAAGAAGACCGAAAAAAACTATAAGAAATCACCGAAAGACAGAATAAAGCGACCTTATTTAGAAACAAGGTTGGATTTATTAGAGGAACTGTGGAAGGAGTTCAAAGAGGGTCACAAGTGTATAATTATAAAAGTTTCTGATGACGAAAGAGAATACGCCTACTTTGAGAAAGATATTTATGGGGTATTCGAAGAAACATACATAAACTACAAATCAACATTAAGAGAAGCTCTTCAGCCGTTTTTAGAAGAATCAAAATTTCAACCTGCTTTATCTCAATCCTCTTCAATTAACGACGTGCATGATTTAAAGAATCCAAGAGTTAAGTTGCCCAATATACAGATACCTAGATTCACGGGAAAGTACGAAGAGTGGCAACCATTCTACGACCTGTTCCGTACTCTAATTCACGATAATAATCCCCTGTCACGTGTACAGAAGCTGCATTACCTAAAAAGTAATTTATCTGGAGAACCTGAGCTACTGTTACGTAATTTTTCTGTAACAGATGCAAATTATGATGAGGCCTGGAATCAATTAATAAAACGTTACAATAATACGAGGTTCAACAGCAACGCAATTATGAAGATTTTATTTACGCAAAAACCTGTGCAGACGGAGTCAGCTAATTTAATTAAAACACTGGTAGACACAACTTCGACTTGTTTGAAGGCCTTGAAGAACATGGGTATACAGACTGATACCTGGGATATAGTAACTACCTACTTAGTTATATCGAAGTTAGATTCTGAATCTATTAAGTTGTGGGAACAGAAAATTAGTGTAACATGTAATAACGAAATACCCACTTGGTCGGAATTAAGAGACTTTTTAGAAGCAAGGTTCAGAGCTTTAGAAATGATAGAAAGTAGTAAAGTTAAAACGGTGCAACCCAAACCAGTAGCTAAACCCCAGGCTTTCCATTCAAATATTACCAGTGGCGATAATAAAAGGCCCGCTGCAAAATGTGCGTTGTGTAGCGGTGACCACTACATCTATTCCTGCAAGAAGTTTGGAGATAAATCTCCACATGAAAGACAAGTATTTGTTCAGACGAACAAGTTATGCTTTAATTGCTTAGCGCCGACTCACTCCGTGAGCAAGTGTCGACAGTCTTCGTGTTGTAGAAAGTGTGGAAGGCGGCATCACACCCTTCTGCATTTTGAGAGAGGACAGCAGAACGAGAAACCGAAGGAAGGTGAAACTTCAACAGCAGGTATTGCGAACGACGGATATACAGGTACACCTATTTCTTTCACTAATAATGAGCATATTGTAACCAACTTTTCGAGTGAACATATACAATCAAACAGTGTCCTATTAGCTACTGCTAATGTGTTAGTAGATAGTAGGAATGGTTGCAAATACATTGTGAGAGCTTTGTTAGACCAAGGCTCACAAGCTTCGTTTGTTACAGAGGCAACAGTACAATTATTGAATCTTAATCGTAAATCAGTGAGTGGTTGGGTGTCAGGTGTGGGTGAGAGGCAAACAAGAATCAAACATAGGGTTACACTTTGTGTCAAATCATGTCACAATCCCAATGCGTCAGTGCGAGTAGAGGCTTATGTATTGCCTTCACTAACAACAATGCTACCTACCACTAATCAAGGTATTCCTGAGTGGTCACAGCTAAAAGACTTGGAGCTGGCTGACCCAGGATTTACAACACCAGGGAGAATAGACATTCTTCTTGGAGCTGAGGTGTACAGCGACGTCTTATTAGACGGCGTTATCAAGCATCCTGTGAGTAATTTATTAGCGCAAAACACAATTCTAGGTTGGGTTCTATCAGGAAGGATGTCACGAGAATCCATTTCAGCGGAGAAGAACTTCACCAGCCTGCATGTTCAGCTTAAAGAAGATGAGAATGTTTTAAAATATGTGGGTATGAATAAAAGAGATGATCATGAACTACCTCTTAAGGTCAATAGTTTAGTTAAAGTACTAGGAGTTAACTGGAATCGAGGCGCAGACAGTTTTGTATATTCCCTCAACTTACCGGAAACAACAGAACCGATGACTAAACGACGTGTTCTTTCTGATGTTGCTAAATTATATGACCCGCTAGGGTTGATAGCTCCTGTTGTTGTCATAGCAAAATTAATGATACAGAAGTTATGGAAAATAGGACTAGGATGGGATGACACCATAAGTGGAGAGCTGCTAGCAGAATGGTTACACTTCAGAGAGAACTCAAGGCACATTAAAAATGTTACTATAACAAGGTGGTTACAATGTTCCTGCTCATGTAAAATAGAGTTGCACGTCTTCGCTGACGCCTCGCAGGCAGCATATGGAGCAGCAGTGTATATTCGAGTAGTAGAGGGAGACAGAGTTAGCGTTAATTTAATATCAGCAAAAACAAAGGTTGCTCCTATTGAGAAACAGTTATCTATTCCGAGTCTGGAACTCTGTGGTGCTACACTAGCAGCGAAACTGATTTTCGAGACAGCTCAAGTAATGAACATAGCCAAAGAAAATTTATACGCATGGACAGACTCGACCATAGTTCTAGCTTGGCTAAAAGGTGGGGCGAGTCGTTGGAACACATTCGTCAGCAACCGTGTCTTTGAGATATTGAACATTCTAGACTATGAGCAATGGGGTCATGTGACTACGGACACAAACCCCGCTGATTGCGCGTCAAGAGGCTTACAGGCCTCACAGTTGATAAATAATTTACTTTGGTGGAATGGTCCAGCTTGGTTGTCTGCGCTGGATCTGAATACGAATTTGATTGATGTCGAGGATACACAAGAAGAAGACAAAGCAAGTGTTTTCACAGCTTTATTAAATACTGAAGAGGAACTAATTTGGACTAAGTTTTCTAATCTACAGAAAATGTTGAGAGTAATTTCCTATTGCAGAAGATGGTTTTTAAAGTTAAATAAACAAAAAGGTAAATGTAATACTAAATTTATTACAACGCAAGAAATAAAAGAAACTCTTAATAATTGCATTAAACAAATTCAAGGGATAGAATTTGATAAAGAAATAAAACAATTAAAATCACAAGGCGGTGTTCTCAAAAAGAGCAAACTACGCAATCTTTGTCCCATTATAGATGACAATGGTATTTTAAGAGTTGGCGGACGTATCCAACAGTCGCAAGCTGCGTATGACACAAGGCATCCTATAATTTTACCTGCTAAGAGCCATCTTAGTAGACTAATAATTAAGGATGCCCATCAGAATACTATGCATGGTGGACCACAAGTAACGCTAAATTACTTGAGGTCGAAGTTCTGGATATTACGAGCTAAGGATCAAGCAAAAAGGTATTACCGAGAATGTACAATTTGTATTAGATATGCAAAAAACAACGCGGTCCAGTTGATGGGCCAACTACCAGAGGTACGAGTAAAACCCAGCAGAGCTTTCAAATCAACTGGTGTAGATTATGCGGGACCCATCGATATCAGATTTTCACCAGGCAGAGGAGCTAAATCCTATAAGGGCTACATTTGTCTCTTCATCTGTATGGCAACACGTGCTGTACACCTAGAAGCGGTAACAGGCCTGACTTCAAAGAACTTCATCGCTGCTTTCAGGCGCTTTACGGCCAGACGGGGACATTGTCAGGACCTTTTCAGTGATAATGGCACTAATTTTGTGGGAGCAGACAAACAGCTAAGAGATATGTTTGATAAAGCCAAGTCTTCTATTCCTAGTGAAATAGCAGAGTTGTTGACGTTAGAACGTACTACAAGGCATTTTATCCCTCCACATGCGCCTAATTTTGGGGGTTTGTGGGAGGCTGGAGTGCGGAGTACAAAAACACATCTCACAAAGGTAATCGGAAATAGTACACTCACTTATGAGGAACTTACCACTGTATTAGCACAGATTGAATCTTGTTTGAATTCGCGTCCTATTTCGGTTTTAAGTGATGACCCCAATGACCCTCTTCCCCTGACACCAGGTCACTTTCTGGTTAGCGAACCTTTATTAAATCTATCAGATGAGAATTATACACCTTGTAAACATATCAGTAATCTTGAACGATGGAGATTAGTCCAAAAAATGGTCAACGATTTCTGGAAAAGATGGTATAAAGAATATCTTATCAATCTTAATAAAATATATAAATGGAACACAAAACAACTTGAGCCAGAAATCGATGACGTAGTTATCCTAAAAGATGATAATATTCCACCAAGTAAGTGGATATTAGGAAGAGTAATTCAGAAACGTGTTGGTCCAGATAATCTTACTCGAGTTGTATCAATTAGATGTAAGAACAATGTTTTAAAACGTCCTGTGCACAAAATATGTATCTTAACTAAATAAACTTGGGATTAAAACTAACTAATGGAAACTAATATAGTATATGTTAAAACTAAGAACGAATAGCTAACAAAAATAATAAAAAAACTTATAACTAACCGTAAAACTTGTGTCTATTAACTATTTAAAATGATGTTTATAAACAATATTTATAAGATTTTTTGTAAACATAAGTGTTATATGAATTTTCTACTTACTTTTTACTAATAATTACTTGATTATCTAGTTTTAAGCGCGTTAGTCACTTAACTGACACTAACAGCTGTGTAAAGTATCATTCCGGCCCTCTTATAGATGTAGGTAAGTAGGTATATGTAGCAACTTGTAAATCTTACCTTTGTAGTGATCTAGTGATAATATTATGTTGTAGTGTTGTTGATATTACTTAAGTACTAATTAATGATAGTGTTGTTAAACTTACCAGATAAGAGGTCTTATTAGTTTGTAAATTCATATTAAAGAACTGCGTTCTTTGGGGGGCGGAATGTTTAAACAAGTACCTACACACTAGCGAATGTTGCACTTGTATCTATGTCTAGCTATCGATATGTAGATGATCGCACATACAGTCCACTCAAATGATTTGTCAAGTTAGTTAAAAATAAATCTTCGCGACAAACACACGTCTATTTTTTCTAAAAACCTGAGCAACCCAAATACACCCTTATTGCTTAAACACTTTTTTATACTTAGTGTCGAAATGAGCTAGTGTACGTAAACTGTTCTCCAAGGCCGTGCCGGGCATGCTCAATACAGTTTTGTACTGGCACTGTGTCCTCCAGCGAGAAAATTAAGTTCAAACACGAGTCCGTCGCGCGGTCACCGGTGGGCCCCACGGCCTGAACGGGTAGTACCGCTGTCGCTCACCGGTGAGCCCCAAGGCCCAAACGGAACAACCACTAAATTTGACTCGGCCTTTAATGTGTTAAAAATATTGGTTCACTGACCTCCGATCGGCGACAGCGCGATCCTGTATCGACTTGCTTTTTTCGCGTCATTTTTATTAAAGTTTGGTACCGCAGGATGCGGTGGTCATTAACCTGTAAGCGCTTCCTTATCAACATGTAGAAAATGTGAAAAATTAAAATAATTTCCTGTGACTAAACTAATGGACATATTTATATAATTTTATTGGGTAGACTGAGAATGTGTTGAGATACACGATGTTTAATTTATTGTCGTATTGTCAGCACTACTCTGTATAACTTCATCATATCTCTCTGTTAATTAAATATCTTCCCATACCACTATCATTTTCATATTTTTCTAAGTAGATGATTAACCTTTGTCCTTTTGTAACAGTCCTATAATTACACAACATTACACCTGTATTTCCTCATAAGGTCGAACAGAATTGTACGTGTCCTGTTCTCACATATTGCTACCTGTATTTAAGCAATAGATAAACTAATAATGATAAACTTTATGTCTATATTGATTGTATATTCTAAATTGTACGCCGTAGACTACCTACACTATTTGGCTCTCCTTTTCATCCGAAGGTTGTCTGTGAAAGATCGCTCTTAGCGATAAGACCGCCCATTGTGTTACCCTTTGTACCATCTTCATATTTATATTCTGTAATTTAGACGGTATACAGACGACATCACATCAGGCTACTATAATATGTCAAGTTTATTAGAGTTTTTACTTTATGTCTAAAGCACGGTGGCAATATTTCATAGTTTAGGGTAGCTTGACCTCAGGAACGTCGGGAGACAACATCGAACTCCCGGCCACCGAAGGCGCGGCCCTGGGGGCGGTGAGCAGTGGGCAGCTCGCCGCCCGGTAAGAGCCAGGCCCGAGTCGATGGCGCGTCGTGTTTCACGCGCGCCTTTAAGAGATTTCAGCACTTCGTGACGGGGTCCACGAAAACCGATGCCTCCTGATTTATAAAAGATACCGTGCCCTGTTGGCGTTTAGACGAGTGAAGAAACACGAGTGGGTTTTAGTCACTAAAAATCTGACACGCGCTTCCGCTCCGCTCAGAGCGGGAGACGTCATTTGATGATATCCCATCCCAAAAAAAAGGGTAGCTTGATTAGATAATGACGAGCATTCTATGTTATTCTATTCAATAGGGTTGAGCTTGTTTTTATCAACCTATAAATATAGATTCCGGCTACTATAAAGAAATTTCAGGCAGAAGAAATCAGTAACAAATTGACCGACACGAGAATCAGCTCCAAAATTTCATCCTCAACTTTAGCGCTTCCGAACACTTGACCAACGTAGCAAAATACCTACATTTCCCTTTATCTTTCAATCCAGTGGAATCTTCACAAGCTTTATTCTGTATATTAACCAGACCCAAGATGAGCCCGAGGCATGCGTAAGCAGTAACTCTGAAGTAAAGTAAGCGATAAATTATGTCGCAACATATTGGCGACCCCGGAGCTGCTACAGTGTGCCGTGTGCCTTGGGCGTTGTGTGCACGACAAATATTGGCTCCAAGTGAATATTTGTGCTCTGCCCGTGTATTTTGTGTATTATACAGGTTGAGATTTGATTGACAGGTGTATTTAATTAAAGGTCAAATATCCAACGGTAACTATAATCCAGTATTGTCATTTATTTAGTGATGCACGCATCACTACGTACATGTGTGTGTATTATAAAACGAAGTCACTTTCTCTTTCCCTATGCCCCTTTGTATGATTAAATCCTTAAAACTACGCAACGGATTTAACGGATTCGGTTTGTTTTAATAGAAGGGACGATTAAAGTGGAAAGTTTATATATATAATAACATCTATTAAATTGTGGAGAAATACTATTATTTTTGAGGTTTCTAGTATGATGTCGTAAATAATTACCTTTTGCCGCGTTTGCAGTGAAACGCAGGCTGTGTACTAAATTTTGTACACATTGAAAAGGTCTACAAAAAAGTTCACGCTGGTATATGTCTGTCTGTTATGGATATCCCACAATAACATTTTTAAGCTATTGCATAGCTTCTATCGCGGGCCTTGAGCGCGGGGACCGAATCCAGAAATTCCGTAACGAAAAAACCTCACGCTCCCCATCGTCTAACGTCGTTTCAGTTCGGCAGTCTTCGGCACGGTATGTTTGTGTGCGTGCGACTACATCTTTTGAAAACAATTTATAGATTTTCAAAAAGAGCATGCATATTGCAGGGCGCGAACTCAGTTCTACACACTTGCCATGTTACTGATAGTCGCGATGTGCTAAACTTGCGATTAATTTTCTCTCTGAAATAGGTCTTCTATAGAGATATGTCATAGACGTCATCGACGTTGTCATGGCTACCTTAAAAACTTTTCATATAATTAATTATTAAGTACTTTTATTCAAATTAATTTAGTAGTGTTTTTATAAAATAGCTTTTTTTTTTTAACGGAAAAGCTAAGATGAATGTCACGCTAATTTTTCATTGGACTTTTAAATTATTTATAGTGTTGTTTACTAAATAAAAGCGCGTGATTTTATAGAGTAAAAAGTGCTCACGCGGCCGTTTTTTCAATTGTTGCAAGAATTCAAAAGACTGTCTTTAAATAGTGTTCAGACGATTGCTTAAAGTGTATTAGATTTCATTAGTAATAGAAATGGCATTTCAATAATGACTTTCAACTGCCAAAGTCTAAATAGTCATAAATACGATTTACAAGATTCAGTTACGAGACAAACAAATGTGTTACTTCTTACCGAAACTTGCATGACGCATGATAATCCAATTGAAATACCTAATTTTAATTGTATTGTTCAGTTCAAACGAGATACTGTTTCAAAAGGTGGGGTAGCTATTTACCAAAATAAAAATGATATTACTAATATTATGACTCTGAATATTGAAATAAATATTGCACACGTTAGCGATGTTAATGTTAGGCGCTCAGTTGTTGGAGATATTTGTGCGTGCTTATGCAAACTTAGAAATGGCCTACAAATAGTTATGGTAGCAATTTACATTTCTCCGAATCCAAAATTGGACGAGGTAGAGCATTTTATTCATCGCACTTTACTGGAGTACACTGAAGAAGGCTCGAAAATACTTGGTACAAATGGTAATAAATTTCCACTTATCTTGGCTGGCGATTTCAACATTAACTTCGCTGATAAAAAATCAGAGCGGTTGACAACTTTTCTATCAAAAACATTGAATTTGAAAATGAATAATGATCCACAAGAGTCCACAACAAAATATGGGACCACCATTGACGCGGTATTTTCTAGGTATTTAGAGTATATTAACAGTCGCAAACTTATGTTTCTTATTTCAGTTATCATAAACCTATAGTTTCAATGATAAATATTCCTGAATAACCAACAGCTACTAAGGGTAATAAAACCCACATGTATTGTAAAATAATAAAAATATTTTAAATAATATTAACTTTTTATTTATTTAATAAAATAAAAATTTGTTTTCTTATCGGTCACCACGCTCAAAAAGTGTAACTTGAATTAATATCAAAGAAAAAGAAATACTGCATAAATAAAATAAATAAATAATTATAATTGCATAAATTGATACAAAATGCTATGCAATAGCTTTACCGCGGCAGTCCCCGAGTGCCACACGTCTTTTTTTTTTATGATTTACTTTTTACAACAAATACCGGCTCATTTTCGAAGCGATTTTAACCAATACAGCATTAATCCTTATCCAATTTAATACCTTGACTACATTGTTGATTTAATATAAATCTATATGGCTCTTTACAGCATATGATTTAAATGAATATTTTCAAAGATAATACAGATTTAAAAAAATGCGGGGTGTCACTTCTGCGGCGGTACACGACACGGCATGTGCTGCGGTTTTTATACAACGTTCACAGTTTTTCTGTAGTATATTTAGTATCACCATTGCACCCGTGCGAAGAGGGGGCGGGTCGCTAGTACATTATACAGGATTTATCATTAAGAGCGCTCTAACATTGAAATGAAATAAAACAATCAGTTTAAGTGATATTCCCACAATTTTTATTACATTTTAAAGAATATTCAATGACATTATGTGTGGAAAATAATATCAGCCAAATGGCCACCGCGACTCCGCTGTAGATTGTGTATTCTGGTGGACCAATTTTGAAGGACGTCTTCGCATAAATGGGGCTCAATTTCACGAAGAACGCGAGTTATGTTGGCCTTTAGGGCAGCAATTGACTGTGGTTTATCTGCATACTCTGGAGATTTCACGTAGCCCTACAGAAAATAATCGAGCGGTGTTAAGTCACACGATCTCGGGGGGCCAGTTGATGTCGCCATCACGCCAGATGACGAAGCTCTCAAAATTCTCTTTCAATAAATTTCATGTTTCCCATGCTGTATGGCAAGTGGCGGCGTCCTGTTGGAACCATATATGTTTGTAAGATCCATACTACCTACCCTAGGCCACAAAAAATTGTTATCATCGTCCGATATAGGTCGCCACGGAACGTTAGGCGATTAGAGCACTGATTTTGATAATAAATTTTAATAATTTCTGCGCGTTGTTGAAGCATGTAGCATTCCATGGTGAAATGTCACGACTAAATATGTATTCATGCCAAATTTGACAGCTATCGCATTACCAAGATGGCCGCTATGCGCTGTATGAAAAATCCTTTATATACCAAATATAGCTTGTATCATTATTAAATTTCACTAGTATTATAAAAGTTTGTGAGTGTGTGTGTATTTTGGTATGTTCGTTACTCCTTCATTGTCAAACGTCTAGACCATTTTAAAAATTTGTCACACAAAGCTTATAATCAGAATTAATGCATAGGATATTTTTTTTTTTTTATTAAAATTATAAACTAGCGCTTGACCGCAATCCCGCCTGATGGTAAGCAGTGACGCAGTCGTTGATGGTAAAGCGTACTAGTTTATTAAGAGCCTATTCACTCTAGCCTTGAAGACACTCAAATTGTAGTCCGACGGAAACACCGCCGGAAACACATTTTTTATTTTGGAATTCTCACAGGATCGAAACGACTGCTAGTGTAACCGCGAGACGCAATTCATTATATAATTCAATGAGGTGGGGTGGTTTATTACCCATTCCCTTTCAGGGAGAGGAGGCCTATATGGCAGCAGTGATTTAATTATATATGCTGATTGTGATTCAATTATTCAATTAATTCTATATGCAATTATTGTTTCATTATTGAGCAATGGGCTCTTCTCAAACAGAGAAGGAATGAGTATTGATAATTAAGCTTGGCTAATGTCGATTGGCGTTATCAGACAAGCTACTTTATGAATACTAGGAAGTTTACTCATTAAAATCAGTCGATCATAGTTCCAAACTCCTGCTACATTGATAACAGACTGTAGCAAATGAATAATTTCAGGCTTCCTTTGAAATTAATTCAAAGGAAATCTAAGACCTTCAAGTAAAGCCCGAGCAATCTATCAAAAAATCATGCTTAACACAAAGCATTTCAAAAACAATTATAATAATTTCAAAAACGTTACTTCACCAGAACAAAATATGAAAGAGTTATTTTTTTGTTAACCTACATTTTGTCCCAGTGATGGCCTTTTCTTTTTTGTTCCAAACGTCCGTGTCTTGTGTGATCTCTAGACATGCTGGTTCTTCAAACATAACCAGATCGACAGACCACCTGTGATCTATCTCAACGGCGATATTCTCCCTTAGTCCAGTGAGTGACCATCTTCGCTCATCTTTTATCTGTTCAAACAAACAAAAACGATGGTAAAAGATAACAATAGAATTCAAACAATGTTCGGTGGAATTGAAACATTTCCGCTTGGTGAGTAGACAGTACCGGAATGCCATAACTTTTCCTACGCGACGACCGTTTAGTTCCGAACAATACTACTTAAGTACTTTTAATTCAGAATTTAATGACTGAATTTTTGCGTTGAATTCATGTTGTTTTTGTTGAATTGCTGTAGATTTGTGAAGATGTTTAAATAAGCAGTTGTGGAAGCAAATTTGAAGTGGGGAGGATTTGTGGTTTTTTTTTGGGTAATCAAAAAAGCACCACACTCGCTCTTGGGGGAACTGAAGGGAGTGTCAGACTTATACTGACTAAAATTAACATGAGATTGTATTTAAGAGTACTAGTGTATGGCTTTGCTGCCATTGTTAGGAATAGATGCGCTATCCCTGATGATCTGTGTTCGCAGCGGTACCAACAGTATTCTCAATGTGTTCGCAGATCGGTGAGATTTCCCGATGTTGAGAGGACGGATGTAGCTCCACGCGGGGTTATGGTAGTGTACTTTTATATCCGTGTCTGTACTCTGTTACCAACAATAAAAGTTAAATAAAATTATTACTAATCTCATGGACTCAATCTGATGTAAAAATATTTTCTTTCATTGTTATTAATCTATACTAATATATAAAACTGAAGAGTTTGTTTGTTAATCTCAGGAACTACTGGTCCGATTTGAAATTTTTAAGCTATTGCATAGCTTCTATCGTGGGCCTTGAGCGCGGGGACCGAATCCAGAAATTCCGTAACGAAAAAACCTCACGCTCCCCATCGTCTAACGTCGTTTCAGTTCGGCAGTCTTCGGCACGGTATGTTTGTGTGCGTGCGACTACATCTTTTGAAAACAATTTATAGATTTTCAAAAAGAGCATGCATATTGCAGGGCGCGAACTCAGTCCTACACACTTGCCATGTTACTGATAGTCGCGATGTGCTAAACTTGCGATTAATTTTCTCTCTGAAATAGGTCTTCTATAGAGATATGTCATAGACGTCATCGACGTTGTCATGGCTACCTTAAAAACTTTTCATATAATTAATTATTAAGTACTTTTATTCAAATTAATTTAGTAGTGTTTTTATAAAATAGCTTTTTTTTTTAACGGAAAAGCTAAGATGAATGTCATGCTAATTTTTCATTGGACTTTTAAATTATTTATAGTGTTGTTTACTAAATAAAAGCGCGTGATTTTATAGAATAAAAAGTGCTCACGCGACCGTTTTTTCAATTGTTGCAAGAATTCAAAAGACTGTCTTTAACCTTTAACTATGGTCGTTACAATTTTGTTACACTACTATGGACGTGCGGCCTCACAGACCGCTATCTTTACGCGCTGGTCTCTATCTGTATGAGTAAGTATTGTATTATTTTTTGTTTTTGTTTCTTAGAAGAGTTACTAATTGTTAATAAAAGATGTAATTTCAATGAAAAATTTATTTATTTTAAACTTATTCTAACAATATGACAGTCTTAAGGCACTTTTCAGACTTTTTAGCTTGAGATCACTTTATACAGATATTATCACGAGAAAATGTCTTTTTTACTTAGTTTAACTACTTTTACAATAAAATATAAAGAATAAAGGACATAAAAAACTGAACATAGTCTTCTCAAAACAAAACATAAAAATTTCGACTTACGCCCAACTTGGACATATTTATTGGCAGTCTTTGCATAGCGGCTTAGAGCATTGCAAGCATGTTGGCTGTTTACAGCCCACACAAGTATGGGTCGTCTTTCGCTTTATCTTTGGTGGGCATAGTTTACACGTCTTACGCTTAGGAACTATATGTTCTTCACTCGATGGCTCCTGGGATGGCATATCAGGACCCAAAACTCCTTTTAGCGTCATAACTAATTCATTTGGCAAATGAGGGTTTATAGCTCTTCTTTGCATGTGTGGAACCACCAGGGATCGTGCTAATTTCTTCAGAAATTTACCTCTTTCTAGTTCTTTGCCTTGGTTTCCACACATGTCCAGAACTCTGTGAAAAATCACCATAGGCCACCTTCTTGTACGGCGACTACTCGAATAAATTGAACATTTTTTGTCCGTTTCATCTACCCCCCCTTTGGTGGAATTATAGAATAATATAATCTTGGGTTTTTTCGTATGTTCATCAACAGTATTATCGTGATGCATAGACGATATTAGGAGCACAGCTTTATTCTTCTTTGGTACATGAGAACACAGAGTTTTGTCGTTCGTAAAACCAAATAAAGTTGAACCAATCTCTCTAGACTTTTGTGCCTGAAATAAATTCGGTATTTCTCTTTTATTCTTTTTCAGATATCCAACATACGTTAGGTTACGCTTAGACAGTTCATCTACAACTTCAATAGACGAGAACAAGTTATCTGCTGTCACGTTACGATTGGTTCTTTGTAACGGCTGTGTCAAGCGTAGCACGCATTGAGTAGGAACAAGGAATTTTTTCTCGTCAGCTGATAGTCCGGCGCCATCGCTACCTTTTCCTGAATATAAATAACCATTATAAAAGTAAAAGGTCTTCGCATCACACAAGGCACGAATAAGTAGGCCATATTTACCGGGCTTCTGGAGCATGTACGAAATCATGTGGCTTCTTCCACGAAACTCCACTAGCATCTCATCAATAGTGACATATTCACTGAGTTGATATAGTTTTTGGGAATTAGCGATAAACTTATCAAATATTCCAGAAATAGCAGCCAGTTTATCGGTCTTTATTCTCTCAGCGCGATCTGCTGGGTTGTCAAAACGTACGCAATTCAGAAGAACTAAAAATCTGGTTTCTGACATACAGCACCTGAATATTTCGCAACCAGTTCCATCCGTAGCAAATATGAAACTGGTAGATTCGTGATTTGATTTCAGGGCGGCAGAGTAGTATAATAATCCTAATAAGGCATTGAGTTCTATCATATCCATTTCTTTTAATTTTGACCTGTCTTGCCGCTTGAATTTGGCTCTGAACTCAGCGATTTTGAAGTTAGCCCATGTCAAAATGGTTTGTCGCATTTCATTATCAAAAAGTTTATTCCAAATACTGATTGGATCTTTCTTTTCGTCTTCAGTCAGATGCAGAATAGATCTGTTCAACACAATATTATGCTGTGGAGTGCGGACTCTTCTGGAAGGTGGTTCAGTAGCCCATTTGTAGCGATTTTTACCATAATTGTACTTCAAGGGCCGTAACTGTGCAATAGGTATATTGTCGTCATCTGAACTTTCACTATCCGATCTCCTTACGTCTCCGTCAGCTCTGGCAGTACTCCCACTTTCTTCAATAATCTCTTGTTCACTCGAGTGATTTTCTTGAATGTCAGCTTCATAAAACAAACAATCATCAACATCCCCATCGCTGTCGCACTGATCTGATTCTAAAAACAATCGTTGAAACTCGTCTTCAAAAGAAGGATCATCTAACCGCAATGTTTTACTGGCTCTTTGCATCGACAAACTCGATATTCGTTTGCCTGCAGTCGTTGGTTGATCGTGTTTGACATTTTAGTGTACAAAATCTAAAACAAACAAAATCACCGTTAGTTTCAATTTATAACACAAATGTGGACGCGCGGTCTCACAGACCGCACTCGAAATATAAATCGAAATTACTTACGCAACATTCAGCCGACGACGTAACCTTCACTCTCAACGGTCGTTTCGCCACTAAAACCGAAGCTACTGAGACCGGCGTACGCGTAGGGAATGCGGGTGAAGGGGGGCACGATAATCACAAACTGCAAGCGGCCTGTGAGACCGCACGTCCATAGTTAAAGGTTAAATAGTGTTCAGACGATTGCTCAAAGTGTATTAGATTTCATTAGTAATAGAAATGGCATTTCAATAATGACTTTCAACTGCCAGTCTAAATAGTCATAAATACGATTTACAAGATTCAGTTACGAGACAAACAAATGTGTTACTTCTTACCGAAACTTGCATGACGCATGATAATCCAATTGAAATACCTAATTTTAATTGTATTGTTCAGTTCAAACGAGATACTGTTTCAAAAGGTGGGGTAGCTATTTACCAAAATAAAAATGATATTACTAATATTATGACTCCGAATATTGAAATAAATATTGCACACGTTAGCGATGTTAATGTTAGGCGCTCAGTTGTTGGAGATATTTGTGCGTGCTTATGCAAACTTAGAAATGGCCTACAAATAGTTATGGTAGCAATTTACATTTCTCCGAATCCAAAATTGGACGAGGTAGAGCATTTTATTCATCGCACTTTACTGGAGTAACTCGAGTGGCTCGAAAATACTTGAAACAAATGGTAATAAATTTCCACTTATCTTGGCTGGCGATTTCAACATTAACTTCGCTGATAAAAAATCAGAGCGGTGGACAACTTTTCTATCAAAAACATTGAATTTGAAAATGAATATTGATCCACAAAAGTCCACAACAAAATATGGGACCACCATTGACGCGGTATTTTCTAGGTATTTAGAGGATATTAAGTCGCAAACTTATGTTTCTTATTTCAGTTATCATAAACCTATAGTTTCAATGATAAATATTCCTGAATAACCAACAGCTACTGTAAGGTAATAAAACCCACATGTATTGTAAAATAATAAAAATATTTTAAATAATATTAACTTTTTATTTATTTAATAAAAGAAAAATTTGTTTTCTTACCGGTCACCACGCTCAAAAAGTGTAACTTGAATTAATATCAAAGAAAAAAAATACTGCATAAATAAAATAAATAAATAATTATAATTGCATAAATTGATACAAAATGCTATGCAATAGCTTTACCGCGGCAGTCCCCGAGTGCCACACTTCTTTTTTTTTTTTCTTACGTTGGATAGTCCTTTAATCCAGGAAGGCTTTTGGCCATATAACAGCACGCTTAGACGAATAGGAGCGCAGCATAACTAACTCCACGCGAACGAAGTCACTGGCGGCCGCTAGTTTTATTAGAATATAATTAAAGGATGTTCTATTTCGTTTGCGATTTAGTTTGTTTGAAATTTTCATTTTTTTTTTATTTTTGATGTCAAGTTTTTTTCTATGGTTTAGGATTATTCCTATGAACCAGCATTGTTCGTGTTTTCATTTATTGTCGTGTTGTTAGCACCACTCTGTATACATATTTATATGTGACGGACTATTGTGATGTACAAGTTGCTTTACTTTTTCTTTTTGGGGCTCTACTGGCGTTAGGCAACCTATTGAATTTTTTCCCCGCTACTTCCAATCAGCCCTTGTGGTACGCGTCTAGGTCATTTCACCATCTCTTTCTGATCCGATACCAATCAACTCTAGATCATACGACTTGCCGCTACACTGGCGACTTTAATTTAATACGCGAGGGCTACTGAAACGTAATCGTGAAAAAATATACCAACCAAAAATCTATACTAATATATAAAGCTGAAGAGTTTGTTTGTTTGAAATAATTTTTCAAAAATTATTTTTGCGTTGGATAGTCCATTAATCCAGGAAGGCTTTTGGCTATATAACATCACGCTTAGACGAATAGGAGCGGAGCATAACTAACTCCACGCGAACGAAGTCACTGGCGGCCGCTAGTACTATATACTAAAAAGAAACTTCACTACTTAGCACTACAGGACTTGATGTTTTTGAAAGTTTCTTTGAACAACACCCAAAATGATCACACTTTCAATGTCATATTATGTTTATGAATGTGCAATCTAGGTTCAACTAGAATAGCAAGTATGTATACTTGCCAAATATTATTTAATAAGCAAAACTATGTTGAGCAGTTTCTCGGATAGCGCGAAGTCGTAATATTAAACTACAACCTATTGTCCATTTTATTGAGGCTCTCTCGGCTGTAATGTATCCTTTGAGAAAAAATTGTCTTTAAACAGAGTTGTCTTCAACTTTCTGACACTGACTCGGTAACGATTAAAAGTGCTTTTAGTCTCATTTTGTTGAAATAACTGCTTCCAGTTTATCTTCAATGACTTTGCCCGTGCTGTTACTATTGTTATTGTTAACAAAATTAGCATAAAAACTAGATTGTTTTGTTTACATAGAACAATAACTACCAACAAACTTCAAACAATCTTACTAAAGGGAAAAGTTTGAGTGAGTGTGTGGGTGCACGTGTACAGTTGTAACGTCTTTACACTCAAACGGCTAGACGAAAGTTTAAACAAAGTTTCAACATCGATACACATTCTGTTACCTGCACGGTAATTAACTATATCGTGGATTTTTGGCAGTCGTTACGGGTGGTTCGAAGCGTGAAAGTCTGAAATCCAGTTTTACCAACGGACCAAGCCATTACCCAGTAACTTTGTTGTGCATGTCACATAAACACTTGCTCCGCGTAAAATGCTGAGACCGACTACGCCGGAATGGATGGAACTACTAATAGTAATAACATAAGCAATTTAGGTCATCCTACAAACAATGACCGGTAAAAACATGAGACATGGTGTCTAATATTGTTAGCAAAAGGGTCACATTTCCTCTATAACACATAAAAAGTTAACACGCTGTTTCCTCCAAGGGCACACGGTGGATATGTTAAAAGATAAAAGGTGCAATTTGACCACAAGACAAAAAACACACATTAATACACGTTTTGTTTGGACTTTTAATTATTTTTTAGTTTTGACGTGAACACGCCTTTGAAATTGCTTCCATGGGGTGGAAATCCAAAGCAATCAATGACAAAGAAATAGGGGCATACATTTTGATGCTGTAGCTTCGTAAGTATCATTGTTATCTAAAATTTAATTACATCACTGGATAGCTAAAGAATTATAGAATTTATTGCACTCTGTAACGACGATCATAATTCACGTGGTGGAGGGGAAGTGTCGCCGCTTGGAGGTCATTGTACTGCATTTAAAAAAAAATGTCGTCTCCAAAGATACACACTCTGTGAACATTTCAACTGTCTACCTATAAGAGTTGATGACGAACAGTTCAATGACAGACAGACGAGCAGACAGCGGAGGCTTAGTAATAGAATCAGCACCCTAATTATGTAAGATATTATAACTATTAGTAGGACACATTTTCAAGCTTATTGCTAATTCATTACTCCATGTGTTCGAAAATATGTCTGCTAGATAACGTAAATAACGCAATGAATGTTGGTGAACTGTCAAAATATGAAATCCATGGCATAGTATGTTACGCAATTATCCTCTTGGTTGGCACCGTTCGGGTACGCAACCCTTCATGTGTGAATCTACCTTTGTTATTACATGCGTGTAAGTAGTTTGAGCGCAGACTATATCTTTTTCTTTTCTTGTTTATCTATCAACACGATATATACTATGGCAACCAGCAAAAGTAACACGGGTTCAAAAGAATTGGCAAAATAAATCCTGTCTGCACAATTCACGCTTTTACAGCAGAGCAAAATTCAATTGACTTACTGGTGTTTTCTTTGTCCCAACTAAACCCCGTAGGCTACCTTGACATAGGTATATGGAGTTGGCCGTTACTTTTATCTCACTGAAATGTGCGACGCTACTCTCTTTATTTATTTATTTATTTTATTATTTATGTACACACAATAAAATACATATAGATACAACAAAATGAAGATCTGAGTACAAAGGTACTGCTTATTTCTTAAGAAATTTCTTCCAGCAGACCTGCGAAAGGAGAAGTAAAACAGAAATGTAGACAATAGTGTGTAAGAACAAGGAGGAAATAAAATATGATAACTATTAAAGTAATAATATTAAATATACCTAAACATATAAACCTAAAATAAATATATAAGCCAAACCAATAAACCAAAAATAAGTACATATACTACTTAAATAAATACATAATACTAAAATATAAAAATATGTATAAATAATAAACAAATTCTCACAATATAGAGGAAAGGTAATGCTCTTTTAATCGACGCTTAAAATTAGAAATATTGTTTAAATCACGAATGTTAGGCGGGAGTGAGTTCCACAATCTTACAGCATGTACAGAGAAGGAATAGGAATAGTAAATCGTTTTATGAGGATGAGATTTAAGGATGGATCTTAGGTGTGATCTACAGGGTGCGTCGCTAGAGCGCGCGTAAGAAAAACGCTCACGCAGGTAGGAAGGATAAGACGGGTTGTGTAAGATGTTGAAAAGGAGACATAAAATCCTAGTATTCCTGCGAAGGCGAATTGGGAGCCACTTGAGTTCCTTGCGAAGGTGAGAAACATGGTCATACTTACGAAGACCGAAAACAAAGCGAATGCACAGGTTTTGCAAGCGCTCAAGCTTGTTTAACAGCTCCTCAGTAGCATCCAGATAACAGGCATCGGCATAATCTATAATCGGCTGAATAAGGGTTTGTGCTAAAGAAATTTTAGTCTTCAAGGGTAGAAGACCCTGAAGGCATTTCAGTGAATGAAACGAAAAATGTACCTTTCGACTGACCTCACTGACCTGAGCACGCCACGATAGATTGGAGTCTATGACTACACCCAGATCTTTGGCAGTTTCAGTAAAGTCAATTCGTACACCATCAAGATATAAAGGCAGGAGAGATGTAATATTGGCTGCATTGCGAACGAATCTGCTGCCTATGATCATAGCCTGGGATTTAGTTGGGTTAATTTGTAAGCCAAATGACTTAGCCCAAGCGCTAACACTAGCCAGGTCATGATTCATTGCGGCAATTGCAGAGCTCGTGTTGTCAGCAGAAGAATGTCGATAGAGCTGCAGGTCATCTGCGTAGAGATGGAAACTGGAGGAGATTACTCTAGTAACAGAGTTAATGAAAATTGAAAAAAGAAGAGGAGAGAGAACGCTACCCTGAGGAACACCCTCAGTGAGATTACACCAATCGGAGAAGGACTCCTCTAGGCGAACACACTGAGAGCGTCCCCGGAGATACGAGCTGAACCAGGCTAAAGCGGAAGAAGAGAAATTGATAGAATTGAGAATGCCTAGTAAAATGTCAAAGTCCACTGAGTTAAAGGCGCTGCTAAAGTCAAGCAATACAAGGACAGTCAGTAATTTATTCTCCATTGCCCAGCGAATGTCGTCAGTCACCTTCAAAAGCGCGGTTACGGTACTGTGACCCGAGCGAAAACCGGATTGAAATGGAGATATTATCGAGTTTGACGCCAAGAAATATGATAATTGCCTATGAACTACGTGCTCAAAAACTTTAGAGAGGAATGGGAGAATAGAAATAGGCCTAAAGTGGGTTAATAAAGTAGGATTGTTAGTTTTAGGTAAAGGTATTATGTGAGCCTGTTTCCAAACTGACGGGAAGGAGCAAGAAGAAAATGAATGATTGAAGATGTGAGTTAGAACAGGGAGCAATGAAGAAAGGATAGGAGTAATCATTCTTGAGCACAGCTACAAACAAACACAAACAGTTACATATTTTGAGACCTATAAATAGATTCATCATCATCGTCAATCTTTTCATTGTCCCACTGCTCGGCTCAGGTCTCCTCTCATACAGAGAAGGATTGAGCGTCATCACTACGCTTGCTCAATGCGGGTTGGCTTGGTGGCCTTGAGGTTAAAACACCAACCTCTCAAGTATAAGTGTGCGGGTACGATTCTAGGTCAGGCTAGTACCAATGTCACTTTTCTAAGTTATATGTACTTTCTAAGTATATCTTGGACACCAATGACTGATTAAAAAGTGAAGGAAAATATTGAGGAAACCTGGACTTTAAGTCTGATATCGCCAACCTGCATTGAGCAAGCGTGGTGACCTGTGCCTAGCAGTGGTACGATAGGATAAAAGGTTGATGGTGATGAGTGCTTTTACCGCAATGGGATTGTGGTACCTTATGGTAAGCACTAATGCAATGGTTGATGTTTGATGGTAAAGCACGCTATTTTATTAAGAGCCTATTCACTCAAAAACAACTGAGTGAATAAAAAGAAAGACGGCATTTGAGCGAGGTGATGCAATGTTAAACCCAACAACATGATCAACGATGCTGCGCCAGAGGGAGATTGACCTGGAGACCCTCCACGACCAAACTCCCGACACAACAACATTTTGGGCATCGTACCCGGCACACATTGCAATCCAACTGCTCAGGGGCCCTAGCTAATGTAACATCGCTTCACAACGAAACGAAATAGAATACCAAACCAACCAATAACGAAAACGATTGACCACGCGACGCGATAAATCACGTGATCAATCGTTCCCGCCATTGGTTGGTTTGGTATTCGATTTCGCTTCGCTACGAAGCGATGTTACATTGGCTACAGACCCAGATAAGCCAGAACATGACGAATCGCTTAGCGGCAAGACTGTCTGATGGGTGATAACTTGCAGTGGTAGCCGATGTTATGGCCTACTACCGAGAAATCTATTTATTATTTCATTTGTTAGTAATCAATCTATCGAGAGACTCACACAGGTCGATTGATCAGGTTAAGCTATGCTTGCTGCGGTTAATCTGTGGATGGGTGACTAAACGTTAACTGGTAATGTTTAATCAAACTTTTGTGTACAACAGGTATTTATACAGTATGTTAAGAAAACCCTGTCCGACCCATAAGGATAATAAACGTTAGGTAAACACATGACCAAATATAATATAAAATTTTACGTAATCATCATAGTACCAATACAAATGAATTTTGAAATAATCTTTTTTTCCCGCGAATTAATTCCAACTTCCCCGAAATTTGGTAATTTTTAAAAAAGTGACAACACCGGTATTATTATGAGCGAATAGCGATGCGACCACGTGCCGCGTGCCCCGCCGCCCGCCGCCCGCGGAAGGGTGAACGCACATTTATTAAGTTACCACTTTTTGCGAAATAATATTTATTTTTAGGGGGCTTTTTTTTAAGTTTAGCCCGGTTTTGTATCCATTAGTAGAATCAGTTATCGATACCTAACGACACCTTCACGGGTCGGACAGGGTTTTCTTAACATACTGTATATTTTACCATTTTTGTACATAGATATATGAACAAACAAGAAAAAAGACACAGAGGTGATGCTTATTTCATAAGAATTCTCTTCCAGCATACCTGCGATAGGACAAATGTTGATATGATATAAACAGTGCGTGAAGAAGTAAAGGACAAAAAGAAACAATTCTGGAAATCAAAGAAAAAATGAGAATTTATTAACATAGACATTATACAAACTTACTTCTAAAAGAAATATCACTAGAAGAAGTCGGTTAATGACGATAATGATAAAGATAAAGTCAAAGATAAATTTTATTTGTCAAACATGTGTATGCATTCAAATTAAGCATGCAGGATGTCAAAATATGATTCTTGAATTTCATGATTTAATTCCCCCATCTCCGTTCCACCATAGAGTGACCCGTCGTACGGCGAGTTTCCACCTTTACGTTGTTAACACCACTACGATCCGGACGAAGCGTTTCGCCTCCTCCTTTATACCGGACTACAAGGCGAAAATGAATAGGCTCTTAATAAACTAGTGCGCTGTACCATCAACGATTGCGTCACTGCTCACCATCAGGCGGGATTGCGATCAAGCGCTAGTTTAAAATTTATAAAAGAAACTGCGATTGGGAATTCCAAAACCGCAGCGCATGTTCTGTAAAAAATAGGAGTAGATATCGGCGGAGTGGGGAGGGGCCTGGAGAAGGTTTTTATGATGCGACCTGCAGGACGCATCTCAAGGAAGTGTGTGAGAAAAACGTTCCCGCAGTTAGAAAGGTGACACATTATGTACCTAGCCAAATTATTTAAAAAACTTTGTTTTCCATGTCCTTGATTATTAAAATATTTTCATAATGTAAATTAATTATACCTAATCAAAGTTGCAACTTCAACATCTCCAAAGTAAACAAAAATTCACAATACGAACAAAATCATTGCAAGAAAACATCTAATCCAAGTGATTTCTAAACAAATACTTACTTAGTCCTTGAACGCCGATGTAAACACCCATTAGGTAACAATAAATATGTGAAGCTATTCTACACACGTTATCTATTCTATCAACAAAATATTCTTATCATTATGTTCACTACACTTTACATCCAATTAGTATTCATCCCTTAAACAAACAAGTAAATACCTATTCACCCCTCTATTAATATGTATTACTTGCTTCACACATAGGGGCATAACTGAACTGTCAATTTGACGTGACCATGCATCCGGTCATGCGAAACAGTCTCATCAGTTTGAACGGATACGCTTGAACTTGTTAGCGATCGCTCTGACCACTGTGCGCCGTGAGTCCTCACTCAGGCGCAAAACACTAGATCATGACCGCTTGTTGAAAATATGATTTTTAAATGCAGTTACATATTTTGAGGCTTATAAATAGATTGATCAACGTCAATAGTCAGCAGCCTAGTTACACCCTTCCAGACGTGGCACTTTAAAGGTAAAGCAAAACTGAAGGAAACACTGAATATATAATAAACAAGCCTTTAAAGATTAAGTTGGTCTATTCATTCTGACTATTGTTTTGAAAGGGATGCCACTGTAGCATTAAATGGAATAGTGGAATATTAGGACTGCTGCTTTAAACGCACAATTTGCCTGACCTAGTAATGAATGCCTCGCCTTGAAACGTGGTCTTAAGACAGATATTGTAATAGTCTCTCCTAAAATTCATATTGGAAATTGGTGTAGAAAATTACACTAGTTAACAAAAAAAAAATTTTGATTGTAACATGAGAACTTTTGTCTAGTTATGTTTAGGACCAGGGTAAGGATACTAGATATAAAATTAAAATGCTTCAAATACGAATAGTTTTTTTGTAATACCATTTTAGAAATTTTGAATTTTTATAAACAAAAAGAAGTTATTTCGGTTTATTGCTACATGAATATGAATTTACTTTTATGATTTTCATCTGTATTTTGCTTCAGGAACGTCTTGTTTTAAAGTCCATCAGTACCTAATCTGCTAACATGCATGGGTTCCACTTGCCTTGATATCGTTTTTCTATGCTAGAAGTGTCTTGATGGAATCCTTCACCGTGTTTTAAAAGTGTAAATGTGATTCGAGAAAATGTATTTTCATTTTACATTCCTAAGCCTTATAAGTAGAGAAAAGCTCCGCCATAATACATTTATAGTCAATTGATCGACGATTTCCTAGAAAATTGGAAGTTACGGTCATGAAAGATTCCCAAGCTGATATTTGTAAATTACTTAGTTTTTCCTTAAATATATTATCTTTTATCATTTGCCTGATTTGGGGGCTAACAAGTATGCATTGAAAGTCAAGATCCAATGTCTCTTTTTCGACTTCTGGCGTAAGGCACAGATCGCTAGTTTGAGGTGGTTCTGGCACCGGTAGATCTTCACGATCTTTTAGCTGATGGCAGGTCAGGGTACTTGATTTTCCTTTTTGTTTTAATTTTAATACCTTTTGTATCAGTAAGACAAAAATAACAATCAGATGAGTGGTTCGTTGGTTCCGTCCAAATCACTGTAAAAGTCTGACACGCCCTTCCGCTCCGCCCAGATCGGGAGAAGTAATTTGATGATATCCCATCAAAAAAAAAAAAAAAACAAAGTGGTGTCAACAACGTAAAGGTGGATACTCGCCGTACGACTGGTCGTCCGATAATGGAACGGAGATGGGGGAATCAATTCATGCATGCATACATGTGTTTATGCGTTTATGTCACATTTTTTCTCGGTGGTAGGCCATAACATCGGCCACCAGCAGAAGTTACCACCCACCAGACAAAGCCTTGCTGCCAAGCGATTTGTCGTTTTCCGGCATGATGTCTGGTGAAGCCGTACGGAGGACGGGTCTGAGCAGTTGTGTTGCGATGTGTGCCGGGTACGATGCGCCTAATGTTGTTGTCTTGGGAATTTGGTCCTGGGGGGTCTTCAGATCAATCTCCCTTTAGCGCAGCATCGTTGGTCGTGTTGTTGGGTTTAACATTGCATCACCTCGTTCAACTGCCGTCTTCCTTCCTACTCGCTCAGTTTTTCTGATTGAATAGACTCTTAATAAACTAGTGCGCTTTACCATCAACGATCGCATCACTGCTTACCATCAGGCGGGATTGCGGTCAAGCGCTAGTTTATAATTATTAAAAAAAAAAAATATTACTATGTATTTGTAATTTCTGTGTGTCCCGAAAAAATATTGTAATATCTTATTGTAAAATAAATATCGTCTGTTAAATATTTTTTTACTTAAGAGGACTACAAGCTTGTACTAAATTCATGATTCCAGTTTGCATGTTGATGTTTCTACCATCTGTATACGAAGTGTGAAATTTGGAATATGGAACTCACGGCGTAATTGCTGCGGCTTATTTCGCTCAAAGAAGTTTGCGCTAAGTTCACACTGGCTTTTCAGAAACTGACATGGCTGCAGCATTTTTAAATTAGTTTTTTTTCACACAGTCTTCACAGCTGACAGTAGTTCCATTTTTAAAGTTCTTTCCAGCCTTTAGGTGGGAAGTAATTTGTATGAATATTTCCTTCTCTAAGGAGCGAAGCAGCATTTTCCATCCAATAATCAGATCAAAACAACTCTACTTTCCGAGTATGAGAAATAAAAAGGGTATATACATACATACCAAGGGTATGGCTTTTTTGGATGATAACAAACGATATCGGAAAGGTTTATTAATCCTATTTCTACATATCGGGAAGTTACGTGAAAAAACACCGCCTGCGGTAGGTTGCTACGATAAAAAGCATGCACAATTGGACGTGGTTTTGCAAAAAGGATCCAGCCATCAAACTTGCTTTTGAGAAAATAGAGTTAGAAATAAAATTTATAGGTATTGAAATAACATGACAATAGATTTAAATTTCCTTTTAAATCCTTAAGAAATAAGCAGCATCTTTGTACTCAGATCTTCATTTTGTTGTATCTATTTGTATTTTAATGTGTGTACATTAATAATAAATAAATAAATAAATATTCATTTTCCCTTATTTTTTTTTTGCGGCTTTGATATTTTTTGCATATACTAAAGTTTTTGTGTAGATTTTAGACATTTATGACAGTAACTCAAGAAACGGTTTTTGTGGGTTGGATCCATTTTGCATAAAGACGTCCAATTATAGAAGAAATTTATTCTGATATTGGCTAGTAACATGACATTTAATGTGTAGGTATTGAACTACACAGTGCAGTGACACGTTTTTATAGATTTGAGTTTAATAAAAATGAATCAGAAAATTTGGTAATTATTCTTCACGTCGTATAAAATAAAACATTTTATAAAACATTGTTGTATGAGTAAAGAAATCATGACATCAGGTCCTCACGACTTGAAGTAGAAGCAACTTTGTCTTTTAACTGCAAAACTTAGCGAGGAGGAACTTAACACACGGTAAAGAAGGAACTAAAACAACCACAGGGTACGGAAACGTTGGCGGACGCAGCTAGAAGTGACATTTTCATTGGAAAGTGTGGTACGCATCCAGGTTTTCTTGACATCTCTTTCTGAGTCAGCCTTGGCGGCGTAATCCATTTTCAGGCACTCATTGAGTGAAAACTTTTCGCTAAGTATACTTTTTTTAGCGTTAAAACCTTTTTTTTTTTAATAATTAAAAACTAACGCTTGACCGCAATCCCGCCTGATGCTAAGCAGTGATGCGATAGTTGATGGTAAAGCGCGCTAGTTTATTAAGAACCTATTCACTCAGAAAAACTGAGCGAATAGGAAGGAAGACGGCAGTTGAACGAGGAGAAGAATGTTAAACCCAACAACACGACCAACGATGCTGCGCAAAAGGGAGATTGACCTGAAGATTCTCCACGACCAAACTCCCAACACAACAATATTTGGCGAATCGTACCCGGCACACATCGCAATACAACTGCTCAGACCCGTCCTCCGTACGGCTTCACCAGAGATCATGCCGGAACACGACGAATCGCTTGGCGGTAAGACTTTGTCTGGTGGGTGGTAACTTCTGCCGGCAGCCGATGTTATGGCGGTAGGCCATAACATCGGCTGCCGGCAGAAGTTACCACCTAGTGCGCGATTCCGGCTTATGGTAAGCAGGGATTCTATTGTTGATAGTAACGCACACTAGTTTATTAAGACATATTCAATCTAGAATTGAAGACACTTAAATTGTAGTCAGACGGGAAGACCTTCCCAGGCAAATTGTTTCAGTCCGTCGATATACGCGGTATAAAAGAAGAGGCAAAGTGTTTTGTTCAGATTGTAAAAGTGTCAACAACGTAACAACGTGTTCATGTGCTAAAATCATAATTACTGTTTGGGCAATAGCGGTAGCCTAGTGGTTAAAACACCAGCCTCTCAAGTACCAATGTGACTTTTCTAAAGTTATATGTACTTTTAAAGTATATCTTGGACACCAATGACTGATTACAAGTTGAAGGAAAACTTCTTGAGGAAACCTGGACTTTAAGTCTGAAATCGCCAACCCGCATTGAGCAAGCGTGGTGTTTACGCCCAATCCTTCTCTGTATGACCTCTCATAGACCTATGCCAGCAGTGGGACGATAAAAAGGTTGATGATGATGATGATGAATTTGTTGTACACAAGGTGACAGAATGAAGACGAATGACGGTTTAGAAGATAGTCGGCGACTGTGTTATGCGCTCAATGACTTTCAGCGCCACGATTTTCAATAGCACTGAAGTGACTAGTCCCAGCCGGGCGTGAGCATTCCGTGCTCTGTGAAAATAACTAAGGATTAAAACATAGTTCCTCTCATAGATAACTTATGAACTGGGGACTTATGTTCAGATGGCAAAGTTCGAGTAAATAGGTATATGAATAATGTAAGTAATGCTGCACAGACCGTCTTCAAGAAATCTCATCGAATAAATGGGACACAAAGAATTTGTGCTTCTACTCGTAGATAAGCCCAGATGAGCTTTTGTTTCTGTGTTTAAGAAAAACGGGTCTGATAGATCAGATAAACAATGGCAAAAACTCCATGAAATTCCATGAAGCGATTTTTGCCATAATTAAGGCCACTGCCTCGAATCTTGCGGGCAGCGGGGCGGCGGCGGCAGCGGCATCGAAGACCCGTTCTCGAAACTAGCGGGTAGATCGCGCGTTAGAAATGCGCGAAAGAAATGTCTGAACAATGGCGGCAACATCTTTTTGATTCAAATTTATTCCTAACGCTCGATCACCGCTCGCTGCCCACCCGCTGCCCGCAAGATTCGAGCGCGAGAAGTACACCGCTCGCTGCCCGCCACCGCCGCCCCGCTGCCGCGGCGCTGCTTTCGAGAACCGGTCCATTCGATTTTACGCATAAGATCTTGCCGCTCACTCGCCGCCGCCGCCGCCGCCCCGCTGCCTGCAAAATTCGAGGCAGAAGGCCTTAAGGATTTATTATACGAAAGTTGGGAAACCTGTTTAAAAAAAAAGCTATGAATTAAACCAGAATAGAAATTAATGAATTAGAATGATTTAGAACACGGAAATACTAGAATAGTAAAAGTCAGGACCTTCGACCCGTATTGAGATTATGAACCAGCTGCCTGGCTAGGCTCATGATTGACGTACTGTAACCTATTATGTTGACGTGGCACATTTGAGTATTGCTAAGTCATTGCACTAACATTGTAAAGGTATAACAGATTGATTCCGATAAGGTTTATCATCATCAGATGATAACCCCTATCAGATGATATACCTCACCCTAATATAGTTGGTAAAAGGCATCAGATGAATAACAGCATTTTATATGGAGCGACTGCCTATGCACAAAGGGCGATGGAAAGAGCTATACTCGAAGTTTCTCTGCGTGATCGAATCAGAAATGAGGAGATCCGCAGAAGAACCAAAGCCCATAGCTCTTCGAGTCGCTAAAATTAAGTGGCAGTGGGCGGGGCACATTGCTCGTAGAACCGATGGCCGATGGGGCAGTAAGGTTCTAGAGTGGCGGCCACGTACCGGAAGACGCAGTGTAGGGAGGTCCCCAATAAGGTGGACCAATGACCTAGTGAAGATCGCGGGAAGCCGATGGATGCGGGCAGCACAAGACCGGTCATCGTGGAAAGCCTTGGAGGAGGCCTTTGTCCAGCAGTGGACATCTATAGGCTGAAGAAGAAGAAGAAGAAAACTGCCTATCTGATCTCTACAGTCTTGTCACTGGGTAATATGACACCCCTTATTAAGACTGGTGGTCACACTTTCGGACTTCTGACGACTCGTAACGACTGTCAAAGATGTACAAAAGACAGGCGAGACCAACGGCTCAACGTGCTTTCCGACGCACGGAGATATCCCGGTATCTAAAGATATCCCGGTATCTAAAGATATCCCGGTATCTAAAGATATCCCGGTATCTAAAGATATCTCGATATCTAAAGATATCCCGGTATCTAAAGATGTCCCGGTATCTAAAGATATCCCGGTATCTAAAGATATCCCGGTATCTAAAGATATCCCGGTATCTAAAGATATCCCGGTATCTAAAGATATCCCGGTATCTAAAGATATAATAATAAATAAGACTATATGTGTACCAAATTTGATTACAATCGGTTCAGTATTTTTGGCGTGAAAGCCGGACAGACAGTCAGACAGAGATACTTTCGCATTTATAATATTAGTACCTATGTATAAAAAAAAAACGTTGCCCCACACTAGAAATTACTCCGGTGTCATGGGTGCGTTTACAAATATTTAAACTCACATATTTAACAGGCAGATTCGGTACAACTACCTGTAGTCCATAGAATTTTTTCTTTTCCGTGCGGGAATCGAACCCACGACATGCAGTGCAGCAGCACAGCCACTGCACCAAACGTGTCGTCAATTGTTGTTATTTTAAATGTTTATACTAAACCAAAGAGATTTTAAATAAGTAGATATTGCAATTTAATGTCTTTTTGCAACACAAATCCAACCACATACAACGCGGACCAACAAGCTTACATACGTAGCCTTGAAAAAAATGGCCCTAAGGCCAAATATAATTCTTTTGAAGGATATTATAAATGTAAAAATATTTAGTATATTTTCAAGGAGATTAAATAAATCAAACCTCAGTGTAGTTATATAAGAACCTTAAACAAAACAAGCTTCTAAGAAAATGGAGCCTGATTTAAATCGACCCTGTCACTCTGTTTGAGTAGCTTACAAGGTAACTGAAGTATTTGATTATAGTTTTGTTATATAAGCATGTAACAACATTCCTTTAGGTTGTTGTCTATTCCTCTTTGTCCTTTGGTAACACTTTAAGCTTTTGGCTTAACGTATCATCCGGCTGTCATATTTTAAAGTCGTCAGAAGGCTTAAAATTTGACTAGTGGTGAAGTGGTTCCAGTGTGGTGTCACTGATGTAAGTGGACTGTGATGGTCAAATAAGCAGCATATAAAGTACTGGTATTCAGCTGAAAACTGGAAACGATGCCATGAGCAGTGGGCAGATCGCCACCCGGTAAGGATCAAGTCTGGGTCGACGGCGCGTTTTGTTTCATCTCTAAGAGATGTCAGTACATCGTGACGGGGTCGCGGATTGGTTAAAAAAGAAACCGTGGCCCTGGCGAACAAGCAAGTGCAGAAACAAGGGTGGGTTTTATTTAGTCAGTAAAAGTCTGACACCCCCTTCCGCTCCGCCCACAGCGGAAGAGGTTTTTTTTTTTTTATTAATTTATAAACCAGCGCTTGACCGCAATCCCGCCTGATGGTAAGCAGTGACGCAATCGTTGATGGTAACGCGCACTAGTTTATTAAGAGCCTATTCACTCTAGCCTTGAAGACACTCAAATTGTAGTCGGACGGAAACACCGCCGCCGGTAGATTGTTCCAGTCCCTCGATGTACGCGGTATAAAGGAGAAGGCGAAACGCTTCGTCCGGATCGTAGAGGTGTTAATAACATAAGGGTGGAAACTCGCCGTACGACGGGTCGTCCGATGGTGGAACGGAGAAGGGGGAATTAAATCGTGCAATTCCCTCGCACACTCCCCAAAATGTATCCTATAGAACACCGAAAGGCTAGCTACTCTACGCCTGTGCTCTAGGCTTTGGAGACCAACTCGAGTTAAATCAAAGTCACCAATCAGCCTCTTCGCACGCCTCTCCACTGAGTCCAAAGTGGCCAGGTGACACTTAGCAGCACCAGCCCAAATGTGGCTGCAGTACTCCACACACGAACGGACCATTTAATGACTGAATGACGGGTATTTAATGACTTCTCATCCAGAAAAAAAAGACTTGTAACGACCCTGACATATTTGGGAATAGGCTTGTTTAGTTTACGAAGGAATGTTTGATACTCATAAACAACAGAAGCCCTGCAATTTAGTAAATTACTTGTGAAAAGATGTGACAAACAGCCAGACAGACTCGACAAACCCTTTTGATATATTAGAGTAGATTACATACAGACTAAATTATAGTTACGTCCTCTATGTTTACAGGTGTAGAAGTACCAGGGATACATAAACTCAAAAGCGGTGAGGTGTATAGAGATCTGGCATTTTGCCACATTGAGTCCAGTTGGTTCAAATCACAAAGGTGTGTGTACCTTTGTGATTTCAACTGGACTCAGTTTGTCACATAAATTGGGACGGCTATGTGACGTAGGCCTAGCAAATAGACTTCACCTAGACTTAGCTTCCTTTGAGGTTGAATTGTGGATATATTATGACTGGCTCTTTGCCATTCAGTGTCGGTATGACAATATGAAAATACGAAAGGTATGTCGACATTGCGAAAATAAATCTAAATAGTACTTATTGGTGTCCGAATGGAGTTTTGTGGTTATCTGGGTAGAATGTCTAATTACATTTTTAGTGACTGATAATAATGACTGGGGACATATACAACGTTAGTTTTTTTTTATACGAAACCTGAATATAGTTTGTTCACAATAAGCAACTGAATCGATTTCAATCCTTTTTACACCATGTTATATATTTTCCTAAACACATTTAGAAGTTGTTGCAGTGTGGTTACCGAACACACAACACAGTTCACTGTAGACCATAGTACTAGCGTAGTGAGACAGGGTGCGGTGCATTGACCATATTTTTGTTGGAACAACCAGGTAAACTTTGTGGTTTTTAATGATATCTTTTTGAAAGATTCTTTACTTAAAAATATTAGACACGTGTTTCAGGTTTCGCATATACATAAAATAACGTTGTAGAGGCGGGAAGGTAGAGTGAGTGAGGGAGAGGCAAGTTCTGCGTTTTCCCACTCCAAGTCGCAGAAAAACCCTGGACGTCGGGAGAAACAGCCAACTCCCGGCCAGCCGGCGTGGGTCTATGTATTTCGATGGCGCGTTTCGTTCCACGTGCGCATTAAAGAGATGTCATCTCAATGTGACGGGAATCACTAGGAGTTGTGCCCGCCAGGGCTGCGGATTGTCAAAAAGAGATAGCGTGGCCCTGAAATAGGGAAGTAAACAAAGTGAAACGGTTTTAGTATCTGAGAGTTGGCGTGAGGTCATTTGACGATTTTCGAAAGCGTTAAAGAATCTCATTTTCTCCACTGAAATTACGATCGATCATGTTCTAAATGACAATCATTGCATGATTTAATTCCCCCATCTCCGTTCCATCATCGGACAACCCGTCGTACGGCGAGTTACCACCCTTACGTTGATGACACCACAATGATCTGAATAAAGTGTTGCGTCTCTTTTTTATACCGCGTACATCGAGGGACTGGGACAATTTGCCAGCGGCGGTGTTTCCGTCTGACTACAATTTAAGTGTCCTAGAGGTTAGAGTGAAAAGGCTCTTAATAAACTCCCGCACTTTACCATCAACGTTGGCATCACTGCTTACCGTCGGGCGAGATTGCGGTCAAGCACTAGTTTAAAATTTATAAAAAAAGTAGGATATTTTTATAAAGACAATGCCTTTTTTTATTTCTTCCAGCAGATCCGCGAAACTTGAAAATTTGTCTGAGCCAAAGTTAAGGGTAAAAGCTAGTTGCAAACATTACTTCTAAGTAAGCTTTAAGCTTTGCAATGTCATCAAAGATTCATCATAGCCTTATCAGTAAGCAGCGGTTAATTCATTACCCTAATTACTTGTATCTATTATCTTAGACGTATCCATTTGGGAATATATTTAATGGGTCGCTTAATTTTAATCTGCCTAGACATTGAAGATAATTCAGTTATTAAGTGGTTGGGATTACTAGACTGTTTTGTTTTGATGTTTTGTGGGTTAGGGAGTATAATTATTGTCAAGAAACAAAGAAATTATGACGAACGACAACCAAAAAAACCATGGATATTATGATAGGGTTAAGACGGTGGTGACTAACTAGGTGATATTTAATAGAGAAGTATGAAAATTGAGAAAATATAATTATGATGATGGAGTATCATTATCATCAACCTTTTTTTATCATCCCACTGCTGGGCACAGGTCTCCTCTCATACAGAAAAGGATTGAGCGTAATCACCACGCTTGCTCAATGCTGGTTGGCGATTTCAGACTTATAAAGTCCAGGTTTCCTCAAAATGTTTTCCTTCACGTCAATGGTGAGTATGTATAATTGTTGTCAATTCAAAGTCAAATTATTTATTTAGTTTTTAATAGTTTTAGTTTCTATAGGTATATTTTTTTTAATAGATAATTGCTCACGCAGGGAAACTCCGAGTATAGCTCTTTCCATCGGCCTTTGTGTGAGCCTCTGTTGACACCTATTGTGAGCGACCAGATGAGGCAGTAAGGTTCTGGAGTGACGGCCACGTACCGGAAGACGCAGCATAGGGAGGATTTGGTGAAGGTAGCGGGAAGCCGATAGATGCGGGCAGCACAAAACAAATCATTCTAAAAAATGGTATATGTGGTTTTATGAAACCACGGTAAAAGTAAAACTTTTTTCACATTATAGGTAGATTAGATTCAGATATTCAATCAAAAATGAGTAACAGTCTATACACTACACAGTCAGCTACTGCGAACTATAGACGCCGCCATATTGGCCTTGGCTGCTCTGACGAGCGCCTTTCCGTTTATCGCTACTCCGCGGCCGACCGTCACGCGACATGCAACACACAAACGAAAAAGTTTGAGACGATGTAATAAAAGTTTCACTTTGAAATCATAACAATGAAAATATATCATAAGAAATATTCATACAACAAAATGTTGATAAGTGGATCAACATTTTCAATGCATGCGAACTTCATTAGGCTGCTGTGAAACACATCTAACTCATTCAAAATCATGTTATGGGGCGTAACAAGGCACAATATCCCTTAACGAAACTAATTGGCACGAAGTTTATACACGTGTATACGACAAAATACTTTACAGAATTCGAAATCGTGACCCGAACTCATTATTTCAGCCCACTTCTAGTTCCTTTAATTTGAGTTATAAATTAATCTTCTCTGCGGAACTCGCTTTCAGTTATATTTCAGATTGCTGTCCGACTAGTTTTAATTAATTTTCTGAGAATTATATACCTTTGGTTGTCAGGGCGCTTTTAGGCCTACGAAAAAGAGCCTAGAATTTTAATTCAAAGAAACAAAACCAGTTCTATCTACATAATAATAAGCCTGTCGATTGATGAAACCTGAAATTTAACGTACTTATTATGCTTTCTATGATCACAGTGATATTAAGGTAACGTAAGGAAGAATTGTCAACGAGAAAAACTCAAAAATCAAAACTTGTTGAAGAGAGGGAAAGAGTTTTTAAAATTGGTAATTTATTCAGAACTAGCTGCGCCCAAAGGTTTCACCCGTGTACGTTTCGATAGGTATTTTTTTAATATGCGCCGCTCCTATTAGTTGCAGCGTAATGTTATATAGCCTAAAGCCTTCCTGGATTAATGGGCTATCAAATTGGACCAGTAGTTCCTGAGATTAGCGCGTTTAAACAAACAAGCAAACTCTTCAGCTTTATATATTAGTATAGATTAAAATGTTATAACGTATCGTAAATAACAATTCATCATCATCAGCCAGCTATTCTACGTCATTTAAGTCGATCTTCAGCAAATCTCATCCAGCTGCTGCTAGCTATTTTTTTTTTAATAATTATAAACTAGCACTTGACCGCAATGCCGCCTGATGGTAAGCAGTGATGCGATCGTTGATGGTAAAGCGCACTAGTTTATTAAGAGTCTATTCACTCAGAAAAACTGAGCGAATAGGAAGGAAGACGGTAGGCTACAAGATGAGTTGGCGTTATAGCCCGTTATTCCTAAAACAAATTTATTTTGCGCTTTGTCAGTCGCTGATTACATACTGCATTTCATCGTGGGGCGGTGCACCGAAAACTACTATAAAGCAACTTGACGTTTCACAGAGAACCATACTGAAACTCTGTACTTTCGATGGAATGGCCTACCTGTATGCAAGAGGTTATCTCACCTAAAAACGGCTTTTATTCGTAGGTTTTACCCATTTTTGGGTCCTTATTCATATGGCAAAATTAATAAAGTTCTGGAAATATACTCGATTATTAGAATCTCGATGAAAAAGTCGGTATCTCTGTGGCTTTGGAAGTTGACGTACGACCAAACTGAGGATATAATGACTATCCTGAAATAGTGACGAAACAGTTTGTAAATTTCACCAAAAGAATCTACTAGCTAAAATTACTTTATTATTTACACACCCTCTAACACTCACCATACACATTACACACCTAGAGGACATCAAACTATCAAACTTTCAATGGTTTTTTTATTTGTGTTTAATTATGTTTATAGTTTAAAACTGTTTCCTTTTGTTATTAAGCTCATACTTGCATACCCAGTCAGAGGGCTTGAGGCGCTACGTGTTGAAACACAGGCTTTAAATCTAGTTCGGCAGCAGATGCTAATTGGACACAATTATTGTTATTAATTTATTCTAAGCATAATTTTATGTAGTTAAAAAAAAATTGTGTAACGGATTTACTTTTTTGATTTAATAAATATATTCATCATCATCATCACTATGAGTACACATTAGCTTAACTACTTTGATTTGAAATTATTTAATAGAAAATTTTTACAACGTGATTGCCACAATCAAAATCCTTTCAAGTACCGTCTCCCTCCAACACACTCAATCGAACCAATTACAATTGATTCAAAAACGAAAAAGGGACCAATTTTTAGCCTTAATGCTCACAGATTCAGGCCCAGAGGCAATAAGAAATACATATACGTGATATTTTATTGAGTAATAACACACACATTTTGCACCCATTTTGTTTGATGTACACGTGTCGCCGGAGGGCATCAGGTTATTCTGGATGTATCGGCAGCATATTGAGGTATTCTTGATTTAGTTATATGGTTCATTAAGTAGTCTAGTAACTTTGCTATGAAACCGTATTTTGGCATGCGAATTGGGTTGTACCCTAAAAATAATTTGATGTCCATCAGATAGATTTATAAAAAATATTAAACACATATTTTAATTTTTTCTTTCATTCTAATACTTAGGAAGATATATTGATTTGAAATGTCGTATGACGTCACGCCGTGGTACAAAATATACCACGTCGTGACGAAATTACCCCCACTCCGTAACTTTAATACACTATATCTCAGTAGTTTTTGGTAATTACGACAAAACAAAATACGGATCTTAATTTTTTTATTATACATAAGACGGACTAATTATTTTTTTTTGATTTTCATACCTTGGATACATACCCATTGTTCTGATTTGATACCAGACTTTAGATGAAGGGATAGTATGTATACATCGTGAATAACGATATCATTTTAATAAAAGTTGCTCATTTGATTTATGTAGTAGTGGGATAAACGCTGTGACGTTATTTTGTAATGGCGGCACGAGGACAGAGAAAATGAAAAATTGTTGAACAGACTTCGGATTGAGACGCAAACCAGGGCACTTCTCCGGGGCGAAACTGTCGGTTTGCCTATTTAAATTCTTATTGTCAAGATTGGAGGGTATATTCACACATGGTGCTTTAATTCAAAACTTCACCCACAAAATAGGCCACCGGTACCACCAGACCAAGACGGTGACGACCCTACCGCTCTGCTGTCGCTGACGTCGTCATGTACATATATTGAGCAAGCGTGGTGATTAGGATTACGCTCAATCCTTCTCTGTATGAGAGGAGACCTGTGCCCAGCAGTGGGACGATAAAAAGGTTGATGATGATGATAATATAATATATAACTTAACGAAGACACTCTTTTTAAGAAAATAATAGTTAATAATATGTTTAGTATGTATATGGATGGCTATACGATATGGGGAAGAATATGGATATACTATGTGACAAATAATATGGATAATAATGGGGTGACTACCGCAATAAAGCCTAAAATTAGTATGTAAGAAAAATATGGGACACTTTCCCTAATAAATTGAAATAAAGTCAGGAGAATGACGGAGACACTATATTTAAGAGGTTACTCTTAAGCATCGCGAATGACGTTAGTACTTTAAAAAAAACCGGCCTAGTGTTCCGTACCATTGATAGTAATAGTAAGTATAATTAAAGGATTTAAGTTATTTGTATGAAAGATTACGCGGTAATAAGCTGTTTACGATTTACGAGGTATTAAAAAAAAACTAGGTACTAGATCTCGTTCAAAACAGTTTTCGTTGGTAGTTTTTATAGTAATGTAAATCATATGTTTTTTTTAGATTTTTCATTTTCTTATTTTATATTTTAGAAACCTCAATATCACTTTTGAATACCTATCCATAGATACCCCACACGTATGTGTTTGATGAAAAAAAAAAATTTGTGTTTCAGGTCTTAGTATGGGGAGCTCCCAATATTTATTATTATTTTTTTATTTTTGCACCAAGATCTTAATATGGTTCACAGAATACATCTACGTACTAAGTTTCAACAGTATAGCTCTTATAGTTTCGGAAAAAAATGGCTGTGACATACGAACGGACAGACAGACATGACGAATCTATAAGGGTTCCTTTTTTGCCATTTCGCTACGGAACCCTAAAAAGTACTACATATTCCTCTGAATTATGTATAAAGCTTTTAAAGCAACTTTTTCTCTGAAGTTTTGCTCCACAACTTTCCACTCAACACTTTGTGTTGCCATCTCCGGCTTGAAGTAACAAAATTCTTTAACATGACTATTATTTTTTACATCACTAACAACTTTCCCAAGTCTGCAATGCAGATATTATCTTAAAGAACTTCAAGAAACAGTTTTCACCTACATTATGTTAGGCGCCAGTGGATATACATAGATATACAGCCTTCGTATTTTTGGCAGGCGCCTACCTCTTACATAAAATTACTGTTACAAACTACAGGCCTTCTGGCAATCACCATTTGCTATATACTTTTATGAAAAAGTCGATATTTATATGAATCGGCGTCTTTTGCTTCTAAAGTGGAGAACAGAGATGTAATACTGGTTATATAGGAGCTATCCTATCAACGCTTTTAGGTAGGAATAGGTATTGGTACCCTTTCGTGGAGGAACAATATTATTTCCCTTGGGCCCAGGAGAAGCGTTACATATTTTGGTTCATATAATAAAAAATAATTCTGTAAATACCATACCGAATTCCCTCTGACACGTTTACGTATCTTTCAAAGCGATCTGATCTGGCTTGGACTAGTTTCTGTATTACGACTTTTAAAATACAATACTGCAGTAGAGATAAAATCATGAATGTTATTGTAATTCTTTAGGCGTTCATGGGTATATAACAACAGACGCATGGCTCGATCAAAGCCGTTGATCCCTGCTGCCATTTGTGGGTCTTTGACAGTCGTTAGGGGAGGTCGGAAGCCCTAAAGTCTGATAATCAGTTTTTAGCAAGAGGTATCTTGTTGCTATGAAGGTTAAATAGGCGGTGACTCCATTATAAGGAAACATCCTGGTACTCAACTGTATCCGATTAGAATGAAAGCTGACCCCAATTCAGTTAACTTGCATAACGTAACGTAATACTAAGTTTATACTAATTTAACTAGCACATATTGTTCCAGTACAAATCAAAGGCTTCCCTCTCCATATTCCACACAATTTTATCTTTTGCGACTACAGCATAAGACATAGTTTTGCGTGTAAGTTGCAACAGCAGCAGCATAATAATATCACCGATCCATTCCTCCGACTATTTTCCCTTCGGTCCCTTTATCACCGAAATACGCCGAGTTAACGATCTGCCTGTAATTGGTGAGATTACTCCGTGGCTCTTCGCAAAGCCAACTGTGAGCAAGATGAAACTCTCGGATATTCGCATTAAGTAGGATTTTTGGTTTACGTTTTCATCCATCAAAAATTGGGACTAAAGTTTTCTTTTCGTATAAAGCGTACAATGAAGTGGAAATTATTATTTTTTTAAATTTGGTATTTGAGGCGAATTCATTATTATACTTGGTCAAAAAGTTTCAGTTAGGCTAGAAATATGATTTCTATAAATTCGCTTTCATAAGCTCAGCTTCTAACAAGGGCTAACAGATTTTAACATCAAATATTTATAAACTATTTATCTTGGTATAAATAGAACGCCAATCCCCGTCATTGAAAACGTTCAAAATCTACGCTCAATTTCATCTCAATGACAATCATTGTCGAATACTTGTCAAACATGAAGGGATTTAACAGGTATTTTTGACAAATTGATACTGAGATCGGACTGTGAACGTTCTTCGCCCCTCTGAAATCTAACATCGATTCTTTAAAAAAAACATAATCTATATATATATATATAAATCAATGCCACTTTCTTTGTAATTTTATAACTCAAGAACGGACTCACCTATCCAAACCAAATATTTAGGCTTTGTTGTGACTGTTGAGTAGATGGTTTATGTGAAGTTAGGACAAAATCGGCCGAGCGGTTATTCATATATCATGTTTTTTACAATAAAGGAATTCAATGAACGATGGATCATCGTCTCATCTATATACATATAAAAATCATTCAAAAATCACTTTCTTTGTATTTTTTTAATCCACCAAAACTGAGTAATGGCATCGCATTGAAAAACTTATTGCCAATTTTAATTGAAGCTACGATCTTAAATGGTAAATCAGAGAGGAGAAGTTTGTTTGGTACCGCGTATCCCTATGATCCCAACTGATGTTGTTTGAGTTCAAACGATAACAATATCCTGTGCGTTTATTATTTGCTATGTCCATCAACAAAGCCCAAGGGCAAACATTTCACGTTTGTGCTCTGAATTTGGAGGAATCATGTGTTTCGAATGGCTAACTTTATGTTGCCTGTTCGAGCGTCAGTACCCCCAGTCGTTTGTTTAATAATCTAAATGTTTTGGATTAAGTTTTAAAATTGCTAGCGATCAAAAAAAAAAATATATTTTTGAATAAATATTTTTAATGAGCCAATAAATTTGTTTTTATTATTTCCCTTAATACGTAGAAGAAGAAGAAGAAAAAACTAATTAAAAAACAAAAGAGTCCTATCTCTTGACATTAATAAGTGAAAGTATATTTATTTTTTCGTTGCTAAGCCGCCTACAAACGATCTGGCGGTAATTAGTTAGATTATTCCGCGGCTACCACTAATTCCAGCAGCACTTTGATCCCTTGCAAATCGGTGATGAATAATTCTTAGTTATTAAAACTACTGTGGCTGTGAACTTGCGCTTTTGAACTTGCCGAACTGCTTAATTGACTAATAGGTTTTCTTTCAGTTTCAGTAGTAATGGTAATTATATATGTAATTTTAGCTTCATGTGGCATAAATATTTTGACTAATTTCGGTAGCTATGGCTTAGTTTAAGAACATCTTAAAACCAGAAGAGTATTTGAATACCATTAAACCTCCGCGTGACGCAGGTCCTCACCGGATACGGTTGTTCCCGATAAGGCGGGAAGAAACACCAGGGTGTCACCATTGTATGGATCGCCCTGAGAAGACGGTGGAGCATACGGTTGAGGTCTGCCCGGCTTGCGTAGAGCACCGCCGTGTCCTCGTAGCGGCGATCGGCGGCAATCTCTCGCGTCCGACCCTAGTCTGCGAAGGAGTGATGCTGGCAAAGGAGGTGTCGGAGCGCGTGAGGCAGCGGGAATCCTGGCGCCCTCACTCTACTACCCGCCTGCAGGAAACGCCCTGGTCGGGAGACAACACCGAACTACCCGGCCACAGGCCTAGGGCCTAAGGACCAGGCGCGAGTCGACGGCACGTCGTGTTTCACGCGCGCCTCAATGACACGTCAGCACATCGTGACGGGGTCCACGAGACTGATGCCTCCTGAGTCAAGGTTGCGGGTTGTTTAAAAAAGAAACCGTGGCCCTGGCGCATAAGCAAGTGAAGAAGCACGGGTGGGTTATAGTCAGTAAAAGTCTGACACGCCCGTTCGCTGCGCCCAGAGCGAGAGAGGTCATTTGATGATATCCCATCCAAAAAAGAAATACCAGTAGATATACTACTAAATTAGAGCCATTAAGCACTGTCGACTTGTCGTCAGCGACTCGGTCTATGGCGACCGTCACTTACTATACTTTATTAGTTATATAGGTCCTTAAGCACTTGATCGTCGGTCGCTTAGGCAACTTAACCTATATTTTAGTTGCTAAAGGACCGAGTCACCGGTCACCCGTCGAAATTGCGTAATGACCAATGGCTCTTATGAATCATACGATTACTAACATTTAGGAAAACTACTAAAAAATCTCATCTAGGCATCACTGATCGGGCTTAAGAACAAGATCTACCGGTAATTGGTTAGATTAATACGCAGCTCTCACTAATTCTAGAAGCCTAGTTCTTTGAGACAAAATGTACTGTTCTCAAATATTTAGAAGGAATAAAAGATTTTGTTGAAATAATAATAGTTTTTTTTTTTAATCTAGTTTAATTTAGTTTAGTTTTTTTGAATTACACGTACGATTCACAATAAATACTTATTATTTCTTTCAAATCTAATGCTAATGTTATCTCAGCGGCAATCGATATTAAAAAAATTATTTTGAAATAAAAGATGGTACTAATACTATCATAATTATTGTTCTATACTATATGTACCTAAGAATCATCATCATTATTTTCTTTTAATGCTCTTATTCAAATTTATATGGGGTCGACATAGCATGACTTTTTCGTCCATATTTTTTATTAGTCTTCCTCCGTAATCAATCCTTTTCCAGCCAAAGAATAGAATAGAATTCTTTATTATGTACTACCTTACCTATATACCCTTACACTTACCCTACCTTATACTTTACAGAACATAAATAGGAGGATTTCACAAAGGGTGTCATATGGGCGATCTTATTGTCTAGAACGATCTTTTACAGACAACCTTTGAATGGAAGGGGAAGAAGAGACAAATAGTGTGTCGGTCTCCGTGGCGTAGCGGTCAACACGCCTGCCTGCGACGTGGAGGCCCCGGGTTCGATCCCCGGTCAGGTCATGATGGAAAACGATCTTTTCCTGATTGGCCTGGGTCTTGGATGTTTATCTATATATGTATCTATTATAAATATAGTATCGTTGAGTTAGTATCCCATAACACAAGTCTCGAACTTACTTTGAGGCTAGCTCAATCTGTGTGATTTGTAAAAAAAAAAAAAAAAAAATAAATATTGGGTGCTCCCCATACTTAGAACTGAATTCTGCATTGTACGGACGACAGCAGGTCAAGCTACCCGAAACTGTCAGATATTCCCAATCAACCTTGAGCCTTCATGTTTTAGAGATAAAGTTGAAAATCGGATAAAGAAATTTGACAGTTTGTAGTAGCTTGGTGTGCTGTCGTCTGTACTAACATATAAAAATATGACATGTCCATAAAAATTGATTAGTTATATAAAAACTATTGTAACACGTGGGTATATGAACAATGTTAGTCCAGTGGTATCGGATCAAGTTCATGAGTTATAGTGGGTTCAATCCCAGACAAGCGATTAACTTTAAGTTGATAATTTCATTACCATGGCTCTCAATTATGTCAATCCCTAGTATGGAAACTTAATTGGCACTGATTTGATCTTAGCAAGCGACGAAATATTATCGCCAAGCGATTCGTCGTGTTCCGGCATGATGTCTGGTGAAGCCACACGGAGGACGGGTCTGAGCAGTTGTGTTGCAATGTGTGCCGGGTACGATGCATCAAATGTTGTTGTGTCGGGAGTTTGGTCGTTGACACATCACACAACCACATCAATCTCCCTCTGGCGCAACATCGGTGGCAGTGTTGTTGGGTTTAACATTGCACACCTCGCACAATTTATTACGAAAAAAAATCCTGTAAAGCTTATTATTATAATTAATTAAGAAAAACGGTTACCTAAACAAAGTTTAATTTTCCACAAAATTTAAACTCTTAAGATAGCTTTGATCGCCAGCGGTCTAACGAGACAGGGCTTCATTAATCAAATGTTCATAATTACTAAAAAAAGCTCACTGAATTTAGAAGAAATGATTAATGTATTAAACTACTTTAAAGCATCATTGAGTTGTTCAAGGGTTGATGGGTTGGTTGGGATGAGGAGTAACGTTTATATTTAAATTTTAATAAGTGCTTTTCAGTATATAATATCAAAGAACTGTGCGATGATATGATTTATTTCCCAACAATAACACAATAACAGTAGAATTATTTATTTCATCAAACACATACGTGTGGGATATCTATGGATAGGTCTTCAAAAATGATATCGAGGTTTCTAAAATATATTTTTTTCTATACCGAATAGTTTCCGTGACAGACGCTTCCAAAGTGGAAAAAAGTTGCCCCCCCCCCTCTAACTTTTAAAATAAGAAAATGAAAAATCTAAAAAAAAAAACATATGATGTATCTACATTACTTTAAAAACTATCAACGAAAATTGTTTTGAACCAGATCTAGTAGTAACTAAATTTTTTAATGCTTCGTAAATCGTAAACCGCTTATTACCGCGTAATCTTTCATATAAATGACTTCCATCCTTTAATTTGATAAATCAATGGTACGGAACCCATTGTGCGTCAGTCCGACACGCACTTGGCCGGTTTTTTAATATTAATTACGACAGGATTGTTTTCAAAAATATAGTATAAAAAAAAGAAAAGAATAGCATATATGTAGTTTGGTTTTAATAATCGACATTCATGTCAAAAGATATTTAGGAAACTAAAAAGTAGGTTGATATCGCTCCTCAAAAATTGCGATGTTAAAATCCCGAAACAAAATGTTTCCCTATAAAGCTCACATGACGCTGTACTCTCAAAAAGATTATGCAGGAGGGACGGATAAAAGCGCACCTGTGTTATACTAATAACACAGACTACGAAATCCGTAGAGAAGGGACATTCTGTGTATTCCTGAGGCTATTTTTACATAGATAATACCAACATAAAAATCTAAAATCACAGCATTTATTTCATACTAGCGGCTACCAACGACTTCGTTTGCTTGGAGTTAGTTATGCTTTTCTCCTATTGGTCGTAGCGTGATGTTATATAGCCTAAATCCTTCCTGGGTTAATGGGCTATGAACAGCAAATAGATTTTTTCAAATCGGAATAGTGGTTCCCGAGATTAGTGCGTTCAAACAAACAAACTCTTCAGCTTTATATATTAGTATAGACTACAGATAAGGCAATTACGAGTACTTATGAACTGTCAAAGAGTCTGTAAGTCAAAATGATGAGGCTGGTAGTCCATTCCAAAGCATAGATCATAGAGGAGAACGGGCAAGTAACTCCATGAGTGTCCATCAAAACGTTTCCCCACACTAGGAATTTCTCCTGTAGGTATCATGGGTGCGTTTACAAACATATAAAGTAACATACACACATCAAAAGTGTCTAGGGATCAACATATATTTTTGCAATAACTTTTCTCCTGATTGATATTAATTAAAATTTTCTTTAAGGATTCATCAAATAAAGTGTTTTCGTTTGTCACAGTAACGATAAACCAAGTCACCTTTGCATTAATAAAGAAATTTGCCATTTTCCTAATAAAGGGATATTTGACATTTGAACCACTAACACAAAAGTTCGAAAAAAAGACTGAAATAACAGTTTTCTCTAAAATTTTATTGGGTAACTTAAACAATTAATAATCCGTGTTTCTACCGCGAACACTAACAACACAAGAACATCGGTTTGGTATACTCAAAATGAGTTCATCCAAATCACGCTGTGGAATGGCCGCCCATGTTCGTTGCAACAACAAAAAAAGGTCTTCTTGCGACTGGATACCCTCCATATTCGGCAGAGCTCTTCTCTGTAGCATATCCCATGCATGCTCAATCGGGTTCAAGTCTGGCGACTGAGCAGGCCAGGGCAGGACATTGATGTTAGCTGCGGCGAGAGTCTGTCTTACAACTCTTGCGGTGTGCGGTCGTGCATTATCATGCATTAGCTGAAATAAGGGACTGATTTGCACTTGTAGAGGAACGATGACGTCTGATACAATCGTCTCAGCATAAATTTGAGCGTTGAGGTTGCCTCTGATCCAAATCAACTCAGTTCTTCCGCCGATCCAAATACCCGCCCATACCATGATGGTTCCACCACTATAAGGATGGACTTCCTGGCAGGATTTTAATCGCTGTTGGCGTCCAGGGGTTCTCCAGTGTCGTATACGTCTTGTATCCGGTCTCATACCAAAACGAGACTCATCAGAAAAGCACACGAAACGCCATTGTTCTTCTGCCCAATTTCTGTGTTCAAGAGCCCATTGATATCGAATCCTACGATTGTGCATTGCTATAGGTGGTACCCGTAGCGGTCTTCGGGAATGAAGGTTCACTTCATGCAAGCGGTTTCTGACTGTTTGGTCGCTAATTAAGTTCCCTGAAGAGTGATGAAGCCTCACGGCTAACATCATGGCGGTTATTGTTGGAGCTCTTCGAGTTAAGATTTGAATGTATCGGTCTTGTCTCCGTGTGGTGCAGCGATACCGTCCTCCATGGCGCTCAGCCACGGTACCAGTGCTTCGGTAACGTGTCCAAAGTCGACTGATAACACTCTGACTTGTATTCAGAGCTAAAGCCACAGTACGTTGCCGGGAACCAGCTTCTATCATTCCCACGGCTCTGAGCATTTCTTCCCAGCTTAAATGACGTCGCCGCTCCATAATAACGTTGGTTTTAATCAGTAGTAGGGAAACAGTAGCACTAATAATGTCTTCAATGCGTTGTATGTTTTTATAGGGAAAATATTGACAGCTGATTTTCATCTTTTACTCGAATTTGATTCACAGTTCCTGATTCAAATTATGAAATGCACCAAAAAGGATCCATATAAATTTATAAAATCATAAATTTATTACAAAGCCACATCTCAATCTCAAGAAATCCGCATAAAAATGCTTGATCCCTAGACACTTTTGATGTGTGTACATACTATGCTATACTTATTAGTTATTTCTAAAGTGGTGTGGACTAAATTTTCATATACATTAATATATCAGTCAAAATTCTGTCTTATATCAGGAAACATCACGCTGTTATAACCACAACTTAACTAAACCACAACCGACAACACCAACAACAAAGGGGTTAAACTGTAGGGTACGAAATACCTTTATGTATTTCGTTCTTTAGTTCAAAGATCTTTGAACTGTATAACGAAACTTTAGGGGTTATTATTATAGTTGTCTGGAAAATAGTTACATTAACTTTGGATATTATATTATGTTGAACTTTCGTATATACATTTTTAGGGTTCCGTAGCCAAATGACAAAAAACGGAACCCCTATAGATTCGTCATGTCTGTCTGTCCGTATGTCACAGCAATTTTTTTCCGAAACTATAAGAGCTATACTGTTGAAACTTGGTAGGTAGATGTATTCTGTTAACCGCATTAAGATTTTGATGCAAAAATATAAAAAATAGTAATAAATATTCTGGGTCCACAATACTTACAACTGAAACTCATTTTTTTTTTCATCAAACACATACGTGTGGGGTATCGACGGATAGGTCTTCAAAAATGATATCGAGGTTTCTAAAATATTTTATTTCTAAACCGACAACAGTTTGCGTGACAGACGCTTCCAAAGTGGAAAAAAGTTGCCCCCCCCCCCTCCCCCTTCTAACTTCAAAAATAAGAAAATCAAAAATAAAAAAAAACGAGTGATGTAAATTACTATAAAAACTACCAACGAAAATTGTCGGATCGGAAACCGCTTATTACCGCGTAATCTTTCATACAAATAACTTAAATCCTTTAATTTCATAAATCATTGGTACGGAACCCTTTGTGCGTGAGTCTGACACGCACTTGGCCGGTTTTTTTTTAATAAACTAATGCTTGACCGCAATCCCGCCTTATGGCATATAATCATTGATGGCACGCTAATTTATTAAGAGCCGATTCACTCAAAAAACTGAGTGAATAGGAAGAAAGGCGGCAGTTGAGCGAGGTGATTCAATGCTAAACCCAACAACACGACCAATGATGCCAAAGGGAGATTGATCGCAACACAACTGTTCAAATCTGTCCTCCGTACGGCTTCACCAGAGGGAGATTTATCTGGAGACTCTGCACTAACTTCCGACACAACAACAATAGGGTAGTTGACTAAAAAAAACTAATTAGTCCGTCAGTCAAATTTCCAAAAAAATACTAGCCACGATTTTTTTCTATCATCACAAAAACAAAAAATGAAGACGACACAGTGCGTTGAAAACTCGTGTGACGTCACTGAACGCTACACTTTTTAGCGAGCAGTGACGTCACCAGCCACCACTCCTGATCTTTGATGCCTTTTATATTTGTCATTTTTTATTGATTTGGTAAAACAAAATATACGTATCCAATATTTTTCCATAATCTGAATGACGGACTAAATAGAATCATTTTTTTTTACCCAGGAAGTATCCCTATTGGCGCATTGTACCCGGCACACATCGCAACACAACTGCTCAGACCCGTCCTCCGTACGGGTCGTGTCAACCTGCTGGGTAATTGCGTAACCCACTTTCAGTAGCAATTGACAGTGTCATTTATCATTTTGACAGTTTAACAAAATTCATTGCGTTAATTACGCTGTTGAGCAAACACATTTTTAGAATATACGGAGCAATAGAATGTGCTACATAGTAATACTAACGACCCGCCCCGGCGTCAAGCGGAAGCAATGCTGATACTAAATAGACTACAGAAAAACTGTGACCGTAGTATAAAAAACATAGCGGCGCGGCGTGCCGTTCCCGGTCGGCCCAGACGCGACGCCCCGCAATAGGGATGTATCCAAGGTATGAAAATCAAAAAAATAATTAGTCCGTCTTATAGATAATAAAAAAAATTAAGACCCGTATTTTTTATTTTGTCGAAATTACCAAAAATTACTGAGATATAGCGTATTAAAGTTACAGAGTGGGGGCTAATTACGTCACGCCGTGCTATATTTTGCACTACGGCGTGACGTCATGCGACATTTCAAATCAATATATCTTCCTGAGTATTTGAATGAAAGAAAAAATAAAAAATACGTGTTCAATATTTTTTAGAAATCTATCTGATGGACATTAAATTATTTTTTAGGATACAAGCCAATTTTTAAATCTGTAATATCTTGAAAAATATTCATTTAAATCATATGCTGTAAAGGCCGATATAGATCTATATTAAATCAACAATGTATTTAAGGTATTTAATTGGATCAAGATTAATGCTGTATTGGTTAAAATCGCTTCGAAAATTAGCCGGTATTTGACGTAAAAAGTACATAAATGACAAAAAAATGTTATTGTGGGATATCCATAAGAGAAAAACATATACCATCGTTGACTTTTTTATAGTCCTTTTCAATGTGTAGAATATTTAGTACATTATATTGATAAATCTCGTAGGGTTTAGCCTGCATTTCACTGTAAACACGGAAAAAATGTAATTATTTACGATTTTACATTAGAAACCTCAAAAATAATAGTATTTCTCCACAATTTAATGCTTGTTATTATACATATAAACCTTCCTCTTTAATCAGTTTATTTATTAAAAGAACCGCATCAAAATTCGTTGAGTAGTTTTAAAGATTTAATCATACAAAGGGACATAGGGAAAAGAAAGTGACTTGGTCTTATAATGTCTAGTGATGCTTCAAAATGATTCCAAGTGATAGTAATAATGAGTTACGTATGTAATTAGGGAGCTGGTTTCATAACACGCCCCGCCCAAAACTCCGATTCTATAAATTCGAAGTCTATCTATCCATCTACCAAGTACCGTGATTAAGTCAGCCAGTGATTACACCAGTTCTGAACCGTGTGGTGTGGTTTACACGTTCAATAATGCAAGTTTTTCCGGCAGGTGCGGATAACTACATTGTAAACCGATCCGTTGTTCGATACAATGAAAGATTAAATGGACGAACGAAAAATTACATGAAGAAGAAGCGATTTATGGTTTGAATTCATTTGTTTCTAAAGAAAGAAAGAAAATACATTTATTTATTCAGCTCAGACTTGACACACAATACAATACATCTAGAATAAACACACATTGGGTAGCAACAAAAAAATAATAAAAAACATAAAACAAATAACCAAATAATTAAATCAAATGAAAAAGCCAAATAAAAATTTAAAAAAAAAACCCTTAAACCCTTGTGCAAAAAATAGCAGCAAAGTGTGCCTCGTGGCTGCACCAAAAAGGTCCAGTTCAGCAAAAATGCCAGACAACTAGTGCCTGACGCTGGTTTTCAACTGAACCTGATGTGTGGTGACAGATTTAAATCAATTTTAGACAACAGCATAACATGTGTATTCATAATTAAATAAAAATAAAGATTATGAATCACTTATAAAAACCGGCCAAGTGCGAGTCGGACTCGCGCACGAAGGGTTCCGATTTAAAAACGGCAAAAAAAAAAATCACGTTTGTTGTATGGAAGCCCCCCTCCAATATCTGTTTTATTTTAATTTAATTATTTATTTTTAATTTTAATATATTAACCAAATAATGTATAACTATTACGGAAATATTTACACTGGTCTGGTCGTGCCTCGCAAAGCACGTTAAGCCGTTGGTCCCAGTTGCCATACGCAACATCTAATGGCAGTCGTTATGGGTTCTTGGAGTCCTCAAAAGTCCAACAATTCATCTACCTGCAATGCTTCGATGTCGCCTTCGGGTTGTGGAGGTCAGACGGAAATCGCTGCACGGAAAATAATGAAGTTTAGCCAAAATCAGCAGTTAATACTGGTAAAGCGGACCCCAGACTCCATAGCTGAAAAAACTACGGTTGCGACTGGGATTAACGCTGAGATTATGATGATGATGATGATAAATGTCTAACTATTACGGTTCATGCGATACAGCCTGGTGACAGACGGATGGACAGACGGACAGCGAAGCCTTATGAAAAGAGTTCCGTTTTACCTTTTAAGTACGGAATTGTTTTCGGGTAGTCTGTACAGAAATAAATATATAATTTGTAGCGGTACCTACAAACGCCACAAAATGAACGACGCGTCATTCTGGCGTCACACGAATTCTACATCTCGCAATCAGAGTTTACCGTGCAATTCGCATACATACAACTTGCCAATTTCAAGCATTGGGCAAGTGCCCGCCAGACATAATACCCGTCTGGTCGGAGGATCCTCCCTTTTCTATGGAGGATGAGTGAGCTTTACTCCCTGTTCCTCATGCCTCCACAAATTCATGCATTTATATTGTTCAGAAGTTAAAGTGTGAATATTACGGATCTATGAAGGTAGTTGAAAAAAGTTTTATATTGTCTGTCGAAGAGCAGCGTGTTTCGGCGCGGTATTTACTTTTTATGTATGTCATATTATGCTTTTCCCTATTATTAACACTTACATTACACTTAAGAAATATAAAAATAATGCTTAGTTCTTTTGTGTTACACTAATTTTATTTAGTATGTGAAGTAACTTATAAGCTGGCTAACTGTTTATCGTGTTAAGGTTTCGTGGTTTCGTTTCGCTTTTGGCAGACATGACATGACAAAACAACATTTTCACTGCTTGACCCCAAAACTGATGTTATAAGCTTATATTTTGAGAATGTAAGATGGCAATTGACCACAGTATTACCTACGTTATTTATTATGAATCTAGACTTGGATTTAGATTAAATCTAAATGTGTGGTGCAACATCGTTGGTCGTGTTGTTGAGTTTAACATTGCATCACCACGCTCAATTGCCGTCTTCCTTCCTATTCCCTAAGTTTTTTTTAGTGAATAGGCTAAATAAACTAGTGTGCTTTACTATTAACGATTGCATCACTGCTTACCTTCAGGCGGGATTGCGGCCAAGCACTAGTTTACAATTATTAAAAAAAAATCCTTTACCACAGGGTACGGTCTACTTTTTTCAAGTGACGCAACGGAATCAATCAGTCTAGCCAGATCGAATGTGCTTGGTTGTAACATATAGCACTATAGCATGCTATGACTACAGTATGGAGCTGGATTTGAAAAGTATTCTGATACATACTTTTCCGATCCCTGTATTCTTAACTAAGTTGAAATCTAGTACTTGTGAGTACTTGAGGGCACGCTTGGTTATTTTTTTTTTTTTGGGACAAAACCCGCCAAAATTTTTCCCACCCACTGCAACTCCTGAAAGCCAGAATCAATAGTGGAGACCGCCAGAAAAACGCCGAGCAATGAAGCTCGACGAGTCCCGGAGAAACGATTCAACTGTCTTGGGTCCCGCAACGAAATTAATCAGAAAAGAATAGCGGAGGAGTAAGAAAAAAGATATTTTTTCCACTTCCCTCCATAACAAGCAGGAGACAGAACAGAACTAGGCCAATCGGCACAAAGGGACATTGTAGCAACTGGGAGAAGCCCAGATTACCAAGTATCACGGAATAATAATTTGATTAAGGTAATGGGTCCTAAGTAGGTATGTGCTGTTATAATTGATTCCAATAAAAGTATGGCAAAAGCGCCTGAACGCACGGAAATTGGTTCTAGTTTCTACAAGGTCCATATAATAATCGACTCCGGATATAACTTGTACACTATCCAACATAATATTGCGTTCATTCTGTCAAAGAATACACTCCCACAAGATGTGATGAAGAACATTGACACAAAGGCGAAGCGTCGACTGTAGATTTACCTATGGTGAAGCCATATTGATTACTATGGAATTTTGGACCGTTTGGTAGTAAACTTGGAACGATCAGGCGCTCAAGAAGTTTCCCCAAAGATGGTAGAAGTGTGATAGGACGATATGACTTCGGATCATCCGGTGGTTTGTCACCACATTTTGGTATTGTTCGTATGAAACCGCGTCGCCATTTACGATGAAAAACGCCTTCAGCAATGCATCCGTTGTATACAGTTAAGATGGCATCACCCGCTGTTTTACACGCTTCTTTAATCATCCTATTAGATATTTTATCTTCACCTGATGATTTGTTGACCGGTAGTTTTCTAACAATATTTATAAATTCGTCATTAGATGGTACGTCTGACATTGGTGATTCAGGTGGCATAGGAGCCCACGCTCGAATCTGTTGGTGGTAGTCGCTATCGTTAGCCGGTGAATCATCAGGGATAAGTCTATTAATTAGTACTTCTGTTGTTTCCTCTATGCCTGTGGTATGCTTATCATTAACTTTAATGTTTTGAACGTATGCAAGGTCGACCGATCTGTTAGCTTTAAATTCATGATATAAGGGAGACCACGGACCCTCCCTGTCAAGTTTGTCAACGATTTTCCGCAACAAGTTACCCTTAGATTTTTCCACCGATGCTTTGTAGCGTGACTTGGCAACTCTAAAAACATTTAAAGCGAACGTAAGAAGATCTCCAGTAGTCTTTCGGCTCTTGAGTTTATTTAACTATCTACGCGCTCTGCGATATCTTTTACGCTGTTCAACTAAATAATCACTCCACCAGTCACATCTACAAATATTGGACATAGATCGGCGACCAATGGCGATGTCAGCACAGTAGGTAAAGGTTTCTGACATAATGTCAGCACTTTCTTCGGCTGACGGCTTGGTTAGAAGATTGCCTGCTCCGCTGCGTGTCGTAAATGTGTAGGCTATTGCTTAGATTCATACCTAACTAACTGCGCCGCGCGGTTTCACCCGCGTAGGTTTCGAGATGTTTTTTTTTATATGCTTTGCTCCTATTAGTCGCAGTGTAATGTTATATAGTCTACAGTCTTCCTGAATTAATGAGCTATCTAACGCATAGAGAATTTTTCCAATCGGACCAGTAGTTCCCGAGATTTTAACGTTCAAGCGTTTTTAGCGTTCAAACAAACAAACAACCTCTTCAGCTTTATATATTAGTATAGGTACATGCTTACATGAATATATATTTATGTATAGAAAACAACTCACATATATGTATGTATGTAAATAACACATACTGCATAGATACATGCTACACAATGTTTGAAAAAACATAAATAATAATAGGTGTACAAATAAGTTTCATTAAACACTCAAAAATCAATCGAATCGAATAATTCTACATATAAGTGATTCAAATCCAGCGCATAGGGTGATTGGTTGGTACCTAGTTTTATCCAGCGGATTCTCGAAACTAGATCGGCAGTTTTGAAGACAGACAACGCACGCGATTGGGCGCGGCGCGATTATTTGGAACTCACACGATCAAGTATTTAACTATATCTATTAATATACACGACAATACAACACAGAACTCACTACATAACACTTAATACAATGCCAGCAATTGGAACGAGCAACAACGGGTAAGTCCTTTCAATTGTCATAAAACCTTGTAGGCAGGTGGCTGTTGACACATTTTGTAAGGGGTGGACTTGTGAGGCATTGGGGTATTGCAAGGCTCATACCGGTAGCTCAGAGCGGATTATATATTTGTGATATCAAGAGCGTTGGCTTCTTGGCTGCCGTATTAAACATCTACCTTTTATCTTCCTCGAATAATGCTTCCAATTCCGTGTCTACCTACAATTTTGGTCTTCCTCTACGTTCTTTGTCTTCACAGTTTCTAAACTTTTGAAACCACTCACGACAACTTCTCTCTCTTAAAGCAGCTTCACCATAAGCTTCTATAGGTAATAGATGGGCCTCAGCTGCAGATTTCTTCAAATGAAATAAATAAGTTCCCGCAAATTATGCTTATGCGGCATTGCTTGACATTTTTGTGTGTATGTTTTTACCGATCCGTCCGAACTTATGATTTTACATCTGACAATTTCAACGAAACCTCTTAGTAAGGGCTTCTTTTGTTAAACGGCGGAAACTTATTTGGACACCTAATACCTTACACCTGTGCGTATATAGCCTTATGCTTCCGCACGTTTTATACACCCCCTTAGCTATGCCAACAGTCCAGCCGTTAGCGGAGCCCTGACGCCCGCTCTTCTACACACGCGAGTTCGCAGAATCGAATGGTAAATGGCTTGCTATCGCCGCCGCCTCCAGCCCGAGCTCTCAAGCCTAGCCCCTCCGTCCTACAGCTAGTCTACGGCTAGCTAGGCCGCGTCCAACGACGATTTCATACGCCTTGCATATATTATTTAGTAAAAATACACATTGTACAGACGACAGCACATCAAGCTAATACAATCTGGCAAATTTCTTATTAGATTTTCAACTTCATCGCAAAAGCGTTAAGGCTCAAGATTAATTATTGTGAATATTATCTAAGTGTAACTTGACCTGCAGCTGTCATCCATACATTACTGCTTATCATCATCGTCTCAGCGTTAATGCCAGTCACATTCGAAGCTTTTTCAGCTTTGGAATCTGGGGTCCGCTTTACCAGTCTAACTCCTCATTTGGCTTAAGTTCGATATTTTCCGTGAAGCGACTGCCGTCTGACCTCCACAACACGTAGGCGATATCGAAGCATTGCAGTTAGACCAATTGTTGGACTTTTGAGGACTTCAACAACCTGTAACGACAGCCACTAGATGTTCGTATGGCAACCGGGACCAACGGCTTAACGTGCTTTCCGAGGCACGACCATACCAGTGCAAATATTCATATTCATGCATACAAATATTTGCTCTGCGTAGGGATCGAACCCGTGCCTCTTTGAGCAGCAGCCACGTTCGCTACTGCTACGCCATGGAGGCTGTCGGCCATACATTACTGTTTCTATTAAAAAAAAAAAAACAATAAAAATTTAAGTTTTCTCCACAAATTTATTCATATCCACAATTAACGATGTAAATTTAACTTACAAATTAGGTACAGATTCTATTGATTAGATAGACTTTACTTGATTTAAATCGCTTACTATATCTTAGCCTTCATCAAACTCTAACCATTTATTTCCATTTAATCTTTTACAGACCATTTGCGGGGGAGTAATGGTGGCCCAGTGAAAATGGCCGTGACTAACGAGTACGAGGTTGTAAGTTCGAGGAGTTTTACTTTGTGTAAATTATGTCATGGATACTGCTCCCAAAACGGTGAAAGAAAATATTGTGATAAAATCAGCATGTCTCGGAACCAAAAAATTCGAAATCATTTGACGTCTACTTACAATGCAATGAACGATCCAGCTGAATGCGGTTCAGATGTTTTACACAACGCAGTTGTTTTGTAAAAGGCGATACCTTGTTTTTTTTTGGGTACATATTTAAATGGCCCCGTAGGTGCCATTTGAATGTGTTAAAGTTTGGGATTTTGCCCTCATTAAAACTACAGCAGTTCCTAGAATCCATATGCGACACTTCAGGATTCAAGGTGTAAAATAGTAACCTATCGGCATCGGGAACAGCGTTCAAGCTACCGGCGGTCCCGGCTCCAGCGAGAGGAACCTCGTGATAATGAAAGACTTGACCCGAAGTACCTTCTGTAAGTACCTTCTACTTTCTAAATCAAGCCCTTGATCTAGCTGCCTAACAAGAGCCTCCTGAAAAGTTGGTCGAGGCTCTTGGCTATTGGCTGTCACGACTATCGGTATAATGATTGCAGAATCTACATCCCACATGTTAACCACCACGCAAGCTCAGTAAAGATACTAGGTGTTTCATTAAAAATTAATTAAACATTCTATAAAAATGATGGGAATACCAAGATGCTCGTCTTTTCGAAGATACTTTTCAAACGGATATCTTAATATCCGTTAGAAAAGTCGTGTAAATAGTTCTTGGAAAATAATATCGACGTTTTAGAAATTGAAAGAATATGAGGGGCTCTTATCTAAATAATATCAGGTCGACCTGGAAGTAAGTACTGCTAGAACTCTATTTGAAATAACCATCGCTGACATGATAGCAGATAAGCACTCCAGGCCGTATCTGGAGCGGTTCTGCCTCAAAGTAGCTAAAGTGGCCATTGAACGAAATCGCACAAGGGCAGTGCAACCCAGCAATCTGCCGTCGGCAAGAATGATTGTGTAACGTAAGTGAACAGTTGTTAGTATAAAGTAGAATGAAAACGTAATGTAAATAAGAATACTAAATGTATGTAGATATGGTAAGAGTGAAATAGATTGTAAATAGTTATTATTAAGACATGTAAATAAGATGAAAAGAATAAGGGAAAAGAGCAGCCCAAAAAATCACTAGCCGCATAAAACGGATGACTAAAAAAAATATGCAAAACAACGAAACGACAACGAAGGAGAAGAGACGGCAAAAAAAAAACGAGTGTGCTTATGACCACACGACTGAAGTGAAACTTCTTTTGCACCATCTGTATGTATATATATATATATGTGTGTACAATATATACATGTATACACATATACATATATTAATTTTCTATAAATATTTAAATTTATTTCATGCTTTCATTTATAAATTAATATTTTTGCATAGACCTCCAATTTAAAAAAAAAAAAAAAAGTGGATTCCCTCGGGGCCAAAAGGTCGGGCTCTTCCTCCTGAATCAGGGGACCCCAAACTCGGGTAGTCCACGACCTCTGGTTCCCGAGATAATCCACGGGGGGGTGAGGTAACTAAAAGGGGTCGGGGAGGGGGATAGGTTTCGTGGGGTTGCGGGGGGGAGGGGGAGGGGTAGAGGAGGGGAGTGGATTCCCTCAGGGCCAAAAGGGCGGGCTCCTCCTCCTGATTCAGGGGACCCCAAACTCGGGTAGTCCACGACCTCTGGTTCCCGAGATAATCCACGGGGGGGTGAGGTAACTAAAGGGGGGGGGGTAGATTTCGTGGGGTTGCGGGGGTAGGGGGGAGGGGGAGAGGGGGAGTGGATTCCCTCGGGGCCAAAAGGTCGGGCTCCTCCTCCTGATTCAGGGCACCCCAAACTCGGGTAGTCCACGACCTCTGGTTCCCGAGATAATCCACGGGGGGGTGAGGTAATCAATGAGGGGGGTCGGGGGGGTGTTCGCAGCGTCATGTTCTCGAAGATATTCATAGTTCTTAATCAATCAAGGTACTTAGCTTAATAATTGAGCTTATGAGGCTCGAAAGCAATTTGTACTTTGTGTCCAATTATCGTATTGTGACGATATCTTAAAGCTTCTATACTTTCAATTATATCAGAAATGTTCAGCAAAAATATATAAAACAATATAAAGGCCAGAGCAGAACGAAATTTATAAATTTATTTGTGCACTTAGGTAATCAATTGTTAACAAATCTTAAAAAGATCCAAAAATTTATATTGCCTTCGGCGAGATGCGAACTCACAACTTCATACTCGACTCAATTGTTAACAAATCTTAAAAAGATCCAAAAAATATATATTGCCTTCGGCGAGATGCGAACTCACAACTTCATACTCGACAGGTCATGCAATATTTACATGAGCCAACTCCTTGTTTGTATTACAGACGAAAAAGGACTATACTCTGCTTCCGTTCGCCTTCATCATTTTTTTGATGTGAAACATCTATAGGCGCACGTGAGACCGATTTCTGGCGTGGCGACGCATCGACTGTGCGTTTCTCTCTCACTCGATCCGGCGTTAAGCCATCTCTTTCGCTCCACTGAGCTCGGAATCGACTGTGCGTTTCTCTCTCACTCGATCCGGCGTTAAGCCATCTCTTTCGCTCCACTGAGCTCGGACTCGGATACCTATAGTGTATACTCTGTTTATTACAGTACTCATAACCTGTGTTTTTCTGGTAAATAAATCATTTTTCTGTTCTGATAATAAAATGTCTGACCGTGATAATTTAGAGAGTGGAAGTGATCAGCCTCCTGCAAAGAAAGCAAAATCACACTATGACACATTATCAAGTCATCAGTAAGTTAATTATATTTTTATAATTAAAGTATGCATTTATCTGTGCATTTAGCACGCGTATATTTGGTGTGTATTGAGCGCCAGTAAATGTAAAATCTACTCTCTAGGTAGATTAAAATTCACATAAATTTCATTGCATATCATGTTTTTAAATTAATTATTAATTTTAATTTCATTCTTATTGAAATTAATGCATTAAAACAATTGCTTAGAGAATAAATTTATTAAGACTGACAGAACTTTATTTTAAAATCAGCTGATGGCGTGCAGCGCACGAATCTTTTTCTTATTTGTTATTAATTTAAACTTTAAAAAATTAATTAATTTTTCTAATCATAATGGAGTTTATAGTGAAACATTCATTATTTATATTTATAATTTACGATCTTTAGTAGTATATTGAAATAACTAGCTAAGATTCTTGACAATAGATGCTGTATTTATTAGATATCTTAATAATGTTATGTCCAATACTTTCGTATCGTACTTCAGTTACCATCGACCAATTGTCACAGTAATACCGTTCTCAGAGGCAACATCGAATGTAACTACTACACTACACTACACTGATTAAACTAATTGAGTAGTTTCGATTTAAAATAAATATGTAAATTTTTGTATTCAATGAAAATGAATGTTTATTTAATAAAAAATCATCGTTATCTAGAAAAAAAAAATCGTTATATTTTTTATTTTATTTTATTGACATTTTTAGTTCCTACCACAATCTGTTCTTTTCTGCATACTACTTTTACGAAATAACGTCGATGTTTCACATCTACCAGGCGTCCCGTGACGGCTCCATTTTTTTTTCCTATCATTTTTCGTAACGCTTTCGCTAGTTTACTCCCCAAGTCAAGCGTGCCTAAAGAAGTTTCACTTCAAAAATTGATCGGGCTAAGCAATGCTTGCCACGTTTCGTCTAAGGATGGGTGATCGTCTTTACATACCAGAACCCCAACGTGCCTCTGAAAGCACGTCTAGCCGTTGGTCCCGGCTGTCATTTGTAGACCCTTGACAGTCGAAGTAGAAGTACGTCTGGCCACTTGTCTGACCAACGGCGTGCCACAGGGAAGTGTTTTGGGTCCCTTGTTATTCCTTATCTATATAAACGATTTACCAAGCGCCTTAAAAATTCCGTTAATTCTTTTTGCGGATGACAGCACTGCTGTATTTTCTCCGACTGACGTCAATACATTTGAAAAAGATATAAATGATACATTAAATGACATTATAAATTGGTTGACATGTAATAATCTAATAATTAATTTAATTAAAACAAAAATAGTCTTTTATTCTCAAAGGAAAAGCCCTATGACATTAAATATAAATTATGACATGAGAAAAATAGAGGAAACGGATACCACCAAATTCCTAGGACTGTGGATTGACAAAAATATGTCCTGGAAAACTCAAATAGATACGGTCTGTAAAAAACTAAATAAATTTTCCTACGCTTTATACAGATTATCTCAGATTGTTAATCAAGCAGCAGTATTAACCGCTTATCATGCTTATGTAACGTCTACGCTCAGATATGGACTAATTTTTTGGGGGAATGCTACAGACAGAGAACTCGCATTTAGAGCTCAAAAGAAATGTCTTAGGGTTGTCTGTGGCATACATGCCCCGGATAGCTGCGTACCATATTTTAAAAAGCTGAAAATTTTAACGCTTCCTGCTCTTTACATCTATGAGGTCGCTACATTCGTGAAAACCAATAAGGAAAAGTTTGGTCACCTGCATTCCCGTCGGCATGCCGACAAAATAGCAAATAATATTCCCTCAAAAACAGCTCTACTGTCTAAAAGTTTCTTTGGAATGTCTTCACGAATTTATAATAAGCTTCCTAGGCAAATTAGAGAAATAGAAAATATTAAATTTTTTAAGAAAAAGCTAAATGACTATTTAGTTGACAGGCCATATTACACAGTGCATGAATTTCTGTCTGGCAGATTAGTCTTTGAATAATATTTTAAAACTGCAGATAAAAATTTAAGGCATCCATTAGACATTTTATTGCAATTGGCTGACATTTATGCATGTGTTTGATATTATTGTTATTTATTTATGATAAGTTTAAAATGTCAATTAGTATGTATATTTGTACGCCTCTGGGCAAAACATAGCAGATGTATAATATTTATCTGTAACACCTCACACTTTAACCTATGTTTACAAATAAAGATTCTGATTCTGATTCTGATTCTGATTCTGATTCTGAACGGGTATCGAGTTAACCAGGACAGTTACTGGGTAACACGATACCCGTTGCTCGCTTGTTGTAAAATACTTGTATTAATCTGTATCCAGTTTGAAGCCAACCCCCATATACTTGGAAAATGTTTAGACTATGTTATGTATGCCTATTGTATTGTATGTATCTTCTTCTTCTTCAGCTTATAGAGGTCCACTGTTGGACAAAGGTTTCCTCCAAGGCTTTCTACGATGACCGGTCTTGTGCTGCCCGCATCCTTCGGCTTTCCGCGACCTACGTCAGGTCATCAATCCATCCTGTTGGGGGCCTCCCTACGCTGCGTCTTCCGGCGACTTCGATCGCGTGAGGTGATAACAAAAAATATACAGAATACATTTTAATTATTTATTATGCTCCACTCCTATTGATCGCAGCGTGATGTTATATAGCCTAAAGCCTTCGTGGATTAATGGGCTATCCAACGAAAAAAGAATTTTTGAAATTGGTTCAGTAGTTCCTGAGATTAGCGCGATCAAACAAACGAACTCTTCAGCTTTATATATTAGTATAGATAAGAAATAATACCTAAATACTGTTTAGAGCTAATGTTATTTATATATTCTGTTGGAGGACTTATCTATACTAATAATATAAAGCTGAAGAGATTTTTGTTGGAACGCTTCTTTGGATGAGTGGGATTGGGCCGTAATCCAACACGCGGGCCCAGTGCGGGTTGGAAAAATATAAAAAACCTTAATCCACCAAAATCTACCTCTCACAATAAAGAGACATTAACATGTCCTTAATAAACTGAGCGCTGACAAGAACCACCTCCCCCTACCACCTCCTTAATCTCATTACACTGTACTTTCTTCTGCGAAAAATAAAAGAACTAAGTAAAAATGGACGCCAACGAAAGCGACAAGCTAAGTATGTGAAGACAGATGACAATACTGGGGGATTGCGCTTGTCCACAGAGGGACCACTTTCTAAATGTGAGAGATTTATAATACGGTTTATTGTATTATGTGATATTTACTGTAACGGTTAAATAAATAAATCATTCTGTATGGTTCCTTTTTTAAATGTTTTATTAGCCGTTAATATTTAAATTTTCATTCCAATTTTAATTTTCTGTTTAGTTTCGATTTAATATTTATGGGGTTCAATTACAACAGACTTACGGAACTCTTCGTTGGCGATTCCGAATTGCACTTGGCTGGGTTTTAATATTGGTACAAGCTGCGCCACGCCATTTCAACCGCAAAGTTTTGACCTTATATGTTAATATTAATTATAAACCACAGAAGAGATATATCTTTTATGAAATCTGTTCCGTGTCCAACCATCTGTGTGCCAAACATCCAAATCCGTTTAGTTGCCTTTTTTTTGCATGAACGGGTAATGAACTTACATCTTTGACGAGACATCTTTGATCTTTACGCTTTTACGTTTATGACATTATTACCTAGATCATTTATTGATTTATTGATGTATTAGCTTTTCTTTTAAATTTTATGAAAACATCCAAATTTAGGTGCTTACGAAAGGCACTTGAACACACAAAGCAAGGTACAAGATGTTGTTAAAGGAATTTCCACCTTCGTACTAGATATTTTTGCGCTTTGAATCCTCTCGATTACATTTAATATTGATGAAAATCTGGTTACAACGGCTCGTACCGTGCCACTGCGCCTTTGAGCAAATAAACTATATATCTAAACTAATATATAAAGCTGAAGAGTTTGTTTGTTTGAACGCGCTAATCTCAGGAACTTCTGGTCCGATTTGATCAATTCTTTTTGTGTTGGATAGCCCATTAATCCAGGAAGGCTTTCGGCTACATAACATCACGCTGCGACCAATAGGAGCAGAGCATTACTAACTCTACGCCAACGAAGTCGCTAGCGGCCGCTAGTAATCTTATATAAAGTTTCATATGAAATTTTAAGTCACAATCATAAAAATAATTCAGTTCTCTTAATTTAAATAAAGACCTATATTCTTTGGAGAGTAGAGGTATCAACCCTTATTTACGAGTAGGTTTGATCACTAGGTACTGCTCTTCAGAGGCAAATATCGAAAAAACCGTGACGTCTTTGAATGAATGGTGCCGCGTGGTATATTACAGCCCACTACCTCTTAAGAGGAGGAGACCTGTGTCTTATCAGTGGAAATATTATATGAGCCGATTATTCTATAGTTACGGCTAACAAGCAAGTTTGAACCGCCTAATCGCTTCTATTAACAATCATGCAGATCGCGACATTTTGACAGTGACGTGTTACGACCGCGACATCAGTGCGTAATGAGCGATTGATGAGTTAAAGCTGAAGAGTTTGTTTGAACGCGCTAATCTCAGGAACTACTGGTCCAATTTGAAAAAAATCTTTTTGCGTTGAATAGCCCATTAATCCAGGAAGTCTTTAGGCTATAAAGGGTGTATCGATGCACGAACTAGTACCGTGGATCCAGTATATAATTCTGAACCCCCCACTGGTGGAATTTATCGTCGGCTTTTTCATGATTTGAAAAAAAAAAAAATGTAGTTTTTTTCACTTTAGACCGTTCATAATTGCTATACTTTTATAACCCAATAAGATTTTAAAGTAAAAATTAATTAATTCGCTAATTATACAAAAAGCGCAAACCAACAAACCTACAAACTCGTAGGCGGCACGCTTGCAACCTTCAAAGGCCGAGCCGACATTTTTTTTTAAACACTTTGAATTCTGTAAGCGTTCATTAACGACATAAATGACTATCATAATTTTATTAGTGGCATGCGGTCTAGCCTTTTCGCGAAGTTTGCGTTACGATGTCAGATACATCCTGTATAATATCACGCTGCGACCAATAGGAGAGGAGCATATTAAAAAAAAAGCACATACGCGGGTAAAACCGTGGGGCGTAGCTAGTTTATTATATATTTTGTATTTTCTCGAATATAAACCCAAAGTTGAAGAATCTGAAGTCTCATTATCTAAGTCCTCGATAGAAGACTATTTTTATGTTATAAATTAGTGTCTAATCTAGCCTTGAAGACACTTAAATTGTAATCAGACTAGAAGATCTAGTCCTTCGATCGTGGTATAAAAGACGATGTGTAACGCTTCGTCCGGATCGTAGCGGTGTTAACAACGTAAGAGTGGTTACTCGCTGTACGACGGGTCGTCGATGGAACAGTGATGGCAAAATTACGTCATGTAATTCCCGCGCACACTCTCCAAACATAAGTTCTAGGCAGAGGTGTACGAACCACAGTAGGAGGCGGAGCGCTTGAGGCAGCGGGAATCCCAGCGCCCTCATGCCACTAGCCGCCGCAGGAGACGCCCTGGTCGAAGGACCACCGTAGGCGCGGGCCTGCAGGCGGTGAGCAGTGGGCAGCTCGCCAAGAGATGTCAGCACATCGTGACGGGGTCCACGAAGACTGATGCCTCCTGGGTCAGGGTTGCGGGTTGGTTAAAAAAGAAACCGTGGCCCTGGCCGTCGCACAGGTAAGTGAAGAAACACGGGTCGGTTTTCGTCAGTAAAAGTCTGACACGCCCTTCCGCTCCGCCCAGAGCGGGAGAAGTCATTTGTTGATTTACCATACGAATTTTTGAAAAAAAAAAGGTGTACGAACCACCACTGACCACACATAGACATCCACATTTCGCCACTAATGAGACTCGTGAACCATAAACCTGGTACACATTTTTATATCAAATTAAGTAAATAAAACGAATGTGAAAATCTTTATGAAACTCAAGTCACGTAGAAATTTTATCGTCTTCACTGAAAGAACAATTTTACATCGGTGAGAATTTCATGACGGTATTTGGCTTTTCTGTCCCTTTGTACTGACTTCGCCCACGTATTATTGTCACACTCGTGTGTACAGTGCCATAGAGAGTCACAAACAAGAATTAATAGTTTTATGAATTCTTAGAGTCATTAGATAGGAAAAGCCAAAATCGTCTAGTTTGAATATATACATAATGATTTAATTGTAAGAGTGTGTACACAAACCTTACAGCGAATAAATAATTTATCTTTTACTAGCTTACCTCCACAACTTCATCTGTGTGAAATTTATTGTATCGCATTGCATTTTATTTTCTTCGCTTAGCTTTCTTACAGATTTTTTTTTCTTTTTGCACTGTTCCTTCGAAACTTAGCGTGATATTATATGGCCTATAAATAAAAATAAATAATAATAAGCCCTTTGTTGTAATAGTCTATTACCGACTTCAAAAACGGTGCTATCAAATCCAAATAGATTAGGTATTTTAAAATACGATTATTACTTTCGGAGCTTAATCCCAACATACAAAAGTGACCTGTTTATAATATTATATTACAAGCTAAACCATACCCACTTCGTTAGGTGAGCCGTGCCCATTTCATTGCGTTGTTATTACTAAACGTCGAAATTTCGACGCTATTATCTGTCTTTAATATTCCCTTTGCACGGACTCAGGACTCTATTCGTTGAGGCGGAATGGTCTTTAATAATCCACACAGGCCCAATGCGGGTTTTTAAATATCACAAGTCTTTGAATTATTATTATTATTTTAATAATTATAAACTAGCGCTTGACCGCAAACCGGCCTAATGGTAAGCAGTGATGCAATCGTTAATGGTAAAACGCGCTAGCTTATTAAATCTATTCACTCAAAAAAATACTGAGTGAATAGGAAGGAAGACGGCAGTTGAGCGAGGTGATGTAACGTTAAACCTAACAACACGACCAACGATGCTGCACCAAAGGGAGATTGATATGGAGACCCTCCACGACCAAACTCGCAGTACAACTGCTCAGACCAGTCCTCCGTACGGCTTCACCAGACATCATGCCGAAGCACGACGGATCGCTTGGCGGCAAGACTTTGCTTTCTGGGTGGTAACTTCTGCAGCCGATGTTATGACCTACCACCGAGAGAATTATTATACTACTGAATGAATTATACTTCTAGAAAATGCCGGTTTCTTCGCGATGTTTTCCTACACTGTTTTGAAAGCAGTGCTGAAATAATTTACCACGGGTTGTTTGAAAGCGATACCGTGGCCTTTGGCGCACAGGAAAAAAAAGGAACACTGTTGGGTTTTAGTTAGTAAAAATCTGATACGGCCTTCCGCTACCCTATCAAAAAAAAAAAATGTAATAATTTACGCAACGTTAAGCATCCATAAATAAGAGAGAGATGCATAGGTAACAAACGATGTCAAAGTAACAGATTCTTTGTTAAACATTTTGGACAAGATGTCATGTTTAGGATAGATAACATTTGTTCTGCTACAAATGTGTCCTTTTAGACAAAATATAAACTTTGTCTTAAACTCCACGATGTCATTTTACAACCCACTCGCTACATGTCAGTGGTTATTTCACCAAACTAACGCCATCCTCTTTGATGTTAACATAAACATGATAGAGTAATTACTTAGTAAGTTGGAACACTCTGTAGACACAGTTCTGATTACTCTTGGAGTTTGGAACAAAGATTGGCTGCTGGCCACTGAACCTATGTTTAGTTATCATGTTGTTGCTTGTCTGTGTCACATGTTGAATACAATGGTTGAAAGTTAACGTAAAGCGGATTGTTGAACACTAGTAATTTCTTTATATAGAAAAAGAGTTATTAAAACTCTGCTTATAGTTTCTATCATTTAATAAGTGCAACCCATGAAGGTTTATGCGAAGTAAAATATTTTGAATTTTGACATGTTCTATCAAATAACAGTTCTTTTTCCATAACAGATTAATTATTTATTCGTCAAGAGTGTCTAAAACGCAACCGCTTAACATAGGCAATTTAAAAAATAAGAAAAACGTTGCCCCACTTAGGAATTTCGCGTGAGGGAGCAGGAATCTCAGCGCCCTCACGCTTCTAGCCGCCGCAGGAGACGGCCTGGTCGGGAGACGACATCGAACTCCCGGTCACCGCCGGCGCGGGCTTGAGAGCGGTTTGTTTCACGCGCGCGTCAAAGCAGCACTGGTAATGGCAGCACATCGTGACAAGGTCCACGAAGACCGATGCCTTCTGGGTGAGGGTTGCGGGTTGGTTAAAAAAGAAACCGTAGCCCTGGCGCACAGGCAAGTGAAGAAAAACGGGTGAGTTTAAGAAAGTAAAAGTCCGACACGTTTTGATGATAATTTAATCACATGTGGAATTGAGATGAAGCAGTAATTTATAATGACAAAAAATGAAATGATTTCAGAGCAAGGAAATTTAAAAAAAAACACCAGTCTCTTTTCGGATTCAAAAAAAAAAAAAAACAATCATTGTAATAGGTTGCGTGGCCACATTCCCACAATCATGTATTCAAATCATTGCATATAAAACTGGCAACACCCAAGATTGATTTTCTAATTATACCGTTTACTTAACAACTACATGTGTAACCTCAATAAATATCACAACACAACTGTACTAAATACGTTTATTTAGTACAGTTGATTACCTACCTATTAATTAATTGACTACATAAAACGATACGAAATGTGTTTAGTAATTTGTTCACGCATACACGGGCAAATTTAAGCACTGGATTTTCGAACAATGGTGAGCAGCCGAGTGATATTGGCCACGACTTACAAATCGTAGGTTCGCATTCCGGCAGACGTCATATTTTGTGCTAATTGTAAATTGCACTCCTTCTTACCGAGAGGAAGCCTATTTCCCACAAGAGGAAACGTTCTTCTTCAGCCTATGGAAGTCCACTGCTGGACAAAGACCTCCCCCAAGGCTTTCCACGCTGACCGGTCTTGTGCTGCCCGCATCCATCGGCTTCCAGCGACCTTCACCAGGTCATCGGTCCACCTTGTTGGGGGCCTCCCTGCGCTGCGTCTTCCAGTACGTGGCCGCCACTCCAGAACCTTACTGCCCCATCGGCCATCGGTTCTACGAGCAATGTGAGTGAGAGGAAATGCTATAGGCTGATTATGTTATGTATGGACTTTCAACTCTCGATATAGTTGAACATTAATTATAATCCAAGAGAGTACTTACTTCCCAGCACATCAAACATCACTATTGGGTTTTCAAATGTTGAAAATGTATTTTCATTTTTAACTTTTATAAATTCTGAATACCGGTAATTAATATGGAGCACCTGATCTCATTCATTGAGTCCAAGGCCAGGGTGGCTGCCAGAAAACTAGGCGTCATCGCGAAGGTCCGGCGGTACTTCACACCAGGGCAGCTTCTAATGTTGTACAAAGCACAGGTCCGCTCGTGTGTGGAGTACTACAGCCACATACGGGCTGGTGCTGCGAAATGTCACCTTGCCACTTTGAATTCGGTGGAGAGGCGTGCGAAGGGGCTGATTGACGACCCAGACTTAACTCGAAACGGTCTCCAAAGCCTGGAGCACAGGCGTAGAGTAGCCAGCCTTTCGGTCTTCTATAGGATGCATTCTGGTGAGTGTGCAAGGGAATTGCGTGATTTAATTCCCCCATCTCCGTTCCATCATCGGACGACCCTTTGTACGGCGAGTTTCCACCCTTACGTTGTTGGCACCACTGCGATCCGGACGAAGCGTTTTGCTTCCTCTTTTATACCGCGTACATCGAGGGACTGGAACAATTTGCCAGCGACGGTGTTTCCGTCACACAACAATTTGAGTGTCTTCAAGGCTAGAGTGAATAGGCTCTTAATAAACTAGTGCGCTTTACCATCAACGATCGCATCACTGCTTACCATCAGGCGGGATTGCGGTCAAGCGCTGGTTTATAATTTATAAAAAAAAAAAAAAATAACTCAAGTACTGGGAAACACGAAATTATTGAGACTGTTAAAGATAAAGAAAAAAATTTATTTGTTCAACATGGGTATATGCGCGCTGGTGGACCGATGGGACTCTCCAATGCTGGCTCGCTGGATTAGACTGCACGCAGACTGCGTACAGTCTTGTGGCGTGTAGCGAGCGAGTGTAGCGATTTTGCACCATCATCGGGGACTCCACTCGTCCCGCCACTTATTGGTCTTATCTTTGTCATATTTTATGCATTACTAACACTAGTTTATGAGCTCAAAATTGTACTAACAAATATGGATTTAATCTGAAATAAATGAATTATTATTATTACAATCATTACATGTTTGCCAGGCTTTTGAGTACAACATTAATGTAACAAAATATACTGTTCACAACTAAAAACATGATCCTGTTGTTTTTGACCATACGATGGAATTGAAAAGTTACGACTAAATAAAAATAAATAAATAAATATATACGGACAAATCACACAGATTGAGCTAGCCCCAAAGTAAGTTCGAGACTTGTGTTATGGGATACTAACTCAACGATACTATATTTTATAATAGACACATATATAGATAAACATCCAAGACCCAGGCCAATCAGGAAAAGATCATTTTCCATCACGACCTGGCCGGGGATCGAACCCGGAGCCTCCACGTCGCAGGCAGGCGTGTTGATCTGAGTGTACGCGATACAAAGCCAACGACCACCTGGCCTCGTATAGAAAGGGCGCAAAGTCTGCCAAATATGTTCAGTCCATAATACGAGGTTTTAACCCATTCTTATCTATCCTCTGAACTATCAAATTAAACCCACGTTGATCTCCCAACCCATGAACCCTGCAATAAAGCTGTTCTCAAACAATCTCTATAATCTCAATTCTTTAATATAAAAGGGTCGTTTTGTCTATTTGTGCACCAAGTCACGGACTTAACGATAATATGAAAGTCATCCCTACATTTAAGGATTGTGTTAAACGTTATTGTGTTAACAATATTCATAGAAGGATGAACATTAGTGTAGCTGTTATCGAAATGTAAAGTCATGAGCCATAAATAGTTGTATTCGCAAACAATGCTTGTCGAAAGACTAATTTCTGCTATATAGCAGAAATTAGTCTTTCGACAACTTTATAAAATCATCAGATAATTTTGGACAACCGAAACAGATTATTAATGACTGCATTCGTCGTTAATATAATATACAATCTAATGCAGAATTATTTATATTATAGTATATTCTTATCATGTAGGATTGTTGATGTAAGTACCTATATATAGGAAGGAAAAAAAAAATGAGCTCAGTGTGTATTAAAAATTCATCCGCATCGTTGTCTGTGGGATAAGTGTCTAAAAGTCAAGCCACGTTGCCACTTTGGAATACGATGTTTCAAAACACACTAGCCTTATTATTCAACAATAATGTACATCATTAATTCTGTGCAAAATTGATGATCTTTTGTGAAAAATGTATCTTGGGAATAAAACCGAAGACTAATTTTATTGGGGATACACAAATACTAAGCATGTTAAAATATACTACTAAATAATATTGCAAAACACAGTAAACATTAAAGTAAATTATTTACCACATATGTATGACTAAGCCACACCAATATATCGGCGAAGCCAAGAAATAAAGAAAAAGATCATTACATTAAATGAAAGTAAGTAAAACTTATTTATTACCTAAATAAGAGCCTCCAGGCATAAAGGGCGTCACAGCTTATATATTTAGGTATTCATTGCTACAAAGTTTAAAGAAATCAACATCATCATCTCAGGGTTAACCCTATTCGCAATCTAAGCTTTTTCAACTTTGGAGTCCAGGGTCCAGGGTCCAGTCTAATTGCTGATTTTGGCTAAACTTTGATATTTTCCGTGAAGCGACTGCCGTCTAACCTTCACAACCTGAAGGCGATATCGAAGCATTGCAGTTAGACCAATTGTTTGACTTTTAAAGTGCTTTCCGAGGCACGACCAGACCAGTGCAAATATTTTCGTTCGCTACCGCTACGCCACGGAGTCTGTCATAGTTTAAAAAAAAAAAGTATTATGTAATTAAAACATTTTATATACAACAAAAACAAATCGAGTGGTTTGTAAATAGATTGAGATTTATAAGTATTCAAAATACACAATGACAGTTTGATTTTGTCATTCACAATTCATACTCCACACAATATATTCCTATACGATAAAACATAACCCATAATTTTATAAAACACAATAATATAGATACCGTCACTGGAAGTCTCTGTAAACTTGACTTCTTCTGATCTCACTGACATTTCATACGCCACATTCATATGCAACGCGTGTATGTGAGAAATTTATAACGCCAAGGTTTCTTTTATTACAGATCTCTAATAACGTGTCCTTATTTAATGGGGAAAAGCAATATATATTGCTTGAGCGAGGTGATGCAATGTTAAACCCAACAACACGACCAACGATGCTGCGCCAAAGGAAGATTGATCTGAAGACCCTCCACGACCAAACTCCCAACACAACAACATTTGGCGCATCGTACCCGGCACACATCGCAACACAACTGCTCAGACCCGTCCTCCGTACGGCTTCACCAGACATCATTGCGGAACACGACAAATCGCTTGGCGGTAAGACTTTGTCTGGTGAGTGGTAATTGTAGACCTTCGTTTTAACGGTAAAAATGCTAAAAGGGTCATTTCTCGTAAGAAAAAAGTACTTTTCTCACTACATTTTTATTTTTAGGTATGAAATTAATGATGTCCTTTAGCGCCAAGCAATTCGTCATCATGTCCAAGAATATTTTCTCGAACACACGCGGGTCAAAGCACTAGCCTAATTTTTCTTTTATAAAGTCCCCGAGAAAATATGGCAGTCGTAAATTACAATTATACGCCAGAAACAGTGATTACAAATCATATAACATGAATATTAATCTTTGAGAAAACACGCTGACCCGTGGTGCCGCTTCCAGGCAATGTTGATTTATTTTATGACAGAAAAACGAAGTTTGCGACCTGACTGCTAAGTGGGTTTGACATTTTAATTCTTGCTTTCATTTTTATTACATTTTCCGTTGGTTAATTCCCCTCAGCCTTAATAAAGATTTTATTATCTCTCCCAATAAACACGATAGTGTGATTTGTTGCGATTTTGAGAGTGGTAACAGCCGTGACTTAATGACTTGTACGCCGTAGGTTCTAATCGTGACAGGCGCTTTAGTAAATTTGATATATTTCAGCACCATTACTCCTGAAACGATGAAGAAACACATAGTGAGGAAATCGGATTGTTAAAGAATCATAATTTTGCAGATCATCATCTTCATCATCTTAGCGTTAATCCCAGTCACATCAGAAGCTTTTTCAGCTTTTTAGTCTGGGGTCCGTTTTGCCAGTCTAACTGCTGATTTTGGCTAAACTTCGATATTTTCCGTGAAGCGACTGCCACCTGACCTCCAGAATCCGAAGGCGATTTCGAAGCATTGCAGCTAGGCCAATTGTTGAACTTTGAGAGCTCCAAAAACCCGTAATGACTGCCATTAGATGTTCGTATGGCAACCGGGACCAACGGCTTAACGAGCTTTCCGAGGCACGACCAGACCAGTGCAAATATCCATACTCATACATACAAATACATATTTGCACTGCGCGGGGATCAAACTCGCGCCTCCTTGCGAAGCGGCCGCATTCGCTACTGCTACGCCACGGACGCTGTTCTGATTTTGAAGATATATGACATCTCCCAATCCGTACTGGGCTCGCGTTGTAGGCCATTCTCTCTCACACATAGGAACCCTTAACAAAAATTTGCAGATGACTTTTCCAGTGAATTTAACGTCAACCTATCGTCCTTCAGAGGCGCTACTTCATTCATAAATGAGCACGGCGTATATTTTGAGGCAATCTTAATTGCGTGGTGTTTAGAAATTAAGTAGTCATAAATTCACGAGTGGAAAATTCTGTTTGAAATCAACATAATATTTCAGGAGTTTTGTTTTATCTTAAAATACGAATCGTTTATCCATTTTATTAAAAGATGCTCTCGGATGTGTTTACCAGCTGTTTGAAGGAATTAATATTTATATTATACTAAAAAGAATATAATACTCGTATTCTACTTTCTTAATGTAAGCGAATTGTGTTTGTGTTTTTGTTTATAATACTTGATGTAATTATGTTACAGTCTGTTTTGTGTTTTTTATACTGTACTAGCGGCCGCCAGCGACTTCATTCGCGTGGAGTTAGTTATGATCCGCTCATTTTGGTCGCAACGTGATGTTTTATAGCCTTAAGCCTTTCTAGATTAATGGGCTATCCAAAGCAAAAATATTTTTTCAAATCGGACCAGTAGTTCCTAAGATTAGCGCGTTCAAACCCACAAACAAACTCTTCAGTTTTAGATTATTTTAATAATAATAAAGAAATATTTCAGATAACGTCCAATTCCTAAAAATGAGCTTAAAACCTAATGTTTGTATTTGCAAACAAAAAATAAAGTGACATGAAACCTGAAGGCTTCTTATTTTACACGAGCACGATATTACTTTATTACTTTTAGATCACATTTCGTACTGGAACAATATTTACTACAAGTTATTGAATTAAATAATTTGTATTTATTTATAAAGCCAAATCATACCTTAAACGTGTTCTATAGGATGCATTTTGGGGAGTGTGCGAGGGACTGGCATGATTTATTTCCCCCATCTCCGTTCCACCATCGGACGACCCGTCGTACGACGAGTTTCCACCCTTACGTTGTTAACACCACTACGATCCGGACGAAGCGTTTCGCCTCCTCCTTTATACCGCGTACATCGAGGGACTGGAACAATTTGCCAGCGTAGGTGTTTCCGTCGGACTACAATTTGAGTGTCTTCAAGGCTAGAATGAATAGGCTCTTAATAAACTAGTGCGCTTTACCATCAACGATTGCGTCACTGCTTACCATCAGTGCGGTCAAGCACTAGTTTATAATTTATATATATAAAAAAAACTATCGAAATCTACAATCTTTCATAAGGCATGGCAAAAACGAAAACGTTTCAGACACATGTGTAGTGACAATAAATACAACACGTGCTTACCAGACGGATTCCAGTTTATGGTCCTTTGAGTACAATGTAAGGAATTCTTGGAAAAATAAATGAATCAAGAGAAAACAGTAAATTGTGTAGACAAGACAAATGCTGGGGAATGTTTTTGGCAGCCAAGTCCAAGATTCTCTTAAAATTCCTGCTCTGTTGGGGATTGTATACGGTACCCAACTGTAATGCCACAACTTCCTGCTAAGATAGGAGCCTTTTGGCCTCGTATATGATTTTTCTTTTGTTACTTTTTAGGGTTCCGTAGCCAAATGGCAAAAAACGGAACCCTTATAGATTCGTCATGTCTGTCTGTACGTCTGTCCGTCCGTATGTCACAGCCATTTTTTCCGAAACTATAAGAGCTATACTGTTGAAGCTTGGTAGGTAGATGTATTCTATGAACCGCATTAAGATTTTGATGCAAAAATAAAAAAAAAAAGGCGTGTGGCACTCGGAGACTGCCGCGGTAAAGCTATTGCATAGCCTTTTTTTTATCAACTATAACTTGCAATTATAATTATTTATTTATTTTATTTATACAGTAATTTTTCCTTTGTTTTTTTTTTCTTTGATATCAATTCAAGTTTTCTTTCTATTTTGTAATTATAAATAAATTACAAAATAGAAAGGAAACTTGAATTGAATTTTACCAGCAACGTCATCAAAAGAGTGCGAAAAATGGTGACGATTAAGCGACTAAACTATATTCAATGTTTTCTGTTCGACTTTGATAAAGAGATAGAAAGAAGCTAAGCAATAGCTTAAAAATGACGTCATGTTCGTTATCACACCCGTGTCAGAATGTCATGAAATATGATGTCGGCCATTTTGGATTTCAAAAATGAAATCATTTTCGTGATCACCACCCTGAGTTTTGGCGGGAAAGTCAAGCTGAGTGTCACGTTCGTTTTTCATTGGACTTTTAAAATTATTTATAGTGTTGTTTACTAAATAAAAGTGCGTGATTTATGTAGTAAAAAGTGCATTTAGTACATAGTTCATAAAGAACAGTGAAATATCGCTGCATAGTGGCCACATCATGACTTTGTCCCAAACCTCACTCTTAAGACGGGTCACGCGGCCGTCTTTTTCGACATGAATAATTCATAATTACGTGGCATTGGCTAAATGCACAAACCGTGCGAAGCCAAAAAATAAAGAAATAAAGAAAAAACCCATGAAATCTATTATATTATCACTCGAGTCAGTAAGCATGTAAAATGAGAAAACTAACATAGAACGATCCGTGTGAGAACTAAACGATCACTATTACACAACAACACTGATACCTTTGAGAAAGCGGACTTCCTCTACAATAGGGCAATTCCTCCGTAAGGTCTGTCTATGCTATTACTTATAATCTCTGTCATTGTGTGCTGTTTCGGTGCAATCGCAAGACCGGCCGGGCACTGAGGGGCAGGCAAGACAGCTATAGTATCCTTATGACTCCACCAACTGGTATTTCGTTGACTCGGAAACGGCGCACAGGGAGCACCACGAAATATATCTACTCAAAGACTCCGAGGTTCATTTTCAATATACCCCACTGTTTTGTCGTGGTGGCCTAGTGGTTAAAACACCAGCCTCTCAAGTATGAGTGCGCGGGTTCGATTCCAGGTCAGGCAAGTACCAATGTAACTTTTCTAAAGTTATATGTACTTTCTAAGTATATCTTGGACACCAATGACTGAAGGCGAAGGAAAACATCTTGAGGAAACCTGGGCTTTATAAGTCTGAAATCGCCAACCCGCATTGAGCAAGCGTGGTGATTACGCTCAATCCTTCTCTGTATGAGAGGAGATCTGTGCCCAGCAGTGGGACGATAAAAAGGTTGTTGATGATGAACGGCGTCGGTGTCGAATTATTTGTTATCAATTTAATATTTTCGAGCTGATCTTTAGTAACATAATCACTTCTGATTGCGTTAACATCTGACCGTAGAATTAATAAATCCTTCATCAACTTCTTTACGTACGTTCTACGTAGTCAAAGCAAACTGGTGGCAATTTGTGAAGGTCATATGCCACAAAAACTGGGATTGTTCGGGATCCGTGATTTTAAACACCGTAATCGTATATTTTAGGTCTTTCTGCTTTTTGTTCTTACGCCTCGATACATGTTTTTGTCTTGTCTTCGTAGAAACAAACAATAACTTTTTTGCCTCATCAATGTCTTCCTCAGGAAAAGCCGACGAGCATATATTTATTAAACTTTCGTTGTTTCGTTTCGGAGATAACAATATTACAACTCGTACACTTAAATGTACTCGTATTAACATTGTTCACCGACATCTTTCTGTAATATTTTATTTAATAAAAACTTCAACTTCAACTCTTGATCTGGTCCCTGTGGATAGATACCACAATTTTGCCAATAACACGTGTAACAAATTATAGAAATTCTTTAAAAAAATATTTCACAATAATGGCGGATATCGCCAATAACAGTTGAAAAAACGGCCGCGTGAGCACTTTTTACTCTATAAAATCACGCGCTTTTATTTAGTAAACAACACTATAAATAATTTAAAAGTCCAATGAAAAATTAGCGTGACATTCATCTTAGCTTTTCCGTTAAAAAAAAGCTATTTTATAAAAACACTACTAAATTAATTTGAATAAAAGTACTTAATAATTAATTATATGAAAAGTTTTTAAGGTAGCCATGACAACGTCGATGACGTCTATGACATATCTCTATAGAAGACCTATTTCAGAGAGAAAATTAATCGCAAGTTTAGCACATCGCGACTATCAGTAACATGGCAAGTGTGTAGAACTGAGTTCGCGCCCTGCAATATGCATGCTCTTTTTGAAAATCTATAAATTGTTTTCAAAAGATGTAGTGGCACGCACACAAACATACCGAGCCGAAGACTGCCGAACTGAAACGACGTTAGACGATGTACGGCCTTCAAGCCACACCTCCGTGCCCGTCGGAGTGGGGAGCGTGAGGTTTTTTCGTTACGGAATTTCTGGATTCGGTCCCCGCGCTCAAGGCCCGCGATAGAAGCTATGCAATAGCTTAAAATATTTCACAATAATGGCGGATATCGCCAATCACAGTTGAAAAAACGGCCGCGTGAGCACTTTTTACTCTATAAAATCACGCGCTTTTATTTAGTAAACAACACTATAAATAATTTAAAAGTCCAATGAAAAATTAGCGTGACATTCATCTTAGCTTTTCCGTTAAAAAAAAAAAAGCTATTTTATAAAAACACTACTAAATTAATTTGAATAAAAGTACTTAATAATCTATATATATAAAAGAAAGTCGTGTTAGTTACATCATTTATAACTGAAGAACGGCTATACTAATTTGGCTAAAAATTGGTAAGGAGGTAGCTAAGAACTGGGAGAAGGACATAGGATACTTTCTATGCCGCTCCCCGTCGTTCCTGTGGGAATCAATGAGCTTCTTCTTTGTTTCGACTTCTCCCACACTTTTATGCTACCTTGGTACCTTGAACGTCAAAAAATATGCACAATAAACCTTCTTTCATGTATTATGATTATTTATTTGATAATGTTGAATGAATGAGGTTTATTGTTTCGACTTCTCCTACACTTTTGTGCTACCCTGGTACCTTCCACGTCAAAAAAATATGCACAATAAACCTTCTTTCACGTATTATGATTATTTATTTGATAATGATGAATGAATGAGGTTTATTGTTTCGACTTCTCCTACAGTTTTGTGATACCCTGGTACTTTGCACGTCCACAAACTATGCACAATAAAACCTCTTTCACGTATTATGGTGATTTGATAATGATGAATGAGCTTTTTTATTGTTTCGATTTCTCCTACACTTTTATGCTACCTTGGTACCTTGCACGTCAAAAAATATGCACAATAAACCTTTTTTCATATATTTCGATTATTTGATAATGATGAAATGAATGAGGTTTATTGTTTCGACTTCTCCTACAGTTTTGTGATACCCTGGTACTTTGCACGTCCACAAACTATGCACAATAAAACCTCTTTCATGTATTATGGTGATTTGATAATGATGAATGCGCTTTTTTATTGTTTCGATTTCTCCTACACTTTTATGCTACCCTGGTACCTTGCACGTCAAAAAATATGCACAATAAACCTTTTTTCATGTATTACGATTATTTGATAATGATGAAATGAATGAGGTTTATTGTGTCGACTTCTCCTAAACTTTTGTGCTACCCTGGTACCCTGCACCTCCACAAAGTAGGAAACACGTGTCCAGTATTTTTAAGTTAATATGTAATAATGTAAGTTATAATGTACAAAATTTCAAAAAGATATAATGAAAAACCACAAAGTTATAATAAGCTTGCTACGTGTATTCTACTTCGTTGTCCCAACCATAAATATGGTCAAAGATCCGCGGGCGAGCAAGCGCGGTGCATTGACCTCTAGCGTCAGCTGTTGCGCGCGCACAATACTATGATGATGTATCGTAAGCTGCGTGACGCACTCGGTAACTACACTGTAAGAATTTCTAAATGTATTTGGGACAAAATATAACATGGTGTAAAAATTATTGGAATCGATTCAGTTGCTTATTCACTATTTATATATAACTCAAGAACGGCTGAACCGATTTAGCTGAATATTGGTGGGAGGTAGTTAAGAACCCGTCCCCGTCGTTCCCGTGTGACGTGACATAAGACATGGTCCAACTCATTCAAAATGTAAGTCAGCAATTCATATACCAAAAATGGTATAACAAAAAGCAAATGACAGCTGAGCATATTTAAAAAAAAGTCTAACCGGTTGAAGCAATCGTTTAAAGCAAAGAATATAAATACTCTCTGCTGGTTTAAAGTTTCTAATAAAAAACCACAAAGCCAACTGCCGTGACCAAGACCATCAAATCTTTCTCGACAAAGCGGTAATGCAAGAGTAAATCGAAACATTCTGAATGAAAGCACTGAAGAAGAGCAAGAAATTGCACGTGCAGAGCGCCGCCTTACTATGACTCGACTTCGTGCTTCTCACTCACAAGAGCAAAGGGAGGCGGCAGTCCGTGAAACTGTTCCGTTGACAATGCGAAATCGGCGAACAAACCTCAGAGATCATCATCATCATCATCAATCTTTTTATCGTCCCACTGCTGGAGACAGGTCTCCTCTCATGCAGAGAAGGATTGAGTGTAATCACCACGCTTGCTCAATGCGGGGTGGCGATTTCAGACTTATAAAGTCCAGGTTTCCTCAAGATTTTTTCCTTCACATTCAGTCATTGGTGTCCTAGATATTATACTTAGAGAGTACATATCACTTTAGAAAAGTTACATCGATACTTGCCTGACCTAGAATCGAACCCGCGCAATCATACAAGAGAGGCTGGTGTTTTAACCACTAGGCCACCACGAAATCTCAAAGATCAATAGCTATATAATTTACGAAGCACAAGTAGAAATTCATTTCTTTCACAAGGTGCTACACTAAATAAATGACAAATAAAAAAATCATGGAATACCTACTTTTTTTTTATTTACAGTATTCCTAATTTAAAAAGTAAAAAATGTGATCATGTGATATTTATTGCCTTTAAGGCGGAACAAAGTTCGCCGGGTCAGCTAGTTAATTATATATATGAAAAGTTTTTAAGGTAGCCATGACAACGTCGATGACGTCTATGACATATCTCTATAGAAGACCTATTTCAGAGAGGAAATTAATCGCAAGTTTAGCACATCGCGACTATCAGTAACATGGCAAGTGTGTAGAACTAAGTTCGCGCCCTGCAATATGCATGCTCTTTTTGAAAATCTATAAATTGTTTTCAAAAGATGTAGTCGCACGCACACAAACATACCGTGCCGAAGACTGCCGAACTGAAACGACGTTAGACGATGTATGGCCTTCAAGCCACACCTCCGTGCCCGTCGGAGTGGGGAGCGTGAGGTTTTTTCGTTACGGAATTTCTGGATTCGGTCCCCGCGCTCAAGGCCCGCGATAGAAGCTATGCAATAGCTTAATAATAATAAATATTGGGAGCTCCCCATACTTAGAACTGAAACTCAAAATTTTTTTTTCATCAAACACATACGTGTGGGGTATATCTATGGATAGGTCTTCAAAAATGATACTGAGGTTTCTAAAATATTTTTTTTCTAAACCGAATAGTTTGCGTGACAGACGCTTCCAAAGTGGTAAAAAGTTGGTCCCCCCCTCTAACTTCTAAAATAAGAAAATTAAAAATCTAAAAAAAACATATGATGTACAGTACTATATAAACTACCAACGAAAATTGTTATGGACGAGATCTAAGTTTTTTTTAATACCTCGTAAATCGTAAACCGCTTATTACTGCGTAATCTTTCATACAAATAACTTAAATCCTTTAATTTCATAAATCAATGGTACGGAACCCTTTGTGCGTGAGTCCGATACGCACTTGGCCGGTTTTTTTTTATATTTGTTTTTTATTTATGACTGTGTTTAGTTTAGTATGTGATCTTCCTGTCTGAGATGCTATCAATACTTTTTCGTGTTTTCTTTACTTGTGGTGTACTATTAAACTTTTACTAAAATCTAATCTTGTCTGCTCATGCTCGTAATTAATTTCCCGACCCATCCCGCTGCATCGTATCGCCTGCTAATACGTACTTAGTTTTCTCTTAACATATTTACTGTTGTCTACATTTCTGTTTTACTTCTCCTTTCGCAGGTCTGTTGGAAGAAATTTCTTAAGAAATAAGCAGCACCTTTGTACTCAGATCTTAATTTTGTCGTATCTTTATGTATTTTAGTGTGTGTACATAAATAATAAAATAAATAAATAATATTTTTCTTATTTTTTTCAAGATTCTAGTCATCAGTATTCAAAACACAGACTACTAAAAAAATCTAATAAAGCCGAAAGCTTTTTCCAAAACCAATATTTGACCGATGTAGGCTCTCAAAATTCAGGGTTGACCCGAGTTTGCGGTGAAACTCCATTTACTAATGACGATGTTAGTAGCTGGTAGCAACCCTGTCATCCGACGTATCCATTGGCAGAGTGCCACTCGTGTTTCTAATAATCTCACTTTTTATCTGTTAATTAATATATAAGACACTTATGACTTCTCATATCTATATTTTAGTTGATTAAAATGCCTTGTAAAATATTTTTTTCTTTGGGCAAGTATCAGCGATAACATTGCTTTCGGTTTTTAAAACCAAGATATGCGCTATGGTGTTGTGCATATGATCATCATTCATCATCATTTCAGTCGGAAGACGTCCACTGCTGGACATAGGCCTCCCCGAAGGTTCTCCACGATGACCGTTCCTACGCCTCCCACAACCTTCACCAGGTCGTCGGTCCACCTTGTCGGTGACCTGCCCACGCTGCGTCTTCTGGTGCATTGTCGCCACTCGGAAACCCGTCGGCCTACGTCCGATGGTCCTACGGGTAATGTGCCCAGCCCACTGCCACTTTAGTGTTCCAATTCATCGGGTTATGTCGGTTACTCTCGTTCTTCTGCGGATTTCCTCATTCCTGATTCGATCGCGCATTGAAACCCCAAGCATAGCCCTCTCCATTGCCATTGAGTGACTTTGAGCATTCTTATAAGGCCCATTGTTAGGGACCACGTCTCAATTCCATAAGTCATCACTGGAAATACACACTGGTCAAAGACTTTTATCTTGAGACACTGTGATATTTCGTAGCATCTCAAAAGCAGCCCAGCCGAGTTGAATTCGACGATTGTCCTCTATCTCGAAGTTGGACCTTCCTAACTGGATAGTTTGTCACAGGTATACGTAATTGTCAACAACTTCGAGAACAGAGTCTCCAATCTTTATAGGAGTCGGTACAACATGTGCATTAGACATGACTTTCGTCTTGTCCATCTTGTGCATATTAAATGTGTGTTATTTTTTTTTTTACTTATACAACACTTTAATACATAATTAGGCGTTAAGCTATCATCAAATCTTTTTCAGCTTTGGAGTCTGGGGACCACTTAACCAGTCTAACTGTTGATTTTGGCTAAACTTCAGCAACTGCCGTCTGACCTCCACAGCCCGAAGGCGATATCGAAGCGTTGCAGTTAGACCAATTGTTGGAATTTTTGAGGTCTCCAACAACCCGTAAGGACTGCCACTAGATGTTCGTTTGACCGGGATCAACGGATTAACGTGCTTTCCGAGACACGACCAGACCAGTGCAAATATGTATTCAATATTCATGCATATAAATATTTGCAAGACCGCATTCGCTACCACTACGCCACGGAGGCTATCACATAACTATGTGATATTCTTTCCAACTGAAGAAAATCAGCAAATATCGTAACTTGGTTTATAATCTTTAAGTAACTATAAGTAGTATAAATCATTACATACAACGAAACAAAGTCACTCTAGTGCTTGTCTGTTGAAAGAAAATTAATTCAAGTTTAGAAGACAGATTCGGTAGACAGGAGAAAAAATGTTTTGTTGTTTTGTAGTAGTTGTAAAAATGTTGTCGAAAAGAATGGTTTGATACTTATATATAAAAGAAATTATAAGATGTGATGTGAACATAATGTGATTTTTATAGAGTCTTGTATTAAACATAATGTGAGAATAAAGGAAGAATGAATTATATTTGACTTTATTTTTGAAGAATTTACTACAGGGTCCCAAGAAGAGTTGCATCCTATTTATTTCATATATGCAACAGGTTATGGGCCCAGAATGGGTGCAGCAGTAAGCTAGCTAGAATGGAAAATGTTATAGGAAAATATTTGACGAAGATGAAGAAAATATTCATTACGAATTTGAGAGGGGAAGTTTAGAAAGAGAAAATCATAATCAAAATTTTGATGTTGAAGAAACAAAAGAGGAGTAATTTTTCTACTTTTGAAGAAGAACAAAATAATGGTGAAGAAAATGAGGTCTTTAAAAATTATATGGGGAGTTAAATGAAGACATTTTATATACAATTTTGGTGAAAATAAAGTATTAAAGAAAAAGAAATTTATTTAGCAATATATGTTGATGGAATTCTAATTGGAAATAGTGAAAAAGAATTAAATAAGATACCTGAATGACTGGAAAAAGAATTTGAAGTTAGAAGATTTAATAATTATTGGAATTGATATAAAGGTTTGCGAAAATTATTTGAAAATTTATCAGAAATTTTACACTGAACAATAATGAAGAATTTTGGATACGGCAACTGCAAGAAAATGTATTTCCGAACATTTTAATTGATGCACATCAAGAGGGGAAAAATATTAGTAGTGATGTGCATAATTGTAGGCACTAGACCAGATGTATTAAGGGTTTGTTAGTTGGTTTTGCAAATAATGGATATAAGATTTGGGATCCTGCAGAATCGAAAGCTGTGTATTCAAGGGATGTGATATATAATAACAGTGTAAAGTTAGTGATCTGTATTTTTAAAGGTGTAATAAAAGTGTAAAGTTAGTGATCTGTATTTTTTAAAGGTTAGTGATATTTATTAGTTAGTGATCTGTATTTTTTAAAGGTTAGTGATATTTATAAAATTGAAGGAGGTTATATAAAGACAGCATTTTTATAATAGAGTTGAAGTTTTAGATAGGATGTTATTTTAGTAGAGTTGAAGTTTTAGATAGGGTGTGTTCCACCATCAAACCCTGATGTCTTTATCATAGGACCACCTTGGGAATGTCTTCTTTCCAACAGAAAAAGAATTATCAAAATCGGTTCATAAACGATGAAGTTATCCGCGAACAAACATAAAAAAAGCATATATACGGTCGAATTGAGTAACCTCCTTCTTTTTGAAGTCGGTTAAATATAATTGTCTCCTAAATTAAAATTACTTTTACTTTAATTCACATTTTAGTTTAGAAGATAATTCAATTTCAATACAACAATAATGGAGGTCTAGTCTGGGAAAGCGAACCCCAGACTTGAGCTGAAGACTGGGATTAACGCCGAGAGGATGATGAATAACGGAGGTCTAGTAGTCCCTTTAACTAAACTAACCAGAAAACCAGCCACTGTCTTAAGAAAGAGTATCGATTCATGTATCATTTTTTTCTAAATATTTCCTTATAGCGGGAACAAAATAATTGGTACTTGCTTTGGGCTATACATACATAGATACAGGACAAGCATTTCAATTGGCATTAATAAAAATAAAAGCATAGCCAACAAACGTATTGTGTGACTGGCTAATTGAAATTGGTCTTTTCGAGTATTGGTCAATTTACGTGTTGGTTGATTCGCGTTTCCCTTAAACTTAAGGGTAAGATATTTTTTAACACCAAGACTTTTTTTGTTCGGTTAATTTAGACAGTTAGAGAACATTCATTGCGTTATGTGCATTGTTGATTAGACAGATTTTTCGGATATATGGAGCAATGGATTAGTAATATACTTGAAAATTATTCAAATTGAAACTAATAATATGTTACGCAATTATGCGTCCACTACTATTGTTTTGCATGGATCAGAATGGCCATAAAACTAAGGAATGAAAGGCAATTGCATGCAGCTGAGAAGAGAATGCTATGAAGATGTGTGCAAGAACGGATATATGTAATAAGAAATGAATACTTAAGAGGAAGTCTGAAAATGACATCGGTAACTGAAAAGTTTTGTGGAATTTCAAAGAAATAAGGAAAATGTTTAGCAATCTGGCCACATAGAATAGAATACTCTTTATTATAGATTACAGAACATAAATAAAAAGATTTTACAAAGGGTGACACAATGGGCGTTTTAGTCATATACACACAAACACACACACTCACACACACCCAGACATACACACACTCATACAATCAATCGCATTTAGTTATGTTTGTGACATGCACTGTAAGCCAAATGATATGAAATAAACTTATTTAATTTTATTTTTATTGAGGAGATTTTTGAGTAAGAACTTCGATGACTATAAGAGCAAGGGTAGGTAGACGAGAAACGATGGATGGGATGTATTATTGGTTATTGGATTGGCTTGAGGTCTGATAAAGAAGTATCAAAAAGGCATGTTGCGTCTAACCCAAATAAAATTAAGGTATAAGAATGATTATGATGCCTGTTTTGCCATTTGTTCCTTCTGCGTTATTGTCTCTTAAACTGTGCGAAGTTTTCACGCATCCCTGAATTTCAATCGTAAATTTTCGAAAATCCACTGTAATGTAAATAATTTGTATATTTTTTTTTATTAATTTATAAACCAGCGCTTGACCGCAATCCCGCCTGATGGTAAGCAGTGACGCAGTCGTTGATGGTAAAGCGCACTAGTTTATTAAGAGCCTATTCACTCTAGCCTTGAAGACACTCAAATTGTAGTCCGACGGAAACACCGCCGCCGGCAGATTGTTCCAGTCCCTCGATGTACGCGGTATAAAGGAGGAGGCGAAACGCTTCGTCCGGATCGTAGAGGTGTTAACAACATAAGGGTGGAAACTCGCCGTACGACGGGTCGTCCGATGGTGGAACCGAGATGGGGGAATTAAATCTTCCCTCGCACACTCCCCAAAATGTATCCTATAGAACACCGAAAGGCTGGCTACTCTACGCCTGTGCTCTAGGCTTTGGAGACCAACTCGAGTTAAATCAGGGTCACCAATCAGCCTCTTCGCACGCCTCTCCACTGAATCCAAAGTGGCCAGGTGACACTTAGCAGCACCAGCCCAAATGTGGCTGCAGTACTCCACACACGAACGGACCTGTGCTTTGTACAACATTAGAAGCTGCCCTGGTGTGAAGTACTGCGGGACCTTTGTGATAACGCCAAGTTTTCTGGCAGCCTTGGCCTTGGACTCAATGAACCGCCCAAAGTTTAGGTTCGAGGAAATCTCAACACCCAAAAGCTGAAAGCGGTCGGTACACTCCAAGGATACATTCCGAAAAGTAGGAGCCAAGGTGAACGGGCTCCTTTTGGCGGTGAAAAGACACGCCTGCATTTTGGCGGCATTGAATGCTACAAGATTGGCATTGCCCCATTCGGAGACTGCCTGAAGTGCAACACTCGTTCTCTCTACCATGGGTTCTCTATTGGACCGGATTGATTCCCTACTAGCCCGAGCATCCGGCAGGTATCTCTCCACAACTGTGCTGTCATCTGCATACCCATAGATACCGGGCATCAGCAGATCGTTAATATGCAGCAGAAACAGAGTTGCAGAGAGAACAGACCCCTGAGGAACACCGGCATTAGTCGACATGGGACCGTTCAGTCAGGAAGTCTTTTACCCAGCCAGTCAGGCTAGGAGAAATGCCGTACGCTGGAAACTTACTCAAAAGGCCAGCGTGCCATACCCGGTCTAAGGCCTTCAAGACATCAAGGGAGACAGCAATCGCTTCCCCATTTCTCTCGAGGGCCTCGCACCACAAGTGAGTGGCATACACTAGTAGGTCCCCAGTTGACCGATTGCGGCGAAACCCGTACTGTCGGTCACTGAGGAGATCGTTACCTTCCAGGTATGCCAAGAGGCGCGAGTTAAATACACGCTCCATAATTTTGCAAAGTATGGAGGTGATCGAAATCGGCCGATAGTTGGTAGGATCGGCACGACTACCCTTTTTGGGCACGGGCTGCACGTTGGCAAGCTTCCAGGACTTGGGCATTATACCAGTCCCAAATGAGAGGCGATACAAGCGTGTCAATACAGGAGACAACTCGGGCGCACATGCTTTTAGAACAATCGCTGGTATACCATCCGGACCACTAGCCTTATTCACGTCCAGACGACACAGTGCTCTCAGAACCTCCTTGTTCCGAATCCGCAGTGGGGTAAAATAGGTGGAGTAGCACTGCCAGTATCAAGACGCGAATTATGGGCAAAGAGAGATGCAAAGAGACCTGCTTTCTCTCTCGCCGTATGAGCCAGCGTTCCATCAGGCCTAACCAGCGGAGGCAGTGTGGGCCGACAGAAGTTCGCTTCGACCGATTTGGCAAGGGACCAAAATGATCTGCTTCCGGAAGGCTGCGCAGATAACTTGTTGCCAATATGGGTAATACGGTGTCGAAGCGAGCCTTCTTTAGCGCCTTTTTGTAGGACTTGGCAGCACGGTTAAAGGCTCTCTTCTTTGAGCTTAGATCCGGAGCTCCGCGGTCACGAGCATCAACCCAGGTGAGAAATGCCGTGTGCTTACGCTGTTCGGCTTGGGCACAATCGGCATTGAACCATGGGCGAGCCGAGCCGACGGATTGCTAGAAGAGAAGCAGACCTGCTGCCAAGGATAAGACGCAAAGAAATGGCGCATCTCATCCCAGTCTGCTGACCTGTATCGCCACATTCGCCGTTCACCACGAGAGTCGTGATCTGGTGGGGAGAAGGTCGATACAGACTTCACCAGACAGTGGTCTGAAGTTCCCAACGGTGAGGAAACTGTTACAACACACCTGTCCGGATCAGTGGTCAGCAGAAGGTCCAGACAATTGGCAGTATGACCAACTACATCAGGCACCCTAGTCGCTTGCTCTACCAGCTGGGAAAGGCCCATTGAAAGCGCGAAGTTTCGCGCTTCTCTCCCAGCGTGGTCGGTCCTCTGGTACGGGAAAAGCCAATCCTGATGGCAGGCGTTGAAGTCCCCCAGAGCGACGAAGTGTGCGTCAGGGTGCCGGTGCAGCGCATTGTCAGCAGCCTCACTGAGGTGGTCAAATAATCGAGTTGTCTCCTGATCACCGCTGTGCGATCGGTAGACACAAGTGTAAATAATTTTGTCCACACCAGTGTCAACCAACAGCCATAAGGACGAGAAGTGAGGGTCTTCGAGGTGACGGAGGCGCCGGCAACAAATGTCATTGCGGACATACACACAGACTCCGGCACGCTGCAGGAAATGGTGCTCTTATGCGTATCCCGGGTAACTGAGGTATGCCGCATCAGACGGACATCTGATCTGGGTCTCTGTCAAGAAAAGTAGATGGGGCTTCTCAGTCTCAAGGTGGTGATGTACTGCAATGAGATTGGAGTGCAGACCTCGAATATTAGAGAGGTACACTTTGAAAGAGAGGACGTGCGCCCGCTGTACACACCTACTTTTCTTTTTAGACTTTTTCATTTAAAAAACATTGAGTGAATAGGAAGGAAGACGGCAGTTGAGTGAGGTGATGCAATGTTAATCCCAACAATGCGACCAACGATGCCGGGCCAGAGGGAGATTGATCTGGAGACCGCGGGGACGCCCGAACCCCCCCAGGGATCGCCATCGGGTCCTCTCGTCGGGTCGCCAACCGGCACGATGGGGCCACCCTGGGATTTTTCGCAGTTGGCGGGGCAGCCTTTCGTATGTGGCTGGCACACTACTTGGGCCCCCAACTACCTGCGGTCGGCCAGCGGAGCACCGTGCTTCGGATCCCGCTACCCTCTACGACCAAACTCCCGACACGACAACATTTGGCGCATCGTACCCGGCACACATCGCAACACAACTGCTCAGACCCGTCCCCCAAACGACTTCACCAGACATCATGCCGGAACACGACGAATCGCTTGGCGGCATGACTTTGTCTGGTGGGTGGTAACTACGCCGGCGGCCGATGTTGTGGCCTACCACCGAGAGAGTATATTTTTCAGATTTAGTATATCTCACAGAGGCAAAGTCACGTGCATAAAAGTAATGCACAGATTCTCTGGCTAGGTCTTTCCATTGCTCGGCAAGAGAGAGAGAGAGAGAAGGACAGGAGAGACAACATCAGACAGAGAAACTTGTAGACGTCGTAATTTTGTACTCAATTATACTGGTGCCTTCATTCCTGATTGTTACGATCCTGTGTGAGCGAATCATCGATTCGCTGTTCAGAACACAGGCCTTCCCTTTGGATCAAGCATTCAAAGCTGTCCCTGGGTTTCATTAGCATATCTCTATATCATAAAAGCTTTAAAATCATGCCTCATTTATATACAGAGTGTATTTGTCATCGTAATGCAAACTTGGCGAAAAGGCTAGACCGCATGCTAATAAAATTATGATAGTCATTTATATCGTTAATGAAAGGTTACAGAATTCTAAGTGTTTAAAAAAAAGTGTCGGCTCGGCCTTTGAACATTGCAAGCGTGCCACCGTGCGGGTTTGTAGGTATGACGTTGATCCCTGATGTGAACCCTATTAAATCAGCTGATAGGATAGTTTTTCGAGGTTTGTTTTCATTGCGATTTTTTGTGTAGTTAGCGAATTAATTAATTTTTACTTTATAAATCTTATTGGGTTATAAAAGTATAGCCATTATGAACGGTCTAAAGTGAAAAAAAAATCATAATTATATATTTTTTAAATCATGAAAAACCCGACGATAAATTCCAACACTGGCGGGTTCAGAATCATGTACTGAATCCATGGTCGATGTCAGATACACCCTTTATATTAATAAAGTATCATGTAAGTTGTAAGTGTATGTGTTTTTCCACTTCTGACACCAAGTATGATTCTTGCGTTGGTAAATATTAAAGACTTTAGATAATTAGACTGGTTTATTTCACTTGTATAATTATTACATTATAATCGACACCTTCCAGGTCAGATCCTAAGTTACAATGACAAGACTATAGACTATATTCATAGACACTAATACATAGAGATGGTATTAGTTACTCGACTACAGAGTAGTGATGTATGATACAACATCCCCCCTGTTTAAGTTTAAATTAACCCTTGACAAACAATATTATAGAGACCTGACCCAGTTACAATTTAGACAATGACTTAAGACTATAGTTAGGTCTTAATCTAGGATACAATGTTCTACTTAATCTATTTCATCAATTAGCCTTCTCGTTGGCTTTACAACTCTTCCAAAACGAGTTACATGTTGACTGACTGAGGATTGAGATGAGAGCTCTTGAGGTCTAGACTCCTGCCTGTTACCTTCCTCTCTCCCCTGCGACGAATTGGATAGCATAGGAGAATATTTGTGTCTTAAATGAACCCTATTCCTCCTATACCTAACTCCATTGACATCCTCAACGACATATGACCTATTATTAGCCAACCTTAGCTTGACAATGGCTTGTTCCCAATTGCTATCAGGCTTTCTTTTAAAGTATACATGATCATTGGGATACAGTAATGACAATGACTTTGTATTTCTATTATAATATTTAGACTTATTTTTATTATTTTGCTTGACACATTCTTCATAATTTTTGAATGTAACCACTTTAGGTTTTAATTTCTTATAAGACATAGGAATGTTATTTCTTAAATTCCTGGACATTAACAATTGAGCTGGAGATGGTAAATTATTCTTAGGTGTGTTTCTATACTGTAATAAAGCTATGTATGGATCAGATGAGTTTCTTTTACATTTTTTTAACATATTTTTGATAATTTTGACTGAACTCTCTGCTTGACCATTTGACTGTGGATGATATGGGCTAGTTACAATGTGTTCTATGTCCCATTCATGCATAAAATTCTTAAATTCTAATGACTGAAAAGGAGGACCACCATCAGACACTAAAGATAAAGGTATTCCATGACGAGCAAAAATGGACTTTAAATGTGTTATTACATTCTTTGCTGTACTGTTTTTATTTAACAAAGCTATTTCTATAAATTTAGAATAATAATCTGTGACAATTAAATAAGTAAGGTTATCAAAATACATTAAATCAACACCTACTTGTTGCCATGGATATTTATTTATTTCAAAATTTTTTAGTGGTTCCTTTGGATTATTAGGTTTAAATTGTGCACATACATAACATTGTTCTACCAAGTTTTTAATATCAGCTGACATGCTTGGCCAGTACAAAGACTCTCTAGCCAGTTTTAAGCATTTATTTATACCTTGGTGACCTTCATGAATTTTACCTAACATTTCCTTATACATTGACTGTGGTACTATTAATTTTGACCCTTTGAACAACAAATCTTTGACTACATGAATTTCAGCTTGTATGTTCCAAAATGGTTTTATTGACAGACTGACATTATTTTTATTTTTTGGCCAACCTTCATAATAATACTTTTTTAACAATTGCAAAGTATCATCTTTCTTAGTGTTCTGTAACAATTTTGTACAGTACTCCTTTGTGACTGCTAGACTTGAATGCATTAAATTGACATGACAAGATATTTCTGACTCATTCTCAGGTATATAATGTTCTTTCAATGCTGCTCTAGACAGAGTGTCAGATATAAACATTTCTTTACCTGGAACATGTATAACTTCCAAATCATATTTTTGTAAAGTTAACATCATACGTTGCAATCTTGCTGGTACATCATGTAATGGCTTTTTAAAAAGATAGACTAAAGGTTTATGATCAGTATGAACAGTTACTTTATGACCGTACACATACTGGTGAAATTTTTCACAACCAAACTGAATGGCTAACAATTCTTTCTCAATTTGAGCATACCTTGACTGAGTTTGAGTTTTTGAACTATAAGCAATAGGTTTATTATTCTGCATAATGACTGCTCCTAATGCTGACTTTGACGAATCGACTGACAAGACTAATGGTACATTGGGATTATAATGAGCTAAAACTGGTGAATTTGTAATTTCATCGATTAAACTCTTAAGACATTGACTATGATTTTCATCCCAAGTCCAGACTGAATCTTTCTTCAAAAGATTTCTTAAAATTTGAGTTTTTTGAGACAAATTGCTAATAAAGGGACCTAAATAATTGATCATACCTAATATTCTTTGCAATTCTTTGACATTTTTTGGTGTGGGCATATTGACAATTGCTTTTACTTTCTCTTCATCAACCCTGGCACCATCTTTACTAAAAACATACCCTAAAAAACAGACTTCTGATACTAAAAATTTACATTTAGACTTATTGAACTTTAAATTGACTTCACGTGCTCGTTGCATGACTTTATGTACTCTCTCATTATGTACTGACTCGTTTGGTCCATATACCAAAATATCATCGATGAATATTAGAACTCCTTCTAAATCACCGAACAAATTCATCATGACTCTTTGAAAAATTTCAGACGATGCATTAATACCAAAAGGTAACCTTAAATATTTATATCTACCGAAAGGTGTTTGAAATGTACATAAATCAGAACTATATTCATCTAGTTTTAGCATCCAAAATCCTGAAAATGCATCTAAATGAGAAAAACAAACAGCTCCTGCTAGTTGAGATCTGATCTCATCTATTGACTTAAGTGGATAAATTTCCCTTATAATATTCTTATTCAAATTTCTAGGATCTAAACAAATTCGTAACTGACCCGTGCTTTTGACTGTTATGACTATACTGTTCACCCATTCTGTAGGTTTAATAACCTTTTCAATGACCTGCATTTTCTCCATGCGATCCAATTCATCGCGCAGTTTGTTCAGTAAAGCGAAGGGTACCCTTCTCGGAGCATCCACGCATGGCACTGCTTCAGGTTTGAGTTTCAGGCGACAGACTTGAGGTAGACATCCAAGACCCTGAAATACATCATTGTATTGTGTAAGAATTTGTTCACTAAAATTTTGTTGAGACACAGAGAAAACTCTTTGAATTATACCTAATTTTTCACAAGTTGGTAGACCTAAAACATTCGGACAAACTAAATCTGCGACTATAAACACTATATTTACACTAATAGTGCTATTATTTAAAGATAAACTACATTTTATATTGACTTTGCCCATTATGGGTATTGATATACCACCAAACCCACTAACGTTTATTTGACATTTCTCAAGTGACATTTGACTTTGACATTTCAAAAATTGAAAAGTTCTCTTTGACATAATATTGATATCAGCTCCCGAGTCAATAATGCAATTAATTTGTGTATGACCAACTAAAATGTTTATGTTCCATGACTGTTTAGAATAGTATTTGTTTTGTTTTGACTCGACTGTATTGACCTGTTTACTATGTGCTGACTTTGCTGTAATAATTCTACAAGTGTTTGTTGTGTGAGATTCCTCAGACTTGTGTCTGTACTCATCATTAAGATATGAATCTCGACTAAGACTTTTTGACTTTTTTGACTTGACTGTGAATCTCTCAGACTGTTTAGTGTTTTCATCATTGAGATACGACATATGACAAGATGAGTCTTCATGAGATCTCTCGGACTTATCAGTCACCAGACTTTTTTCATCACTGAGGCATTTTTTATTAGACCTCTCAGATATGACATTATCACCACTTTCATCACAGAAATATGACACAGGATATTTTTTATGACAAGATGAGTCTTCATGAGATCTCTTAGACTTTGACTGCGACTGGCCTATGTGCGACCTGACCGTTGATTGTAACTTAGGATGTGACTGTGACTGTGTGTATGACAACCTGCTATGTCTGTAATGATTTTGATTGTGATGACTTTGTGACTCTAAATGACAATTATATTGACTAGACTTATAACTATGACTGAAGTTATGACAATTTAAAATTCCAACAAAATTATCTTGACTACCAGTTGAACTAAAAGACTCTAAATGACTGACTTTTTTATTATTTGAGTAACAAAATTTTGCAAAATGACCATAAGAGTTACATGACCTGCATTTAGCTCCCTGCGCTGGACATTTGTAGCGGTGGTGTTGTCCACAGCGGCTACACGTCTTCGAGCGCTTCTCAGGACTGGGACTTGACTTTGACCTCCCTGCGCTGGATCCCTGCTGACTGACTGGTGAAGCTCGCCGTCGCTGACGCTCCACTCGACCACGGCTCCTCCGACGCAGATGCATGACTTTTTCAGACTCTTCACTAGTGGACCTCTTGACAATTTGGTCTGCATCCTGCTGTGCGACGATGAGTGTCCTAGCTAGCTCTCGCATCCTCTGATATGTCAGATCAGGTTCCTGCAGCAGTCTCTGACGTACATGTGCTAAGTCCAAACTCAAGTTGGCGATAAAAATATCTCTGATAAGAGATTCTCTGAGCGTTCCAAATTCGCAATCTTGGCTCTTATTTTCGAGATCGGTTAAGAAATCCTCGATGCTTTCCGATTTCTGTTGACGTGTGGTAAAAAACATGTAACGATACATGGTAATATTTTTTCTGGGTTGAAAAAATTCGTCGAATTTGGCTTTGACGTCATGTAATGTGCTTTCTCCAATATTTATGTTGAATGTGTTGAAAATATTTAAGCATTTTTCACCAATGTGATGTAACAAAATGGCGATCTTGCGTTTCTCACCGGACTTGTCCAAACCTGTTGCCAACAAGTATAATTCGAACTGTTGCCACCAGCGCTTCCAGGTTTCGTAATTGTTGTTTGTTGCATCTGACGATATTTTAAGCGCCTTCAAGCCACTGTTCATTGCAGCTTCGGTGTCATGGCCGCCACCGACGCCATCCGACTTTTGCATTTTATGAATTTTCTTTCTTCGTATTGGGTTTTTTCACTCTTCTGACACCATGTATGTGTTTTTCCACTTCTGACACCATGTATGTGTTTTTCCACTTCTGACACCAAGTATGATTCTTGCGTTGGTAAATATTAAAGACTTTAGATAATTAGACTGGTTTATTTCACTTGTATAATTATTACATTATAATCGACACCTTCCAGGTCAGATCCTAAGTTACAATGACAAGACTATAGACTATATTCATAGACACTAATACATAGAGATGGTATTAGTTACTCGACTACAGAGTAGTGATGTATGATACAACAGTAAGTTGATAATTATGTATCTAAACCGAAATCAAATATGATCTATTTAAGCGTAAAAACATAACATTTTACCTACAAAATATTATCACGAAAAAAACATATATTTACACCAGCAAAAAAGTCTTTAAAATTATCATATTAAATTACTCATGTTTTTTTTTTAAACGTGAGGGCTACATCAAAATATAAAAAGTCCCTTTAAACATTTCGGGACAATACGTAAACAAACCGGGAGGTGTATATGAATTATTCACATGCTTGTGCCAGCCCTGAGCATAGATTAGTCAAATCATGTAGAAACGGCACTCATCTAAGATATTTGAGAATCGAAAGAGATACCGATGTCCTTGGTGCATAGGCAAGTAAAGGAACATGGATAAGTTATTTAAAAAAAAAACGTTGTCTCAAACTAGGAATTTCTCCTATCATAGGTGTGTTTAGCAACATATAAACACACATACACAAACTGCCAGACCCGGAACAATTTCTTGTAGGTCATACAAATATTTGTTTTCAGCACAGTGCAAATATTTGTATGCATGAATATGAATATTTGCACTGGTCTGGTCGTGTCTCGTAAAGCACGTTAAGCCGTTGGTCCCATTTGCCATACGAACATCTAGTGGAGCACAGACGATACGGGTTGTTGGAGCCCTCAAAAGTCTAACAATTGGTTTAACTGCAATGCTTGGATATCGCCTTTAGGCGCTTTATCGCTTTTATCGCGTTTAGCCAAAATCAGCAATTAGACTGGTGAAACGAACCCTGGACTCCAAAGTTGAAAAAGCTTCGAATGCGACTGGGATTAACGCTGAGATGATGATGATAATGATACAAATATTTGTTCCATGCGGGAATCAAACCCGCGACACGCAGCTCAGCAGTCAATTGCATAACCACTACGCTAACTGTGCAGTTAGTCAGTTAAAGTCTGACACGCCCTTTCACTCTGCCCATAGCAGGAGAGGTAATTGTATGATTTCGACCCGCAAAGAAAAGTTATTCGAGAATACAATCGCACTTTAGTAATTCACAATATACAGGTACAGTATTTTTATCTTACGCAGCAACGTGTGCTTTACTCGTAGTATCTGACTATACAAGCACAGTTTCAACTTCGCCATTGTCTAGGTCGGCAACGAGAAAGAACTCCTGCGCAAATGTCTAAACAAACCGCGCATTTTGAGATAGAAATACTTATGACTTAGAGAGACGACCATCTACAAAGACAATTTTTTATTTTATTTAGCGAATGTGTTTTTTTTGATTCATCTTTTTCAATGATGCTAATCAGGCTAAAATCAAATTAATTATTTTTAACAGATACAAAGCATTTAAAAAATTTTGTAATATTTTGATGTTTGTTTAAATTGAAATAACGTCATTTTGAAACATTCATAAAATTTGATCGTAAAGTTGTCTAGCACGAAGTATAAGTAAATAACGTGAGCGACCAATGACAGAAAAAAAAAGATTACGTTTAAAAACCGATCCGGGCAGGATTTTCTGTACATTTCCCTATTCTATGGCTATCTGAGGTTTATTGCGAAAAAGTACGCAAGTAATTTTGAGAACCCCTCCGTTTCGTAATTAAAATGTTTGTGGGGTCTATTAAACGATGTTTTGGTTTTTTAAGGTTTATGGTTATAAGTTTTGATGCGTTCTGTGAATTTTAAATAAGCGAAATCATTATTGCGCGTAGGCGAAATGAGGCTTACGTAGCCACAAACCTCACGTCCGCTCCGTACATTATCCGCTAAAAGGTAAGTTGAATGTTTGGGAAAGTGATATGGGGTTCACTATTTATGTCTATACTTTCAAATATAAAGACAATTAATAAGTTTTTTAATGATGTAAAATATATTTAACGATTTAATATACAAAACATAATATCAAAATACAATCAAAGCCACACACTACTACAGTTAAATACAATCAAAATCATATCAAAATTAAATAAAAATAATAATGAAAAAATAACAATGTCAAGTAATATAAGTTAAACAAAAATGATGATGACCGACATTTGCCTCCGGATTCCATACCTTCAGTCAAATTAACTGAAAATATAAAATCCAAAAACAAATGTCAGTCAAGTCCTGACAAATTGTACAAATCGCCCCTAACCGTTCCCGGTCCAAAGGTGGTGTTTTCCAAGGCACCAGGGTCAAGCCGTCCGGCCTCTTGCCGTTCGTCCTGCACAGTCCCGGGGGCTCCAGCAAGCAAGGAACATCTGTCGACGCCAACGCCCTCCGCACAATATCGTTGAGTGAATGGTGACGCGGGAACCTCAGGACCCGCGGCACCTATGCTGAGCACAGACCAACCCTTCCTCTCGATCGTTGACTTTAAAAAACAGTCAAAAGCACATACCTCCCCCGGACAAAGCCAGGTAGGAGCGGTCCTTAAGAGATACATAACTTTAGGCAAGGCAAAACAATTGCGCGATAAGGAAACCGCTACGTGTGCGGAGAGATCCTTGAGACGCTCCTGAGCATTGAGGAGAAGCTGTTTACGTGAAAAAATTTCCTCTGGCACTCCGTCAAGAAAAATGGGAGAACCCAAAAGGGAGAAAGAGAGGAGAGAAAGTTCCCTGAGGCCAGGTAGTTGAGAGTCAAAGCGTGAGAAATGTTCACGAGCTCCAACGCCACAGGAGAAGAATTCGCACTTAGAGGGATTCACCTCCAAACCCAGTTCCTTCAGTTGAGGAACAAGAACCTCCAAGTACTGGAAAACTTCCTCAGGCGACCCACCAATAATGCTATCATCAAGGTACAAAGACGACTTCAATCCAGAGACGATTTTATAAAAAAAAAAAAACTTATGGTAAACTAAAACATTTAAGGTTTTTTTTTACTTTGTGTAAATTATATCATCACCTCTGCTCTCAAAACGGTGAAGGAAAACATAATGAGGAAACAAAATGTCCTAGAGCCAAAAAAAAAGTATATCTAACCTATGAAATCCACCAACCCGCACTGGGCCAGCATTATCACTGGTCAGTCACTTTATTTTATACTAGGATTTTTCCAGGTACGGAAAAAAATGGTATGTAGATACAAATAAAATAAAAATAACACCTTTGAAAGGGTTTCCTTCTTGATACAGCTAAAGAGGCTGTTCTTTTTTAAAATTATCTCCCTTGAAAATGCACAAGATCAAACTAAAGCTCTTTGAATAAATTGGCTTTGAAAACGAAATATAAGCGAAAAATCCTCTTCAATTAAATAAAAATCATTCATTCATTTTTGAAGTGAAACTTCTTTAGGCACGCTTGACTTGGGGAGTAAACTGGCGAAAGCGTTACGAAAAATGATAGGAAAAAAAAATGATGAAGGCTAACGGAAGCAGAGTATAGTCCTATTTCGTCTGTAATACAAACAAGGAGTTGGCTCATGTAAATATTGCATGGCATGTCGAGTATGAAGTTGTGAGTTCGCATCTCGCCGAAGGCAATATATATTTTTTGGATCTTTTTAAGATTTGTTAACAATTGAGTCGACTATGAAGTTGTGAGTTCGCATCTCGCCGAAGGCAATATATATTTTTTGGATCTTTTTAAGATTTGTTAACAATTGATTACCTAAGAGCACAAATAAATTTATAAATTTCATTCTGTTCTGGCCTTTATATTGTTTTATATATTTTTGCTGAACATTTCTGATATAATTGAAAGTATAGAAACTTGAAGATATCGTCACAATACGATAATTGGACACAAAGTACAAATTGCTTTCGAGCCTCATAAGCTCAATTATTAAGCTAAGTACCTTGATTGATTAAGAACTATGAATTTCTTCGAGAACATGACGCTGCGAACACCCCCTGTTTACGCTAGTTCGTCGGCCGAGTCCGATTTTTAGTTAGTCGAGTTGATAGATGCCCGATCGGTACGGGCTAGCGCATTTAGTATTGTCTATGGCGACGCGCGGCCGCCATTATTATAACACAACGTGTTGGGACCCCGCCGCGTACGGCGGGCCGTTGCTTGAACCTCTTGACGAATAATCATCGCGTGCGTGGCATGTTCGGTCGAATGATTTTCGGGAATTATATATACCACCGGCCGCGTTTTGTATAGTTTGTCGCGATTGTTGCCCGTGTTTTGAAGTATTTACTTGAACTATAAAACGTAACAGTGCGTCTGTAAATTGAGTTGAATTTGAATCGGAAACGTGGTTTCATTGGCGATCTTTGTCGGGCGTGATTGACACTGCCAAATAACTTCTTACGTTGGTGAGCTTTGGTGCCCTAATAAGGGAACTTTGGTGTGCCGACTGGTATGGGACAGTCAGTGAACTGATGACATCGGACGTTATCGTAATCGACGCGCGCGCGTCGATTCTCCGGACTTCGCTTCGTGACGGAGCACACTGAGTCCCAGGTAAGTCCCGTAAATTTACTAGAGTGTGATCGGAGATTGATTTTACTTGTGGTGTAAGCCGACCTTGTTTGTTGGATAAGCCGTGACAAATGCGCGGTAGATGTACGCGCTTTACTGGGGCGCCTTCATCTTTGTGGTAGCAGAGAGCGTGGTTTCTAATTACTAATTTGATTAATTAGAGTATCATTCCAGTATTTTGGTAGCCTTCAGAGGCTAATTTACAAAAATTTGATTTTTTATTTGTTGTTGTCGGTACTCGTAAAATTATATCTCTGACCACCTCCATCATTGTGTGGATCCGATATTTTACAAAGTAAGAAATGTGAAAACAATTGTAGGTAGATTGTTTTATTTTTTGGTTCATTTCTTTCCGTTCAGAGGAACGGAGTAGGCTAGGGCATGATACGCCATACAGCCAGTTATGTTTACGAGTAACGTTTTGTTATTGTTCACTCGATTATCTTGTGCATTTGTACGAACCAAATAGTTCGCTTTGTTGTTGAATATTGAGCTACGGATAAATAATTACGAGTTATTTTTATGACTAATGTTTTGTTATTGTTTTGGTCAACTCGTGTATTGTACGAACCAGATAGTTCGTGTTTGAATGTTTTGATTTAGCTCGTAATTCATAGTCGTAATTTTGTTGATTTAGCTCGTAATTCATAGTCGTAATTTTGTTGAATTATTACATAATTCACAGTAATAACTTTATTCGGTTTGTTTGTTGATTTATTGTGTAATTGGTAGTAATAATTTTGTTTTGCTAATAAGTTTTGATCTGTGTCGCACTTAAGTTAGGCCGTTTGCAGTGGCGAAGAGTCCATACAAGCCGATTCCCACCGGGTTACCTTTCAAAAATCAGTTCCATATTCATACAAAAGTATTTACATTCTATTTCATTAACAAAGTATTATTAATCAAATGCCGGCGCGATTTACAATAGCAATCGCAATTTTTAGCAATACCCTAAGTATCACATTTCATTTTATAGTCGTAAATTAATCAGCGCTTCAATTTTTCGTAATTCTTTTCGTAGTTCTCTTGAAGGAAGCCGTCGAATTTCAGCTTACCTATGTCAACGGTTTACTATGCCGCGAAAAGAGAGAGCGTGTCAGTCCATCTCTTTCTAATTCTCGCTAACCGTCGCGGTAAAACTTGATAAATATAAGCCGCCCGCGAGCGGCTTGTATTTCTCTCCTCTCCTCTATTAGAAAGAGACAGAAACCACGCTACTACGAGATAGCGTTCTATACCTACCTATGGTGCGTGAGTTTTTCGTTTGTTTTTAATATTTGTGTTATTTAAACTGTGACGGATTCTGTAAGGTAATTTAATCGCAGATTTGGTTAAATACTGTTAATTTTGTTTGTTATTATGGCTTTAATTCATATAGAGTGCTGTTACTGTTAATTCGTCTTTGAAAGACGCATTTTCTCAAGTTTCGACTCTTTGCAGTTTAATTCTGACCCTCCCCATTTCAGTAGCTTCAGCTGAGCGGTCATTTTCTGCTTTAAAACGCATTCACACGTATGTGCGAAACTGCCAAAAAGAGCAGAGATTGTCCGATTTGGCTATCATGTCAATTGAAAAAAATTTGCTTAATAAAATTAAAAGTAATCCGAATTTTTATAACAACATTTTAGCTCATTTTGTTAAAAAAAAAACAGACGCATTGCATTAGAATATAAATAACGTTGTGATTGTGTATAATTTGCTTTATTTTTGCTTAATATTTTTGTTGGTTTTGGATCGGTGTCTGTGTGGTTCGGTTTTTAACACTTTATTATTTTTATAATTTTTTATTTTATTTTTTCTTGACTCTTATTCCCTAACAATAGGTACTTAACTTAGTACTTACTAACAAGCATGCATGTGTGGTATAGAGATGCACGTCGAAAAAGGCTTTTCACAAAGCCGCTTTTATCATACTTGAAAGACATTGTTATCAAATCATCAGTCCTTTTTTGTAAGGTGAAGGTGGGGCTTTTCATATTATTCTTATCTGAAGACCTCCTCCAAGATATCCTGCAGTAGGTAAGTGTTTAAGTGTTTATTTTTTTGGACCGGCTTCCCTTTGTCAAAATTTCACCCTTCGCCACTGGCCGTTTGCACACTGATATTTTGTATGTATACTTTGTAATATTTTTTATTTGTACATGTTAGTGTTTTGTTTGTAACGGTTGCCCTTAGCTTTGGTCCCCACACGGTCTCGCGGAATTTATTGAGTTATTTACGCTTGTTTTTGTTGCTTTCCGCGCGTTCTTTAATTGAATTTAATTGTTAATTTGAATTAAAGGCTTTTATTTGAAATGGCTCCCAGTCCGCATGCTACGGCGAAGGCCGAGGTCCAGGCCGCATTGCGTTGGCTCACGGGTGCGGCCGCCCTGATTGTTCGGCCGGATCGGGTGCAGGCTTTGTTGACCCGTTATGAAGGGTTGCCTGCGCGCATGGAAGGCTTGGAGCGACACGTTGTCGACTTCCATGCGTACGTTTTGGAACACCCTCCAGCGGATGAAGCCATAGTGGAGACCTTTAAAAGGGATGTCGACCAGGCGTACGAATTGGCTGACCAAATTACGGAGTCAGCAGAAGGGCTCCTGGCTGCCCGTAGGGGAAAGCCGACTTGGAGCGGGGAGGTTAAACCGACCCCGCCGGCTTTGTTAGGGAGACTGCCCACATTGGAGATTCCCCACTTTGACGGGGACCTCACGGCTTGGATGGGCTTCATCAACTTGTTTGACAGCTTGGTGGACTCCAGGGAAGATTTGTCCCCCAGCCAGAAACTGGCTTATCTGCGCTCCGCCCTACGCGGAGAAGCCAGTGCAGTGGTCCAGCACCTGATAGTCAGCGATGCTAACTACCAGGTTGCGCGGCAGTTGTTGCTGGACCGCTACCAAAACGTCCGCTTGCTAGCGGACACCCATGTGGCCGCCATTTTGGCCTTACCGAAGGCAACGCGGGTTTCCTCACTAAGGAAGGATTTGGTCAACCCGCTCTTGACCGCCGTCCACTCGTTGCACCGGCTGGATTTGCCGGTCGACCAGTGGTCTTTTTTGCTTCTGCACATCGTCCTAGCGAAATTGCCCGCAGACGTAAAGGGGCGATTTGAGCAAAGGTACGGGGGCAATAGCGCCTCGTACCTCCCCCCCTTCTCGGATTTGCTTCGTTTTTTGGAGGACGAGTGCAGAGTACTGGACCAGCTGACCGACCCCACGCCGGGGACGAGCACGGGTCGTCCGGTGGCGGCGAGGGGACAACCCCGCCGTCCGACCAAACAATGCTCGGCTGTCCGAAGTGACTCTCCCCCCGCACCAGGTAAACGGTGCCGGTATTGTTGGGGGGACGGACATGACGTGCGTGCTTGCGAGAAGTTCGGGGGCCTCCGGACTGCAGGTCGAAGAGCCCTCGCCAAGCAACGCGCCTGGTGTTACATGTGTCTGGGGGACCACCGCCAGTCAGCGTGCCTCCAGGCTAAGGTTTGTCCACATTGCGGCGGGAGACATCACGCTCTCCTGTGTTTGAACCGCAATGGTGGCGGGTCCGAAAGGGGCCCAGATTCCCCGCGCACGGGCGGGGGCCCCAAAGGCGGGGGCCCCACGGGCGGGGGCCCCCCGCAGGATGTAGCGGTGGCCGTCGGGGGCTCGGGGAGGCGGGCGGTACGCTACTCCCCCCCCTTGATGGAATACCCTCGATTGGGGCGTTATGTTCCCCCGTATGCGGCTCACGGTTATTGCCCCACGCCTCGGAGTGGAGTTGGAAGGAGTCCCTACGTTGCGGAGTGGGACCCTCTCGCCTACTGTCGGCGATCCCCTCCGATCTTGTCGACTCAGTTCACCCGGGGTCCAGGGGGGCAATCACCCCCCTCGGATTTTCATTAATGCCACTGTCGGGCGCAACCCCCCCACCGGAGTTTGTGCTGTTGCCAACAGCCTCCGTGCGTGTTTGGGGCCCCAAAGGTGATTTTGTCACAGTGCGTGCCCTCTTGGATTCAGGGGCCCAGGGTTGCATAATTTCTACTTGGCTCGTCCGACAGTTGGGCTTAAATATTGTACCGCATAGGGAATCGTTACGGGGCGTTGGAGACCTGCGGATTTCGGATCCGATCGGTCGGGTTTCGTTCTCCTTCTCCCCCCACTCCTCCTCAACGCCGAAAATCGGTACTTCGGCGATTGTTTTTGAAACGGTGGTCGGGCCGCTTCCGCAAGTGCGAGCCCCACACGCCGCCGTTAAATTGTCGGCTGGATTGGCTCTGGCTGATCCTCACTTCCACCGACCTGGCCCGATCCATTTATTGATCGGTGTGAATGTTTTAGGTCGTTTGCTGCGTGGAAGTAAACGAGTTTTGCAGGCAGCCGGTTTTATAGCCATATCCACCTCTTTGGGTCATTTGGTATAATGGGATCATTTAGGGACGGCCCAGACCCCCCTTCGGCAGACAGCGACCTCGCTGTTGGTTCTGCCTTGACAGATATCCTCCAACGCTTTTGGGAGGTGGAGGAGCCTCCGACCGCAAAACGAGTGGACCCGTTGGACGAGGAGTGCGAATTGTTCTATCAGAACAATACTGGTCGCCTCCGCTCGGGTCGCTTGATCACTCGCTTGCCCTTTTTGTCAGTTCGCCCCCTCTTAGGCAGCTCCCGGCCACTGGCCGAAAAAAGGTTGTTGTCTATGGAGCGCCGAATGGCGAGGGACCCCGCATTAAAGCAGAAGTACATGGACTTCATGCGGGAGTATGAGGAACTGGGGCACATGTCGCTTTCGCAGCTGGATTGGCGAAATGAAGAGCATTATTTTCTTCCCCACCACGCGGTTTTGAAGACTTCCAACGGGAAGATACGTGTGGTCTTTGATGGCTCAGCACCCACGTCAACCGGAGTGTCGTTGAACCAGTGTTTGCACGCCGGACCGAAGTTGCATCACGATGTGAGTGATGTTTTGACCAACTTCCGTCGACATGCTGTCGTTTTTGTGACCGACATTCGCATGATGTTCCGGCAGACTGTGATTCACCCGGAAGACAGGAGATACCAGCTTGTGCTTTGGCGAGAGGATCCCGGGGATCCAATGCTGGTCTACGAGCTGAACACCAACACCTATGGACTACGATCGAGTCCTTTTGTGGCGATCCGTTCGTTGTGGGAGCTCGCAGAGCGCGAACGGCTGCGCTACCCCCGCGCGTCTGTCCTCATAAAGGAGGATCTGTACGTCGATGACGTTTGTACAGGCGCCTCGAGTGTACGAGAGGCCCTGGTCTTGCGAGATGAGTTGATCGCTCTCCTAGGAGCTGGTGGCTACGAGTTGAGGAAATGGGTGTCCAACTCGCCCGAACTCTTGGCAGATGTACCCAAGGACCACCAGCAGGAGCCTCATCTCTTTGAAAACCCTGATACTCCAGACATGCTGTCTGTTTTGGGAGTACAGTACAAACCAGTCCAAGATTTGTTTACCTACAGATTGGAGCTTCCGAGCCCAAAGGTCTGGACTAAACGCACATTGCTGTCCACTGTAGCTCGCACCTTTGATCCGAATGGTTGGCTTAGTCCTGTAGTGTTCGCGATGAAGTGTTTCCTACAGGAACTATGGGCAGCGGAAGTGACCTGGGATGAGCCCCTCTCCGGCGGCTTGCTCCGAGACTGGGTGCGGTTTGTCTCATCCCTCCCGGAAGTCAACCGTGTTTGTATCCCTAGGCACATATTGCCTGAGGGACGGTTTTCCGCTAGCCTACACGGCTTTTGTGACGCGTCCGAAAGCGGATACGCGGCAGCCGTGTACATTCGAACGGTGGACGCACGAGGTATTGTCGCTGTTCATCTGGTTACGGCTAAGAGTAAGGTTGCCCCACTTCGAACCCGATGGACCATACCGAAGTTGGAGTTGTCTGGCGCCACTCTATTAGCCCGATTGCTTAACCACGTCGTCGACACCTTGGGAGCTAGTGTCGACTTTGGGTCAATCTTTGCATGGTCTGACAGCCAAGTCGTCCTTTGTTGGCTGAAAAGTTCAGTCCATACCCTCGAGGTATTCGTGGCCAACCGGGTGTCTCAAATTCAGACCTCGAAAGCCCCGTTGATTTGGCACCACGTGCCTGGCGAATTGAACCCCGCAGACTGCGCTTCCCGCGGCTGCGAGGCGCCCGAACTTGTGAATCACCAGCTGTGGTGGGGTCCACCATGGTTGTTACAGCTGGAAGGTTCTTGGCCCCATACCCCCGCAGTGGTCGGGGCATCTACGCCAGGGGTGCATGTTCACGCCACCGAGACTGTAGCGGCTCCAGATCCGGAGTTTTTGCTTGAGCGCTACAGCTCTTTGGATAAATTGCTTGGCGTTACCGCCTGGATACGGCGTTTCATCCACAACTGTCGTAGCCCTCGTGGCAAATTTGAGTCTCCGGTCCTCTCACCGCAAGAGCGCAATGACGCTCTGTTATATTGGGTGCGGATAGTTCAAGAGAGTGAATCTGCATCGGAGTTGAAAACCCTCCGTCAACGCACATCCAATCTGAAGGGACCCTTAGGGCGCTTGAATCCCTTCTTGGATGATCAGGGTTTGATGCGTGTCGGAGGTCGGCTTAGAAATGCTAAGCTCCCCTATGGGGCTCGTCATCCATTGTTGCTCCCCAAGAACGGCCCCTTGGTGAAGTTGTTGATCGCAGACCGCCATGTGAAAAATGCACATGCCGGATGCAACGCTCTTACTGCGATCCTCCAACGGGAATTTTGGATTTTGTCTGCGCGGAGAGTGATCCGATATGTTATCTTTCGTTGTCTCCCGTGCTACCGCTTGAAGGCGGACATCGTGCAGCCCCAAATGGGGGATTTGCCTGCCGATCGAGTCACCGAATCGATGCCCTTTGCTGGAGTTGGTACGGATTTTGCGGGACCATTCATTGTAAAAGCTTCGCGTCTCCGTAACGCTAAGACCGAGAAGGCTTACTTGTGTGTTTTTGTGTGTTTAGCTACTAAAGCGGTCCACCTCGAGGTGGTTAGTGCTCTCAGAACAGAGGCGTTCGTCGCTGCTCTAGGCAGATTTGTTTCGCGTCGCGGACTGCCGTCCTTAATTCGATCCGACTGTGGGACCAACTTTAAGGGTACCGATCGTTATTTGAAGGAAGTTTGTGAATTCTTAGATAAACATAATGTTGAGATCGGATCCACACTCTCCCGCAGAGGGGTACGATGGCAGTACTCACCGCCGTCCTGCCCCCACTGGGGAGGTATATTTGAAGCTACTGTAAAGGCCGCCAAAACTCACCTTCGTCGCGTTATTGGAGATAGTATCCTAACTTTTGAGGAGCTCGCGACCGTATTTTGTAAGGTTGATGCGGTCCTCAACTCGCGTCCGTTATGCCCTTTGTCATCCGACGCGAATGATTTGGAGGCCCTCACGCCGGGCCATTTCTTGATAGGTAGACCACTTAACGCCATGCCTGAATATCCTTATTTGGACATTAACTCCGGACGGCTCTCGCGATTTGAATTGCTTCAACAGCTTACGCAGAGTTTTTGGCGCCGTTGGCATCTGGAGTATTTGCACGTTTTACAACAGCGCGTTAAGTGGTCAGACAAGACGAACCCACCAAGGGTCGGAGACCTCGTTTTGTTAAAGGACCCAAACCTGCCACCCCTCCGATGGCGTCGTGGACGCATTGTTAAATTGTATCCGGGGTCGGATGGTGTTCCCAGGTTTGCCGAGGTCCTGGTGGGGAACTCTGTCTTGAAGCGCGCGATCGCCACACTCTCTCGCCTGCCCTTAGATTGAATTGTCGGACCGTTTGTTACTGTCCGGGGCGGGGGGATGTTTACGCTAGTTCGTCGGCCGAGTCCGATTTTTAGTTAGTCGAGTTGATAGATGCCCGATCGGTACAGGCTAGCGCATTTAGTATTGTCTATGGCGACGCGCGGCCGCCATTGTTATAACACAACGTTTTGGGACCCCGCCGCGTACGGCGGGCCGTTGCTTGAACCTCTTGACGAATAATCATCGCGTGCGTGGCATGTTCGGTCGAATGATTTTCGGGAATTATATATACCACCGGCCGCGTTTTGTATAGTTTGTCGCGATTGTTGCCCGTGTTTTGAAGTATTTACTTGAACTATAAAACGTAACAGTGCGTCTGTAAATTGAGTTGAATTTGAATCGGAAACGTGGTTTCATTGGCGATCTTTGTCGGGCGTGATTGACACTGCCAAATAACTTCTTACGTTGGTTAGCTTTGGTGCCCTAATAAGGGAACTTTGGTGTGCCGACTGGTATGGGACAGTCAGTGAACTGAAGACATCGGACGTTATCGTAATCGACGCGCGCGCGTCGATTCTCCGGACTTCGCTTCGTGACGGAGCACACTGAGTCCCAGGTAAGTCCCGTAGATTTACTAGAGTGTGATCGGAGATTGATTTTATTTGTGGTGTAAGCCGACCTTGTTTGTTGGATAAGCCGTGACAAATGCGCGGTAGATGTACGCGCTTTACTGGGGCGCCTTCACCCCCCGACCCCCCCATTGATTACCTCACCCCCCCGTGGATTATCTCGGGGACCGGAGGTCGTGGACTACCCGAGTTTGGGGTCCCCTGAATCAGGAGGAGGAGCCCGACCTTTTGGCCCCGAGGGAATCCACTCCCCCCTCTCCCCCTCCCCCTACCCCCCGCAACCCCACGAAATCTACACCCCCCCCCCCCCTTTAGTTACCTCACCCCCCCCGTGGATTATCTCGGGAACCAGAGGTCGTGGACTACCCGAGTTTGGGGTCCCCTGAATCAGGAGGAGGAGCCCGACCTTTTGGCCCTGAGGGAATCAACTTTATTTTTTTTTTTAAATTTGAGGTCTATGGAAAAATATTAATTTATAAATGAAAGCATGAAATAAATTTAAATATTTATAGAAAATTAATATATGTATATGTGTATACATGTATATATTGTACACACATATATATACATACAGATGGTGCGAAAGAAGTTTCACTTCAGTCGTGTGGTCATAAGCACACTCGTTTTTTTAATTAAAATCTCTTCACATTTGTTTTGTTTTTTATTCTCGGTTTCCCAGTAACGGTTTATGAAAAATAAAATTTAATTTCGTTGTTTACCTCGGCTTCGTTACAAACATTCCATTATGAAATTACTGAGAAACGGAAAAATAACTTGTGTTGGTGATGTGCTTTTTATCTAACGCTTTTAAAGCCGTAATAAATACGTAAAATGAACTTTAATTACAAAAGAATAATTTTCATATCCGTTGCAAAGTAAAGTCAAAGTATAGCCTGCGATCTTTATACTATGAGAATAGTTGATCTTAAAATTGGATGCAATGAAAACGACCCGATGCGCTGTTGTTGTTAGTTTCTGAAGACAGCTATTTTTGGACTTGATACCTAGTCAAAAACAGTTGTCTTCACGTCAAACAAGTATAGTGTGTTTTTATTGTATATAGTCTTTTCATTACCGTGAACTACCGTGTGGTACCGGTCTTAGAAAAGTACCAACCCATACCTTCCCGTGGGTGTTGTAAGAGGCGACTAAAGGAACTCTCGCCAGGGAAGGGGACAGCAGCGCTTCTCCTGTGGAATAACAAATTACTGCGATCCCCAACCCATCTGCCAAGCGTGGGGATTATGGCAAACCTCCCGATGCCTTGGGGGAGGCCTTTGTCCCGCAGTGGAACTCTATAAGCTGAGAAGAAGAAGTCTGTTTAAATCATGAAAATCTAAACAAATGCATCACTAAACGGAATCTTATTCGGATTTCTAACTCGAAATTTGAATAAGCTGAGGTACCAATATTTTTCATTTCTTCCGGCATTCCACCGACAACATCTAACTAGCCTCTACGAGTTAGCTTCGGCTCCTCGTACGACTTTCAAAGGTCCGGTCGTGCCAATTGTCCCGAGAAATGACAAAAGAGCTGATATTTTTTCATCCGACGTATGATGTAAATTTAAAACCTCAATTTTAATTAATGGTTATTCCATTTAAATTCAAAACTTCCCTCCTTATTTTTTGCGAGCTAAATAAAATTATCGTGTCTCTTTCTTTTTTTTTTAATAATTATAAACTGGTGCTTGACTGCAATCCCGCCTGATGGTAAGCAGTGATACAATCGTTGATCGTAAAGCGCACTAGTTTATTAAGCCTATTCACTTAAAAAACTTAGGAATAGGAAGGATGACGGTGGTTGAGCGAGGTGATGCCATGTTAAACCCAAGACCAACTCGACCAACGATGCTGCGCCAGAGGGAGATTAATATGGAGACTCTCCACGACCAAACTCCCGACACAACAACATTTGACGCATCGTACCCGGTACACATCGCAACAAAATTGCTTAGACCCGTCCTCCGTACGGCTTCACCAGACATCATGCCGGAACACGACGAATCGCTTGGCGGCAAGATCTTGTCTGGTGGGTGGTAACTTCTGCCGGCAGCCGATGTTATGGCCTACCACCGAGAAAAAAAGTGTCTTTGAAAAATGGATTTGCGTCGTGACCATTTTCGCGCTATGATTTTTTACAATTTCAAATGTCGCCTGAAACCAGAAGAATTCAATTGGCAATTGTGGATGAAGGCCCTTCTAAGGCAACTGTGTATCGGTGGGATAATGAATTTAAGCGCGGTGGACTAACTTTGGGGGATGAAGAAAGAAGTGGTCACCCTTTGACGGCTGTTACAGAAGAAAACAGCAATAAAATCAGCATAAAGTGCAGATTGGATCAGAAAGCCTTCACGAAATTCTACACGTGCCTCTTCGGTAATGGAGGATAATTTCATGCTGGGTGCCGTACAATCTCACAGATGCTCAAAAGCAGGCACGGGTGGAATGGTGCCGTGATATGATAGACAGATTTGAAGCAGGTTTGTCTGCATATTTACGGCATCGTTACATGTGATGAATCTTGTATTTATCAATACGATCCAGAAACGAAGCGCCAGTGGACGGTTTGGGTGTTTCAACACGAATCAATGCCTACCCAAAGTGAAGCGATCTAGAAGCGAGGGTAAGATTTTGATCGCGAGTTTTATTCAGTTTGACTAACTGACTAGAATCAATTTCTTTACGAAACTAAAGAAACATTAACGCTGGAGGGTATACTATCAAATGCTTGTCAGAAATATTCTCTGTTGTGAGCAACAAGTGACCAAACACAGGGCTCCGCGGGTTACTGCTTTACCACGGCAATGCGCCCGCCCACACCGCAATCAAAACGAGAGACTTGCTGGATAGTATACCAGTCAAACTCCTGGGTCACCCTCCTTAGAACCTTGACCTAGCACCATGTGACTCTTTCTTATTCCTAAAAATTAGAGATAAGCTCAAAGGAATAGTTTTTGTCGCCGGATAATGCGCTGTCAGCGTTCAAGCAGGTTGTTAACGAGGTGTTTGCGGCGGTCTGGAAAAAGTGTTTCGAAAAGTGGTTCAGACGCATGAAACTTTGTACAAAGGCTGGTGGAAAGTACTGTGAAAAGATCTAATAAAAATATATGTACCTATAGAATATATTTTTTTTTATAATCGCAAAACTTTCTGAGTGTCCCACGTATGTTACTGAACTGTCAAAACGAAATACTTTTCTACTGATAATGCGTTACGAAAGTATCCAGTTGAAAAGGGGTGATACGTGAAGACGTAAGTATACATTGGATAGGCACTCTTGGACAATTGACAACAAACAAACGGCTTCAATAAAAATAACAAGAAAAAACCTTTACAAAAGGTGTTCACAAAATGTGTTATCGTGCGTGAAACACGATTGTGTTAAGGTATAGGGTGATTCATAAACATGTCTAGGAGTCGTGATTTATTTTGTTTACCCAACAAAATGCGTATGTGTTGCTTACAATTTCAAGACAAGTTTTTTGTCCCTTCAATCTTAATACGCTGACTGGATAGGTCTAATCAATCTGTGTGGTCTTTCCACAAAAGACCATTTCAGACATCGATTCTACACGGTCTTCATGATCTGACCAAGTTCTAATCTTTAACTAAAGAGATTTTGGCCTTTATTATAGACATTATTGAGAGGAGACCTGTGTCCAGCAGTGGGACGATAAAAAGGTTGATGATGATGATATAGACATAGAAAAGAGGTTAAAAAATATGATTGACTTTGAAAGTGTTTCTTCAAACCTATTTACAGAAAATAAAAATATCATTAACTGCTTATGTATGAATTTATCGAGGTTTACATTTTTTTTTTTTAACTTGTGACCGGAATACGGACATCAAATTTGAATTGAAAGGAATACGTTTAAAAGATAATAGATTCTGTAATAGTGTTACAGCATATATTCTGTCTGAATAAGCAAAGCTGCTGCTATATAAAATGGTTGAAGGCTGGCTTGCGATGTAAGTCAAAGGCACTGTGGCAAAAGTTGTAAATGGTATTGATAATATATATGGTACGGCATGGTAATGGTATATAATTATATATATATGTAATAATATAATATAATATGTATGTAGTTTTTGTCCAACAGAGTGACAGTCATGTCTGACAAGGCTTTTTAAATAAAGATTGCTTTTCTTTAAAAAAAAATCTTTTGGATTTTATTCTCTATCTCTGTACTTAGTTAAACTGCTTATAATATTACCATACTTTGAATATGAAGCCAAAGCGATATGCTAGAAGAAAGTACGCTTCACTCCTCAGATATACCGAGAACTTTGCAGTTGTAATATCACATTACACGTAGAAAATTTCCTCACAACTACGTGACTATTGAACGTGACGACGCTACTCATAGAAAACGGTGCGATGTTCTACCACACAGGTATCCTAGGTAAGCCATACAAATGAGAAAATAGGTAGGTACTTACAAAAGGTCGGCTTTAGAGAATGATCGAAAATGAACGCACTGACACATAGACTTTGGCTCGTGACCTTTACTCATGTTTTGTAAACAGCATAGATTAAAAAAGGCATATTTTGCAAACCACATTTGTTAAATTCGTGGATTTCTTTATATAAAATTCGGCCTTTGAACTCTTCTTAAATGGCTGACATATTCCGCTACTTAAATAAAATTTTATAAATGTGTGGGTAGTTACCAGAGTGGTGTAGGGTTCTATTTAACCCTGTGGCGGTTTTCAGACATGACAAAGTCTGTCAGTACTGTAACTGTCTGTCTCTGTTATCATAAACATAATTATGATCAGTTAATGTTTTTACTCCTGGGAGACAGGCCTTCTGTTGGTGGGAAGGAGTGGGTCGTAGTTTACCACGCGGGCCCAGTGCGGGTCTGTAGATGTCAACTGTTTCCGAAGTATGCTTATGCTAGATGTATTGTGTCATGTGTGTCTTTAAGTCTGTGCTGAATAAATTTATTTTATTTCTTTCTTTAGAACATGCTGGTTTCTTCACGAATTTTCACCCTTCACCGTTTTAAAAGCAATGGTGATGAAATAATTTACACAAATGGGTAGTAAATAATGTAGCTACATAATTTCAAGGAAACATTTTCGGTTTTGATTTTGAAAAATGGCATGGTTTTTAATAACTTGGCTTTACATTGGCGATATTAGTTTAGTATAAAAGTATAGCTAATGGCCAGAGTACAAACTATAAAACATATTTAGTAACAATTCTTCATTTGGAAACCACCTCTTGCACCGCTCGTGAACTCGGCTCTCTCTCTTTCCTTCAACACGCCTAATCATTGCTCGTTATTCGCTTCAATTTCATTGATTCAATGATAAGATAGATGTAACATGTCTTCGAAGTTTTGCTTCTAGGACAAGCCGGTTTCTTCAAGATGTTTTCCTTCACCATTTTGAGAGCAGTGGTGATGAAAAAAAATCATCTGTAATTGCCCTGGCGAGCTTCGAACCTACGACCAACAAATTGCAAGTCGCGGTAGATACCACCAGGCCACCGCTGGTTTTATTTTCGTTAACAAATCCACAAAATTGTGATTACAAAAGAATTTTCAATTACTTTTCTACCCATCATAACTTATACGGTTAATCGATTTGCGTCCCTTAAAACAATATACCGAACCATTTAGAAGCTTTTACAACACAATGAACGCCAAAGCACCTGTCATGTTTAACAGGTGGATTACAATGACCAGGATAAATTTCGATTAAACGCGGATCATGTTGCATTAACTGATACACGTGTAACATGTAACCTATTGAATATTGTAGGACAGAGAGGGACGATTTTCACTTAATGTGTTCAAGTTTGGCGCGTGTTACCTTTTTTGTTTTAACTTTTTATTTTATTTGTAAACATTTTTCTTGCCGCCAAGCGATTCGTCGTGTTCCGGCATGATGTCCAGTGAAGTCGTACGGAGGACTGGTCTGTGCAGTTGTGTTGCGATGTTTGCTGGGTACGACGCACCAAAAGTTGTTGTGTTGGGAGTTTGGTCGTGGCCCTCCACGACGATCTGATCAGCGACTAACGATGTTACGCCAAAAGGACATTATCTCCCTTTGGCGTAACATCGTTGGTCGTGTTATTGGGTTTAATATTGCGTCACCTCGCTCAACTGCCGTCTTCCTTCCTAATTACTCTGTTTTTGTGAGTGAAAAGGCTTAATAATTTCTAGCGTCCTTTACCATTAACGATTGCATCTCTGCTTACCATCAGGCGGGATTGCGGTCAAGCACTAGTTTATAAATATTTAAAAAAAAATAGATATAGAAGATGTATGCGTTGTTAATGAATAAATAAAATGAAATTTCATATTTTAGATTATATTGTTTAATGTTTAATGTTCTTTTAATGTTGCTAAATGTTCGGTGATGTCGTTCACTCGCGCGCGAACTCCTTTGAACTATCCATACAAGGTTGAGGATGTGCCGATGCAACGAGTAGCTCAGGTACGAGACTTAGGGGTAGTCTTCTCTCAGGAACTAACCTTCCGTGAGCATATCAATAAGATATGTAAGAAGGCATACCGAAACCTGGGTTTCGTACTCAGGCAGTGTCAGGGGTTCACCAACATCACAACACTTAAGGTGTTATATGACGTATTAGTCAGAAGTCACCTCGAACATAGCGCATTCATCTGGGCTCCTCATGAGGCGAAATATAGTGGTATGTTGGAACGTATCCAAAATAAGTTCACTAGACACTTGTACTATAAGCTGTATGGAGTATATCCAATGTACCCATTGATGTACCCTACACTATTCGTTCTGGGTATGGTAGGGTACAATACTTTAAGGGTGCGGCGGGAGTTCTCACTCGTAGCGTATGTGGTGAAGTTACTACGTGGCGTGGTGCAGAACCCGGGAGTGCTACGGCACCTACAGCTATGCGTGCCCGACCAGTACGTGTGGAGGCGGCGCCGCCCGCCCCTGCTCGCTGTGCCTGCGGCCAGGACCAACCTACTGGCGAGAACTCCTCTCACTAGAGCCATACGTGTGGTGAATGAGGTTCATGAGAGGGTTGATGTATTGTGGTGCAATATGAGTGAACTTGCTAAAGTTACATTATATATAATAAGTTACTTAGACTAATTGATATTGTTGCTTAGACTAAGAATTAAGTACCCACTTAATTCTTGGTCTAAGTAACAATATCAATATCAATATCAATATGAATATTTTTATAATGTGTATATTTAGAATTTAGTTTATACGGCCAATCTGTCGCATTGGATCATGGATCTGTAATGATAGAGATAGGTGAGAATAAATAAATTAAAAAAAAAAAAAAAAAAAAAATATTTTCTTTTGCTCGGTATTTGATCGCGGTTTTTTATTCTGCCTATCCACCCCGTAGCATAGTATCACCCGTTCACGTTCAACTTCATTTTCGCTTACCATTATTTCTTACCTTTTCCTTTTTGCTCCGCTTCAAAGTCTTGATGTGATTTTAAATAATCTGTGGTCTTCCTCTAGAATATGGCTACCAAATGCAAAAAAAAAAATCTTGACAAAAGCGGGTCAAAAAAACAAAATCTCGTCATCTTTATAACACAATATGTAAAGAAAACCCTGTCCGATCCATAACGGTGTTGTTAGGTATCGATAACTGATTCAACTAATGCCTACAAAGATGGGATAAACTTAAAAAAATCCCCTAAAAAAATTAATATTATTTCGCAAAAGGAGGTAAATTAATACTTGTTCGGTAGGCGATACATGCGCGGGCGAAAGGGTGCAGTGCACGCGGTCGCATCGTTATTCACTCATAATAACACCGATGTTGTCACTTATTTAAAAAATACCAAATTTTGGGGAATTAAGAATTAATTCGCGAAAAAAAAAAATCATTATTTCAAAATTCATTAGTATTGATACGAGTACTATGACGATGATGTAAAATTACATATTATATTTGGTCATGTGTTTACCTAACCTTTATTATCCTTATGGGTCGGACGGGGTTTTCATATTGTATAGTTTACATTAATCTTTCAGTGTAGGCTTGTCGACATCTTCAGCGTCTCAGCCCACCTTTTTTCTTCTTATGATTCTAAAAATAACAAGAAAACAGGTCAAACTATTAAATCGTACAATGAACACAAATATTGTTATAAACCTGTCGCCATTTCGTTATATTTAGTCTCTAACAGACGTTTCCCTTTAGAATGTTTTTTCTGTTTATGTTGGAGACAGCATTTTGTCTGGTGCAATAATTTTTTGTTTGGGCTGTTTCTGTTAAATCTTTTTTGGTCCTGTCCTCGTTTCAAAGGACCAAGAAGGTTTAATGGTTATTTTATTCAATGTAAGGCCCATTGTACAACTTGTTATCTTTGACATACGTAATATGCTGTTATTATGGAATTGTAATTGATCAGTATGTTCATGGTTGTAATTAATTTTCTATCAATATAGCCTAGAAGTCTAGAAAAAAAATTCTAAAATAAAAGAATTTTTATTTAATTACCGTTTTACCGACCCGTAGTCCCATACGTCTACGGGTAATTAAAAGTTCAGTTAAAATTACCCCTTGACCCAGTAGTGAGTCGTTCTACCGGGGCTACGGATAAATAGTGCACGACGTGGTTCCTTTAGGGTAAGACGCGAAACTGACACCGCAGAATAATTGTGTGTGTAAACCGCTCATTGTATCAGCACGATGGGTTTGCAGGCGACGAGCTGTGGGTAGCTCGCAGCCCAGTAAGGACGAAGCCCGGGTCGACGGCGCATCGTGTTCAACGCGCCCTTCTCTTGCGTTCACATTGTGATGGGGTCCACGAAGACCGATACCTGCTAGGGTCGGTTTAGTTAGTAAAAATCTGACACGCCCTACCGCTCCGCTCAGAGCAGGAGAGGATTGAGACATTTGAGGATTTTCCATCCTGCAGAAAACAAAGGTATATTAGTACAGTGCTTTGCCAAAGTGCCGCGGTATTTATCAAAAACTTCTACTTTTTCTTACAACTGGTAACCGCCCACATACGGTTCTCAGTGTGAACAACTTTATGTAATTCTTTATATTTGTGAACGGCGCAAAATTAGTTTTAAGTAGAAAAAAAAAAAGGAAAAAAACGGGTTTTGTATTGCAGGACATTGACATTCTTTGTATGAATATAAATATTTTGTATATTTTCTTTTTATCAACATTCGTTTGATTTTTAAATTCCAAGAATCGGATTGCATAACACGCCGTCAAGCACAGTCTGATCCATTTTAAAGGACATTTCCTATTCAATACTTCATATATTATTATGTTCAAATATTTGTCTGTACAACGTAAATAACGTAATGTTGTTGAACTCAAATGTCAAAATGAAAACCATTCCAACTGTAAGTTTGTTACGTAATTACCCCACAGGACTCAATTAATGTCCCGTTATTGGTGGCAAATATTCGCCAAATCGCCCGAAGCTCAACGCCAGTGGTAAACTAATTTATTCTCGTACAGCCATTTGTTGGTTTCGTGACATTTTAAATGATTGAGAAGATATAAATGAACATTTGATCATATCACGATTTGATTTAATTCTTTTATCAGAATTATGTTTGAATTATTCCATATTTTTAACATTTCAATATGAGATAAAAATACGAAATTTCTCAAACTGATTAGTTTAAACCGTGTATTGGATACCAACCAGCTGTTAGATACCTTGCAAATTTAAATTTATCATCATCTGCTCAACCATATTAAGAGGAGGTTACAGTCAAACCAGACGCAGCTTAATGCTAGCAGTTTACATGGGATGCTTATCTGACCCCCGTAACGGAAATATTCATGAGCCAAGGTACAAAAGATATTGAGTATGAATACTGAGTTGATATCGTTTTTTCCATCAAGCGAGAAGACTTTTTCAAGGAAAGCATCTCATTATGATATAAAATCTTTGACTTTTGACCTACATCATAAATCGTCTACTTATTGATTAGTTGTCACGGCTACTTGCTTGTCATCAATATACACCCTCACAGTAGTTCATTTGATTCTTAAATAGGCCATGTTGGACTTTCTTTCTATTCTCTTTATTTATAAGGGGGTTTTATCCACACGGATACGTCAACCCCATTGTACCTTATACTAATTTTACAAAAAATACCTAATTAAAAAATAAACTATTTTTGTATCACACAAAACAATTATTATATACAAATAACATAATATGAGATGGAATTAGTGCCTAGAGTTTTGACAGTGCTAAGCCACAAATTATGCGTTTAGTCCTTTCTGATTTTGGGTGAGCCAAAATACTTTGAATAAGTCCAACGTCCCACATGTTTAAAGGTCATTGTACGTATCATTATGAACCAATTCGAAATGAACCTTGACGTCATTGACCCAATAATCCATGTAACGATTGATATGATCAATATGTCGTAATATAGAAATTTTGAATGTCGTCTAACCTATTAAATGTTTAGCTACTTTAAGTATAGAATTATCACTATAAAACCACTAACTAGATATCATTAAACAATTCACAAGCACAACCTAAAAACCTACATCCGTCAGGCTTTAAAATTCCCGTCTCTCGGTAGCCGATTTCATTCTAAAATCTGAGATTTTAAATTTTAAATGGAATCGCGCGGCAGCCCTACTGAGGCAACCTCACAGCAGTGTCAACTAAATTACTGCAATACCACTTTTTATTCTCCGCTTTGCATTGCAGTTCTTTTTGTGTCTTCATCAGCCTGCTCGGAAAATAAGTAAGCGTGGACATTATTCGCGCACAAACGCAGCGAATTGGAATATATTTTTTGTTAAATTTATTTTATTTTAATTTCTCGTTGTGAAGTTAAAATAAGCAGTTTAAGCAGAAGAATTCTCAGTTTTTGTTGTCAAACGGAAATTTATTAAAGTTTCCTTTCAGCAAAACTGAAAGGAATTTTGTTGTTTGCCATTATTTATAGTTTGTTTTTGTGTATTCACCACCAAAAGTCGAGTTACAATCTCACAAAACTATGGCCAAGCAATAAGTTGTAGTTACGACCTTCTTCTATAATAAAGTTTGATACGCACTCATAAACTTTGACAACTTGCTGCCCGCTTATGATTGTTAGGTACTACTAATTTCAACGTTCACAGTAAGTGTCTCTATGGCTAAGCGGGTTTCGTCGTGATCAGCATTTAAGGTGGTTCGAGTTCAAATGTAATAACTTATAGTTCTTTTTTTAAATGTTTATTGGTAAGTAACAATATCATAAGTTTGTCAGGGATTACTTTTATATAAAAAGGTTACAATCTCAACGTATGTTTCATTTATTAGTATAAGTATAATAATAATAATAATAATAATAATCACTTTATTGACCAAGAACATACATAGATAAAGTTTGCAGGTATATGCCTTAAAAAAAAATTCTATGTAACAAAACAATAAATCCTGCCTCCTAAACTAGGGAATACCTGTGTCTTAGGAGACAGTATATCCACCTAATATTTTTTTTAGTTTACTAGGTTATATAACCTAGTAAACTAAAACATATAATAAAAATCTTTTTTTGGTATAAATATTCAATAAATTTTGTCGTTTCAATATTATTTGCAAACATTTTTACTTTAAAATACTAATCAATTATCATAATTTTAAATTATATGAAACAACAAAAAGATTTGCCATTATAAAGGATCGAACCCACAATCGCACGCTTTTGAACGTATTGTTATGTGCAGCCCCTTTATCGACCAAGCTAATTTAACTTCAACTGATGTAACGAAATTTCACATTTCTTTAAGGAAAGATGAATACGGCGATGAGAAAATGGTTCTTGGATGTTTATCTATATATTTATCTATTATAAAATATAGTATCGTTGAGTTAGTATCCCATAACACAACTCTCGAGCTTACTTTGGGGCTAGCTCAATCTGTGTGATTTGTCCGTATATATATTTATATTTATTTGGGTTCGATCCCCGCGCAGTGTAAATGTTTGTATACATGAATTTTAATAATTGCACTGGTCTGGTCGTGCCTCGGAGAGCACGTTTACCCGTTGGTCCCGGTTGCCATACGAATATCTAATGGCAGTCGTTATGGATTATTGATAGCCCTCAAAAGTTCAACAATCGGCCTAACTGCAATACTTCAATATCGCCTTCGGGTTGTGGAAATCAGACGACAGTCGCTTCACGAAAAATATCGAAGTTTATCCAAAATCAGCAGTTAGACTGAGAAAGCGGACTCCAGACTCCAAAGCTGAAAAAGCTTTGGATGCAACTGGGATTAACGTTGAGATGATGACGATGATGAGTCTGATCTCATTTTCAATCTGTCAAAATGAGTCCTAATTTCCCTACATTTTGACATTGTCGCCGAGATGACATTGCGACTAGATTTTGAACGTTTTTTATTAATTGCAAGAATCAACCACCTTTTGTTTGTGGGCAAATAAATAAATAGGAATAGTTTAAATTGTGTTTTTTCTAGTAGCACTTCACGCCCCTGGTTTGCACGGTTTTTCCGACTTGACATAACACCAAAATACGAGTATCTTTATTAAAGTTTATCTGTGTGATTTGTAAAAAAAAAGCATAAATTGACACCGTCTTATAATTTGATGGAGCCGGCTGCATGCACGCAAAAACATGACTCATGCAGCGTTACCACGCTCTGAGGCATTCCATTTACGGCTTTAAGTGCAAGCGAGAGCACGGAACTAGGGACAGAGAGATACGATTGACCTCCGCGTTCGCCAGCGTTCGATATCTGTAGGTATCTCTCCTACTTGAGTGAGCGATTCATCCGCGTGGACAGCTGCTATACAATAATACATTAACATGTTTTTGTCAAGTATTAAGTGCAGTGAAACTTGAATTTGGTGTCAATTGTTTATAGCAACGATAATTGCACCGATTAAATATATGTTCAGTGATATATTGGCGATAGATGTAACTTGATCAATTCAATTGTGATTTAAATTTACCTCCTCTGTATCCATACGAAATATCTATATATCTATCAAACAAATAAGATTAAATTTTATTTTGAAAAATGCATTCATTCCATCAGTATTTTTTATGATGTTGTCACGTGTCAGTGAACCGACTTCACAGACAACCGACTTTTTATAATGAAGTGAATTTCGAATACACATTTCTTTATTGAAGGCGGCTACTCAACGATAGACCCGACTATTACTAAGAAAACAGATCTGCCTATGCCTGTGCAGATCAAACCGTAGACTACAGCGAAATATATACAATACAAATATATATATATATAATACAAAAATATATTCTGTACAGTTGTAAGAACTTACTGGATTATGAAAACTTAAAGTCGAAAGGCTGTTTATGAACTTTTTGAAGTAGAACTTGATTAGAAGCACATTTTACACAAATGCCATTCAACTTTCATGAACAATTAAGCTTTAGGCGCTCTATCTAATAATTATGAAATTATAATTATGAATAACATTTGGACGCGAACCATGTCCGACTATATGCATAAGGGTTTGATTGCCAAAATCCAATTTAATCGGTTTGTTAAATCTTTGAAATTAAACAGCATAATCACATTATGATTATATTATATTATATAAAAAAGGCTCAGTATATAAGCATGATCTCTCACAGACAGATGACTCATCCACAGACCAACTGCGACAAGCGTAGCTTAACCTGAACAATCGACCGGTGTAGCTGTTATTATTTTAGCCACGATCCCATTTTTAAGCTATTGTATAGCTTCTATCGCGGGCCTTGAGCAGATTGTATCTAAAAATTCCGTAACGAAAATAACCTAAAACCACAACAATTATTATGTATGCTGACCTATTTTTCTTTTGTATGGGAAATCATCAAATGACCAATCCCGTTCTGAGCGGAGCGGTAGGGCGTGTTAGACTTTTACTGGCTAAAACCCACACGTGTTTCTTCACTTGCCTATGTACCAGGGCCACGGTTTCTTTTTTAACCAACCCGCAAACCTGACCGAAAGCCACGAACCATTTACAACAGTATATCCACTACAGCTTTCAAAATTAAAACACTGCTTTCGAATAACAAAGTCAGTTTTAAATGGATTTAAAAAGTAATTATAAAGACGGTAACAAGGTGTCATAGTCCGGAGCAACGAGTGAGGCTTTGTTTTGTTGAAGTAAAATTTAATTAGCTGTCATTACAGTAACGCTTCAGAAATGCTGCTATATGTAGCTACGAAAAAATTGAGGTAATGCAAGGCTTGCTAATATTGCAGCTTTTACAATTTATACGTACAAGCTAGTACAATAGTCTTGTTTATTTTTAAGTTAAGTTGAATATGACAATATGGATAAACACAAACAAAGTACACAGAAATCGTGACAGGGTTGCGTTCTGCCTAATCCCATAGGAATATTTTATGTTTCTAACTGAACAGTCCGTTGCACTGGTAGTAAATAATTTGAAAGAATCATTTTTGGTTTTGAGAAATGGCATGGGTTTTAACAACTTGGCTTTACATTGGCGATATTAGTTTAGTACAAAAGTTTAGCTAATGGCCAGGGTACAAACTATAAAACATATCTAGTAACAATTCTTCATTTGGAAACCACCTCTTGCGTCGCTCGCGAACATAAGGCTCTCTCTCTTTCCTTCAACACGCCTACTCATTGCTCGTTATTCGTTTCAATTTCATTCATCATCATTCATCATTATCAACCTTTTATCGTCCCACTGCTGGGCACAGGTCTCCTCTCATCAGAGAAGGTTTGAGCGTAATCACCACGCTTGCTCAATGCGGGTTGGCGATTTCAGACTTAAAGTCCAGGTTTCCTCAAGATGTTTTCCTCCACCTTCAGTCATTGGTGTCCAAGATATACTTAGAAAGTACATATAACTTTAGAAAAGTTACATTGGTACTTGCCTGACCTTGAATCGAACCCGCGCACTCATACTTGAGAGGCTGGTGTTTTAACCACTAGGCCACCACGACTTATAATCAATTTCATTGATTCAATGATAAGATAGATATAACATGTCTTCGAAGTTTTGCTTCTAGGATATGCCGATTTCTTCAAGTGAACTTCAACTTAAGTGTCACATTGTGTATGTATAATTCTCATGTAAAATGCTCCCTCTTACTGCAACAACTAACCATAGACTTTCAGTTTTATTTTTCAAATTAGAGTAGAAAGAATGTAGCCAATAAATCACTAACCTTTTAAGTAACAAAGTGACTTATGAAATTGAGTAACAGTAAAGCCGGTGCTCTAATGCTTGGCGGCCATTAATATGACAGCTTCGCTCTAACCGCTGAATATTTAATGGTGTTACCGTCATAAGTTGAGAGCGCATAGCTAACGACCCTGGCTGCACTTAGTTGCAGATCTAGAGAAAATTTTATTAGTTATTCTTGTGAATAAAAATTATTTTTGCTTAGAATGCAATTTTTATGTATTTGCTTTGAAATATTTTCTGCCAGCTACAGAATAGAATAGATTAAAAACTTTTAATTCAGACTGGGGTCCGTAAGTTTAGTATCAATTTTACTTAAATTCTAGTGTTAGTAGTTTACAGACACAGATATACATCATCATCATCATCATCATCAACCTTTTATCGTCCCACTGCTGGGCACAGGTCTCCTCTCATACAGAGAATGATTGAGCGTAATCACCACGCTTGCTCAATGCGGGTTAGCGATTTCAGACTTAAAGTCCAGGTTTCCTCAAGATGTTTTCCTTCACCTTCAGTCATTGGTGTCCAAGATATATTTAAAAAGTACATATAACTTTAGAAAAGTTACATTGGTACTTGCCTGACCTGGAATCGGACCCGCACACTTATACTTGAGAGGTTGGTGTTTAAACCACTAGGCCACCACGACTGATATACATACATAAAATTAAAACATACAACTTAGCGTGGAGCTGCATCCACCTCTGCAACATGAAAGAACGCTATTTCTTCCATCTGTTTTTTTTTTGTTCCTCGACCTACCCCATCGCATTGCATCACCTGCCAGCGCTATTAGTTCATTTTCGCTTATTATGCTCTCTGACTTTCATTCATATTGCTCAGCTCCTTACAGTCCTAGTGCCACGTGATATCTTCTTTAAGAATTGGGGTATCAAATGCAAAAAGGTGTTTTGATTTCCGAATGACAGTTTTAAAGATAAACGCATCCAAAGAAACTAAAAAAAAAAAACAAACACTCTTTAGGTTTGTTGAATATCGTCAGCTCGCTCAACTGCCGTCAATTGCATCAATACTTACAATAGGCGGAAAAAATAATAAAAAATATACGAAGCCGCCTGTAGTACACAATAATCATACAAAAAGGTTTTTTATATGGTTAATGGTTTTTACAATGCGATGCGGCTCGCCCTATGTGTAATCTCTACGTTCCCGATCCCTTAAAGTCCCGCGGTTTTATACGGGGGCCGTCTATATGGGCACGTTCATCGGGGCACATTAGCATAGGAGCATAGCAGCGCAATTTACCGAAGCGTATTCAGCAGGAGCGTGACGGAGCGTTCTACAGTACCAGTTTCTTCACCATACTCAGGCTGTCTGTCCCCGCCAGGTGACAGGTTCCAGTTCCCCAGGCTCAGCGGAAAATAACAATTGACTCGGATAACAAATCTGCTATCAACTTATAAGTCCATTCAAAGTTTAGAAACTGTACTTGTATATGCATTGCATGGTGGTGATTATATAGTCTGCTATGCCTACGTTGCAACCGTAGCACTTAGCTTCAACATCAGCTACGCCGTAGGCCCTGCGTAGACCATGGTTTCTTAATACTGTTTTATACGTTAGAGTCATGGCAGGCTCTCAAATATATTTAAACATACTTCATATACCTACATATAGTATAACAAATATACTAATATTTCACCGTAGGCGAGTACTATATTTCATTTTTGGCATTTATTGCTGTCGTCCAGCAATAAACGTCAAGCGATACTACTGCAATTTATGTAATATGTATGAAGTAAATGCATGTATTCAAGATGCTTATAAAAACATGCTTTCACCACTGTTATTTTCTCTATATAATCATTCTATGTGTGACTCTCAGCCTTCGTATGAGGCCCATTGTGAGCGACCACGTTTCAGTTCCGTAAGTCATCACTGGCAACACACACTGGTCAAAGACTTTAGTCTTGAGACACTGTGGTATCTTGGACGACGAGAAGATGTATCGTAGCTTCCCGAACGCTGGCCAGCCGAGCTGGATTCGACGAGACACCACTTTCTCGAAGTTGGACCTACCTAGTTGGACTGTTTGTCCCAGGTATATATACTCGTCAACAACTTCGAGTGCAGAGCAACCAACTAGAATTGGAGTGGGTGCGACACGAGAGTTCGACATGATCTTTGTCTTATCCATGTTCATCTTTAGACCCACTTGTTGGGAAGCTCTGCTGAGGTCACTGAGCATTTTGCCCAAGTCTTCCAAGGTCTCAGCCATGACCACGATATCATCTGCAAAACGGAGATTAGTGATGTACTCGCCATTGACGTTGATGCCAAGTCCTCTCCAGTCCAGGAGCTTGAAGACATCTTCCAACGCAGCAGTGAACAATTTAGGAGATATGACATCTCCTTGGCTCACTCCACGCTGGAGTTGGATCGGTTTCGAGTCCTGATCCTGGAGACGGACTGACATGGTGGCTCGTCAAAAACTGCGTCGATGGATGCGGGCAGCACAAGACCGATCAGCGTGGAAAGCTTTGGGGGAGGCCTTTGTCCAGCAGTGGACATCCATAGACTGAAGAAGAAGATATAATCATCCTATAATTTTCTCACTCCTGTCCTGACCTGTCAGGTCTACTCTCATTGGAAGGGAGGGGCCATAATCTAACATGCGGACCCAGTGCGGATTGGTTGATGTCACATATCTTCGAAGTATTGCCTCTATGATATACCGGTTTCCTCACGATGTTTTCATCCACCATTTTGAGAGCTGTGGTGATGAAATTTATACAAGGTAAAATGCCTCTAACCTACGACCCACAATTTGTACGTCACAGACATTCGAAACTTACCCATTAAACGATTTAAAAACTATATAAAGGCCAAACTTTGCATAAAGGGGTATTATAAAATCACAGATTATTTAGAAGATAAAATAGCTTGGGACTGAGCTGCTCACTCTGTTAAGCTTTGTTATTAAGCAATATGCGTAATTATAAGGTAAATTATTGTAAACATTCTCATTTTTAATGTCTGGACTTGAAAAAAGACGATGATCCCTGAGTTTGTTTCGGCTATTTCTTCTCAGAGGTAGTCAATTAGGAAATGCCGGCTTCATCTAGTTAAAAAAATACATGACGTGTAAAAGTGATCGGTGATCCTACTTGCTTAATAAACGATTTCATTTCATTTCTGACGATATCATGAGGCCACTGCTGTTATTTACTCTAACCTTCGTTAAGTTCTACTTACAGCAGAACTTTACCCCTCGTAGCCTTTTTTGGAGTTATTCAAGCAAAAATAAAGCTATAACTCATAATAATAATTGGAAGAGATTTCTTATGAAATAAGAATCACTTATTTTCCTTTTTTCTGTTATATTTTATCTTCGCGATTTATGTGTCTACATAAATGCTAAAATAACACACACACAGGACTACAATTTGAGTGTCTTCAAGGCTAGAGTGAATAGGTTCTTAATAAACTAGCGCGCTTTACAATCAACGATTGCATCACCGCTTACCATCAGGCTGGATTGCAGTCAAGCACTAGTTTATAATATATAAAAAAACTGTCTGTCTCTGTCGAGTGTTAGTAAATGGACGTTCTAGTGACTTTCCCCCTTATTCATAAAAGCTGCTTAAAGTTAACTAATGATTAGCGATTCTTTAAACATACATTTTTGACCTTTTAACGTTATTTTACTTTAATCATCGCTTATGGATAAATTCCTTAAACACTATGGTGTTTATTCATAAAGGATGATTTAAGTTAAGTGACGTTAAAAGGTCAAAAATGCATGGTGAAAGAATCGCTAATCACTAATTAACTTTAAGCAGCATTTATGAATAAGGCGGTTTCAGTCAAAGTCATTGCTAAAATGCAACATCAGCATAACAAGACTATTTTTTTTCTTCCGGTGTGGACAATCCTCAATGGATATCCGCCGATCTGGGGTGGGCGTCGGGGTCTGTCACACTCCTACTGACTAAAAACCACCCCGGTGTCTCGTCTCTCTCGATCGCGCGGGGCCGCGGGAGTCCAGATGCCTCCACAGCCCCATACTAGTGCTGACCCGGTTGTTCGGGCCTCGCCTCGTGCGCATCACCTTTAAGGAGCCCGCCGACACTCGCGCGCGCCTCCGCCTCGCGTGCATCCAGTAGCGGGCGTCTGAAGACTCCCCAAGTCTACCCACCTCACTCCGTATTCCTGCACTCTGCTAGTGCAGAGCGCAGATAGAGAGCCCTCGGGAGCTGCTTCGCTCCGGCAGAAATTAGCCACGGGCAACAATCCCCCTCACCGAGGATTGTTTCCTACGCCCAAGGTGCACCGGCCCAGCGTCTACTCACCCTCGAGGGTCGTAACCGAGGACCAGCAGCCACCGGGCACTCGCATACTTAGCATACTGGCCTTCTCTTAGTTAAAAAGAATAATAGGCCCACCTTGCCCAGTTCGGGTCAATAGATGTCCATGTTTTCGAACTTTTGATTCAAAATTATGCTTCCTCACATTATTTTCCGTTATCGTTTTAAAGGCATTTGGGATGTGATAATTTACAAAAAGTAAATCTCCTGTCCGGGTTTGAATCTGCACCCTAAAATTTGTGTTACTACTAAACCATTCCAGAACATGACCACGCTGATAGTCAATTTATTTGATTTCACCTTTATTTTATCAAACATACAAAACCGGGTGGCAGCAATAATTTAGAGTTTTGAACTAGATACATAACACAATCCTGCTGTATTGTCCCCTCTACTGGGCCTCAGGCCTTCTCTTTGTAAGGAAGGGGCCGCAATCTACCAGGCGGGCCAGTGCTGGTCGGCAGATGTCACATATGTTTTTTAAGTTTTGCCTCTACAATATGCCGGTTTCCTTAAAATGTTTTCCTTCATCGTTTTGAAAGTAGTTTTGAACAAGAGTACAGAAAAAGCATAAAATTGTATTTTTTTCCCATACATTTTTAACTAAAACTTCCAGTTAATCTTTATCTCTGTTTCAAGCATCAAATTGACAGCCTCCCACATTCATATAATAAGGTGAAGCAGACTGCTAAGTTGAAAAGCTGGTCTGAAGTTTCACTTAGCATTTAGGGATTTCAAATGATAATTTAAGTGTAGATATAACTTTTATTTCACTTAGCTTTATAGGACTGGAGTTAGCTGATAAAACATTCGTGATCCTGCTTTTAAAGGAGCTATTAAGTATTAAATAGTTTAAATTTGAGTTATACTTTGAGACTTTGAAATTAGTCACTTCTTGCCAACTTCATTAGCGTACTTATTGTTAATTACTTATTTATATCTGAAACGCTTAGGCTATCCTAAGGTTGGTTTTTGGCTTAACATCAATGAAACCGTGGGTTACAGAGAGATAGTAACACTAGAAAAAAGATTGACGAGGTTTAATTGCTTCCTTTTTGTTCTTTATCGATTAATTAGAACTGACTGCCTGTCTCGGCAAATATCTCTCTTTATACAACGTGTAACATAAAGAGTATATACATACCAAGGGCATGGCATCTTTACATGATATCAATCGATATTGGAAGGGTTTTTTAATCCTATCTCTTTATGTTAGGAATTTACGAGAAAAAACACCGCCTGTGATAGGCTACTACCATACTAGGCGCACAGAATTTTTGAAGACATTTATCGTGATTTTGCCAAGTAATGTGACGTGTAACGAGTAGTTATTAACATATGTAGTGTGGAGCACGTTTGTTATGATTTGAATTTAAGAAACACACGGAACCGAAAACTTAGTATAATTTTTTTGAGTATTTTATTTTGAGTTGAAAACCTTCCGATATCATTTAATATCATGTAAAGATGCCAAGCCCTTGGTATGTATTATACCCTTTACGTTACACGTTGTATAAGACAGTGGATCAATCTATAACGATCTTTTGGAAACAACCTGGGTCCAGACTGTTCCATGCAATTTCAGAAGGTTCCGGCCAAGTCTAGAATATTCGAGAAAGTTCCATCGGAGTCTAGAATATTCCAGATGGTTCCAGCTGGTGGCGAATCTGAAACGATCCTGCCACAAAACCCTCCAAGGGATCTCCAGTGTATAGAACTATTATGATTATTATAAAAGAAATGTATTAACATTTCTTGATGATAATAGTTTATAGATTTATCAATTCATACTTACGCTATTTATGCAAGTAGATCCATCACATCAATTGTCTACACATTCTGTTCATCAAGCTAGTATAATTAAGCAAATATTGTCGATCCGGGGAAACGTTTTGGCTGGTACCGTGTACATTAAAGGACTGCAACGATTTTCCTGCAGCGATCTTCCCGTCTGATTACTATCTAAGTATCTTCAAGGTTTCAGTTAATAGGCTCATAATAAACTAGTACACTATTCCGATTATCCGGGTTAATATTTTGCTGGGTGATTCGTTTGTAGACAGTAATTTAGAGGGGTGAAATGGAGATTTTTGTTTATTTGAAATCACCAAGCTCTCCGAAACTGTTTAATATTCCTACTCATCCTTGAACCTTAATGCTTCAGCCATAAAGTAGAACATCTAATAAAGAAAATTGTCATATTGTAAAAGTTTGATGTGCTGTCGTCTGTACTATATTTTAACATAAACGCCATTTTGCACTGAGAGGTAGGAATTAAACACCACAGGTGCACCGCTAATAGGACGCTAAGAAGCAAAATGGCGGATTTTGTTTGAGTCAGCTGATCGATTTAATAGGATTATTATTTACTAGCTGTCTCGTGTGGTTTCACTCGCTTAAGACCGCAAGGCGCAGCTAGTGATTTCGATATGTTTTTTTTATATGCTCCGCTCCTATTAGTCGGAGCGTGATGTTATATAACCTAAAGCCTTCCTAGAAGATATGATTTGGGCTATCCAACGTAAAACGATTTTTGAAGTGAAACTTCTTTAGGCACGCTTGACTTGGGGAGTAAGCTGGCGAAAGCGTTACGAAAAATGATCGGGCAAGGCGAACGGAAGTTAAGTGGGGGATATAAGCACAGAGGCGCCCGTGGCGCGAGCTTGGTACTACAAGGTCTACAACGAGTTTTTTTTTTTTATTTTCATTAAAAATAGAAGATCTATGCAAACACGAATACACTTATTTATTTATTTATTTACACTTAACACTATACATTAAATTTTATGTTGACTGACAACCATTAAGGGGGGCAGTTAACATAAAATTTGGTACCGCCAACTTCACAGTCCCTCCTGTATCCCCCCCTACCTTACTCCCCCCCCACCCCTTAATATTCCCACGAAACTCCCTCCCCCCTCACCCCTCATTAATTACCTCACCCCCCCGTGGATTATCTCGGGAACCAGAGGTCGTGGACTACCCGAGTTTGGGGTCCCCTGATTCAGGAGGAAGAGCCCGACCTTTTGGCCCCGAGGGAATCCACTTTTTTTTTCAATTAAAGTAGAAGATCTATGCAAAAATATTAATTTACCAATGAAACCATGAAATAAATTTAAATATTTATAGAAAATTAATATATGTATATGTGTATACATGTATATATTGTACACACACATATATATATATATACACACATCAAAAGTGTCTAGGGATCAACATATATTTTTGCAATAACTTTTCTCCTGATTGATATTAATTAAAATTTTCTTTAAGGATTCATCAAATAAAGTGTTTTCGTTTGTCACAGTAACGATAAACCAAGTCACCTTTGCATTAATAAAGAAATTTGCCATTTTCCTAATAAAGGGATATTTGACATTTGAACCACTAACACAAAAGTTCGAAAAAAAGACTGAAATAACAGTTTTCTCTAAAATTTTATTGGGTAACTTAAACAATTAATAATCCGTGTTTCTACCGCGAACACTAACAACACAAGAACATCGGTTTGGCATACTCAAAATGAGTTCATCCAAATCACGCTGTGGAATGGCCGCCCATGTTCGTTGCAACAACAAAAAAAGGTCTTCTTGCGACTGGATACCCTCCATATTCGGCAGAGCTCTTCTCTGTAGCATATCCCATGCATGCTCAATCGGGTTCAAGTCTGGCGACTGAGCAGGCCAGGGCAGGACATTGATGTTAGCTGCGGCGAGAGTCTGTCTTACAACTCTTGCGGTGTGCGGTCGTGCATTATCATGCATTAACTGAAATAAGGGACCGATTTGCACTTGTAGAGGAACGATGACGTCTGATACAATCGTCTCAGCATAAATTTGAGCGTTGAGGTTGCCTCTGATCCAAATCAACTCAGTTCTTCCGCCGATCCAAATACCCGCCCATACCATGATGGTTCCACCACTATAAGGATGGACTTCCTGGCAGGATTTTAATCGCTGTTGGCGTCCAGGGGTTCTCCAGTGTCGTATACGTCTTATATCCGGTCTCATACCAAAACGAGACTCATCAGAAAAGCACACGAAACGCCATTGTTCTTCTGCCCAATTTCTGTGTTCAAGAGCCCATTGATATACTACGATTGTGCATTGATATAGGTGGTACCCGTAGCGGTCTTCGGGAATGAAGGTTCACTTCATGCAAGCGGTTTCTGACTGTTTGGTCGCTAATTAAGTTCCCTGAAGAGTGATGAAGCCTCACGGCTAACATCATGGCGGTTATTGTTGGAGCTCTTCGAGTTAAGATTTGAATGTATCGGTCTTGTCTCCGTGTGGTACAGCGATACCGTCCTCCATGGCGCTCAGCCACGGTACCAGTGCTTCGGTAACGTGTCCAAAGTCGACTGATAACACTCTGACTTGTATTCAGAGCTAAAGCCACAGTACGTTGCCGGGAACCAGCTTCTATCATTCCCACGGCTCTGAGCATTTCTTCCCTGCTTAAATGACGTCGCCGCTCCATAATAACGTTGGTTTTAATCAGTAGTAGGGAAACAGTAGCACTAATAATGTCTTCAATGCGTTGTATGTTTTTATAGGGAAAATATTGACAGCTGATAATCATCTTTTACTCGAATTTGATTCACAGTTCCTGATTCAAATTATGAAATGCACCAAAAAGGATCCATATAAATTTATAAAATCATAAATTTATTACAAAGCCACATCTCAATCTCAAGAAATCCGCATAAAAATGCTTGATCCCTAGACACTTTTGATGTGTGTATATACACACATCAAAAGTGTCTAGGGATCAACATATATTTTTGCAATAACTTTTCTCCTGATTGATATTAATTAAAATTTTCTTTAAGGATTCATAAAATAAAGTGTTTTCGTTTGTCACAGTAACGATAAACCAAGTCACCTTTGCATTAATAAAGAAATTTGCCATTTTCCTAATAAAGGGATATTTGACATTTGAACCACTAACACAAAAGTTCGAAAAAAAGACTGAAATAACAGTTTTCTCTAAAATTTTATTGGGTAACTTAAACAATTAATAATCCGTGTTTCTACCGCGAACACTAACAACACAAGAACATCGGTTTGGCATACTCAAAATGAGTTCATCCAAATCACGCTGTGGAATGGCCGCCCATGTTCGTTGCAACAACAAAAAAAGGTCTTCTTGCGACTGGATACCCTCCATATTTGGCAGAGCTCTTCTCTGTAGCATATCCCATGCATGCTCAATCGGGTTCAAGTCTGGCGACTGAGCAGGCCAGGGCAGGACATTGATGTTAGCTGCGGCGAGAGTCTGTCTTACAACTCTTGCGGTGTGCGGTCGTGCATTATCATGCATTAACTGAAATAAGGGACCGATTTGCACTTGTAGAGGAACGATGACGTCTGATACAATCGTCTCAGCATAAATTTGAGCGTTGAGGTTGCCTCTGATCCAAATCAACTCAGTTCTTCCGCCGATCCAAATACCCGCCCATACCATGATGGTTCCACCACTATAAGGATGGACTTCCTGGCAGGATTTTAATCGCTGTTGGCGTCCAGGGGTTCTCCAGTGTCGTATACGTCTTGTATCCGGTCTCATACCAAAACGAGACTCATCAGAAAAGCACACGAAACGCCATTGTTCTTCTGCCCAATTTCTGTGTTCAAGAGCCCATTGATATCGAATCCTACGATTGTGCATTGCTATAGGTGGTACCCGTAGCGGTCTTCGGGAATGAAGGTTCACTTCATGCAAGCGGTTTCTGACTGTTTGGTCGCTAATTAAGTTCCCTGAAGAGTGATGAAGCCTCACGGCTAACATCATGGCGGTTATTGTTGGAGCTCTTCGAGTTAAGATTTGAATGTATCGGTCTTGTCTCCGTGTGGTGCAGCGATACCGTCCTCCATGGCGCTCAGCCACGGTACCAGTGCTTCGGTAACGTGTCCAAAGTCGACTGACACTCTGACTTGTATTCAGAGCTAAAGCCACAGTACGTTGCCGGGAACCAGCTTCTATCATTCCCACGGCTCTGAGCATTTCTTCCCTGCTTAAATGACGTCGCCGCTCCATAATAACGTTGGTTTTAATCAGTAGTAGGGAAACAGTAGCACTAATAATGTCTTCAATGCGTTGTATGTTTTTATAGAGAAAATATTGACAGCTGATTTTCATCTTTTACTCGAATTTGATTCACAGTTCCTGATTCAAATTATGAAATGCACCAAAAAGGATCCATATAAATTTATAAAATCATAAATTTATTACAAAGCCACATCTCAATCTCAAGAAATCCGCATAAAAATGCTTGATCCCTAGACACTTTTGATGTGTGTATATATATATACACACAGATGGAGCGAAAGAAGTTTCACTTCTGTCGTGTAGTCATAAGCACACTCGTTTTTTTTTAATCAGACCAGCATTCAGCTTTATATATTAGTATAGATTTCGAGGTATTATGTTCTTAGTTTGGACTCAGTAAATAATTATAGATCGTCATTCTTTATTATTAGAGATTTCAGAATGATATAGAAAAAATAAATTATTTTGAAATGCCGGCGAAAAGCCGACAAAGGTAGACTCACAAAGCTGTTAATACTCTGCGAAAAGGATTACCTATGTTTATTTGAAGTGCACATAATGAGAGGATTTTTTATTAATTATAAAATAGCGCTTGGCCGCAATCCCGCCTGATGGTAAGCAGTGACGCAATCGTTTATGGTAAAGCGCACTAGTTTATTAAGAGCCTATTCACTCTAGCCTTGAAGAAACTCTAATTGTAGTCCCACGGAAACACCCCCGCTGGCAAATTATTCCAGTCCCTCGATGTACGCGGTATAAAGGTGGAGGCGAAACGCTTCGTCCGGATCGTAGAGATATTAACAACGTAAAGGTGGAAACTCGCCGTACGACGGGTTGTCCGATGGTGGAACGGAGATGGGGGAATTAAACCATGCAATTCCCTCGCACACTCCCCAAAATGCATCCTATAGAACACCGAAAGGCTGGCTACTCTACGCCTGTGCTCTAGGCTTTGGAGATTACCTCGAATTACAATAGGGTCACCAATAAACCTCTTCGCACGCCTCTCCACTGAATCCAAAGTGGCCAGGTGGCACTTAGCAGCACCAGCCCAAATGTGGCTGCAGTACTCTACACACGAACGGACCTGTGCTTTGTACAATATTAGAAGCTACCCTGGTGTGAAGTACTGCCGGAGCTTTGCGATAACGCCAAGTTTTCTGGCAGTAACTTTGGCCTTGGACTCAATGAACCGCCCAAAGTTTAGGTTCGAGGAAATCTCAACTCCCAAAAGCTGAAGGCGGTCGGTACATTCCAAGAATACATTTCGAAAAGTAGGAGCCAAGGTGAACGGGCTCCTTTTGGCGGTGAAAAGACACGCACATCGAAAATAAAAAAAGGAAGTTCAAACAGGAACCTATTGAGCCTAAACTTTGTAGACAGGTGGTCTATAAATTCTTGGCGCAATAGGTTTGAAGAGAATGAATTCATGAAAAATCTCAAAGAAGACAGTGATTTTGTCAATTTGTCATCCCTTGTCCCCTTCACCTTATAATGCCAATAGTGATATATTCTGGATAAAAAAAAAAATTGGTTCTATTTGGTTCGTCATTCAGATTATAGAAAAGTATTGGATACGTATATTTTGTTAAAAAAAAAAAAAAAAAAAGTGTAGCGTGCAGTGACGTCACACGAGTTTTCAACGCACTGTGTCGTCTTCATTTTTTGTTTATATGAAAAAAGAAAAAAATACGTGTCTAGTATTTTTTGGAAATCTGACTGACGGACTAGTTAGTTTTTTTTAGTCAAATACTCTATTCTGAACACCAGAATTAAAGAAATGCCACGTTGTCGCAGTCACTCACCAATAAGTAGAAACGTTTTCTAGAAAACAATTTATTTCGATAAAGTGAAGATACTTTTTTGGGTTTGCATACACACGTGTGGCACGACTGTGGCCTTTTACAACGAAGTATTTTTTTTTTTAATTATGAAGTAGTGCATGACCGCAATCCCGCCAGATGGTAAGCAGAATTGTAATCGTTGTTAGTAAAGCGCACTAGTTTATAGTTTATTAAGCCTATTCACTCAAAAAAAAAAAACTATGTGAGTAGGAAGGGAGACGGCAGATGAGCGAGGTGATACAATCTTACACCCAACAACACGACTAACGATGTTGCGCCAGGGAGAAATTGATTGTCCTTGGATATCTCCAACGCTTTTAACACCCTACCCTGGAATTGTATTCGGGAGGCACTGCGGTACCATCAAGTGCCTCCCTACCTCCGTCAAATAGTTGGGGCTTATCTGTCCGAGAGATGGGTCACTTACATGGGACGTGATGGCGAACACCAGCGCCGCATGTCGTGCGGTGTTCCAGAGGGCTCGGTCCTAGGCCCGCTCCTGTGGAACATCGGTTACGACTGGGTGCTGAGAGGCGAGCTCAGACCGGGGGTAGACCTGACGTGTTATGCGGACGACACTCTGGTCACCGCCCGGGGGAGCTCGCATAGGGAAGCAACGTTGTTGGCGACGGCTGCGGCATCACAGGTGGTGGGCCGTATACGTCGCCTAGGTCTGGAGGTAGCCCTCAGCAAGTCAGAAGCCATGGTGTTTCATGATCCCCGGCGGGCACCGCCACCCGGCTCACACATCGTGGTCGGGGGTTTCAGATCCCTGTCGAGTCCACTATGAAATACCTAGGATTGGTGCTCGACAGCCGGTGGGAGTTCGGCCCCCACTTCCGGCGGCTGGCGCCCAAGTTGTTGGGGGCGGCTGGGGCACTTTCAACGTTGCTTCCCAACCTGGGGGGGCCGAGCGCCGCTTGTAGGCGGCTCTACATGGGAATCGTGCGATCGATGGCCCTGTATGGGGCCTCGGTGTGGGCCTCTGACCTGACGGCCGGCAGCATCGCTATATTGCGGAAACCACAGAGAGTAATGGCCGTCAGAGTCATACATGGGTATCGCACGATCTCCTATGAGGCGACCTGCCTACTGGCCGGATCCCCGCCATGGGACCTGGAGGCGAAGGTCCTCGCGTCACTGAACCGGTGGTATGAGCAGGCGCGAGAACGGGGCGAACGGCCGATGCAGCGTCAGATTGAGCAGCGTCGGTCAAAGCTCAGCGAGGTCCTGGTGGCGGAATGGCGGGACAGGCTTTCACGCCCTACCGCCGGCCTCACCACCATCGAGGCCATCCGGCCGATACTGGCGGACTGGCTCGGGAGAAGGCATGGCTCCCTGACGTTTCGGATGACACAGGTGCTCTCAGGGCACGGTTGCTTCGGAAAGTACCTGTGTCGCATAAACAGGGAGCCGGACGCCCGGTGTCACCACTGCGTCGACTGCCGGGAGGACACGGCGCAGCATACGCTGGCAGAGTGTGCCGCTTGGGAGGAGCTGCGCCGTGCCCTCATCTCTGAAGTAGGCAGTGACTTATCGCTGCCGGTCGTAATCAGGTCGATGGTCGGCAGCGAAGAGTCCTGGGATGCGGTGGTTTCCTTCTGCGAAACAGTTGTCTCGCAGAAGGAGGCTGCGGAAAGGGAGAGGGAGATCTCGTCCTCTCACCCAGCCCGCAGCAGGCGTACCGGGCGTCGCTGGAGGGCGGATAACGCCCTCTTCCAGCCCCCTAAATGGGTCCAGGGGCGATAGACTCGGGGACATCTGTCGCTCCCCAAACATCAGGACACGACTGGGTGCTGAGAGGCGAGCTCAGACCGGGGGTAGACCTGACGTGTTATGCGGACGACACTCTGGTCACCGCCCGGGGGAGCTCGCATAGGGAAGCAACGTTGTTGGCGACGGCTGCGGCATCACAGGTGGTGGGCCGTATACGTCGCCTAGGTCTGGAGGTAGCCCTCAGCAAGTCAGAAGCCATGGTGTTTCATGATCCCCGGCGGGCACCGCCACCCGGCTCACACATCGTGGTCGGGGGTTTCAGATCCCTGTCGAGTCCACTATGAAATACCTAGGATTGGTGCTCGACAGCCGGTGGGAGTTCGGCCCCCACTTCCGGCGGCTGGCGCCCAAGTTGTTGGGGGCGGCTGGGGCACTTTCAACGTTGCTTCCCAACCTGGGGGGGCCGAGCGCCGCTTGTAGGCGGCTCTACATGGGAATCGTGCGATCGATGGCCCTGTATGGGGCCTCGGTGTGGGCCTCTGACCTGACGGCCGGCAGCATCGCTATATTGCGGAAACCACAGAGAGTAATGGCCGTCAGAGTCATACATGGGTATCGCACGATCTCCTATGAGGCGACCTGCCTACTGGCCGGATCCCCGCCATGGGACCTGGAGGCGAAGGTCCTCGCGTCACTGAACCGGTGGTATGAGCAGGCGCGAGAACGGGGCGAACGGCCGATGCAGCGTCAGATTGAGCAGCGTCGGTCAAAGCTCAGCGAGGTCCTGGTGGCGGAATGGCGGGACAGGCTTTCACGCCCTACCGCCGGCCTCACCACCATCGAGGCCATCCGGCCGATACTGGCGGACTGGCTCGGGAGAAGGCATGGCTCCCTGACGTTTCGGATGACACAGGTGCTCTCAGGGCACGGTTGCTTCGGAAAGTACCTGTGTCGCATAAACAGGGAGCCGGACGCCCGGTGTCACCACTGCGTCGACTGCCGGGAGGACACGGCGCAGCATACGCTGGCAGAGTGTGCCGCTTGGGAGGAGCTGCGCCGTGCCCTCATCTCTGAAGTAGGCAGTGACTTATCGCTGCCGGTCGTAATCAGGTCGATGGTCGGCAGCGAAGAGTCCTGGGATGCGGTGGTTTCCTTCTGCGAAACAGTTGTCTCGCAGAAGGAGGCTGCGGAAAGGGAGAGGGAGATCTCGTCCTCTCACCCAGCCCGCAGCAGGCGTACCGGGCGTCGCTGGAGGGCGGATAACGCCCTCTTCCAGCCCCCTAAATGGGTCCAGGGGCGATAGACTCGGGGACATCTGTCGCTCCCCAAACATCAGGACCCGAGGTGGCGGCGCGAATTGTTCCACGCGCGCTACTCTTAGACGTCACGGGGGGAGTTCTACACCTCACTCCCCCCCCCTGACCCGAGGAGGCCCCACGGCTGCGGGCCAGCACCAATCGGAGGTCGCGGAAGCAGTATTAGTTCTCGCAGCCCCCGGTGTAGGTGTGAGACGGAACACCCGGGTGGTTTTTAGTCAGTAGGAGTCTGACAGACCCCGTCGCCCAACCCAGGGCGGCGGACATCCATGAGGATTTTCCACACAGAAAAAAAAAATAAAAAAAAGGGAGAAATTGATCTCGAGACCCTCCACGGTCAAATTCCCGACACAATAACATTTGGCGCATCATACCCGGCACACATCGCAACACAACTGATCAGAACCGACCTCCGTTTGACGAATCGCTTGGCGGTAAGACTTTGTCTGGTGGGTGATAACTTCGGCCAGCAGCCGATGCTATGGCCTACCACCGAACGGTAGATAAGTCTGTAAGATTTATAAAAACTTCGTTTGAATTTATTTATCTACAAATATGGACAGCTATCCGTGTCGCTCAATAATTACTAAGTTAGATTTTTTCGTAACAACAAAACCCAATTACACTGAAACATATGAAATATTTGATTGCACTTGTGGTAATTGAAGGGATGCTACAATCAAGGTTCCATCTTTTAGATATAAAAAAATCAAGCAATTTTACATTTACAAACTTTAGATAAAAATTTTAAACTTTAAATTTCTTATCTACTTGTATGTTTGTAGGCACATTATCCCTCATACTGTGAATATCAATATCCACATATTGCTTTTAAAATTAGTCTAGAAAATAGTACGTTATTCAACACTGATGAACACAGTCATAACTATAAGCTGGATATTAATTACGAACGTCACTCGTCAGTAATTTATGATCGTACTCGTAATTAACATAATATCTACCTCCATAGGGGGTGATTCATTTGCTGCCTTGACAAATTAGTTTGATTAGAACAGTATTAATTCTGCTCAATTGTTATTTTAATTAAGTTGATAGTATGTTATTGCTAAGTGATTTTGACAGAGCAGCCGTTGTCTAGTACTATCGGCTGCGACTTAGGCGCTTTACTTTGTAAAATTTCATCACCACAGATCTCAAAACGGCGAAGGAAAAGATCGTGAAGAAACCGTCAAGTCCTGGAGCCAAAACTTCGGAGACATGTGATATATACCAACCCGCATGGTAGATTGTGGCCCACTGCCTTTCCCCGAGAGGAGGCCTGTGTCCCAGAAGTGGGAACACAACAACACACGTCTATTACTGTCAATTTGAATCATTTTGAAGCATCTTATTAATACATTGCTCCATATGTTCAAAAAATGTGTCGGCTCAACAAAGTACATAACGCAACGAATGTTGTTGAACTGTCATAATGAAACCCACTGCTTCTGATAGTGGACAGTTACCCTGCAGGTCTCCACCATTGCACACTGGTGGATGTTTTTCTTGTTGATGTGTTTTCCAACTTGCAACGTTGTACAAAAACATTTTGTAGTTATACAAAATGTTTTTGTGCAACGTTATTTTTGTATATGAGAAACCCGAAACATGTGTCCAGTATTTCTAAGTAAAGAATCTATGTACAAAATTTCAAAGCGATATCATGAAAAACCACAAAGTTATGAGCTTGAGATAACAAACTCATAACTTTGTGGTTTTTACAACTAGGTAAGATATTACCTAGTTGTCCTACAAAAACATGGTCAACATGCAGGTCGTCCGCCTGTGCCTGAAGCGTGGTACCTGTCTTACTGTGCGCCTAGTACTATGGTCTACCGTCAACATACTGCAATCATTTCTAAATGTATTTGGGAAAAATATAACATGGTGTAAAAATTATTGGAATCCATTCAGTTGCATATTTTGAACGAACTATATTCAGGTTTCGTCTAAAGGAAAGTTTACGTTGCATACCCTTGTGAATACAAGTGTTAACACCTGTATTCACACATGGAATATATTACGAACATTCAGTTAGTTATTGTTATTAACACATATTCATATGCAAATCTTTGAATATATGTACTAATCAGGTGTTTGTGTGGGTATATGTATCGAATGTTATTATTATGTACCGTCACCAAAGGAGATTAGAGGTGGGTGCTTTGTGGTCCCACCACCATCTTTGGGACCCAAGTCAACCCCACCTGTAAGACGGTGCGCCTGCTGACTTCCTTCGGGGTTGTGTGGTCAGACGGCAGTCGCACGCGTAAAAGCAAAATATGCCAAACCATGAACAGGAAAGGAAGAAATGCACGTATCACAGTAAGGACGCCGCCGCAAAATGGCGCGCAGGAGCCTCGCTTGACTCCTGTGACCTGTGGGCTAGGGCTACCGTATCAGAAGCGGACACGGCTTAAGAAGCGAGCCTAAACCAGCAAAATCCGTTTCGCGTCGTGGACGGAGACGGAGACGCGTTGTGACGGTTTGAGCGTGTTCAGGGTGGCTTTGGGTACGAACGTGTGCGGCCGCTGACGTTGCAATTGTGAACACCCATTTCCAAAAGAAACCGGAATATCTTGTAAGCTACCGGAGTGGGCGAAGCGCTACCTAGATCGACTTCCTACTAACTAGGAGACACCATATCGGTAATGTAGCCAACTGCAAAGTCATACCCGGTGAGAGCCTCACTGCACAACACCGTCTCCTTGTCATGAATCTCGGCGTAAAGCTCAACGTAGACGTGTAGCACGTGGCAGCTTGATGAATATAAGTCCCGTGAGTTCGCATCGGCTATCGGCGACAAGTGCGCTGGTAACGATGGCGAAACTGTCCAAGACCACTCGGACAGGATCCAGGCCAGCTATTGCTAGGGCGGCGCGGGTGGTTCTCGGCGTCTCTAAGGGAGGTCGCAAAAGTGGCAAGGAGACCTGGTGGTGGGTCGACACAATCCAGAGAGAAACTAGGGTGAAGAAAGCCCTCTTCAAAACGTAGCAGGCAACCGCATCTCCTGAAGATCGCGACGCATAGAAGGTTGCCAAATATGCCACTAAAAGAGCTACAGCCAGAGCCAGACGAGACCACTACCATGGCGCCTTCGCCGGGCCGGAACAAGCGGGGTTGACTTAAGAAGTGCTGGCTTGACGTTGTAAGAGATGATATGCGTGCCAACAATTTCTCACCACAGGATGCTAAAGATCGCGCAAAATGGAGGAGAATGTACAGGAAAGCGGACCCCGGGCTCCAATGCGATAGCCGCGGATGCAACCTGGATAAACGCTGAGATGATGATGATGATCAAAGGAGATTAGTAGTCAGGGTCGTCGGATATAGACCAAATTCTCTAAGAAATCGACTGATAAAATCTAATCTTGTTAAATGAAAAGAAAGAGTTATTTTATAAAATTTAATTGCATTTGAAAAGTTCCACTGATTTCTTGATAAACGTCAACTATTTCTGACGACTCATTTACTTATCGTTTTTGGTGACTGTAGTACGTGCAATCCTGCAATGCATAATGTTTAAAGGAAAATGTTTACGTTTATGTCAATTTTTTTTTTTAGATTATTGTGTTCAAAGTTAACAGATTCTTGCAATTTCTATTCGCACGTTGCAAAAAATACTGTTTTTTTTTTAATATAACAGAATTATAATTATAATAAATACAGAATCATTTGATGAATTGATTTCTCTCATTATTTCATAATCAGCCCACTGGCCTATGTCGCACTGCTGGGAAAGGCCAGTGAGGTGAAGTGTGCCATAATCCAATACGAGAGCGGAGTGCGTGTTGGTAGATGTCACGTCTTCGAATTGGGTTGTATCCTAAAAAATAATTTAATGTCCATCAGATAGATTTATAAAAAATATTGAACACGTATTTTTTATTTTTTCTCTCATTCAAATACTTAGGAAGATATATTGATTTGAAATGTCGCATGACGTCACGCCGTGCTACAAAATATACAACGGCGTGCCGTAATTAGCCCCCACTCCGTAATTTTAATACGCTATATCTCAGTAGTTTTTGGTAATTTCGACAAAATGAAAAATACGGGTCTTAATTTTTTTTTATTATCTATAAGACGGACTAATTATTTTTTTGATTTTCATACCTTGGATACATCCCTATTGTTGGTTCTAGGACATGCCGGTTTCTCACAATGTTTTCCTTCACCGTTTTGAAAGCAGTGGTGATGAAATAACAGAAAGTGTATTTTTTAAATATAATCTACGTCTTACAACGTGTTAATCTTTTTTTTTAATTATTATAAACTAGTGCTTGACTGCAATCCCACCTGATGGTAAGCAGTGATGTAATCGTTGATGGTAAAGCGCGCTAGTTTATTAGGAGCCTTCTTCTTCTTCAGCCTATGGATGTCCACTGCTGGACAAAGGCCTCTCCCAAGGCTTTCCACGCTGACCGGTCCTGTGGTGCCCGCATCCATTGGCTTCCCGCGACCTTCACTAATTCATCGGTCCACCTTGTTGGGGGCCTCCTTACGCTGCGTCTACCAGTACGTGGCCGCCCCTCCAGAACCTTACTGCCCATCGGCCATCGGTTCTACGAACAATGTGCCCTGCCCACTGCCACTTAAGTTTAGCGACTCGCAGAGCTATTTCGGTGACTTTGGTTCTTCAGCGGATTTCCTCATTTCTGATTCGATCACGCAGAGAAACTCCGAGCATAGCTCTTTCCATTGCCCTTTGTATGACTCTGAGCCTTCGTATCAGGCCCATTGTAAGAACCTATTAGAAGGAAGACGGCAGTTGAGCGAGGTGATGCAATGTTAAACCCAACAACACGACCTACGATGCTGCCCCAGAGGGAGATTGATTTGAAGACCCTCTACGACCAAACTCCCAACACAACAACATTTGGTGCATCGTACCTGGCACACATCGCTACACAACTGCTCAGACCCGTCCTCCGTACGGCTTTACCAGACATCATGCCGGAGCACGACAAATAGCTTGGTGGCAAGACTTTGTCTGGTGGGTGGTAACTTCTGCCGGCGGCCGATGTTATGGCCTACCACCGAGATAACATAATCCAGATTATGAGTATGGCGAGGGCAAATCTAGAGATTTGAAACTCTGGGCAGCGTTGCGTGACGTGGGTTTGATTCCCCCGCGGAACAAATATTTGTATGACCTACAGGTAGTTGTTCTGGATCTTGCTGTCTGTGTGAGTTTAGATATTTGATACATTGGTTACTTTTCAGTGATATTTATGGTAAATATCAGAGGCTATCTAGCGGCTCCCGATTTTCTAGGAAAGGGTAGCTTCTGCGAAGTTTCCATTTACTAAGTGCAGTATCGAAGTCCGGTTTTATAACTCCCTCGTAATATCAAGTATTTTATCCACTCCAACGAAGATTTTACTGAGTTCTAAAGGTTTGAACAGCTGCTGGAGTGCATCTGTTGTTCGTGATGCAATCACCGACGTGACTGGCCTACGTTCGGCCATAAACCAAAAGAAAGAGCGGTCAAAACTTAAGGAAATTCATTCTGGTTTCTATTGTTTGCACAAGATATTACTTCCGCTGCATAAGACCTTAAGTAACTGCAATGGAGTTCCTAAACCACACACATCCTTTATACTACCATAAGCTGGCTCTGACCAGTTCTGATCTCAAGCTGGCCTCTGATTTTTTATTCGGCTTTTCTTCTCAGAGTAGTCAGGAAAAGCGATCTCATGTAACAAATGATGTGTAAAAACTTATTTACAGAAATAAATCACTTAGAATTTTTGATAATTGGCCTATAATAGTCACACGGCTGGGACACAGGTCTTCACGGTATTCACAAGGCCCCATTGTGGGATGGTAGATGTCACAACATCAATCTGTCTAAACATTTCCCAACTATTTTGAAGTCCAGGTCGAATGCAGCTTGATATCCGTATTAACCGCTTCCAAAATCTAGAGCACTGGACAAAATAGCTAGTCTGTCGATGTTCTATAGGATGCATTTTGGAGAGTACGCGCGGGAATTGTATGACTTAATTCCCCTATCTCCGATCCAATATTGAACGTCCTGTCGTACGGTGTGTATCCATCCTTACGTTACTGACACCACTACGATCCGGACGAAGCGTTACGCCTCATCTTTTATTCTGTGTATGTACATCGAAGGATGGAACAATTTGCCAGCAGCGGAATTCCGCCTAAATACAATTTAAGTGTCTTCAAGGCTAGAGTGAAGAGACTTTATAAACTAGCGCGCTTTACCATCAACGATTGCTTCACTAATTTCCACCACTAGTTTATAATGATAAAAAAAAATGGAGAGACTACTGATTTCCACAGCACACTTACTATTAATAATACAATAATTTTAAGTGTAATACTGGTTTGCCCTTGGTTTACCCTTATTAAGATTGGTTGTGAGATTTTCGGGCGTCAGACGATCCGACACAACTGTCAAAGGTCTACGAATTGTAGCCAGGAACAAGGGCTTAACGTGCTTTCCAAGGCACGGAGGATTTTGGTATGTATATGGTCGCCCATTTACGGACATGCATTGTAATTTTTGATTTTAGGAGACGTCGGTTTCCTCACGATGTTTCCAGTTTTATGAGCACCGGTGAAGAAATAAATGACACCAGGTGAAGCGTCCGTTGACTAAGTTACAAAGCTCGAGCTGGTTAATTAACACTACCCAACATGGCGGCGCGAAGTGTTACACGCGCACTACTCTTAAACGTCACGGGGGGAGTCATACACCTCACTCCCCCCTTTAATTGAGAAAGCCAACAGTAGCGGACCAGCACAGCGGCAGCGGCGGTCGGGGTTGCGGAAGCAGTTTTCGTTCTCGCAACCCTCGGCGTAGGTGTGAGATGAAACGCCGGGGTGGTTTTAAGTCGGTAAGAATCTGATATACCCCACCGCCAACCCCAAGGCGGCGGACATCCATGAGGATTTTTCCCCAGGAAAAAATAAATGGTTAGTTATCACTGAGCTACCGCTGGCTTTTTAAATTCCGTTTCATTCATTTCAAGTATGCGGCTAGTACTTTATTGTAACCAGTTAGTACCCCATAAACGATGAGTCTTCTTTAGCAAGCCTAAAACCTGGTTGAAATAATTGATTGATGGTTCGTTCTCTATTTCCAGTATTACGTCTTTTACATCTTTTGCTAAAAAGATGCAGATTTTTCCTTACGTACAGATGACAGCACTTCAAGTTACTACAATCTGTCAGATTTCTTCATTATATTTACAACTTTATGGCTAAAGCATTAAGGCTCAAGGTTGATTAAGAATAAATATTTGACAGTTTCGGGTAGCTTAACCTGCTGTCGTCCGTAGGTACATAAAGCTTTCATAGTATTGACACTTGTGAATTCACACGGGCTGTTTTTTTTTTTTTTTGTGTATATAATTACCCTTGCTTTCTGTTAATTGTGTATTATTAGTAAGTAATTACTGTATCTGTATATACTATGGTATAAGGTAACCCTGTGAAGATAGTATGTGTTTTTAATAATATTTTTTTAAATAGTTCTCTCAGAGACTGATATACCTCTTTTCTGAAGAATAAAAATTGTTCGCTGTCTATTCCATTGCGCAGTCGGTTGAAAAGAAAGAAAACTCAGTGCAATATCTTATCGCTAAAGAATTTTCTTTGCACCACACATACATTTTTCCAGTATGACTACTCTACAAATCCTCAATTTTCTTGATTTGAAAATAAAGGCAATTTCTGTCAGTTTCCTATTTTGTACTAATAAGTATGTTGAATTCTTATCATTCTAAAAAAGTAATGAAAAGAACATTGTAAGCCATTTAAGCTTCACGTCATCACGAACAAGTCCGATGTAAAATAATTAAAATGTATTAATACTTTTCTATAATAGTGGGTTGAAAAAAGTTTGAGTTTTAATTTAATAGAAAACCTCCTTAAAACCTACAAAATAGTATTCAGCAGTTGTTTCTATTCTATTTTTGTTTATGCCAATGGTGCCGATGTCGACAATTCTGCCAATGTCTAATGTGAAATAAGAAAACGTGCGAAGGCAACTAAAAGCAGTTGTTTAGACTAAATTACTTTTAAACACGACATTATTATATGGGCATTGACAAATCACTGACAACACAACCTTAAAAAAAACTATGCTTTTTCAACAGTTATGAATCCAAATCGTCATTTCAGAATATCGTATGCCTGCTTCGCTGCTTTGCGCTTGCTTTTTTTTCCCCTTTATGTACCCTACCAACTATCTCTTAGGGATTTTGGGATTTAACTCGTTGGAAGTGAGAATAGGCTTTGACCAGCTCATGAGACATTACGGGGACGTAAGACTGCCCAGAGCTCCATGGTCTTTTTGCCGACTATTTGTGCCTGATATAACAAATATGTTGGCCACCGTCAAAGCCGCAGGTATTATCATTTTGCGCAACTCCCCGCAAAAACGGTAGCCAGAGCTGAATCCCCGGTCTGTCATACCTTAAAGGTGCTGAATGCCCTTCTGATGGCTAACCCTGAATGTGACGTGTTTGCGGATGAATGGAAGAAGCTTACGCGTGTATGTTTGGTCTTCTATGAAAGAAAGTATGCGAGAGAGTCCACTATTCCATATTAATTTTAATAGTAGTTTTTAAGTTAATTAATGTAATTGTTTGTCCCTATGTTAGTTAATGTAATTGGTTTTGGACCGTTTTAGCTAACTATAAATAAATAAATGGGTTGGTACTACTCTATGCCCGGTACACATACAAAAAAAGACCTTAGCAGTGAGACAATTCCACATCAGTTCTGAGCCAGTGATTGTCCTTGTATTTGTATCGCTTTGTGTTTGTAATCTCTTGTATGTATATTTGTATTGTTTTATATGTGTAATATTTTTCATTTGTATTGTTTTGTGTCGTGCTATGTTTTTGTATTTATATTGCTTAAAGTACCTATTTCCGTGTTGTAGAATTTAGTAGACTAACATAGAAGTAAGTTTAAAATTGTTACTAACCAAATGAGTCACTGATACTTGAATAAATAATAATAATAGACGTCCTCCGTGGCGCAGCGGTCAACACGCCTGCCTGTGACGTGGATGCTCCGGGTTGGATCCCCGGCCAGGTCGTGATGGAAAACGATCTTTTTCTGATTGGCCTGGGTCTTGGATGTTTATCTATTATAAATATAGTATCGTTGAGTTAGTATCCCATAACACAAGTCCCGAACTAACTTTGGGGCTAGCTCAGTCCGTGTGATTTGTCCGTATATATTTATTTATTTAATAATAATAAACGTTCCGCATTATCTATACACAATAAATATTCTGTGTTAGTTTTTTTTTTTATTATAGCGACAGCAGAAATACATTATCTGTGAAAACTTCAAAGTTCTACATAGCTGTCACGATTAATAAGAGACAGCCTGGTGTGAGACAGTGGGTTCACAGTAGCTATAAATAATCGATAATTCTGATTAATTCAAAACGATAACAGAAACACGCTTTAAAAATGTAACCAAACAAATAAACAACACAGAATATAACTTTCGTGTAAAGTCACTGAAACAAAATGGCGTCAATTCTTACGGATCCTATTGATAGATGATAGTCATTTGTCACGCGATGAAAGCTTCAGGTTGGTGTTTGATCAGAACATAAGTTAAATGTGTGCAACTATCGGGTGCCAGCCTACGGGTGCGGGTGCGGGGTCAGCCTACTTTTAATGTAAAAAAAAACAATCTTATCCTCATCATCACCATCATCAACCTTTTTTTATCGTCCCACTGCTGGACACAGGTCTCCTCTCATACAAAGAATTAACAAAACTACAATCCAAAACAATCAAAACAATATCTCAAACGCATACCGCCTCTTTTTGTGAAAAATTGGTCTGTATTGTACCACACTGGCCCAGGGTTGTCACATTTCTACCAAATGCATTCAATTTTTTTGTTTCTAAGTCACGCCTATTTCCTTACACCGTGAGTGAAGTCTTACTAGAAAGAAAAATGAACTAAGGAGAGGCAGATCAACTAGGGTGAGGTCATTTGATGATTAATTTAAGAAAAAGGATCAGTTTGACTTCACTTACTGATAAGCATTGTGCTAGTCTCATCCAGAATCTATTCGCGATAGTAACAATATCATCCATCCATTTCACTGCGCTGTTACCGACGACGTCACCGGTCGTCCATGTTCATATTACCATTACTTTATAGAATGTTAATTTTGATTAAAACTATAGCGGTATCTACAAACGCCCACATACGAACTGCGCGTCTTACTAACGTCACACAGACCTGCATCTAGCAAGCAGAGTCTAAGTATAACTTGCATTTACATAACTTCCCAACATCACCCGTGTGGTATCCATCAGACACAATACCAGTCTGGTCGGAGGATCCTCCCGTTTCTCTGGAGAATGAGTGAACTTTACAAACTGTTGAGGTTTTGAAATCAGTCTTTCCATTTGTACAAAGAATGCAGGTTTGAAAATGTTAGAGAATTTTGTTTTATTTGCAGTTATAACTAGGGTTCATTCAAAACCTAACAATTTTGGATTGTTGGAGTCGTTAGATTTTGTTCCCGGGAAATCAAGCTCGAGAAAAGCCGAGATCTCCAGAAATCATGTATGGACGACAGCAGGTCATTTGAAAATTTCTTCTCGATGGCATTTGAAAAACTTTTTTCGGATATTCCTGTTTCAACTACTAAACTCCTCACCTTGTGTTGCTGAGTCTTTGCTTAAAGAAAATGTTAATGTTTGTGATTCGGAATTTCATTTTGAACATGTTACAGTAGAGATGTAATTAAAATCTTTCACACTCTAAATGTAAAAAAGACTGCTGACCTATGGGGTCATTCGGTGGATGTTGCTAAGTTTATTATTGATATTGTGGCACCCACTCTAGCTGTTATCTTTAATGCTTGTATTGACTGTGGAGAGTTCCCTGATCTCATAAAAATAGTAGGTACCTTTGTTCAAATCAGGTAGTACATCTGACCCCACAAATTATAGACCTATTTCTGTACTAACTACCTTTAGTAAAATTTTTGAGAAAATAATTTTAAATCAAATGCTAAGTTTTTTTAATAAACATAAATTACTACATAGCAAACAGTTCGGTTTTACAAGGGGTCGTTCAACTACTGATGTTGAACTTCTAGGACATATCTATAATGCATGGGAGGATAAATGCGATGCCTTGGGCATCTTTTGTGATTTGTCCAAAGCACTCGATTGCGTTCTTCACGATACGTTAATTAGGAAACTCCGCCACTACGGGATCCGGAATTCTGCACTGGATCTTATTACATCTTACTTGAGTAGTAGGATTCAAAGCGTTGATGTTAATGGAAAAAGATCTTCCGGATCTTTTTAACAGTAACAATGGGAGTCGCACAGGAGTCAATTCTTGGTCCTTTTTTGTTTCTTAGGTACATCAATGATCTACCGTACCTCATAAAGGATAATCATGACATAGTGTTGTTTACTGATGACACTTCACTTTAATTTAACTTAAACGTCAGCAGCATGTTACTGACGATGTAAATAGCGCGATCTTCTAAGTAGTCAACTGGTTTAATGTTTATAATATACACTTAAAAGAAAAAAAAAAACCAAATGCATTAAGTTTACCTCACGTTAGGCAGGTGAAAACTAAAATGTTGATAAAGGGCGAAGAATTGAAATCTGAAGACAGCACAGTATTCTGGGGTATAACTCTCGATGCTAAGCTTCAATGAGGTCGACATATAGAAAAATTGTCAAAAAAACTAAGTTCTGCTGCATACGCAGTTAGAACAATTCGTAATTTGACTGATATTAAGACGGTCCGTTTAGTGTACTTTGGCTATTTACATAGCATAATGTCGTACGGCATTCTGTTGTGGGGAAATGCCGCTGATATTCAAACTATATTTGTTTTGCAGAAACGAGCTGTTCGTGCAATTTATAAATTAAGTCCGAGACACCCTTTCAGAGAAATATTTAAAGAGATTAATGTGCTAACCGTGCCATCTCAATATATTTATGAAAATCTTTTGTATGCTCATAAAAATACAAAATTGTTTAAAAAATACAGTGATGTCGATAATATAAATACTAGGAATCAGCAAAAATTTATTGTACCTACAACCAGGCTCGAGAATATAGGTGGCACTTTCAGATGCCAATGTATACATTTTTAAAATGGACTTCCACAGGTGGTTCAAGATCTGAGCCTGAATAAATTCAAATCATTCATTAAACGTAAGTTGTGTCAGAAAGTATTGTATAGTGTTAAGAATGATACTGAGGACAAAAAGGCTTGGCCTTGAGCTGCGTCCGATTTCTATACACTGATTGTTATTTGATTTTTACTCTTGTAATTTTAATTTGTAATTGTTTATGTTTTTTACTCAAAGCCAGTATTACACACTATGTAGCCAAGCATATTGTACGTTACGGAATTGCATCGCTGACAGGGGTGTTCGGCACTGGTGCAGCTACACAGGAGCTAAACTTAGTATTCGGAAACCCTGTTGGAGCTGCTGAACCTTGGACAAAACTATCTTTGCTATATGTTACAAAATACATTCAAGTTTAAAGGAATTCCTGGTGTCGCCTACTCATTTCAACCCCTCAATCTCCTAACACGCAGCAGAACTTGAGAACGAAACACAGTCTATAAATTAATGTTTTCTTTCACGTAGATTTTTTGTTTAGTTTAATAGAAGCTACTAATGTTCATAAGTTCTAAATAACCAGCAAAAACATGGTGCTGTCATTATTATTATGAGTCTGAATAATATTACATCTATATTTTTTTTCAAGTTAATTAACTTATTCATAAGATAAGTGTTATAATTAATTTGATACTTTTATTTCAGAGGAAAACCACGGAATTTGTTGACGTTATTGAAACCAAATAATATGAGAAAACGTACGTAAATGTAAATTTCTCGACAACCCGAGAAGACCCAAGAAAGCCTCGAGAATTCTCGTGACCCGAGACATTGAAAACTTGAGAAATCATGAACCCTAGTTATAACCCAAAAGTAGATATTTTAAGTGTTAAATGAGATTTTTTTCTTTATTACGTGCAACCGTAAATGAGTTCCTTAATGAAAAGGAACTTGTTTTGAGTTTACAATTATAATAACCTACTAGTATGACAGCTGCCGGGAGAAGTTACCTCCCACCAGACAAAGTCTTGCCGCCAAGCGATTCGTCGTGTTCCGGCATGATGTCTGGTGAAGCCGTACGGAGGACGGGTCTGAGCGTTGTGTTGCGATGTTCGCCGGGTATGATGCGCCAAATGTTGTTGTGTCGGGAGTTTGGTCGTGGAGGATCTTCAGATCAATCTCCCTGTGGCGCAGCATCGTTGGTCGTGTTGTTGAGTTTAACATTGCATCACCTCAACTCAACTACCATCTTCTTCTTCCTTCCGCTCAACTGCCGTTTTCCTTCCTATTCACTAAGTTTTTTTTTGTAAATAGGCTTTTAATAAACTAGCGCGCTTTACCATCAACGATTGCGTCACTGCTTACCATCAGGCGGGATCGCGGTCAAGCACTAGTTTATAATTATTAAAGAAAAAAGTAATAATAATATTTTTTAAATTGTATAATTCTATTATTTTGTATTTCACTTACAAACATGTATAAACTTAATCTTATTTATTACCTTGTATACACTTGTAAGCGCGTTAAACACGTGGATAAATTGTTTTGTTTTTATATTACATAAAATGTGAAGATGATGAAATGTGTGAAGTCGTGGTGGCCTAGTGGTTAAAACACCAGAATCTCAAGTATGAGTGCGCGGGTTCGATTCCAGGTCAGGCAAGTACCAATGTAACTCTTCTAAAGTTGTATGTACTTTCTAAGTATATCTTGGACACCAATGACTGAAGGTGAAGGAAAACATCTTGAGGAAACCTGGACTTGTAAGTCTGAAATCGCCAACCCGCATTGAGCAAGCGTGCTGATTACGCTCAATCCTTCTCTGTAAGAGAGGAGACATTTGCCCAGCAGTGGGATGATAAAAAAAAGGTTGATAATGATGATTACATAAAATATTTAAAAAATAACACGATTCCTTTATGTAGATTCCCTTTAATTTGTAACTTTTGATTGTTAATTGTAACTATAGCGGTAAGTAAATAGACACGTTGTGAAACAACTGTCCACCTGATTTGTTGGTTTCAACCCATTTTATTACATTTAATCTTCACATTTTATCACTTTGGATACTGTCGGCTCACTCGCCTCTGTGCCTCGGAAAAGCACGTTAAGCCGTTGGTCCCGGTTGCCATACGAATATCTAATGGCAGTCATTACGGGTTGTTGGAGTCCTCAAAAGTCCAACAATTGGTTTAACTGCAATGCTTCGATATCGCCTTCGGGTTGTGGAGGTCAGATGGCAGTTAAACTGATAAAGCGGACCCCAGACTCCAGAGCTGAAAAAAAGCGAATATAATTCAACCATGTTTTATGTAATAGGATTCCACAGTGAGGCACGTACAATTTTCCTATGCATTTACTTCACAGTTTTTCCGTTTGTGCGAATAAATATTTCCGTATCTCCGGGATGCTAACGGGATAGTAACTAACGTTATGACGTGTCGGAAATGTACTGAATTGAAACAGTTTTACATTTGCACTTTTTTTTTTCATTACTATTTTTGTTTTCTTATTCAATCAACACCAGAAATAAGGACAAACTGCGAGCCCCTTTTCACCGACTTCAAAAGGTTCATAACTCTTTTGTTGGGCTTGGTATAGCTTTTTATAACAAGATACCCTCTGCTTTGCTAGACTTGCCCTACAATGCATTTAAAGCACAAATTAAATCCAAGCTTTGTTCGAAGGCATATTATTCCGTGAATAATTATTTAAATGATAAGAATAGCTGGTCGCTCTGATTAACTCAGGACAATGTTTGTATTCTTTCTCAGGAATTAGCTTATTGATACGTTATATGAGTTCATATAATTTACTTTTTTACATTACATAAATATGTAAGCTGTCACGCCCTTTATGCCTGGGGCTTCTTAGTTAAGTAACAAGTTTTAGTTAATTACATTTTCATTTAAATATAAATATATTGTTTTGCTTTGCTGGTATTTTGGCGTGGTAGCTGGCATATGGTAAATAATTTCATTGTTGTTGTATTTTATCGTGTACATTACTATACATAGTTTTGTATAAAGACATGTGTTTTTTTTTTAAATGAACAGACAGCTGTGCTGCTGGGGAGTTTGTTCCGCCACTTCTTCTTCCCAGCGAAAGCACTAGGAAGTGTCGATGGGTGGGCGTTTTGGGGGACTGTCTTATGTAATATTGACGTTCAAAAAGTGCTGATTCTCAGCCTAATTTGAATAAATGACTTTTGATTTTGATTTTGAATCAATTGGTATTACTAAAATATATAACAGTTCTCCAGAAAAAACAATCATACTTGTTTGAACCTGTTTTATATCTTTGGTAATCATTCGCCTAGCCTTTCCACAAGTATGTTGGGGATGCAGGGAACATCAGTATTTTACATGGATTTACCCTTGAATTCCACCACTACGATTCGGACGAAGCGTTTCACTTCCTCTTTTATTCCGCGTACATCGAGGGATTGGAACAATTTGCCGGCGGCGGTGTTTCCGTCACACTACTATTTGACCGCCTTATTCTTAAACGCTGCTTATAGTTAACTAGTGATTAGCGATTCTTTCACCATACATTTTTGACTTTTTAACGTCACTTAACTCAAATCATCCTTTATAAATAAACACCATAGTGTATAAGGGGTTTATCCATAAGCGATGATTAAAGGTAAATAAACGTTAAAAGGTAAAAAATGTATGTTTAAGGAATCGCTAATCACTAGTTAACTTTAAACAGCTTTTATGAATAAGGGGGTGAGTGTCTTCAAAGCTAGAGGGCTCTTAATAAACTAACGCGCTTTACCATCAACGATCGCATCACTGCTTACCATCAGGTGGGATTGCGGTCAAGCGCTAGATTTTAACTTATAAAAAATAAATAACACTTGGTTTAATTTTTAGTCTGATCTCCGGGTTTCAGACGACCAGTAGTATCTAATCTCAAAGATCCAGGATTGATAGTCGGGACCAACCACTTAACGTAAATATCTGCTTAATACAGATCTCCTCCAAGCACCACTAAGCATCACAAGGTCATCGGCCTACCATGACTAAAATTCGGTCGCCCTTCCAATGCTACGTCATCTGGAACGCGGTTATCACTCCAGAATATGTAATAGGGTATATGACTAAAAAAAACAATTAATCCGTCAGTCAGATTTCCAAAAAATATCAGACACGTATTTTTTCTTTTTTCATATAAACAAAAAATGAAGACGACACAGTGCGTTGAAAACTCGTGTCACGTCACTGCACGCTACACTTTTTAGTGCGCAGTGCCGTCACCAGCCACCACTCCTGATCTTTGATGCCTTTTATATTTGTCAATTTTTATTGATTTGATAAAACAAAATATACGTATCCAATATTTTTCTATAATCTGAATGACGGACTAAATAGAATCATTTTTTTACCCAGGTAAATCCCTATTGTATCTAATATTTTACCAGTGTAATTAATTTTAAAAGAATAACAAAACATTCAAAATTAGGGTTACATTTTTCTGCTAGCCTATATCGAGATGTTCGGCATTGGCCTCCAGTTTCTCTTTCCAAACTTAAATATCTTGCGCATTCATTAGCCAAGATTCTGGCGAAGTTTTCGTGGGCCTTTGGGTTAATCAACGAAAAATTTTCTATAAAACTCGACTGCTGATTCTTTTCCAGATAAATAGCTTTCCCAGGTTTATTAAATCTTAATTCTCTTCCAGTTTCCATAATTTTTAACATAAACAACGAAATAACAAGGTTTCCATTGTAATCCTTATTAAGCTTCACGTATTATGAGAAGTTTTAAATTCAAAACGGGAGTCGTTTCGTTCATGTTTTTGATTTAGCCTCGAGTTTTGGATGGAAGTTAGGATCAGCTTCGCAAATAAATTATAACTTTCATTGGGGGAGTTCTCGCTTAGCTGTAATTTGTAATAAAATGGTGTTTCTGATTTTTGCCTTAAGCAAGTTCATACAAGTTCGATTTCAATGATAGTGAAAGCATGTTTTTGATAGTTGCAATGCAATCTGTTTTTAAATCATGTGAAGGCAGGCGTTATAGTGACTCCTATAAAGATTGCAGACTCACTTTAGTCTCAAAGTTGTTGACAGTTATGTATATCTAGGACAAACTTTCCAGTTAGGTAGGTCCAACTTCGAGAAAGAGGTCAATCGTCGAATCCAACTCGACTGGACTTTCGGAAAGCTACGTAGAATCTCCTTAAACTGAGATGTGGTCGCTGACAATTACGGGCCTTACAAGAAAGCTCAAGGTCACTCAAAGGGCAATGCAGAGGGTTATGCTTGGAGTTTCACTGAGTGATCAAATCAGAAATGAGGAGATCCGCAGAATAACGGGAGTAACCGACATAGCCCGAAGAATTGCAATACTTACGTGGTAGTGGGCTGGGCACATTGCCCGTAGGACCGATGCACAATGGGGCTGACGGGTTCCCGAGTGTCACCACGCACCGAAAGACAATGTAGACCGACGATCTGATGAAGGTCACGGGAAACCGCTAGATGCGGGAGGCGCAGGACCGGTCGTCGTAGAGATTCTTGAGGAAAGCCTATGTTCAGCAGTGGACGTCTTTCGGCTAAAATGATGATGATGATGATGATAATGATAATGAGGCTTTGACCAATCAATTTTGACCTTTTAATCTTAGATTGATCTCAGCTTAGCTTACCAAGTGCAGTTAGAATTACTAGAGCCTATTAGAATTATATGATATTCGTATAACTTTGAAATAATCAGTTTCACTAATCCGAGTGTTAGCAGACTCCAGGGTCTTTACTTAACACTTGTCAAAATCCACTAGAAAAATAGTCATATTTCAAATAAAACCTTCGTTCAAGGACGGATCTAAAAGAAAAAAACACTCATTTATTGAATTGTCTTTTTAATTCATCATAATTTCCCAAATATCCCCACTTCAACCGCATGCTTATGCTTCTTGCATCCATCATTGGCTTTCTTGTTTTTTTCATAGAAAATATTAATAATGACCTAGTCGGCAAAATATCAATATAATGCGTACATTTTTGCAGCCGTAAGCCAAAAAGGGCGAGTTGAAGCTTCTAGTAATTTCTAGAAGCTGACGCACGCCCTTTTGTTTTTGCAAGAGTCATATGACGCATGACGTCCATTAACGGGGCTGCTCACAATATATTCCATTATTACAAAACATATAATTTAGAGCAAGTTTAAACCACCTACATGATTATTGGAATATGCAACTAACCATTATAGAAATACAGTTTATAAAAAAAAATTACAGTTCTGTACTAAGTTGTCAGTTTTGTGTTAAGGACTTTGACTTAACATCAATAAAGTTCGAAATACAAACACGGACACAAACTTAGTCTGGAACTAAAGTAAGATCTCGTTTTGTAATAAGGGGGTAATTGTATAACGTGTATCATTGTGTTAATGTTAAAAAATAATTATTCCTTACAAATAATTTGTACAATAACATTACGTCTGGACTACAAGTCCAGTTCAACAAGAAGCCGAGTGTTCCACAGCACCGATCTCTTTCTTCCCATTTCCTTGCACAACCAAACACAGCGCAATATATCTGAACTGCACGTTTCATTTCTAGATAGTTTATATCCAGTCTGATATTAGGTACGTGCCCTATATTGAAGCCTTTTCCACTGGGTTCTGTAGCCAAGCTCTATAATATCATTAATATTGTATAATGTAGTGTGCTCTATACTCCATTTATAATTAATTTCCATAAAGTTTCTGGATGTTGTTGTGTCATTGCAATTTGGCAAACCATTTTTTTGTATACGCAAATCAACACTTAATTATCAAAGCATGAACTTGTACAGATTAATTCTTTCAGTCACACCTTTACAATAGGAACGTAATTATAAATTTATGTTTATTTAAGCAATTTTTATAACTAAAATATCACAGAAAATAGAAAAAAAGTAAATAGGTATTAAGGCTTTCAAGGAATGAGGTGGTCAGTCACGCTAACCACCATGATTATTGCTATAAATAAAACTAGGATGATTGTGAATGTTATTTATTAAATGAATCATCATTACAAAAGCACAAAACTTACAAAAAAAAAGACATGAAAATCTGCAAAACATGTTTTACCTTTGCGTAAACAAAGAGGCACTTTACATGTACTACACTGCCATACAGTACGCACTGGAGATATTTTAATGCTACAATTGGGGTGTATCCAATGTATGAAAATCAAAAAAATAATTAGTACGTCTTATAGATAATAAAAAAAATTAAGACCCGTATTTTTTATTTTGTCGACATTACCAAAAACCACTGAAATATAGCGTATTAAAGTTACGGAGTGGGGGCTAATTACGTCACGTCGTGCTATATTTTGTACCACGGCGTGACGTCATGCGACATTTCAAATCAATATATCTTCCTAAGTATTTGAATGAAAGAAAAAATAAAAAATATGTGTTCAATATTTTTTATTAATCTATCTGATGGAATTATTATTTTGGATAAAATCCAATTGCAGCATCTTCATGTGCTTCTTTCAGGTTGATGGCGACTGGATTCTAAACGAATTTCCTGAGGGACTGTAAGTTTGTGGCGTTTTATAAATTGCCTGAACTACGGCTGCTGTTAACAGCAGCCGTAGTTCTGCGGCCTCTACACAACACAGACAAACACACAGTGTTTGTCTCTGACATATGTTGGTGCCAGTAGGTTCCGATATACTTCTCGCCTGAATTCTTTCAGAATCAGCCTGTCTAGGTCTGGGCGTGAAGAAGACCGCAGTTCTTTATAAATCAAAAAAGCATTGACAATCAAGAAAGTGGAAAAAAAAACCTATGCCACCACTTATGGCATTTTCTGTCAATAGAATAGCTTCCTTTGAGCTGTAGTTTGGAAACTTAAAAGGTCTTGTAAATGCTCTGTCCAAAAAAAAAAAAAAAAAAACACGAAATAATAAAAGAGGTGTCACATTCTCCATGCTTAGAATTTGATCTGACAAACCCACTCTTTCAGGAAACTCACCAGGCATATCCATTCTATAATTCTTCTTCCATTTTGGAGCAGTCATAATCGGCATATTTGAACTTACATTATTAGACTCTGTAGAATCAGGATTCCGTTGAACTAGCTAGACAAAGGGAGGTCATCATCAGAATCACAATATAAAACCGCAAAAATATTAGCAAAGAACTAATTTGATTTTTTTCTTTTGCTTGTAGTCATTCGAAAGGAGAATTATCTTAAAATATTCATGTCGTAAATACCTAACGCGGGTTTTAGGTATATATAGCTGTGCGATTTACGCGTATCTAAATTGCGATTCATCTAGCCCGTAGGTCTAAAATTGCAACTTTCAAAGTAGAGTAGGTTTTGACTTTTGTTATGCGACTATGATAATGTTCAGTACAGACAATCATCCGCCATATGAAGTTCAATATTTAAATTCAAAATATCACCCTCAATTTTTATCGACATAGTTTTAATTCTCCTTTACCGCGTCTTTCTTAGTTATTCAAGCCATCATACAAGCTATAACTAAAATAGCTAAGATATTTAGACAGTAATTTCTTGCCATGTGGTAAAAATTGTAGTCTCTTGTGTAAAGCCCTCCAAAGCGAACAACTGCACCGTGAAAACCCCCCCATGTAAATCCCCCATTCCTTTCCTATAGCCTTTTGTTCCTGTGATCGTAGTTCCTATCTGCAACGATTTGAAAATGGAACAAGACAGGGGAAAACGTCCCGTGAATATGTCTTTTATTTGATTTTTTTTAAGGTAATGGGTATTCGCCTGCGATGCCAAGTAATAGCCTTTTTCCCTTGATTTATTCGTGATGAATATGTTTTTCTTTTACCCAAGATTCTTCTCTCAGATTAGGTACGTCTGTTCAAATAATATATGGTTACGAAATCAGCTTACGTTCAGAGCAAAAGGCAAAATTGTGGTTCCATAAATTAGCCTTGCAAAATTTTTGGCAAAAAACATTGTGAATCGAATTCGTTTCTTTTTTTTTTGAGAAATCGCTTCTGATTAATGAAATCATACATTTTGACTTAACATGAGTAGTGTGTTTCCAGTTTTTTTTGCATTAATATACTTAGCTGATTTTAATGTGACTGTACTTGTAACATGCTCAAGTTAGAATAACTGTACAAAAGCGGACTTTAGAGCACTTTTAAATGGAGTAAAAGCACTCAAAATTGTAAAGGGTGGGGCATTTTGGGGACTGTTTGTTGTTATATTGACGTTCTATAAGTGATGATTGTAAGCTTAAGCTTTGCATCTTTTCATACTGTGTAGGTACTGCAACTGCGTAACATTGCATCATATTTCAAACCACAACATTATTACATCATATTTCTTACTTTAATAACATTCACTTTACAAACAGCTTCACATTGCAATATACAAGCAATATTTCTTTATACAATCTGTTTTTATCGCATTTTCCAGTCTTCAGGGTAATTTTCCGTTTTGTTTTAAAATACAAATTAAAAACGGGAAAAATGCGTTCAGATTCAAACGTTCCAATTTCAATTTATTTCTGATCATTATGCAAATATTCGATTCAAAAACACTAGAACTAATGCTTGCAATACACGAGACTATTCTTTCAAGCCAGTATTAGCAAGCCAGTGGCTTTCACTTCAAGTATACAGAACTAGGTTAATTTCTACGCAAGTAAGCTATCGTTTCAAACTAGGATTGAATGATATATGGGGTTCTATTTTTTAGGCTAGTAATACCCCACCATAGATTTCACTGTCTTTCCTTCAGAATAATTTGGAATATATTCCAGCAATGCAATGCAAGCCTTCTCTGTCTGTAACGACGTAATTTAAGCTATAATTAGCTAGTAGTAATACAATACTAGCTTATGAATTATCTGGCTTCATGTAAACAGCAATGGAAAAGCTATCACCATCATCATTTCAGCCGAAAGACGCCCACTGCTGGACATATGCCTCCCCCAAGGTTTCCCGCGACCTTCACCAGGTCGTCGGTTCACCTTGTCGGGGGCCTACACACGCTGCCTCTTCCGGTGCGTGGTCGCTACTCGAAAAACCCGTCGGCCCTATCGGGCATCGGTCCTACGGGCAATGTGCCCAGCCCAATGCCACTTTAGTGATGCAATTCTTCGAGCTATTTACGAGAGTGAAAGGCTATGTACAGTGGCAATAGGCCAGCTGCATTATACGTAGGATCGGACCTACGTATAATGCAGCTGGCCTATTGCCAATATTTTTACCTTAACGGTATCGGTACCGTTAAGGTAAAAATATTTTTGACAGCAGACCCTGAAACGGCAAACTTAAGATAGAATGCTCTAAGGCTAGGTAAAGCGACAAACTTCGCAAGGTAAGTAGAAGTAGCTGAATGAGGGAGAATCGGGCCCAAAGGTGTCTAAATAAAGAGGCTATTCAACAAAATAAAAAATAGCGTGCTGTAAGCTAATTATTGCGGTCCGAATCTTTCAATTTTAGTATTAAAAAGAATAGACCCGAACTTGGCAAGTTTTCTTTCATTCTTTTTTTTACAATTCCATATTATGTCACATTAATAAAAGAGAAAAAAAAAACATAAAAAAATTATAACCTTATAAAAAAGGTTCTAAATAATATAATAAAATATTGCTTAGTCGGCAATACTAATGATGACCATAATGTAAACATCACTAGCATGTGCCAAACCAGGATAGTAGTATGCCGAGGCTCTAGTTTGCTACCCTAACTTTGAAGATCTAGCCTCGTGTATCTCGGGCATTAGATATATCGACGGTTTTAATGAAGAAGCCCATGATTAATTAGTTTGAGAGATTTCAAGGCAATTCAACTTTCTTAATTAAGTTTTTATGGTCGACCAATCCCTATGCTTGTGTTGACCTAATTCTGTTTCCTGTATTTTAGAAGTTTGATGAAAAGAGCTTGTGTTTATTAACGCATAAACAACAATGTTTTATTGTAATAGTTTTGTTTTATTTGACATTAAATTACCTATGTCATGGTACGAATGTGGCCTGCAATAAAATAGTGCCAAAGAGAGTTTTAATGTCTGTTTTATTGTTTGTTTACTTCACTGGCAACTAGGGTTTATATTTAATATTCTGTATAAATCCTTTTATTATAGAACTCTTTATCGTTTTTATTTTTAATATCATGTTATTGTGACATTCACCCGCTTATTCATAAACATTGCTTAAACTTAACTAGTGATTAGCGATTGTTTAAACATACATTTTAGACGTTTGCACGTCACTTAACTTTAATCATCGTTTATAAATAAACACTATAGTGTTTCTTCATAAACGATGATTAAAGTTAAGTTTAAAACAACTAAACAATACAGTGGTTATAACAAGTGGTTATCCACTTGAACGTCCCGATGTGACAGCTGGGAATGCGTTGTACGTCCGAGCGCGCGATCGGTATCAAGCCGCGCCGAGCGCTCCTAAAATCCTCGTTATTTTCTTCTTATTTTTTGGCAGAAGTCTATTTAATGACTAAATATGAACTATTTTTCCTGCAAGGATTATTTTCTCATAGTTTAAGATATTATATCAAACAAAAACTTGACGAAAATGCGGCACACAATGAGCAATGAGCATTAATTTCATCGTCCACTTTAACACTCGTAAAGACAACTTGTAAGACATTGGATACGAAGTATTTATACATGTTCAGAAATAATAAATCTCGACAATTATTTTAATATATAACACTATGAAGAGTCCGATAGTAAAAAATAACTTATTACTCTCATTTTAATCGCAGAACTCACTGCCACTGTACAAAACTGCACTCACCGTTTATAAACACACTTTTTTTTCCGATGTTATCAGTGGTTTCAAATTGCCGTTGCTATTACTAATAAAAACACAGATATCTAAGAAAGTTCTAGGCTGTCAAGAGTCTATAGAATTTTATTATCCTTATGATTAGCTGGAAAAATATTAACAAATTAAAGTTACTTGAATAAGGCCTACACAATAGAAAGTTATACACTGGTAATCACCCAAATAAACATATTTTAGCCAAAAAAGGTTTAGATCAACATAAGGCAACTCTCCGTGACATGTCCGAATTTGATCCAACTTCATAACGGACGGTTTTAATTCAATATGAATGTCTACTTGATTTTATAAAATGTAAATTGATATTCTAAGAGGGAATTATAATATCATCATCATCATCAGATCTCCTCTCATACAGAGAAGGATTGAGCGTAATCATATCGCGACATATCGTGGTGGCCTAGTAGTTAAAACACCAGCCTCTCAAGTATGAGTGTGCGGGTTCGATTCCAGGTCAGGCAAGTACCAAAGTAACTTTTCTAAAGTTATATGTACTTTCTAAGTATATCTTGGACACCAATGACTGAAGTTGAAGGAAAACATCTTGAGGAAACCTGGACTTTTAATTATAATATACCTAGAAATCAATGTTTTTATCTTCAATTTAAATATAGTAGGATTCTTATTAAAATTCTCTTCTGTCTGTTCTTATTAAAAGTCTTATGATTGAAATTAGTTAATTTTGCCTTTTGAAAATAGAGAGCAAATATTTTTTTTTTATGTAAACCATCATAGGGTCACTTTGATCTCAAATATCTGGAGTTTGGTTAGGAATTCCAAATTTAAATTTGTATTTCATTCACGACAGCATTAGACAGAATTTAAAAAAGGTTGTTTTTAGGACACACTTTGTACTAAAAGTACAATATTACAATATTATGAATATTGTGCTTTGTTACACTTAAGATTAATACTGAATTTATTATAATCAACTTAAACTGTTACACTTAAATAAACTTATTAAGACTATCTTTCATCTGAATTTGTGAGGCTTTTAATTGAATAACTTATTTAGTTTTTATGTAAACTACTAGTGTCCATGTTAAAAACCTTTTAGAATCAGAGGTGCTCAGTACCAGGAACGCTTACAATTTTAGTATAAGTCTACCAAATCTTAAATGTTTCTTAATCCGGTCAAACGTTTTGGCAGCAGAGTTTCTATCAATTTTGCCGGATTAAAATTCCTTCCGCCAAAATACGACATAAAGGGTGTATCTGACATCCAGTATATGATTCTGAACCCCCCAATGGTAGAATTTACAGTCGGCTTTTTCATGATTTGAAAAAAAATATTATATGTACTATGTAGTTTTTTTTCACTTTAGGCCATTCATAATTGCTATACTTTTATAACCCAATAAAATTTTAAAGTAAAAATTAATTAATTCGCTAATTACACAAAAAGCGCAATGAAAACAAAACTCGAAAAACTATCTTATTAGCTGATTTAATAGAGTTCACATCAGGGATCAACGTCATACTTACAAACTCGCACAGCGGCACGCTTGCAACGTTCAAATGCCGAGCCGACACTTTTTTAAACACTTTGAATTCTGTAACGGTTCACTAACGATATAAATGACTATCATAATTTTATTAGTGGCATGCGGTCTAGCCTTTTCGCGAAGTTTGCGTTACGATGTCATATACATCCTGTATATAGCTGTGTTTAATTATTATGAACTTGTCGATACTTGTGAACGTTATCTTACAATTTTTTTTAACAATTTTCTTTACTTTGTTGTTATGTGTTACCGTTTTTGATACCTTAATTAACATTATTAATCGAGATGTTTATTTTTTTTTATAAAGGATCCATTGTTTATACAGTATGTTAAAAAAATCCTGCCCGACCCATAAGGATAATAAAGGTTAGGTAAACAAATGACCAAATAAAATATAAAATTTTACATAATCATCATAGTATATATTAATGAATTTTGAAATAATCTTTTTTTTTCGCGAATTAACTCCAACTTCCTCAAAATTAGGTAAAATTTTTAAATGTGACATCATCATGTTCGGCGGTAAAATCGTTTGATTCTTTATTGGATATTAATGCATTAAATTTATGCTCGATGTTTCGCGGCACGGCGTCCTCAAAAAAGAAACTAGGGATGTACTATTTTTTGCGCAATAACGTTTTTTTTATCGCTAAAGACATTTTTGTGAAATGATTGTGACTAGTCAGGATCGTTTGGACCGCAGTTGGTATAATTTTAGTGTAAAACAATGCTAGTTGAATGATTTATTGTAAAAACAGATTACCTAATGGTAAAAGTACCTACTTTCGATTCATATCGATAAATTACTAATAATAATATTATAACACAAGTAGATACCTATTAGTAAACAGAAAGGAGTAGGTCTTATGAAATATTTCTTTTAGTAAAGTATTATAAGCAATGTAAACCATTTTAACGGTCAATATCATCGACATTCAGACAGAAACTTTAATCAAAACTTTGGCTGGCACGTTATTGAGTTTTGTGAAATAATGAATCCATGCATGAGATTCTGCAATACTAAATCGATACCATAATCATCATCGTATCGATATTGATCCGTCAAATTTAGAACACTTCACATCTCTACTCAAAGAATACCGCCACCTGTGTACCTACTATTTTTATGAAATAAAAATCATTTTACTTGAAATTATTATCAGTTTCGCGTAAACATTGCTTCCGTATAGACGTTTGGTGTATTGTGTGATCAATTCGTTTTTTAACGTAGGTAATTTAAAAAGCTGATGTGTCTGGATGTGAGTGAAGCTCGTAGAGACTATGAGATCCGTTTTGTACCCCGGTCTCGTGTGATTGTGCGTTGCAACGTCTGTACAATCGCGACTACGTAATGCGCAATGTTATTGAAGCTCATGATGTGGTCGCTGGTGTAGGGAGACCGCGCATCCACGATCCGAATATTGAAAAGCAGGTGCTCGAATTATTCAACGAGGACCCCACTGTGACATGAGAGCTAGGCACTAACCATATGCAAGTGTGGAAGGTCGTGCATGAGGTCAAGTGAGTTCATGACCTATCGGCACCGCTACGGTTAAGCGCGTGACCGCGTGACCTGCAACGTCGCCCGCGCCGCCCAGTATTGCCATGTAAGCTACCTGTTTTTGCGAAATTATATTTATTTTTTTAGGGGGTAGTTTTTTTTAGGTTTAGCCAGGTTTTATATGCATTAGTAGAATCAGTTATCGATACCTAACAACACCTTCACGGGTCGGACAGGGTTTTCTTAACATACTGTATAAAAAAGAAATCGTCTATGAACCACTTACCTAAAGCTACCGGAAAAGGAGTATAGGAGTATAGTATTTGAGTTTCGAATTTAGCGATACATTTGTTTTCACGTAGTGCAGAAGTATGGGATCTGGCCGAAATGAAAGTTTATATTGGATTAAACAGAAATTAAAACGTAATAACAACCAACAAAGTATCAGATCAGGGGATCCAATCAGAACAAATTGTTCCAGCGAGGCAGCTTAGTGTCAATTTGTCTGAAAATTCTGAGTTAAGTACCTAGTAACTAAAATTATTGTTTGTTTTCGTTATACAATTTCACCGACCAATTTCTGCAGTCTGCTAGAATAACCCCTACTAGTGCCACATAATATTTATATAAATGTTGTACTAAATTACGAATAAATTATTAATTTATTTCATTCTACCATTGCGGACAATTGATGACATGCCAAATCATAAGCAAGTTATAAACATTTAAAGTCGAATAAATTACCACTTTTATTATAATTATAATGATGACCCTAATCAACATTATATTATTATTATTTTTTTATAAATTATAAACCAGCGCTTGACCGCAATCCCGCCTGATGGTAAGCAGTGATGCGATCGTTGATGGTAAAGCGCGCTAGTTTATTAAGAGCCTATTCACTCTAGCCTTGAAGACACTCAAATTGTAATGTGACGGAAACACCGACGCCGGCAAATTGTTCCAGTCCCTCGATGTACGCGGTATAAAGGAGGAAGCAAAACGCTTCGTCCGGATCGCAGTGGTGTCAACAACGTAAGGGTGGAAACTCGCCGTAGGACGTGTTGTCCGATGATGGAACGGAGATGGGGGAATTAAATCATGCAATCCCCTTGCACACTCACCAGAATGCATCCTATAGAAGACCGAAAGGCTGGCTACTCTACGCCTGTGCTCCAGGCTTTGGAGACCGTTTCGAGTCGTCGTCGTCTGGGTCGCCAATCAGCCTCTTCGCACGCCTCTCCACCGAATCCAAAGTGGCAAGGTGACATTTCGCAGCACCAGCCCAAATGTGGCTGCAGTACTCCACACACGAGCGGACCTGTGCTTTGTATAAAATTAGAAGCTGCCCTGGTGTGAAGTACCGCCGGACCTTCGCGATGACGCCTAGTTTTCTGGCAGCCACCCTGGCCTTGGACTCAATGAACCGCCCAAAGTTAAGGCTCGAGGAAATCTCAACTCCCAAAAGCTGAAGGCGGTCGGTACACTCCAAGGATACATTCTGAAAAGTAGGAGCCAAGGTGAACGGGCACCTTTTGGCGGTGAAAAGACACGTCTGTGTTTTGGCGGCATTGAATGCTACACGATTGGCATTGCCCCATTCGGAGACTGCCTGCAGTGCAGCACTCACACGCTCTACCATGGCTTCTCTTTCGGACCGGATTGTTTCCTTACTAGCACACACATTTAGGTATTGTATACAACTTGGTAACAAATTCATTCGAAATACAGTCATCCTCAGTTAATAGTAAAGTTTCCTTCATCGACTGGGCCACCATCGGTACACATAGGAGTACAAAACGACTTAATGAGTTATATAATAAACGGATGTGTATAACACAGCTTTTTATTCTTTACTTTTATTTTTTTTTAATTTTAATTCATGTGTTAAAAAATATTCTAAAGTATTTGAATAAGTTCGTAGTATAGTCGAGTCTCGATAATTGAATTTCTAAATTAAAACAGTAGCAATTTTATTAAAATGATTCGCTATCTTCTGATAGGAAACGCCGAACTAAACAAATTAAAAAGAATGTGATTGACCTGTAAAAATGTTTGTATAAACCTACTTAAATAAATCTTATGAAAATAAATCCTTTATTAATTTATATTGACGCATAAAATTATTCCTATCATTTGAAAGTACTACGTTATCGCAAAGGTCCAGCGGTACTTCACATCAAGGCAGCTTCTAATGTTGTACGCAGCTCAGGTCCGCTTGTGTGTGGAGTACTGCAGGATTTGGGCTGGTGCTGCGAAGTGTCACCTAGCTGTTTTGGATTCAGTAGAGAGGCGTGCGAAGAGGTTAATTGGCGAACCAGTTTTAACTCAAAACGGTATCTAAGCCTGGAGCACAGGCGTACAGTATCCAGCCTTTCGGTGTTCTATAGGATGCATTTTCGTGAGTGTGCAAGGGAATTGCATGATTTAATTCCTCCATATCCGTTCCACCATCGGACGACCCGTCGTACGGCGAGTTTTCACCCTTACATTGTTAACACCACTACGATCCGGACGAAGCATTTCGCTTCCCCTTTTATACCGCGTACATCAAGCGACTGGAACAATTTGCCGGCGGCGGTGTTTGACGGAAACACCAATTTAAGTGTCTTCAAGGCCAGAGTGAATAGGCTCTTAAAAAACTAACGCGCGTTACCATCAACGATTGCATCACTGCTTACCATCCGGCGGGATTGCGGTAAGCACTAGTTCATAATTAATTTAAAAAAAAAAGCTAACTACAACTTCATTACGGCTTCATTTCGTCCATACTACCATTACGACGCAGCATCTAGCAAATTGTGCCACAGTAAAATCCGTCTCAACATCTAGCGAATTGTGACAAAGTAGAATCCGTCGTAACATCTAGCAAATTGTGCCACAGTAAAATCCGTCTCAACATCTAGCAAATTGTGCCACAATAGAATCCGAATCGCAAATTAAGCCACAAAAGCCACACAGGGCAAGTGAGCCATTTATTTATAAACCCACATCATTACCAGACTACAGAAATGCGTTTTAAAACCGTGCGGAAACTCACGAGTAACAACTTAGACTACAGAATGGTCCTGTACATGTTTGTTAAACTTTCTAGCTTTATTTCGTGAATGAAAATTTCTGAATTTATTTTTATGGGACGTTCAACTTGTTTTCCGTTTGTTTATTTAATTAATTATAATACCGTCGGTTTTGTTCATAATTGGTGTCTTGAGTATCAAAATAATATTATACGCGTCGACTCGGAACTTCCTCGTGTTTTTATCTCAATCGTGTTTTTAGTCAATTCTCATCTATATGATTTGTTCTCATTAATTTGCTGAACAAACTTGTTTCTTTGCCAAAGTTACAAGAATTCATTTGGTTCAGTAATTAAAAAAGGGAGAGATTTTAGCAAACTCCTGCAAAAGTGAACTAAATAGACTGAATAGTATAGTAGTACTAGTAGGATAGTATAGTAGTATACTATACAACAATAGTACTGCAGCCACATTTGGGCTGGTGCTGCTAAGTGTCACCTGGCCACTTTGGATTCAGTGGAGAGGCGTGCGAAGAGGCTGATTGGTGACTCTGATTTAACTCGAGTTGGTCTCCAAAGCCTAGAGCACAGGCGTAGAGTAGCCAGCCTTTCGGTGTTCTATAGGATATATTTTAGGGAGTGTGCGAGGGAATTGCACGATTTAATTCCCCCATCTCCGTTCCACCATCGGACGACCCGTCGTACGGCGAGTTTCCACCCTTATGTTGTTAAAACCTCTACGATCCGGACGAAGCGTTTCGCCTCCTCCTTTATACCGCGTACATCGAGGGACTGGCACCAGGCGGGATTGCGGTTAAGCGCTGGTTTATAAATTAATAATAAAAAAAAAGAATATTAATACGCTTATTATAATAATTGATTCTGTCAATGATAACTAACATCTTTTTATCTTTTAACAATACGATTTTCAGGTTGTGGCGGTCATCGCCCCATTCTATGTCATCAACTAATTATGATGCAATCTATAACCCTTCATTTATTAACCCCTATATAGATTGCATCATAATCAAATAATCACAAACATGTGATTCTGAATCATGTAATGATATAAAATTGGTAGATGACTGCCACAAAGTAAACATTTTTATTCCTCTATAAAAACATGAAAACCCGAGTATAACAGAAAAGACGAAATATAAACTAAACGAAGGTAATTAAGTATTCACACAAGACTTGTCGCTTAAGATGCAGCGAACGTTTTACGATAAAAAATTAGGTGACAGGACAAATAGCGGGAAATACCACAGCATAAAGCAGAACAAAGTAGTATAGAGAATTAATGAAAAACAAAGATATCTACAGAATAAGAAAATATACAGATACATTAGTTTTTTTTTTTCTCTTTTTTGAAACAATATATGTTAATTGCTTTGTAAACTTCGGGCCATTTAGAATGCGCGTCTAAATATGTCTGACCTTTGATTGGGCCGAGGAAATCAATGTATACATGCCAAAAGGGCTGATGAGGGTGCGGCCAAGCACCAAGCGGTGCACGCGCCGGAGAAGGCCTGAGCTGTACGCAAATATTACAACTCGCGATAATTATTGATAACTTTATCGATTCCCAGATACCATACCCTACCACGCGCGTCAGCTTTACATTTTACTATGCCTAAATGTGACTGGTGAAGCTCGGACATTATTCTATTCCACAGTACTTTTGGTATAAGCACTTTGTAGCCACGCATGATTATACCATCCTCTACGATTAATTGGTTTTTTCATAAAAAAATAAGGAATACTAATAAGGATATACTTGGATCGGTTATTTTTCTTGGCCAACTATTTAAAATATATTTGTCACTTTAGACAATTCTTCATCTTGTTTTTCCTCAAGTAATAAATTTCGTGTAATAGGCAAACTGGCGTCGACTACAAAATTGACATAAGTAGCCTTATCTTCAATTTCTGTAAATCCGCTCACCGAGCGGCCCTCCGTGTCGTCGCTTATGCTCGCGCGGGATAAGTAATCAACACAATTATTACCACTACGTATGTATTTTATTCTATAGTTGTAACCACTCAAAAATATTGCATACCTATGTATCCTATTAGCCGACATTTCCAGTATGTCACGATGGGGCCCAAAAATAGGGATGAGCAGTTTGTGATCAGTTCGGAGTGTATTGGAACAGATCTACCGATTGGTGAAATCAGCGTACCCCAAATTTGATGGCTGTTGCCTCCTTTTGTATTTGACAATACCTGCGTTCAACCGCGTTCAACGTACGTGGAGCATATTACTGTGTGTGTGAGGGAGTGCTGTGGCACCTGGAACTATGCATGGCAAATCGGTACGTATGGAGGCGGCGACGTCCGCCCTAGCTTGCTGTGCCTGCGGCCAGAACCAATCTGCGTAGTGAACGAAGTTCATGAGAGAGTTGATGTACTGTGGTGCAACTTGAGTGAATTCGCAAAGGTCACACTATATATCATATGTAACTCCAATGTAGGTTAAGTTTTTACTTAAAGTGTACAATTTTATATAAGATTTAGATTAATTATTAGTATGTAAGGCCCTGCTATCGTATTAGATCGCAGATTTGTAAGGGTAGTTGGAGGTAAGAGTTTTTTATAAATAAATAAATATGATACTGAGCGCTCCTCCCCGTTACTATCTACCTGCGACAACACAGTAAATAAACACTTGGTTGTGTTGGTCAATATCACATCTTTTAATAGTTTTAAATAGGTTTTTTTGGAAATCGCAGTAACTGCTGATCCGCTATCGATCTGAAACCTCATTCGCACTCCTCGAACATTCGCTACTTAGGTCATTGGTTAGCCGTCATAAGTCAATTAAAAAACTCACCATCATCGCCATTATCATCAACACTCTCATTTACAACAGAGTTAACTTTTTTACACATACGCCGCAAATGGCACTTTGTATTGCATTTTTTACATTTATAGTTTACAAACCGACACTGCACTGATGTGTGATTTTTGAAACCACAAACTGAGCACGACACTTTATAACCACCACCGTTTTTCGACGCAATCTTGAAGAGCTGATCAGCGAGTGCGGATGCCGCTACAGCCACAGTCGCGGCTGCCGCCGCCAGGCGCGCACACCGCACGCTCTCCGCCCGTTCCACTGCCGTTCCCAGCGATAATGTCTCCAGATTCTGAACGAATAATTTCTCTCAGTCCGCTCCCGACAGCATTCCGATTATAAAACGGTGTCTTAATGCTTCCTCCACGTTTAGAAATCCGCAATGTGCAGTCAATCCGCGCAACCCCGCTGCCCACTGAGGGTAGCTTCACCTTCAACTTGCCCCGCTGTATAAAACGTATACCTTTCGGCAAACCCACATTGTTGTGGTGTGAAGTGGTTATCCAACAGTTTCAATATATCTTCAAATGGCACGACCTGTAAATCTTTAGGCAGCGCCAGATCTGCTGCAAGTTTGTATGTTGGCTCGCTGAGTGCGTTCAACAAGACTGCCCGCCGTTTGATGCCAGCAGAATCGTTGGCCCCGCTGATGTCGTTGGCGATGAACCATTGTGTCAATCGCCCCTTGTACCTTATATCTTGCCATGCTTGTGATTTATAGTTAAAAGTATAAGTAGCTACACATATACAACAGAAACTACCTACTTTTAAAAGACTTCGCTGCCACACAGAGTCTTACATAATTTTACTCCAAATACTAAGAAGAATAGTAATATATTACCATGGGCGTACCCAGCTTTTGGCCTGCAAGTCAGGCCTAGGGTTGTGCAAGTCCGGCACGTATAGTCGGACACGGTTTTTTGGAAATTACACCGTACATTTTGTTAGTATCTACTGCGTGGTTAAAAGTTAGAGATAAGTCCTCATTTATACTCGGTTTAGTAATCAGGGGAGTTCATACATGTTCTGGGAGATTTCCACGGGGGCAGCTGCGGGGGGGTGCCCCCATCGGTACACCCATGAATATTACTGTAATGGCTTCACTGCTAATCAGGACAAAAGGAGTTTACAAAAAAAAATACAGCTGAGTTAAAATAATCCTACAAAGTGAAAAATAACCAATTTCGGAAATCTATATCTTCAGTTTTTGCTTTTTCGTTTTTTACAAAATTATCGACTTATATTATGTGGATGTAAATATATTAAATGTTTGTACATTTTAATTATTATTGAGCAAATATGACGAACTATTAAGTTTCAGTAAACATTTTTAGTAAGAAAATCTTTTCGAAAAGTGACTAATAGAAAAACCGACCAAGAGCGTGTTGGGTTACGCTCAGTGTAGGGTTCCGTAGTTTCCTGTTCATCACAATAAGTATACAATATACTGTATATAATGTTTGTGTAGAATTCAATAAGAGTTTTAGATTGAGTAGGCATATTTATAAGTACGAAATCCTAAAAACGCGCCCATAAAGGACGGCGATACTTAAAGAAAGAGTTGTAGATTCCAGTCCAAATATTTGTATGCATGGATATGAATATTTGCACTGATCTGGTCGTACCTCGGAAATTCCGTTAAGCCGTTGGTCCCGGTTGCCATGCGAACATCTAATGGCAGTCGTTACGGGTTGCTGGAGTCCTCAAAACTCCTACAATTGGTCTAACTGCAATGCTTCGATATCGCCTTCGTGTTGTATAGGTCAGACGGCAGTCGCTTCACGGAAAATATCGAAGTTTAGCCTAAATCAGCAGTTAAACCGGTAAAGCGGACCCTAGACTCCAAAGCTAAAAAGCTTCGGATACGACTGGGATTAAAGCTGACATGAAGATACCTGTCACGACCCCATCAACTCGGGAAAAAGCTCAACAGCGCTAATTAACCCAAAGTAAATCGCCATCTCTCGGGATATTAGGTTACTAATTTATATAAACTAGAAAGCTTAAGTAGGTATGTTGGATTTTCGGTGATAATTGTGGGCCGCGTGAACCGATTTTAATATATTTTTTTTATTTGAAAGAATATACGTTCGTAATAAAAAAAAAAATAAAAACTAATATGAAGAAATGCTTGTATATTGAATTGAATCACAAACTTAGTTCAGAAATTATTTTGTACAATTTTTCCAAAACTATTCAACACATTTCAAAAAAAAAAATTCTAGAAAGTCTTTATAAAGTTTTACTTTTGAGATTTTTTTCATATTTTAGGATTTCTTAGTCAACTAAGTACCTTTACAGTTTCGCCAAGTCGCCTTGGACCTCATGACCCTTTATACTCACAAACGAGTACCATGGATTCAGTACATGATTCTGAATCCCCCAGTGGTGGAATTTTGCGTCGGCTTTTTCCCAATAAAAAAAAAAAAATATGCAGTTTTTTGCACTTTAGACCGTTCATAATTGCTACAGTTTTATAACCCAATAAGATATTTAAGTAAAAATTTATTAATTTGTTAATTACCCAAAAAAGCGCAATGTGAACAATACTAGAAAAATATCCTATCTGCTGATTTAATAGAGTTCGCATCAGGGGTCATCCTCATACCTACAAACACGCACGGCAGCACGCTTGCAACGTTAAAAGGCCGAGCCGGCACTTCTTTTAAACACTGTTATTTCTGTAACCGCTCATTAACGACATAAATGACTATCATAATTTTGTTAGTGGCATGCGGTCTAGCCTTTTCGCGAAGTTTGCGTTACGATGTCAGATACACCCTGTATAGATTTGGAAGAGCAAATACACACATCAAAAGTGTCTAGGGATCAACATATATTTTTGCAATAACTTTTCTCCTGATTGATATTAATTAAAATTTTCTTTAAGGATTCATCAAATAAAGTGTTTTCGTTTGTCACAGTAACGATAAACCAAGTCACCTTTGCATTAATAAAGAAATTTGCCATTTTCCTAATAAAGGGATATTTGACATTTGAACCACTAACACAAAAGTTCGAAAAAAAGACTGAAATAACAGTTTTCTCTAAAATTTTATTGGGTAACTTAAACAATTAATAATCCGTGTTTCTACCGCGAACACTAACAACACAAGAACATCGGTTTGGCATACTCAAAATGAGTTCATCCAAATCACGCTGTGGAATGGCCGCCCATGTTCGTTGCAACAACAAAAAAAGGTCTTCTTGCGACTGGATACCCTCCATATTCGGCAGAGCTCTTCTCTGTAGCATATCCCATGCATGCTCAATCGGGTTCAAGTCTGGCGACTGAGCAGGCCAGGGCAGGACATTGATGTTAGCTGCGGCGAGAGTCTGTCTTACATCTCTTGCGGTGTGCGGTCGTGCATTATCATGCATTAACTGAAATAAGGGACCGATTTGCACTTGTAGAGGAACGATGACGTCTGATACAATCGTCTCAGCATAAATTTGAGCGTTGAGGTTGCCTCTGATCCAAATCAACTCAGTTCTTCCGTCGATCCAAATACCCGCCCATAACATGATGGTTCCACCACTATAAGGATGGACTTCCTGGCAGGATTTTAATCGCTGTTGGCGTCCAGGGGTTCTCCAGTGTCGTATACGTCTTGTATCCGGTCTCATACCAAAACGAGACTCATCAGAAAAGCACACGAAACGCCATTGTTCTTCTGCCCAATTTCTGTGTTCAAGAGCCCATTGATATCGAATCCTACGATTGTGCATTGCTATAGGTGGTACCCGTAGCGGTCTTCGGGAATGAAGGTTCACTTCATGCAAGCGGTTTCTGACTGTTTGGTCGCTAATTAAGTTCCCTGAAGAGTGATGAAGCCTCACGGCTAACATCATGGCGGTTATTGTTGGAGCTCTTCGAGTTAAGATTTGAATGTATCGGTCTTGTCTCCGTGTGGTGCAGCGATACCGTTCTCCATGGCGCTCAGCCACGGTACCAGTGCTTCGGTAACGTGTCCAAAGTCGACTGATAACACTCTGACTTGTATTCAGAGCTAAAGCCACAGTACGTTGCCGGGAACCAGCTTCTATCATTCCCACGGCTCTGAGCATTTCTTCCCTGCTTAAATGACGTCGCCGCTCTATAATAACGTTGGTTTTAATCAGTAGTAGGGAAACAGTAGCACTAATAATGTCTTCAATGCGTTGTATGTTTTTATAGGGAAAATATTGACAGCTGATTTTCATCTTTTACTCGAATTTGATTCACAGTTCCTGATTCAAATTATGAAATGCACCAAAAAGGATCCATATAAATTTATAAAATCATAAATTTATTACAAAGCCACATCTCAATCTCAAGAAATCCGCATAAAAATGCTTGATCCCTAGACACTTTTGATGTGTGTACTTAGTACGGGTCACCTAGTCATTTTCTTCATGATCATTCGCCTGCACTCTTGCCATTGTATTCTGGATCGCCGTAGCTAATCCTTACCATGTAGACATCTCAATTACTTGTTACCTCCTCACTTTTTATGGTCATATCATTCATCACATAGTTCATCTATCGTTTTCAAATCTCTTACATAGCTGTTCACGTTCATACTCAAAACTTTTTATTCATCCGCATCACATCTCATACCGATATCCACACAACTCTCATAATTTTCTTAACCAAAAAAAAATACATAAGATAATTCACATTTTACCTTTAGCAATATATCCATTGCACTTAGCACAGCTTAATCACAAGTATTTTCTCCTCTAAAGCTTGCGACGCAATATTTCGTTTCAACCCCTGTCAGTAATCTCCTTAGTAAAAGCAACCGCAAGAGTCGTTGTGTTTAATTATTTACGAAGTAATTAGCGACTATATCCACGAGGACATATTATACTTTATGACTACTTATGTAATAATGTGCAAACTGAGAAAGTAAATGAGAAAGGATAAACTATAGTGGAGACTGTTTTCTCTATGTTTTATTTTTAACAATCTCTTAATCTCTCTTTAACAGTCTCAAAGTCTCTCTCTTTTTGAGTTTCTATGTCTTCTTCTACACTATCATAGTTTCTCATGCAAAGTTCTTGTTTTAAGTTTATGTCTTTAACAGTCTCAATCTACACACATCAAAAGTGTCTAGGGATCAAGCATTTTTATGCGGATTTCTTGAGATTGAGATGTGGCTTTGTAATAAATTTATGATTTTATAAATTTATATGGATCCTTTTTGGTGCATTTCATAATTTGAATCAGGAACTGTGAATCAAATTCGAGTAAAAGATGAAAATCAGCTGTCAATATTTTCCCTATAAAAACATACAACGCATTGAAGACATTATTAGTGCTACTGTTTCCCTACTACTGATTAAAACCAACGTTATTATGGAGCGGCGACGTCATTTAAGCAGGGAAGAAATGCTCAGAGCCGTGGGAATGATAGAAGCTGGTTCCCGGCAACGTACTGTGGCTTTATTTAGCTCTGAATACAAGTCAGAGTGTTATCAGTCGACTTTGGACACGTTACCGAAGCACTGGTACCGTGGCTGAGCGCCATGGAGGACGGTATCGCTGCACCACACGGAGACAAGACCGATACATTCAAATCTTAACTCGAAGAGCTCCAACAATAACCGCCATGATGTTAGCCGTGAGGCTTCATCACTCTTCAGGGAACTTAATTAGCGACCAAACAGTCAGAAACCGCTTGCATGAAGTGAACCTTCATTCCCGAAGACCGCTACGGGTACCACCTATAGCAATGCACAATCGTAGGATTCGATATCAATGGGCTCTTGAACACAGAAATTGGGCAGAAGAACAATGGCGTTTCGTGTGCTTTTCTGATGAGTCTCGTTTTGGTATGAGACCGGATACAAGACGTATACGACACTGGAGAACCCCTGGACGCCAACAGCGATTAAAATCCTGCCAGGAAGTCCATCCTTATAGTGGTGGAACCATCATGGTATGGGCGGGTATTTGGATCGGCGGAAGAACTGAGTTGATTTGGATCAGAGGCAACCTCAACGCTCAAATTTATGCTGAGACGATTGTATCAGACGTCATCGTTCCTCTACAAGTGCAAATCGGTCCCTTATTTCAGTTAATGCATGATAATGCACGACCGCACACCGCAAGAGTTGTAAGACAGACTCTCGCCGCAGCTAACATCAATGTCCTGCCCTGGTCTGCTCAGTCGCCAGACTTGAACCCGATTGAGCATGCATGGGATATGCTACAGAGAAGAGCTCTGCCGAATATGGAGGGTATCCAGTCGCAAAAAGACCTTTTTTTGTTGTTGCAACGAACATGGGCGGCCATTCCACAGCGTGATTTGGATGAACTCATTTTGAGTATGCCAAACCGATGTTCTTGTGTTGTTAGTGTTCGCGGTAGAAACACGGATTATTAATTGTTTAAGTTACCCAATAAAATTTTAGAGAAAACTGTTATTTCAGTCTTTTTTTCGAACTTTTGTGTTAGTGGTTCAAATGTCAAATATCCCTTTATTAGGAAAATGGCAAATTTCTTTATTAATGCAAAGGTGACTTGGTTTATCGTTACTGTGACAAACGAAAACACTTTATTTGATGAATCCTTAAAGAAAATTTTAATTAATATCAATCAGGAGAAAAGTTATTGCAAAAATATATGTTGATCCCTAGACACTTTTGATGTGTGTACTTGTGAAGATTCAATTTTAAAGGAGGCCTAAATTTATGTATACCCCGGGTACACGTGCACCAAACCATAGGGAAAAATAGAGGAATTTGGTAAAAAATACTGTATTTTTACTCTTATTTAATTTAAAACTACATAGTAAAATATTTTATCTACTCTCATATCAAAAAATTAAAAATATAAAACTAAAAAGGAGTTTATATTGACGTATTTATTTGAGTATTTTTTTTTTCATTACCGTACAGATTACAAACCATAGACAGCACTATTTCATTTTTTATCTGTGGCTGCGCGCGCTTTGGCGCGTGCGCGGTGATACAGGGTACAGAATTTTGGCGCCAAATACGTTTCTTTGCATTACTCCTACATTTCGGAATGTATCCTTGGAGTGTGCCGACCGCCTTCAGCTTTTGGGAGTTGAGATTTCCTTGAACCTAAATTTTGGGCTGTTCGTTGGGTCCAAGGCCAAGGTGGCTGCCAGGAAACTTGACGTTATCGCAAAGGATCAGCGATACTTCACACCAGGGCAGCTTCTAATGTTATATAAAGCACAGGTCCGTTCGTGTGTAGAGTACTGCAGTCACATTGGGCCGGTGCTGCAAAATGTCACCTGGCCACTTTGGATTCAGTGGAGAGGCATGCGAAGAGGCTGATTGGTGACCCTGATTTAACTTGAGAGGGTCTCCAAAATCTAAAGTACAGGCGTAGAGTATCTAGCCTTTCGGTGTTCTATAGGATGCATTTTGGGGAGTGTGCGAGGGAATTGCATGATTAAATTCCCCCATCGGACGACCCGTCGTACGGTGAGTTTCCACCCTTACGTTGTTAACACCACTACGATCCGGACGAAGCGTTTCGCCTCCTCCTTTATACCGCGTACATCGAGGGACTGGAGCAATTTGCCAGCGTCGGTGTTTCCGTCGGACTACAATTTGAGTGTCTTCAAGACTAGAGTGAATAGGTTCTTAATAAACTAGTGCGCTTTACCATCAACGATTGTGTCACTGCTTACCATCAGGCGGGATTGCGGTCAAGCGCCAGTTTAAAATACATAAAATGTACTTGTGCGCTGATACAGTACAAAAATAGCCTGCATTTTGTTGCGCTACATGAATAAATGTATTAATGTAATATTATTCTGTGTAAATATAGTGTGTTTAAGTAATACTAATAGTACTTTAATTTTTCTTTATTTTACGTAATTTTTCTTATAAGATAGCCGCTTATAAAGTCTTGTTACAATATTTCCAGCTGTTTATTATCATGTGTACTTTTATAGCAATTAATAAAACGCTACGAAAAATGGTACAGTCCGAAAATCAAAACGACATTCGATACTCTAATTCAGCGTTGTGTGGTGCAAAAATAGAACAGATGTTCAAAGAAGCTCCTCAAGCCCACAATTCGGTAATTGTGGGCTTGAGGAGCTTCTTTGGAACTTCTTTCTCTGCACATCCTAGGCCACTGTTGAATGATTCAACAAGCCTTGAACTCATTCATCCCGCTCAGTTGTATTCCCTCCCGCTCATAACCCACCCCTCTCCACAGGCCTAATTTACCTGCCTAGTATTATTTAGTTAACCCTTGGGAGTGCATGTTGCATTAAATTATTACTAAAGTAATTACCAAGGCCAGCTGGGGAATTCACCTCGCGATGATTAGAAAACTTACTATTAAAATATACGTGTGTTGAATTTATTTATGAGATAGTTTCTCAATGTTATTTGTTCAAAGTGAGCATCGACTACGATGAGATAGTGAAATATAGTGAGATCTCAAAAGCACGTTAAGCCGTTGGTCCCGGTTGCTATACAAACATCTAATGGCAGTCGTTACGGGTTGTTGGAGCCCTCAAAAGTTCAACAATTAGTCTAACTGCAATGCTTCGATATCGCCTTTGTGTTGTGGAGGTCAGATGGCAGTCGCTTCATGGAAAGTATTGAATTTTAGCCAATAGCAGTTAGACCGGTGAAGCGGACCCCAAACTCCAAAGCTGAAAAAAAATCTTCAGATTAGCGCTGAAACGTCATTATCTCAGCGCTAGTAAAAAAAAAGCAATGCAAATGAATTCTCACTATATTTTACTTATCATCGTATACCTAGTGAGAATTCATTTGCATAGTTTTTTTTTTTATTGTGGTAGTATTTACATCGGTACTTACAAAGTACGCACACACTGATGTGGAGAAACGTCTTGGTGGTATTTTACAACCTTAGTTATTACCCTTGGCACACGCTCGTATCATATAGTTTCGAGAGGGCTCATCCTCTTGAAGCATATGATACGTTTAACCCGATAGAAGATTAGACCCGTCATAATACTGAATGTGTGTGACTGGAAACGCGATAAGTCCATTAAATGTACATTTTTCTTACCGTGTAAAACGACGGTTGATCCGTCCTGTGTAGGTTGCTGTCACCGCATGCGCATATAAACATGATTTTTTGTACGGTACGGTTTCTCACCATGCCATAAAAACCGTTTCGTATTGACGTGGTGGTTTGCGTTACTTATTCTGTTATACTTTATTCTCGGTGGTAGGCCATAACATCGGCTGCGGCAGAAGTTACCACCCACTAGACAAAGTCTTGATACCAAGCAATTCCTCGTGTTAGGGTATGATGTCTGGTGAAGCCGTGCGGAGGACAGGGGCAGTTGTGTTGCAATGTGTAACGGGTACGATGCGCCAAATGTTGTTGTGCCTGGAGTTTGGTCGTGAAGGGTCTCCAGATCAATCTCGCTCAGGCGCAGCATCGTTGGTCGTGTTGTTGTGTTTAGTTTAACATTACCTTTTTTTTTTTTTTTTTTTTTTCGCTGTGGGAGTGCTTTGTTTACGCACCGTACCCCGAAGGGCGTGTGTGGGACTCGCCCAGCCGGAGCTGGGAATACCCACTAAACCCGAACAGCGGCACACCGACATCGCCTTAGTGGCGGGGTCATGGGAAATAGCAAGCCTGCCTACCAATCCCCCGCCGGCGATTCCCGCCAGAAGGCGGGCCCACAGTGGGCCCTCCATAGGGAGGGGCCCGGCTGGGTACGTCTTCTTGTGCGAGAAGAGGCAGCAGCCAAGGGTTTTTTAGCGAGGTGTCCTTCCTCTTAGCCCCACTCGTTTGCCCGGAAGCAAACGAGGCCCCGAGCTCCTCTCAGTGAGGAGACCCGGTTGCCCGACGGTGACCCGGAGTTCGGGTCACGGCAGCCACCTGGAGTGGTGGCCGACCCGCCGCACGTGACCGCCGAAGCGGTCCCCACTTCTGGTTTTAGTCCGCGCCGGTAAACCGGTAACCCCCATATCTGGGGGCCGTTCCCCTATCAGCCACCTGGGGACGCGTCCGATGGCAGGCCAGAAACTGCACACGGAAGTTTAACATTACCTCGCTCAACTGCCGTGTTCCTTCCTATTCACTCAGTTTTTTTTTGAGTGAATCGATTAATAAACTAGTTCGCTTTACTATCAACTATTGCATCACTGCTTACCATCAGTCGGGATTGCGGTCAAGCACTAGTTTATAGATATAAGAAAATTGCTTGTTTTAAAATTTCAATACTCGATTCAGAACCGAAAGTTGAAAATTCAATAACAATATTAACAATTTAGTTTTTCTAGTATGTAGTAAATTAGAGCTAGAATACCAAGTACCAAGACTACTTACACTCCATAAACCATGTTTAAGTGATTTGTTCTGCGTTTTATTCACATTATTCAAGTTAGCCTGGTCAAGCAGAGTAGCACTAAGTACTATCTTCATTTAAAGAGTTGTTACTATAAATCAGAATTATAGACCATTAGCGTCAAAATGGCGACGATAAGGATCCCCAAATTGATATAAAATCGTTGCTGATATAATTTCTGTTCAATGATAGGTATTAATGGGGTTATAATGGGTAAGTTGAAATTCTTGGGCGATTTATTTAAAACTAACTTTGTTACTATGTTTGCCTACGTGTAAACCTGTTCTATAACTATAAGAGCTATACTATTGAAACTTGGTAGGTATATGTATTCTTTGAACCGCATTAAGATTTTGATGCTAAAATAAAATAATAATAATAAATATTGGGGGCTCCCCATACTTAGAACTGAAACTCAAAGTTTTTAAGCTATTGCATAGCTTCTATCGCGGGCCTTGAGCGCGGGGACCGAATCCAGAAATTCCGTAACGAAAAAACCTCACGCTCCCCACTCCGACGGGCACGGAGGTGTGGCTTGAAGGCCGTACATCGTCTAACGTTGTTTCAGTTCGGCAGTCTTCGGCACGGTATGTTTGTGTGCGTGCGACTACATCTTTTGAAAACAATTTATAGATTTTCAAAAAGAGCATGCATTTTGCAGGGCGCGAACTCAGTTCTACACACTTGCCATGTTACTGATAGTCGCGATGTGCTAAACTTGCGATTAATTTTCTCTCTGAAATAGGTCTTCTATAGAGATATGTCATAGACGTCATCGACGTTGTCATGGCTACCTTAAAAACTTTTCATATAATTAATTATTAAGTACTTTTATTCAAATTAATTTAGTAGTGTTTTTATAAAATAGCTTTTTTTTTAACGGAAAAGCTAAGATGAATGTCACGCTAATTTTTCATTGGACTTTTAAATTATTTATAGTGTTGTTTACTAAATAAAAGCGCGTGATTTTATAGAGTAAAAAGTGCTCACGCGGCCGTTTTTTCAACTGTTATTGGCGATATCCGCCATTATTGTGAAATATTTTTTTAAAGAATTTCTATAATTTGTTACACGTGTTATTGGCAAAATTGTGGTATCTATCCACAGGGACCAGATCAAGAGTTGAAGTTGAAGTTTTTATTAAATAAAATATTACAGAAAGATGTCGGTGAACAATGTTAATACGAGTACATTTAAGTGTACGAGTTGTAATATTGTTATCTCCGAAACGAAACAACGAAAGTTTAATAAAAATATGCTCGTCGGCTTTTTCTGAGGAAGACATTGATGAGGCAAAAAAGTTATTGTTTGTTTCTACGAAGACAAGACAAAAACATGTATCGAGGCGTAAGAACAAAAAGCAGAAAGACCTAAAATATACGATTACGGTGTTTAAAATCACGGATCCCGAACAATCCCAGTTTTTGTGGCATATGACCTTCACAAATTGCCACCAGTTTGCTTTGACTACGTAGAACGTACGTAAAGAAGTTGATGAAGGATTTATTAATTCTACGGTCAGATGTACGCAATCAGAAGTGATTATGTTACTAAAGATCAGCTCGAAAATATTAAATTGATAACAAATAATTCGACACCGACGCCGTTCATCATCAACAACTTTTTTATCGTCCCACTGCTGGGCACAGATCTCCTCTCATACAGAGAAGGATTGAGCGTAATCACCACGCTTGCTCAATGCGGGTTGGCGATTTCAGACTTATAAAGCCCAGGTTTCCTCAAGATGTTTTCCTTCGCCTTCAGTCATTGGTGTCCAAGATATACTTAGAAAGTACATATAACTTTAGAAAAGTTACATTGGTACTTGCCTGACCTGGAATCGAACCGGCGCACTCATACTTGAGAGGCTGGTGTTTTAACCACTAGGCCACCACGACAAAACAGTGGGGTATATTGAAAAAGAACCTCGGAGTCTTTGAGTATATTTCGTGGTGCTCCCTGTGCGCCGTTTCCGAGTCAACGAAATACCAGTTGGTGGAGTCATAAGGATACTATAGCTGTCTTGCCTGCCCCTCAGTGCCCGGCCGGTCTTGCGATTGCACCGAAACAGCACACAATGACAGAGATTATAAGTAATAGCATAGACAGACCTTACGGAGGAATTGCCCTATTGTAGAGGAAGTCCGCTTTCTCAAAGGTATCAGTGTTGTTGTGTAATAGTGATCGTTTAGTTCTCACACGGATCGTTCTATGTTAGTTTTCTCATTTTACATGCTTACTGACTCGAGTGATAATATAATAGATTACATGGGTTTTTTCTTTATTTCTTTATTTTTTGGCTTCGCACGGTTTGTGCATTTAGCCAATGCCACGTATTTATGAATTATTCATGTCGAAAAAGACGGCCGCGTGACCCGTCTTACGAGTGAAGTTTGGGACAAAGTCATGATGTGGCCACTATGCAGCGATATTTCACTGTTCTTTATGAACTATTTACTAAATGCACTTTTTACTACATAAATCACGCACTTTTATTTAGTAAACAACACTATAAATAATTTTAAAAGTCCAATGAAAAACGAGCGTGACACTCAGCTTGACTTTCCCGCCAAAACTCAGGGTGCTGATCACGAAAATGATTTCATTTTTGAAATCCAAGATGGCCGACATCATATTTCATGACATTCTGACATGGGTGTGATAACGAACATGACGTCATTTTTAAGCTATTGCTTAGCTTCTTTCTATCTCTTTATCAAAGTCGAACCGAAAACATTGAATATACACACATCAAAAGTGTCTAGGGATCAACATATATTTTTGCAATAACTTTTCTCCTGATTGATATTAATTAAAATTTTCTTTAAGGATTCATCAAATAAAGTGTTTTCGTTTGTCACAGTAACGATAAACCAAGTCACCTTTGCATTAATAAAGAAATTTGCCATTTTCCTAATAAAGGGATATTTGACATTTGAACCACTAACACAAAAGTTCGAAAAAAAGACTGAAATAACAGTTTTCTCTAAAATTTTATTGGGTAACTTAAACAATTAATAATCCGTGTTTCTACCGCGAACACTAACAACACAAGAACATCGGTTTGGCATACTCAAAATGAGTTCATCCAAATCACGCTGTGGAATGGCCGCCCATGTTTGTTGCAACAACAAAAAAAGGTCTTCTTGCGACTGGATACCCTCCATATTCGGCAGAGCTCTTCTCTGTAGCATATCCCATGCATGCTCAATCGGGTTCAAGTCTGGCGACTGAGCAGGCCAGGGCAGGACATTGATGTTAGCTGCGGCGAGAGTCTGTCTTACAACTCTTGCGGTGTGCGGTCGTGCATTATCATGCATTAACTGAAATAAGGGACCGATTTGCACTTGTAGAGGAACGATGACGTCTGATACAATCGTCTCAGCCTCTGATCCAAATCAACTCAGTTCTTCCGCCGATCCAAATACCCGCCCATACCATGATGGTTCCACCACTATAAGGATGGACTTCCTGGCAGGATTTTAATCGCTGTTGGCGTCCAGGGGTTCTCCAGTGTCGTATACGTCTTGTATCCGGTCTCATACCAAAACGAGACTCATCAGAAAAGCACACGAAATGCCATTGTTCTTCTGCCCAATTTCTGTGTTCAAGAGCCCATTGATATCGAATCCTACGATTGTGCATTGCTATAGGTGGTACCCGTAGCGGTCTTCGGGAATGAAGGTTCACTTCATGCAAGCGGTTTCTGACTGTTTGGTCGCTAATTAAGTTCCCTGAAGAGTGATGAAGCCTCACGGCTAACATCATGGCGGTTATTGTTGGAGCTCTTCGAGTTAAGATTTGAATGTATCGGTCTTGTCTCCGTGTGGTGCAGCAATACCGTCCTCCATGGCGCTCAGCCACGGTACCAGTGCTTCGGTAACGTGTCCAAAGTCGACTGATAACACTCTGACTTGTATTCAGAGCTAAAGCCACAGTACGTTGCCGGGAACCAGCTTCTATCATTCCCACGGCTCTGAGCATTTCTTCCCTGCTTAAATGACGTCGCCGCTCCATAATAACGTTGGTTTTAATCAGTAGTAGGGAAACAGTAGCACTAATAATGTCTTCAATGCGTTGTATGTTTTTATAGGGAAAATATTGACAGCTGATTTTCATCTTTTACTCGAATTTGATTCACAGTTCCTGATTCAAATTATGAAATGCACCAAAAAGGATCCATATAAATTTATAAAATCATAAATTTATTACAAAGCCACATCTCAATCTCAAGAAATCCGCATAAAAATGCTTGATCCCTAGACACTTTTGATGTGTGTAGTTTAGTCGCTTAATCGTCACCATTTTTCGCACTCTTTTGATGACGTTGCTGGTAAAAAATAAATAAATTACAAAACAGAAAGAAAACTTGAATTGATATCAAAGAAAAAAAAAACAAAGGAAAAATTACTGTATAAATAAAATAAATAAATAATTATAATTGCAAGTTGATAAAAAAAAAGGCTATGCAATAGCTTTACCGCGGCAGTCTCCGAGTGCCACACGCCTTTTTTTTTTTTTTCATCAAACACATACGTATGTATGACGACGATACGTATGTGGTATCAATGGATAGGTCTTCAAAAATGATATCGAGGTTTATAAAATATTTTTTTTCTAAACCGAATAGTTGTTTGTCCCTCTAACTTCTAAAATAAGAAAATGAAATATCTAAAAAAAAACATATGATGTAAATTACTATAAAAACTACCGACGAAAATTGTTTTGAACGAGATCTAGTAAGTAGATTTTTTAATACCTCGTAAATCGTAAACCGCTTATTACCGCGTAATCTTTCATAGAAATAACTTAAATCCTTTAATTTCATGAACCAATGGTACGGAAGCCTTTGTGCGTGAGTTCGACACGCAATTGGCCGGTATTTTTTTTATTTTTCTGTTTATTTGCAAATAAAACTACTTTTAACTATTTTACGTCTAGCTACGGTCGGTGTCCCCACAAAAAAAGTTTTTATCAAATTATTATTTTACCGAGTTTAAACATCGATATCTATCGAATTTGCGCTACCTTATTTGGTCCTGTGTGCGCACGTTAACCCCAAAAACATGAGTGGCTTGGCGACTAGCCGTGCAGTGGCGACACACAAGTGACAGACTGGTCGCCACAACTAATAGGAGCACGGAGGTATTATGGGAGCCTTCTACAACAACCAGCTTTTGAAACGACAGCGATCGAAAGTAGTCCCTCGAATTCCATATTGTACGAGCTCACAGACGACAGCACAACAAGCTACTACAATCTGTCAGATTTATTAATTAGATTTTCAACTTTATCTCTAAAGCATTATGGTTCAAGTTTGATTGGAAATATTTGACAGTGTATCGGTCTCATGAGTATAGCATCAAACGACCGGCCACGCGTGGCGCACGGCGAGCCCTGATTGGTCGATTAGAATATAATAGTTTTCGTTCACATTCTGCGATGGTTTAATAGTTCTTAAGCAGTCGAAAATAAATATAATGCACTAGCAGCCGCCAGCGACTTCGTTCGCGTGGAGTTAGTTATTTGAACATTTTGTTTTAACCCCAAAAGAGTCGATCTCTGTAGATATATGCCCAGACTTACAGTCGTAACTCGACTATTTAAATGTCTTGTAATGTAGACTATATAATTATACAGTATGTTAAGAAAACCCTGTCCGACCCATAAGGATAACAAAGGTTAGGTAAACACATGACCAAATATAATATAAAATTTTACGTAATCATCATAGTACCACTAGAAATGAATTTTGAAATAATCTTGTTTTCCCGCGAATTAATTCCAACTTTCCCGAAATTTGGTATTTTTTAAAAAAGTGACAACACCGGTATTATTATGAGCGAATAGCGATGCGACCACGTGCCGCGTGCCCTGCCGCCCGCCACCCGCGGAAGGGTGCTCAACGCACCTTTATTAAGTTACCTCTTTTTGCGAAATAATATTTATTTTTTTAGGGGGATTTTTTTATGTTTAGCCCGGTTTTGTATCCATTAGTAGAATCAGTTATCGATACCTAACAACACCTTCACGGGTCGGACAGGGTTTTCTTAACATACTGTATATATTGTAGTGATGAAACGGATATCCGGTAACTATCCGGTATCCGGCCTATCCGGCCTATTTTCACTATCCGGCCGGATACCGGATAGTAGGGCACTATCCGGCCGAATACCGAATACTAGATGTTTCCCGCGATACCGTTCGCGCTGAGTGCTTTACGCCCTAAACTCGTCTATATCGCGCTTTTCTGTGGGAATACAAAAGTTTTTAAGCCTATCTATATTGTTTCACGTTGTCTAATCTATCTCTGTATCAAATTTCAGCAAAATCAGTTCTTTAGTTTAGGCGTGAGAGAGTAGCAGACAAACAGACTGAATTTATAATATTAGTAACGGATTATTTTGCACATACACACACATATATGAAATAAAAATAATATAACAATAGGTTATGGACGGACACCATTTATTAAATTAAAATAATGACAGAAATTGTTTGATAAAAAGTTAATTACTAAAAATTTACTTAGTGTTAGTACTCAAAATTAACTAGCGGCAAATTATGGTGAATGAATACTAGGTTTTCAGCATTTGTTGGTAAGAGGCGACTCCGCTTGGCTTCGTATACTAGACCAGCTTCTGAAAATAGCCTTTCGCTGTAAACGCTACTGGCAGGTGCTCCAAGATAAATTCTTGCAAACTTCGCCAATTGAGGGTATTGGTTTGAATTGACCGACCACCAAAGGTATGGGTCGCGATTGCGATCTATTCGAGATAACTTTAAGAAAAAGTCAATCTCATTAGAAATTGGATTTTGTTTTTCTTGATCGCGACAACTGCTACTGTTGTCCTTTGCCACTTCATTGAAACAGTCCCAAAAAGTGTTATGAGCTTCGCGTGTAAAATTTGATCCAGTTTCATCTTCTTTTTGTCGTTTAGCAGGTGTTGAAGACGGCGATGATCTATTACTGTCGGAAGAAGAATCGTCGTAAGAGTTTTTTATATATTCTATCAGGATTTTCTGTCGGGCTTTTTCAGTTTCAAGAACTCCTAAATAGTCTGATTTGAATCTTGGGTCTAGAAAGGTAGCAATTATGAAGTTTAGATCTTCTTCTAAGGATTTAAAACGACTTTCCAATTCAGCTTTCAAGGAGGCTCTTAAACGTGCTAAGTCTGGTGTTCTTTGTGCTGTCTCGGTTTTATCCAAATACTTTTTTAGTGCATAAACGTGTGGTATCACTTCGGATATACAGGAAACGCCAGAACTTGTAATTTTTGTTATTTCTTCAAATGGTTTTAAAAGGTTTATGCACTGCTCCAACAGACCCCACTGTTGTATCGTCAAATTAGTCAGTGTCTCATGTTCAACAACATAAAGAGAGATAGCCCTTTTTTGTTCCACCAAGCGTACAGCCATGTAGTAGGTAGAATTCCACCTCGTGTTGATGTCCTGCACTAACTGATGCTGCGGCAAATTTAACTCCTTTTGAATTGCAAGTAATTTTTCTTGTGCCAAACCTGAATGATTGAAATGAGTTACTAGACGTCTACCAGTAGCAATCACTTCTAATAGGTCAGCCTGGACCTTCATTGACTTATCAATAACTCGCTGAAGCGAATGTATGAAACATCTAGCGGAATGATACTCTCCAACTCGAGCTCCTTTCACCATATTAGCTCCACTATCATGGATTAGTAAGTGAATTTTATCTTTCTCAATATCCCAGCGAGCAGCTACAGCGTTCAGTTCGTTTGCTATATTTTCACCTGTGTGTGATCCTGAAAACGGTTTCATAGCAAGAACGCCGTGGTTCAGCTGAAATTCCGGAGACAACCAATGGGCTGTGAAACTTAGGAAACTGGAACTATTGTGCAGGCAGGTCCAAATGTCAGACGTAACAGAAATTGCAATAGCTTTAGAAATGTTTGCTTTTATTTTGTCGCGAATTCTATTGTAGATGTCTGGAATATTTTTTTGAGATATATAAGTGCGACTTGGTAATTCATAACGAGGTAGCGCTTGTTCTAAAAGTCTTTTAAACCCAACCTTTTCTACAATACTGAACGGCTCGTTATCTATTGCAATCATTTCTGCAATTAAATAATGATACTTTTTGGCTTTGGCATCATTCACATCCCAAAGTAATTTTCTTTATTTATTTATTTATATTTATTAGAGCCACCAGTTATTGTTACAACACTTAAATGTACAGTTGATAATTATAAGATCTTAGCTAGTTGCACAACATATTAAGGTAGCTACAGCGTACAGTCTTTCAAACGATTCCGACAGTGTTAGCTGTTTTTCTGCAGTTGTAGAAGGAGCAATTGGGCTGGGATTGGCACGTTGTGAAACCGTAATTGATCTTGAAATTTCGCTAGTTTTACTTGTACTTATCAATCTAGACTCCTGTGGATGTTTGGACTTTAAATGATTACTCATGGCAGACGTACCTGATGAATGAAAAAGAAACGTATTTTAAAATATTGTACCTAGTACCTACCCATTCCCAATATGCATAAATAAACTGAAGTCTGAAGCTTGCATTAATAAAATATCGTTTAGAAAAAAATTAAATTTTAAATTTCAAATTGAGATTGTAGTAGTAGTAATGAAAATTAAAATGAAATGAATGACCAGCGAAATAACTAATTTAAGAATACTGCTAAGTAGTATGTTTGTTTATTAACAAAATAGGTTTGAAAATATAAGAGTATTCTCGCATTAAAATTGAAGCAAAAACATAACCTCTAAAACTTACATACCTGCCTTTTTTCCTTCACCACCGTGAGAAATTTCAACGTGACACAATAAACATGACGCGTACTTGTTATCGTCACTTTTTAAATCAAAATATTGCCAAATTGGCGATCTTTTTTTTGATACTGACATTTTTTAATAATCGACAAGTTAAATAGAAAGAAAAACAATGGAATAAACAAATGCATATAACCTGACATGAGCGATTACACCCGAACGCCGCGAGTCGTGCCGGCCGAATGCCGATCACGCCGAATGCGTCCGAATATTTCCGATCTTAATCACGCGCGCATATTCAAATCAAATTGTAACGCGATAAGCGGCCGAATATCCGGTGGCCGGATATCCGGCGCTCCGGCCTCGTAGTTAGCCGAATATCCGGTATCCGGTATCCGGCCAAATCACTATCCGTTTCATCTCTAATATATTGTTATGACGACTTTTTAAAATAACAGTTTATAAGTTTATAAGCTGTTATTTTAGCAGTAACTTTTAAACGAGTCGATAGATTTTAATTTTTCATTATATAAATTCTAAAATTAATATTACCTCTCATATCCAGCTCTCTGATCTCTCTCAGATCTCATATTCACAGAATGAGGTGACGGCTTCCCATGCACTCTCGCTCCGCGGGTCGGACGCGAGAAATCATCGCCGATCACCGCGACGAGGACACGGTGGTGCTCTACCAAAGCCGGGCAGACCTCCACAAGCTTGTCCTCAAGGCGATCCAGACAGTGGTGACAACTTGACGTGTTCTCCCGCCTTATACGGGATAGGACCTCCTGAAACAGCTGTGTCCGGTGTGGACCTGCATCAGGCGGAAGGTGAGGGTACCGTGGCGCCTCTCTAGCCACTCCTCATATCACTCCCTTATAGAATATTTTAATGAGAGAAAGTAATTTTATCAAAATTCATTCGGTACTTTAGGCATAAAAAGGTAACATACAAACTATAAATAAAGTCGCTTCTGCGCGCGACTTCTTATGTCCTTGTCTCTTGTAAAATTCTTATATAATTCGTAAAAACACGTGGCGCCATCTATTTTCATAATAACATTGTTGTTGGTTTCAATACTCAATCATTTATTGCATTCCATAATTTGTACATAACAGTTGGTATATTAAAATGTAGAATCAATTATGAATTAATTAATACTGTTCCCGAGGAAACAGTAATTATTCGAATTACTGTTTCCCCGGGAACAGTCATTATTCGAGATTATTGGTATTCTATGACTGATTCTGTACTCCTGACAGCGTGTATGCGAAATTTTAGTATGACTGGCCTCCTAATAGAGACACACCCTATTAAAGCAGCAATGGCCTAGTAACTTACAAGTTGTAGATTTTTTATTTTTAATAATTATAAACTAGCGCTTGACCGCAATCGCACCTGATGGTAAGCAGTGATGCGATCTTTGATGGTAAAGCGCGCTAGTTTATTAAGAACCTATTCACTCAGATTGAGCGAATAGGAAGGAAGACGGCAGTTGAGCGAGGTGATGCAATGTTAAACCCAACAACACGACCAACGATGCTGCGCCAAAGGGAGATTGATTTGAAGACCCTCCACAACCAAACTCCCAACACAACAACATTTGGCGCATCGTACCCGGCACACATCGCAAGACAACAGCTCAGACCCGTCTTTCGTACGGCTTCACCAGACATCATGCCGGAACACGACAAATCGCTTGGCGGCAAAGCTTTGTCTGGTGGGTGGTAACTTCTGCCGGCGGCCGGTGTTATGGCCTACCACCGAGAAGATAGGTTAGTATAGGTAGATCATAGGTTCGCGCCCCATCAGGCGCTTTATGTAAATTAATTCATCACCACTGCTCTCAAAACGGTGAAGGAAAACACCGTGAGGAAACCGGCATGTCCTCTAGGCAAACACTTCGAAGACATATGAAATCTATCAACTCGTACCGGGCCAGCGTGGTATATTACTGTCATTACTGTCCACTCCCTCTCTCCGAGAGGTATTGTGCGAACATCATAGGCTGATTATGATGGCATGGATGAGGAAGTCGTGGTGGCCTAGTGGTTAAAACACCTGCCTCTCAAGTATGAGTGCGCGGGTTCGATTCCAGGTCAGGCAAGTACCAATGCAACTTTTCTAAAGTTATATGTACTTTCTAAGTATATCTTGGACACCAATGTCTGAAGGTGAAGGAAAACATCTTGAGGAAACCTGGACTTTTAAGTCTCAAATCGCCAACCCGCATTGAGCAAGCGTGGTGATTACGCTCAATCCTTCTCTGTATGAGAGGAGACCTGTGCCCAGCAGTGGGACTATAAAAAAAGGTCGATGATGATGATGGCACCCTAATTGCGTAACATACTATTATTATTATTATCAGTTGGAATCATTTCAAAGCATATTGCTAGTCCATTGGTCGATATGTTCGAAAAATGTCTCCACTCACTGTCTACCCGACAATGTAAATAACGCAATGGATGTTGTTGAACTGTCAAAATCAAACTCATTGCTTCTGATAATGTGTTACGTAATTACCCTACGGTTCAGTGGATTAGGTGTGTAAAAGTAAGAACAAACTTTCGCATTTATAATATTACGAGCTTTCCGCCCGCGGCTTCGCCCGCGTGGGGTCGGTTCATCATCATCATCATCATCACCAGCGTCTACTCGTCCACTGTTGGACATAGGCCTTCTCCATGGCACGCCAACAAGCTCGATCCTGAGCAGTTCTCCGCCAGCCACTACCAGCCACCTTCTTGATGTGGTCGCTCCATCTCGCCCAAGGGCGTCCTATGCTACGTTTGCCGAGACGCGGTCTCCACTCGAGTACTCGTTTACCCCAACAGTTGTCGGGCTTGCTAATCCTCACAGCTATGTCTGTGACTCTGGTCCTCTGTCGGATTCTCTCATTTCTGATGCAGTCCTTCAGAGAGACGCCCAACATAGCCCGCTCCATAGCTCGCTGAGCAGCTTTAAACTTATGGACTAGTCTGACAGTTAGTGTCCACGTCTCGGCTCCGTAATTCATGACGGGTAGGACGCACTGGTTGAAGATTTTAGTCTTGAAACATTGGGGTATGGGCGACGGTTCGGTTATATCGCGCTTTTTAGATTTCCCTCGGGAATATCAAATTTTTCCGGGATAAAAAGTATTAATTAATCCCTATTAATTAATCCGGATTTCTAACTACGTTTATTTATCTGCAAAATTTCAAAGCAATCTGTTCAGTAGTTACGCCGTGAAAGCGGAACAAACAAACAAACTTACTTTCTCGTTTATAATATTAGTAAGGATTACTAACTGTACCCTGCGTTTTCACCCACTTAAACTTCGATCCAATGGAAATATTAGGATAAAAGTATTCTAATCCTGGATACAAACCACCTGTGCCAAATTTGAGGCAAATCCGTTTTTGCGTGAAGGAGTAGAAAACAAATACAAACTTTCATGTTTATAATATTAGTAGGATAAGTAGGAATATTCTAGTATAGATAAAAGGCTTTTAACCAATTTGTATTAGAGATTTTTGGAGCACACTTCAATTGTTTTTCTTTTTATCGGATTCAGGAAGAGAAATAGGCCTTTGTTTTTAGAGTGAACTGGCCTAGACTCCATTTTTGATTCGATTGTATCGAGTAATCCGCCGAGGTCGATGTGGCATTATGGTTCTGGAGTGACTCTGAGCCTACGTATAAGGCCCGTTGTGAGCGACACAATGGGCCTAATACGTAGGCTCAGAGTCACACAAAGGGCAATGGAAAGAGCTATGCTCGGAATTTCTCTGCGTGATCGAATCAGAAATGAGGAGATCCGCAGAAGAATCAAAGTCACCGACATACCTCTTCGAGTCGCTAAACTTAAGTGGCAGTGGGCAGGGCACATTGCTCGTAGAACCAATGGCCGATGGGGCAGTAAGGTTCTGGAGTGGCGGCCACGTACTGGAAAATGCACCGTAGGGAGGCCCCCAACAAGGTAGCTCGATGACCTGGTGAAGGTTGCGGGAAGCCGATGGACGCGGGCGGCGCAAGACCGGTCAACGTGGAAAGCTTTGGGGGAGGCCTTTGTCCAGCAGTGGACATCTATAGGCTGAAGTAGAAGAAGAGTAATCCGCTTATAGAATATGAGTCATTGCACTCTGCCAATATACAATTTAATTTAATTTAAGAACGAAATCGGAAAGATGAAATTTATACAAAAGAAATTTTCACTTGTACGGACGACAGCAGGTCAAGCTGCCCGAACCTGTTATTGGGGATAGCTCGTAGTAGGATGGTATAATGACACTTGATTGACGATATGAATCTGTACTAATATATAAAGCTGCAGAGTTTGTTTGAACGGGCTAATCTCAGGAACTACTGGTCCGATTTGAAAAATTGCTTTTGTGTTGGTTAGTACAGTCTAGTTACAGTTATAACATCACGCTGTGATAAACAGGAACGCAGCGTATCTAAAATTTTAAATACATGTTTTATATTATGATCTAGAAGTGTAATAATCATTATCATCAAACTGTTTTATCGTCCCTCTGCTGGGCACAGGTCTCCTCTCATACAGAGAAGGATTGAGCGTAATCACCACGCTTGCTCAATGCGGGTTGGCGATTTCAGACTTAAAGTCCAGGTTTCCTCAAGATGTTTTCCTTCACCTTTAATCAGTCAGTGATATCCAAGATATACTTAGAAAGTACATACAGCTTAGTACAGTTACATTGGTACTTGCGATCCCGTGAAAATATCGAGATAAAAAGTGGAAGAGGTAGATGTCACGTCGTTGAGGGTTTGCCTCTAGGACTTACTGATTTCATTACGATGTTTTCTTTCACTGTTTCATGAACAGGCGTAATGAAATAATTTACACAAAGAAAAGCTCCTGACAGGGTACGAACTTATGGCACTAACTCATTTATTTATTTATGGCACATAAACAACACAAACACAAACATGGATATTTAACATTTCAACGGTCTTGTTCTAGTGTTAGTGTCAATAACAGGCGTGCACAACATTCGCGTAAAAATAATACTTACATTATGAAAAATTAACAACTTGATACAATAACAATAAATTTAATATTAATTGAATATAATATGTCAAAGAATATAATAATAAGATTTGAATCTAGTCAATAGTAATTGAGGATGAAGACGAAGATCATGTTGAACTCTCATGTCGTACCCACTCCAATTCTACTTGGTTGCTCTGCACTCGAAGTTGTTGACGGATACATATACCTGGGACAAACAGTCCAACTAGGTAGGTCCAACTTCGAGAAAGAGGTGTCTCGTCAAATCCAGTTCGGCTGGGCAGCGTTCGGGAAGCTACGATACATCTTTTCGTCGTCCAAGTTACCACAGTGTCTCAAGACTAAAGTCTTTGACCATTGTGTATGTTGCCAGTGATGACTTACGGAACTGAAACGTGGTCGCTCACAATGGGCCTCATACGAAGGCTCAGAGTCACACAAAGGGCAATGGAATGAGCTATGCTCGGAGTTTCTCTGCGTGATCGAATCAGAAATGAGGAGATCCGCAGAAGAACCAAAGTCACCGACATAGCTCTGCGAGTCGGTAAACTGAAGTGGCAGTGGGCAGGGCACATTGCTCGTAGAACCGATGGCCGATGGGGCAGTAAGGTTCTGGAGTGGCGGCCACTTACTGGAAGACGGACCGTAGGGAGGCCCCCAACAAGGTGGACCGATGACCTGGTGAAGGTCGCGGGAAGCCGATGGATGCGAGCAGCACAAGACCGGTCAGCGTGGAAAGCCTTGGGGGAGGCCTTTGTCCAGCAGTGGATGTCCATAGGCTGAAGAAGAATTCATTAACATTGAGTATAATAAAATAATAAGATAATGTGTCAAAAAAAAATATAGTAAAATTTTGTACAATGATGACGAAATATGAGAATGCACATTAAATATATCACTAAATACAATTTTGTTTGGGTTTAGGTTTCCCTTTCCTTTCCAACAACTTTTGGTTGAGCCGAGTGGGGTGGTCATGAAAAATATCCAGGTCATTACGTTTACATCTTCTCTCGGTGGTAGGCCATAACATCGGCTGCCGCCACGTACCAAGTTACCACCCACCAAACAATGTCTTGCCACCCAGAGATTCGTCGTGTTCCGGCATGATGTCGGTCGGGTCTAAGCAGCTGTGTTGCGATGTGTGCCGGGTACGAAGTGCCAAATGTTATTGTGTCGGGAGTTTTATCGTAGACGGTCTCCAGACCAATCCCGCTCTGAGGCAGCATCACCTCGCTCAACGGCCGTATTCCTTAATAGACACTCCGTTTTTTGTGAGTGAATAGGCTCTTAATAAACTAGCGTGCTTTTCCATCAACGATTGCATCACTGCTTACCATCGGGTGAGATTGCAGTGAAGGACTAGTTTATATGCCCCGCTCCTATTGGTTGCTGCTTGATGTTATATAGCCTTAATTCCTTCCTGGGATAATGGGCTATCTAAAGCAAATAGAATTTTTCAAATTGGACCAGTAGTTCCTGAGATTAGCTCGTTCAAACAAACAAACATACAAACTCTTCAGCTTTATATATTAGTATAGACAAGCACCGGCACAAAGCCGCAGTAAACTTCTTCATTGTAATATAAGCTGTAATATAATGAAATAAAGTCGACCATTGAAATGTTTTAATAAACTGTTAATGCCAGTCGCGTTGGGCATACGAACATTGCCAGTTGCTACAACGTACCTCCTCTGAGGAAGCAACTACGGACAATGATAGTTATATCGGCAGGAATAAGCAAATCTTTATTCTTGAATGTTTACTTTTAGTTTAGTTTGTTTGACAAAGTAACTTCTTTCCTAAAATTTGTCGCAGAAGTACCTAAATTGTATTAAGTTCATCATCATAGTAACTTCTTATAGCAAACAACACACACACCCACACACATATATATAATGTGATTAACATGATATGATTTATTTATACTTTCGCACAAAGAAATGTACAGAGGCGGACTGAATGCCTTAGGCATTCTCTACCAGTTAACCACGGATGGTGAAGAAATAAGATGGCAGGTGTTTTAGTTAAAAACAATGATAGGAAACTAAACTAAATACCTACTTTAATAAGCTAACATATGGATACTATTATCAAAATATATACAAAACTAAAACTTGGGACAGAGTGTGTTGATATGACTACCCAAAAGAGTTTTTCTAAACAGAAAAACTCTGCAATTTCTGCTTAAATGCAAACCGATCAACCGACATCCTGATATCAAGAGAAAGCGCATTCCACAGAAGAATGGATTGAATATGAAATGAAGAATGAACAAAGTCAGACGTATGTGAAGGACAGAGTAAGAGAAGATTGTTAGCAGAACGCACACTCTTAGTGTGTGAAGAACATAAATATTGGAAGTGAGTCACAAGATAAGACGGAGGAGTGGTGATGAAGTCACATTATTCGATAATGTAGATAAACGTACTTATTGCCATTTCATAATAGAAGAGAAGAAGAGAGAGAGAGAGAGAGAGAGAGAGAGAGAGAGAGAGAACGTATTAGTACTTTTCTTTAATTAAATATCACTTAGGTTTTGTTTCTGTTACTGTTACTGGTTTGGTTCCGCAGTCCCTTCAGTGGACCATTGTGCGTGGACCATGGCGGCCTTTGGCGGTTATTCCCGCCAGCCCACCTCCCTCCAGAAGCCCATCAGGTCTCCTAGCCTGTTGAGAATATCTGTGTAAGATCTTGGTGCTTAGGTTTTGTTTTTAATAAAATATTTTACTCAGTAATTAAGATTTATAAAATAAGTGTTAATCTACTTTCGTTGCTGACTGTACTGTGAGCTCCTATGCTTACATATACACTTACAGATTGTTTGTAAAATAAAGAAAAATATGGTAGATTTATGATTTTTTTATCGATTTTCATTGACACGTTTTCGATGCTAAATGTACATTGTAACAATCTTTGTTATTTCAAACCGGCATCACCTTTTTTCGTCCGTCATTCATACTTACTCTGCGCCTCTCATCCAGGTGTTCTCCACGACTTTAACCATACGTCAACGCAGTGCGCTTTTGAACGGCTCTGATTTCTTTGGCCGAATCTTGATCAGCTTTAATCCAATGGCCATCTCTTGATCTGTTTAGATGTTGTACATTATAACAATATTTGAGAATTCATAAATGTCTGTAGGGATGTTTCCTGGGTAAAAAAAAAAATATTCTATTTAGTCCGTCATTCAAATTATAGAAAAATATTGGATACGTATATTTTGTTTTATCAAATCAATAAAAAATGACAAATATAAAAGGCATCAAAGATCAGGAGTGGTGGCTGGTGACGGCACTCCTCGCTAAAAAGTATAGCGTGCTGTGACGTCACACGAGTTTTCAACGCACTGTGTCGTCTTCATTTTTGGTTATATGAAAAAAGAAAAAATTACGTGTCTAGTATTTTTTGGAAATCTGACTGACGGACTAATTAGTTTTTTTTAGTCAACTACCCTATTGGTATAAGTCACTTGTATGAAAAAGTTCAGAAAATACAAAGGAATGCTTTCTTTTAAGATTAAATTACAATACACATATTAAGTAACTTAACAAAATATTAGGTAGATGTTGAGTCTTCGGTGTCCACGAGCAAAGAGTATGTAAAGCTTTAGTACAATCATCCAGTTAGGCTTGTTCCTATCTTCGCATTTGTTAAAATCATGGTGGTTCGTGAGCGCCATCTATTGTGACTCATAAAATAAAGTGGTAGCAAAGTCAAAATTGTACATTACATAATTTTGAAACAAACATAATTTCTACATGACGTGTTTAATAATAGGCAAATATTTTAAATATATTTGGCCTAATATTCAGGTGTGCAAAATCCGCTCGCTGACGCAATCCTAAGAGTATTGTCTATGCACGGTCACCCACGTCACGGTCAAGCTGGAAGGTGGATCTCAAAACTACGAATCATATGGGAAGGCGACTCGACTGTGAGAACTAGTTTAAAGTTTTAGTCCGTTTATGTGAACGTTTGTTCTGGACTGGTGCAAAAGCTTATGAACGCTTTTGATATATGACACACATACATGTTATATACACTTATAACATAGATTAACACATGAAGCGATTTTCCAGTTTCAGTTGACCTCGCATTGTATAGATTTATCCTATAATCAGAACTCAGCTTATACTGGATATGTATAAATTGATACACATCAAGCCGTGTGTGCCTATGTTCCCATGGGATATACACGCGTGCGAAGCCGCGGGCAACAGCAAGTTTGAAATAAATACTTTGAGTTTGAGTTTGAGAGGCACCAACTCCCCGAAACCAAAATAAACACAATTTCCTCTTCAAAATTTCTTTCAAAGCATCGTCAACTTGCTTCATTAACAGCCGAAATGTAGGTATTAGCGTATAATATATAGAAACCTGGATAAGTCTAAAATCCTATCTATAGCCCGGTGTGAATAACTTGCCCTGAATAAGATCTAGATGAAAGATATCGGGAAAAGTATTTAGCTTAGCAGCGTCGGTGGATAGGTACCTACTTGGTTCAGAACTATGGTGAATGCACTAGTAAATTCATGAACGAGATGTACATATATATAATATGTAAGTATATGAATCGTTGATTCGTTCTTTTTGGCCCAGATTGGGTAAGTATAAGTAAATATGAAACATGTTTTCTTCAGATATATGTACCTAAATGTGGAGACGACGTCTCCTTGAGCTTACAGTAAGACGGATCACAGCGCTCGCACCAGCTGGGCACAAATTCAATAAAAACACGTTACTGCGCAAGGAATCTCTCCGTTTCCCGCGCCCGTCTCGTGGTACGTTGTCATGTGTAGCATGTGCCGCGCACCTAAGTACAAAGTACATATAAAACGTGTTTCCTATGTGATTTGCTTACTTTCGCAATAAGACCGCTCGTTGTGTCACCCAAAATGTTTACATTAATTAATATCTGTAATATTTGTTATTTACACAACATATCATTCATTCATCATTCTATTTGTTAATTTTATAAGTTTGCAACATCGTATATATCTAAAAAAAATGGATAAATGGGTTGTAAGCAAAACTTGTTGAAGAAAACTTGTCAAAAGTAAACCAACAAAACAGTCAGGAAACATAATGAAAACACCTAACCAATCACAATTTAATTAATATTTATAAGTGTATAGTGGTGAAACGTTTTACTTTAATTCCGTTTACAAACTTATTAAAAAAAAAGGGAAAGAATTTCCAGAAGAAAGGTTTTCCCGGGGAATTGCTTTTGCAATAAGAATCTCCCGGGAACTGTTAAACAAACAAGTGAAAAAATCCAGAATAGGAAAACTTGCAGACATGTGCCAATCCGTAACCCTTGTTCAAAAACTCACGTCAAAAACATAGGTGCTCTTGTATTCAATTCTAAAAAATAATACCTCACCAGTCCATGCACGTTGTCGACATTCAACTAACTGGAACGTTCCAGACACAAAAACTGGATTATACATGTCTTGCCATTCCGAATTTCTGCTCACACATTTCATTCCCAAAATGTACACCACAATTTCTTACCCCAGACCTACTAAACCTTAGTATTTATACTAGTTGTAGAACGCTAAGTTTGTACCTAGCTGAAGAGGGTAAACAGTGTAAGAACACGCGAAAATTTACATGTGGCGGGTTACTGCCCCGGAGTTTGTTCCACTTCTTCTTCCCGCTAGGAAGTGGCGAAGGGTGGGCGTTTTATGGGGACTGTCTTATATAATACTAGCGACCCGCCTCGGCTTCGCACAGGTGGAATGTTGATACTAAATACACTACCGAAAAACTTTTAACGTTGTTATACAATATCGGTCGCCGATCGGAGGTAAGTGAATCAATATTTAAAAGGATGTTCTATTTCGTTTCCAATTTTATGTGATTTAGTTTGTTTGAAATTTTCATTTTTTTTATTTTGTTGCAAAGTTTTTCTATGGTTTAGGATTATTCGTACGAACCAGCATTGTGCGTGTTTTCATTTATTGTCGTATTATCAGCGTCACTCTGTAGTATAGGCTAATTATGCGTAGATATACAGTATGTTAAGAAAACCCTGTCCGATCCGTGAAGGTATTGTTAGGTATCGATAACTGATTCTACTAATGGATACAAAGCCGGGCTAAACTTTAAAAAAATCCCCCTAAAAAATAAATTGTATTTCGCAAAAAGAGGTAACTTAATACATGTGCGGTAGGCAACCCTTCCGCGGGCGACGGGAGGCAGTGCACGCGGCACGTGGTCACATCGCTTATAATAATACAGTCCAAATGGTGTTGCCACTTTTTTAAAAATTATCAAATTTCGGGGAAGTTGGAGTTAATTCGCGGGAAAAAAAGATTATTTCAAAATTCATCAGTGTTGTTACTATGATGATTACGTAAAATTTTATATTATATTTGGTCATGTGTTTACCTAACCTTTATTATCCTTATGGGTCGGACAGGGTTTTCTTTACATATTGAATATAAAAATACAACGGTCCGACGCAGCGCCGCCCCGGCCGGTCACTGCGTCCAGCAATTTTTAAATCTGTAATATCTTCGAAAATATTCATTTAAATCGTATGCTGTAAAGGCGATATAGATCTATATTAAATCAACAATGTATATAAGGTCTTAAATTGGATTAATGCTGTATTGGTTAAAATAGCTTCGAAAATAAGCCGGTATTTGTCGTAAAAAGTAAACGACAGTAAAATGTTATTGTGGCATATCCATAAGAGACAGACATATACCATCGCTGACTTATTCGTAGACCTTTTCAATGTATACAATATTTAGTACATTATTTTGATAAATCTCGTAGGGTTCAAACGTGGAAATAATGTAATTATTTACGACATCACATTAGAAACCTCAAAAATAATTGTATTTCTCCACAATTTAGTGGATGTTTTTAATTATTCATATAAACCTTCCTCTTTAATCACTCTATCTATTAAAAAAAACCGCATCAAAATTCGTTGCGGAGTTTTAAAGATTTAAGTATACAAAAGGACACAGGGGAAAATAAAGTGACTTTGTTTTATATTATAAAGTGATTAGTATAGATTGACGTTCAAAAAGTGCTGATTATCAGCCTAATTTGAATAAATGACTTTTGATTTTTTTATGCGGGTAACCCACGGGGTAACCCGCTGGGAGCAGCTAGTTCTATCATAACTGCAATAATCCATATTTTTTCATAGCTTTCGTCATACATTATTGCATTAATTCTATTAGTAACACACTATTAATATCAATTGTAATCATGCGGAAGCATATTGCTAATTCATTGTTCCCTATGTTAAAAAAATATGCATGTTCAACAACGCAAATAACGCAATGAATATTTTTTAATTTGGCAGTGGGCGAGGCACATTGAGTGGAGGCCACGTACTGGAAGATAGGGAGGCCTCCAACAAGGTGGACCGATGTCCTGGTAGCACAAGACCCGTCATCGTGGAAAGCCTTGAGGGAGGCCTTTATCCAGCATTAACCTCTATTAATAATAATAATAAATTCTTTATTCAAGTAACTATGGCTCAATTATGTTATTAATACTTAAAACTATGTTAGTAACATTTCATAATTTAAATTACACTACAATATACAAACAAACAACTCACAGACGTTACCGCTGCGTCACCCCATGAGATATGGCACAACAATGATTGACGTATGAGCAGTCCAGACGCCCAGAAATCATACTCAGGACACTGTTGGAGCTGGCCCGCACCCTGCGCACCAGAGAGGCACACCTCTTCCGTATAGTCGCATAATAGCAATCTACGTGTGCGTCAGCAAAACATCCCGATGCGCTACAGAAGCGAGGCAGCCCCACCAGTATCCTAAGATACTGGTGGGGCTGCCTCGCTTCTACGTGTACGCATTATTATATTGAACGCGGAGAGCGCTGTACGACTTTTGAGTATATCTAGCCCAAAGGCCACACGTGTAGAAAGAATTGAGGAAGAAGAAGTGTGTTCTATGTAGAAAAGACTTTGCGCAAACATTCACATCCTATACACAAATAAAATACGCGTCACTTCGTGTGACAGAAATAAAAATAAAATGATAGAAGAAAAGTACAATAATTAATACAATTGACCTACTTGATTTGATTAGTTATCGTATAGCCTCAGAAGACAAAGTATTCATATTTTGTTGCGTAATAAAACGCAATCAATAAGGAGCCAACCCAAACTACACCTTCCCAGTTAGTCTGTTTTAAAAATGACACCACTGTAAACAAATTACAAACTTTACTAACACTGATTGAAGTATAAAAGGAATTGGGGAATTTTTCAAACGAAAAATTCAACAGTAATTTAATAGCAGTTTAAAACTCATCTCGCCAGTAAAATAGCATTTACCTCGGATGTAGCGTTGCCATTCGATGTGGCTCGGAGGTTGCCAGACTCCGTGGCGGTTTGCCAAGTGACGAGCGGTACGTTGTAGACAGGAAGGTTTTACGTAGTTGGATGGATTACATTAGTTTGTTATGTTATGTGAGGGTTTGGGTTAACATAAACAAATTGGAAATTGTTTATGCTCTCTTGACCACAAACAATCTTCATTGTTTGTACAGCAAGGTATTTACATAATTTATAAGCTAACAACATAGATATATAAAACCCCTTTTATATCAATGGGTAACAGACTTAGATTGTTTTGAGGGGCTTATGGCTAAGAAATAACAAGCTCACGGGTCGATCGATCAGGTTAAGTAAATCTTGCTTGAAATGAACGGATGACTGACCCCCTTATGCTCCCTATCGGAAGGCACGATAAGTGATGTCTGGTGAAGCCGTACGGAGGCCGGGTCTGAGCAGTTGTGTTGCGATGTGTGCCGGGTACGATGCGCCTAATGTTGTTGTGTTGGGAGTTTGGTCGTGGAGGGTCTTCAGATCAATCTCGCTTTGGCGCTGCATCGTTGGTCGTGTTGTTGGGTTTAACATTGCATCACCTCGCTCAACTGCTGTCTTCATTCCTATTCGCCCAGTTTTTCTGAGTGAATAGGCTCTTAATAATCTAGCGCGCTTTACCATCAACGATCGCATCACTGCTTACCATCAGGCGGGATTGCGGTCAAGCGCTAGTTGATAATTATTAAAAAAAAAAAAGTCGTTGGTCCTGACGGTCTGCGTACACTTATATTTATCTCCTTGTCCTTTTCTTTTCTTAATGACATAGTAAGAAAAGTTTCACTGAACTTAAATTTAGTTTTTTTTTTGTAAACAACACACCTCCGTGGCGCAGCGGTCAACACGCCTGCCTGCGACGTGGAGGCCCCGAGTTCGATCCCCGGCTAGGTCATGATTAAAAGCGATCTTTTCCTGATTGGCCTGGGTCTTGGATGTTTATCTACATATTATATATGTATCTGTTATAAAGTGTGGTATCATTGAGTTAGTATCCCATAACACTAGTCTCCAACTTACTTTGGGGCTAGCTAAATATGTGATTTGTAAAAAAAAGAGGTCCAAATTCCTGAGCCGTTGTTATACCTACATGACTAGCCGCCCTCTATGCTCAACAATGTCTCCTAAGATACAGGAATTAACAAAACAGAATTAATAAAACACTTCATAAATATAATTTGTTTGTTTTTATCTAAATATTTACACATAATTTTATTCGACAGATAATTCATATTTCTGAGACATGTAGGAGAAAACCTAACGAAAAAACGGTAACCCTAAATTCATTCTTCTATTAGCAGCGCCCTACGGTTTCACCCTTGTTTGATGATGTTTTTTTTTTTTAATATGCTCCACTCCTATTGGTCGCAGCATGATGTTATATAGCGGACTAATAGTTCCTGAGATTAGCGCGTTCAAACAAAGAAACGAACTCTTCAGCTTTATATATTAGTATTGATTTACTAAGCGATGTAGCAGTATCTCATGAATAGGGATGTTTACTGGGTACAAAAAAAAATTGATTCTATTTAGTCCGTCATTCAGATTATAGAAAAATATGGGATACGTATATTGTGTTTTATGAAATCAACAAAAATTGACAAATATAAAAGGCATCAAAGATCAGGAGTGGTGGCTGGTGAAACACTCCTCACTAAAGTGTAGCGTGCAGTGACGTGACACGAGTTTTCAACGCACTGTCGTCTTCATTTTTTGTTTATATGAAAAAAGAAAAAATACGTGTCTAGTATTTTTTGGGTATCTGACTGATAGACTAATTAGTATTTTTTTAGTCAACTACCCTACGAGGCATATACACATATAATTTTGATATTTTTAATTATTGTAATAAATAGATCCAAAATATTAATATAAATTCTATTTAAAATCAAAAAAGATAATACATAAAGTGACAAATATCGAATTATACAAAACTTCAATTATCTCGAAACTCGCTTTCACTGAGTTAACGCTTTTGAGCTTGAAAAAGTAGATTGTAAAACAGCTGGCCATAAAGATCAGTGCTAAAAAACCCAGGCTTGACGTAAACGTAAATTATATATATATATTTAATATAAGTATAAAAAGAACTACCATCAAATACCTAGTCCTTACATTTAGCAATCGATTTAGATGTGGGCGTAATTTTATTAGGTACACGTTTATACAAACAATCTGAGATATGTTTTATTTGCGCCAAACTTGGCTTTATTTTCTTCCTATAGAATAGAATAAAATATTCTTTAATACATACAGAATATAAAACACAGAACATAAATATTACGATTTAACAAAGGGTAAAACAATGTGCGGTCTTATCGCTAATAGCGATCTTTTACCGACGAATCTTCCTTTCATCTCCTAGTCCCTAGAAACACATGCTGAATTCAAAATAATAGTTAGTCTATTGATTTTCAAAATGATCCTCGGCTGTTTTTGCTAACAGTATAAAATAAGCACTTATTTCCGGGCATTATATCAAACTACACAGTTATTGCTGAGGTTACTGGTGATTTTTTTTTTGTTGGGATGGGAAATCATCAAATGACTTCTCCCGCTCTGGGCGGAGCGAAAGGGTGTGTCAGACTTTTACTGACTAAAACCCACCCGTGTGTCTTCACTAGCCTGTGCGACGGCCAGGGCCGCGGTTTCTTGTTTAACCAACCCGCAACCCTGACCCAGGAGGCATCGGTCTTCGTGAACCCCGTCACGATGTGCTGACATCTCTTTGAGGCGCGCGTGAAACACGACGCGCCGTCGACTCGGGCCTGGTCCTTACCGGGCGGCGAGCTGCCCACTGCTCACCGCCCGCAGGCCCGCGCCTACGGTGGCTGGGAGTTAGGTGTCGTCTCCCGACCAAAGCGTCTACTGCGGCGGCTAGTGGCGTAAGGACGCTGGGATTCCCGTTGCCTCACGCGCTCCGCCTCCTTCTTTGCCAGCATCACTGCTTCGCAGAAGGAGGTGACGGCCTGCCATGCACTCTCGCTCCGGACCATGGCCTGGACCACCGATCGCCGCTACGAGGACACGACGGTGCTCTACCCAAGTCGGGCAGACCTCCACCGTATGCTTCACCGTGTCCTCAGGGCGATCCACACAATGGTGACACCCTGGCTTTTCCTCCCGCCTAATACGGAACAGGAACCTCCCGAAACAACCGTGTCCGGTGAGGACCTGCGTCAGGCGGAAGGTGAGGGCGCTGTGGCGCCTCTCTAGCCACTCCTCAAAGAGGGGACTTACCGCCGCTATTGTGGCGTGCCCAGCACTGGGTTGCGACAATCGCACTCTCCATGTCGCCATGAGATCCCGCCGGAGCTCTGTCCGCCGTACCGCGATTTCTCGTGGCAGCGGAGTTATACCCCGGCGTTTTGCCTCCTCTCGCCACTCCCACATGTGGGCGAGGGCTTTGGCCTCCAGATCCCATGGCGGCAATCCGGCAAGGAGGCTCGCCGCCTCAGTGGAGACCGTACGGTATCCCCGGATCAGCCGAACGGCCATGACCCTCTGGGACGCGCTCAGGCATCGGGCTGGTCGCTTCCTTAGCGACCGTGCCCACACCGGTGCCCCGTAAAGGGCCATGGACCGCACGGCCCCCGCGTAGAGCCTCCGGCAGGAGGCGTTTGGTCCCCCTAGATTAGGGAGGAGCCGCCTCAGGGCAGCCCCGGCCCGTTCCAGTCTGGGTGCCAAACGTCGGAAGTGCTCCTCGAAATTCCACCGGCTGTCGAGGACGAGTCCCAGGTACTTCATCGTCAACCCGACGCCGATGTGAACCCCTCCTACTGTTATGTGGGAACCCGACGTTGGCGCATTCCGAGAACCATGAAAGCACATGGCCTCGGACTTCTGCAGGGCCACCTCGAGTCCCAATGGCCGGATCTTGTTGACGATTGTCGCAACCCCGAGGGTCGCTGCGTCAGCCGCCGCCTGGTGTGACCTCCCTTGTGCCAGAACCAGCGTGTCGTCAGTGTAACAAACTACGCTGACGCCGATCGGCGCGCAGCACCAAGTCGTATCCTTTGTTCTTCTTAAAGTGAAACTTTTATCGTATCAAACTTTTTCATCTGTAACACACGAGTGAGTGAGAAAAGACGAAGAAGTTTGATACTATAGCATGTCGCGTGACAGTCGGCCGCAGGGTACAGATGAAGTGAAAGGTGCTCGTTAAAGCAGCCAAGGTCAATTTCGGCTCCTTATAGTTCGCAGCAACTGACTAAAAGTATCACTTCTACCGTGGTTTCATAAAACCACATAATTCATAATATCCTTGGAGTGTACCGACAGCCTTCAGCTTTTGATAGTTGAGATTTCCTCGAATCTAAACTTTGGGCGGTTCATTGAGACCAAGGCCAAAGTGGCTGCCAAGAAACTTGGCGTTATCGCAAAGGTCCGGCGGTACTTCACACCAGGGTAGCTTCTAATGCTGTACAAAGCACAGGTCCGTTCGTGTGTGGAGTACTGCAGCTACATTTGGGCTGGTGCTGCTAAGTGTCACCTGGCCACTTTGGATTCGGTGGAGAGGCGGGCGAAGAGGCTGATTGGTGACCCTGACTTAACTCGAGACGGTCTCCAAAGCCTAGAGCACAGGCGTAGAGTAGCCAGCCTTTCGGTCTTCTATAGGATGCATTTTGAGGAGTGTGCGAAGGAATTGCATGATTTAATTCCCCCATCTCCGTTCCATTATCGGACGACCTCCGTTCCATCCTTACGTTGTTCACACCATTACGATCCGGACGAAGCGTTTCGCCTCCTCCTTTATACCGCGTACATCGAGGGACTGAAACAGTTTGCCAGCGGCGGTGTTTCCGTCGGACTACAATTTGAGTGTCTTCAAGGCTAGAGTGAATAAGCTATTAATAAACTAATGCGCTTTACCATCAACGACTGCGTCACTGCTTACCATCAGGCGGGATTGAGGTCATGCGCTAGTTTATAATTTTAATAAAAAAAATATTATTTCACCACCGTTACTCTCAAATCGGTAAAGAAAACAATAATTAGGAAACCGGTATGTCCTGGAAACAAACATTCGAAGACTTGTGACATAGACTAAACTGTCTCAAAGTCTTGTCACTAAAGTTTACTGTCAATCCTTCTACATATACGTGTAGCTTGTGGGTTAACTACACTCTAAAAAAAAAAAAAAATTTTTATTGCCACAATAAATTGTACAAAAACAAATCACATATTTGAAAATACAATGCAACTAGGGAAACAGAGTTATTGTCGAGCTCTGGCACCCCATGTAAGATTTAACTTGTGTTTAGGGTGCTTGCGACTTCACCTAATCATTGTACATCATTAGTAATAGTTGCGGGGCAAGCACAGTACGTCAACATAATATTTTAAGGTAGTGGTGGACTAAAAATTATGTATTTATGTACCTTTGAGTGTGTGTGTGTGTGTGTGTGTGTGTGTGTGTATATATGTGTGTGTGTGTGTGTGTGTGTGTGTGTGTGTGTGTGTGTGTGTGTGTGTGTGTGTGTGTGTGTGTGTGTGTGTGTGTGTGTGTGTGTGTGTGTGTGTGTGTGTGTGTGTGTGTGTGTGTGTGTGTGTGTGTGTGTGTGTGAATGCGTGCGTGAACATATGTGTGCGTTTTTACGTGTGTTTCTGTGACAATAGCTATGGATGTTCAATCAATTAATATTAATATATTAAAATTATTCACAATATCAGCAGAACGAAATCTTTAATTACTCTTCAGTCTTATTATAGGTCAATGTCAGGAGCCACTTGGTGACCTCAGTTTTGCATTTATTTAGCACATGGGAGCAATGTGGCAGTATTTATTTATTCTGTTATATAGGTGGCTTGACAGTATATTAAAATGACGGTGGGCAAGGGCCGTTCTACATCCCTGTGTTGCACATGCTTCAAAGTGTCTACGTTTTTTGGTAGCATTCGGATCGTAAACCACACAGGGATGTCTGCGGACATACAGCGACCTACGCGTTCAATATAATAATGCCGTGGTGTTGTATTGCGTCAGATGGTTTTTATGCTATTATTGGGAATAGATGTGCATCCCTGATGACGCGTTTTGCCGCGCCAACAGTATTCTCAATGTGTTCTCGGATCGGTGGGATCCCCTGTTGTTGCGAAGATGGATACTGCTCCATGCTAAGTATTAATTTCCTGTATCTACATCTGTCTTATATTTGTGTCTGTAACTTACTAACATTAGAGGTTAAGTAAAATTGTTACTTCCCATATAGACTCCTGTTGGAAATAAATGTTTTCTATTCTATTCCAAACCACACTGAGTCCTCATGAATTTCGGTACACTCACTCTCTCATACAGGCGACTTATGATGCTATACAAAGTGGTGATGACTATACGACAATAAATTAAATATCGCGTACCTCAACACATTCTCAGTCTACCCATAAGAAATCATATAAATACATCAATTAGTTTAGTCACAGGAAATTATTTTTCATATTTTTTACATGGTGTACATGTTGATAAGGAAGCACTTGCTGATTGATGACCGCCGCATCCAGCGGTAAGCTAAATTTAAATAATAATGCGCTGTCGCCGATCGGAGGTGAGAGAACCAATATTTTAAAGGGTGTTCTAATTCGTTTCCAATTTTAAGCGTTTAGTTTGTTTGAAATTTTCATTTTTTTATTTTTTTGCTAAGTTTTTTCTATGGTTTAGGATTATTCGTACGAACCAGCATTGTCCGTGTTTTCATTTATTGTCGTATTATCAGCGCCACTCTGTAGTATAGGCTAATTATGCGTAGATACGAGGGTTAAACTGAAAGTTCTTAGAAAATCAAAAACTGATAACATTAGCCAGTTATTAGTTTTATTATATCTTTTCAAAATATTGTCCATTCACGTCAATACACCGTTGCATGCGATGGAACCACTGGGAAAAGCACTGCCCACTCGTCCTTAGGGGTCTCTTCAATAGCATCGCGATACGCAGCCACCGCTTCTTCAGCTTTCATAAACCGCTTTCCTTTAAGTTTTTCTTTAATTTTTGGAAATAAATAAAAATCACAAGGCGCGAGGTCGGGACTATATGGCGGGTGACCCAGTAATTCAACGTTTGATGTCGCCAAATAATCGATCGTTCTCTTGGCGGTGTGCGACGAGGCGTTGTCGTGGTGAAGGAGGATCCTACTGCGAGGTCGTTTTCGTCTCGAACTTTTTCCAAGACAAGTGGCAAACAATTGGTAGTGTACCATTCTGCAGAAACTGTTTTTTGATCCTCTAACACAATCGTTGCGAAATGACCTATCCTTCCAAAGAACGAGGCCACCATTTTTTTCCCGCACTTCGATCTCTCTTCACTTTAGTTGGCAACTCCTCGAAAGGAAACACCCACTGAGCAGATTGTCTTTTGGTTTCAGGATCATAACAGTAAATCCAGCTTTCGTCACTTGTTAGTATGTCGAACACAGCATTTGAGTCACCTCCGTTAAATCTTTCAATCATTTTACGGCACCAATCCACACGATGGAGTTTTTGAGCCTCAGTCAAATTATGAGGTATCCACCGGGCGCAAAGCTTCCTGACCGCTAAATGTTCGTGGAAGATTTTGTGCACTTGACTCATACCGATGCCTAAGCTTGTCCGAATCTGCTGATAGGTCACTCTTTTGTCAGTCTCTATCATACGCCGCACAATACAGATGTTATCTTCAGTCGTCGCCGTAGAAGGCCGTCCCTCACGTAAGTCATCAGTGAGATTAGTGCGACCACGTTTAAACTCATTAAACCAGTTGTAAACAGTCGCACGAGATGGGGCTTCATCGTGAAAGGCCAATCGTAGTCTATCATAACTTTCTTGTTGACTTAAATCATATCGAAAGTCATAAAAAATCATTGCACGAAAATTTTCTCGTGTTAAATTCATATTGACGTGACACAGACAATTTTCAATTTGCCGCCAAATCGTATTACTAATGATAAATGAATGAAATATATACTCAGTAATATTGCCAAAGAGTTCTATTTTCAAATTTTAGAATTATTTTTTTATTATATTGTTTATAAGTGGCCAGTTCTAAGAACTTTCAGTTTGACCCTCGTATATGCAGTTACTTCTAGTAGCTGCCTAGCTGTCTATCCCATTCTAACTTGCCGAACGACTCGATCTGTCATTTCCCTCAATGTCAATCTTACTATTTGTAATAATATGTTTTAAACGAAAAACAAATAAATTCTCGTTTGCTGCGTCAACCTTACTGTGTTGTCATTACCATGTGACGCGCTGGCAGAATAATCGACATGGAGATTTTTATAGAGGAAAAACAAAAAATCAACTGAAATTGAATGAAATTACTCCTCCATCTCTTCACATTTAAACGGATAATTAATATTTTTTCTCCTCCACCTAATTCTGCGAGATCTTTTATATTTTGCAAAGAGTAGCCTGGGGCTCTGAAACGTAAATATGTATCTATATTTTTTATTACTCCCATAATCTCTGAAATAACAATTCTGTTTATTCATCTTTTATTCCAAATAAAAGAATTTTTGTATAATTCTTTAGAAATTTCATTTGTTTAAACTGACTTTGTTATATGATGTTTAACATCTAATTTGGTTTTTACGTTTTAGTGTTGTTTTTCAAGTCAAGCTACCCCAAACTGTCAGATATTCCCAATCAACCTTGAGCCTTAATGCTTTGGAGATAAAGATGAAAAATCTCATAAGGAAAACTGACAGACTGTAGTAGCTTGATTTGCTGTCATCTGTACTTTATATTATAAAGCCGTTCTTTTTTACGTCATGTACTGCAAGCTATTCACTAATATTACGCTGAGAATGAGTACTTTCTAAACGTCAAAATGAGATAAGACAGTACGCTCGCCTTTCATCACTTCCTAGTACTTTTTCAAGGGATAGAAGTGATGCACCAACTCTATTCAGTTCAAAAATGGTGGTAGGCCATAACATTGGCCGCCGGCAGAAGTTACCACCCACCAGACAAAGCCTTGCCGCCAAGTGATTTGTCGTGTTCCGGCATGATGTCTGGTGAAGCCGTACGGAGGACGGGTCTGAGCAGTTGTGTTGCGATGTGTGCCGGGTACGATGCGCCTAATGTTATTGTATTGGAAGTTTGGTCGTGGAGGGTCTTCAGATCAATCTCCCTTTGGCGCAGCATCGTTGGTCGTGTTGTTGGGTTTAACATTGCATCACCTCGCTCAACTGCCGTCTTCCTTCCTGTTCGCTCAGTTTTTCAGACTGAATAGGCTCTTAATAAACTAGCGCGCTTTACCATCAACGATCGCATCACTGCTTACCATCAGGCGGGATTGCGGTCAACCGCCAGTATTAATTATTAACATTAAATTATTTTCTATATATCATATAGGTACGTTATTCCATATTATACCCCGTAGACAGGTAAATTTGTTATTAACCAACAACTCACCTAATGTTCGAAGCCGCCATAAACCTTGTATCTGTTGTTCTACAATAAAATAGTAATATAATACTGCAGATCACTTTCCGTATAGCTCCGGGCTATGCCGTATGGTTCCGGGCTTAGAATTAGAATAGTCTAGGCGACTAAGGGAAATCTCACCAGGGAAGCGGGTAGCAGCGGTTCTCCTGAGGAATATCAAATTACTGCACCCCAACCCGCCTGCCAAGCGTGGGGCTTATGGTTAACCCCCCCCCAATGGAATGTAAGCCTTGGGGGAGGCTTTGTCCAGCGGTGGAAGAAGAAGATCGCTTTGAGTCATCATGACCAATTTCAACGCAGAGTAAGTAGGTAAGTAAGCAAGAGGTATCATCCAGTGTACAAGTGTATGCGCAAATATAGGTGTAGTCCTTTCATCTAATAAATTGATGGGGCGGCAATCCAATACTACTGGAGAGACATCAGGGGGAAGGCCAACAGATTTACAATATACTATTCAACTTCGGGTTGAAAAGAGGAATTGCTAATGATAACGCCCAATCTTGGGCTCATTGTACTTCTATTTTCATTACACACAACATCGTATTTTTGCTAAATATACTAAGTTACAAAATATCATATTATACGTATGCCACATATACTATTTACCTATTCCTTTATTTATTTTAGCTTAGATTAAATTCTTGATATTGTTTTAAATAACATCCTAATATAATTTGTAATAATTGATTAATTTTATCTGTTTTTATTAAAAATATTTTTATGTTTTATATAAACCGGACTGTATGGATCCGATACTCGTAGTATCTTCTAACAGTTTTCGATTCGGTCGCCACTAGGTCGACAAGTCGAATGCTGAATGCTGATTTGAGCAATAAAATAGTGGGCACAAGATTCCACGCGAGGGATGTCGAGAAAGCCATAAAGCAGATTTCGAGGGGAAAGTCTCCTGGGTACGATGCACTCAGTATTGAGCATCTGCAGCACGCCGGACCACACCTAGCGCGAGTGCTCGTAATGTTCTTCGAGTTGTTTGTTAGTCACTCCTACCTGCCAGCTGAATTCATGAGGACAGTTGTCGTGCCTGTGGTTAAAAATAAAACGGAAGATTTGACGGACACAAATAACTACAGGCCTATATCACTTGCAACTGTAGTGGCAAAAGTATTTGACTGTGTGCTTGACGCTCAGTTAAGGAAACACGTTAAACTCCACTGTAACCAGTTTGGGTTTCGGCCTGAGCTGTCCACAGAGAGTGTGCAATACTGGGTTTGAATCATACCGTTAATTACTATACGAAGACCCTAGTATACGCATGATTCCTCGATTTATCCAGGGCCTTTGACCTGATCTCGTATGATGTCCTTTGGGAGAAACTGGAGAACACTGAAGTACCAAAGGAACTCATTAGTGTATTACGGTACTGGTATGGGAACCAGATCAACAGTGTCCGATGGGCGGGGGCTATGTCGGATACTTATAGTGCTGAGTGTGGCGTGAGATAGAGCGGTTGGACCTCACCTACATTGTTTAATTTATATATGAACGAGCTGATCGTCACGCTCTGCAGTCAACGTGTCGGATGCTATGTGGACGGAGTGTGTGTCAACAACCTAAGTTACGCGAACGACATGGTGTTGCTGAGCGCTTCGATATGTGGGCTGCGGAGGCTACTAAGTGTCTGTGCGGAATACTCATAATTTAAAAAAAGTGGTCATTCACATGGTCTTTGAGGCTGTCGGTGGGTCGAGCCTTATGAATATACCAGCTGTTCTTCATTTGGGAGGTGTTCCACTAGATAGCGTGGATCATTTTAAATATCTAGGGCATATACTCATCGAGGTCTTCGGGGACCAGGCTGACATAGAACGGGAGCGGAGAGCGCTGTCTGTACGAGCCAATATGATAGCACGCAGAGTCGCGCGATGTTCGGATGGTGTGAAGATCAAGAAGCTCTTTAGAGCGTCCTGCGCATCCCTGTACGCATGCAGCCTGTGGGTGAACTATACTGGCAAGGTATACAGTGGTCTCCGTATCCAGTATAATAACGCGTTCCGGGCGGTGTTGGGGCTGCCCCGCTTTTGTAGTGCATCAGGGATTCGCGGACGCGCGATCGGATTGTTTGCGGAAATGCAGCGCGTCCCTGGTGCGCTGGGTGTGGGCCAGCTCCAATACCATCCTGGCAATGATCGCCGACCGGCTAGAGTGCCCTTATATAAAATACACACATCAAAAGTGTCTAGGGATCAACATATATTTTTGCAATAACTTTTCTCCTGATTGATATTAATTAAAATTTTCCTTAAGGATTCATCAAATAAAGTGTTTTCGTTTGTCACAGTAACGATAAAACAAGTCACCTTTGCATTAATAAAGAAATTTGCCATTTTCCTAATAAAGGGATATTTGACATTTGAACCACTAACACAAAAGTTCGAAAAAAAGACTGAAATAACAGTTTTCTCTAAAATTTTATTGGGTAACTTAAACAATTAATAATCCGTGTTTCTACCGCGAACACTAACAACACAAGAACATCGGTTTGGCATACTCAAAATGAGTTCATCCAAATCACGCTGTGGAATGGCCGCCCATGTTCGTTGCAACAACAAAAAAAGGTCTACTTGCGACTGGATACCCCCATATTCGGCAGAGCTCTTCTCTGTAGCATATCCCATGCATGCTCAATCGGGTTCAAGTCTGGCGACTGAGCAGGCCAGGGCAGGACATTGATGTTAGCTGCGGCGAGAGTCTGTCTTACAACTCTTGCGGTGTGCGGTCGTGCATTATCATGCATTAACTGAAATAAGGAACCGATTTGCATTTGTAGAGGAACGATGACGTCTGATACAATCGTCTCAGCATAAATTTGAGCGTTGAGGTTGCCTCTGATCCAAATCAACTCAGTTCTTCCGCCGATCCAAATACCCGCCCATACCATGATGGTTCCACCACTATAAGGATGGACTTCCTGGCAGGATTTTAATCGCTGTTGGCGTCCAGGGGTTCTCCAGTGTCGTATACGTCTTGTATCCGGTCTCATACCAAAACGAGACTCATCAGAAAAGCACACGAAACGCCATTGTTCTTCTGCCCAATTTCTGTGTTCAAGAGCCCATTGATATCGAATCCTACGATTGTGCATTGCTATAGGTGGTACCCGTAGCGGTCTTCGGGAATGAAGGTTCACTTCATGCAAGCGGTTTCTGACTGTTTGATCGCTAATTAAGTTCCCTGAAGAGTGATGAAGCCTCACGGCTAACATCATGGCGGTTATTGTTGGAGCTCTTCGAGTTAAGATTTGAATGTATCGGTCTTGTCTCCGTGTGGTGCAGCGATACCGTCCTCCATGACGCTCAGCCACGGTACCAGTGCTTCGGTAACGTGTCCAAAGTCGACTGATAACACTCTGACTTGTATTCAGAGCTAAAGCCACAGTACGTTGCCGGGAACCAGCTTCTATCATTCCCACGGCTCTGAGCATTTCTTCCCTGCTTAAATGACGTCGCCGCTCCATAATAACGTTGGTTTTAATCAGTAGTAGGGAAACAGTAGCACTAATAATGTCTTCAATGCGTTGTATGTTTTTATAGGGAAAATATTGACAGCTGATTTTCATCTTTTACTCGAATTTGATTCACAGTTCCTGATTCAAATTTTATTATGAAATGCACCAAAAAGGATGCATATAAATTTATAAAATCATAAATTTATTACAAAGCCACATCTCAATCTCAAGAAATCCGCATAAAAATGCTTGATCCCTAGACACTTTTGATGTGTGTATATAAAAATAAACCACGTTCACAATAAATAAAGCCACTCATAACGCAGTACTGATTACGATTGGACGGGTACTGATAGTTAAACTGGGGGTCAATAAAAGTATGGATACTACAATGCATCCTTATATTGTATTACCACACCACGTAGCTGCGACAAAATGTAGACAATCGGTGGTTAAGTGTAAAGAGTATCGCTGCAACTTCTTGTAGTTAGGTTGTGGCTAGTGTTTGTAGCTGGATATTTCAGTCGCTGTGTTTTTGCGATGTGGTTCTCTGTTCTGGTCAGTATCGCCCACACGATAGATCTTGACTGTTAAATGTGGTTCGTGTGAATAAACTATTCATTTTCATACTTAGTGTCTTACATGTATTGTGGGGGGACCACATTACAACCACATCACAAGGATGTGGCGTGGTTGTAGTGAGGGCGTGGTGTAATGGTAGTGTGTATCTCTGGGCTACTGCTGGTCAACTTCTCACTACTACGTAGTAAAATATGCCTGGATGGAGCTAACCACTCCGGGTATATTACACGTTATAGCTTTGCGGTTAATTCGTTTTCTAGTCACGCATCTGTGCGAAAAATACCCACGGGTCGCAATGAACGATCCTGCCAAATAATTTCATACAAAGCGAAGCTATGACAGGATCTACACGTGCGAAGTTTAACTATTGACGGTTAAGGAGTGGTATATTTATGAAAAAGTCTCGAGGTTACTTCTCGTTATAATAGGCGAATCTCGTTCGTGAAACTTGAAAATGAGCCAATTTTTTTTTGCACTGACTTGTCGTTAGTGTGAGTGGTTGTTTTGCGATGTTCTGCAGGTTTTACTCGCTAAAAGCATTGGATGTTTATCTTTTTTTTTATTCAAAGCTTTTTAGCCTCATTAGCTAATAAATCACTATCTATACGGTTGCGTTGTAAAATTCAAAAGAAAATATCAGCTCAATAAATCAACCGTATCAAGGGAGCATTTTTTCACAATCCCGCCTGATGGTGGATGCGACCGTTGATGGTAAAGCGCGCTAGTTTATTAAGAGCCTATTCACTCAGAAAAAACTGAGCGAATAGGAAGGAAGACGGCAGTTGAGCGGGGTGATGCAATGTTAAACCCAAGAACACAACCAACGATGCTGCGCCAAAGGGAGATTGATCTGAAGACCCTCCAGGACCAAACTCCCAACACAATAATATTTGGCTCATCGTACCCGGCACACATCGCAACACAACTGATCAGACCCGTCCTCCGTATGGCTTCACCAGACATCATCATCATCATTTTTAAGTTTACGAAGTAGGTATGTTGCCATATTTTTTTAATTCTAGCCTTTTATTTTGTTATGTGTTGTTATTTTTGATGACTAATTTCTGAGATTGCTCGGAAATTAGTCATCAAAAATAACAACACATAACAAAACAAAAAGCAATTTAAAAAACAGTACAGGTGTGTATTTACAACATTATTATTTGTTTATGTGAAACCCGAAACAAGTGTCCAGTATTTTTAAGTAAAAAGTCTATGTACAAAATTTCAAAAAGATATCATGAAAAACCACAAAGTTATAAGCTTGTTATCCTACTTGGTTGTCCCAACAAAAATATGGTTCACGCTCCGTTCAGGCGGGCGAGCCGGGGACATTGACCTGAGCGTCAGCTGAGCGCGCTACCATCAGGCAGGATTGCCGTCAAGCACTAATTTATAATTACTTAAAAAAATAGTTAACGCATTTAATTAAGGTTTGCATTATAAATTTATAACACGCGTCCACTTTTGCTGTTATCGCAGCAAAAGTTTTGTGTGGTCTCGCTGCGTCGGGTTTGCAACAATAGTTTCAAAACCGGAATAGAAATCATAGCCTTTCGATCGGATGTATACAGTTGTTGTTTTAAAATTGTTATAACATTTTATTAGAATATGTTCAGTTTTCACTGTTGTTGTTTTTGCAAATTCGCCTAGCGTAATGGCAGTCATTCAGATATTGGATATTAATATTGCAATGACTAGAAGTCGATATTTTGGCGCCTATATACCTAAACTTGATTTGACGAAAGAAAAATATGAATATACCTTTCGATACACGTAGTTAATATATCGATGGTCATTTGTTAAAGTATCGAAACTACAAAATAGCATTTTTTTAATTACTGTTTTGAACTCTTAATAAAGGTATTTTTTTAATACAACTTCAAAAATTAAGAAATCTCGTTATTTACAAAATTTTTGAGAAGTATATTATGGAAACGTAATAGTTTATCCGGAGTATATCAACGAATATATACTTTCACGAGCTTACGCTGCATCGGCGAGAGTGGTAAGGGGACGGAACTACCACTATCGCCAGTGTACGCGGCACCCGCGCCGCACCCTACAGTTCATGTGCGTCCGGCGTTACAATTCCGTAATATTAAGTCATTTATTCTCAATTTTTAAACTCTATACTACTTAAAATACTGTGAAATGAATCAATTGCCCTTAAAAATTTACTCAAGATCAAGGAGAATTGTTAGTTTACTGCAAATAAACGGTGAGAATGAATAACAACGAAACCTTGAATCAATCAGTTATTTTAAATCCAAGTTTTAATATTTTAAATATTTTATTTTACTGATACATAATCGTAACATTAATAAATAACACTACATTTAATTTTAATCTATAGGTTACCTACATTAGAATTTATTAACATTATTTATATCCAGTAGCAGTACCCACTAGCATTAAAAGTGTTTACCGCGAAACATATCGAAACGGGTAGATTCGATTGTTTAGGGCTCGTTGTCAATTCCAAATACTATCGTTAGTACCGGTTTTGATTATGTACGTTGTCGTTCCATAATTTATTTCTATCGTGAGTGATAGGTAGTACGTACATTTTCATCACATTACAATGTATTAATATTTGATACAAACATCACGAGAACACAGGAAGTGATTTCTTTTTTTTACATTTACCATGTAAGAAAAGAAATCACTTCAAGACAGATAGTGCCACCGATTTTCAACAATTAAGCAGAGGCGCTTAGGCTAAATAAAAAATTCTAAGAAATGCACACGTAAATGAGCGAATTTCTGTTTTTTTTAATTTCTTTGAATAACTTGTCAATACATTTTCCTCTACACTCTTATATTGATTACCCTTCATTGCTGCTTGATGGGGTGCTTAATATTCTAGAATAACATTTAAACAAAGTATGAAAAAACTCTGTAAAAATCGTCCTGGCCAAGCCTAATAATAAAAACAAATATACATGTGTGTATAACAAAATAAAATAAAAAATAAAGTAAAATATATATATAAAGTACACTCTTATAGACAAGCGGGCTATTATTCTTTTATAATAAAACTAGATGCGTCCCGTGGTTTCACCAGTATACCTTTTTTTTAATAATTATAAACTAGCACTTGACCGCAATCCCGCCTGATGGTAAGCAGTGATGCGATCGTTGGTGGTAAAGCGCGCTATTTTATTAAGAGCCTATTCACTCAGAAAAACTGAGCGAATAGGAAGGAAGACGGCAGTTGAGCGAGGTGATGCAATGTTAAACTCAACAACACGACCAACGATACTGCGCCAAAGGGAGATTGATCTGAAGACCCTCCACGACCAAACTCCCAACACAACAACATTTGGCGCATCGTACCCGGCACAAATGCTCAGACCCGTCCTCCGGACGGCTTCACCAGACATCATGCCGGAACACGACAAATCGCTTGGCGGCAAGACTTTGTCTGGTGTGTGGTAACTTCTGCCGGTGACCTATGTTATGGCCTACCACCGAGAAAAACTTTTGTTCCTATGTGTTATTCCTGATTATAAACTACTAGCAGCCGCCCGCAACTACGTTCGCGTGGATTTATTTATTTAACCATTTTATTTTAACCCCAAAATATACAGCACATAATTTAAATTTTTGTTATGCTCCGCTCCTATTGGTCGCAGCGTGATGTTATATAGACCCTAAAGCCTTTCTAGATGAATGGGCTATCCAACGCAAAAATAATTTCTTAAATCGAACCCCCCTGAAAAATTTCGCCCTGAAAAATAAATATTATTTCGCAAAAGGTAAACTTACGAATGGCAATACAAGAGTGCGGGCGACGAAACAGGTCACGATACTTTACTAAAATCGTATTTCATAAGACTAGTTTCTGTTTACTAATACTTATGTTATAATAATGTTATTAGTAATTAATTGATAATCAAACGAAAGTACTTTTACTATTAGATAATATGTGTCAAGTTTCGATTAATAGCGATAAAAAAAACGTTATTACGCAAAAAATAGTGCATCTCTAGTCATTCTTTTGATGGCACCGAAAACGCTCACCATCCGACGGTGATTGGTCCGCGGTTAGACAGACTGACGCCGCCAAAGAATGAATGGAAAGCGGACAGTTATACCGTCTAAAATGGTGTTGTCACTTTTTAGAAATTTACCAAATTTTTGGAGAAGTTTGTGTAAATTCGCTGAAAAAAAAGATTGTTTCAAAATTGATTAGTATTGTTACTATGATGATTATGCAAAATTTCAAATTTTATTTGTTCATGTGATTACCTAACCTTTATTATCTTTTATTGTCCGGACGGGGTTTTCTTTACATAAATTTTATATTAGTATAGATCTGTGTACAAAAAGGAGACGGGCTTTGTATGAACTTTCTCATACAAGGTTGGGCCTGACTGTACAGCAACGATTATTGCATTAAATAATTTCAAAATTATTACTATTTAAAATATAAAACTTTATTTTGAATGGCAGTAGGGGAGAAAAAAGAAATAGGGTATTTATAAGTTTTCTTACAAGCTGTCAGCGCTCTTATGGTATATATGAATAATTACAAAAATAATTAATTTAGGAAGTCGGTGTCTTTAAATAAAATAAATAAATAAATAAATAAATTGTTTATTTCTCAACTTTGTACATAATTTGTATAATGATATTCGTTGTTGTATGTTTTCATATTCGTTTTCGACACCGACTTCCGAAATTAAATATTTTTTTACTTTGTAGTGGTTTTTGGATGTCGGTTGATTTTATTTGGAAAAAAAGTTTTTATTTTACACTTTTTGGTTGTGAAAAGTATAAAATATGTATTCAGTTGCATCCGGTCAGACTGTAAGCTGACGCAGTTATAGTTGGGAATCGACGTAATTTTGTTTCCTTTAATTTTTACCCGCAATTTTGAAGAATTAACTCGACTGCCTATGTTATTCATCATCAGATTTACTGCAGATCATTATTTTAACCCAATGGGTACAAAGTTCTCATCAATATAAATGAATTAAGTCCAAACACAAAGTAGCTACTGTAAACCGTTGAGGAGTACAGTCACAACCCATCTAGGTGTAAAGTTCCTATCAATGCAAATTAATTAAGCCCAAAGTTCTTATCAATACAAATTAATTAAGCCCAAAGGCTTAATTAATTTGTATTGATAAGAACTCCTCAACAATTCACAGCAGCTACCTTGTGTTTGCACAAGGTAGCTGCTGTGAATTGTTGAGGAGTTCCTACGACTGTCACCCGGCTCCATCCTCAGATCTACTCCAGACCTTTATTAAATTGTAGTTATCATCATCTCAGCGTATAATCCTGGTTGCATACGCGGCTTTTGCGTTGAAGCCCGGGGTCCGTCTACCTCGCTTGTTCCGGCCCGGCCGCGGCGGAGGCGCCATGGCAAGACATTTGTTACCCATGTACCATGCCGGTTTTCGTAAGACGTGACCGTACCAGCGTAGACGACCCCCTTGCAGTTTGTCTGCTATGTCACGGACACGAAGACTGCCACGGATGCGGGAGTTCCTGGTAGAAAAACTGATGGTATTATAGACCTGTCCCTTAAGCTTAACCGGCATTTTGGGGTCACAAATGACACCTGTCACCTAACGCCATTTTGCCCAAGCTGCGGAAATGCCTGCCTTAACGTCGCATACAATGTCGCTGGACGCTTGGAGCACAGACCCCAAGTACTTAAACTGGTCTGTGCACTCGACCATGTCTCCGCCTATGCACACAAATATAGGGTCTGTCGAGTAGCTGGCCAAGTACACCGTCTTCGCCACATTGAGTTTAAGTTTACCTTAATTAAATTGTAGTGCTTTAAAATACTTAATGAAAATACTAAGAAATGCACTAGTCGCCCCTACGATTTTTGAAAGATCATCAGATCCTGATGTCCTTATCATGGAACCATCAACCAAAAAAATAATTATCAAAATCGGTTCATAAACGTCGAAGTTATCCGCGAACAACATAAAAAATACATATATACGGTCGAATTGAGTAACCTCCTTCTTTTTGAAATCGGTTAAAAATAACTAATTTCGGAAATCGGTGGCAAAAAGGAACACATATTATTACGATCATGGTGTGTTTGGTTTTTGTATATTCGTTTATTAGCTACATCGATATTAGACTGTGAAGTTGATTCATCATCTTCACTTGTTACATCTACTGATGATCCAGATGGTACAGTCAGAAAATGATGGGCATTTCTATCAGTTCTCACCCGGCAACTATGACACAAGAGAGCTTAAAATCTGGAAAAATAATTATATCATGAGTCTTTTTCTAAAAAAAAGTAATACATAACTGACTATAGGAACAGTGCTGGAAATCGCAAATCTCTTTTATCCTTTGTTCCTTTTCCATATATATTTTTCTCATGAATGTGACACTAATATACAAAAATGATTCTCTAAAGCTGACTGCTATTTCAGAGATTAGTGCGAAAAATAAAAAACACATAGTATTATACATAGATTACCCCGTGGTAGTATAAAATACAAAAGAACTAAACCTAATAAAAACTTACAGTCCGAGGCAATATCCATTCGGAAATGACTGCATGAATTCTTCTTTCACGTTCGGTGTTAGTTTGCAATGAATGAGATCTTGCCCGCAACATTGAACGTCCACAGTTCACACACACTTGGCGATGTCCAGTCATTGGAGATGGAAGTTGCTCATCTGTACCCAAGGTCTTCACAACTAAATCTCTGCATCCTTGGTAAAAGTGATGAGATCTATTGACCTACAACAATATTAGATTGTTATTTACAGCTTCCACAAATAATAATTACAGAACTATGATGCAGAACATTGTATATATTTTTTGCACAAAATAAAAACAGTGAGAAAACTGTATCTTTCAGAATTGCATGTCTGTTACTTCTTACTGACATCATGGTGAAACTAGGATTATATTATATTAATGCTTTCATATAAGTTCATTCAATTTTACTATTGTTTCACTGAATTGTTGAATTTTTAAGGTGAATTATATAAAAATAACTATCTTCCGTAATTCATAATCAAACTGTAAATCTTACTTGAAATTCAAATAAATCAAATGCATTGTGTCGTGGTGGCCTAGTGATTAAAAGACCAGCCTCTCAAGTATGACCTGGTGTTTAAGTCTGAAATCGCCAACCCGCATTGAGCAAGCGTGGTGATTACGCTCAATCCTTCTCTGTATGAGAGGAGACCTGTGCCCAGTAGTGGGACGATTAAAAGGTCGATGATGAAGTGCATTATTGAAACTTACTTCAATAATATACCTATATATAGGTATCCTTGTTATACTGTTCTCGAAAACTACCTATCACAAAATGAAGTTTTAATTAAATACATACGTTTTAAATAAATACTTACTACTTGAGGTGCAACCCATTGCTCTATAACCGAAAGAATGCTTTCCGTTTCTATTTGTCGTAACCCGATAGAAACATTATTTGTTTGTTTCGAAATAAGTCGAGTAAGGAAGATATTAAAGTCCGTTGTGAAAAATGCGTGGGTCATCGGTCAAAATGATAACCGTAAGAATCCTAAATGCGTAGCCATAGTTGCAAAATAATATAATAGCACACAAAAATACTGTCCTACCAACTTATCTGTGAAATGGAGAAAATGGGAACTACGGCCGCCATGTTGAAATGTCATTCGATTGTCAGTGTCTACTACATTCGGGTGTTCTGTGTTTTCTGTTGCGATATTTCTAGATTTTCAGCGTTTAATATGCCGAAAGCGATTAAAAGTGATGCGCGAAGCATCATTCTTAAGGTCAAAGCCTTTTTTGAAGAAGAAGCTCGGGCGGAGGCTCCAATTATTCCATTTAATCAAGTATACAAACGAATTACGGCAGCTACAGGTTAGTGTTGACTACTTTCGTTTTGTAAATTACCCGATATTTTGTTTCATTGATTACTTTTTAACGTAACTGTAACTTAAAAAATATAAAAGCTGAGTGATTCAACTACCTATAGTTCTCGTCACGTAAAAAGAACGCTGGAATAATCTGAGGGGCTCTCCCGCATAGGTACCTACGTTTGGCTTAGCCTAAATTCTCTCCACTCCACGCCTTCCAGAGTTCTTCTTACGTGACGCGATTTGTACGCAAGCCGCAAAAAAAATAATTACTCATACTTACATTTAATATTTTAACTACAGTAGGTATGTAAATACTTAATTAATTTTGTCTATATTTCAGGTGTGAGTCAAGGGCTAATTTCAAAAATAGTTAAAGAAGGGCATGCTGCAGAAGAAGCTGGTACAAAAATTCGGACCCCAGGCAAGGAGAGGAATCGTCAGTGGGTTTATTCATGTTGATGATTTTGACATGGGAATTATCCGGAGGAAAGTACATGAATTTTACTCTAATAAAAACGAGTTACCGACTGTTAAGAAGCTCTTAGAGGTCTGAAAAACAGAAATAAATTACACGGGACAAAGAGAAAGTCTACGAAAGCTGCTCCACAAAATAGGTTTTCGTTTTAAAAAGTCGCAGTCTAATCGTAAAATGCTCATGGAGCGCAATGAAGTATCAGCTTGGAGAGCAAAATACTTGCATGCTGTAGAAAAAAATTATAAATCTCCACAGCCTCGGCCACTAATTTATTTAGATGAAACCTATATACATTCATCGCATACATCAGGTAAATGCTGGCAAGGTGAGGGTGTAGATGGAGTGTTAGAGCCTGTATCAAAAGGGCAAAGATATATTATTGTTCATGCGAGAGAAATACCGGATTTGTCCAAAATGCTCTTCTAGTTTTTAAGTCTAACACAAAAAGTGGGTTATTGAAAAACTTGTGCCTAATTTACAAGAGCCATCAATAATAGTAATGGATAATGCACCTTATTACCGTATTTGTGTAAATAAAATACCAAATACTAATTCTATAAAGAAAGATATGCAATTATGGTTGACACAAAATAAAATTCACTACGGAGAGGAGTTGACGAAACCTCAACTGTTAGAAATAATTAAGAGAAATAAACCAGAACCTGTGTATGAAATTGAAAAAATATTAGAAGAAAATGGACACAAATGCTTGTACTTACCTCCCTATCATTGTGATCTCAATCCCATAGAATTAATATGGAGCTCGATGAAAAGAATAGTTGCTAATGTAAATATTGACCACAAAAATTCTGAGATTCCCCGCCTAGGTCAAGAAGCTTTTAAAAGTATAAAGGTTAGTGAGTGGGCTCAGCATTGTAATCATGTTCTCAAGTTACAAGCAGAATATTTGAAGCATGATGTGTACTTGGATAAACCGTTCATTATAGAAGTGGTAAGTGATTGGGAAACTGAAAGTGACAGTGATAATGATGACATGGACATAAGCGGCGTATGGCCTAACAGCCAGGATGAAGTTGGGCGTGCAAGTTCATCAAAAGATCATAATTATTGTAAACCGGGATTCTAATAAATTATTGTTAAGCAAACTTTTTTTTTTTAACCCCTCACATCGTTAAGGGAGGCCCGTGCCCCAGCAGTAGGGACGTAGGTATATGGGTTGATGATGATGATGAAACTTTTGTTTTATTCTATCTATTAACTAGGTCATGTAATACAGGACACATCTTGAGTGTCTAGATATTTGAGTTTTGTTTAAATAGAGATGCTAGTAGCTAGTACTAAACTATGGGTTTTTTGTATCAACTTATCAAGCTTGTAACTGCTGAATCCATCTAAGTAGATACTTATGCAAAAGTTTGTAAGTGGGGTACCTACATTATATCAATTGAATGCCAGAGAAAAAGCTAATGTATGTATCTACCTACATTAATTTTCTTATTTTTGAAGACTATTTAGTACTTATATTAGTATATTATTATTATAAAACAATGTTAGGTATTGTTTAAAATAATAAAATTATGTTTATATGTTTACCTAGTTTCTTATCTGACATACCCAATCATGGGTAAATTTTATTAATTTGCAACACTATAGCGACGGTGTCGCTACCACTCAGTTCACAGATAAGTTGGTAGGACTGTACAACATAATATTGCAAATTCAAAGCCGGAAGGGAATGATATTTGACGTTTGATGTCACGTTGCCACGAGTTTTACTTTGTTGCCTGTATAATAAAAAAGTATAATTGATCGATTATAAAATCGAACCGTTGATCTACTTGTTTTAAGATGTTTTTGTTAATAAGTAAATAATAGATAATATAATTAAGTCCTTATATTAAAAGATTTTCTAAACTAAATCTGTAGAAATATACTGATTCATTTTAAATTTTATTTTTATTTTTGTAATAATTTGATTTATCGATTATAACTTATTAATGATTCGCATTTCATCTGGTAACATTGTTGAATAGTGAATGTAAAGTCAGTATTATTTCATTAAATATTTATTATTCTTTATTATTCTCCTTTTTTATTCCTTAGAAAACAGAATAAGTAATAAATGATTGAAAATAAAAAAATAAATGAAAATTATTGATATTTGTCAATAATTTCTTTTTGGTCTCCTGCACCTCTAGCTGTCCTTAGATAGCACACATTCATAAACTATGTAATAACCCATTCATATCATATTAATCGAGCACATAAACTCTGGATTGCTCCTGAGAAATTCCTATAGAATCCCGATGGTAAAGTTTCTTTTTTGGTAAAAAAGTTTTTATTTACACTTTTTAGTTGTAGAAAATACTGGTAAGCTTAATTCGGTAAGACTGGACGCTGACCCTAATATTTTTGGATAAAAGTTAGGCAGAAAATGAGTTACGTAAAGCAAATATACTATAGTAGATTTAATTCACCCATACTTTTGGTTAGAACCCAAACTTCTAAAAAAATTACTGGTTTAAACTGAAGGTATGTCCTTTTATATATAAAAAAATAATTATCGTAATTGGTTAGCGTGACTGCATTGACATGCAAATAAGACATAAACGGTTGTTTTCTCATGGATACCATTGCCTAGACCAAAACTACCTAGAACTAAATCAAAATGAGTTGCAATCACATGGGAAGAACTACCAAAATTCGTTCAACTAGAACACACATCCAAATCGAAAAATCAGAGGTAACAAATAAAAAAAAGAAAACAGTCGAATTGAGAATCTCCTCATTTGTTTTGAAGTCTGTTAATAATCACTTAGTACCTATCCTACCTGCCGCCAAACAAATTTAAATCTGCTGATGAATTGACTCACATCGATAAGAGTAGGTATATGATGTTGACATCCGGCAAAAATTAATTACATTAAATTCCACAGCACTATCAGCCAAATGAAATCGAGCATTTCTACTCCAATTCGATGAAATGCCCAAATTAATTTAAGTGCTTAAGCTTTTAAGGCGAAGTATTGGTATGTTCATATTAGTATACCTATTTTTTTTTTTTTTGTTTTGAAACTGTCGTCAACACCAGTGACAAAAGAAAGAATTAAATTAACTTTAATTAACGACCCAATTGGCGCAGTGGCTTAGTGATAACTGCTGCGCTGCGTGTTGTGGGTTTGATGCCACCAGGGAATGAGGAGATCCGTAGAAGAACGAGAGTAAGCGACATAGCCCGAAGAATTGCAACACTCAAGTGGCAATGGCCTGGACACATTACACGTAGGACCGATGCCCGATGGGGCCGACGGGCTCTCGAGTGGCGACCACGCACCGGAAGACGTAGCGTGGGTAGGCCCCCAATAAGGTGGACCGACGACCTGGTGAAGGTCGCGGGAAACCGCTGGATGCGGGAGGCGCAGGACCGGTCGTCGTGGAGAACCTAGGGGAGGCCTATGTCCAGCAATGATGAGGGAACCAATAGTCGTATGACCTACAGCTAGCTTGTTTTGTTTAGCTGTTTGTGTATATGAATTTAAGTGTGTGTGTGTGCACCAATAATACAGGAGAAATTCCAAGTGTGGGGTAACGTTTATAAAAAAAAAAAACATTTTATCGTATTATTATTTTTCCAATTACTTTACACTTATGCACTTTTCCATAGGGTAGGTGACTAAAAAAAAAATTAGTTCGTCAGTCAGATCTCCAAAAAATACTAGACACATATTTTTTTCTTTTTTCATATAAACAAAAAATGAAGACGACACAGTGCATTGAAGACTCGTGTGACGTCACTGCACGCTACACTTTTTAGCGAGCAGTGACGTCACCAGCCACTACTCCTGATCTTTGATGCCTTTTATATTTGTGAATTTTTATTGATTTGATAAAACAAAATATACGTATCCAATATTTTTCTATAATCTGAATGACGAACTAAATAGAATCATTTTTTTTTTACCCAGGAAACATCCCGATTCCTTATCCCTACGGGATAATGCTGCAATATTTGGCCACTAGAGTGCAGTACTAGAGCATACAGTAAATACATTTTTATGGCATTTTTTTATTAAGTTGTTAATATTAAAAAATGCCCATTTAATTAATTATTTTTACTGTCATAACTTCTCACCAAATCCTTTTTAGGGTTCCGTAGCCATAACATCGGCCGCCGGCAGAAGTTACCACCCACCAGACGAAGCCTTCCCGCCAAGCGATTTGTCGTGTTCCAGCATGATGTCTGGTGAAGCCGTTCGGAGGACGGGTCTGAGCAGTTATGTTGCGATGTCTGCCGGGTACAATACGCCTAATGTTGTTGTGTTAAGAGTTTGGTCGTGGAGGGTCTTCAGATCAGTCTCCCTTTGGCGCAGCATCGTTGGTCGTGATGTTAGGTTTAACATAGCATGACCTCGCTCAACTGCCATCTTCCTTCCCATTTGCTCAGTTTTTCTGAGTGAATAGGCTCTAGCGCGCTTTACCATCAACGATCGCATCACTGCTTACCATCAGGTGGGATTGTGGTCAAGCGCTAGTTTATAATTATTAAAAAAAAACGGAACCTTATAGATTCGTCATATCTGTCTGTTCGTCTATCCGTCTGTCCGTCCATATATCACAGCCATTTTTTTCCGAAACTATAAGAGCTGTAGTGTTGAAACTTGCTAGGTAGATGTACCCTGTGAACCGCATTAAGATTTTGATGCAAAAGTAATAAAAAAAAATATTGAGAGCTCTCCATACTTAGAACTGAAACTCAATTTTTTTTTTCATCAAACACATACGTGTGGGTCCACTGGGTATCTATGGATAGGTCTTTAATAATGATTTCAACGTGTTTAACATATTTTTTTTCCAAAACTACTACAAACTGTTGGGAGTTTGCGTGACAGAGGCTTCCAAAGTGAAAAAAAGTTGCCCCCCCCCCCCTCTAACTTCGAAAATAAGAAAATGAAATATCTAAGAAATAACATATGATATACATTACTGTAAAAACTACCAGCGAAAATTGTTTTGAACGAGATCTAGTAAGTAGTTTTTTTTAAACCATAAACCGCTTATTACCGCGTAATCTTTCATACAAATAAGTTAAATCCTTTAATTTCATAAATAAATGGTACGGAACCCTTTGTGCGTAAGTTAGACACGCACTTTTTTACGTGGGATTATGTGGGTACTGGAGTGTAGGGATGTGTATTTAGGGGTCTATATGTCTGTGTAACAAGTAGTATAACGAGGAAAACAAATAACATTTATTAGTATATTCAAAAACACAAACCTCAAATTTCTACTCTTCCTTCCTCTTGTTTGTGTTTGTTTTATACGTACCTGTACCGCGCGATTTCACTCGCGTAGGTTTTGATGTTTTTTTTTATATTCTCCGCCCCTATTTGCCACAGCGTGATGTTATATAGTCTAAAGCCTTCCTGGATTAATGGGCTATCCAACGCATAAAGAATTTTCCTAATCGGACCAGTAGTTCTTGAGATTAGCGCGTTCAAACAAACAAACTTTTCAGCTTTATATATTAATATAGAATCCATAATGTTAATAGTGTTTTTATCATTTTTCGGCTCAACCCTTCATCATCTTTGGTTGACTGGCAGAGAATGCCTATGGTATTAAGTTCGTCTTTGTACTCGTTTTTGTGTGCTATAAGATTTAAAAAAATGAATGGCATGATTTTTAGATCACCGTAACTCATAATAATCTTAAATAACAGGCCAAAACATTTTTATTTATACTAATACTATTATAAGCTGGTACCGTCTTGGCCCCTTTCCTTGACATTCAGGGGTTGGACCTAACAAGAAATAATATCATCAAAGGGCTTATAAGCCACATGTGGCTTTGAATCCTTACAAATATTATGGAAACTTTGGTAGAAATGATTTTCAAGAAAGTTCTTTCTTGTTTAAGAGCGATTGATGTTCACAAAGGGTTCGTAAAATAAGCTTGCGTGGGTCTTCAAAATTATTTATTCTATTCACACACTTAGTAACCAAGTGCGAAAATCTGTTGACAGGAAAATTTTTTTGTTACATTAAAATTATAATTTATAAGTGTATGTTTGGGGCATTATTACGCGTAAAGAAATTCCAATTGTTTGATGTTGTGTTTTACCCGAGATTCAAAAATTTGGTATTGTTTATTTGTAAATCGTAAAATGAAAACTTATGTTTGCTCTAATTTGCTCTTCTATTTTTCAGCGTGTTGTGTGTTAATAAACAGGTCCATACTTTTTTCACAAAACGATTTTTATTAAAGACGACAATGCAAATATTCCTGTCATAATGACAATCGCAATCATGAAAGCCTCATTATCATCAGGCCAAAAATACCTTCCATTTTTATATCCTCTACAATTTCCATATCAGAAATTTGAATTACGGCATTCTCTTTGATTTACGAGGATAGCTTAATAGTCCCATTTGGGCGCCAATTATTCCGAACAATTCATAAAATTGTAGTTGACTTGTCCATCATTATTCAAATCCATCTATTAGCATATTTATATTATCAGAAATCTAAGCTTTATCTATTTACAAAGACCATTGACATCGGGGACTCCGGTCTCGAGGGAAATCAAAGCATGTCATGTTGTGAACACAAGCAGACAATTTAAACATGTCAAGTGGATTTTTTGATCTTGGATTAGTTAGAATGTGTTTCGATTTTATAAGGTTTGTTGACTGTTCGGAAGTGCTTTCACAATATTTGTTTACGTGACTACATTAGTATGTTTGTAACAAACAAAACCTTTTCATTACTTGTATACATACAAAGTCAACTTCTTCCCTTAGTTGTAGGCAGAAGCTACAGAAAACCAAATGCGATCCTTGTATACTTTTTTTTTCTTCTTTTACGTTTATACATCAGAGGGGCAATTCTGATATTTTTATGAACGTTCATTCATCCTGATCTCAGGCTCATTCTCTTTGAGGAGTGGCTAGAGAGGCGCCATGGCGCCCTCACCTTCCGCCTGACGCAGGTCCTCACCGGACACGGTTGTTTTAGGAGGTTCCTGTTCCGTATTAGGCGGCAGGAAATACCATTGTGTGGATCGCCCTGAGGAAACGGTGGAGCATACGGTGGAGGTCTGCCCGGCTTGGGTAGAGCACCGCCGTGTCCTCGTAGCGGCGATCTCTCGCGTTCGACCCTGGTCCAGGTCATGGTCCGGAGCGAGGGTGCATGGCAGGCCGTTACCTCCTTCTGCTAAGCAGTGATGCTGGTAAAGGAATAGGCGGAGCGCGTGAGGCAACGGGAATCCCAGCGCACTCACGCCACTAGTCGCCGCAGGAGACGCCCTGGTCGGGAGGCGACACCAAACTCACAGCCACCGTAGGCGCGGACCTGCGGGCGGTGAGCAGTGGGCAACTCGCCGCCCAGTAAGGACCAGGCCGCGTCGACGGCGCGTCGTGTTCCACGCGCGCCTCAAAGAGATGTCAGCACATCGTGACGGGGTCCACGAAGATCGATGCCTCCTGGGTCAGGGTTGAGGGTTGGTTAAACAAGGAACCGTGGCCCTGGCCGTCCCACAGGCAAGCGAAGAAACACGGGCGGGTTTTAGTCAGTAAAATTCTGACACGCCCTTCCGCTCCGTCCAGAGTAGATATAAGTGATTTGATGATTTCCCATCCCAAAAAAAAGGCTTATTCTGCAAAAAAAATCCTCGAGTTAGTCTACATTTTGTCAAATCTTTGACACTGGTTTGCCGCCGAGAGCAGACTGCCGCTAGACCATTACCATTTTTTTTTTTAATGAGACGTTGCCTCTCTCTAGGAATTTCTCATGTGTATGTGTGTAACCGCACCCACAATACAGGAGAAAAATCAAGGGTGGGGCAAAACCTTCTTAAAAAAAAAATGAGTTGGTCTTCTTATCGTAAACTCACGCCGGCTGCGAGTGCTACAGACCTGATCTTTCTGAAGAACTTCGCCAATAAGGTCAATCAATACACAATATGTATAGAAAACCCTATCCGGTTATAAGGATAATAAAGGTTAGGTAAATACACATCCAAATAAAATATGTTTTTCTTTTTCTGCGAATTAATTTCAAATTCCCCAAAATTTGGTAATTTTTTAAAAGTGTCAACACCATTTTTGACGGTATTATTATGAGGAATGCGACCGCGTGCCACGTGCCCAGCCCCCCTTCACCCGCACATGTATTGCCTACCGCACATGTATTAAGTTACCTCTTTTGCGAAATAATATTTATTTTTTTAGGGGGATTTTTTTTAACTTCAGCCCGGCTTTGTAGGCATTAGGAGAATCAGTTATCGATAACTAACTATACCTTCACGGATCGGACAGGGTTTTCTTTACATATTGTATAGTTTTTCTAATTAAATAGTTTCATCATCTGCCTTGCCTTTTTCCAACTTTCATGATTCAGCTAAATACCATTATTTCACGTGGAGCGACTGACGTACCTTCAAAGCCCAGTTACTGGGTAATTTGATACAATTTGGAAAGACGGCTTAACGTGCTTTTCGAGGTACGAAGAAATGATGGTAACCCTTCCGCAGAGCAGCCACGGCAAGCGTAACTTAACCTCCTTCTTCAGCCTATGGTGATTCACACACGGCACCGCGTACCGCCGCGGAGGGCAGTGAAGCAGATCTCATGTCGCATTGACCTCTATTAAATCCGTAGTTGCTTAACAAACATACACTGCTCCACCGCGCGGCCGAACGGTAGTCTTGGTAGCCATCCGCAGCCGCGGACAGCTAACAAGACTACCGCCATCGCAAGACTACCGCCGACTTACCGGACCGGACAAACGGCTGCGGCGGCTTCATTTACGTTCATAATTATCAGGTCATACACGCACGCTGATTGCGTGTACTACCAACCTAAACTTTCAGAAGAAGATACCTAACCAATAAGATCATGTTTTATAGAATAGAATACTCTTTATTATGTACACTATATAGATTACAGAACATAAATAAAAATATTTTACAAATGGTGACACAATGGGCGGTCTTATCGCTAAGAGCGATCTTTTACAAACAACCTTTGGATGTAATTCTAAGGGATAGGATAAAGAAATAGTGTAGGTAGTCTACAGTGTACTATTTACATAGATTATACAATAAATATATATGTTAAGTGTATCATACTAGTTTAAATAAATTTATACATCTAACTAATAAATATCATACAAGAGCACATTAAATATAATAATATGTTTTTATAATTAGGTGTGTGCGTTTGTATGTTTGCCACTTCTTCTAGCTCAAATGGCTGAACCAATTTTAATAAAATTTGACACACTGCTGCTTTATAAACAGGATTAACACATAGGGTACCTATTTGGTAGCCAAATATGTGATCGTGATCGAGACTTAAAGGTACCTATGAATATATAAATTGCATGGAATCGATGTTATAAGAGATTTTATTAAAAAACACGTTCCATAGACTGTCATTCGATATAAAAATAAACTATCGCGGCTCCAACACAATGCTACATGCGGATTAATTTTAATGAAAATCTGAAATCTGCAGCTTCAGTTCCGCTCGTGTTTGCTTATCGATCGGTACTGATTCCAATTATTTAGAGATTTTATGTTTATGCTATCGGAAAGCACGTTAAGCCAACCGCAGAACTCAACTGTCATTTGGAGTGGAGAGCTTTGATAGTCGTCACGTGTAGTCAAAAGCCGTAAAATCTAACAGCCAGTGGCAAGGGGTATAGTGATATTCGTAAGCCATGATGAACTTTTCTAAGTTATATGTGCTCTCTAAGTATATCTTGGATACCAATGACTAATTAAAAGGTGAAGGAAAACATCTCGAGGAAACGTGGACTTTAAGTCTGAAATCGCCAACCCGCATTGAGCAAGACCTATGCCCAACAGTATTTTTTTTTTTATATAATTATAAACTAGCACTTGACCGCAATCCCGCCTGATGGTAAACAGTGATGCGATTGTTGATGGTAAAGCGCACTAGTTTATTAAGAACCTATTCACTCAGATTGAGCGAATAGGAAGGAAGACGGCAGTTGAGCGAGGTGATGCAATGTTAAACCCAACAACACGACCAACGATGCTGCGCCAAAGGGAGATTGATCTGAAGACCCTCCACGACCAAACTCCCAACACAACAACATTTGGCGCATCGTACCCGGCACACATCGCAACACAACTGCTCAGACCCGTCCTCCGTACGGCTTCACCAGACATCATGCCGGAACACGACAAATCGCTTGGCGGCAAGGCTTTGTCTGGTGGGTGGTAACTTCTGCCGGCGGCCGGTGTTATGGCCTACCACCGAGAAGTAGGACCAGTAGGACGATAAAACGTTGATGATGATGATGATCGTGTTATTAAATAATTGTGTTGTAGAAGTAAGATAGCATAGACCCACTATGTTTGATGTTCTAGCTTTAAAGTTACGCCAACATGAAAATACACCTTGACGGGATTTCACTATGTGGCATGATTAGTATGTAGTATGATTTTGGAAAAAGAAAATTGTTTCCCAAAGCATAAAGTGTATTTTGGTTTTCCATATTATTTTTAAACAAGGCTATTTTTATTTTCTGGTTGGAAAATCATCAAATGAACTCTCCCGCTTTTACTGACTAATAAAACCTACGCGTGTTTCTTCGCACGGTCAAGCCGTGCGCCAGGGCCACGGTTTCTTTTTTAAACAACACGCAACCCAGACTCAGGAGGCATCGGCATTCGTGGACCCCGTCATGATGTGCTGACACTCTGAGTCGCGCGTGAAACACGACGCGCCTTCGACTCGGGCCTGGTCCTTACCGGCCTGCCCACTGCCTACCGCAAGGCCATCTTTCAAATGTCATAATGATAGGTTTTGTAATTTCAAAAAAATTGCTTAGGGGAGGGAATTTTATAGTCTCTCCAGAGATGTGCCTTTACAGGCGTTACCGTTACAGGGGTGGTTTCGAAATTAGCCTTTTAAGAGGAACCGGGAGCACCCCTATGTCTGCATAGTGATCACCGGGGCGGTTTTAGTGAGGTAAAAATCCTACACTCCCCGACCTCGGTCCCTAGACATCGGGTTCCTATAGCAGGTTTCCACTCGTACAACAAAAAAAATGGTGTATATGCAGGATTGACAAATAGAATTTTTTTATCTTCGCATATTCCCACAGAATTGAAGCTTCGCCCAGAGTGGGAGAGGCCATTTGATGATTTCCTATCCTCAAAAAAAGGCATCTAGGTACTATGATGTTGACAAGGTTTATAACTTGTAATACTCCGGAACTTAAGCTGGCATTTGATACTTTATTTATTCACGTACAAAAGCCCTCTCGAGTATAAGAAAGGTACAAATGGATAACCTTAAATGCCAGGAGGCATACAAAAGCCTATATGTTCGCTCACACATTAAAGTACACTTTGAGAATATAAAAATTACCGTGAAGGAAAACATTGTGAGAAAACCTAGGCTTTTATGGTTTCAAATTATCTTGTTCTTCTTTGTATGAAAACAGGTTTTTTTGTGGATGGGAAATCATCAAATGTGAGGTCACTCCGAGCAGAACTTAAGGGCGTGTCAGACTTTTACTGACTTAAAACCTATCCATGTGCCTTCGCTTACCTGTGCGCCAGGTTCACGGTATCCCTTTTCAATAACCCACAGCCCTGGTAGGCATCCCTCTTGGTGTACCCCGTCATAATGTGCTGACATCTCTTTGAAGCGCTGCCGGGCGGCAAGCATTGGACATTTCACCATTCGGTGTAGCTGCAGTGACAAGCCTGAGCTTACGGCACACGCGCCTTGCCTCCTCTTATCCCAGTATCACTGCTTTGTAGAAGGAGTTGATGGTTTGTCATGCACTCTCGCTGTGGACCATGGTCTGGACCAGGACCGGACGAGCACAATCGAGCACTATCGACACTGGGCGCCGCCACGAGGACACGGCAGCGCGCCGTCTAAGCCGGGCGTATCTCTACCGCATGCTGCACCGTGACCTGAGGGCGATCGCCACAGTGATGACACCTTGGTTTGCTCCCGCCTTATCCGGAACAGTAATCTCCCGAAACTGCCCTGTCCGATGAGGACCTGCGTCAGGCGGAAAGTGAGGGCGCCGTGGTGCCTCTCTAGAAAGTCCTCAAAGACGATCACTACTGCCCAGTACTGGGTTGCGACACTCGTACTCTCCATGTCACCACAAGATCCCGCCGAAACTCTGTCCGCTGCACTGGGGTATAATGCAGCGCCACCACCCCGACCCACTGAGGAATCTCCGTAGACCGTTCCGACTTACCGTGAGCTATGTATGTGGCAACCGGTTCCGATTTACTGGAACCTCAGCTGGCCTGGCAAGCATGTCAAATCGATCGACCTCTGGTCTCCGGAGGGAATTGATGGCGCAGTATTTACAAACGCCATATGCGAACAATACGTCATACTGACGTCACGCGGATTCTAAATACATACAACTTCCCAATATCAATCGTTGGGCAAGTGCCCACCTGACATAGGTAACATCCGTCTGGTTGGAGGATCCTCCCTTTTTTACAGAGGATGAGTTACACCCTGTTCCTTATACCTCCACAACGTCTATTAACCTCAAGATTCAACTAATTTGATAATAAATTTCAGTTTACGCTACAACTTCAAGCTTATTTAAAACTTTATCAATAATGCTTGTCACTCTAAAATAAACTTTAGTACTATTAAAATGAAATCGATATTTGTTGAACTTGAATTAACAACAATCTGGAACATTTGAAATACACTTTACCTTAGTGATATTCTTCATCTTTTCATAATTTGGGTAAGTAATAAGCTTTAAGTTAAATTAGCCATTCCTTAGTGCCAAAACTTGATGAAAATTCGAGCTTCCATATTTTATTAAGTTCTGTTGGCGAGTAATCAAGCTTGGAAGTTTATGTCACGACATTTTGATTACTTTCCACCTCTTTTATCGTTATTTATTAACATATTTTAACTAGTTATTTAGTTTTGTTTACCTCGAAAGAAAGAAAGAAAAATTGTTTCTGAAAACTTGAACATTAATATTATGATTTTTTTTTTTATTTCCAAATAATTAGGGAAACATATCGCTAGAATTGGTTTTTTATTTTGTATACGAGCATTTTAAAGGGTACTGATGGCCGAGTCATCAGCAATCGGGGTCCGTGGATGCAGGATGTAGTACAAACACATACGCACACTCGCTTAAACGCGCTGAGCCATTTAAACGAAATAGCAAATTCTCGGTGGTAGGCCATAACATAGGCCGTCGGCAGAAGTTACCACCCACCAGATAAAGCCTTGCCGCCAAGCGATTTGTCGTGTTCCGGCATGATGTCTGATGAAGCCGTACGGAGGACGGGTCTGAGCAGTTGTGTTACGATATGTGCCGGGTACGATGCGCCTAATGTTGTTGTGTTGGAAGTTTGGTCGTGGAGGGTCTTCAGATCAATCTCCCTTTGGCGCAGTATCGTTGATCGTGTTGTTGGGTTTAACATTGCATCACCTTCTTTTTTTTTTCCGGGTTGGAAATCCTCATAGGATGCCCGCCGCCCTGGGGTGGCCACGGGGTAGTGGGGTGTAAAACTACCCCGTGCATCGCCTCAAAGGCGCGCGCTGACACTCGCGCGCGCCTTCGCCTCGGGGTCCATCAATAGGGGGGGCGGGGACTTCCCCATGTCCCTCGCCCCTGGACCTATTCATGGGGGGCGGAAGAGGGCGTTATCCGCCCTTCCTCGGCGCCCGGTGCGTCTTCTGCGGCCCGGGAAGGGAGTTGATATCTCCCTCTCCCGTTCCGCAGCTTTCTTCTGCGACATCACGTCCTCGCAGAAGGACACCACCACGTCCTACGACTCTGAGCTGCCGACCATCCTCCGCACTACTGCCGGCAGCGTCAGGTCGCCTCCTACTTCATTTGTGAGGACAGCGTCCGGCTCCCTGCCTAAGCGACGCAGGTACTTGCCGAAGCAGCCGTGCCCCGACAGTACCTGCGTCACCCTGAACGACAGGGAGCCGTGCCTCCTCCCGAGCCAGTCGTCGAGTACTGGCCGGATCGCCTCGACGGTAGCGAGGCCGGCGGTAGGGCGCATAAGCCTCTGCCGCCAGTCCGCCACCAGGACCTGACGGAGCTCCTCTCGGCGCAGCTCGATCTGCCGCTGCACCGGACTGGAGCCCCGTATCCACTCTTCCTCGCGCCATCGGTACAATGACGCGAGTACTTTCGCCTCTAGGTCCCAGGGCGGGGATCCGGCCAGGACGCAAGCCATCGCCATCGCCTTTTGCGGCTTGCGCAGAATGGCGAGTGTTCCGGCCGTCAGGTCCATCGCCCACACAGGGACCCCATACAGGGTCATGGACCGCACGATTCCTACGTACAACCGCCTACAGGTGGCGCTCGGGCCCCCCATGTTGGGAAGCAACGTTGACAGCGCGCCTGCTGCACCCATCAGCTTGGGCGCCAGCCGCCGGAAGTGGGGTCCGAATTCCCACCGGCTGTCGAGCACCAATCCCAGGTACTTTATGGTGAACTCGACAGCTATCCGGGCCCCACTGACCACGATATGTGATCCCGGCGTCGACGCACACCGGGGGCCATGGAAAACCATGGCCTCCGACTTGTCAAGGGCCACTTGTAGGCCCAGGCGCCGGATGCGGTTCACCACCTATGACACCGCAGCCGTGGCTATCAACGTTGCTTCCCTGTACGAGCTCCCCCGGGCAGTGACAAGCGTGTCGTCCGCATAACACGTCAAGTCGGCGCCGGACGGAGCTCGCCTCTCAGCACCCAGTCGTAGCCGATGTTCCACAGGAGCGGTCCCAAGACCGATCCTTGTGGAACACCGCACGACATTTGGTGCCGACCGGCACCGTCACGTCCCCGATAGATGACGCATCTGTCCTCCAGATAAGCCCCTACTATGCGGCGGAGGTAGGGAGGCACCCGATGGTATTTCAGGGCCTCCCTAATACAGCTCCAGGGTAGGGTGTTGAAGGCGTTGGAAATGTCTAAAGACACCGCCAACACTACCCCACCCCGGGACACTGTATCCTCCGCCAGGGCTCTCACGCGCATGATGGCGTCTATGGTGGGGCGCCCCTCCTTTCTGAGCAGGACCAGCTTCGCCTCCTTCTACACACTGGGAAACTGACCCTGCTCGAAGCATGCCGTGAAGAACCCCCTCAGCTGGGCTCTAGCTCCTTCAGAGCAAGGACGAGAGCTCGGCCAGGAACTCCATCGGGTCCGGGCGCTTTATTCTTGGCCCGGAGCCGCGACACGGCCGCTACCGTCTCTGCTTGCGTCACCACGGGGACATCGGTGCCCTCTTCTTCTGGAGAGTCTGTGGCTGAGGGTGAAACCATCGCCGGGGGAGCATGTCCCGCCCGCTCAGGGAAGAGGGTGGATACCACCGCCTCCAGCAGCTGGGGTTGCATACTTTGCACCAGTGGGGCGCCCAGGGACGCAACTTGCCCCGTAGCCAACGGTAGGGGCGCCCCCACTGGTCCCGATCTTGGGATAACATTGCATCACCTCGCTCAACTGCCATCTTCCTTCCTATTCGCTCAGTTTTGCTGTGTGAATAGGCTCTTAATAAACTAGCGCGCTTTACCATCAACGATCGCGTTACTGCTTACCATCAGGCGGGATTGCGGTCAGCGCTATTTTATAATTATTAAAAAAAAAAAGCAAGAGCAGGCATACATTTCCGCTGCGTGGTAGAAAGAGAGGGGATGTTACACCACACTGTGTACTCTCCCTCCGTCTTACGAGTTTATTATCAGGTCACTTGTCCTGTCGCGAGTTTGACATTTTAATTCATCCAAGAAAAGTGTACAACGCCGCTAAATATATTTTTAATTCAAAAAAGAAGACATAAAAATACAAGATTCGTTGAGTTGCGTGCGCATAAGTGACAACACCGGTATTATTATGAGCGAATAGCGATGCGACCACGTGCCGCGTGCCCTGCCGCCCGCCACCCGCGGAAGGGTTGCCTACCGCACATGTATTAAGTTACCTCTTTTTGCGAAATAATATTAATTTTTTTAGGGTTTTTTTTTAAGTTTAGCCCGGCTTTGTATCCATTAGTAGAATCACTTATTGATACCTAACAATACCTTTACGGATCGGACAGGGTTTTCTTTACATATTGTATAGGTTTTCAGTATCTGTCAACAACTCATACAATACCAACTGATGATACGTAATCCGGAATCCGATTATCAATAACACCGACATCCTCACGCTCTATTTCACTAAAGAGCCGATTAGAATTATTCGAAGCTGTCACGCCCCAATACGTAATCGTCTATTGTGATAATACAAAATGGTTTTTCGTACCTTAAAAGTAGTTAATTAGCCATTTTCATGACTAAATAGGTGACCTATTAAGGTGATGATTTGATGAATGTGTTCACCATTGTCGAACGTTTTGTCTTGCCTGGTGTTTTGGGTATACCCTTTAGTGCCATAATGGGCTGTCCAGAGGCGTGCTATGCTGTTAGTCATGTCATTGTAAGACTATATTGACTCATTGTATTGACTCACACCTAGTTCATTTGGCGTCCGGTGGTCGTTCCAAATTTATTAATATTTACGACTGTCATAAAATATTAATTTAAAAACCAGACAGTCACTAATGAAAATTAGTTAGGGTATTTCGTAAAGAATGTAAAATTTTTCGAAGTCGATGAACGAATTGCTTTCCCGCATTCGTCAGTTTTGACTTTTGAGACGAAGTCTAAAAAAGATCAAACTATAACTTTATTTTTTATTTCTATTCAAACTTACTTTTTTGTTGGAACGATTTTTTGTTTTTATATAAATTATAAGCTGAGACTTGACCGCAATTCCGTCTGATGGTAATCAGTGATTCAATCGTTAATGGTTAAGCGCGCTTGTTTAGCACTCCAGCCTTGAAGATACTTAAATTGTAGTCCGACGGAAATAACGCCGCTGGCAAACTGTTCCAGTCACTCGACGTACGCGGTATAAAAGAGGAGGCGAAAGGCTTATTAATGCAGCAATGCGTTTATTGCGCTTATTATTTAATGCAACGAAGTTCATTAATGCAGCTTGTTTGACTTATAGAAATCATCACATAAAGAAACAGCCTGCTCCATGCGACTCACCGTTTCTATCTATTTCTTTTTTTTTTTAATAATTATAAACTAGTGCTTGACTGCAATCCCGCCTGATGGTAAGCAGTGATGCAATCGTTGATGGCAAAGCGCACTAGTTTATTAAGCCTGTTCACTTAAAAAACTTAGGAATAGGAAGGATGGCGACAGTTGAGTGAGGTGATCCAATGTTAAACCTAAATTAAACCACCAATATAGGAAATCACAAAAGAACTGCAACCAAACCTAATTTTGCTAATAGCCAACCCAGACTCATGTCCGGGTAGTTATTCATACTCGGTCATAATCATTTAGGACCGTATAGGAACAACTAACTCAAACTGAACAATACCTTCACAAAGACTTTCGAAATAACAACTCTCATGACACTTGGTCGTGGAGAGAGAAACTATTATTATAGAGAGGGAAACTATTATAAACAGATAAGGTAATTAAATTCCCACATATTGTTGACCACGAGAAAGAAAACAGGGGTCGTTTATTTTCTGAAACTTAAAACAATTTTGTGAAATGTTATAAAACACTTAAACAATATTGTAAGAAAATAAACATACTGTATGTGTACTGTCGAGTTACAGGCTAATTTGTGCAAGGAACGGAAAAGCGGTGTAGGTATGTGTGTATAGTTGACTAGTATACTCCAAGACAAATGAATAACCAATGTCATAATTAAGAAAATGTTGGCTCGGTTGGCTCTCTAAATGGAATGAAACAACCTATAAAAGTTCAGTCTGATTGTACACAGAATTTACTGTTAAATAAATGGACAGTGTAGAAAAAAAGTATTTATTTAGTACAAAAAAATAAGCGCGTGAATGTGTTTTAACACCGCACTCAAGGAAATTAAATGAACATTTTTGTGTAAAAGTGTTACTAAAACCACTTTCACAAAATCATTGCTTTTTTTCCATTATTCACTTTCAATTTACTACTATGACAACGAAAATATGTTCTCTGAGAATAAAACTGCTGTCATTTCATATTTCAGAGGTATCTGAATCAATTTTCAATTATGTATTTTCCAAATATTAACGTATTCAATAAAGGGTTAAACAGAGTTCTATGTAATAAAGGGTGAGCCTTCAGCCTTTGCAGTGCTATTAAGAATTTGAATTATTACAGTGAATGTCACTGATTAAGTCAACTGACTAATTGTTAAATTTACATTTAGATTAGATCTATTTAGGATTGTGCGTGATAGAGATGATTGATGATGGCACATGCACAAATGCACCGCGTGACGATCACAACCAAAAAAGGATTGCCACAGCCGCCGCCATGACACGCACAACCTTTTTCGGTGTTCCCAGCTCTAAATTAAAACAAAAAGTACCAAAGAAATAAAATATTTGCCACATGATAAAAAAAAAACAACTACTACTGTTAAATAGCGTTGCAATAAATTACTTAATTATCACACGTCATAATACTTATTTCTGAGATTTCTGTTCCTACCTATCATTGGAGGCTGTGTGCTATTGTATTGATATCTATAATAGACAATATATATAAGTTGTTAGTGTATGTTATAGTTTGATTGTAATAATAGTTTATCAAATAAAATAACTATATTAAAATATTAAAATAAATAGTCGTAATCAGTTTCCTCACCGTTGGGAACTTCAGACCACTGTCTGGTGAAGTCTGTATCGTCCTTCTCCCCACCAGATCACGACTCTCGTGGTGAACGGGGAATGTGGCGATACAGGTCAGCGGATTGGGATGAGATGCGCCACTTCTTTGCGTCTTATCCTTGGCAGCTGGTCTGCTTCTCTTCTGACAATCCGTCAAGCTGTGCGGATGCTATAACCGATGTGGTGCGTCAAGCTATGGAGTATTTTATCCCCTTCAATGACGTGCCCGTCGGTGGCTCGGCTCGCTCATGGTTCAATGCCGATTGTATCCAAGCTGAACAGCGTAAGCACACGGCATTTCTCATCTGGGTTGACGCTCGTGACCGCGGAGCTCCGGATCTAAGCTCAAAGAAGAGAGCCCTTAACCGTGCTGCCAAGTCCTACAAAAAGGCGCTTAAGAAGGCTCGTTTTGACCGCATTATCCATATTGGCAACAAGTTATCTACTTTTTGGTCCCTTGCCAAATCGGTCGAAGTGAACTTCTGTCGGCCCACACTGCTTCCGCTGGTTAGGCCTGATGGAACACTGGCTCATACGGCGAGAGAGAAAGCAGGTCTCTTTGCATCTCTCTTTGTCAATAATTCGCGTCTTGATACCGGCAGTGCTACTCCACCTAATTTACCTCATTGTGGAGCTTCAATGCCTGAGGTTTGCATTAGGAACAAGGAGGTTCTTAGAGTACTGTGTCGTCTGGGCGTGAATAAGGCTAGTGGTCCAGATGGTATACCAGCAATTGTTCTTAAAGCATGTGTGCCCGAGTTGTCTCCTGTATTGACGCGGTTGTATCGCCTCTCATTTAGGAATGGTATAGTGCCCAAGTCCTGGAACCTTGCCAACGTGCAGCCCGTGCCCAAAAAGGGAATTCGTGCCGATCCTACCAACTATCGGCCGATTTCGATCACCTCCATACTTTGCAAAATTATGGAGCGTGTATTGAACTCGCGCCTCTTGGCATACCTGGAAGGTAACGATCTCCTCAGTGACCGACAGTACGGGTTTCGCCGCAATCGGTCAACTGGGGACCTACTAATGTATGCCACTCACTTGTGGGGCGAGGCCCTCGAGAGAAATGGGGAAGCGATTGCTGTCTCCCTTGATGTCTCGAAGGCCTTCGACCGGGTATAGCACGCTGGCCTTTTGAGTAAGCTTCCAGCGTACGGCATTTCCCCTAACCTGACTGGCTGGGTAAAAGACTTCCTGACTGAACGGTCCCGCCGAGCTGTTGTCGACGGATGCTCATCTGAGCCCATGTCAACTAATGCCGGTGTTCCTCAGGGATCTGTTTTCTCCACAACTCTGTTTCTGCTGCATATTAACGATCTGCTAATATAACGATCTGCCCGGTATCTATGGGTATGCAGATGACAGCACAGTTGTGGAGAGATGCCTGCCGGATGCTCGGGCTAGTAGGGAATGAATCCGATCCGAAAGAGAGGCCATGGTAGAGCGAACGAGTGTTGCACTACAGGCAGTCTCCGAATGGGGCAATGCCAATCTTGTAGCATTCAATGCCGCCAAAACACAGGCGTGTCTTTTCACCGCCAAAAGGAGCCCGTTCATCTTGGGTCCTACTTTTCGGAATGTATCCTTGGAGTGTACCGACCGCCTTCAGCTTTTGGGTGTTGAGATTTCCTAGAACCTAAACTTTGGGTGGTTCATTGAGTCCAAGGCCAAGTTGGCTGCCAGGAAACTTGGCGTTATCGCAAAGGTCCGGCAGTACTTTACACCAGGGCAGCTTCTAATGTTGTACAAAGCACAGGTGCGTTCGTGTGTGGAGTACTGCAGCCACATTTGGGCTGGTGCTGCTAAGTGTATCCTGGCCACTTTGGATTCGGTGGAGAGGCGTGCGAAGAGGCTGATTGGTGATCCTGATTTAACTCGAGTTGGTCTCCAAAGCCTAGAGCACAGGCGTAGAGTAGCCAGCCTTTCGGTGTTCTATAGGATACATTTGGGGAGTGTGCGAGGGAATTGCATGATTTAATTCCCCCATCTCCGTTCCACCATCGGACGACCCGCCGTACGGCGAGTTTCTACCCTTATGTTGTTAACACCACTACGATCCGGACGAAGCGTTTCGCCTCCTTCTTTTTACCGCGTACATTGAGGGACTGGAATAGTTTGCTAACGGCGGTGTTTCCGTCGTACTGCAATTTCAGTTTCTTCAAGGCTAGAGTGAATAGGCTCTTAATAAAGGACAAAAGGGACAAAAGGGAGGTCTTTGTACAGCAGTGGACCTCTAAAGACTTTCATCAATGACCGGTCTTGTGCTTCCTGTATCCATTGACTTCCGAAGAACTTCACCAGGTAATCGGTTCACTTTGTTGGGGGCCTCCTACGCTGAGTCTTCCGGTTCATGGCCGTGATTTATGAATTAGTTTGTTTTTATACAAAAAAAATATCATTTAGTTATGCTACTTCATTAAGCTTTTACTGTTCAGTTGGGTCAAGAGGTATTGTGTTAGCCAGTAACTGGGTCGTAAGAGAGCAGTCTCTCCATGTAAAATACTGGTATCCAGCTGCAACCGGTTAGACTGGAAGCCAACTAATCTAGTTTGAAGGTTAAGCAAATGTAATGTTTCTATCATCAAAATCGTGTTTCATTTCCTTATCATCTCAGAGTTAATCCCAGCAACCTTTTCCAGCTTTGGAGTGTGGGATCTGCTTTACCAGTCTAATTGCTGATTTTGGCTAAACTTCGTCATTTTCCGTGAAGCGACTGCCGTCTGACCTCCACAATCCGAAGGCGATATCGAAGCATTGCAGTTAGAGAAATTGTTGGACTTTTGAGGGCTCCAACAACTCGTAGCGACTGCCATTGGCAACTGGGATCAACGGCTTAACGTGCTTTCCGAGGCACGAACAGACCAGTGCAAATATTGCATACAAATATTTGCACTGCGCAATCGTCTTTAATGATGACTGTGTTTCCAATGTAACGTTTCCTACTGATTTATCATCGATACGTAATCATGTCTCATCATTATTTATCAAATAACTTTACTAAAATTGCCAATTGTAAGACCACAGCATTACCTACTTACTGAACCTGATATAAAACAAGGGTACTAAATATCGCCAGGGACCACTATCCCTTAGTAGAGTAACAAAATCTAATTAAAGGAGCCATTACTGGGGCTGTTTGGCACTAATTTTCAGTGTACTGGCTTGTTGGGCATTATAGATTTTAGGCACAGTTAATTGAATGGGTAGGATTCTTGACCCAACTGAACAGTAAAAGCTTAATGAAGTAGCATAACTAAATGATATTTTTTTTGTATAAAAACAAACTAATTCATAAATCACGGCCATGAACCGGAAGACTCAGCGTAGGAGGCCCCCAACAAAGTGAACCGATTACCTGGTGAAGTTCTTCGGAAGTCAATGGATACAGGAAGCACAAGACCGGTCATTGATGAAAGTCTTTAGAGGTCCACTGCTGTACAAAGACCTCCCTTTTGTCCAACAGTGACGAACAAGAATACACATACAGTTTTTTGACTTCAGAACGTGTTTCAGCCTTTTTTGACTATGGGAAATCATCAAATGAACTCTTCCTCTCTGGATGGAGCGGAAGGGCGTGTAAGACTTTTATTGATCAAAACCCATCCGAGTTCCTTCACTTGACTGTGCGCCAGGGGCCACAATATCTCTTTCGAAAAACCCACGACACAGTGCTTCAGCCTTGGCCGGTGGCGGGTAACGGAACCCCTTTGCCCACCACTTTCTTAGCCAAAGATGTTACGGTGCACAGGTCTGTGCACACACAATCCAAGCACAGAGACACGCTCTCCCTTCCCTCGCACAATCCAACATGGTTGAGAACAAATCAAGCGCTGTACCATCAGCAGGTTTAACGTGCTTTACAAGATACGGGAGTATTACACCGATATCTCCTAAACTGTGGATTAATATTTAGAAACTCTGGACATGCAATAACGCGTTGCCCTATCTAATATCGCACGTCCTCCGTGGCGCAGCGGTCAACACGTTTGTCTGCGTTAACATGAGGCCCCGGGTTCGATCCCCGGCCAGTTCATGATGGAAAAACGATCTTTTCCTGATTGGCCTGGGTCTTGGATGTTTATTTATATTTGTATCTATTACAAATATAGTATCGTTGAGTTAGTATCCCATAACAGTCTCGAACTTACTTTGGGGCTAGCTCAATCTGTGTGATTCAACCGTATAAAAAAAAAAAAAAGACGTGTGGCACTCGGGGACTGCCGCGGTAAAGCTATTGCATAGCATTTTGTATCAATTTATGCAATTATAATTATTTATTTATTTTATTTATGCAGTATTTTTTTTCTTTGATATTAATTCAAGTTACACTTTTTGAGCGTGGTGACCGGTAAGAAAACAAATTTTTCTTTTATTAAATAAATAAAAAGTTAATATTATTTAAAATATTTTTATTATTTTACAATACATGTGGGTTTTATTACCTTACAGTAGCTGTTGGTTATTCAGAAATATTTATCATTGAAACTATAGGTTTATGATAACTGAAATAAGAAACATAAGTTTGCGACTTAATATCCTCTAAATACCTAGAAAATACCGCGTCAATGGTGGTCCCATATTTTGTTGTGGACTTTTGTGGATCATTATTCATTTTCAAATTCAATGTTTTTGATAGAAAAGTTGTCCACCGCTCTGATTTTTTATCAGCGAAGTTAATGTTGAAATCGCCAGCCAAGATAAGTGGAAATTTATTACCATTTGTTTCAAGTATTTTCGAGCCACTCGAGTTACTCCAGTAAAGTGCGATGAATAAAATGCTCTACCTCGTCCAATTTTGGATTCGGAGAAATGTAAATTGCTACCATAACTATTTGTAGGCCATTTCTAAGTTTGCATAAGCACGCACAAATATCTCCAACAACTGAGCGCCTAACATTAACATCGCTAACGTGTGCAATATTTATTTCAATATTCGAAGTCATAATATTAGTAATATCATTTTTATTTTGGTAAATAGCTACCCCACCTTTTGAAACAGTATCTCGTTTGAACTGAACAATACAATTAAAATTAGGTATTTCAATTGGATTATCATGCGTCATGCAAGTTTCGGTAAGAAGTAACACATTTGTTTGTCTCGTAACTGAATCTTGTAAATCGTATTTATGACTATTTAGACTGGCAGTTGAAAGTCATTATTGAAATGCCATTTCTATTACTAATGAAATCTAATACACTTTGAGCAATCGTCTGAACACTATTTAAAGACAGTCTTTTGAATTCTTGCAACAATTGAAAAAACGGTCGCGTGAGCACTTTTTACTCTATAAAATCACGCGCTTTTATTTAGTAAACAACACTATAAATAATTTAAAAGTCCAATGAAAAATTAGCATGACATTCATCTTAGCTTTTCCGTTAAAAAAAAAAAGCTATTTTATAAAAACACTACTAAATTAATTTGAATAAAAGTACTTAATAATTAATTATATGAAAAGTTTTTAAGGTAGCCATGACAACGTCGATGACGTCTATGACATATCTCTATAGAAGACCTATTTCAGAGAGAAAATTAATCGCAAGTTTAGCACATCGCGACTATCAGTAACATGGCAAGTGTGTAGGACTGAGTTCGCGCCCTGCAATATGCATGCTCTTTTTGAAAATCTATAAATTGTTTTCAAAAGATGTAGTCGCACGCACACAAACATACCGTGCCGAAGACTGCCGAACTGAAACGACGTTAGACGATGGGGAGCGTGAGGTTTTTTCGTTACGGAATTTCTGGATTCGGTCCCCGCGCTCAAGACCCGCGATAGAAGCTATGCAATAGCTTAAAAAATATAGAAAATCAAAACTGGGTCGCCACGATCGGCCGTAACATTTACCAAGAGTTATTTTTTTTTTTGTGCAATGTAGATGTATGCGCTGCTGAAAGGGTCTTCACGCCTCAGATGTTAGCTTGAATAGTACGGCCACTGTTAGTCAAAGGTGATGGTTTATTGAGTACCTATATTTAACTACAAATACAAATATTAATTGGCACAAAAATTTTTTTTTTTCCTTTTTTGTATACATTAATACTGCATTATAAACTCCAACGCGAAAGCCGCGGATGCAACCGGGATTAACGCTGTGATAATGATGATGACAATAGGTACAATAGGTTTGTAATTACTAAGTAACTGATGTTAAATTGAATGTACTGCTTATACAGTATGTTAAGAAAACCCTGTCCGACACATAAGGATAATAAAGGTTAGGTAAACACATGACCAAATATAATATAAAATTTTACGTAATCATCATAGTACCAATACAAATGAATTTTGAAATAATCTTTTTTTCCCGCGAATTAATTTTAACTTCCCCGAAATTTAGTAATTTTTAAAAAAGTGACAACACCGGTATTATTATGAGCGAATAGCGATGCGACCACGTGCCGCATGCCCTGCCGCCCACCGCCCGCGGAAGGGTGATTAACGCACATTTATTAAGTTACCTCTTTTTGCGAAATAATATTTATGTTTTTAGGGAGATTTTTTTTTAAGGTTAGCCCGGTTTTGTATCCATTAGTAGAATCAGTTATCAAAAAAAAATCTCCCTAAAAACATAAATATTATTTCGCAAAAAGAGGTAACTTAATAAATGTGCGTTAATCACCCTTCCGCGGGCGGTGGGCGGCAGGGCATGCGGCACGTGGTCGCATCGCTATTCGCTCATAATAATACCGGTGTTGTCACTTTTTTAAAAATTACTAAATTTCGGGGAAGTTAAAATTAATTCGCGGGAAAAAAAGATTATTTCAAAATTCATTTGTATTGGTACTATGATGATTACGTAAAATTTTATATTATATTTGGTCATGTGTTTACCTAACCTTTATTATCCTTATGTGTCGGACAGGGTTTTCTTAACATACTGTATAAGCAGTACATTCAATTTAACATCAGTTACTTAGTAATTACAAACCTATTGTACCTATTGTCATCATCATTATCACAGCGTTAATCCCGGTTGCATCCGCGGCTTTCGCGTTGGAGTTTATAATGCAGTATTAATGTATACAAAAAAGGAAAAAAAAAAATTTTTGTGCCAATTAATATTTGTATTTGTAGTTAAATATAGGTACTCAATAAACCATCACCTTTGACTAACAGTGGCCGTACTATTCAAGCTAACATCTGAGGCGTGAAGACCCTTTCAGCAGCGCATACATCTACATTGCACAAAAAAAAAAATAACTCTTGGTAAATGTTACGGCCGATCGTGGCGACCCAGTTTTGATTTTCTATATTTTTTAAGCTATTGCATAGCTTCTATCGCGGGTCTTGAGCGCGGGGACCGAATCCAGAAATTCCGTAACGAAAAAACCTCACGCTCCCCATCGTCTAACGTCGTTTCAGTTCGGCAGTCTTCGGCACGGTATGTTTGTGTGCGTGCGACTACATCTTTTGAAAACAATTTATAGATTTTCAAAAAGAGCATGCATATTGCAGGGCGCGAACTCAGTCCTACACACTTGCCATGTTACTGATAGTCGCGATGTGCTAAACTTGCGATTAATTTTCTCTCTGAAATAGGTCTTCTATAGAGATATGTCATAGACGTCATCGACGTTGTCATGGCTACCTTAAAAACTTTTCATATAATTAATTATTAAGTACTTTTATTCAAATTAATTTAGTAGTGTTTTTATAAAATAGCTTTTTTTTTTAACGGAAAAGCTAAGATGAATGTCATGCTAATTTTTCATTGGACTTTTAAATTATTTATAGTGTTGTTTACTAAATAAAAGCGCGTGATTTTATAGAGTAAAAAGTGCTCACGCGACCGTTTTTTCAATTGTTGCAAGAATTCAAAAGACTGTCTTTAAATAGTGTTCAGACGATTGCTCAAAGTGTATTAGATTTCATTAGTAATAGAAATGGCATTTCAATAATGACTTTCAACTGCCAGTCTAAATAGTCATAAATACGATTTACAAGATTCAGTTACGAGACAAACAAATGTGTTACTTCTTACCGAAACTTGCATGACGCATGATAATCCAATTGAAATACCTAATTTTAATTGTATTGTTCAGTTCAAACGAGATACTGTTTCAAAAGGTGGGGTAGCTATTTACCAAAATAAAAATGATATTACTAATATTATGACTTCGAATATTGAAATAAATATTGCACACGTTAGCGATGTTAATGTTAGGCGCTCAGTTGTTGGAGATATTTGTGCGTGCTTATGCAAACTTAGAAATGGCCTACAAATAGTTATGGTAGCAATTTACATTTCTCCGAATCCAAAATTGGACGAGGTAGAGCATTTTATTCATCGCACTTTACTGGAGTAACTCGAGTGGCTCGAAAATACTTGAAACAAATGGTAATAAATTTCCACTTATCTTGGCTGGCGATTTCAACATTAACTTCGCTGATAAAAAATCAGAGCGGTGGACAACTTTTCTATCAAAAACATTGAATTTGAAAATGAATAATGATCCACAAAAGTCCACAACAAAATATGGGACCACCATTGACGCGGTATTTTCTAGGTATTTAGAGGATATTAAGTCGCAAACTTATGTTTCTTATTTCAGTTATCATAAACCTATAGTTTCAATGATAAATATTTCTGAATAACCAACAGCTACTGTAAGGTAATAAAACCCACATGTATTGTAAAATAATAAAAATATTTTAAATAATATTAACTTTTTATTTATTTAATAAAAGAAAAATTTGTTTTCTTACCGGTCACCACGCTCAAAAAGTGTAACTTGAATTAATATCAAAGAAAAAAAATACTGCATAAATAAAATAAATAAATAATTATAATTGCATAAATTGATACAAAATGCTATGCAATAGCTTTACCGCGGCAGTCCCCGAGTGCCACACGTCTTTTTTTTTTTTTTATACGGTTGAATCACACAGATTGAGCTAGCCCCAAAGTAAGTTCGAGACTGTTATGGGATACTAACTCAACGATACTATATTTGTAATAGATACAAATATAAATAAACATCCAAGACCCAGGCCAATCAGGAAAAGATCGTTTTTCCATCATGAACTGGCCGGGGATCGAACCCGGGGCCTCATGTTAACGCAGACAAACGTGTTGACCGCTGCGCCACGGAGGACGTGCGATATTAGATAGGGCAACGCGTTATTGCATGTCCAGAGTTTCTAAATATTAATCCACAGTTTAGGAGATATCGGTGTAATACTCCCGTATCTTGTAAAGCACGTTAAACCTGCTGATGGTACAGCGCTTGATTTGTTCTCAACCATGTTGGATTGTGCGAGGGAAGGGAGAGCGTGTCTCTGTGCTTGGATTGTGTGTGCACAGACCTGTGCACCGTAACATCTTTGGCTAAGAAAGTGGTGGGCAAAGGGGTTCCGTTACCCGCCACCGGCCAAGGCTGAAGCACTGTGTCGTGGGTTTTTCGAAAGAGATATTGTGGCCCCTGGCGCACAGTCAAGTGAAGGAACTCGGATGGGTTTTGATCAATAAAAGTCTTACACGCCCTTCCGCTCCATCCAGAGAGGAAGAGTTCATTTGATGATTTCCCATAGTCAAAAAAGGCTGAAACACGTTCTGAAGTCAAAAAACTGTATGTGTATTCTTGTTCGTCACTGTTGGACAAAAGGGAGGTCTTTGTACAGCAGTGGACCTCTAAAGACTTTCATCAATGACCGGTCTTGTGCTTCCTGTATCCATTGACTTCCGAAGAACTTCACCAGGTAATCGGTTCACTTTGTTGGGGGCCTCCTACGCTGAGTCTTCCGGTTCATGGCCGTGATTTATGAATTAGTTTGTTTTTATACAAAAAAAATATCATTTAGTTATGCTACTTCATTAAGCTTTTACTGTTCAGTTGGGTCAAGAATCCTACCCATTCAATTAACTGTGCCTAAAATCTATAATGCCCAACAAGCCAGTACACTGAAAATTAGTGCCAAACAGCCCCAGTAATGGCTCCTTTAATTAGATTTTGTTACTCTACTAAGGGATAGTGGTCCCTGGCGATATTTAGTACCCTTGTTTTATATCAGGTTCAGTAAGTAGGTAATGCTGTGGTCTTACAATTGGCAATTTTAGTAAAGTTATTTGATAAATAATGATGAGACATGATTACGTATCGATGATAAATCAGTAGGAAACGTTACATTGGAAACACAGTCATCATTAAAGACGATTGCGCAGTGCAAATATTTGTATGCAATATTTGCACTGGTCTGTTCGTGCCTCGGAAAGCACGTTAAGCCGTTGATCCCAGTTGCCAATGGCAGTCGCTACGAGTTGTTGGAGCCCTCAAAAGTCCAACAATTTCTCTAACTGCAATGCTTCGATATCGCCTTCGGATTGTGGAGGTCAGACGGCAGTCGCTTCACGGAAAATGACGAAGTTTAGCCAAAATCAGCAATTAGACTGGTAAAGCAGATCCCACACTCCAAAGCTGGAAAAGGTTGCTGGGATTAACTCTGAGATGATAAGGAAATGAAACACGATTTTGATGATAGAAACATTACATTTGCTTAACCTTCAAACTAGATTAGTTGGCTTCCAGTCTAACCGGTTGCAGCTGGATACCAGTATTTTACATGGAGAGACTGCTCTCTTACGACCCAGTTACTGGCTAACACAATACCTCTTGACAAGATTGGTTATGAGACTTTCGGGATTCTGACGCCCCTAACGATTTACATAATGAAACTCGAAAGTATGGCTTCATCCGATTGCATCACTGCTTACCATGAGGCATGAGGCAGGGATTGAGATCAAGCACTAGTTTATAATTATTAAAAAAAGAAAGCCGTGACTGAAAAGTACTAAGTCGTAAGTTCAAACCTCACCACGCGATTTGTTTTTTGTTAATTTTTTCATCACCACTGCTCTCAAAATGGTGAAGGAAAACATCGTGAGACATGTCCTAGAGGCAAAACTTCGAGGTCATGTGACATCTACCAACCCACACTGGGCCCACGTGGTAGAATGCTATCGACTCACTCTCATCGAGGGGGGGGAGGGGGGCTGTGTCCCATCAATGGTAATTTTATAGACTGATTTTGCTAATGGTATAGATGATATGATAATCTGAGACTTGATTTCGTAACGATATATTAACAAGGCGAAATCATTGATTTGAAAATAAAGTCGTCTTCGATTTTAAAACTACCTATTTAATTTTAAATACTATATTGACAGCATATTTCTACACTTGATTACCACAAGAAAAACGCGCGTCACTTTGCGAGATAAAAAGACTGCTCCTAAGTTGCATCAGAACACAGACTTAACGTAATTTTACATCGAGACACATAAAAATACATGAAGTAAGCTCTCGATTCCAATTGTCTAGTCGCCCACAGATTACTTAAATAAACAGGAGACCGCGAAATAGAATTGTCGTAGCTAGCAAGTAAATTGCATTCTGTTGAAGACGTAGTAATAGCAAATGGGGTCTTGCAAGGAGTTGATGCAATTCTGCAGATTACTCTGTATTGAAGCTTCATTATACTGAAAGTTTTTGCTTGTACCGAATTGCAAATAATAAGGGTTTAAATTTTCTTAATCGCACGGCGGGTTGACTAAATTTTGAACATAAGTTAAATGATACATACAGATTCAGTGCAATTCACGAAGACGGGGTACGTCTTCGTGAATTGCACTGAATCTTTTTGACCCAACCAACCGTTGGTTTTGGAAACCAACTTTTGGTTGAGGGTTCAATTTGCCCATGACTAGGGAGGAGAGAGGGGAGGGCCCCTGATTAGTCTATTTATTATAATATGCGTATTCATAGCTAATTAACATTTACCAATAACATTCAAACATTGACGAAAGCTTGCACACAGTAATTAGTAACGGTTAGGAGAAATAGTGGGGCGCATCTTCATGAATTGCACTATCTAAACTAAATTCCTTAATTTAAAAGTAAATTATACCTTCCCCTACTTTTGCATTCATAGCATATCTTCTACTTTATTACAGTAGAAAATGAGTTATTATTTTAAATACATACACGCTCTTTTAAAGTTCATCGGTTTCTAAATTACGACTTAGCTTTGACATACATATATCGGGACTCTGGGATCTCGAACCTTTGTAAGGGGCCAAAGTCAACTCACAGAGGCCCGTTATACATAATGGAAAGGGACAAAAGTTAACAATTAACTCTGTCCGCAATATGCAAGGTATCAGAACGTGGTTTAAAAAAAATGTTGGCAGGGTGTTTAAAGTACTAATTCATCTTTCGACTTACAGACAAAAGAATTGAGAATTTGAGATCTAAATGGGTGCCAAGTTCTGTATATAATCCTGAAATATATGTATCTATAACAATGTGTAACTTTTATGTAAAGTAAATTTAAAACATAATTTCATCTTTATTTCCGCTACAATTAAGTTCGATATTTATAAATGACTTTTTTTAATTTGAATAGTCTTTTTAAAATAGAATTATTAACACACAGCAAATAACTTATGTTCTATTGAATCTCATAATTTGTCCTGACTAGTTTCGTACTTGCAGATTAAATATTTAGAAAAATGGAACCTTACATCATCATCATCATTATCTCAGCGTTAATCCCAGTTGCATCCGTCGCTTTTCAGCTTTGGAGTCTGGGGTCCGCTTCAGTCTAACTGATGATTGTGGCTATGCTTCGATATTTTCCGTGAAGCGACTGCCGTCTGACCTCCACAACCCGAAGGTGCTATCTAAGCATTGCAGTTAAATCAATTGTTAGACTTTTGAGGGCTCCGACAACCCATAACGACTGCCACTAGATGTTCGTATGATACCGGGACCAACGACTTAAGGTGCTTTCCGAGGCACGACCAGACTAGTGCAAATATTATATTCATGCATACAAATATTTGAACTGTGCGGGGATAGAACCCGCGTCTCCTTGCGCAACGGCCGCGTTCACTACCGCTACGCTACGGAGGCTGTCGTGGACCCTTACAATATATAACAATAACATAAAGTAAGTCGATTGGCCTAATATAAAGGGTCTTTCGATAAGGACGGGTCGATGTTAAAATTTAATAAAACAAGATGTGTGTGAGATATTAACGAAATGTAGTTATTATTGAAAAGGTCCATTTATGCCATTACGGATGGAATATAACATCGTTCAAATGTCCGCCGTGGCTTCGTATGGTGGCACGAATCGAAAAGGTCCAATTTTTAATGACTCTGCTGCATAGATCCGGCTGAATCTGCATCTGAATCTGCTTCGTTCACACCCAATGATGCGTCATCTCATTATTGTACATATTAGTGTTGATTAGATTGATGCTATTTGTTATCTTTTCAGTCTGGAAGTAAAATGCTTTAGTAGTACAATTACAAAGACTTCATTCTTATGAGAGAGTCTTTCTTTGTAAATCTTGAAAGGAACTTTGTACAACAGCCTAGATAGTGGGGATTTTTTGTTCCTCAAGTACTTCAACGTTTTTGGTGAAATAAAAAATTACTTGAAGAAAAAGGTTAGTTCTTTTAGAGATATTTTATTATTGCTGTCAGTCTACATTATACAACAGCTAGGCAAAGGCTCGATCCTGGGCTAAAGTGAACCACCGGTTTTGTCCAGCTAGTCTCTTTATCTTGTATTGGATCTGCGACGACTAACTGTGTCAAGGCTCCACGTGAAGGTTATTTTGGTCCACAGCTCATTAAGCATACGACAAACGTCGCCAATCCAATAGGGGAGTTGACTAATAAAAACTAATTAGTCCGTCAGTCAGATTTCCAAAAATACTAGACACGTATTTTTTTTCTTTCTTCATATAAACAAAAAATGAAGATGACATAGTACGTTGAAAACTCGTGTGACGTCACTGCACGCTACACTTTTTAGCTAGCAGTGACGTCACCAGCCACCACTCCTGATCTTTGATGCCTTTTATATTTGTCAGTTTTTATTGATTTGATAAAACAAAATATACGTATCCAATATTTTTCTATAATCTGAATGACGGACTAAATAGAACCTTTTTTTTTGCCTGGGAGACATCAGTATTCCACTTCAGCTTAGCGGCTTTTTAGCAACGTCAGTAATTTGCATTTTGGAGCACAGTTTGGTATTGCAAATATTGTTCGAAGTAACGACCGAATAGCATTTCAATACACATTGTTCAATGAAAATCCTGTCGAGAATTCTCTATATACCTACCAAGTGTTTTTCCTTTTCATAACAGAGACAAAAGACGTCATTTGTAACAACGGGCTATCCGAACTTAGATTTCCGATAAAGCCTCTTCTGAATCGAAAACCGTTGACCCGATGAGTAAATTGGCACTTTATAGACAGATGATAAAGGTGAAATATTTATGGCCAATTTTGCGATGTCAGCGTGGCCAGACGTTGAAATGTTTGGCTTATAAGTAAATTGAGTTTGTATTGCGAAGCTTTAACCCTTTTACGTAGTTTGGGACAGCATAATAAGATAATTTTATGAGGTATCTTGTAGAGATAGGAAAGGCAAAGGGGTTGTTTTTTGTCACCAATTTAAAGCCGCTCATTTGGTTGGTATACAAAGTTATTTTCCTTTATACTAAACTTGAATACAATTTTTTTTTTTTATTAATTATAAACTAGCGCTTGACCGCAATCCCGCCTGATGGTAAGCAGTGATGCGATCGTTGATGGTAAAGCGCACTAGTTTATTAAGAGTGAATAGGTCACTCAGAAAAACTGAGCGAATAGGAAGGAAGACGGCAGTTGAGCGAGGTGATGCAATGTTAAACCCAACAACACGAACAACGATGCTGCGCCAAAGGGAGATTGATCTGAAGATCCTCCACGACCAAACTCCCAACACAACAACATTAGGCGCATCGTACCCGGCACACATCGCAACACAACTGCTCAGACCCGTCCTCCGTACGGCTTCACCAGACATCATGCCGGAATACGACAAATCGCTTGGCGGCAAGGCTTTGTCTGGTGGGTGTCTTCTGCCGGCGGCCGATGTTATTGTTCAGAATAAGAAACTGAATCGATTCCAATCATTTTTACACCATGCCATGTTTTTTTTCCCAAATAAAATAAAAAAAAAGGCGTGTGGCACTCGGAGACTGCCGCGGTAAAGCTATTGCATAGCCTTTTTTTTTATCAACTATAACTTGCAATTATAATTATTTATTTATTTTATTTATACAGTAATTTTTCCTTTGTTTTTTTTTCTTTGATATCAATTCAAGTTTTCTTTCTGTTTTGTAATTTATTTATTTTTTACCAGCAACGTCATCAAAAGAGTGCGAAAAATGGTGACGATTAAGCGACTAAACTATATTCAATGTTTTCTGTTCGACTTTGATAAAGAGATAGAAAGAAGCTAAGCAATAGCTTAAAAATGACGTCATGTTCGTTATCACACCCATGTCAGAATGTCATGAAATATGATGTCGGCCATCTTGGATTTCAAAAATGAAATCATTTTCGTGATCAGCACCCTGAGTTTTGGCGGGAGAGTCAAGCTGAGTGTCACGCTCGTTTTTCATTGGACTTTTAAAATTATTTATAGTGTTGTTTACTAAATAAAAGTGGGTGATTTATGTAGTAAAAAGTGCATTTAGTAAATAGTTCATAAAGAACAGTGAAATATCGCTGCATAGTGGCCACATCATGACTTTGTCCCAAACCTCACTCGTAAGACGGGTCACGCGGCCGTCTTTTTCGACATGAATAATTCATAATTACGTGGCATTGGCTAAATGCACAAACCGTGCGAAGCCAAAAAATAAAGAAATAAAGAAAAAGCCCATGAAATCTATTATATTATCACTCGAGTCAGTAAGCATGTAAAATGTGAAAACTAACATAGAACGATCCGTGTGAGAACTAAACGATCACTATTACACAACAACACTGATACCTTTGAGAAAGCGGACTTCCTCTACAATAGGGCAATTCCTCCGTAAGGTCTGTCTATGCTATTACTTATAATCTCTGTCATTGTGTGCTATTTCGGTGCAATCGCAAGACCGGCCGGGCACTGAGGGGCAGGCAAGACAGCTATAGTATCCTTATGACTCCACCAACTGGTATTTCGTTGACTCGGAAACGGCGCACAGGGAGCACCACGAAATATACTCAAAGACTCCGAGGTTCTTTTTTAATATATCCCACTGTTTTGTCGTGGTGGCCTAGTGGTTAAAACACCAGCCTCTCAAGTATGAGTGCGCGGGTTCGATTCCAGGTCAGGCAAGTACCAATGTAACTTTTCTAAAGTTATATGTACTTTCTAAGCATATCTTGGACACCAATGACTGAAGGCGAAGGAAAACATCTTGAGGAAACCTGGGCTTTATAAGTCTGAAATCGCCAACCCGCATTGAGCAAGCGTGGTGATTACGCTCAATCCTTCTCTGTATGAGAGGAGATCTGTGCCCAGCAGTGGGACGATAAAAAGGTTGTTGATGATGAACGGCGTCGGTGTCGAATTATTTGTTATCAATTTAATATTTTCGAGCTGATCTTTAGTAACATAATCACTTCTGATTGCGTTAATATCTGACCGTAGAATTAATAAACCCTTCATCAACTTCTTTACGTACGTTCTACGTAGTCACAGCAAACTGGTGGCAATTTGTGAAGGTCATATGCCACAAAAACTGGGATTGTTCGGGATCCGTGATTTTAAACACCGTAATCGTATATTTTAGGTCTTTCTGCTTTTTGTTCTTACGCCTCGATACATGTTTTTGTCTTGTCTTCGTAGAAACAAACAATAACTTTTTTGCCTCATCAATGTCTTCCTCAGAAAAAGCCGACGAGCATATTTTTATTAAACTTTCGTTGTTTCGTTTCGGAGATAACAATATTACAACTCGTACACTTAAATGTACTCGTATTAACATTGTTCACCGACATCTTTCTGTAATATTTTATTTAATAAAAACTTCAACTTCAACTCTTAATCTGGTCCCTGTGGATAGATACCACAATTTTGCCAATAACACGTGTAACAAATTATAGAAATTCTTTAAAAAAATATTTCACAATAATGGCGGATATCGCCGATAACAGTTGAAAAAACGGTCGCGTGAGCACTTTTTACTCTATAAAATCACGCGCTTTTATTTAGTAAACAACACTATAAATAATTTAAAAGTCCAATGAAACATTAGCATGACATTCATCTTAGCTTTTCCGTTAAAAAAAAGCTATTTTATAAAAACACTACTAAATTAATTTGAATAAAAGTACTTAATAATTAATTATATAAAAAGTTTTTAAGGTAGCCATGACAACGTCGATGACGTCTATGACATATCTCTATAGAAGACCTATTTCAGAGAGAAAATTAATCGCAAGTTTAGCACATCGCGACTATCAGTAACATGGCATGCATATTGCAGGGCGCGAACGGGGTTCGCGCCCTGCAATATGCATGCTCTTTTTGAAAATCTATAAATTGTTTTCAAAAGATGTAGTCGCACGCACACAAACATACCGTGCCGAAGACTGCCGAACTGAAACGACGTTAGACGATGTACGGCCTTCAAGCCACACCTCCGTGCCCGTCGGAGTGGGGAGCGTGAGGTTTTTTCGTTACGGAATTTCTGGATTCGGTCCCCGCGCTCAAGGCCCGCGATAGAAGCTATGCAATAGCTTAAAAATATTGCAGTGTACTTACCGAGCGCACAATACAGTTCACAGCAGGACAGAACTCCCCGCCCCTTTGTGCAGGGGTTGAATACATTCTAAGTAAAATAAACATGTTTTAAGTAAATTATACTATATTTTATTTTATTACTTATGGCTGAATTTAGGAGTAAAGTACATAATAATAATTAATATCTACCCACACTTGACCGTTACGACAGTCCAAAGCTTGGAAGTGTCATTAAAAATGTTATCTCGAGTTAATTACAAACAAACAGAAATTATTATCAATAAACGCAAGACGACGCCGCGCCGCTGTAGGCGCGGACGGACGAGCGGCGCGTTGACCATACTTTTGTTGGGACAATCAGGTAAGATAACAAGCTCATTACTTTGATATTTCATTATATCTTTTCGAAATTTTGTACATAGAATCTTTTCTTAAAAATACTGGACACAATTTTCATACAGTTAACGAAATTACCTTTTGGAGGGGTTAACTTAAAATCTATTCTATTTTCTAGTAAATCATGATGTTGTGAAGCACATTTTAATGGACTAAAGAAACAATTCATTTTCCTTTAATTTAACTTCAGTTCACTTTTGTATTTTGAGTATAACCTCTATGTTCTACGAGTTTTGTTTTCGCCGTTAATTCTTCAATTAGATTATTATGCGTGAGCTGGCCATCGTCAAGGGTAATTTCAACTAGCCCACCTCTCTCGAAAAGTTTCCTATGTCTCCTGATCTGCCGAGAACATCTGTGTAAGATCCATCCAGAACCCGAGAGTTTTGGACCGACGCCGTCTGAGTGTAACTATGTTCTATTAATCAATTCAAGTATGGAGGGGTAGTGTGAGTAGAATCTGGAGGCAAGAAATAACAACAGTCCGTTGCGTCCAACCAAATATCGTAGATAAAAATAGTGAGAATCTTCGCCATGACATCAACTACCCGTCTTATTTATGTTACTAAATATTTAGTTTTAACGTATTTTTATCTATGCTTTTCTACATGTGTATATATTTTTAACAACCTGACTTTCTTTTATCGCGAGCGCTGCTGTTTTGTATAAGTTCCTGAGTTCCACTCCCGGATCGGATAATGTGTTTCTGGATGTTTCCATCAGGAACTTCCTAGTAGTAGCCCAGATACTGGTTTTGTATCGGGTTTATGGCAATATTGACTGACGAAGTATGGGTGTACTTGTACCAAAACTGCTTCACTTTTGGGTATATAGGCGTATTTGCCACTGAGTATCGGAAGACTGAGCGTAATGCGATTGGCACACGTGACCGCGTCCCGCCGCGGAGAGCGGATTTCATAGCGATTCACGCGCCTGTATAATTTTCGGCCTGCACCCACGATGATCCGCGCGGTTATGCGACACCCCGAGTGTGAGGCGCTGCACCAACGTCCGGATGGCAAAGCGGAGGGATGGTGGCAGCGAGAGTACCGCTCGACCACGGGGTCGGGCGGTGTATGTGTGTTAGGCATCTACAGATTTAATAGGGGTCAATGCGACATGAGATCCACTTCTCCGCCTACCAAGGCGGTCCGCGGTGCCGTATGTTAAGCGCCTTAGTAGGCCTCTAACATGTTGGACCCACGACTTTATTAAGCCGCAGGAACGCAGTAAGTACAAGATGCACGAAACCGGCTGAAGTGAAGGTACTTGGGGAAGGCCGATCTCCAGCAGTGGACAACTTTCGGCTGAAATGATGATGATGAATATTATATGCAACAGAATCTTTCTGGTAGATAACTGTATCAGGTTTCTTTTTCTAGAATTTCTCAATAGTAGCTCAGAGTCTGCGTCTGAGCTTGGTTTAAAGCAATTCTTTCTTCTCCTATTATATTGGACTCAAACATAATTAGCGTAACGAAGGTATGCTAGTATGCACGGTACCACGGTGGTACGCATTGCATTGAGATTTTTATCAGCCAAGATTTGCCTTAAACGCGACACCATCCTCTTCTGTTGGGGTTTAATCTGTTCGGTCTAACGCAAGGGCGTCATGCCGCGTGTTCTCTGCGTCTTTGCGGGTTAAACTGCGGCGCGTAGCTAGTGTATAATATTACTCCCAACAGAATCATACTGGTAGATACTGTTGCTTATTGGACCTAAAAACATTCTCCAAAATATAAAACTCAGTGTATTCGAAATCAGTCGCTAAATGAAAGAAAACAGCTTCAAAGTACTATCCAATTTCACAAAATTCAAATCCGACATGATACCATATGTATCAACTCCATATCAAATTATTTACCTTCCATACAGAAACAGATTTATACAATATTTTTCTAGCGTGATTCCTATCTTACGCGAGCAATGTTTGCATGATATTTTTTCCATTTATAGCCTTACTAGCTTCTACTCGCGGATTCGTGCAAATTTGGGGTTGAATTTGCGTTGGGGTGACACGGTTCCTCTTTCCTGATTTATAACACAGAAAAAATCTCGAAACAGAATTTTATTTTAATAAGATACTGTATACCATATTATATATATCTTCTTATCTAAAGAGGCTACGTACTGATTTTATGCTGCCTATGTTGAAAACTGCGAAAATTCTCATGAAAAATTCCACCCCGACTTTTAAGGGTTTGGGATGTATTTAAGAAAAAATAATGAGGCACGATTTTTTTTGTTAATCACAAATAGTCTTCTTGTTCCTCAGCCTATAAAGGTCTACTTTAGGACAAAGACCTCCCCAAGGCTTTTCACAATGACCAATCTAGTGCTGCAAGCATCCATCGGTTTCCCGCGACCTTCACCAGGTCATCGGTCCACCTTGTTGGGGGCCTCCCTACGCTGCTCATAAATAGTCTGCACAGCAATTTTGAGCTTTCTAACTAGAAAATTTTGGAATGCTCTATACAAACTTCCACCCCCATTTTAGAGAAGTGGGGGTTTAGGAAGTGACGAAAGTAGTCTGTATACATATATCACTATCGCCACTTAAAAAATCACGTCAATTCGTTGCTCCGTTTTACCGTGAAAAACGGTCAAACAAACAGATACATACACTTTCCCATTTATAATATTAATATGGATTTACTCGAGGAGAGTTTCTAGACTTTCGGAAAGAAACATATATATTTAATTTGGGACATAAATCATGAAAACAAATTGGACCCGTGGGTGGGGTTCAAAAAGGCTTTCTAGGTTTATCTGAGTCTATATTCCTTTTTTGAAACTGTCACTAAATTGTAATTTAGTATACAGATGAGGACGACGGGTTTGGGGCGGCGGCTGTGTGGTCGACTGCTGGGCTGCATATTGCAGTGACGATTCCCGCTCGGAAAAAATATTTGTATAACCTACAGGAAGATATTGTATTTATTTATCGATTATTCTACCTACTCATAATTTTATAACCCAGAATAGAATCGAAAAATTCGCATAAGTACTATTTTTCTCTACACTTTTGGATCAGCAAGTGTCATAAAAGTCATCTTACAATAATCGTATATTCTTTGCGTAATAATCTCTTAACGTAAATGTCCCTTGACTGTTTATTTATCTAAACTTTATTATACAGCAAAAACATCTTTTTTTCATCTCAGCCTATATAGGTCCACTGCTGGCCAAAATCCTCCCCCAAGGCTTACCATGATGACCGGTCTTGTGCTGCCCGCATTCATCGGCTTCCCGCGACCTTCACCAGGTCTTCGCTCCACTTTGTTAGGGGCCTACGCTGCGTCTTCCAATACGTAGCTGCCACTCCAGAACCTTACCGCCCCAGCGGCCATCGGTTCTACCAAAACATACATGAATTGAGATACATTCAACAGTACAAAATATACAAAGGACGGCTAAAGGAATATACTGTGTGGTTGTGGTAAATAATTAAAGCTGTTTTAATTATAATCACAGGTTTATTACTATTCAACAACGTGGACAAAAAAAGGAACGGGAAGAGACGACATCTACAGAGGTGCCACACGCGACTAAAAATAAAACTAATTTGGTTGCGTTCCTATTCACAATAACAACTGCTTAATCGCTAATTCATCTCTTCCAGGTAACCTGACTGTTTTGAGTATCTCAGGCGTCAATAAAATATATCAGAATTTTATTTATTTATTTAATTTATACTGCGCTGAAAGATTATGGTAAAAGCGTAATTGATTTCGAAGTGAGTTTGCTGGTACTTTCGGCTTTACACAATTTCGTCGTAAAATATTTTGTAGCCCTCCGCTCACGGGAAGGGATGCTGAGTTTCACTCGTTTATTGTCTTTGTTGTCGTTCTTTTATTTTATGTTTGGCTATATCCTTTTAAAGAAGTCGTATGTTTTTCAAGTGTATATTTTCTGTATTGAAGATTGGAAGATAAGCCTTGAGCTATTTCGCATAAAAAGCGGCTGCACGCAGCAGTTGCCGCTGGCTTTCATAATGAATACTGAAAACTTTGTAAATAATCATTTTATTGTGAGAAATTGTGCCGTAGCTTTAATTAATGGTCTCAAAACGGTGAAGGAAACCATCGCGGGGAAACTGGGTTAGCCTAGAACAAAAAAAATCGAAAACCAAGACGTACTGCTTTTGCGTGGTGGATTAGCCCACTCCTTCTTACCGACGGAAAGCCCAAGTCCCATAATGGAAATATTAAATACTGATTTTACCTATACAGGGTGTATCTGACATCATAACGCAAACTTCGCGGAAAGGTTAGACCGCATGCCACTAATAAAATTATGATAGTCATTTATGTCCTTAATGAGCGGTTACCGAAATCATAGTGTTTAAAAAAAAGTATCGGCTCTGCCTTTGAACGTTGCAAGCGTGCCGCCGCGCGTGTTTGTAGGTATGACGATGACCCCTGATGTGAACTCTATGAAATCAGCTGATAGGATAGTTTATCGCAGTTTTAAAAATTAATTAATTTTTACTTTAAAATCTTATTGGGTTATAAAAGTAAGGCAATTATGAACGGTCGATAGTGAAAAAACTGCATTTTTTATCAGGAAAAAGCCAACGAATAATACCACCACTGGGGCGTTCAGAATCATGTACTGGATCCATGGTACTCGTTTGTGCGTCGATGTATGCTACACCCTTTATAAAACTGAACAAATTCTCCATTCACCATGTTTATTTTTTCTATCTATGAATCAAAATCAAAAGTCATTTATTCAAGAAAATCCCCCAAAATGCCCATCCTCCGCCACTTCCTAGTGCTTTTGCTGGGAAGAAGAAGTGGTGGAACGAATTCTCCAGCAACACAGCTTCTGTTCATGTAAAGCAACCAACATAACAACACAGTAAATTAAATTATGTACCATAGGTATGCCAGCTAGCCACGTCAGTAAACCAGCAAAGCCACAAAAAAGAAAACCAAATCATTAATAACAAAGCCGGCTTAACATCTATGCCAGCACGACACTTTGTAACCCCGTATATACAAAACTATTTAAAACGTGAATTCTTTAAATTGAGTCTATACTGTTTTAATTTACAGTTTCATCTAAAACAACCTGTACCTACATATTAGCTGTTTACATGACTTGTCAAATTCAAAGTAAAAAAAAATTGAACAATTTCTCGAATCGCATTCACAGCACAATTGACATCCGTTACTCCAGCCCCCTCACAGGTACCTAATAGAATCATTCTACCTAAATTAATATTTAAGATATAATTAGCTACAGTCAAAGTTCCCAGCCTTAATAAATTTAGTTAATAAAAGTCGTTTAGTGTGTATTAGCTGCAGTGACGTTACCCCAGCTTCCACATTCAAAGCAGGCAAATCGGTGAGGTCAGGTCTAATATATATATTGTATAATGTACTGAAAAATAAGCCATAATAGATGCTCAAAAAAGTAAAAGATGTAGTTTCAATAGGTAGAGACACCTACTAAAAATTAAGCTTATTTTACACAACCCGATTTACCCCTGTAACATACCTGTGAAGGCCTTTCGAGCCCCTGAAGATGTAACGTGCCGTGTACAAAAGGCTTAGGTAATGGTTCTTTTCTACCACTTTGATATGAAATATACTTACCTAAACACGACATAAGATCGCTTTAATAATAGAATACTGTGTAATTTACGTTAATAATAAATAAGGCTTGTCTTCAAGGTCCTTGTGTAACTACGTAGATCTCTACGCACTTATCAGAATGTCGCAGTTCAAACCTAGTTAGTTAACACGTTGAGGATAAAGATGAATTTTTCATGTTTATTACTGAATCTGATCCCCTCAGGTATTTTTGTAGGTGAAATATTCATGACGGAATTTCATAAAGGTATAAAAATGGGATTATTATTTCTTACGGGGAGTTTATTTTGGGAGCAGAGAGACGGTTGGTGGGTAGCTATATAAATTTAACTAAATTTATTGACAATCCAGGTCATGCCTCGGAAAGCACGTTAAGCCGTTGGTCCCGGTTGCCATACGAACATCTAATGACAGTGGTTACGGGTTGTTGGAGCCCTCAAAAGTCCTACAATTGGTCTAACTGAAATGCTTCGATATCGCCTTCGGGTTGTGGAAGTCAGACGGCTGTCACTTCATGGAAAATATCGAAGTCTAGCCATAACGAGCAGTTAGACTGGTAAAGCGGACCCTAGACTCCAAAGTTGAAAAGCTTCGGATACGACTAGGATTAACGCCGAGATGAAGAAGCATGACGATCCAGGTAGATAATACTGCATCTACATCTCTGGCTAACCGTTCAGGATAAACGGGCGTGATGTTATGTTATAATTTCAATTAAAAATGCTTTAAATGATAGATAATATCACTTTTGACCTTCTTTTTCTAGTAATTTTCGAATCGATGGAAAACTTTCAGAATGTAATTACGACAGTTTTGAAATAAAAATATGGACAAGTGTATTAAAAGGAAGGAAAATTAATTAAAGGGAATTAAAAATTAATCCGCGAAGAATATTGTATGAAGCGCGTTAGACCGAATTTATGGCCACAAGCTCCAAAAGGTTTTTAAACATACCTAAATTAAAAAAATATATATTTCAGTATCATTATATGACCCCTATCTATTTCCTATATTTATTTAGACCATAATTTAAACGTATTGAATTATATAATTATGTAAATTGGTTAAGCAAATATTACATAGTTGGTGGGAGTGAAAATAATCAGTAACCTAATTATAATTTAGTTTATGCCATCGTTACATTTTTAGTTTAGTATCATATCAAATAAAAATATTTACATTAAACATCACTGCGATGGTAACCGTATGTTAGTATTGGCATAATATGTCAGCGGATACAGCGCTTTATATTTATAGTACGTGGCGCTGTAAATCATAACTTGCGGTATTTTTTAGTATTTGGTACGAATTATTTATTTGATTTAGGGAAATCTGGACAATTTTAATACATTGCTAAGAATATAAAATAACGATCATTAAAATAAACTGAAATTTTATCGGTTTGTATTATGTGCAAAAATTATGATATTTTTTTTTTTTATAATTATAAACTAGCGCTTGACCGCAATCCTGCCTTAAGGTAAGCAGTGATGCGATCGTTGACGGTAAAGCGCGCTAGTTTATTAAGAGCCTATTCACTCAGAAAAATTGAGCGAATAGGAAGGAAGACGGCAGTTCAGCGAGGTGATGCAATGTTAAACCCAACAACACGACCAACGATGCTGCGCCAAAGGGAGATAGATCTGAAGACCCTCCACGACCAAACTCCCAACACAACAACATTAGGCTCATCGTACCCGGCACACATCGCAACATAACTACTCAGAGCCGTCCTCCGTACGGCTTCACCAGACATCATGCCGGAACACGACAAATCGCTTGGCGGCAAGGCTTTGTCTGGTGGGTGGTAACTTCTGCCGGCGACCGATGTTATGGCCTACCACCGAGAAAAAATAAAATAGCTAGTTTTCTATTTATTTAGCAGTTTGTTGCCTAGCAACTCTTCAATTAATAAAACATGGATCATTAAAATAAACACACCAACCACAGAAAAACAAAAATATGCAGATGATACATAGTATAATAAGCCTATAATGTTTCTTGGGACACAGGCCTATGATCTACCACGCGAGCCCAGTGCATTATGATAGATATCACATGCCTTCGAAGTTTTGACTCTAGGAAATGCTGGTTTCCTCATAATAATTTCATGCACCGTTTTGGTGCATGAAATTATTATTGGTGATTAAATAATTGACAGAAGGTAAAGTGCCTGATGGGGTTCGAACCTACGACTTACAAAGTCTTGCCCGATACCACTAGGCTACCGCAGATCTCCGACCTCAGTTTTTATGCAGATGGTAATTCGAACTTGTGAAAAAATAAATTTAAGAAAAGAAGCAACTTTTATTTGACAACATCAGATTCCGATAAACCTAGCTTCTTGAATTTCTTAAGATTTGAGTACCATTAGTGGTGGGCTAATAGGAAAGTGTGACTTGTAGGTCATGAATTCGAACCTAAGCAGACACATTAGTTTGTGTTAATAATTTCATCATCACTGCTCATAAAAAAGTTCAAAAAATATATTCTACTGTTACGCGTTTGGCTTTCGCACTTAATTCTTTAAGTGGACAATTGGATGTGGGCCATGGGGGCTGCTGGTGGTTACTCCAAACAACCTACCTCCCTCCAGAAGCCTATCAAGTCTCCTAGCTTGTAAAGAACATCTTTGTAAGAGCTTGGTGTCCTGAGGATTTCAGTTATAATCTGGATAACGCGGGACCCCTGTACTCTTAAAGAGCACATGCTAAAAGAAACATGACAAAGACTCTATTGCCGACATCAGCCGAACCGCACTGAGGCCGCGTTTATGCAACATAGAATAATTCGCAAGAAGCCAATAGAAACATCACAACGGTAATCCTTATATTTGTACATTTTTATTTTATTTCTTTTGGGCATATTCTATATTTATGTATGTATATTTATTTGTGCTTATTTTATATATAATCAGGTATATACAATATGTAAAGAAAACCCCGTCCGACCCATAAGGAAAATAAAGGTAACACATGACCAAATAAAATATGAAATTTTACATAATCATCAAAGTAATCATAGTAACAATCCTAATGAATTTTCCGCGAATTAATTCCAACTTCCTCAAATTTTGGTAATTCTAAAAAAAGGACAACACCTTTCTACGGTATTATTATGAGCGATGTATTGCCTACCGCACATGTATTAAGTTTCCTCCTTTTGCGAAATACACACATCACAGCGTGATGTTATATAGTCTAAAACCTTTCTGGATTAATGAGCTATCCAACGCAAAAATAATTTTTCTAATCGGTCCAGTACTTCCTAAGATTAGCGCGACCAAACAAACAAACAAACAAACTCTTCAGCTTTATATATTAGTATAGATTTTTCATACCATGCTCCTCGTGCCTCTGTATACCTACGGCATTAAGTCCGCATATATTTCTTCAAGTACATACATATCAACGTACCAACAAGAAATAACCGAAGCAAGTACATAACAAAACACAAACACACGCCATAACCGATCAGACCAAATTCTGAACTCTTCTAACATCGTTCCAACGTTCCCATACACTTCTTCATTTATTTCACAAATACAAACAGGATTAAAAGAAACTTCTCTGCCATACCCTCGAGACTCATAAAGCTGTCTTGTTCTATAGACTCAGAAACCACAAGAATTATTTCGTACACTTTAGAGAATTGAAACTGAAATGAATTTCTTGTGAATTGTGAAATTACTGAATTCACAATGTTATTTTTTGTATATGCGAACTCCGAAACACGTGTACAGTATTTTGAAGTATAAAATTCTGAGCTTGTTATCTTACCTGGTTGCGCCAAATAAAAATATGGCCATCACACCGCTCGCCCGCCCGTGAATACAGCGGTGCCGCGCAGGGACCCTGTCTCACTGTGCGCCTTGTACTATGATCTAACGTCAACCGAGTTGTGCGTTCGCTAACCACACTGCAACAATTTCTAAATTTATTTGGGAAAAAATATAACATGGTGTAAAAATAATTGGAATCGATTCAGTTGCTTATTCTGAATAAACTATTATTTTCAGGTTTCGTATATAGAACAAGTAACGTTGTATATAATATTGAAGTCAAAAGCACTTTTAAGTTGCTGTAATCTATCAAAAATGCTTTTGACTGGAAACTCTCGACCATACTGCTTTTAAATTGAAATTATTGTCAAAACTATGGTTGAAAAAGTAATTATAACTGACCAATATCATTAAAAGTAGTTTAATTATTTGTTTTTTTATTTATACTTTCGCACAAAGAAAATTTACAGAGGCGGACTTAATGCCTTAGGCATTCTCTACCAGTCAACCACGGGTGGTGAAGAAACTAGATGGCAGGTGCTTTAGTTACAGAAACAATGAAAAGGAAAACAAAAAATTCATAACACGATATAAACAAATACTGAAATAAGCTATATACATATACATACTATTACTATAATATATACTTATAATATATAAAAACAAAACATGTAAGAAAGGTGTTGAGATGACCCTACCCTAACTATTTGCAAAATAACTCTGCAATTTCGGCTTAAATGCAAACCGACTAGTCGCCATCCTGATACCGAGAGGAAGCGCATTCCACAGGAGAATTGACTGAATATGAAATGAAGAGTGAACAAAGTCAGAGGTATGAGAAGGACAGAGTAAGAGAAGATTATTAGAAGAACGCAGATTCTTACTGTGTGAAGAACACAAATATTGGAAGAGATTCACAAGATAAGAAGAAGGAGTGGGCGAATTAAGAAAGGAGAAAAGCGTGGTCAAGGCTCGCAAATCTCTTCTTTGGCGAATGGGCATCCATTTCAGTTCAGACCTGTACCTGGATACGTGGTCATATTTCCTCAGATTGAATATGAACCAGATACCACTATTGAGCAATCTGTCAAGCTTATCCAGCAAAACCGACTGACAGTTTGACTGGTTTCGTTAAAAGTAGTTTTGGTCCTATCAGTCATCTTTTATTTAATGATTTATAACCATTTAGGTAACATAATAGTGACTACTGTGTTATTTTTTGTATATGTAATTCTTTCATCTTTTTTGTATTATTATTGAAACCAATTAACCTGAACTTTCATAAAAAATAAAGGAGATGTTTCATTTTGGGCCATTACTATGTACGCTATATAGATAAAAAGGAAAAAATAAGAGACTTTCATAAAAATACTACAAAATTAATTTGAATAAAAATACAAGTATATAAAATTAATTATTTGAAACATTCTTTAGTGAGTCCCTTAATTAAGTTAGCTATGACAGTGGTTACGACATTAGGAGTCTTTCAGGCGTCTTGGGTTTGTTTTAAGGAACCGTCGTGACTTTCATAACTCCCACGTTATGAAGCTTGTTTTTTTGGCATTAGTTTGTAGTAAGCTTGAGTCTAGTGCATGTGTGTCGAACCCTTTTGAGAAGCAGTATGTGTTAGCTTTAGAGAAAGTACAAAAAGCATTCCTCAGGTATATTTACAAGCACTTGTATGAGTTTTATCCCTACTTATATCCCACCAATTTTTTGCTGGGATGCTTAAATTTAAACTCACTTGAAGTACGACGTTCGCGCGATCAGATGATTGTAGTCTTTAACCTTCCTATACTCGCGCCAATTTTTGTAACACCTATACTCGCGCACGGTGTCACAGACCGATAGTTTGTACCCCTACAATAACAAGAAACACATAAACTATTACTATTATTTTAGAGTTTAGGATGTAATGAAACAAAACAGTATAACTAAAAGTTATGTTATTAATTATTTTACCGACTTATAGTTTTATCACAAATCAGTCTTAAAATTTGAGATTATTTTCTTAAGTACTAAAAAATTAAAATAAAATCTGAACTTCTTTTTAAAAACAAATTAAACTTCTTATTAATAACAACAAACATATCAATAAACATATTTATCTCTGTTTGACTTAATTTTGAGCCTCGCCATAGCAATCAGGGCATACGGTTACAGCATGCTCCAAACAAAAGTATTTTTTGCAGGTGGCACAGTTGTAACGTGTCTTGCGGTTTTTTTTTGAAGAGCAGTATCCACAACAACCTACTTTATTATTGTTAGATGTTGCTGCAGACTCGGGTCCATCTAATTTGCATATTTCGGTGAGCCTGAGTCTTATGCTTCTCGGCAAGGATGAAATGAGAGCCCGTCGTCTAAGTTGCGGATTGATCATATCGTATGCTAAGGCTTCAAGGAAGACTCGACGGCTAATTTTCTTGTTAGGGTTATTCTGCAGGTATATTATAAACGTATTTATACCCGCTACATTCATTAGGCTGTAAAATATCACCATTGGCCATCTATTTGTCCCACGTGCGACGTTGTAAGTCTCACACATTTTGTCTACGCTATCTACTCCACCTTTGGTTCTATTGTAGTCCATTATAATTTCCGGTTTACCTGTATCTTCATTGATCTGGGCATCATCGTGCATGCTGGATACGAGAAGGACATTTTTGCCTTTTTTTGGTACATAGGATACAAGACTGCAATTGCCTCGGTGCCCGAATAAACTAGATTTTTCGGCTCTTCCTCGTATTTCCGTGAAATTTTTAGGCAATTCTCGTTTGTTTTTACGAATTGTCCCAATAACTGTCAATTTGTGTTGAGACTCAAGCTTATCTATCAATGGAATACTAGTGAAGAAGTTATCACATGTGATATTACGCCCAGTATTGTGAATATTTTCACTCAATCGCAAAACCAAAGCCAAAGCGGAGTTATCAACTTAGTTTGGACCGTCTGGTTGCTTCCCAACATAAACTTCCATGGTATGGGTATAAAACATTTTGGCATCTGTCAACGCATAAATTTTGATTCCATATTTGTTGGGTTTTGATGGAATGTACTGGCGAAAGTTACAACGTCCTCTAAAAGCCTCTAACTTCTCGTCAATTGTAACATACTGAGACACGCTGTAATATTTTTTGAACGTTCCCACAACTATATCAAACAACTCTCTAATAGGTGCCAGTTTATCCAGTTGTATTCTCTCTTCTCGTGTATCTTTACTGTCAAATCTGAGACAACGCATCAATAGAAAGAACCTGGATAATCCCATAGTCAAACGAAATATCTCCGGGGATGACCCGTCAGTTCTGAAAAAATCTTTGGCATTTAGACGAGCGTTCCTTCTGACTCCAGCAAATAGTAAAAGGCCTAAAAAAGCTTCAATTTCAATATTGTCTGTATCGGCGCAGTCTCTCTCTCTTGTGAAATTATGCTTCATGCGATTAATTTGTTCATTAGTGTACTTTACTATCAGGCTGATAGTGCCCTCCGAAAAAAAAAGCCGCCACAGCTCACCTGGTTCCTTCAAATTTCTAGCTTCTCCTCTAGCGCCTGGAAGTTGAGTAACTATATTTCTAGCACGTCGCCTAGTTGGGTTTGAGGCAGGAGATTTATTCCACCTTGTCTGTCCATCTTTTCCTAAGTAAAAATCATGGGATCGTTCATTATGTTCTTCCTCAGATATCTCGTCATTGTCATCGTCTTGCTCGGTATCGTATGTCTCTTCTTGTACCTCCACGTTATCTTCCACCTCACTGTCATTTTCGTCTTCATAGCTTGAGCCAGAACTTAATTCTTCCAGCAACAATCTGATGTGATCATCGTCCATTTTGATATGAATTAAAACCTAAAAAAGAATGATAAAATTGGTCAAAATATAATATAGAGCAACATACATACATATATTTTACTATATATACTTTATAAAGTAATCAAAGTCCGTAAAAAATATACAAATGCACAAAATAAATTATATTAATACTTACACAAAAAGTTACACCTATACTCGCGTCGGTCTCGTGGACCGATTGGTGACGAGTGCTACAACACGTGTGTTTCGCCCGAACGCGCGGCGTGCACTAAAACGAAGTTAGCCACAAATCCGGCAGCTAGCAAGGAACTCAACTTCTTAGGATTTACCTGCATAAAAATAATTACGAAAATGTGTTTCGTCGGTCTCACAGACCAACGCGCGAGTATAGGAAGGTTAAAATACTCAGAGGGATTACGGATGATCCTGATCTGCACTATGAGATCTGCAATGTGTTTGTCCCTGACAATTATTGTCGTGGCAGAAAATATCGGCTGTTGGCTGTTCCGACCAGCCGAACTATTGCTCACTCCAAGTCGCCTATTCCTCGAACATTAGCAGCTATTAACGCTCTCATGAACTCAAACACTGATCTCGATATTTTTGTGGATGAATGGAAGACGATACTGTCAGAGTGTTTGAAGTTTTGTGAGAAGAATGTATGACTGAATGAAATAAGTGTATGTTTAAAATGTCCGTTTAATGTTTTTATTGTATTGTTTGTTATATGTTTCTCTTCCTTTTATTAATGTTTAGTGTAGTTTGTGTTTAAATAGTGTAATTGGCTTATGCCGTTCTATTTAAATAAATAAATTAGATTGACGACTTTGACAATTCTATTTTCCCGTTGTTTCGTGTCGAGTGTTGATTTCAGTTGATTGTGTATCGAAGCTTTAAGTGCTTGTTTTTGTGTTGTGTGCCATATGTTAGGAATTAATGTTTTGTGTTTGTTTTGCAGTCATCTGGTAGATAATATAGATACGATAGCCTTAGATAAATGAGACGTCAATCAAATGTCATTGTCAAAATCTTACTTCGCTTATTGCTGACCACCATGTTTATCAGTAGTTATGTTGCACTCCTTGGCCAAGTTAAATTGAATTTGTATAAGAACTGAGCCAAACTATATAAAATTAACATAAAATAAAAACAATTAACTATAATGTATACTAATATTTACATTAAGTATACATAGTGTTGGCCCAGGCTCCATACATTTCTGAAACATCTCCTTTAATAATTTTATTACATGCTGGTTGGTTAAAAATGATTTTGACTTACGCTGTATTGTCAGTTAAAAAATTACTGTGTTCACTCAAAATTACTTTTCCTTGATTTTTTCAATTAAAATTACTTTTGAACAATTGGGCCCGAGGCTGGTTGGTAGAGGTCATATGTCTTTGAAGTTTTGTTGATGATGATCACGATGTCTTCCATCATCGTTTTTACTTTTTCAAAACGATTTTAATAAATATTGAAATAATATAGTTAGTTGTCAACAGAGGCACTTCTTCGTCATTAATTTAGGCGTGTTTCTAAGCAGATCAAGTGCACCATATTTAGTGCGTACTGCATGGTTTTTTACACATGCAGTCGGTGGGTTATTACACTCAAAAATCACACAGTGCCCTTTTGCTAGGTAGCGTCAACAACATCCTAGATATGATAGCTGGCATGCTATGATAGTTTATAAACTGAAATCTAGGTGTCCAGTATTACAAGGTTATAAGCTTGTTATCTCACCTGGATTTCCCAACAAAAATATGGTCACCGCACCGCCCACCCGCCCGCGCCAGAAGCGGCGCGACGTGGTGGCACCTTGCGTTTATCCTTACTAGTATTATAAATGGGCAAGTAAGTTTTTTTTTTTTTATAATTATAAACTAGCGCTTGACCGCAATTCCGCCTGATGGTAAGCAGTGATGCGATCGTTGATGGTAAAGCTCGCTAGTTTATTAAGAGCCTATTCACTCAGAAAAACTGAGCGAATAGGAAGGAAGACGGCAGTTGAGCGAGGTGATGCAATGTTAAACCCAAAAACACGACCAACGATGCTGCGCCAAAGGGAGATTGATCTGAAGACCCTCCACAACCAAACTCCCAACACAACAACATTAGGCGCATCGTACCCGGCACACATCGCAACACAACTGCTCAGACCCGTCCTCCGTACGGCTTCACCAGACATAATGCCGGAACACGACAAATCGCTTGGCGGCAAGGCTTTGTCTGGTGGGTGGTAACTTCTGCCGGCGGCCGATGTTATGGCCTACCACGCTTCACGCTGTAACTACTGAACCGATTGCTTTGAAATGTTGCAGACGTAAAGTTAGAAGTCCGGGTTAAATAATAGTGTACTTTATATCCCGGAAACATTTGATATTCCCGAGGAAAATTTAAAAAGCGCGATATAACCGAACTCCACGCGGGCGAAGCCGCGGGCGGAAAGCTAGTTGATAATAATTTATGTTTGTTTGCTTGTAATTAACTAGTGATAACATTTTCTATCACACTTGCAAGCTTTGTACTGTCGTAACGATCAAGTGTAGGTAGATATTAATTAGTATTATATACTTTACTCGTAAATTCAGCTATAAGTGATAAAATTGTGGAGGGTTGAGGAACAGGGAGTAAAGTTCACTCATCCTCCGTAGAAAAGGGAGGATCCTCCGACCAGACGGGTGTTATGTCTGGTGGGCCACTTGCCCGATGGTTGAAATTGGCAAGTTGTATGTATACTAATTGCACGGTAAACTCTGATTGCGAGATGTAGAATTCGTGTGACGTCAGTATGACGCGTCGTTCGTTTTTGTGGCGTTTGTAGGTACTGCTACATCACTCCCCTCCGAAGATTGGAAGTTGATAGTGTTCTGACTTGTATCTTGCGATGCTCGTGGTTGTGCTGCGCCTGTGCCTGTGTTGCGCCTGTGACTGTGCCTGTGCTGCGCCTGTGCCTGAGCCTGTGCCTGCGCTGAGGTTGCTGATGAGGCTGAGAGTGATGACCAGGTATGCGCGGTCGCTGCATACTCGTGGTCAGTATACCCCTTGAAGCCGTGGGCGCCGATGAAGCTTGCGGGAGTGATGATGATGACGTCACGCTGAAGTCGATCACGTCGGGGTCACCAATGTGGAGGCATGAGGAACAGGGAGTAAAGTTCACTCATCCTCCATAGAAAAGGGAGGATCCTCCGACCAGACGGGTGTTATGTCTGGTGGGTCACTTGCCCGATGGTTGAAATTGGCAAGTTGTATGTATGCTAATTTCACGGTAAACTCTGATTGCGAGATGTAGAATTCGTGTGACGTCAGTATGACGCGTCGTTCATTTTTGTGGCGTTTGTAGGTACTGCTACAAAATAAAATGTAGTATAATTTACTTACTTGCATGTTAATTTTATTTAGATCATATTGCACCTCTGACTTACTGTGCGCACTTGTCTAGTACTATGATCTACCGTGAACTGTGTTGTGGTGCACACTGCAATAATTTCTAAACGTATTTGGGAAAAAATATAACATGGTGTAAAAATGATTGGAATCGATTCAGTTGCTTATTCTGAACAAACTATATTCAGGTTTCGAATAAAGAATAAATATCGTCTACATAGTTTGTAGGAACTTTGTTACTTACATTATGAGCATTGTTGCTTGAAATAAAATGATTAAAAATATATCACCGAAGCGTTTCGCCTCCTCTTTTATACCACGTACTTTGAGCGACTGGAACAATTAGCCAGGGGCGGTGTTTCCGTTGGACTACAATCTGAGTGTCTTAAAGGCTAGAGTGAATAGGTTCTTAATAAACTAGTGCGCTTTACCATCAACGACTGCGTCACTGCAAAAACTACAAATATATAACACTGTAACCAAATGAATCATTGTTACTAGCAAACTTTATTATTTTAATGTTAAAATTCATTTTAAAGTTTCATATCGTTTTACCTCTACACCCCCTTAAGCGTAACTTACCGTAACTTCTTTTTTCTCCTTATGATTATTAAAATGGGAAATACCGAGTTCATTAAGACTACTTTTGGTTTGAACAAAGTTCTGCAGTGCAGTGTTTAGCAGTATCCCTTAAGAGATATAGAGACACTTTCTCCTTCTCAATATCTTTTTTTATTATAAAAGAATAACATATACGGAAATTTGTTTTTGACAGGGGTCCTAAGACAGCACGCATTCTTTGTTTTAATATCACGAGTAAAAGTCATGCCAAAATCCTTTCTACGGAATAACAATTTCATTTCATTACAGTCTTGGTTGGTTCAAACTTTTCATTTGCTTGAAACGCGTTTCATATCTCGGTTTTAGCCACAGCTTAGCGTTACGACACGCCTGCTCGGCCTTTAGCTACTTTGTATAAATTAATGAGTGTTTTTCATTTCTTTTGTTTTGTTATGCGCATTTATTTGTGGAGAATTAACATGTCTTTTTTTTTCCTTCTATCAAAACTCACACAGTGGAAATTGGGCTATCAAAAAGCATTGTAGGTATGCAGAAATCAGCGTAAAGCGTCGCCAGTAAGCGTCTAATTTCGTATTTACTTGGCAAAAAAGTATAAAAATTACCCGTGCCGTCTGTCCCTTATCGTACCAAATCATTATAAACCATTATATATTTTTTTATTCGTAAACAGATGTAGTCTATCAGTAAATCTCATAGATTATAACTTTCAAGATACACTAAAAGTAGCTATCTCTCCGAAAAGGTCATATGAATTTCAATAATAACTACACACATCAAAAGTGTCTAGGGATCAACATATATTTTTGCAATAACTTTTCTCCTGATTGATATTAATTAAAATTTTCTTTAAGGATTCATCAAATAAAGTGTTTTCGTTTGTCACAGTAACGATAAACCAAGTCACCTTTGCATTAATAAAGACATTTGCCATTTTCCTAATAAAGGGATATTTGACATTTGAACCACTAACACAAAAGTTCGAAAAAAAGACTGAAATAACAGTTTTCTCTAAAATTTTATTGGGTAACTTAAACAATTAATAATCCGTGTTTCTACCGCGAACACTAACAACACAAGAACATCGGTTTGGCATACTCAAAATGAGTTCATCCAAATCACGCTGTGGAATGGCCGCCCATGTTCGTTGCAACAACAAAAAAAGGTCTTCTTGCGACTGGATACCCTCCATATTCGGCAGAGCTCTTCTCTGTAGCATATCCCATGCATGCTCAATCGGGTTCAAGTCTGGCGACTGAGCAGGCCAGGGCAGGACATTGATGTTAGCTGCGGCGAGAGTCTGTCTTACAACTCTTGCGGTGTGCGGTCGTGCATTATCATGCATTAACTGAAATAAAGGACCGATTTGCACTTGTAGAGGAACGATGACGTCTGATACAATCGTCTCAGCATAAATTTGAGCGTTGAGGTTGCCTCTGATCCAAATCAACTCAGTTCTTCCGCCGATCCAAATACCCGCCCATACCATGATGGTTCCACCACTATAAGGATGGACTTCCTGGCAGGATTTGAATCGCTGTTGGCGTCCAGGGGTTCTCCAGTGTCGTATACGTCTTGTATCCGGTGTCATACCAAAACGAGACTCATCAGAAAAGCACACGAAACGCCATTGTTCTTCTGCCCAATTTCTGTGTTCAAGAGCCCATTGATATCGAATCCTACGATTGTGCATTGCTATAGGTGGTACCCGTAGCGGTCTTCGGGAATGAAGGTTCACTTCATGCAAGCGGTTTCTGACTGTTTGGTCGCTAATTAAGTTCCCTGAAGAGTGATGAAGCCTCACGGCTAACATCATGGCGGTTATTGTTGGAGCTCTTCGAGTTAAGATTTGAATGTATCGGTCTTGTCTCCGTGTGGTGCAGCGATACCGTCCTCCATGGCGCTCAGCCACGGTACCAGTGCTTCGGTAACGTGTCCAAAGTCGACTGATAACACTCTGACTTGTATTCAGAGCTAAAGCCACAGTACGTTGCCGGGAACCAGCTTCTATCATTCCCACGGCTCTGAGCATTTCTTCCCTGCTTAAATGACGTCGCCGCTCCATAATAACGTTGGTTTTAATCAGTAGTAGGGAAACAGTAGCACTAATAATGTCTTCAATGCGTTGTATGTTTTTATAGGGAAAATATTGTCAGCTGATTTTCATCTTTTACTCGAATTTGATTCACAGTTCCTGATTCAAATTATGAAATGCACCAAAAAGGATCCATATAAATTTATAAAATCATAAATTTTTTACAAAGCCACATCTCAATCTCAAGAAATCCGCATAAAAATGCTTGATCCCTAGACACTTTTGATGTGTGTACTTGACTCCCTAGAGGACACCACGTTCATTGTTCTCACCACATGTAAGTAATTAAGTTAGGACCTAGATCAGAGCTTATCAACTAGATGTTATCATACCAAATGGAAAAATAGAGGAGTTTCATGCGTAGGTAATCCTCTGATTCATATTGATTATCAACGTATATCATTATATGAACAGAATTGGGTTTCAAATGTCAGTCTGTATATGTTCTTTTTAAGTACATTGAGGGACTGGAACAGTTTACTAGTGGCGGTGATTCTGTCTGACTACAATTAAAGTGTCTTCAAGGCTGAAGTGAGTAGGATCTTGATAAACTAGCGCACTTTACCATCAACTATTGCATCACTGCTTACCATCAGCTGGGATTACGGTCAAGCCCTATAGTTTATCATTTATAAAAGAGTCTCTGGCTGTGGCTTTAATTTAAAATAAAAACTCAGAATTTGAGAGCAAGACTAATTTTCGAAAAACTCTTTGCGCGTTCTGGGGTTCGAAACAAGTCAGTATACATAGTTGAGTTGGCGACTGCTTGACGTACAGATAAGACATAAAAAGACGACACAATATATCCAGCGTTCGCGATGTATTTGCTGAGGATGTAAACAAGTATGAGTTAATGGAAAAATAACTTTCGTGTAGGAAACGACAAAATAACGTTTCGTTTTCGGTACAACTTCTAACACAACATTTCTAATTTTAATAGTCTCTCTGAAATCAATTTAAATGTTACTAAAGTAAAGTTGAGCCGTGTGGTACCGGGCTTAGAAAAGTACCATCCCATATCATGCCGTGGGTGTTGTAAAAAGCGACTAAGGGAACTCTTACCAGGGAAGCAGGCAGCAGCGCTTCTCCTGTGAAATATCAAACTACTGTGGTCCCCAACCCGCCCGTCAAGCTTGGAGATTTTTTTTTTTTAAGCTATTGCATAGCTTCTATCGCGGGCCTTGAGCGCGGGGACCGAATCCAGAAATTCCGTAACGAAAAAACCTCACGCTCCCCATCGTCTAACGTCGTTTCAGTTCGGCAGTCTTCGGCACGGTATGTTTGTGTGCGTACGACTACATCTTTTGAAAACAATTTATAGATTTTCAAAAAGAGCATGCATATTGCAGGGCGCGAACTCAGTTCTACACACTTGCCATGTTACTCATAGTCGCGATGTGCTAAACTTGCTATTAATTTTCTCTCTGAAATAGGTCTTCTATAGAGATATGTCATAGACGTCATCGACGTTGTCATGGCTACCTTAAAAACTTTTCATATAATTAATTATTAAGTACTTTTATTCAAATTAATTTTGTAGTGTTTTTATAAAATAGCTTTTTTTTTAACGGAAAAGCTAAGATGAATGTCACGCTAATTTTTCATTGAACTTTTAAATTATTTATAGTGTTGTTTACTAAATAAAAGCGCGTGATTTTATAGAGTAAAAAGTGCTCATGCGGCCGTTTTTTCAATTGTTGCAAGAATTCAAAAGACTGTCTTTAAATAGTGTTCAGACGATTGCTCAAAGTGTATTAGATTTCATTAGTAATAGAAATGGCATTTCAATAATGACTTTCAACTGCCAAAGTCTAAATAGTCATAAATACGATTTACAAGATTCAGTTACGAGACAAACAAATGTGCTACTTCTTACCGAAACTTGCATGACGCATGATAATCCAATTGAAATACCTAATTTTAATTGTATTGTTCAGTTCAAACGAGATACTGTTTCAAAAGGTGGGGTAGCTATTTACCAAAATAAAACTGATATTACTAATATTATGACTCCGAATATCGAAATAAATATTGCACACGTTAGCCATGTTAATGTTAGGCGCTCAGTTGTTGGAGATATTTGTGCGTGCTTATGCAAACTTAGAAATGGCCTACAAATAGTCATGGTAGCAATTTACATTTCTCCGAATCCAAAATTGGACGAGGTAGAGCATTTTATTCATCGCACTTTACTTGAGTACACTGAAGAAGTCTCGAAAATACTTGGTACAAATGGTAATAAATTTCCACTTATCTTGGCTGGCGATTTCAACATTAACTTCGCTGATAAAAAATCAGAGCGGTTGACAACTTTTCTATCAAAAACATTGATTTGAAAATGAATAATGATCCACAAGAGTCCACAACAAAATATGGGACCACCATTGACGCGGTATTTTCTGGGTATTTAGAGGATATTAAGTCGCAAACTTATGTTTCTTATTTCAGTTATCATAAACCTATAGTTTCAATGATAAATATTCCTGAATAACCAACAGCTACTGTAAGGTAATAAAATCCACATGTATTGTAAAATAATAAAAAAATATTTTAAATAATATTAACTTTTTATTTATTTAATAAAAGAAAAATTTGTTTTCTTATCCGTCACCACGCTCAAAATGTGTAACTTGAATTAATATCATAGAAAAAGAAATACTGCATAAATAAAATAAATAAATAATTATAATTGCATAAATTGATACAAAATGCTATGCAATAGCTTTACCGTGGCAGTCCCCGAGTGCCACACGTCTTTTTTTTTTTATAAATAGCCGTCTTCTTCTCCTTCTTGCATGGCAAGAATCGTTTTTAACTTTTTTGTAATACTTTTATTCTTTTACTAGTGAGCTGTTTTATTCGGCTTGTGGTTTTTTGGGGTCGCTCTTTTCCCCTTATTCTTTTCAACTGATCTTATAATCTATAGTCATACATTATTTCACTTATCCACTACTTTATTACTAGTCTTTTTACATTTTCCTATGTCATGTCACTATACAGCTTTCACTTATATCTAATCATATTCTTGCCAACGGTTTAGCTGGGCTGCACCGCCCTCGTCCTGTTCCTTTCTATTGCTATTTTAGCCACTTTGAGGCAGGACCGCTCCAGATACGGCCTGGAGTGTTTATCCGCCATAAGGTCGGCAATGGTTGTTTCAGTTAAAACACTTCCTGTACTTGATTCCAGGTCGTATCTGTCGCGGTTGTGCCTCGGACACTCAAACAACAAGTGCTGCATTGTCTCAGTTGCCTGTGTGTCACACACACAGGCCGGACTGTCTTTCAATTTAAATCTATGTAGGTACGCGGCGAAACCGCCGTGACCTGTCAAAATCTGCGCCCAAATAGATGTCCTGTCGAGGCTCCTCAGGACCTTGCGCGCGCGCACCACATCGGGGAAGAACATCCGCGTGACCCCAGCCGTGGCCCCGCCGGTGTACCTCCCGTTCCAGACAGCTACTGTGCCCTCTCTCAAACATCGCTTGACGTATGAGACTGGACACCTGTCATACGCTGGGGCGACCCTGGACTGGGCCGCCGCCTGCCTAGCCAATTCGTCGGCGCGCTCATTGCCGGGGATCCCGACATGAGCTTTCACCCAAAAGAACCGGAAAGCTTGGGGATTATAGCAATGTAATTAAAGCCTTGAGGGATACTCTTTTCAGCAGTAGATCTCTATAGGTTGAAGAAGAAGAAGAAGAAAATAAAGTTGATGTTTTTTTGAATGGCAATTTTATGTAGGTACTCACAAAAAGATAACTAGCGAAATTTGGGTGCACTAAACATCGTGCTTGGATAGGCAGTAGTGGAAAAGTGAAAACGAACGCTTCTTATGAAATAGGCATGTATTTCGTAAGTAGCGTCTTATTAGCAGTGAGAACATTAGAGGCTGATTATATTCCATATGTTAATAACGCAGCTAAATTGAAGATGACAACTATGACGTAGCATGACAACTTAAGGTTGCTGGGTACGATACGCCAAATGTTGTTGTGTCGGGAGTTTGGTCGTGGAGGGTCATCATCATCATCATCTCAGCGTATAATCCCGATTGCATCCGTGGCTTTCGCGTTAGATCCCGGGTCCGCAGTTTGGTCGTGGAGGGTCTCCGGATCAATTTCACTCCGGCGCAGCATCGTTGGTTGTGTTGCTGGGTTTAATATTGCATCACCTTTTTTTTTTTCTTTTTTTCTTTCCGGGTGGAAAATCCTCATGGATGTCCGCCGCCCTGGGGTGGGCGACGGGGTCTGTCAGACTCCTACTGACTAAAAACCACCCGGGTGTTCCGTCTCACACCTACACCGGGGGCTGCGAGAACTAATACTGCTTCCGCGACCCCCGATTGGTGCTGGCCCGCAGCCGTGGGGCCTCCTCGGGTCAGGGGGGGTGAGGTGTAGAACTCCTCCCGTGACGTCTATGAGTAGCGCGCGTGGAACACTTCGCGCCGCCACCTCGGGTCCTGATGTTTGGGGAGCGACAGATTTCCCCGAGTCTATCGCCCCTGGACCCATTTAGGGGGGCTGGAAGAGGGCATTATCCGCCCTCCGGCGACGCCCGGTACGCCTGTTGCGGGCTGGGTGAGAGGACGAGATCTCCCTCTCCCTTTCCGCAGCCTCCTTCTGCGAGACAACTGTTTCGCAGAAAGAAACCACCGCATCCCAGGACTCTTCGCTGCCGACCATCGACCTGATTACGACCGGCAGCGATAAGTCACTGCCTACTTCAGAGATGAGGGCACGGCGCAGCTCCTCCCAAGCGGCACACTCTGCCAGCGTATGCTGCGCCGTGTCCTCCCGGCAGTCGACGCAGTGGTGACACCGGGCGTCCGGCTCCCTGTTTATGCGACACAGGTACTTTCCGAAGCAACCATGCCCTGAGAGCACCTGTGTCACCCGAAACGTCAGGGAGCCATGCCTTCTCCCGAGCCAGTCCGCCAGTACCGGCCGGATGGCCTCGATGGTGGTGAGGCCGGCGGTAGGGCGTGAAAGCCTGTCCCGCCATTCCGCCACCAGGACCTCGCTGAGCTGCGACCGACGCTGCTCAATCTGACGCTGCATCGGCCGTTCGCCCCGTTCTCGCGCCTGCTCACGCCACCGGTACAGGGACGCGAGGACCTTCGCCTCCAGGTCCCATGGCGGGGATCCAGCCAGTAGGCAGGCCGCCTCATAGGAGATCGTGCGATACCCATGTATGACTCTGACGGCCATCACTCTCTGCGGTTCCCGCAATATAGCGATGCTGCCGGCCGTCAAGTCAGAGGCCCACACCGGGGCCCCATACAGGGCCATCGATCGCACGATTCCCATGTAGAGCCGCCTACAAGCGGCGCTCGGCCCCCCCAGGTTGGGAAGCAACGTTGAAAGTGCCCCAGCCGCCCCCAACAACTTGGGCGCCAGCCGCCGGAAGTGGGGGCCGAACTCCCACCGGCTGTCGAGCACCAATCCTAGGTATTTCATGGTGGACTCGACAGCGATCTGAACCCCCCCGACCACGATGTGTGAGCCGGGTGGCGGCGCCCGCCGGGGACCATGAAACACCATGGCTTCCGACTTGCTGGGGGCCACCTCCAGGCCTAGGCGACGTATACGGCCCACCACCTGTGATGCCGCAGCCGTCGCCAACAACGTTGCTTCCCTATGCGAGCTCCCCCGGGCGGTGACCAGCGTGTCGTCCGCATAACACGTCAGGTCTACCCCCGGTCTGAGCTCGCCTCTCAGCACCCAGTCGTAACCGATGTTCCACAGGAGCGGGCCTAGGACCGAGCCCTGTGGAACACCGCACGACATGCGGCGCTGGTGTTCGCCATCACGTCCCATGTAAGTGACACATCTCTCGGACAGATAAGCCCCAACTATTTGACGGAGGTAGGGAGGCACTTGATGGTACCGCAGTGCCTCCCGAATACAATTCCAGGGTAGGGTATTAAAAGCGTTGGAGATGTCCAAGGACACCGCCAACATCACCCCACCCCGGGACACCACTTCCTCCGCCAGGGCTCTCACGCGCATCACAGCATGTATGGTGGAGCGCCCATGCCGAAACCCGAACTGACTGTCGTCCAAGTCCGGCCCCTCTCAATATTGCATCACCTCGCACAACTGCCGTCTTCCTTCACTCAGTTTTTCAAAAAGTGTTTTTATGTAATTTGGAAATAACATAGTTTTTAGTGAAATAATCATAATAATATAAATCTAATTTATTGTATGCCGAAAGACAACAACTCCTAGACAGAGGCTTTCTCCAAGCGGCTTCACTTCGACAAGTTCTGTGCATTATTGCATCTATCGAATTTTTGCGGCCTACCCCAGGTAAGATACATCTGAATTCCAGTATTTTACATGTAGCGACTGCCTATCTGACTATTAAAACACAGCTATACGGTAAGATACCCAAATGGTGAGACTTTCGGGCTTCCTACTATTTCAACTAATACCCGCAACGACTGTCGGTGTTCTATAGGATGTATTTTGGAGAGCGTGCGCGGAAATTGCATGACTTAATTCCTCCATCTCTGTTCCATCATCCGTCGTACTGCAAGTATCCACGCTTACGTCATTGACGCCACTACGATCCGGACGAAGCATTTCGCCTTGTCTTTTATACCGGGTATATCGAGGGACTGGAACAATTTACCAGCGGCGATCTTTACGTCTGGCTACAATTTTAGTATTTACACGGTTAGAATGAATAAGTTCTTAATAAACTAGCGCGCTTTACCACCAACAATTACATCACTGCTTACCTTTTTTTTGGGATCGGAAATCATCAAATGACTTCTCCCGCTCCCACCCGTTTTTCTGCCATGCACCTTCGCTCCGGACCATAGCCTGGACCAGGGTCGGACGCGAGAGATCGCCTCCGATCGCCGCTATGAGGACACGGCGGTGCTCTAACCAAGCGGGGCAGACATACCCCGTATGCTCCACCGTGTCCTCAGGGCGATCCACATAATGGTGACATGCTGGTGTTTCTTCCCGCCTTATAAGGAACAAGAACCTCCCAAAACACCCGTGTCCGGTGAGGACCTGCGTCAGGCGGAAGGTGAGGACGCCGTGGCGCCTCTCTAGTCTTATCGCCGCTATTGTGGCGTACCAAGTGCTTACTATCAGGCGGAATTGCGGTCGAGACAACACAAAACAATACAAAAAATCGGCCTTCAGCAGATAGTTAATATGCAGCAGGAACAGAGTGCCAGAGGGAACAGACCCCTTAGAAATAGTCGACATGAGCTCCGACGAGCATCCGTCGACAACAACTCGGAGGGACCGTTCAGTCAGGAAGTCTTTTACCCAGCGAGTCAGGCTAAGAGAAGCATTTGAATGGATTATTGAAACTCAGTTCTTATACAACGTTTCAGAGACTGTTTTACATATTTATTTGGATTTTACGACCACCAATTCCATCATAAACCGTCACACGTTATATATGCATTATCCATAGGAAACAATATTTTTAAAAGCCGTCCTTTATATTCAATTACTGTACAGTTTGAAACCAATATCGTGTGCGCATTAACCAGAATGCCTCATAAACGTCTAGAGAATACCGTAAATTTAAGTGCTTTACGCATAGAATTTACGATATTATACCTCGTTTTAGAGTTATTAGAAGTTTCTGTCCGGACGATGTGTTTGTTTGGTTGGCTGGATGTGGCATTTATTGCATTCGTTTCGGAACAATGTTACTGGGTTGTGTAAATTTAGATGCTTCATGGAAAAAGTATGTTTAGAATTTTTTATATGCCAAAACCTTTTTCTTAAACACAATACTTCGCTCGAATTCCGACAGCCTCCGTGGCGTAGCGGTAGCGAACGCGGCCGCTGCGCAAGGAGGCGTGGGTTCGATCCCCGCGCAGTGCAAATATTTATATGCATGAATATGAATATTTGCACTAGTCTGGTCGTGCCTCGAAAAGCACATTAAGCCGTTGGTCCCGGTTGCCATACGAACATCTAGTGGCAGTCGTTACGGGTTGTTGGAGCCCTCAAAAAGTCCAAAAAATGATCTAATTGCAATGCTTCTATATCGCCTTGTGATTGTGGAGGTCAGACGGCAGTCGCTTCACGGAAAATATCGAAGTTTAGCCAAAAATCAGCAGTTAGACTGGTAAAGCGGACCTCAGACTCCAAAGCTGAAAAAGCGATGGGATTAACGCTGAGATGATGATGATGACTTCGCCGGAATTCACCCACTGCCAGGTATAGAGCTATCTTTTCTTAAGCTAATCTTCAGACTTCCGACAGATACTTTATCTTCTACTGCTTGAACGTTACGCCGTCCCTTACTTCACCTGCCATCACTGAGCCTTGCCATGTGTGTGAGCTAGAGCATTCTCATTTATTCTGTTCTCATTGATTGAAAAAAAAATAACTGAGAGAGAACTCGCTCTCCAAATTATTATTGTTTGTCACTCAAGTCCACTGAACTTATGGAATATTAAAACCACAAGTACAGTACCCTAGTCGTTTATAAAGTGCAGTAGCAAAGTGGTAACTGCCTCGGCTTATGCGGAAGGTTGTGAGTTTGGTTCTAGTCTAACTATAATCTACAACGTTATTTTATGTATAGGCGAAACCCGAAACATGTATCCAGTATTTTTAAGTAAAGAATCTATGTACAACATTTTATTAAGATATCATGAAAAACCACAAAGTAATTGGCTTGTTATCTTACCTGGTTGTCCCAACAAAAATATGGTCAACGCAGCGCTTGCCCGCCCGAGCCTACAGCGGCGCGGCGCGGGGGCGGTAATTTGTCTCACGCGCCTAGTACTATGATTCCAGGTGTGTTGCGCGCTCGCTAACCACACTGCGACAATTTCTAAATGGATTTGGGAAAAATATAACATGGTGTAAAAATGATTGGAATCGATTCAGTTGCTTATTCTGAACATAATCAGGTTTCGTATACAGAAAAAATAACGTTATATACCTACTAGCTGACCCGCCAAACGTTGTTTTGCCATATAAATAATAAAAAAAATTTAGGGGTGGACTGGACTACTCCTAACATTTAGGGGGATGAAAAATAGATGTTGGCCGATTCTCATAGATACCGGATAAGCACAAAAAATTTCATCAAAATCGGTCGAGCCGTTTCGGAGGAGTTTAAGTTCGAACACCGTGACACGAGAATTTTATATATTAGACTAACCGTACCTATACGGCACAACACATTTGAGAACAACTTTAGCTTTGTAGCGACTCGTAATAGGGTATTTGACTAAAAAAAAACTAATTAGTCCGTCAGTCAGATTTCCAAAAAATACTAGACACGTATTACACAGTGCGTTGAAAACTCGTGTGACGTCACTGCACGCTACACTTTTTAGCGAGCAGTGACGTCACCAGCCACCACTCCTGATGTTTGATGCCTTTTATATTTGTCAATTTTTATTGATTTGATAAAACAAAATATACGTATCCAATATTTTTCTATAATTAAAATGACGGAATAAATACAATTATTATTTTTTTACCCAGAAATCATCCCCATTGTCTGCACCTCATACGTGTAAGGTATATATTAAACTCTTTCTACAGCTCGACATCTCCCTCATCTGCCTGATTTATCTCCGGCCGTGTAGGTATACCGTCCCTTCGAACTATGAGGAAGGGAAGAGGAAATGCACCTGTTGCTGGGCACATCATCATCATCATCAACATTTTTATTGTACCACTGCTGGGCACAGGTCTCTCTTCACACAGAGAAGGATTGAGCATAATCACCACGCTTGCTCAATGCGGGTTGGCGATTTCAGACTTAATGTCCAGGTTTCCTCAAGATGTTTTCCTTCACCTTTTAATCAGCCATTCATCATCATCATCATCATTTCAGCCGAAAGACGTCCACTGCTGGACATAGGCCTCCCCCAAGGTTCTCCACGACGACCGGTCCTGCGCCTCCCGCATCCAGCGGTTTCCCGCGACCTTCACCAGGTCGTCGGTCCACCTTGTCGGGGGCCTACCCACGCTACGTCTTCCGGTGCGTGGTCGCCACTCGAGAACCCGTCGGCCCCATCGGGCATCGGTCCTACGGGCAATGTGTCCAGCCCATTGCCACTTCAGTGTTGCAATTCTTCGGGCTATGTCAGTTACTCTCGTTCTTCTGCGGATCTCCTCATTCCTGATTCGATCGCGCAGTGAAACCCCAAGCATAGCCCTCTCCATTGCCCTTTGAGCGACTTTGAGCCTTCTTATAAGGCCCATTGTTAGCGACCACGTCTCAATTCCATAAGTCATCACTGGCAACACACACTGGTCGAAGACTTTTGTCTTGAGACACTGCGGTATTTCGGACGAGAAGATTCTACGTAGCTTCCCGAAAGCAGCCCAGCCGAGTTGGATTCGACGATTGACCTCTTTCTCGAAGTTGGACCTTCCTAACTGGATAGTTTGTCCCAGGTACACGTAGCTGTCAACAACTTCGAGAACAGAGTCTCCAATCTTTATAGGAGTCGGTACAACATGGGCATTAGACATGACTTTCGTCTTGCCCATGTTCATTTTAAGACCGACTCGCTTGGAGGCCCTACTGAGGTCTTCGAGCATTGTACTCAGGTCCTCCGCGGTCTCAGCCATGACTACGATATCATCAGCAAACCGAAGGTGTGTCATGTACTCGCCATTGATGTTGATGCCCAGTCCTTTAAAGTCCAGAACCTTGAAGACATCCTCCAATGCAGCGGTGAACAGTTTCGGAGAGATAACATCTCCCTGTCTGACACCACGCTGCAGAGGTATTGGTTTCGAGGTCTGGTCCTGTATTCGGACTGACATGGTGGCGTTTTCGTACAAACCCTTCAGCGCTTCAATATATCGATAGTCTACTTGGCACCGCTGGAGAGACTGCAGTACAGCCCAGGTCTCGATCGAATCAAAGGCTTTTTCGTAGTCCACAAACGCCAAGCAAAGGGGTAGGTTATACTCCTCGGCCTTCTGTATAACCTGCCGCAGCGTATGTATGTGGTCTACTGTGCTGTAGCCTTTTCGGAAACCGGCTTGTTCGGGCGGCTGGAAGTCGTCAAACCTGCAGGCGAGACGATTTGTGAGGACTCTTGAAAACAACTTATAGACATGACTCAGAAGTGAGATGGGTCTGTAGTTTTTCAAAAGGGTGTTGTCACCCTTTTTGAAAAAGAGTACCACCACACTTCTGTGCCATGCCTGTGGCGTTTTTCCCTTATCTATGACGGAATTAAATAACTTCTGAAGGGCCCTAAGGATCGGTTCACCACCCGCCTTCAGTAGCTCTGCCGTTATTCCGTCATCGCCTGGCGCCTTGTTGTTTTTAAGCTGTTTCAGAGCCAATCGAATCTCCTGCAGGCTGACGTCCGGGATATCTTCAGTGTAGTGTCGGGTTAATCTTGCTCTAGGGTCTTCAGCAAGATTTAATGCGGGTCTTGTCGTTGAAGTGCCTTGAAGTGTCGTTGAATCAGCCATTGGTGTCCAAGATATACTTAGAAAGTACATATAACTTAGAAAAGTTACATTGGTACTTGCCAAACCTGGGATCGAACCCGCACACTCATACTTGAGAGGCTGGTCCTTTAACCACTAGGCCACCACGACTTGGCTGGGCACATACTTGTCCAATATAATTATCTCCTGCGCCGAAAGCTGGTCTTCGTTGAGAATGGTCAACATTTCCGAAATTTATTCTGGAGGACTTATTTATTGAATTGAAAATATGGATTTTATTTAGATCTGCAGCCTAATCGGCGAACACATTTTTGTCAAATGATTGCGACTAGTTGGGATCGTTTGGACCGCAGTTGATATTATTTTACACTAAAATTATATTGAAACCACCTAAATGGTTATTGAATTATGCACCTAAATATTATAGAAATGCAGTTCTTTATATAAAAATGACAGTTTAATATGTATATTTGTCGATTTTGTATTAAGAACTTTGTCAGTTCGAAATACAAATACTGACTCAAACCTTAAGTTTGGAACTAAAGTTAGATATTGTTTTGTAATTAAGAACGAAATGTGCGCGTGTGTGTTAACACTTAAACATATATAATTCTGTATTTTGCTGGTGCTGCTAAGCGTCACCTGGCCACTTTGGATTCGGTGGAGAGGCGGGTGAAGAGGCTGATTGGTGATCCTGACTTAACTCGAGACGGTCTCCAAAGCCTAGAGCACAGGCGTAGAGTAGCCAGCCTTTCGGTCTTGTATAGGATGCATTTTGGGGAGTGTGCGAAGGAATTGCATGATTTAATTCCCCCATCTCCGTTCCACCATTAGACTTACGTTGTTAACACCATTACGATCCGGACGAAGCGTTTCGCCTCCTCCTTTATACCGCGTACACCGAGGGACTGGAACAGTTTGCCAGCGGCGGTGATTCCGTCGGACTACAATTTGAGTGTCTTCAAGGCTAGAGTGAATAGGCTCTTAATAAACTAGTGCGCTTTACCATCAACGACTGCGTCACTGCATACCATCAGGCGGGATTGCGGTCAAGCGCTAGTTTATAATTTTAATTAAAAAAAAAAAATTTTTTTTTTTCTAATATTATACGTGTACTTATACATGACTCTGTATTTCGCGCTCGAATGTACAAACGAGGTATTTACGTTGCTTCTCATGGCAGGTACCAACACAAGCTGAGCTGTAATAAATCTCACAAAAGTTATGAGTTTTTGTGTTACCCTTCAACAGTATTGTGAGAATTTTATTAGGTACCAACATTTTGCAATTTCGGTGTACATTCAGTGTACTCATGTTATACAACTTTAACGTCAGCTTTTCTTCACCCTTTTCCATTATTTTTCGTTCGCAAGTTTTTTTTTCCTTTTGTCGCAATTACATAACGGATTGACTGCGTTGGAAGGCATTCCACAATGCTCATCGTATAAAGACCGCACAATTCCGTTGTATACGGGAAGCACAAAACTGCATTTACTCATTCAACTTGTGTATGATCATTTTCAATAATTAAAAATATCAAACAGTTGTTATTTGTATGCATTAATTACGCTTTCTAGAACATAAAAATGAAGTCCTAGTACACTATGATTAGAATATTTAAAAACTGGTAGCCTAATATCAGTTCTAATTAAAGGCTTTGAATGCCCAAGAGTCTAATACTTTTAAAAATTATAGCCAAACTCTAAAACCAACAAACTTTTGATTATAAGCTCTCAAGTTTTAGGACTACTAGAACGGTAGCATACGCCATTTTGCCTAAAACTTTTATAATAAGAAAATTTAAATTCATTGCATGGTGTCTTAATTTTCAGCCTTAGAATCATCTATTCAATTGGTCAATTAAGAAAACGTAATTTGAATGTTTTAGTGGCACGTTTCTTTTTTGATTCACAAATTAAACGTATTTTCGGGACCAATTAGATAACCATTTCGTTCGTTCCTAAAGTACATAGCTTTTAAATTTGTATTGTGACCTAATTTCATCTTCGTCCTCGACTTACATATTTATATTTCAGAGTTAATGCTAGTTATGTAGGCTTATTTGGTGGTTTATCTCTAACAAAGTGAATAATATTGTTGTAATCATCTAAATACATATGTGCACTATAACTAGCCTAAAGATAGCATTTAGGAACTTTAGGAATTCTTAATCAATAGCACAAAGGACTCTAAAGAAGTTGCAAATCTTTAAAAGAAAAAATTATAAAGTTATAGTGTTTTTATCTCAAGAAGCGATCCTTGATTCACTTGTTTTTTTTTTTCTTTCTTATTTATTTATTTATTTATTTAATCTTTCGCACATGAAATGTACAGAGGCGGACTTAATGCCTTAGGCATTCTCTACCAGTCAACCATAGGTGGTGAAGAGATAAGATGGAAGGTGCTTTCGTTTGCAAAAAAAATTGTAAAGATAAAAAAAACCTCTTAATACTATTAAAAAAATACTTAAATAAGCTAAATATTCTTTATTCTTCTTAGTTGTTTCTGCTTTGTTATTGTTAGAAAAGCCAATTCGTAATGTGTTTTCATTCATGTCGAAAAAGACGGTCACGTGAATCGTCTACGCTCCCCCGTAGACGATTCACGCGGCCGTCTTTTTCGGCAAAGTCATGATGTAATGCTGCGATATCTCAATCTTATTTATGAATTATTTACTGAATGCCCTTTTGAATACATAAATCAGCACTTTTATTTAATAAACAACAGTATATATCATTTAAAAATGTAATGAAAACTGAGTGTGACACTCAGCTTAACCTTCCCGCCAAAACTTGTGGTTACCAAATATACAAACACACCATGAATGTGTGTGTAAGCGCAGAAGCTCTTGATACCGTTCGAGACAATGGCGAAATCGAAAGTGCGTGTGTGTGTGTTAGATGGAGACACCACGCGCACATAAATGCAGAGTGTTTTTAGACTTAGTTACCACCTTCTTTATTCATTAACGCTGCTTAAAGTAAACTACATACCCTTTGTATAATCTTTTTATTTATGTTCTGTAATCTATATGGTGTACATAATAAAGAGTATTCTATTCTATTCTACATAGTGATTAGTGACTCGTTAACCGTAGCTACATTTTTGACGTTTGAACGCCACTTAACCCTTAATAAGGCAAAGGGATATAATTTCCCACCAAGACTATTTTGAAAAACATGTTTATTTTACATGAAAGATAGCCCATAGAATGAACGCAACCGAAATATACTATTCTTTAGAAGATTTTAAATTTCATAACATGCAACACTTTTCAAAAAATGAGTACCTTATATTGAAATGTCAATGTCAAAGTTCAGTGACGTAAAAAGATGCTAAAAAAACGGTCGATTTTTGGTTACTTCCGAGAAAAAATCTTTTATTGTTCAACGAAAAATCTTGTAAGTAGATTATGTTTCCATCTTATATGAAATGACAACTTTAGCTATGTTTTTTTGTTGATTTTATGCGTATAACATTGATAATAGCGTTAAAATCTGCGAAATACTAAGTGGGAAAATTATTCCCTTGGCCCGATTGAGTTTATAATTTATTTCTTATTATATATATGAAAGTTTGAACTCACATACAAGTCAATACAAAATACAAATAATGATAGAATTCTGAAATTTGAATGAAAGTAAACTTCTTAGGGGATGTAGATGTGATATTTACTACCCGTTCACTTCGAGTTGGCCGCTCCCACCCGCCCCGACCAACCGCACCGCACCTCTAGACAGACCCAATTAGTACCGTTAGTAACACTATCTTGGGTCTGTCTAGGGGTGCGGTGCGGTTGGTCGGGGCGGGTGGGAGCGGCCAACTCGAAGCGAACGGGTAGTACATGTAATCATTTATTTGTAGGATTCACCACGAATAAGAAAAAAATTTTGGGAAACGGGAGTTAGAAGAGTTCGTAACGCATTTCACTAGATTTTTTTTCTTTATGAATAAAGAAAAAAACTCTAGTGAAATGCGTTACGAACTTTTATTTTATTTACCTATGAATTTTTTTGCATTTCACTAGTGAAATGCGTTACGAACTTTTATTTTATCTACCTATGAATTTTTTTTGCATTTCACTAGATTTTTTTTCTTTATGAATAAAGAAAAAACTCTAGTGAAATGCGTTACGAACTTTTATTTTATTTACATAAAAAAATAAATAAAACGTAATAAGCGAAACCAGGTGAAATACTAGTATATGAATAACAACAAAACTAAGCATAATTCCCTTTGCCTAAATAGGCAAAGGGAATTATTTTCCCACTTCGAGACACAGTGCACATACATAATCGGGCAAAGGGATATTATTTCCCACCCAAAAAAAGGGGGTAAAAACCATCCCCCTTTTTCAAAATATTTTTTTTTCTATTCTGCAGTATCTATTTACTCTATTTCCACTGTAACTTACTTTCTAGCCCTAACACAGGCGCGAGCCTTATTAAGGGTTAACTTTAGTTATCGTTTATAAATAAACCCCACGTGATTGGCTCCCATCGCTTCGTGAAACAAAAATATTACACCCCATGTAGCTTTTACCCTGCCTTTTTACTACCACTCACAGCATTTGCAATTTATGCATGAAAATTACGATTTATAATTTAGAACTTCTTTCCTCGGTAGTAGGCCATAACATCGGCTGCCCGCAGAAGTTACCACCCATCAGATAAAGTCTTAACGCCAATCGATTCGTCGCTTTCATGATGTCTGGGGAAGCCGTACGAAGGACGGGTATGAACAGGTGGGTTACGATGTGTGTGTCTATCGGATTTGTTATCCGAACTCCTTTAAGTTATTTCATATTGCTTATAATTTTTCAAATATTTAAATTTCGTGAAAAGTTCTGTGAGGTTTTTTCAGAAGCCCTCGCTGAGCAGTGACAGTTTAGTTTTAGTTTCGGTCTGGCTTCTATACTAGTTACACTATCAACTTGATCGTCCCGATGTGACAGCTGGGAATGCGTTGTACGTCCGAGCGCGCGATCGGTATCAAGCCGCGCCGAGCGCTCGTAAAATCCTCGTTATTTTCTTCTTATTTTTTAGCAGAAGTCTATTTAATGACTAAATATGAACTATTTTTCTACAGGGATTATTTTGTCATATTTTAAGATATTATATCAAACAAAACTCGACTAAAATCCGGCACACAATGAGCAATGAGCAATCATTTCATCGTCCACTTTAACACTCGTAAAGACTACTTGTCAGACATTGGATACGAAGTATTTATACATGTTCAGAAATAATAAATCTCGACAATTATTTTAATATATAACACTAATAAGAGTCCGATAATAAAAATAACTTATTACTCTCATTTTAAACGCAGAACTCATTGCCACTTTACAAAACTGCACTCACCGTTTATAAACAAACTTTTTTTTCGATGTTATGTGTCAGGTGGGGCACTGTTTTATACATCCGAGAATCGATGTTTAATATAGAATCATCTAGTGAAAAGCTCATGAAGCTCTTTGATATATATCATAAATAAAAACTCGTTTAAAGTGTACATGTCGGTGATTAATTGTGATATTTTGCCTCCAGAGTCACTCCCAGGGGTACCCTCTCCTTCGGGGAGAGGGGAACCTCTTCCTGTGACCTCAGTGACTGACCCTTACCGCTACTACTGCCTGGTGCCTTTTGTGTGCTGTTGTCGCTGCTGCTCTGACATGCCTGTAGCCTGTGACAGGCCCTCGCTGCGGCCGTACTAACTCGCCTGTGGCCTTGGTCAAGCCGTTCCTGTCGCGGTACTCGTCCGCCCTTGCCTTCGAGTGGTTGCTGACTTCACGTGACTGTGCCACTGCGTATAGCACTCATCTACAGCTTCCGAGGGAGGCTCTCTACTGCTGTCTACCACTGCTCTGCTGTGTCCCAACCTACCTGTGCTGTTTCAACTGCTGCTCTGCATCTTTGTTCACCGTGACCGCTACTGATGATTTTCTACTCACCCACCCACCTCATACATTCATATTCACATTTATTTTTTTATATTTACGTTTTATTTGTTGTTTTAATAAATTCCTTGTCTCCTTCCTCCCTTTTTTCTTTCCTGTCTAACACGACAGATTGCATCACAGCTTACCATCAGGCGGGATTGTGATCTAGCACAAGTATATAATTATAAAAAAACAACTTCTACTACTCAAAAAGTACTCAAGAAATCAAAAAGAGTTTATAAACTCAAAAATAGAGACAGTCTAAACGATTAAAAACTGAAAATGTTGTTATATGTCTAATAGTTTGTGGAACAGCACGATATTTACACTTTGCGGCTGACTCATCTATGAATCCTATACAAACCTATACAGGTTTTTCTTACTTCGTTCAGTCTGGGCCTGGACCCGGACCACTTCTGGTAAAGGCTATACTTTTTCTCCTTTTTCAGCAGTGGTCATGACGGCAGAAACATTCGTAACCATTGACGCCAGCCGCTCATGTGTATGCACGCTAAGGTAAGGAGTCTGATTGAAAAGTTCAGAACAACAGCCGTTTAAAAAATCTTGAAGAATGGATTAATTTTCCCTTTTGACTCTTGTAACACAGATTTCTTTTTCTTTTTTATGCGACTTCAAGGCTAGAGTGAATAGGCTCTTACCTAATAGATTAATGTGCTTTACCTTCAACGATTGCATCACTGCTTACCACCAGGGGGTATCGCGGTCAAAAACTAATTTATAACGTTAAAAAAAGACCATTAGATAAACCCACTTACAAATGAACTTATTTACCTCTCATTGGAACTTAGTTTAAATAAACACTTCTATACATTCATTCTAAATTCGGGTTTCTCTTAAGGAATCATTATCTTGCAAGCATTCTGAGACATTCTTGAAAAATTACTTTGTTTACAAACTTGTGTAATTGTTTCAGCAATTTCGCTTCGACTTAAATGTATGGTTTTGTTTGTAATCAAGAGAAAGGTTTTTAATCAGGCAATGCTTATATAATAAACACTGTCATTATTATCTTTAGAAATCAAAGGGTCCGTTTTCATCAGGTTGTCACCACTGTTGGGTTCGCCTTGAGGACACGGTGAAGTCTGCCCGGCTTGGGCGGAGCACCGCCATACCCTTCGCCGCGATATCTCTCGTCCGGCCCCAGTTCAGGTCGTGATCCAGAACGAGGGTGCATGGCAAGCCGTCACCTCCTTCTGCGAAGCAGTGATGCTGGCAAAGGAGGAGGCGGAGTGCGTGAGACAGCGCCCTCATTCCTCTAGCCACCGCAGGAGACGTCTTGGTCGAGAGACAATGAACTCCCGGCGCGTTGTGTTTCACGTGCACCTTAAAGAGATGTCAGCTCATCGCGACGGAGTTCACGTAGACTGATGCCTGGGACAGGGAAACCCACCTGTGCACCAGCGCCACGGGTCAGAGTCGGCCTAGCGTGGCCCTGGTGCACAGGCAAATGAAGGAACACTGGTGGGTTTTAGTCAGTAAAAGTCTGATGCGCTCTTCTGCTCCACCCAGAGCGGGTGGAGCAGAATCATCAAATGTCCTCTACATTTGATGATTTACGCACCAAAAAAAGGGTCAATTCTTGTTAATTAAACAACATTTGCAGTTTGATCTCAATCTATCAAAATAATCTTTATTTCCATACATTTTCGATAAGTTCTTGACATTGAATGGCGCTCAGGTGAGATTCGCACGTTTGTAATTTCTTTGGTTACGAAATAAGTCTCTTTCGCGTCTCCCCTGATGGTTGACAGTCAATGATCTACAAATGTCAGGCTTCTGATAAGAAGCTCATAACTCAACTAGCCTGACCAAAGGATATCGTATGCAGTCATTTTGTCTGATATTTAGCTGTATTTTAATAGACAGGAAACTGAGCCCAACGTAGTAAGGAAAAGGCTAGGCAAGATGGTGACGACGATGGAAGCTATTATATTTTTGCTAAGTCATCTAATTAACAACCTCGATCGGTCATAAACAGATTCTCACTTTAGAACGTAAAAATATTCTCGCCTTTGTAATTATAAAATAAAGCAAAACAATCCTGCTAATAAAGTGCAAATAATAATCTGGCTACCCAATTTAAAAGATTATTATACAGAGTTACATTTGCAAAGAATAACCTAATAGAGTTCATTCATTTATTTAGTCACACTATGTACACTAAAAATTTCTCTCTCAAACAAACACTGCTTCTAACGTTATACAAAGTACAGGACCTTTCGTGTGTTCAACTTTGGATTCCATAGAGACGCATGCGAAGAGGCTAATTACCGCCTACACTAAAACTCCAGAAAAATCAAGACGACATTGCAACCCAAAGACTGTATAAAAATTATAGGAATTACTGTAACGATATTATCAAAAATCTAATTAGGAGTATAATCGCAACTTGCTAACCGAAAGTAAAAACAAAAACCAAAAAACTTAGGCAAGTGTGTTAAGGATATCTGCAACATGAAAAAGAGAAACAGTACAAACGTAGACATCACTAAAATCCTTAAGGATCCTATTGAAAACTCTGCGAACGATTTTTCAGTACAGTTGGTAAAAAATTTGCTGATACTATCCTGTCTGCGCTAAAAGTTACTGAAAAACAACTGGCGTATACCACAAGACTGGAAAGTACTACTGGAAACTGTTTATTTTATACTCGGATTGACCCAGGAGAAATATCGAGAATCATTGACAACCTAAAATCAGGTTCTGCCCCCTGGAAGTGACTTGATTAGCAACACGATACTAAAACAGTGTAAAATAACTCTTGCCCCTGTTCTCTCTCACATATTCAACCTAAGCATGTCCACGGGTGTCTTTCCGGACTGTCTCAAGGTAGCCAATGTTTGCCCGATCTTCAAATCTGGACACCCACTTCAAGTTACAAACTATAGACCTATTTCTCTTTTATCTTCAGTATCTAAAATACTAGAGAAACGTGCAATAATTGATTGCAAAAGTTTCTAGAAAAACAAAAACTCTCTGATAACCATTATGGTTTTCGGCAAAAAATGTCAGAGGATGCAGTAGTAACACTGGTTGACCACATCACTGAAAGGGAACAAATGCATTAGTGTTTTTATAGATATGGCTAAGTCATTCGACACCGTTTCTCGACCGATACTCCTGCAGAAGCTATCGCTATTGGGAAAACGTGGTGTAGCTCAGAACTGGTTTCACTCCTAGCTTACAAATCGACAGCAAAGAATAGATTATAAAGACAAAACAACAAGCGAATATCCTGATGTCCACCGTGGAGTTCCCCAGGGAAGCGTTCTCGGGTCAACTCTATTCTTGGCGTACATCAATGACCTCTGCAACCTCCGATTAGAGAATGCTAAGATACTCACATTCTCGGATGACATGGCCATAGTTTTCCATAGCTATGACTGGGCTGGAGATGTTGATGTTGCCGAGAGAGGCCTATCAAAGGTAGTACAATGGTTGCAGCAGAACCTTCTCACATTGAATGCAAGTAAGACAAAGTAGATGGGTTTTAAAATATCATGGATTTCACACTTATTTAAAATAACAAAACGCCTGGTGCCCGAAAACTCACTGCAAATCAGGCTCCACTACTGCAAGCACCTGATAATTGCCAATGTGTTGAGATTGAACAAGTTGACCATATCAAATACTTCGGTGTCTTGGTCGACAACCAGCTATCCTGGATTGAACAAATTGATGCCATCACTACGAGGGTTCATAAACTTATGTTTATATTTAAAAAACTTAGGAACATTGCCGACAACAGTGCTTCCAGATGTGTATACTTCGTTTTTTGCCAATCTAATTTGAATTACTGTTTAAAATTTGTTTGTTTTGTAATTTCGAGTCGCAAAAACTCACTTAATGAAACTTGACCTAGCACAAAGGGGCATCCTAAAGGTATGGTCCTATCGGTATCCCACTGATAAGTTGTACCAAGAAAGTGAGGTCTTCAGGATAAGACAGCATCAATTTGTTTACATTTTATCTGTCTTGTTACATTTCCACCGACAAGCGCCTCAAACCCAAACCATATCTAGCAAGATGTGCAGACAGAAGAGATGGAAAGTGCCCGCTACACGCACTAAATTCGCTCAAAATGCTCCAAGATTCATGGGTCCATTTATTTATCATGAAACGCATAAAATCCTTGACATAGCGGGTTGTACAAAGCGTACTTGTAGAGTTAAAGTTACGAAGTGGCTCGAGCAGCTCAAGACTATGTTGATTGGAAAAATCTGGCGGTTTGGGGTGGCTTGACCTGCTCTCGTCTGTACATACATTACATTCCACACAAAACTTACAATTAATTTCGCATGTTTTCTTTAGTAAGTTCTTTAAAAGTTTAAATATTGTTTAGACTAAGCAACCACGCGTACATATAACGTGTCTTCAACTCCGAAGTAACTAGATCCCACGACACAGGGTATCCTAGACTACATTGCACGACATATTTCATGTTAATTTTATTATATGTTTTCCTGTCTTTTATGTGTTGTGCTTATGTTATCAAAAAAATGTGTCTAAATAAATTTTATTGTTATTATTAATTGGCGACCCAAATTTGGTTCAAAACGGTCTCCAAATCGGCGAAAAGTAGCCAGCCTGTCGGTGCTTTGTAGAATGCATTTTGCGCAGTGTCCGCGGGAATTGCATGCCTTAATTCCTCCATCTCCGTTCTATTATCGGACGACCCGTCGTGCGGCGAGTATCCACCATTTCGTCGTTGACACCACTATGATCCGGACGAAGTATTTCCCTTCATCTTTTATACCGAGTACATCCAAAGGCTGAAACAATTACCCAGCGACAGTGTTTCCGTCCGGCTACAATTTAAGTGTCTTCAAGGCTAGAATAAACTAGCGCGCTTTACCATCAACGATTGCATTACTGCTTAACATCAGGCGAGATTGCGGTCAAGCACTATAAGTTTATAATTATAATACCATGTGTTTATAATATAATAATACAATATTATTGGAGTTCGATTGTGGAGGGACTCCAGATCAATCTCCTTCTGGCGCAGCATCGTTAGTTGTTTTTTTAAGTCTAACATTGCATTACCTCGATTAACTGCCGTCTTCCTTCCTATTCACTGGGTTTTTTATTAGAGAATACATAGGCTCTTAATTAATCTAGCGCGCTTTACTATCAAAGATTTGTAGTGTTATGTAATTTACCTAGATATAGTTACACTTATGTATTTATATTCATAATTATATATCATCCATTTCTGCAGGTCATAATACGCATTCCAGTATTATGAGGCGCTGTACTGATAACAATTTACTACACCAAGGCTCACACAGTCCTCAACTTCAAGCCTAAGTTTCGGCGACTTGATGATATCCTAGCGTAAGAAGCTGTACCTTTCCTGTGCTGTATTAATTTTTCCCACTCAACACAACACTATAATTTAATATTTATTTATGTTTACATATTTACAACAATATTTTCATTGTTATGACAGTTTTTGACAACGCTGTTGATTATGTCTCTAATGACAACCTTTTTCTTCTAAATTCTTGACAGCCTACTACTCGTATTTTTCTACCGGATTTGTTATCCGAACTCCTTTAAGTTATTTCATATTGCTTATAATTTTTCAAATATTTAAATTTCGTGAAAAAGCTGTTCTGTGAGGTTTTTTCAGAAGCCCTCGCTGAGCAGTGACAGTTTAGTTTTAGTTTCGGTCTGGCTTCTATACTAGTTACACTATCAACTTGATCGTCCCGATGTGACAGCTGGGAATGCGTTGTACGTCCGAGCGCGCGATCGGTATCAAGCCGCGCCGAGCGCTCGTAAAATCCTCGTTATTTTCTTCTTATTTTTTAGCAGAAGTCTATTTAATGACTAAATATGAACTATTTTTCCTGCAGGGATTATTTTGTCATATTTTACGTTATTATATCAAATAAAACTCGACGAAAATCCGGCACACAATCAGCAATGAGCAATCATTTCAGCGTCCACTTTAACACTCGTAAAGACTACTTGTCAGACATTGGATACGAAGTATTTATATATGTTCAGAAAGAATAAATCTCGACAATTATTTTAATATATAACACTAATAAGAGTCCGATAATAAAAATAATTTATTACTCTCATTTTAATCGCAGAACTCACTGCCACTGTACAAAACTGCACTCACCGTTTATAAACAAACTTTTTTCCGATGTTATGTGTCAGGTGGGGCACTCTTTTATACATCCGAGAATCGATGTTTAATACAGAATTATCTAGTGAGAAGCTCATGAAGCTCTTTGATACATATCATAAATAAAAACTCGTTTAAAGTGTACATGTCGGTGATTAATTGTGATATTTTGCCTCCAGAGTCCCTCCCAGGGGTACCCTCTCCTTCGGGGAGAAGGGAACCTCTTCCTGTGACCTCAATGACTGACCCTCACCGCTACTACTGCCTGGTGCCTCTTGTGTGCTGTTGTCGCTGCCGCTCTCACATGCCTGTAACCAGTGTCAGGCCCTCGCTGCGGCCGTACTAACTCGCCTGTGGCCTTTGTCAAGCCGTTCCTGCCGCGGTACTCGTCCGCCCTTACCTTCGAGTGGTTGCTGACTTCAAGGGGCTGTGCCACTGGGTCTAGCACTCGTCTGCAGCTTCCGAGGGAGGCTCTCTACTGCTGTCTACCACTGCTCTGCTGTGTCCTAACCTACCTGTGCTGTTTCAACTGCTGCTCTGCATCTGTGTTCACCGTGACCGCTGCTGATGTTTTTCTACTCACACACCAACCTCATGCATTCATATTCATATTTATATTTTTATCTTTACGTTTTATTTGTTGTTTTAATAAATTCTTTGTCTCCCTCCTCCCTTTTTTCTTTCCTGTCTAACACGACAGATTGCATCACAGCTTACCATCAGGCGGGATTGCGGTCTAGCACAAGTATATAATTATAAAAAAAGAACTTCTACTACTCAAAAAGTACTCAAGAAATCAAAAAGAGTTTATAAAATCAAAAATACAGACAGTCTAATCGACTAAAAACTGAAAATATTGTTATATTTCCCATAGTTTGTGGAACAGCATGATATTTACACTTTAGAATAGAATAGAATAGAATAGAATACTCTTTATTATGTACACCATATAGATTACAGAAACATAAATATAAAGATTTTACAAAGGGTGACACAATGGGCGGTCTTATCGCTAAGAGCGATCTTTTACAGACAACCTTAGGATGGAATACTAAGGGGAAGGAGAGAGAAATAGTGTAGGTAGTCTACAGTGTACTATTTACATAGAGTATACAATAAATATGTACGTTTACACTTTACGGCAGAGTCATCCATGAATCTCCCTAACCTATACAGATTTTTCTTACTTCGTCCAATCTTGGCCTGGACCCGGACCACTTCTGGTAAAGGCTATCCTTTTTCTCCCTTTTCAGCAGTGGTCATGACGGCAGAAACATTCGTAACCATTGACGCCAGCCGCTCATGTGTATGCACGCTAAGGTAAGGAGTCTGATTGAAAAGTTCAGAATAACAGCCGTTGAAAAAATCTTTAAGAACGGATCAATTTTCGCTTTTCACTCTTGTAACACAGATTTCTTTTCTTTTTTATGTGACTTCAAGGCTAAAGTGAATAGGCTCTTAATAGATTAATGTGCTTTACCTTCAATTATTGCATCACTGCTTAACACCAGGGGGTAACGTAGTCAAAAACTACTTTATAACGTTAAAAAAAGACCATTAGATAAACCCACTTACAAATGAACTTATTTACCTACTCATTGGAACTTGGTTAAAATAAACACTTCTATATGTCGGAGATCGTCGATATATTTTAATAGAAGTTGCTGATTTGATTTACGTAGTAGAGGGGCAAACGCTTGTGACGTTATTTTGTGATAGCGGCTTTGGAAAGTGGGGTTCGTCGAACGGGCACTTTGCATCGAGACGCGGACCAAGGCACATCTCCGAACCGAAACTGTCGGTTTGCCTATTCAAATTGTAATTATGAAGATTGGAGGGTATATCTACACGTCGTGCTTTAATTCAAAACTCACCTACGAAACGGAACCTGTACCACCACACCAAGATGCTGTCGACCCTACCGCTCTGCCGTTGCTGTCTCCGACAATCAGAAGTTGGATAAAGAACTACACTGCTCACAATCTCGTTATAAATCAAGGAACAGAATAACAGTCACTTTCTGCCATTATGTGTGTAGTTGTTCATTGTCTTTGTATGAGCTTCTGTAAATGCTGGACGTACAGGCAGTGAGGCTGGAAGTGAACGTCATGTTACGAGGTGCGCTCAATTACTGACGCAGAAGAGATCGCTCCGCGTGATAGTGCGCTGCAGGAATGCGCTGCAGGAGTCCGCTGCAGGCGTGCACGTGCGGCTGGACGCGGAGCTGTCGCGACAGTGCTGGCTGTTGCTTAGCGCGCGACAGTGCTGGCTGATGCTTGGCGCGCGACAGTGCTGGCTGATCCTTGGCGTGTGACAGTGCTGGCTGATCCTTGGCGTGCGACAGTGCTGGCTGTTGCTTGGCGAGCGAGGTGCGCTTGCGGGGCGCGCAAGGTGCGCTTGCGGAGCGCGCAAGGTGCGCTTGCGGAGCGCGCAAGGTGCGCTTGTGGAGCGCGCAAGGTGCGCTTGTGGAGCGCGCAAGGTGCGCTTGCGGAGCGCGCTACTAGCTGCGTGGTGAATCACATCAATGGCGTGCGGCGCTGCTGAAGCTGCGTGCGGCGCAGTCAGAGCTGTGTGCGCTTTGCGGAACGCTCAAGGTTTCAAGACTTGAGCCTCTACTCTGCAGGCGATGAGAAGATTTCAGGACGGCATCTACTCTGCAGGCGATGAGAAGGTTTCAAAATACTCAAAACGTTTGTGGTAACGTAAAGGGGTTTTATGAGAGCTCAGAGATGTCTGGTGTGTAACGGTTGACAACTGCCAAGTGGCAGGTATTTGTGGGAAATTGCCATAATCCGGTGAGTCGTACTATTTTTATTCTGATTTCGGTGCTGAATGTTCTCTTGTCAAGTTATCTGTAATTTCATTGGTATACGTACACACGCGATAGTACGTATACAGGGTATGGGTAGTACCAGCGTTGTGTAATGAACCATTTCTTTGCGACATGATAATAAGAGTTATTTTTGCAAATTTTATTTCTTGTACTACCCGATTATTGTTTGTTATAATGGGCTGAGAAATTTTAAATGAGGGTTTTAAAATTATGATGTCTGGTTTGTCTTTATTTCGAAACTAAAGTTCACTGTGGCCTATAGTTATGAGCTCAATTGAGCTTCTGATGGTATGTGTGGCTAGACTATTAAATCTTCTCAAGAGAGCATGAAAAATCTAGATTTGATAGAAATAAAGCTAAAGTAGTGTTGGTAATTGTAATGTTGGCTAATTTAATGTTGGTGCTTTATTTGATGACGATCGTTACCTATTGAAACAGAACTTATAAGTACCCCCACGATCGTATACGAAAGACTTCTCCAAGTAATGAGTCTGGTGAGTTTGATTTCATAAAGTAGAAGATGGTTAGGAGGGTGCCTCCGCCAGTAAATGGAACACGTATCATGGCTATGTGGTCACGCTGCACGCACTAGTCTGTAGTCGTAACTGCAACCCAGTGAGGGGTTGTTCAGAGCGCGATGGGCAGCTAGTGGTGTGGCGGGGACACTAGTAGGTATGGTCGCACTGCATGCACTAGTCTGTAGTCGTAACTGCAACTCGGTGAGGAGTTGTTCAGGGGGCGATGGGCAGCTAGTGATGTGGCGGGGACTTTGGTAGATATGGTCGCACTGCATGCACTAGTCTGTAGTCGTAACTGCAACTCAGTGAGGAGTTGTTCAGGGGGCGATGGGCAGCTAGTGATGTGGCGGGGACCTGGGTCTCGGAGGAGACTATTAGTTGTACGGTCATGTGTTGACCTGGGAGTCGTGGACTCTAGAGTTGGTCGTATCACAAGAGGTGATGACGATATGGGTGTCAACTATGAGTTGTCACTAGCTACTGTGGTAGCGAACCATGGTGTGTTTTCTTTTTGATGATTATGATTTTGATTTGATAATTATGAGGCTTGGAGGAACCTTTTGTGTTTTCTTTTTGAAATTTGATAATTATGAGGCTTGAAGGAAGCTTTTGCGTTTAAGTTGTTAAAATAATTAAGTTTTTTTGGTTTTCTAATACCTAGTCATTGTAATTAAACGTGACGTGTGACGGTCAGGTTGGCCGAGTTCTCAAAAATGCTTCAAAGTCGGTTTTCTGTGTTTTTTTTTTTAATTTGTTACAGACATGCACGAGGAAGTGCAACGGGAAATGTCGAAGTTTAGCCGGAATCGGCGGTTGGCCTGGTGAAGCGGATCCCGGACTCCGGGGCTGAGGGAGCTTCGGATGCGGCTTGGATTGGCGCTGGGATGATGATGATGATGCACGAGGACGTGCATTTCGTCAGGCTGGCCGTGTCGGAGATCGTCGATATATTTTAATAGAAGTTGCTGATTTGATTTACGTAGTAGAGGGGCAAACGCTTGTGACGTTATTTTGTGATAGCGGCACATGGACAGAGTCGCTTTGGAAAGTAGGGTTCGTCGAACGGGCACTTTGCATCGAGACGCGGACCAAGGCACATCTCCGAACCGAAACTGTCGGTTTGCCTATTCAAATTGTAATTATGAAGATTGGAGGGTATATCTACACGTCGTGCTTTAATTCAAAACTCACCTACGAAACGGAACCTGTACCACCACACCAAGATGCTGTCGACCCTACCGCTCTGCCGTTGCTGTCTCCGACATATACATTAATTCTAAATTCGTGTTTCTCTTAAGGAATCATTATCTTGATCTTACATAAACACAAACATTCTGAGACATTCTTGAAAAATTACTTTGTTTACAAACTTGTGTAATTGTTTCAGCAATATTAGGTTTCGCTTCGACTTAAATGTATGGTTTTGTTTGTAATCAAGAGAAAGATTTTTAATCAGGCAATGCTTATATAATAAACACTGTCATTATTATCTTTAGAGATCAAAGGGTCCGTTCTCGTCAGGTTGTCACCACTGTGGGGTTCGCCTTGAGGACACGGTGGAGTCTGCCCGGCTTGAGCGGAGCACCGCCATGCCCATCGCCGCGATATCTCTCGTCCGGCCCTAGTTCAGGTCGTGGTCCGGAGCGAGGGTGCATGGCAGGCCGTCACCTCCTTCTGCGAAGCAGTGATGCTGGCAAAGGAGGAGGCGGAGTTCGTGAGGGAGCGGAAATCTCAGCACCCTCATGCCTCTAGCCACCGCAGGAGACGTCTTGGTCGGGAGCCAACGAACTCCCGGCGCGTTGTGTTTAAAGAGATGTCAGCTCATCGCGACGGAGTTCACGAAGACCGATGCCTGGGTCAGGGTTGCGAGTTGGTTTCTCTTTCAGAGAAATCATGGCCCTAGTGCACAGACAAGTGAAGGAACTCGCACCATAAAAAAGGGTCAATTCTCGTTAACTTAACAACGTTTACAGTTTGATCTCAATCTATCAAAATAATCTTTATTTCCATACATTTTCGATAAGTTCTTGACATTGAATGGCGCTCAGGTGAGATTCGCACGTTTGTAATTTCTTTGGTTACGAAATAAGTCTCTTTCGCGTCTCCCCTGATGGTTGACAGTCAATGATCTACAAATGTCGGGCTTCTGATAAGAAGCTCATAACTCAACTAGCCTGACCAAAGGATATCGTATGCAGTCACTTTGTCTGATATTTAGCTGTATTTTAATAGACAGGAAACTGAGCCCAACGTAGTAAGGAAAAGGCTAGGCAAGATGGTGACGACGATGGAAGCTATTATATTTTTGCTAAGTCATCTAATTAACAACCTCGATCGGTCAAAAACAGATTCTCGCTTTAGAACGTAAAAACATTCTCGCCTTTGTAATTATAAAATAAAGCAAAACAATCCTGCTAATAAAGTGCAAATAATAATCTGGCTACCCAATTTAAAAGATTATTTATTACACAGAGTTACATTTGCAAAGAATAACCTAATAGAGTCCATTCATTTATTTAGTCACACTATGTACACTAAAAATTTCTCTCTCAAACAAACACTGCTTCTAACGTTACAGGACCGTTCGTGTGTGGCACCTGGCAACTTTGGATTCCATAGAGACGCATGCGAAGAGGCTAATTACCGCCTCTACTAAAACTCCAGAAAAAATCAAGACGACATTGCAACCCAAAGACTGTATAAAAATTATAGGAATTACTGTAACGATATCATCAAAAATCTAATGAGGAGTATAATCGCAAATTGCTAACCGAAAGTAAAAACAAAAACCAAAAAACTTAGGCAAAGTGTTAAGGATATCTGCAACATGAAAAAGAGAAACAGTACAAACGTAGACATCACTAAAATTCTTAAGGATCCTATTGAAAACTCTGCCAACGATTTTTCAGTACAGTTGGTAAAAAATTTGCTGATACTATCCTGTCTGCGCTAAAAGTTACTGAAAAACAACTGGCGTATACCACAAGACTGGAAAGTACTACTGGAAACTGTTTATTCTATACTCGGATTGACCCAGGAGAAATATCGAGAATCATTGACAACCTAAAATCAGGTTCTGCACCTGGAAGTGACTTGATTAGCAACACGATACTAAAACAGTGTAAAATAACTCTTGCCCCTGTTCTCTCTCACATATTCAACCTAAGCATGTCCACGGGTGTCTTTCCGGACTGTCTCAAGGTAGCCAATGTTTGCCCGATCTTCAAATCTGGACACCCACTTCAAGTTACAAAACTATAGACCTATTTCTCTTTTATCTTCAGTATCTAAAATACTAGAGAAACTTGCAATAATTGGTTGCAAAAATTTCTAGAAAAAAGAAAACTCTCTGATAACCATTATGGTTTTCGGCAAAAAATGTCAGAGGATGCAGTAGTAGCACTGGTTGACCACATCACTGAAAGGGTAGACTCTGGGAACAAATGCATTAGTGTTTTTATAGATATGGCTAAGTCATTCGACACCGTTTCTCGACCGATACTCCTGCAGAAGCTATCGCTATTGGGAAAACGTCGTGTAGCTCAGAACTGGTTTCACTCCTTGCTTACAAATCGACAGCAAAGAATAGATTATAAAGACAAAACAACAAGCGAGTATCCTGATGTCCACCTTGGAGTTCCCCAGGGAAGCGTTCTCGGGTCAACTCTATTCTTGGCGTACATCAATGACCTCTGCAACCTCCGATTAGAGAATGCTAAGATACTCACATTCGCGGATGACATGGCCATAGTTTTCCATAGCTATGACTGGGCTGGAGTTGTTGATGTTGCCGAGAGAGGCCTATCAAAGGTATTACAATGGTTGCAGCAAAACCTTCTCACATTGAATGCAAGTAAGACAAAGTAGATGGCTTTTAAAATATCATGGATTTCACACTTATTTAAAATAACAAAACGCCTGGTGCCCGAAAACTCACTGCAAATCAGGCTCCACTACTGCAAGCACCTGATAATTGCCAATGTGTTGAGATTGAACAAGTTGACCATATCAAATACTTCGGTGTCTTGGTCGACAACCAGCTATCCTGGATTAAACAAATTGATGCCATCACTACGAGGGTTCATAAACTTATGTTTATATTTAAAAAATTAGGAACATTGCCGAAAACAGTGCTTCCAGATGTGTGTACTTCATTTTATGCCAATTTATTTTGAATTACTGTTTAAAATTTGTTTGTTTTGTAATTTCGAGTTTCGAGCAGCAAAAACTCACTTAATGAAACTTGACCTAGCACAAAGGGGCATCCTAAAGGTATAGTCCTATCGGTATCCCACTGATAAGTTGTACCAAGAAAGTGAGGTCTTCAGGATAAGACAGCATCAATTTGTTTACATTTTATCTGTCTTGTTACATTTCCACCGACAAGCGCCTCAAACCCAATCCATATCTAGCAAGATGTGCAGACAGAAGAGATGGAAAGTGCCCGCTACTCGCACTAAATTCGCTCAAAGTGCTCCAAGATTCATGGGTCCATTTATTTATCATGAAACGCATAAAATCCTTGACATAGCGAGTTGTAAAAGCGTACTTGTAGAGTTAAAGTTACGAAGTGGCTTTCAGCTCAAGACTATGTTGATTGGAAAAATCTGGCGGTTTGGGGTGGCTTGACCTGCTGTCGTCTGTACATACATTACATTCCACACAAAACTTACAATTAATTTTGCATGTTTTCTTTAGTAAGTTCTTTAAAAGTTTAAATATTGTTTAGACTAAGCAACCACTCGCACATATAACGTGTCTTCAACTCCGAAGTAACTAGATGCCACGACACAGGGTATCTTAGTGTGGGGTCTAGCGCTATTACATTGCACGACATATTTACATGTTAATTTTAATTTATGTTTTCCTGTCTTTTATGTGTTGTGCTTATGTTATCAACAAAATGTGTCAAAATAAATTTTATTATTATTATTAATTGGCGACCCAAATTTAGTTCAAAATAGTCTCCAAATCGGCGAAAAGTAGCCAGCCTGTCGGTGCTTTGTAGGATGCATTTTGCGGAGTGTCCGCGGGAATTGCATGCCTCAATTCCTCCACCTCCGTTCTATTATCGGACGACCCGTCGTGCGGCGAGTATCCACCATTTCGTCGTTGACACCACTATGATCCGGACGAAGTATTTCCCTTCATCTTTTATACCGAGTACATCCAAGGGCTGAAACAATTACCCAGCGACAGTGTTTCCGTCCGGCTACAATTTAAGTGTCTTTAAGGCTAGAATAAACTAGCGCGCTTTAACATCAACGATTGCATTACTGCTTAACATCAGGCGAGATTGCGGTCAAGCACTATAAGTTTATAATTATAATACCATGTGTTTATAATATAATAATACAATATTAATACCATGTAGACCTACCTTCTCTATGTACAAAATTAACCCAAAATTTATAAGCAAAAAATGTAGACCGTCACAAATAAAACTAATACTAATAACCTCAGTTGCTCATAGAGCACTTAATAGCTTCTTTGTGCTGATAAATAAAATATATTAAAAGATGTAATTACTTTAATAGACTTAAAAATAGAATTTGCATTCAAATTATTTGAGAATTCGACAGTTTTATGTACGGTATAGTAGTAACTGTTTCGTATATGAAGGATAAGGAGCTGAGTTTTTGTTTTATTGGGTTTTTCGTTAAGAATATTTTCGAAATCAGCCCTCCAAACACTAAATAATTTTGGGGTATATAATCAGACACCACTATCTTGATAAATATTTGACCCAGAAAACCGCTAACGGCTTTAAAAGTAATATTTTCAATTTTGTCACCACTCTTCGAAGTTAAGACGATTAACGAAAGATGAGATTAGATTGAAGAAACTCCGCCCCAAGAGAAAGTAATAAATAATGGTTGACTGGTAGAAAATGCCTAAGGCACTACATAAGTCCGCCTTATAGATTTTTTTGTGTGTTAAGTATAAATATATAAATAATTTACCTTATTAATAATTAAATGTCGAAAAAGTTACCACCCACCAGACAAAGTTTTGCCGCTAAGCGATTCGTCGTGTCGTGGTCGGCATGATGTCTGGTGAAGCAGTACGGAGGACGGGTCTGAGCAGTTGTGTTGCGATGTGTGCCGGGTACGATGAGCCAAATGTTGTTGTGTCGGGAGTTTGGTTGTGGAGGGTCTTCAGATTAATTTCCCTCTGGCGCAGCATCATTAGTTGTGTTGTCTTTCTTCCTGTATACTTAGATTTTTTGAGCGAATAGGCTCTTAATAAACTAGCGCGCTTTACCATCATCACTGCTTGCCATGGGATTACGATCAAGCAGTAGTTTATAATTATTAAAAAAAAAAATACCTTATTGATTAAATTCTTCAGAAAGATCAAGTTACAACCGACGAGCGTGTATACCCAGATATTTTGACGTAAACGAAGCTGAAGGAGTGAGTAAGGTTACACCTGGTAGCTTTTATAGTTTCTGCCCACACCATAGTAAGAACGCGTGAGTTTACGTATTAGCGTCTTTGAAATATCTCGCTAAAACTGAAACACTCTTATTACAAAACGAAATCTAAATTTAGTTCTAGACTTTACCTTTGAGTCAGTATTCGTATTTCGAACTTTGGGGTCAAGTCAAAGTTATAAATTATAAATTAGCGCTTGACCGCAATCCCGCCTGATGGTAAGCAGTGATGCGATCGCACAATATTTGAAATAACTGAAAGCTAAGTTTAATTTTGCTGTCATAAATGTACAGAGCAACTGTTTTTTTTTTTTTCTGTACCAATTGTACTCCGGCTAAAACTTTGGACAATAGTTACAAGTTTATTCACCTTCGTTTTATTCATACAAAGCTGAGCGATTCCCCCAAATTTTCCTAAACAAGGGAGAAAAAACTTTGATCCGTACAGCGTGCGGTTTTTTCCGTGATTTTGTTAGTATATCGGCGGGTCCCAAGAACAAAGTCATATCTACAAAATTGTCTAGTTGCAGTGCGAAGCAATAAAGTTACGCGAATCTATTACATAAGTTGCAAAAAATAAATAAAATTCATTGAAAATTATGGTGAAGGCAAATAAATACCCTTTACCGTAATTTTCTATTAATTGTTTTTCTTTTTTTTGCATTTTAATAGATTCGCGTAACTTTATTGCTTTGCACTGCAACAAGACAATATTGAAGATAGGACTTTGTTCTTTGTTGTGGGACCCGTCGATATACAGATATACGACGTGACGTGACGTGGACAGCCTCCGTGGCGTACCGGTAGCGAACGCGGCCGCTGCGCAAGGAGGTGCGGTTTCGATCTCCGCGCAGTGCATCTAGTGGCATATTGGAACCCTCAAAAGTCCAACAATTGGTCCAACTGCAATTCTTCGATATCGCCTTCAGTTTGTGGAGGCAGTCGCTTCACGGAAAATGTCGAAGTTTCGCCAAAATCAGCAATTAGACTGGTAAAGCGGACACTAGACTCCAAAGCTTCGGATGCGACTGGGGTTAACGCTGAGATGATGATGATACGACATGACTGTGTCGTATTTTAGCCTATATTTAATGTATAAAACATATATAAAAAGCCTAAGTATAGTGTTTGCACTATTGGGACATAAGCCTCGTTTTTGTGAAGGAAAATGGAGAATGTTGACCAAAATGATGGAAGATGATTACAAAAAAAAAAAAACCAACAAATCTATTATGATACCTAAATATTAAAATTTATTATCATAATATAAAAAAAATAGCGTTAATATTTTGTTTTATTTTTAAATAATTGTGTTTTTCACTTTTTGCCTTTCTATTTTTGTATTTTTTCTTATTTAATGGTATCCATGTACGTATAACTGTGCAGGATCGAGCTTGTTGGCGTGCCATGGAGAAGGCCTATATCCAGCAGTGGGCGAGTAGAGGCTGACGGTGATGATGATGATGTAGGTATACACTAACTAAGCCACTTCCAGAACACATAATATACTTACGAAATCTGTAATAGTTTTAGATTAAAAAAAAAAAAATGTTCTCCACTGTCTGAATTGGGTTTTTTATAGAGAGATATAAAAAAATGTTTTTGTTTTTCAAAAATTACATATCTTATATCATCCTTTTATATGGGAATTTTAGATGACTTGTTAATTTATTAGAGGAATTTTAACAGGTGTACGTTTGTTGGGTTTGTATTGCGGCCATCGAGAGAAGATTTTCGTGACACCCATCAGAACGTTATTCTAATAGCTTATAAATAATAATCAAAAGACTGACGGGTGTAACAATGCTTTCTCACGTCGACCGCACATTAGAAGTTAATTAAAACAATCACATTATGAAAGAAACATTTTATTTTTTTTATAGTTTACCACTAACAGTGCATTCACAGTTAAAGTTTCTTACGGCAAGAAACTATTTTTAATTAAAAATTAATAGTAAAACAACAGATATACATTTTCGAAACAGCGTGAATACAAATAGCTTACATTGATAGTGAAATATATACTTTTCTAATTTTATTAGACTTAAAGATTCGTGACTATTATTATTATTTTCTACAGAAGGCCGTGTTCTTAGGCATTAATAATAATGATATAAATAATAAACATTACACGTTACTTAACGATGCACAGAAATATCCTACGAGATTTACATTTTTGTTAAGGACAGAGTAAAATGTTAAGTTAACGTAAATATACATACATATTAAGCCTATATAAAATGTATATGAAGTTATACATATTTATGAAGATATAACTACGTACTTATATACAAGTCATGAAATATTCTCTAGCATTGTGAGTTATAATTATGTATTTTTTCGTAAAATCTTACTAGGTAAACTAGTTTCTTCCTGTTGTTACTAAAAATACAATATAATAATACAATACACAATACAATTAAATATAAAACAAATGTAAATGCTTACATAAAATTGAGATTCCACATAAACTGTGTTCCAATTTTATAAATTATGAAGAAATTATATTGGAATATAAATTGGGTATAATTAAAAAAAAAGAATTTTTACTATATTCGTTTCTTCTTTTATCGAGGAACTGGAAAAATTTGCCTGCGGCGGTGTTTCCGTCACACTACAATTTGAGTGTCTTCAACGATAGAGTGAATAGGCCCTTAATAAACTAGCGCGCTTTACCATCAACGGTCGCATCGCTGCTTGCCATCAGGCGGGATTGCGGTCAAGCGCTAGTTTATAATATACAAAAAAAAATTAAAATATAAAAATGTAATTTTGTAATTAATTGTCACCTATGTATGTAGTTGTAAAAAAGTCTAGGCTCTAAATGAGTATTAGGCATTTTCCTCTCAGGATGAAATGTTGAATTAATAGTTATTATAACTAAATATTTCGTATTTTCTTCAAAGTTAGTTACAGTGTACTCTTTATTGTCTATGAAAGTAATAAAAGATACTATTTATTTTTTAAATTATTTTCTAAATATTAAGTACTTATAAAGAAGACTAGTAAAATATCTGTTTATTTTAAACAACTCTGCATACTCTATGCGATATTAAACTAAACATTTTTTAGTACCAATACAGGCTTACATTTTTTTCTATTATGAGATTCAACTTTTATTCCAGTAGATAGTTTAAAATAACTACTTTACTATAGAACCGCAGAGTTATATCAAATAACAGATAATTAAATTACCTAAAATTAGTGACTAGATGAGAATGTTAAAAGTATCCTATGCGATATGTGACGCAAACGCTTTAAAGCACAGCATAATGAGCCCTATCCTAATAAACATACGGCTTATAATTAAATCTAGTACGCTAAATCACAACACTGCAAAATTTAAACACGTTTAGAAGTGGAATGTATATAAGGCTATGGATGTAGTTTTTATAGCTGAATAAATAAATAAATTAAACTAGAAAGTTACATAGAACATTTCCTACAGTATATTAAATTGAGGGAAAGCCATTATGGACGTTACAGGGTCGATTTAAAAGAAAATCGAAGCAGAAATGATCGTGGAAGATAGGACTAAACCGTTCTCAATTTGTCAAAGTAAGCCAATATTTATTTGGGTGGATACTTTGGTAGAGCCTATGGAATAATGTTGACGGAAATATCTTTGGATTTACGGCGTGGAAAAAATAAATTGACCTTGGAAGAATCCATAAGTATTGATGTTAAAAATGTATCTCAACTAACACTCTTTAACGTTTTAGAGGAAAATACGGTAAATCCGTATCTTTATACAGCACGTTAACCAATATTTTGAGTTCATGGTTTATTAATGAGATAAATGTATTCATATGTGATCCCAATGTCTTAAGAAGCAGCCGTTTATAAGAAAAAAAATGTAATATTTAACATTTTTAAATTACAATATCTAATAGTATTCAAGGTATCGCAGTAAGCACATTAACTATTTTAGAACATACGCTTTTTTGTAAGTATGTATATTGTTCAGAAGTCTTATTATATACAATGCTTAAAACTATTAATAAATATAATAAATAAAAAAATAGGACTAAAGTTTCTCGTTTTGAAAACCTTAGCGTCGAGTTAGATATTAAATGTTTTGGTTCCATTGAGAAATATAATAAAAAATATAATCCATATAAGAATATAGAATATGAACATGTTAATTTACGAAGTTGCCCGCTTTGTTAAAGACCACAGACATAAAAGATAAAGTTACTGATCAAGTAGAAGATAATTTTTTGCTATATGTTTTTTTTTGGTTTATGTCACTAAATGTTTTGCATTTCTAAAATAAGCCGAAATATTTTACAATGCTGAAATTAAGCAGAAACATTTTTTTTTTACTTTTAAATAATTTATGATTTCTGGAAAAAAAAATCTATTTTTTTCTAATATGTTATATAATTTTAATGTTAATGAATTCAAATATAATAATTTTAAGATTCTAATATAATTAGCACCGTAATTGCGTAAAACACTATTACCATCAATTACAATTATTTCGAAGAATATTGCTAATCCATTGCTCTATAATATTAAAAAAAGTCTCTGCTCAAGAACGTAAATGATGCAATGAATATTGTTGAGCTGTCAAAATGGAACCTATTGCTAATAGTGTATTTACGCAATTCCCCTGCTGAATGAATTATCTCTAGAAGCAAACACATTTGCCTTACGATAGTTTATCTACAGCGTCGCTTTATATCTATGTAAGTCGTAATTATCCCAGGTTCAACGTTATATACACATTCCTTACGATTATATATATAGTAAAGCTTCACACAGATCACTATTAGTTAAATCTATATGAAAATGCGTTGGTACAAACACGATAGAAGATTTTTATGACCTACGTATTAAATGAGTTTTAAAGGAGGATTTTCTATCTTTAGATTGTTTTATTGTATTTGCAATATTAGCTTTGACTTATTGGTGCTGACAATACGACAATAAATTAACCACTGTGTACCTCAACACATTCTCAGTCTACCCATAAAAAATCATATAAATATGTCCATTAGTCCACAGGAAATTATTTTTATTTTTCACATTTTCTACATGTTGATAAAGAAGCGCTTACAGGTTAATGGCCGCCACAACCTGCGGTACCGAACTTTAATAATAATGGCGCAAAAAAGCAAGTCGACTAAGTCGCGCTGTCGCCGACCGGAGGTCAGTGAAACAATATTTTTAAAGGATTTTCTATTTTGTTTGCAATTTTAAGCGATTTAGTTTGTTTGAGATTTTCATTTTTTTTATTTTTTATGCTAGGTTTTTTTCTATTGTTTAGGATTATTCCTGCGAACCAGCATTGTTCGTGTTTTCATTTATTGTCGTATTATCAGCACCACTCTGTATAAAGGACACTTCAGCTTGCTATCTATAAGCAAAGAGAATGTCTATCGGGGAAATTACTATTGTTATATTTGGTTTTACAGAGATCAACCCTACTATGACATGTTAAAATCATCATCACCGATGTGAAAATGGGATTGCCATATTGATTCTGTATAGCTCCATCTTTGTCTGATATTGGAGCCATGACGCTTTTGATACATGATAGTAATACCTTCAGAGCGTGTCCAAAATATTTTCCTTCACAGGTAAATTTTTGTATCACTGTTATCATAGCTTTCGTCAGTGAGAACATAGGATTGCTACTACAGACATGTAGAACATTAGCTTCACCATTTGCACTATAATTACATCTAATAGAAAAGCATTCCGTGTCAACCACAACAGCTATAAAATCCTTAGCACTAAAAATGACAAAAAAAAAACAGCTTAATTATAAAGAGTATATTAAAACTTCCAAGTGGCATTTTTACTCAAAATAGTTTGATGAAAAAGTTTTTAATCCACACTTTGCGAAGCAATTACAAGACAAGTATTTACAATATCAACAGTTTGCACCAATTTGATACTTGAAAAGATTCCGGTCTGATTCTAATTCTGTGACTCGGTTGCTCCACTAGACTCATCGTTTTCAATGTCATCCGGCTTCTGTCCAATGTTGAAATCTTTCAAAGCATCCTGTATATGTTTGACCTGTCGAAGAAAAACGTATTACGAAAACTTTTCCCCTTAGAGATGTTTCTCAAAAAAGTACATTATTACCAACGTGAAGTTGTGAAAGAAAAAAAGCCATATGGATTCCGGCACTATCAAACATTTATAGAAAAATTACAAAGTTTATCCAATATTTGTTAGAAGTGAGAAAGTTAACGAAGAAGTAGTGCTTTTATATCAAAAGTAACAAAACCTTCGGATTTATTTAGCTTGTTTTCAAAACAATAAGGAAGTTAGACGTGAATTTATATGGCAGTACATTTTTTGCAGATTTTCCTGTTTTTATTTCTTTATTAAAGAAGCTTCTGCCCGCAATTTCGAGCGTATAAAATAAATTGTTTTAACGTAAAATATATTAAACTATTACTCAGCAATGCGGTAGCTGAGAGTACAGCTGCACCTGCAGAAGTGAAATATATTTTCTTCGAATCAGAAGTTCCGTAGATTTAAGTAGGGAAGGTTTCGTAGTGTTTTACATTGAAAAACACAACGAAAACGGAGTGAAATGAAATTCCGAAGAATTCCTACTTGACACAAAAAGAGGAATTTTATACCGACCCTAGCATACTCTCGCGCCGTTTTTGTTTCAAAATGGCTGCCTGCCTTAAATCTATGTAGTGAAACATCTATGAATGATGATTCATATTTTTTTAATCACGCGAACAACTTTTAACGTTAATATCTCGGAAACATGAGACTTTAAGCGGTTAGATCATAGTATTTTTTCTGTGTTCTTTATGTCTAATAGATTTATATAGTTCATGCGTGGCTTTCATTTTGAAAATGGTGGATAGGTAAGTATGCAACAAACCTTCAAAGCCGTACATTCAAGTAGGTTACAAGGTTAATATTAAAATTTTCGTCTAAAGTAATGGCATGACATAATGACACTCCCGACTACCGCAGACGCCTTAATTATAAGATCTCTTCTATTAAAAATTTCGTGTTTTCCCTTATAGCTTTCAGCATATTTTAATATTTTGGTTGCGAAACCCTTTGTATTTCCCTGACCTTAACTCACGCCAAGGTCTTCGTAACTTTAGAGATATCTACAAGAATATAAACTAAGGCTAGAACTGTAATTAGTTTTAAGTACCTAATGAAATATTCAGGACCTTGGTTGGGCGTTTATTATAAAATTAGTGTGGGGCTATGTAATTATACTAAAACCCGTTTGGTATGAGGAAGAATTTTGTCATGAAAGTATGTTACTAAAATACAACGGAAGTTTTATTTATTATCCTTGAATAAATTGATTTTTCATAAGGATTTTTACATAAAATAAATCAATTTGATTATTTTTCAACTACTCGTATATATACTCATATACTCGGAGAACAAATTAATTTGAAAAAAAAAACTAAAACCTGGTAAAACAGATGTTAAATATAAAATAAGTAATGTTTTTTTACGATGAAAATATATCAACAATAATATTATAATTAAGTGTGCCTCCCTAAAATTGTGTTTAGCTTCATTCTGTTTAATTACCGAATTCAAACCGGAAAAATCAAATCTATCAAAGAAAATACCGACGTTATTTAAAAAAAAAACTCACCTGAGAGGCCGCAGGGTCGGTTCCAGGGTGCTTGTATGTATGAAGGAAATAACAAGTTCCCGGAATGTCCTTGGGGAACGAATTTGGGAGACAGGAACGGTCACGAGGCTCCATCTCAAATCCCGGGAACTTTATTAGCCACCTGTCAAAAAAAGTTGAGTTAAGAAATTGTCTGTGCCTTCTTCGGTAAAGTGGTTCTGTGTTTTTTTTTTTTTACAGATCACAAAAGAGCTTGGTTTCAATAATAAATAATAGGATAGGGATAAACTTATTGTACCTGTCGTAATGCAGTATTAATGTATACAAAAAAATGGAAAAGAAAAAAAATTGTGCCAATAAATATTTGTATTTGTAAAGTAAGACGAGTAAGCCTTCTGAAAAAACAAATATAGGTACAAAAGTATAGTATAAAGAACATACTTTTGTGAAAGTTGTCCTAGCAGTGTGGTATGGAAATTACTTAACTTGAACGCCAGAATAACTTAGAAAACATAAAAGAATGAAAAACTTTTCTTTTTGGTAAACATGGCTCAGAGAAAGAAAACACAACAAAAAAGGTTGGGAGAAAATATCATATCTTTTGATGCTACAACCCTATGCAAGACAGAGTCCTAGTTATGGTCTGGTCTGGTTTAGTGGTTGGTGCATTATATAGTATAATAAACATAAGAAACTAGCGGCCGCACGCGACTTCGTTCGCATGGAGTTAGTTATGCTCCGCTCCTATTGGTCACAGCGTAATGTTATATAGCCTATAGCCTTCCTGGATTAATGGGCTATCCAACGCATAAAGAATTTTTTAAATCGGTCCAGTAGTTTCTGAGATTGGTGCGTTCAAACAAACAAACATACTCTTCAGCTTTATATTGTGTATAGATAGAAGTATAGATTGAGAAGATAAAGCTAATAACAAATCTCAATTTTATAACTTTTGATTGATTGTGTAGCTTCGTACTGATGATTATTTAGACGTTCACTGAGATAAATGAATAATTGTCTAACGACATCTTTTTAAAAGAGCGCGGTATCCCAGCGTGAGAGTGAATCCGTGATGGCAGAATCGCCATGTGATGTTGTGAGTAGAGACAATTGACACCAATGAATGCTTACATGACACTGTCTAGTCTGGTCTAAATAGGCTTCTTCAATATGTACAACATTATTTTTAGTTTATGCGAAACCCGAAACACGTGTCCAGTATTTTTAAGTAAAAAGTCTATGTACAAAATTTCAACCAGATATAATGAAAAATCACAAAGTTATGAGCTTGTTATCCTACTTGGTTGTCCCAACAAAAATATGGTCAACGCTGCGCTAAGGCGGGCGAGCGATATGTTGACCTGTGGCGTCAGCTGTTGCGCGGGCGTGCGCAAGTACTGTGATCAACAATTTTTACATGTATTTGGGGGAAAATATTACATGGTGTAAAAATCATTGGTATCGATTCAGTTGGTTAATCTAAACAATTTTTTTTCCGTACGGAGGACGGGACTGAGCAGTTGTGTTACGATGTCTGCCGGGTACGATGCGCCAAATTTTGTTGTGTCGGGAGTTTGGTCGAGGAGAGTCTCCAGATCAATCTCCCTCTGACGCAGCATCGTTGGTCGTATTGGTCTTGGGTTTAACATTGCATCACCTCGCTCAACTGCCGTCATCCCACTTACATATTCCTTAGTTTTTTTAAGTGAATAGGCTTAATAAACTAGTGCGCTTTACCATCAACGATTGCATATCTGCTTACCATCAGGCGGGATCGCAGTCAAGCACTAGTTTATAATTATATATTAAAAAAACTATATTCAGGTTTCGTATTAAGAAAACTAAGCCTCAGCTTTGTCATATATTATATTACACACTCACATAGGTTGCCTACTACAGTCACAAGGTCATGCATGATAGTTACTCTACTTATGAGAAAGTGACAATATCGGGGGGTGTATTAAACGCTTAGTCGAGAATATCATGTGTTAAATAAAAATAATTGTCAAAAGTGGATTACTCTGTTAAAAGTGTTGCGTCGTGGTCTTTCAGCACAAAAAACAAAACCAAAAATATACAACTGAATCGATTCCAATAATTTTTACAACACGATATATTTTCTTCCAAATATGTATATTTAGAAATTGTTACAGTGTGGTTATCGAGCGCAAAATACAGTTCACGGTAGACCATAGTAATAGGCGCGTACGCACAGTGATAGGAGTAATACGTACTATGTAAAATTAACATGTTTTAAGTAAATTATACTACATTTTATTTTAGCGCTTATGACTGCATTTACGAGTAAAGTACATAATAATACACACATCAAAAGTGTCTAGGGATCAACATATATTTTTGCAATAACTTTTCTCCTGATTGATATTAATTAAAATTTTCTTTAAGGATTCATCAAATAAAGTGTTTTCGTTTGTCACAGTAACGATAAACCAAGTCACCTTTGCATTAATAAAGAAATTTGCCATTTTCCTAATAAAGGGATATTTGACATTTGAACCACTAACACAAAAGTTCGAAAAAAAGACTGAAATAACAGTTTTCTCTAAAATTTTATTGGGTAACTTAAACAATTAATAATCCGTGTTTCTACCGCGAACACTAACAACACAAGAACATCGGTTTGGCATACTCAAAATGAGTTCATCCAAATCACGCTGTGGAATGGCCGCCCATGTTCGTTGCAACAACAAAAAAAGGTCTTCTTGCGACTGGATACCCTCCATATTCGGCAGAGCTCTTCTCTGTAGCATATCCCATGCATGCTCAATCGGGTTCAAGTCTGGCGACTGAGCAGGCCAGGGCAGGACATTGATGTTAGCTGCGGCGAGAGTCTGTCTTACAACTCTTGCGGTGTGCGGTCGTGCATTATCATGCATTAACTGAAATAAGGGACCGATTTGCACTTGTAGAGGAACGATGACGTCTGATACAATCGTCTCAGCATAAATTTGAGCGTTGAGGTTGCCTCTGAGCCAAATCAACTCAGTTCTTCCGCCGATCCAAATACCCGCCCATACCATGATGGTTCCACCACTATAAGGATGGACTTCCTGGCAGGATTTTAATCGCTGTTGGCGTCCAGGGGTTCTCCAGTGTCGTATACGTCTTGTATCCGGTCTCATACCAAAACGAGACTCATCAGAAATATTACAAAGCCACATCTCAATCTCAAGAAATCCGCATAAAAATGCTTGATCCCTAGACACTTTTGATGTGTGTATATACACTTGACTGTTATGATAATCCAAAGCATACAAGTGTGATGGAAAATGTTAACACTAGTTCTTCTCTTCTTCTTCAGGCTATAGATGTCCACTGCTGGACAAAGGCCTTCTCCAAGGCTTTTCACGATGACCGGTCTTCTGCTGCCCGCCATTGGCTTCCCGCGACCTTCCCGAGATCATCGGTCCTCTTTGTTGGGGGCCTCCCTACGCTACGTCTTCCAGTACGTGGCCGCCACTCCAGAACCTTACTGTCACATCGGCCATCGGTTCTACGAGCAATGTGCCCTGCCTACTGCCACTTAATTTTAGCGACTCGAAGAGCTATGTCGGTGACTTTGGTTCTTCTACGGATCTCCTCATTTCTGATTCGATCACGCAGAGAAACTCCGAGCGTAGCTCTTTCCATTGCCCTTTAACACTAGTTAATTACAAACAAACATAAATTATTATCAATAACCGCAAGGCGATGGCGCGCCGCTACAGACGCGGGCGGGCGAGCAGCGCGTTAACCATACTTTTGTTGGGATAACCAGAAAAGATAGCAAGCTCATAACTTTTTAATTTTTCATAATATCTTTTTGAAATTTTAAACATAGATTCTTTGCTTAAAAATATTGGAAACGTTTTTCAAATATACAAAAAATAACTTTGTATACGTGTCGACTTGAGAAACTCCAGTTTTTAAGTCGGTGTAAAATATTATACTCCCTCTATCACTCTACCTCTTTTCTTCTCTCATCATATTTTTACTGTCCTTATCACAGCTTTTTTTGGAGGGTCTCTCTAGTTTTCTACTCGTCATATCGACAGTTAACCCCTTTCTAGCCATATCATATTTTACACAGTCGTTTCCTCTCTATTTGTGGTCTTTCCCTACTTTTATAACCCTCCCAAACCATACTTAAATAAAATACACTAACGTGCGTGGGTCTAAAACGGTGTATCGGCGCTCTTTTCTGAAGGACAGAATAATTCATTGTGTATGATTTGTTGTCCTCAGAAGCCTATTTTTTGACGTAAAAAAAACCTGCACCGACGGATATATAATACGGAAAACATAGGAAAAACCGGACAGGTGCAAGCCGGACTCGCATTTGATGGCCTCCTTAAATATTTATTTTTAAAGTGAATACTTAAGAATAACTTTTAAATATTCTGTGATATACAGTTTGTTAAGAAAACCTTGTCCGACCCATAAGGATAATAAAGGTTAGGTAAACACATGACCAAATATAATATAAAATTTTACGTAATCATCATAGTATCAATACAAATGAATTTTGAAATAATCTTTTTTCCCGCGAATTAATTCCAACTTCCCCGAAATTTAGTAATTTTTAAAAAAAGTTTTTTTAGGGGGATTTTTTTAAAAAGTTTAGCCCGGTTTTGTATCCATTAGTAGAATCAGTTATTGATACCTAACAATACCTTCACGGGTCGGACAGGGTTTTCTTTACATATTGTATATCAAGCGTCTAAAACGACAAAAACACGTATCATGTATGCCTCAATTAAATATTTATTTTATTCTGTTTGTAGTATTTGTTATTGCAACAACAGAAATACATTTATCTGTGATAAATTTAACTATCTAGCTATTACTGTTCATGATGTAGAGGCCAGGAAGTGGAGTGGTGCCACGGTTTGTGCAGTGGGTCGAATGCTGAGCTGCGTGTTGCGGGTTCGATCCCTGCACGGAACAAATATTTGACCTACAGGTAGCAGTTACTCCGGGTCCGGCTGTTTGTGTGAGTTTAAATATTTGTAATCGTACCCACGATATATACAAAAGTAATACCTAGAGTGCGGCGTTTAAAAAGAGAATGAAGAAAGCAGCTTTTTTTTGGGTCTTTTTGTGTCCTATTTGTACTTTTTGGGCTCAGAAGCTTAAAAGTGGTAGTCATGAAAAAGCTTAAAAGTAATTTTAGTACTTAATATAATGTTTTGTGTTAACTGTATTAACTATGAACTTAAAATTTACTTTAAAGTGTAATCTCGGTATTCCAGAGTTGTGCCTTCATAGTGGAGGTAAAAGCGTGGGATGGTGGGAGGGGGGCGGTGTTTGATGAAGCATCGGTAAAGTTTTATATTAAATCAAGTTTCGAAATTAATTTTAGTCATCCTTGAGATAAATGAAATTTGATGGATGGAAAACTTGATTAGCTTATAAAAAAGTATTCTTCATAAAATCTTTAAAGTAAATTGTTCCATTTAAGACATTAATCCGAGTCGGTTTCTTTCGGTGTATCTGACATCGACGCACAAACGAGTACCATGGATTGAAAATTCCACCACTGGGGGGTTCAGAATCATGTACTGCATGATTCTGAACCCTCCAGTGGTGGAATTTTGCGTCGGCTTTTTCATGATTAAAAAAAAAATGTAAGTAGTTTTTTTCACTTTAGACCGTTCATAAATGCTATACTTTTATAACCCAATAAGCTTTTAAAGTAAAAATTAATTAATTCGCTAATTACACAAAAAAGCGCAATGAAAACAAAACTCGAAAAACTATCATATCAGCGGATTTAATAGAGTTCACATCAGGGATCAACGCCATACCTACAAACCCGCACGGCGGCACGCTTGCAACGTTCAAAGGCCGAGCCGACACTTTTTTTTTAACATTGTTAATTCTGTAACCGTTCATTAACGACATAAATGACTATAATAATTTTATTAGTGGCATGTGGTCTAGCCTTTTCGCGAAGTTTGCGTTACGATACACACCTGTATATTATATACCATGTATTATATACCTATGTTTATACACATAGGTATATCCGGAACACCCACCCAAATATAAATTCGAGTGGCTTATGTATGCATGTCATATCGTAAATTTTTCAACGCCCATATAACACCCCTAATAAAAGTATGCCAGTGAGGTCATAAAATAGACGACACCCCTTTCAAGCCAAAAACTAATGGATCATAAGAGGAAGTCTGCAATGAATTTTGATGAAAAATGTGCCCTTTTTTGTGAAATTCCTGGTTGATTCTAGTTCGAGAAAATCGCCCTTCTAAGTATAATAACGGAATAGGGTAGTTGACTAAAGAAAACTAATTAGTCCGTCAGTCAGATTTCCAAAAAATACTAGACACGTATTTTTTCTTTTTTCATATAAACAAAAAATGAAGACGACACAGTGCGTTGAAAACTCTTGTGACGTCACTGCACGCTACACTTTTTAGCGAGCATTGAGGTCACCAGCCACCACTCCTGATCTTTGATGCCTTTTATATTTGTCAATTTTTATTGATTTGATAAAACAAAATATACGTATCCAATATTGTTCTATAATCTGAATGACGGACTAAATAGAATCAATTTTTTTTTACCCAGGAAACATCCCCATTGAATTGGTTGTTTTAGGCGGCACTTTGAATTTTTAATGAAAATTTTATCGAGATCTGCTAATAAGATATTTATTTTTTGTAAAATATGAGAAAAATAGATTTGCATATTTAAATATAAAGTTTGTTCACCGATACAAAACGCACAAGGTCACCTGCAGGGTAATTACCTAAAACACTATCAGTAGCAATGGCTTTCAATTAGGATGCTGCTTTAGCCTTTTCCCAACTACGTTAGGGCCAGTGTCCAGTCTCTCCGGATCCAATTTGAGTACCAGCATTTCATATGGAGCTACTGACTATCTGACCTCCAAAGCCCAGTTACTGGGTAGTTCTGGTTGGTACTAGCACTGGTGATCTCCTAAATAAAATGGTTACCAGACTTTCAGTCTTCTAACCTCTGCGGATCCACTATACTCCGTATGTATTCTGCATGCTGCTGGAAGTAGAGTAGAAGTGAACTATACCACCACAGAAATGTGCTACCCTAAATTAAAATAAAAAATCTACTTCATGATTTCTCTATACGAGCTCATACACAGTTCCCAGAAAATTTGGGCATACGTGTAAAAAAATATTGTTGCTGGGATCTGCACCCCATAATGAGCTAACCGACGTTTTAATAAACTAGTTGACTCTTTAGCAATACAGAATGTATTAGCTTGTGCCTACGAATTTATGCATGCGAAATTTCTTTTAATATCCTATGAAACTCGGCAGTAGTGTAGCTTTCTTCATAGAAAGTAGGCGTATTTCCGAATATTCTATCGCTGATGTGATTTTTTTGTATTACAATTTCTACTTCCATTTTCAATCTATACTAATATATAAAGCTGAAGAGTTTGATTGTTTATTTATTTAAACGCGCTAATCTCAGGAAATACTGGTCCGATTTAAAAAAGATCTATTTGCGTTGGATAGCCTATTAATCCAGGAAGGCTTTAGACTATATAACATCACGCTGCGACCAATAGGAGCGGAGCATAACTAACTTCGCGCGAACGAAGTCGCTGGTGGTCGCTAGTCAAATAATAATTTTACTATGTTCTATTATATAAAATTCTCCCGTCATAGTTTGTCCTCGAACTCCTCCAAAACGGCTGAAGCGACTTTAATGAAACTTCGTACATACATTTTATATCACCACTCCTTACGCGGGTGAAACCGGGGGCGCAGCTGGTCGTTATATATTATGACTGATCTTTATGTTTATTTATACAGGGTGTACACAATAAAGAGTATTTATTCTATTCTATATTTTTACTAAAATATAATAGTTAAATATTATATTATATTTTAGTATTATTTTAGACAAAGAAATACGATTTGCCTGTAACAGCAGAAACAACTGGAGCCAAGTTTAGGATTTATAATTGATTGAACCAGCTAAATTAAACAATCTAATGCTGAAATAACGAAAACTTTTGCCACAATCTGCTTAGATTGTTGAAAAATCACCACGTTAGCGCACCTTTACAAACTAGGCCGATTACCATGGTGGAATATTACCCAACATTACGATGCCAATCTTTCTTCCTGAGATCCATTGCTGTAATTTGAGAGGTGAATAGAATTCTAACTAATCTGGATAGTGGTCGAGCAAAATGGTCGAGCATTTCGAATTCAAGCTGGGCTTGCGGCCGTCATTGTTACAAATTGGCCAACTGATTTTATACAGAGTTCAGTATCAGACCCAATTGTAAATTATAGAGCATTATGTGCATTAAAGACCAGTCTTAGAGTGTATGTTTCCGTTATTGGCAGACGTGATGGTCCAGAAATCTAAGGTCGCTCAGCAGTATTAAGCGGGCTATGCTCGGAAATTCTTTGAAGGTTAAATAAGAATCAGCGTTATTGACGTGACTTCCAGCGTAAACAAACTAATTTGGTAATAGGGATGTTTGTCGAATGATCGGTAGCTGGTGTAGCAGATGAGTGGAGAAAGTGGAAATTGCGTATCGGCATGCATAGTGTAGTACGAATAAAAGCTAAATAAGCCGAAGATATCAAAAGGTGGGCTGGCACTCATTGGATGTGCAAAGCGGAGGCCAGCGTATTAAGAAGGGACTTTAGTGCCGAGGAATTTGGAAAATAGGTATTTTCAAGAAACTATTGCCGTCGCGCTGCTTCCAACCCCTCCCAGTAAAGTGCGAAAAGGACAGTTGCAGCTCAGGCTGATTTTACCTACAAAAACGTTGACTAAAAGACGTTTCGTATTCAGCAGTTTTCTTTTTCAATTATTTTTATATCAAAATTTAGAGGAAAAGTATACATATGCTTCTATTATTTTCTTTTTGTCAAAAACTGATCACATTTGTTGATAGTCATCTGAACATCATGGTAAAAATAGGTTATTTTTCGCGATTTTGAAGTATCGTATTTCTTTTATTAATTCAGTTTCGGAAAAAAAACTCGCAGACGCAGTCTATGAGAGGACAACGATAGGTTGAATTGATTTATGTTATTTAGTTGTCCTTTTTTTGCTGCTTGGGTTGATTGATTTTTAGAAAATGTTCGGCTTTGTAGAGCTTTGTCTCTGTCACTCATACTTGTCTCAAAGTCCTCCTAAAATTCGTGCTTTTACACCATCCAATGCTACAGTGCTTTGAATAGTAATTGTTATTTTAAAAAAGGCATAAATCGTAGCTTTCATTTATTTATTAAATTCGGCACCTTTTACAATTTCATTGATAACCACTGAACAGAATTATATGAAATTAAATTTATACAGATTCAATATAAATTAATGAAATATGAAAAGCAGCACAGTTGGCATTTTAACAAACCAGTAGATAGACATGTAATGATTTTGTCATTAAAATGACGACATTGAGAATGCAATCGAAGAAAACTAACCAACCATATCTGATATTATCGTCGTCGTTAACATGACGACAAATATAAATATGAGAAATAGATCATCGTAGAAATATCAAAAATATTTGACGAGACAAGCAAAGATATTAAAGTTATTTTAGAGACAAGCGACGCCAAAATATAGGAAACTGCATCGCCTAAAAAATGTTTTACCTTTTAAAATGCAATAATATCGGACGGGCCGTATGTTGTAAATATCTGCCTACTCTGTTTTAATACGTTAATTCAGGATTATATTAACCTAGTCGTGATTTAAAATATCTGACATTACTTTGACACTATACAAACCTGACAATGTTCAAGTTGTATCTTCAATTCAGCAATGTGCACTCATTTTTTATCTTATCAACAAAAATATCTGTGAATACCTAATGTTTATAACAAAAAAAAAACAATTTCTAAGTAATGTCATTAATAACTTACTCGTAAGTAGTAGGACTGACGTTGATCTTCAAGGGTTCAGAGCCGGATTCAAATTTGTTGGCGAGTGTGACGTTATGCCCGAACAGACAGTACTTCAACATCGTCTTACCGACCACTCCGGCGAGGACGGTCCCGGTGTGCAGGCCTATGCGCATCTAAGAAGAGGAGCAGAACTGTTAGGACAGATTTTTTACTTACATTGTAAATATATTTGAAGCATAAATGAGGCAAAACAAGAATGATGTTCTGTAGCCGGGCCTACTCCCGTGGGAAGAAGGGGTAAGCTATGTATGTTGGGACAAGAATTATTGATTATCAAAATTAATTGGATTTAAATTCTTAATTTGGGGGTTAGGCAAGTGAATAATATGGTCTAGCCTAGAGCCATAAACACAGGTAAATATGTACATGACTACCTAATCTATATTCGCGACTTATTTAACGAAAACATAAACAAATAATGAATATGGTTCAAGGAAATAACAACCTTATTTTTTTTTTAATTCTTAACTAATAAAGTTTAGTTTAAGCTACAACTTCTGAATTTTTTATAAGATATTTTACAAGCGAGCTTGTCACTCTGAAATCAACTTAATTACAACATCAATTTGGGACAAATTTGAAGAGACATTATTATTCATAAAGCGCGCTGCGTTCGCTATCAAAATTTTAATGAAGTCAGGAAAAAGAAAACTTTTATTATTTTAATGACGTAAAACTAATACTCAGTTATTGTAACATGAAATAAAATGTTCTCAAGGGAGTTCTGAGTGAAAACGCCAGGAGAAAATACCATAGTCCATAACTTTATGGACTATGGTATTTTCTCCTGCGAACATTAAGCTTCATGAAGCTTACTTAAGCTTCATCCTCATTGCGTAAAACACCATCAATCACAATTTGAATTATTTTGGAGGCTAATATAAGCTTATTTATCAATATACTAATAATAACTTATACCTTGCCAGAAAGACAGGTTTAATGAACCAAATTCAGGTAGGTAGTCCTAACATTAGTTTTAGGTAGTAACTTTCTAGCTTTATTTTGTGTATTAGTCTGCATTAACTTAGCTGTTATGATTGTTATTAGTAAGATTTTTTATTACTATAAGACTGGGTCTTTTTATGTAATTGTTGTGAACTATGTTTTTTTTTTTTAAATATTTGTTTTATAGTTTTTTTTTATGTTAAAAAATATCGTGTGCAACAACGTACAAACGGAAATGCCACAATGAACGGTTTTGTTGTCAATATTTTTCAGCAATTTTTTTGTGACACTTTAAAATTCTCAAACATTATAATATAAAGGGTGTATCTGACATCGACGCACAAACGAGTACTATAGATCCCCCAGTGATGGAATTTTTCGTCGGCTTTTTCATGATTTAAAAAAATATATATGTAGTTTTTTTCATTTTAGACCGTTCATAATTGCATACTTTTATAACGCAATAAGATTTTAAAGTAAAAATTAATTAATTCGCTAATTACACAAAAAAGCGCAATGAAAACGAAACTCGGAAAACTATCTTATCAGCTGATTTAATAGAGTTTACATCAGGGATCAACGTCATACCTACAAACCCGCACTGCCGCACGCTTGCAACGTTCAAAGGCTGAGCCGACACTTTTTTTTAAACATTGTTATTTCTGTAATCGCTCATTAACGACATAAATGACTATCATAATTTTATTAGTGGCATGCGGTCTAGCCTTTTCGCGAAGTTTGCGTTACGATGTAATCACACTATACTGTATGTCACCCTGTATTATTTCACTATACCCCAGTTTATGTTTCTTTGTATATATGTAATTATTATTTTAGTTATTCAGAGTCAATCAATGTGTCGAGCCTATTTTGAAATATGTTAGGATTTTTTTTAATATTTATAAACTAGTGTTTGACCGCAATCTCGCGTGATGATAAGCAGTGATGCAATCGTTGATGGTAAACCGCGCTAGTTTATTAAGAGCCTATTCACTCAAAAGAACTGACTGAATAAGAAGAAAGATGGCAATTGAGCGAGCTGATGCAATGATAAACCTAACAACACGGCCAACGATGCTGCGCCAGAGAGATATTGATCTGGAGGATTGAACCAAACACTTGACACAGCACTTGGCCTATCGTACCTACCCAATACACATCGCAACACAACTGCTCAGACCCGTCCTCCGTACGGCTTCACCAGTCGTTATGCCAGAACATGACGAATCGCTTGGAGGCAAAACTTTGTCTGGTGGGTCGTAACTTCTGCCGGCAGCTGATTCCAGTCTAACCAGATGCTGCTGAACGGCAGCATTTTACATGGATCGACTGCCTGACCTCCACAAGCCAGTTACTGGGTAATATGTCACTCCTTAGTACGACTGATTTTCAGACTTTCGACCTTCTGACTACCCGTAACTACTGTCAAAGATCTACGAATGACAGCCAAGATCTGTTGGTCCCGTTGCTTAACGTGCTTTCCGAGGCACAGAGGAGTCTCGTTTGATAAAAATGTTCACCCATCTACAAACTAACCGCGGCAAACGTAGCATAACCTGATGGATCGACCTGTGCGGCTCAATAATAACAGAATAATTAAAATAATAAGGCCTTCGTTACAGGTTATTGGAGCCTTCCAAAGTCCAACAATAGAGTGTTTGACTTAAAAAAAACTAAATAGTCCGTCAGGCAAATTTCCAAAAAATACTAGACACGTATTTTTTCTTTTTTCATATACACAAAAAATGAAGACGACACAGTGCATTGAAAACTCGTGTGACGTCACTGCACGCTACACTTTTTAGCGACCAGTGAGTCAGTCAGTCACTAGCCACTACTCCTGATCTTTGATTTTAACTTAAAAAAGAATCTCGACACATTTCAAGTTTTATTTGTAAGATTTATTTCTTCCACGGAAGGTGTAAAAAACATTAATTAAGCTTTACGTCAACGTTAATGTGTGAGTGAGGTGAGGGTAAACTTAGATGTTTACGTTCCGAGGCAAACTGTTGATTCTTTGAGGGAAGTAGGTTACGTGCGTATACAACCGCCATTTTTATAGCTTCACACCGTGGTTTCATTACTATAAAAATGAATTGTTGACTCATGTTGACAGGTAAAAACACTCTCTAGCAAAAAATTTTTTCATGTTCATTTATTTGCTTTCATTGTTGAGGGGCCCGTCGCTAAACAATAATACAGACCGTTCGTTAATTCGATAATGTAAAAATTTCAGAGAGCAGCGACAGCCTAGTGGTATGAGACCAGTGGTGGCCTAGTGGTATGAGACCAGTGGTGGCCTAGTGGTATGAGACCTGTGGTGGCCTAGTGGTATGAGACCTGTGGTGGCCTAGTGTTATGAGACCAGTGGTGGCCTAGTGGTATGAGACCAGTGGCGGCCTAGTGGTATGAGACCAGTGGTGGCCTAGTGGTATGAGACCTGTGGTGGCCTAGTGGTATGAGACCAGTGGTGGCCTAGTGGTATGAGACCTGTGGTGGCCTAGTAGATTGAGACCAGTGGTGGCCTAGTGGTATGAGACCAGTGGTGGCCTATTGGTATGAGACCAATTGTGGCCTAGTGGTATGAGACCTGTGGTGGCCTAGTGGTATGAGACTTGTGGTGGCCTAGTGGTATGAGACCAGTGGTGGCCTAATGGTATGAGACCAGTGGTGGCCTAGTGGTATGAGACCTGTGGTGGCCTAGTGGTATGAGACCTGTGGTGGCCTAATGGTATGAGACCTGTGGTGGCCTAGTGGTAGGTATCGACCGCGACTTACAAGTTGTAGGTCTTAGGTTCGAACCCCATCAAGCGCTTTACTATGTGTAAATTATTTCATCACCACTGCTCTCAAAACGGCGAAGAAAAACGTCGCGGAAAACTTCGATGACATGTGACATCTAGCAACCCGTACTGGCTCAGTGGTAGATTACGGCCTGAACCCTCTCACCGACAGAAGATCTGGGTTCCAACAGTGGGAAAATTATAGGCTGATTATATATGTTTCTCGGTGGTAAGCCATAATATCGGCTGCCGGCAGAAGTTACCACCCATCAGACAAAGTCTTGCCGCCAAGCGATTCGACGTGTTCCGGCATGATGTCTGAGCAGTTGTGTTGAGATGTGTGCCGGGTACGATGCACCAAATGTTGTTGTGTCGGGAGTTTGGTCGTGGAGGGTCCCCAGATCAATCTCCCTCTGGCGCAGCAGCGTTGGTCGTGCTGTTGCGTTTAACATTGTATCACCTCGGTCAACTGCCGTCTTCCTTCCTATACACTAAGTTTTTTTAAGTGAATAGGCTTAATAAACTAGATAAACATCAACGATTGCATCACTGCTTACCATCAGGCGGAATTGCAATCAAGCACTAGTTTATAATTATTAAAAAAAAAAGGTATGTATTTACATTCCGGCCATAGAAAAATTGCATTGTGATACTTGCCACTGCAATTCTAGTAGCCAATAAAGATCAAATTCACAAAACAAGTAGTCGGTTGTTTGAAAATGACAGATATCAAGAACGCTGGCTCTTGTGGGCCATCCGATTGTTACTTTTTATGTTTTATTTCGTCATTTAGAAACTTTTATAGTAGATATGCAAGTCATTGAACAAAAAATTGAACAAAATTCAAGACCAAAGCGTCACCAAAATAGAAATACATACCTTTATAGGGTTCCCTTCGTGCGTCAAATGCTTTGCACATGTTTCCACCATGCGTAGTGCCATCCATGCTATCTGCGGCGCGTGTGTATCAATCTTACGATGTAGTCCGCTCGCCACGCAGTAAGCATCGCCTATGGTTTCCACCTACACAGAATATTTTAAAATGTAAGATTTGCAATAAAAAATACGGCCAAATACAAGTTGGATTACGCATAATAAAGGGTTGTGTATTAAAATGAACTTTATATGTTCTTAGAAATAACTAAACGTGTTTTAAATTTGAAGGCCAAATCCCGCAGCGGGTAGTAGTGTGTAGATCGCTACCCGGTAAGGACCAAGCTCTGGTTGTGTTTCACGCGCGCCTCTAAGAGGTGTCAGCACATCGTGACGGGGTCCGCGAAGACCGACGCGTGGGCCAAGACTGTGGGTTAGTTGAAAGAGAAAACATTGGGAGTTGAGATTTCCTCGAATCTTAACTTTGGGCGGTTCATTGAGTCCAAGACCAGGGTGGCTGCCAGAAAACTAGGCGTCATTGCGAAGGTCCGGCGGTACTTCACACAAAGGCAGCTTCTAATTTTGTACAAAGCACAGGTCCGCTCGTGTGTGGAGTACTGCAGCCACATTTGGGCTGGTGCTGCGAAGTGTCACCTTGCCACTTTGGATTAGGTGGAGAGGTGTGCGAAGAGGCTGATTGGCGACTCAGACTTAACTCGAAACGGTCTCACAACGGTCGGAGCACAGGCGTAGAGTACGCCTGTGCTCCAGGCTTTGGAGCCAGCCTTTCGGTCTTCTATAGGATGCATTCTGGTGAGTGTGCAAGGGAATTGCATGATTTAATTCCCCCATCTCCGTTCCATCATCGGACGACCCGTCGTACGGCGAGTTTCCACCCTTACGTTGTTGCCACTACTACGATCCGGACGAAGCGTTTTGCTTCCTCCTTTATACTGCGTAGATCGAGGGACTGGAACAATTTGCCAGCGTCGGTGTTTCCGTCACAATACAATTTGAGTGTCTTCAAGGCTAGAGTGAATAGGCTCTTAAAAAACTAGCGCGCTTTACCATCAACGATCGCATCACTGCTTACCATCAGCCGGGATTGCGGTCAAGCGCTCGTTTATAATTTATTTAAAAAAAACATGGCCCTGGCACACAGGCAAGTGAAGTAAAAATCTACCACGCCCTTTCGCTCCGCCCAGACTGAGTGAGTTAATTTGATGATTTCACATTCACATAAAAAAGGCAAGACAGCAAGTCCCGCAGTTAAAAACATTTAAAATCTAGTCGTAATCTCATCTCAGCCAAAATTAATGTCAAAGACTTTTAAAAAATCTAGGAAAACTAAAAGTCAATTGTAAAAAAACTCAGATTGTAACTGAGATCAGACTGTGAAGGACTTTGAAATTAGGAGAAACGTCTCTCAAATTTAGAGTTGAAATTTTTATGTAATAGGGGTGACCTAGACCTTAAAGAAACTTAAATAAAATTCACACGGTCAAATAAGACAGCCACCGCGGTCACCGGCAACTGTCAGCAATGGATTTTCAATAGGGTATTTAACTAAAAAAAACTAATTAGTCCGTCAGTCAGATTTCCAAAAAATACTAGGCACGTATTTTTCTTTTTTCATATAAACAAAAAATGAAGACGACACAATGCGTTGAAAACTCGTGTGACGTCACTGCGCTGTTTAGCGACCTGTGACGTCACCAGTCACCACTCCTGATCTTTAATACCTTTTATATTTGTTATTTTTTATTGTTTTGATAAAAGAAAAATACATGTCTAGTATTTTTTGTAAATCTGACTGACGGACTAATTAGTTTTTTTTAGTCAAATACCGTATTGAACGAATGAAAAAAAATAAAATAAATAATACGGTACGGCTGGACCATAAATTAAAGATCGCTCAGTGAGCTATGGAACATGCTATGCTTGAAGTCTCTCTGAGACATCGAATCCTTTACCAGGCAATCCGGCAGAGAACCATTGTTGTCAACATAGCTTACAGAATAAGCAAACTGAATTGGCAATGAGCCGGCCATATTAGCCGTAGAACCGATGACCGTTGGAGTTGACGTGTTCTAGAGTCGAGGCCGCGAATCGGTGAGTGGAAGTTGGGACGCCCTCAGGCTAGGTTTAGCGAGAATCTTCACAGGATGGCTGGTAGTAACTGGATGAGAATTGCTGAGAAACGAGTTGAATGACGGGAAATTAGAGAGGCTTGTGTCCAGCATTGGACTACTACAGGTTGATGATAATCATGAATAAAGAACAAAATTTCATTCAATATGTTCAGGTGAAATTCGGAGCCAATTTCCTCCACAGGATCTTCAAAGATTCATTAACACATTTTCGTTAATACAAAGCGTCTTTATTATCCAACATCCTTCAAACAGATTAATGACGAGAGTAAATCATCCTCAGTAAACGACTATTAATTACGTAGAAAGTAATTATAATTATACCTTAATTATTTTTAGATTACAGTACGGATCACCGACAGCCACTTCGTTTGGATTATTTGATCTACTACAAAGTTTCTCTCTAGGGTCACTTGAGTAAACACTCTTTCATATTTTAGTAATTAACACTTAAAGTGATTAAAACACCGGCCTCTCAAGTATGAGTGTGCGAATTCGATTCTAGGTTAGGCAAGTACCAATGTAACTTTTTTAAGTTATATGTACTTTCTAAGTATATCTTGGACACCAATGACTGATTATAAGGTGAAGGAAAACATCTTGAGGAAGCCTGGACTTTAAGTCTGAAATCGCCAATCGCGTAATGATTACGCTCAATCCTTCTCTGTATGAGACCTGTGCCCAGCAGTGGGACGATAAAAAGATTGATGATAATGACACATCTTCACACTAATAAGTTTTTACTAGGAAGTATACACCGTGGAAACTCAGTCTAATATTGATTTTAATATTTTTTGGTCTATCTGGTGTAGCTACCACTGCTGGGCAAAGGCCTTTTCTTTTTCCTTCGAAACCTTTCTTTCTTGTGCTATCTCTGGCTATATTTACCCTGCAAACGTCTACTGCTGCTGCGAATGAATACTTACTAATATGTACTAATTGATTTCACATCGCGATATGGTTGGCCCAGTGGTTAAGCTATTCCCGCACGGAACAATTATTTGGTAGTTATTCCGGGTCTGGCTGTTTATATATCTGAGTTTATAAATTTGTAAACGCACCCATGAGACAGGAGATAGTCCTGATGTGAGTGCTAACGTTATTAAAAAAAAAGTTTAATAATCATTGGATGAAACGGCCCACTTTATGGCCGTTTTTTTAAGACGTCTAAAATTCCATCGTGTATATATATAACTGCCTGTTGTTTTGTTCCGGTTTATCTCCAAACTACTCAACCGATCTCACCGGGATTAGAGATAACTTATACTGTTTTTAAATTTAAAACATATTAGGGTTCCGCGGAAATAAAGGACGAAATTAATACCTTATAAAACGTTCCTGACAGGGTTATAGAAATTTTTCGTCGCGTTTTACATCACAAAAACTTAATACAATCAGTAATTGTATGTCGAATTAAGATATTACGGGCCCTCTATGTTTAACTACGAGCTGATTTTCGCAAGGTCAGATAACTTTATCACGGGAATAATTTTGAGTTTTTGACAGTTCTTCTTCGGGAAGTCAATAGTTGCGGGCGGCGCAAAACCGGTCGTCGCAGAGAACCTTGGGGGAAGCCTTTGTCCAGTGGATCTCTTCAGGCTGACGAAAAGGAAGACGGTTCTTCTATACACTCTACAGAAACTGTTAGATGTCAATGTTGTTCCATGAATAAAAATTATCTAATCATCATCAGCATCTAACCTAGCCTTTTTATACTATCTTGGGCTCGGCATCCAGTCCAGCTGGATTCAGCTGAATACTGGACATTCGAAACTTACCTAAAAAACGATATAAAAACTGTATAAAGGCCAAGTTTTGCAAAAAGGGGTATTATAAAATTACAGATTATTTAGAAGACAAAAAAGCTTGGGACTGAGCTGCTCGCTCTGTTAAGCATTGTTATTAAGCAATATGCGTAATTATAACGTAAATTCTTATAAACATTTTCATTTTTAATGTCTGGACTTGAAAAAGATGATGATCCCTGAGTTTGTTTCGGCTATTTCTTCTCAGAGGTAGTCAGGAAATGCCGGCTTCATCTAGTTAAAAAAAAAAAAAAACATCTGACGTGTAAAAGTGATCGGTGATCCTACTTGCTTAATAAATGATTTCATTTCATTACTAGTATTTTACATGGAACAACTACCTATCTGACTTCCACCACCCAGTCCCTGGGTAATACGAAACCTCTTAATAAGACTGGTGGTCAGACTTTCGTACTTCTGACGACCCGTAATGACTATCAAAGATCTATACATGACAGCCGGGACCAACGGGTTAGCGTGCTTCCTGAGGCATGGAGAGGCCACGGTATGTAAAGATGGTCACCCATCCAGGGATCAGCCGCAGCTAGTGTAGCTTAACCTGGTCGATCGACCTATGCGGCTGTTATTTAACCGCGAGCATGTCGAATAAAAATTATCTGTGCATCGTAAAAAGCTTATGTTCTACTCTATGGATAAGTGACATGGTATAATAATAAGAAATATGAAGAATAATAATTACATTATAATCAAGTTGAGCTGTTGAAGCTTAAGTTTTCAAAGTGGATGAAAGACGGATTAATGTTTACATCATCACCTCGTCCGTAAAATCAACATTTCAGATCAGGGGCTGAACGGCTTTAAAGAACTTGTAAAGGTAATTTTATAGAAACAATTCCTGTTTACGTTTCTCCTCATGATTTTATTACATCAAAGGACGATTTTGACACTTCTGAATAATATATATATGACAATTTTCTATACGAAATTTGTCAAATGGCATTATTTACTCGTCATTTAAGAGATAATTGACTGTTAGAAATCCGTCCTTAATCAAATAAAGTGATAATCATTTTTTTTTTTAATTATTATTTAAGTATCCAAAATAAATTTGATGCAATCAATCCATTTCCAGTGTCAGATGAATATTAATACTTTAAATAGTCTTTTTATTTGACCTGGACATCCCAGGTCATGAGTACCATGGTACTACTTTGTTAAGATTGTTGGGCGACCCGTCGTACGGCGAGTTTTCATCCTTACTTTAACACCACTACGATCCGGACGAAGCGTTTCGCCTCCTCTTTTATACCGCATATATCGAAGGGCTGGACAGCCTCCGTGGCGTAGCGGTAGCAAACACGGCCGCTGCGCAAGGAGGCGCGGGTTTGATCCCCGCACAGTGCAAATATTTGTATGCATGAATATGAATATTTGCATTGGTCTGGTCGTGCCTCGGAAAGCACGTTAAGCCGTTGGTCCCGGTTGCCATACGAACATCTAGTGGCAGTCGTTACGGGTTGTTGTAGCCCACAAAAGTCTAAATAATTGGTTTAACTGCAATGCTTAGATATCGCCTTCGGGTTGTGGAGGTCAGACGCCAGTCGCTTCACGGAAAATATCGAAGTTTAGCCAAAATCAACAGTAAGATTGGTAAAAAGCGGACCCCAAACTTCAAAAGCTGAAAAGCTACGGATGCGACTGAGGTTAACGCTGATATGATGATGATGATGATGACATCGAAGGGCTGGAACAATTTGCCAGTGGCGGTGTTTCTGTCGGACTACAATAGCGATGTATCCAAGGTATGAAAATCAAAAAAATAATTAGTCCGTCTTATACATAATTAAAAAAATTAAGACCCGTATTTTTTTTTGTCGTAATTACCAAAATCTACTGATATATAGCGTATTAAAGTTACGGAGTGGGGGCTAATTACGTTACGCCGTGCTATATTTTGTACCACGGCGTAACGTCATGCGACATTTCAAATCAATATATCTCCCTAAATATTTGAATGAAAGAAAAATAAAAAATACGTGTTCATTATTTTTTATAAATCTATCTGATAGACATTAAATTATTTTTTAGGATACAAGCCAATTTGAGTGTCTCAAAGGCTAGAGTGAATATGCTCTTAATAAACTAGCGCGCTTTACCATCAACGATTGCATCACTGCTTACCATTAGATGGGATTGCGGTATAGCACTAGTTTATAATTTATATTAAAAAAATAACTACCCGTGTCATAAATCTTCGAATAAAAAGCGAATAAAAATGGGACTCGATACGTAATACTTGATCATCCATCCCCGACCCGACGGCGACAAGCTTCGCTTAACCTTCAATGGAGTTCGGCAGTTATTATTAATGAATGTTCCATAAAATCTTTCAAAAACTGGCGTTCGTTGAAGTATTTTGCTTCGGAAAGGCAGAATTTCCTTCTACTTAATTACTAACCATAATTGCATGCTCCTTGTTTCAAATTACTGAGTTGTTTAGGTTAATTTGAATTTCTAAAGAGAGCAATTTTCTTTAGCATGTAACACGAGAACCTAGGGTTTCTAACAAGTTTGAGGCATAATTGTTTACCGTAGTAATATAGTCGTACGTCTTGGCCTTGGTATGCTTTTCTCATATTTTGTGCATTAGAAAAGCTACAGTTAGAAATTTCCAATTCCACCTTTTTATGAGCGACAATCTTTGCAGGATGGCTGGTAGTAGGTAACTGGATGAGAGTTGCTGAGAATCGAGTTGAATTACGTGACATTTGAGAGGCTTATGTCCAGCAGTACATTGCTACAGGAGGAGGAAGACGATGATGATAAACTTAAAAAAACAAAAAAAACTATGTAAAAAAATATTTAACAGCTTTTAAATTTGTACATACCCAAGGCTTGGTGGCATTCAGACCTCAAATATTTTAAATAATTTCCAATACAGACACCAACTGAATGGCAATTAATTCATTTATACTAATTCGATTTACGTTTTTTTCCTGCTACATTCTGCTATCAAAGTTGACTTTGAGTTTTTCAGCGTCTCAATCAATTCGTATCTTTACCTACTCAGATTTGTTACTTCGCTTCCACGAGTATAGAATGCTACAAAACTCTTTTGGCGTTTTACTAAGAACAGAACCCGCTCTGGGCGGAGCGGAAGGGCGTGTCAGACTTTTACTGACCAAAACCCACTCGTGTTTCTTCACTTGCCTGTGCGCCAGGGCCACGGTTTATTTTTTAACAAACTCGCAACCCTGGTCCAGGAGGTATTATGCTTATGAATTCTACCTAAAACCAACAAAACCGCACAATTTTTACTTTCTTACCTTATAAACATCCAGCTCCTCGCAGAAGATATCAAAAACGCTGTACAGGTCTTCAAGCATAGCGATGACCATCATCGGCGTCGCAGTGGCACATATCGACGTGAAGCCTACTATGTCGCTGAACAGCATCGTGACGTCATCGTGGCTTTTGGCTTCAATCTTCTCACCTTTGAAAATAATTGTTATATACTAAGAAACTAGTTAGCAGACAAATTTGTTTCGGCGTGTGTCTATATATAGAATAAACATAATTATACATATTCCCCTTTATTCATAAAAGATGTTTTTATTCAGGGTCTTGAGGCTGAACAGACTTGAAATAGGCACATTCCATAAAATCCTGGCCCAACCAAATGGCGACGATGCGAAGAGTCTGTTTAGGTTTATGGCTCAAATGTGATAAATGTGTATTTAGGGTACGATGGGACTGACATACGCATTGCGATTATAAATGTCCCTAAACAAAAGTAGAATAAAAAAAAAAAAAAAAAAGATGTTTAAAGTTAACTAGTGATTAGCGATTCTTTAACCATACATTTTAGACGTTTGCACGTCACTTAACTTTAATATTCGTTTCTGAATTAACTTTAAGTGACGTTAAAAGGTCAAAATTGAATGGTTAAAGTATCGCTAATCACTAGTTAACTTTAAACAGCGCTTATGAATATGGGGGATTATGTTTATTCTATTACTATTATTTTGTCGGTCTCCGTGGCGCAGCGGTCAACACGCCTGACTGCGACGTGGAGGCCCCGGGTTCGATCCCCGGCCAGGTCATGATGGGAAACGATCTTTTCCTGATTGGCCTGGGTCTTGGATGTTTATCTATATATGTATCTATTATGAAATATAGTATCGTTGAGTTAGTATCCCATAACACAAGTCTCGAACTTACTTTGGGGCTAGCTCAATCTGTGTGATTTGTCCGTATATATTTATATATTATATTTATATTTATATTACGTATAGATCGAGCCACTGTATAGTTGATTCTGTTAGACATATTGATTGTGAAAGTGTATTGGAGCAGAAAATACGCTATTAAAGAACCAGAGTAAGCGATATAGCTCGCAGAGTAAGCAAACTGAAGTAGCAATGGGCTAGTCATGTTTGTGTTAGGACTAGGACGGTTGGAGCAAAGGAGTCCTAAAGTGCAGAACGCGTATCGAGAAGCGTAGTATGAGATTCCTCCCAGCTAGATTGACCTACGGCTTCAATATGGTGGCTGGGGCAGATTTGATGCTAAAGTCAAAAGACAGGGTGTTAAGGCGTGACTTGGGAAAGACTTATGTCCAGAAGAAAAAAGTGGACTACAACAGGCTAACGATTTTGTTTGTTTGATCTTTATCAAGTTGGATCTTCCCATATAGGATAAGAGAGCAATACAAAAATGTCAAACAAAATCTAACGAAGAAATAAGTTTGGAGGATCCAAAAAATACACCAAAACCAAGACAATTTATCCAACAGATCCGTGATACCCACAATTTGATTGTAGAAGATTTTTGACACCTATTCCTCGTATGCCTTAATACACCACAAAGTGATTCATTACAATTATTCTCCTTAATTATTCATCCTTACCATCATAACTTAATGGAATTATAAAACTTGAGCACACCTGTCTAGCGAAGTGCACACTCAAACTTAGATTAAACTTAGTCATTAATATACGTTCCTACCAACAATAGTTTACCACACTGCTGTGGTGGTGAAAGGTGTGGTATAAAGGTGAATAATAATTATATAAACACATATAACATAGGTACTGGGTATAACGTTCTAGCGTTACTATTTTGGTGTGACGTCATCGTCCTCGATGTATTGTAGTATTCAGTAGAAATCAGGGTAAATATAATATATATATGTATATATAAATTGAGCTAGAATATACCATCACCATCATCATCATCGTCTGCTATTTTCATAAAATGCTTTCTTTTTTTCTTTTTTTAGAGTGAATATTACTTCAACTCTTCAATGGCTCCTGTGGTTAGATACCACAATTTTGCAAATAACACGTGTAACAAATTATAGAAATTCTTTAAAAAAAATATTCCACAATAATGGCGGATATCGCCAAAGACACTTGAAAAAACGGCCGCATGAGCCGACTACGAGGAGATTTGATGCAAAGCCATGATGTGGACACCATGCTGCGATATTTCAACGTTCTTTACGAATTATTCACTGAATGCACTTTTTACTACATAAATTACGCGCCTTTATTTAGTAAACGACGCTATAAATAATTTAAAAGTCCAATGAAAAATGAGCGTGACTATCATCTTAGCTCTCCTGTCAAAAACCTTTATAAAATTCATTGTCAATTTGCATTAATTTTTCAAATGTTTTACTACAGAGTCTTTAATCAGAAGGTCAAATTGTTGTAACTTAAAACAATCAAAATCTAATGGCAGTTTTATCTCGGCAAACAAATGTAAAAAATATGACGAAATGTAAAAAAATTAGAAGTATTTTTTTGACAAATTGAGACCAACCAGACTGTGAACATTCTTAAAATTACGAGAATTATCCATCTGAATCAAAATAAAGACGCCTGAGTATTTTTTTTTTTTTGCATATCAACCAGTAATTTACTGCGAAGACACAAGTGTCCTTTCTGTGAGACTAAGTGAGCTATAATATATGAAGTGCTTGGTAAATGTCACATGTCTTCGAATTATTAGTTCCAGAACACGCCAATTTACTTACAATATTTTCCTTCACAGTTTTGAGGACAATAGCGATGAAATTATTTATACAAAGTAATGCATCTGGATGTGTTTTTGAACTTACTACATTTGCATCGTAACTTTACCACTGAGTTACCACAGCGTCATGTTATTTTATGACTACAAGTCAACAACTAAGCAATAAAAATCATAATACCAGGAAAATTTCTACTTATTCAGAATCATAATAATAAGCTTTTATACGAGATAAGTTTCGAATTCGTAGGAATACCGGTATAAAAAGTTTATATGTTAATCCCGGTTATACATTCATCCTAATCTATTCAGTAGTTGCGCGAAAAAGTAAGAAATATTCATCTATAACATCCATTCAAGCATCCTCACAAACTTTTACATTTATGATATTAGTTGAACTTAAACGAAAGCCCACTTATATAAGTTAGACAAATTATTCCAGGTAAAATTCGCACCAGAGAATATAACTCGAAACAAGGTTTTGTAAGCATTTTGACATGAACATCAGTTACACGACAAAACTGCGTGATATTGCGTGATAACAGGATGCGTCACGCAATTCGTCGTGTCAAAATATATGTCGCTGAGTGAATAGGACGCCTCAGTTTTGGTTTACGACAGTAATAAGGCTTCGTGGAAGTAAGAGCTCCAATCTTAAGTGCTTACGTGTGGAACGATATTGAGGTCTGTATTCAGGCATTTGAACAATATGAAGTACATGAAGTTTACTTTATGCAAGTTTTGGAGGCTATGCCAGGGAATGAAGAACAGGGAATAAAGTTCACTCAACCTCTATAGAAAAGGGAGGATCCTCCGACCAGACAGCAGGTGTTATGTCTAGCAGGCACTTGCCCAATGGTTGATTTTGGTAAATTGCATATATACTAGATGTAAACTCTGCTTGTGAGATGTAGAACCCGTGTGACGTCAGTATGACGCGTTGTGCGCATGTGACGTTTTGTAGATACTTTTTTTTTTTTGGGACAAAACCCGCCACACTTTTTCCCACCCACTGCAACTCCTGAAAGCCAGAATCAACAGTAGAGACCGCCAGAAAAACGCCGAGCAATGAAGCTCGACGAGTCCCGGAGAAACGATTCAACTGTCTTGGGTCCCGCGACGAAATTAATCAGAAAAGAATAGCGGAGGAGTAAGAAAAAATATATTTTTTCCACTTCCCTCCATAACAAGCAGGAGACAGAACAGAACTAGGCCAATCGGCACACAAGGACATTATTGCAACTGGGAGAAGCCCAGATTGCCAAGCACCACGGAATAAAATTTGATTAAGTTAATGGGTCCTAAGTAGGTATGTGCTGTTACAATTGATTCCAATAATAGGTATGCCAAAAGCGTCTCAACGCACGGAAATTGGTTCTAGTTTCTACAAGGTCCGTATAATAAACGTTTTGTAGATACTGCTAAATGAAATAAATATTGATTATAATGAATTTACAAAGTGCCCGACAAGGAGGACCAACGACGGTGAAGGTCGCGGGAAACCCGTGGATGCGGGAGGCGCAGGACCGGTCCTCGCAGAGATCCTTGGGTGAGGCCTATGTCCAGCAGTGGACGTCATTTGGCTGAAATGTTGATGATGATGATAATGAATTAACTATTCCTAATCCTTGTCTTTTCCCAACTATGTTGGGGTCAGCTTCTGGTCGAATGCACCTGTATATCCAGTATTTAACGTAGAGCGACTTCTTATCTAACTTGAATAAACCAATACGATATCCCTAGGTTAGACTGGTTGTTAGACTTTCGTACTAACTAACAACTAGACTTTATAACTACCCATAACGACTGTTAATGAACTATAATTATAATAATAATTTATCATTTATTCTCTCTTCACAAAGTTGATTTGTAATAGTGTGTGCAAAAAAAGTCTCAGCTGAATTCCACCTTTGTGAGAGACTGGTGCCTGTTATAGGTATTTGGAGAAAAACCTGTGCTACAGGTTACCAGGTTCCATGGCTAGAATTAGCTTTAATGGAGATACCGTGCAAGAGTCACAGACAAATGATAGGCATAACAAAACAAAAGTTATAAGTAAATAATATGCTTAACAGATAAAAGCAAAAGTAATATGTTATAGTAAAAATAATTCTAATTAATATAAGAAATACCTGCCTATAATATTACAGAATTAGTCATGTTGTGAGACCATGAGTGAGTGTGGTGATCTTGTGTGGAGGGTTGGAGTAATATGACATATGATTGAGTAATTAATGTCAGCAGTGTGCGAGTGTGGGTGATTTTTGTATGGTGTGGCCTGCGAAAGTTATCTTTCATGGTGCCAGGTAGCAGTTACGTATTTGAGGGGATTAGTCAAAATTAGGTTTATTTCAGAATGGTCAAAAGATTTTCGGTTTGATAGTCTAGGGTTTTTAAGTATTTTTTTATTTCTGTAATACAGCTTGATCGAGTTCTATGAGAAAACTATGAGTGATATCCGAGACCATCGGCTTAACATACTTTCCAAGCCACGGAGGGGTTAACCAACTCCAATCATCATCGTCATCTCAGCACTAATCCCAGTCGCATAAGAAGCTTTTCCAGCTTTGGAGTCTGGGGTCCGCTTTACCAGTCTAACTGCTGATTTTGTCTAAGCTTCGATATTTTCCGTTAAGCGACTGCCGTCTGACCTCCACAACCCGAAGGCGACAGCGAAGCATTGCAGTTAGACCAGTTGATCAAGCGATTCGTCGTGTTCCGGCATGATGTCTGGTGAAGCCGTACGGAGAACGGGTCTGAGCAATTGTGTTGCGATGTGTGCCAGTTATGATGCGTCAAATGTTGTTGTGTCGGGAGTTTGGTCGTGGAGGATCTCCAGTTCAATCTCCCTGTGGCGCAGCATCGTTGGTCGTGTAGTTGAGTTTTTTTTTATTGCCGTCTCTTTCTCCTTGCGTGGCAAGAATCCTTTTTTACTTTTTTTTATTTTCGCCAATTTTTTTTTCGCGCTTTCCATTTTCTGCACCATTGGCCTTGTCATTTTTTCGGGGTCGCTTTTTTCCCCTGTCTATATATTCTTTCTTTTCTTTGTCATTCTTTTTCTTTTAGGTCATACTATACAGTATGTTAAGAAAACCCTGTCCGGCCCGGAAAGGTGTTGTTAGGTATCGATAACTGATTCTACTAATGCATACAAAACCGGGCTAAAGTTAAAAAAAAAAATCCTCCAAAAAAATTAAATATTATTTCGCAAAAAGAGGTAACTTAATAAATGTGCGAGAACCACCCTTCCGCGGGCGACGGGCGGCAGGCCACGCGGCACGTGGTCGCATCGCTATTCGCTCATAATAATACCGGTGTTGTCACTTTTTTAAAAATTACCAAATTTCGGGGAAGTTGCAATTAATTCGCGGGAAAAAAAGATTATTTCAAAATTCATTTGTATTGGTACTATGATGATTAAGTAAAATTTTATATTATATTTGCTCATGTGTTTACCTAACCTTTATTATCCTTATGGGACGGACAGGATTTTCTTAACATACTGTATACAATTTTTATGTTAGTCTTTTCCTACTTATACTATCTTACTTCTATACAATTTTACACTTTTAAACAATTCTTGCCGACGGCACAGTGCTTGGCTGTGTGCTGCCCTTGTCCTATTTCTTTCCACGGCTTGTTTTGCAACTTTGAGGCAAAACCGCTCCAGGTACGGCCTGGAGTGTTTATCCGCCATAAGGTCGGCTATGGATCTTTCTGTTAATGTTCTGCCAGTACTTGCTTCCAGGTCGTACCTGTCGCGGTTGTGCCTCGGGCATTCTAGCAACAAATGTTGGACTGTCTCCGTGGCCTGTGTGTCACACACAAAGGCTGGACTACTCTTAAACTTAAACTTGTGCAGGTACGCGGCGAAGCCGCCGTGAACAGTCAAGATTTGTCGTCCTCGTGTTATTGAGTTTAACATTGCATCATCTCGCTCAACTGCCGTCTCCCATCCTATTCACTAAGTTTTTTAGTGAATAGGCTAAATAAACTGGCGCGCTTTACCATCAACGATTGCATCACTGCTTACCATCAGGCGGGATTGCGGTCAAGCACTAGTTTATAATTATTTATAAAAAAATGTTGAACTTTTGAGGGCTCCGTAACGACCGCCACTAGATGTTCGTATAGCAACCGGGACCAACGGCTTAACGTGCTTTCCGAGGCACGACCCGACCAGTGCAAATATTTGCACTGCGCGGGGATCCGCGATCGAGCGAACCCGCTCGTCCTTGCGCAGCGGCCGCGTTCGCTACCGCTACGCTACGGAGGCTGTCAACCAACTTCAGTATTGCCGTAAAACAAGACAAAAGTGACAAAAAATCAAACAACCCAAGCTGCAACGAAGGATATTCGAGCAAAGGTTTCATTGTCATACTACTTCTCTATAGTTCACGAGTACGTGAATTGCGATTGGACAGTAGTCCAATCGCAAATTATAATACATAAATTTATGCGAACTCCTTTTAGCGCTTTGATTTGTGTAAATTATTTCATTATCCCTGCTCTAAAAACGGTGAAGGAAAACATCCTGAGGAAACCGTCATGTCCTGGAGCCAAATCTTGGAAAATGCGACATCTACTAACCCACACTAGATCAGCGTGCCAGATTATGGCCAGCTCTCTCACCGAGACGAGGCTTGTGTGATAAGAGAGGGGACAGTATAATAATAATAATAATAACTGCGCTTGGACCCTGTTCCCGATGCCGGTGGGCTACTATTTTTTATATTTTTAAATGTTTTTTATGTATTGTTTATATAGAAATATTTAAAAATGTAATTTATATGTATATACAGTGAAATAAAGGAATAATAATAAAAGCTTCTTTTATTCCATGCAAAAAATATGGTACAATCGTATTATTAATAATATAGTTAATTTTTAGATTACAAGTATAGATTAAAAAAAAAAAAAAGGCGTGTGGCACTCGGAGACTGCCGCGGTAAAGCTATTGCATAGCCTTTTTTTATCAACTATAACTTGCAATTATAATTATTTATTTATTTTATTTATACAGTAATTTTTCCTTTGTTTTTTTTTTCTTTGATATCAATTCAAGTTTTCTTTCTGTTTTGTAATTTATTTATTTTTTACCAGCAACGTCATCAAAAGAGTGCGAAAAATGGTGACGATTAAGCGACTAAACTATATTCAATGTTTTCTGTTCGACTTTGATAAAGAGATAGAAAGAAGTTAAGCAATAGCTTAAAAATGACGTCATGTTCGTTATCACACCCATGTCAGAATGTCATGAAATATGATGTCGGCCATCTTGGATTTCAAAAATGAAATCATTTTCGTGATCAGCACCCTGACTTTTGGCGGGAAAGTCAAGCTGAGTGTCACGCTCGTTTTTCATTGGACTTTTAAAATTATTTATAGTGTTGTTTACTAAATAAAAGTGCGTGATTTATGCAGTAAAAAGTGCATTTAGTAAATAGTTCATAAAGAACAGTGAAATATCGCTGCATAGTGGCCACATCATGACTTTGTCCAAAACCTCACTCGTAAGACGGGTCACGCGGCCGTCTTTTTCGACATGAATAATTCATAATTACGTGGCATTGGCTAAATGCACAAACCGTGCGAAGCCAAAAAATAAAGAAATAAAGAAAAAACCCATGAAATCTATTATATTATCACTCGAGTCAGTAAGCATGTAAAATGAGAAAACTAACATAGAACGATCCATGTGAGAACTAAACGATCACTATTACACAACAACACTGATACCTTTGAGAAAGCGGACTTCCTCTACAATAGGGCAATTCCTCCGTAAGGTCTGTCTATGCTATTACTTATAATCTCTGTCATTGTGTGCTGTTTCAGTGCAATCGCAAGACCGGCCGGGCACTGAGGGGCAGGCAAGACAGCTATAGTATCCTTATGACTCCACCAACTGGTATTTCGTTGACTCGGAAACGGCGCACAGGGAGCACCACGAAATAAACTCAAAGACTCCGAGGTTCTTTTTCAATATACCCCACTGTTTTGTCGTGGTGGCCTAGTGGTTAAAACACCAGCCTCTCAAGTATGAGTGCGCGGGTTCGATTCCAGGTCAGGCAAGTACCAATGTAACTTTTCTAAAGTTATATGTACTTTCTAAGTATATCTTGGACACCAATGACTGAAGGCGAAGGAAAACATCTTGAGGAAACCTGGGCTTTATAAGTCTGAAATCGCCAACCCGCATTGAGCAAGCGTGGTGATTATGCTCAATCCTTCTTTGTATGAGAGGAGATCTGTGCCCAGCAGTGGGACGATAAAAAGGTTGTTGATGATGAACGGCGTCGGTGTCGAATTATTTGTTATCAATTCAATATTTTCGAGCTGATCTTTAGTAATATAATCACTTCTGATTGCGTTAACATCTGACCGTAGAATTAATAAATCCTTCATCAACTTCTTTACGTACGTTCTACGTAGTCAAAGCAAACTGGTGGCAATTTGTGAAGGTCATATGCCACAAAAACTGGGATTGTTCGGGATCCGTGATTTTAAACACCGTAATCGTATATTTTAGGTCTTTCTGCTTTTTGTTCTTACGCCTCGATACATTTTTTTGTCTTGTCTTCGTAGAAACAAACAATAACTTTTTTGCCTCATCAATGTCTTCCTCAGAAAAAGCCGACGAGCATATTTTTATTAAACTTTCGTTGTTTCGTTTCGGAGATAACAATATTACAACTCGTACACTTAAATGTACTCGTATTAACATTGTTCACCGACACCTTTCTGTAATATTTTATTTAATAAAAACTTCAACTTCAACTCTTGATCTGGTCCCTGTGGATAGATACCACAATTTTGCCAATAACACGTGTAACAAATTATAGAAATTCTTTAAAAAAATATTTCACAATAATGGCGGATATCGCCAATAACAGTTGAAAAAACGGCCGCGTGAGCACTTTTTACTCTATAAAATCACGCGCTTTTATTTAGCGTGACATTCATCTTAGCTTTTCCGTTAAAAAAAAAGCTATTTTATAAAAACACTACTAAATTAATTTGAATAAAAGTACTTAATAATTAATTATATGAAAAGTTTTTAAGGTAGCCATGACAACGTCGATGACGTCTATGACATATCTCTATAGAAGACCTATTTCAGAGAGAAAATTAATCGCAAGTTTAGCACATCGCGACTATCAGTAACATGGCAAGTGTGTAGAACTGAGTTCGCGCCCTGCAATATGCATGCTCTTTTTGAAAATCTATAAATTGTTTTCAAAAGATGTAGTCGCACGCACACAAACATACCGTGCCGAAGACTGCCGAACTGAAACGACGTTAGACGATGTACGGCCTTCAAGCCACACCTCCGTGCCCGTCGGAGTGGGGAGCGTGAGGTTTTTTCGTTACGGAATTTCTGGATTCGGTCCCCGCGCTCAAGGCCCGCGATAGAAGCTATGCAATAGCTTAAAAATAGATAATTATAGTTTCGATAAAATTATAGTTCACATTAGATTTTTTTAGAATCTAATGTGAGGGGACAGTATAGGCAATTATATATGTTGGGTGTATGTTGGTCAAATTAAATGATGTAATTATTATAATAGGGATGTTTCCTGAGTAAAATAAAATTGATTCTATTTAGTCCGTCGTTCATTTTGTTTTGACAAATCAATAAGATTTTTTTCTCGGTGGTAGGCCATAACATCGGCCGCCGCTAGAAGTTACCACCCACCAGACAAAGTCTTGCCGCCAAGCGATTTGTCGTATTCCGGCATGATGTCTGGTGAAGCCACACGGAGGACGGGTCTGAGCAGTTGTGTTGCGATGTGTGCCGGGTACGATGCGCCAAATGTTGTTGTGTTGGGAGTTTGGTCGTGGAGGGTCTTCAGATCAATTTCCCTTTGGCGTAGCATCGTTGGTCATGTTGTTGGGTTTAACATTGCATTACCTCGCTCAACTGCCGTCTTCTTTCCTATTCGCTCAGTTTTTCTGAGTGAACAGGCTCTTAATAAACTAGCGCGCTTTACCATCAACGATCGCATCACTGCTTACCATCAGGCGGGATTGCGGTCAAGCGCTAGTTTATAATTATTAAAAATAAAAAACAATAAAAAAAATTACAAATATAAAATGCATCAAAGATCAGGAGTGGTGGCTGGTGACGTCACTGCTCGGTAAAAAGTGTAGCATGCAGTGACGTCACACGAGTTTTCAACGCACTGTGTCGTCTTTATTTTTAGTTTATATGAAAAAGGAAAAAATACGTGTCTAGTATTTTTTGGAAATCTGACCGACGGACTAATTAGTTGTTTTTAGTCAACTACCCTGTTATAGTCGTGGTGGCCTAGTGGTTAAAACACCAGCCTCTCAAGTATGAGTGTGCGGGTTCGATTCCAGGTCAGGCATTGGTATCTAAGATACAGGGTGTAAGGAGAACGCTTCCGAAGCCAGAACGTAGATTATATACAACCTAAATGCAAACGGATACCAATAACCTTTCGCTTTAAATTGATTATTTTCAAGACTTCATATTTCGTAAACAAGCATTGGATAGCGTACGAAACGTGAGGTCACTGACACGCAAGGCGACGTCGCACTACCGCGCTCGCGCTTAAAAGAGCCGCCGCCGAAAAGAGCCGATTTATACGCAATTTACAAACATCACTTTCAAAATCGCAATTGTAGTCCATTGTAAAAAGCTGACAGAGGCATTTTACGTACCTGTCTAAATCCTTTGCGACCTTATGAGGTTTGGCTCGAACTGAGTTCCATTCATTTCAATACAAAGCCGGGCCCGTCGCTGTGTCGATCCGTGAACACATTCTTCACGTAGTTTATTAAAAACACTCACTATTCTGCCCCGCATTTCATCAGCACTGTCACATTCCCGATCAAACACTCTTTCTTTCACATACCCCCATAAAAAGAAGTCCAATGGCGTAAGTCGGGTGAACCCCAGCCTTCCGATCCAGCAGTCATTAAAAAGCTCAGTGAGACGCTCGCGGACGGGACGCGTAACATGCGGTGGAGTGCCATCGTGCTGGAACCATGCTCGAAGAAATTCAGCCACAGACACATTGTCTAGCATATCATTTAAATGTCCATTTATAAAATTAAGATATGCTGATCCATTGAGGCGCGGCGGTAGAAACACTGGTCCTAGAATTCGTCCATTAAAAATACCAGCCCATACGTTGACGGACCATATTCACGAGCACTGTACACGTATGCCTCAGGCATCGTTTAAAACAACAAAAAGTTATAACTAAAAAGAATAAAACAGCACTAAAAACGTAACAATACCTAATAACTAAACACAAATTTAAAACTAACAAAACAATAATTAAATAATTTGTTAAAAACGTAACGCACAAGCTCACGAACCGAGTCGTAAGGAACACTATTATTAACTAAAGAGGTACTATGAAGATCAAACGCTTTGGGGGACTGGGGAGTCCCCGCGGCAAAAGCGGTGTGTTTACAGAGGCGAAAATGCTAAAAGAATAATTACGAGATCAGAAATCAATTCATTTTAATTGTTAGGAAATTGTACTTATGCTTTATTACAAACTGTTTTCATTTTCTAACTTTTAAATAAGATTTAACTGGTTTCTTAGATTCAATTAATTTAATTATTCACTTTAAATTGATTAGGTTTACTTACTAAATGAAGGATCCAGTTCTTGCAATAAACGAGCACGCATCGTGTGACTTTAATTACATTGTTATAAAGTTCAAATTCAATTGATTCACGGGCGCACCTGTACATGCGATGAAAATTTTTTAGTCAATTACAGCTGATGTCAGCGATCTTTTACTTTATTTCATTTACTATCGATTATCGACATAATACAAAACTGTTATTAAATTCACGACAGTGCATCAATTTAAAACTATTGTCTTTTTATCTAAGTACCTTCGATATGGACCTCAAGGTTAAGCGCGTCAAGGTCAAGGTAAACCGTAGCGTGTCACGATGTCGGTGACCGCACGCGGTATTTGACCCGAGCGGGTCAGCTGATAAGTATTTACGAATACATAGCTTGTTAGAGTTGTAAAGAAAAAAAAAATGTTTAATCGCAAATAATGGTTTCATTTAACTCATTTAACTGTTCCCACAGCATAGTGTACGAAAAATGCTTAAGTAAAATTGTTAAAAAAAATCCTCATTTTTTGATGGTATCGTATCGAGAATCACTAGCCTTATCACCTGTCTTCGTTTTCGGAAGCGTTTCCCTGGCACCCTGTATATTTTCTAAGTATACCTTATATAAATAGCTAGATAATATGTATACTTGCTATCTTACTTTCTATTATACTTTCAATAGATATACTTTCTAAGTATATCTTAGACACCAATGACTGATTACAAGGTGAAGGAAAACATCTTGAGGAAACCTGGACTTTAAGTCTGAAATCGCCAACCCGCATTGAGCAAGCGTGGTGATTATGCGCAGTCCTTCTCTGTATGAGAGCAGATCCGGGTCCAGCAGTGGGCCGATAAAAAGATTGATGAAGATTATTATAATATTATTTACCTAATTTCATAAAAGACAAGATGGTCATAATGCGTTAAGCAACACAAAAATGAACAATAAAAAAGAAACGTCTACAGTAGAACTTACTAAACAACCTTTAAATACAATTAAACTATACGCCACAGAACGCCATTTCGACACAAGATTGACTCGCTAATTACCACTAACGTCCCACTCGCTTCAATTCCCAGAAAGGAAACTTTAATCAAACATAGTGTGTACTTAAATTAAACCGTACATAAATCAATTTCAAAGTGTAGGAACAGATAATTGACTTACAAACTTACCTAACCACAGTCTCTTGGCTATGTGAGGGGGGAATATTAAGTGTAGAAGGCTAACATTCTTTTGTCTTTCCTTATCAACTGCTTTACTGGCTTCTTCTATCGAATTCTTTAGCTTGTCCATGCGTCTTCTCAGTCCATCCTGATTGAAAACAAATTGATTATTAGCTTTCATGTTATTAAATTAATAATTATTTATACTCTAATGGGGATGTAATAGTCACGTTTCACTTTTTTGTTGGTCTACAAACATTGGTTTAGGCGGTTAATCAAAAGTAAACAAAAAACAACGTGACATCGCTAACCAACTAAACGTAACACTAGTTTTATTCAATTCTCGTGATACAGAGTAATGGTACTCTTCAATTTGGCTACGTTATAATTTGTTGATAAAAAAAAAATACAAGATTCAGACGAATTGACAATCTCCTCCTTTTTTTTAAAATGGTTTAATTAAAATAGATCGTTTTGATTTTTACAAGGTTTGATCATCAAGCTTGCCTGGCTTTTCGTTTGATTTGCATTTTGGTTTTTAGTAAAACTTGTTGTAATTTTTTCATTTAATGAATTAATTAATTTTTATGTCATCAATGCTCTCATGTTCTCATGTGTTGTTTTGTTTGTTTAAACTATTTGGTTTAAAAAAAAATTCTCAAAAGAACATAATACAGCTCACTTAAATGAGATTTAATATTTGACTTACAAATTATTTCGTCTTGTGACGAAGGAAGCATTCAGATACATATAACAATAGGTAAAACAATAAAAAATACAAAATAAAAGTGTAGGTAGGTAGTTACAAAGTACATTTACAAACACAACCAATTACTAACCAATTTATCCTCTCATGTACTGATTACTTACTTTTTGCCCGGTTTAAACTTTTCTCTTTCTATATCTGAAGGATTTGGCATACGGGTTTATTTTACCTAAAACAACAATACGCCTGCTTCTCTGTAGGGTTGAACAGTAATGACCTCTACTCCAGAGTAGAGTGCACATCAATGCTCCACAGTACCCACAGTACTCCACCTACCTAAGTGTTGCCAGTTAAGTTTTTTTTTTAGTTAAAACAAAATATATTAAATAAATAATAATACATATAAATCTTCTTATCCAGATATTTGTTATATTTTACAGTTCTTCCTTACAAAACCTATCAAATGTCAAATTTATTTCAGTAATAAAAAATATACGTCGATTTAAAAGTCATCGCTAAGTTTTAGTATTTCTAATCAATTCCAAATAACTGCACTACGAAGTTGGAAAAAATATTATAAAATCCACCGTTGTGTTAGACTCGAGCCCCTGTTTGTACACAGCAAGTTTCAAGCACTCTGCTGTAGACAATGGACTTGAAAACTATCAACAAGTGTCAACCTTCAACTTTTAAAACGACTTCTAAACTGGTGCTACTGAAGCTTTCAATACTTCTTTAGTAATACTTGAACGACTTTGTCGTGAAAAGAAGTTTGTTATGTCATACGTTGGATCATCTTTGAGCTTTTAGTTCCCGATTTTGGTAGGAACAATTCTTGACCTTAAAAGCATTAGGTCGTTTATATATCTCGACTATAGAAGCAGTAGATTATACGTACAGGTCGTCGGACATACGACCTACTGCTGCTTCTAAAATCGAGAACTCTATCTGTAGTCACACTTGGGTAAGTTAGGCTGAAAAAATTTCTCTTTAGGACCAGCATCGTAATAGCGAATAAAAATTCAGCCGACACATACTGTTGATTATCATCAATCAAAATTCAAAATTAATAAAGTTAGGGAGTCTGCCAGTGAATTGTGTCGACGTGCGCCTTCTCGTGACCTAGTCTAGTGGTCCACGAACTCCTCACCTGAAGGTTGGAGGTAAGTGGTTTGTCGCTTTTAACACCTTAATCAATGAGATAATATATATTCCGAAGGCATCATTCTATTACATATTTACTTATAATTTCTAATATATTGCTATCCTAAATACAGTAAACTTGAATCTTGTCTAAAATCTTTCGTGGTAGGCACGTTGCTGCCACACTTACATTAGGTGAAGTAGGTATTGAAGTTTCGAATAGGAGAGACATTTTCTCTATTACCATATTGGTCTCATGTAAAAAGTTGTTCAGCCTGACGGTCACTTTGATCGGTTTTGCTGATCTTTGAGAATAAGTCCTCTATTATATAAGTAGTCTTATTTCAGTAACCGTATATGTTCTTCCATAAATATGTAATCTATTCAGTTCACTCTCATATAAAAATCTTGATTTATGGTTACAATATTTTCGAAAATAAAGGACATTGATATGCGTCAAAAGTTCATAGGTATCAATCAGGCTTTGTAACTTTGAAAAATTGGTTAAGTTTGAAAAGAATTTAACTTTGAATAATGGCTTCGGTCGCCTTCGTAGTTTCCAGATTTAACCAACAAAATTCAATCAGATCTTACCTGAGCTCTCGCTTGCTCCCCAACCAAAATGACATCTCTCGTGGCATCATGCAGAGGTATATCAGAAATGAAGAGACCTCTGCCAGTAAGGCCCTCGAGTCCATCGAGGAACGGCGAGCCAACGAAGAGAAGAGAATCTGATTCAGAACAGAACACCATCTGTCCTTTAATCTCCAACCCCTGTTGGCAACAGAATAATGGGTTTACTTTAACACTTAGGCAATTTGGAGATTTATTGAAAATCAATAGAGATAACAGGACAAAAAAAAACATGTTTTTTGGGGTCAACGCTCGCTGATAGTGTTGGTACTTAAAATGTTAGTTAGCAAAATCTGTTTTATTTAACGTGCTTGGATATTGATACCCGTCCCATCTGTGAAGTATTTACAAAAAAAATAAAACCGGCCAAGTACGAATTGGACTCGCGCACGAAGGGTTTCGTACCATTATCTTTAAAATGGCAAAAAATCACGTTTGTTATATGTTATAGCGGCAACAGAAATACAGACTGGTGACAGATGGGTGGACGGACAGGCGGACAGCGAAGTCACATGAATATGGTTCCGTTTTACCTTTTAGGTACGGAATCCTAAAAAGATTTTTGTAACCTGTCGGTGGTTGATAAAGAAAGAAATGTATCAAATTAATTTTAAAGAGCTATATCACATCTGATGTATATTTATTTTAGATGTATTGTATGTCTTATAGACTGTGCTAAATAAATGTATTGTCTTTCTTCTTTCTATATTATTTTTATGTCGTCCTCCGTGGCGCAGCGGTCAACACGTCTGCCTGCGATATGGAGGACCCGGGTTCGATCCCCGGCCAAGTCGTGATGGAAAAACGATCTTTTCCTGATTGGCCTAGGTCTTGGATGTTTATCTATATATGTATCTATTATAAATATAGTATCGCTGAGTTAGTATCCCATAACACAAGTCTCGAACTTACTTTGGGGCTAGCTCAATCGGTGTGATTTGTCCGTATATATTTATTTATTATTTATTTATTATATTCATCACGTCTATGGAGCGTAGTTTGCTAGCTTATTTAATTAAACCCTGCGTTAAAAATCAAAAAGAGAAAGTTGTGAAATATTTTAAGTACTAAATATTTAATTTTGAACAGAATAGATAGCTGTTATGAAATCCATATTCCGAAGAAATAAGCGGCTTACTTACTAGATGGAGATAAGTACACAAACGTGCTCTTTGCATTCTCTAGACGTTGTTTTGTTACACGCTAAAAGCTGCAACGTAGTCGTGTCGATATAAAGTCTTGCTAAAATAATTTACTGTAGTTAGCAACTTTAGGTATACGTTAGATTATTATAATGGTCATCTTATCATCTGAATGTCATCTTAATTTTTTGTATTGAATAACAGAAAAAATTTGTTTATTTTTTCATTTTCATTTCAATATCAACCTTTATTTTGATAATTATAAACTAGTGCTTCACCGCAATCCCGCCTGATAGTAACCAGTGATGCAATCGTTGACGGAAAAGCGCGCTAGTTTATTAAGAGACTAAAAAAAACTGAGTGAATAGGAAGGTAGACGGCAGTTGAGCGAGGTGGTGCAATGTTAAACCCAACAAAACGACCAACGATGCTGAGCCAGAGCGAGATTTATCTGGGTCTCCAGAGCAAATCCATGAACAAACTCCCAAGACAACAACATTTGGCGCATCGTACCCGGCACATATCGCAACACAACTGCTAAAAACCCGTCCTCCATACGGCTTCACCAGACATCATGCCGGAACACGACGAATCGCTTTGCGGCAAGACTTTGTCTGGTGGGTGGCAACTTCTGCCGGCAGCCGATGTTACTTATGGCCTACCACCAAAAAATAATAATCATAATTATTGATTATTTAGTTATTTCTGAGAATCTCCGTATACTGACAGTTTACTCAAATCAGAAAGTAAAATAACAAGATTGAGATTTTTGTTATATATTTTTTTTTTCTTTATTCTGCTCTCTACATACGCCTCCCTATATTCGTTTCGCCTGTCTATGTCCAAAGCCAAAGGCCAATCTTTAGCCGCGAGTGCTTCGAAAGAGATAGCGTGGCCCCTGGCGCATTGGCAAGTAAAGGAACACGGTTAGGTTTTTGATAGTAAAAGTGTGACACACCTTTCCGCTCCGCCCAAAGCGGGAGGATCAGAACTAAGAACATGGATTGTTTGGATCCTATATTAAAATAAAACTGAATTGACCCTGATAATCGGTGGAGCAAACGAGTGCTAGTCGAAGCAAGAGTAGTGTCGAACGCGCCTGAACTAGATGAATAGAGGACTTTAAGGAGGTGGTTGGACCAGACTTGATGTGGAGGGAGGATACCGCGCCACGATATCCTATTATAGCGCTGCGAGACAAGAGATACTTATCAAATTTAAAAGTAAAATGTAGTGACTAAACTCTTATGTTTACATTTTAATTAAATGCACCATTTTCTCTTTTATTTTTAAACAAAATAAAACAGTATTCCAGTTGGGATTGCAAGGTATAACACGTTTCCGGGTCAATTCACTTATTTACAAAGGTTGGGTCTCTATCCCTTCTATTTGGGTAAACATTTTATTCCTTGGGCCAAATAATATATTGTGTTTAACAGTTACGGACAAAGATTATATTGTTACGGAATTACGCGTTAATTTATGTTTAAAAAAACTTTTGTTCTGATTACACGTAAAACTAAATAGCATTATTTTTTCAAGATAATATTTATATATTATATTTATACATACAAAAATTATATCACACTTTACTTTCTGTTATTTTTTTTCGAAAATTATAAAATTACAGGTACCCCATATTGATATTAAATGTTGGCAACATTTAATTTAAAAAAAAAATACAACAATAATGTACATTATGAGAAAGAATTATAGCGCATGAAATAGTTTGGATTACACTAAAAACTGCTACCATTATTTATTTACCTTTTCAAGATAATATTTATAATGTACATTAAAAAATTAATAAAATAATTATAACGCATCAAAAAATGAATCCATAGATATTTAATTTGTGTAATGTCAAAAATGTTTTTTTTTTTTGTTTTACATACGAAGATCATTTTATTCCATTTTTTTACATTCCAATTTCATTTCCGTAACTGCTTTTAACAAACCATTTATAAAAGCCACTTTCCGAACAAAAGCGTTTTCGGTATTTTTGTTCCGAATTAATGTTTTCGATATTTTCCGGTTTTATATAAGTGTGTGCTTGTAAAAGCTTTCAAGAAGTTGTACAAAGTTAGCAAAAATGACATTTATTTATTTGAATTGAAACCTGTCTTCATCTTTATTCACCAAATCCGATATATCAATTCATTCGATGTGCCTTTTGAAACCTATGAGAATGAATCGAAATGTTTGCTCTTTTCAAGTGGCTTAAGGTATTTAAAAGAAAAATTGGAATCGAAATAATCTATCGATGACTCATTTATTCCATTGTGGCTTTGAATTACTTTCGAAGAAAAAATGTGGGCTTAAAGGGGACGCTATGTCGATTTTCGGCGTGCTTTTCGCTTACCAAATCGCCTCGCAAGTCAAATAGCCACACCGTTGACGCAGGTCGATAAAGAACGCAGGCGAATAATTCGTCAAACGGGCGACCTTCATAGGGCGGACGATTGGCTATGACTGAGCATTTTCATGGACGATTTTAATCGCCTACCACATGGGACCTGTCGCCACATGAAAAATATCGAAACTTGCTCTACCTAGGGGCTGGTGATTTTAGTAAACTGATGCCGTATTGCGATTTAAACAGCCATCATTGTCATTTTGTTATTAATTTTGGCTACAATCGCCTGTGTAAAACGCTTATTATGTTTTGTTTTGTCACTCAAACTGCAATGGAGAGGGCTATGCTTGAGGTTTCACTGCGTGACCGAATCAGGAATTATGAGATCTGCAAAACGAGAGTAGCCGAAATAGCCTGAAGAATTGGAACAGTTAAATGGCATTGGGTCGGGCACATTACCCGTGCGACCAATGTCTGATGGGGCCGACGGGTTCTCGAGTGGCGATCACGCACCGGAAGACGCAGCATGGGTAGGCCCCCGACAAGGTGGACCGACGACCTAGTTAAGGTCGCTGGAAACCGCTAGATGCGGGAGGTGCAGGACCGGTCGTCATGGAGATCCTTGGGGGAGGCCTATGTCCAGCAGTGAACGTCTTTCGGCTGAAATGATGATGATGATGATGAAATTAGTTCGTGACTCACCTAAATCGACGTATTTTTAGTCGCCATGTTTTTAATCGCAATTAAACTGTCTGTGGAGTATCTTAATTTGACAGAACTAAGCTAATATGTTATCTTCTATCCTTTTTTAATGAAATAAACAGAAAAAGATGCCCTACAGTTAAAATTAGTTTAGATTGTGTATAAAAAAAATGGCACCAATATCATGTCAGCAAATGTTTTCTTTATTAACAGGTAAATCAAAATAGCGCTGGTTATGTTAATCACAAATTAAGCCAGCTAATTGAAAACACTTACAAGCGCCCCTAGCATGATAAAACACGAATGAAAAATACACGGCGGTACCTTACATTTTAGGATAGCTTTTAGTAATCAAGAAAAGGGACGAAGCTTGAGTTAAATAGTACAGCAAACAGACTGCCTAGGAGTTGTGCCAGATAATGTGAATCTGGTACAAAACAGGATAGGATTAAGCAATTTCCATTAGTTGTGGTTTTACGGTTGGGGATGGGGAAAAAGGATTGTGGAAGTTTAAAGTATTTGGTTTATTCAGGGAACAAATGGATTTGTTGCTGCTCCCTGATAATTAGAACCTTTAGTTAATTTTGCCAATACCTTTGAGGAAAGGTGGACTAACGCACCTTTTTGTTCCGAGTTCAGCTAAACAAAAAAATAAAATAAGGAAAAATTGTATTTAGTGTAACTATATACTAATGTAGACGAAAGTGCATGGACTTTTGATTTCGTTAGTAAATTAAATACAACTTAAAAAACGTTATACTTAGTAACTAGTGACTCGTCATTTTGTACTTACTTATCTTTTAATTCGTATTTTATCACTTTACTGAATTTAGTATGTATTGAATAAAGGAGAAATTTTTAGGAATAAACGTCTTTGTGACTTTACGCGACATTGGTTTAGATTTAAAGCTTTTTGTTTAGCACTTAGACCATTAGATTTTCCCGCATCGCGTTTCTAATCTAACGATTTATAGATCAAAAAATCTGTATATCTTTGGTTATAATTTGTATCGTAATATAAAAGTTGGCAATATGTTTATGGGATGTCTGTAAAATATTGATTTTCTATTTAGATCCGTATTTTGTATGAAATTTTTAATACATTATTTCATCTGTTTTAAATATTTCTTGTTATAGCAGCAAAAAGAAATACATAATTTGCAACAATGTCAACTATCTAGCTATCACAATAAATACACACTTCTACAGAGAGTTTTTTATTTCTATTCGAGTTTATACCGAAGAATTGCAAATCTTAAGTGACTGTGGGCCAGGTACATTACCCGTTTGACCGATGCCCGATGAGGCCGACGGGTTCTCGAGTGGCGACCATGTACCGGAAGACAGCGTGGGCTGGTCCCCGAGACGGTGGACCGACGACCTAGTGAAGACCGCGGAAAATCGCTGGATGCGGGACGACCAGTTGTCGTGGCTATCCTTGGGAGAGGCCTGTGTTCAGCATTGATGATGATGGGCGTCTCAGACTTTTAGGGACTAAAACCGACACGTGTCCCTTCACTTGCTTTGAGCCAAATCCCACGGTATCTTTCAAACAATCCACGGCTCCCGTTTTACCCTTCAAGTATTAAGCCCAAATAACTAACAAAAATTTTAACCCATCAATGAATTCAACCTACTAGTATCCAAAACAAATTTAGGAGCTTCCGACTGTTTGATTTCAAACAATCGCTTATTTAGTAAATAATCAAACAAACTTCCATCTATCCGCAGTTTTGAAACAAACTTGTTCCAGGAACTTTCGGGAGCAAACGCAAATGAATGCGCCAAAAGTTGTGCGGTAGAAAACAAAGGAAATCGACAATGGTGTGCAGATTGACGCCGGGATCTGTGTCTATTACTAATTAGATAGAGGAATTAGTTCCTGGCTGGTTCTTGTTTGAAGAAGAAACGGCAACAGTTTCACTGATTAAATTAGGCAAGGTATTACTAGTTTCATTTATTTAAGTACAGCAGTGTTGGCCTAGGGGTAAAGGGTGCGATTTACGAGTTTTAGGCCGTCGAGGTTCGAACAAAGATAGGTGCTTACGTTTGTGTAAATTATTGAACCATCGCTGCTCTCAAAACGGTTAAGGAAAACATTGTGAGGAAACCGGTTTATCCTAGAACTAACAATCCGAAAATTTGTGTCAGCTACCGACCCGAACAGGGCTTTTATGATGGAAAAACAACATTTTACAACAATATATTTTGTTTATGCGAAACCCGTAACACGTGTCCAGTATTTTTAAGTAAAGAATTTATGTAAAACATTTCCACAAAGTTATCAGCTTATTATTCTACTTGGTTGTCCCAACAAAAATATGGTTAACGCTCGTCAAGCGGTGCATTGATTTCGCGCGCGTGTCCATAAGCTGGCGCGCTCGGTAACCACACTAACAATTTCTAAATGTATTTGGGAAAAATATAACATGATATATAAATGATTGGAATCGATTCAGTTCCTTATTCTGAACAAACTATATTCAAGTTTCGTATAGTGAAAAAAAAACGTTGTAGATTGATTAGAATTTTTTTAAGTCCATCTTTAATGACGCTGCTCTTTTTCTTCTTCAGCCTATAGAGGTCTACTGTTGGACAAAGGCCTCCAAGGCTTTTCACGTTGACCGGTCTTGTGCTGCCCGCATCCATCGGCTACCCACGACCTTCACCAGGTCACTGGTCCGCTTTGTTGGGAGCTTCCCTACGATGCGTCTTCCGGTACGTAACCGCCACCCCAGAACCTTACTGCCCCATCGGCCATCGGTTCTACGAGCAATGTGCCCCGCCCACTGCCACTTCATTTTAGCGACTCGAAGAGCTGTGTCGGTGACTTTGGTTCTTCTACGGATCTCCTCATTTCTGTTTCGATCGCGCAGAGAAACTCCGAACAATAAGCAGACACACTTTTCGTAAATATGGTGCAATAGACAATATACTTCATAATAATTCTAAGCGATAGTAATACTGTGCAAATTAGGGTGGTAAATGTTACATTGAGGCATTTCAATGGCGGTTCCTACTCGAACTGACTTTGAGTTTTAGTATGTGTACTCTTTCGTCAGAAAGAATTCGAGAATATCAACATTGTGGACAAACCAGACACGCCAACTCCATCCCTGCGATGATTGCCAACAGACTGGATTGCCTTTATATCCAGAAATGCTGCGACAGACATATTGCTGCCATATGAAGCTGCTGTTTGTGTTTGTATTCTATTATTTGTATTTTTGTTATCGTGTATGTTATTTCCTCCGTGTGGTTCCGGGCTTTGAATAGCACCAACCAATATCTTCCCGTGGGTGTCGTAAGAGGCGACTAAGGAAACTCACCAGGGAAGCGGACAGCAGCGCTTCTCCTGTAGAATATCAATTTACTGCGATCCCTAACCCATCTGCCAGGCGTGGGAATAATGGCAAACCACCCAATGTAATGGAAAACCTTGGGGGAGGCCTTTGTCCAGCAGTGGACCTCTATAGCCTGAAGGTTAAGAAGTATGTTATTTTTTATTTATTTGTTTGTGTGAATGAGTCTTGATACTTGAAATAAACTAAAATTATTATTATTATTTGCTCTAGTCTCCTGTAATTGAAGAAGTACACCTACTAAATACTTTGTCGTCCATTAGTAAAATGAAATGTTTAGTGAAATCCTAAAATAAATAAATTAAAAAAAAAGACGTGTGGCACTCGGGGACTGCCGCGGTAAAGCTATTGCATAGCATTTTGTATCAATTTATGCAATTATAATTATTATAATTATTAATTATAATTATTAGATTTACGGCAATTGCCACCAGTAAGATCGACACCAATTTACAAGACAATCAGAACGAGCATGATTGGACCGCATTTAAATTTATTTTAAAGTTGGAATTAATTCGCGGGAAAAAAAAGATTATTTCAAAATTCATTTGTATTGGTATTTAAAATAATTTTGCCAATAACACGTGTAACAAATTATAGAAATTCTTTAAAAAAATATTTCACAATAATGGCGGATATCGCCAATCACAGTTGAAAAAACGGCCGCGTGAGCACTTTTTACTCTATAAAATCACGCGCTTTTATTTAGTAAACAACACTATAAATAATTTAAAAGTCCAATGAAAAATTAGCGTGACATTCATCTTAGCTTTTCCGTTAAAAAAAAGCTATTTTATAAAAACACTACTAAATTAATTTGAATAAAAGTACTTAATAATTAATTATATGAAAAGTTTTTAAGGTAGCCATGACAACGTCGATGACGTCTATGACATATCTCTATAGAAGACCTATTTCAGAGAGAAAATTAATCGCAAGTTTAGCACATCGCGACTATCAGTAACATGGCAAGTGTGTAGAACTGAGTTCGCGCCCTGCAATATGCATGCTCTTTTTGAAAATGTATAAATTGTTTTCAAAATATGTAGTCGCACGCACACAAACATACCGTGCCGAAGACTGCCGAACTGAAACGACGTTAGACGATGTACGGCCTTCAAGCCACACCTCCGTGCCCGTCGGAGTGGGGAGCGTGAGGTTTTTTCGTTACGGAATTTCTGGATTCGGTCCCCGCGCTCAAGGCCCGCGATAGAAGCTATGCAATAGCTTAAAAACATAACAATCTCTGTTGTAATACTGTGGTTTACTCGATATAATCGGAAAACTTTCAGGATGTAAACAAATGAAAGCTAGATAGGACATCCATGATATTGAACACGTCAACGTGACATTGATAAAGTGCTAGCAGCGTGACGCTATGGAACCATTTAATATTGCTGCTGTTTAACACTGTCACATGATTTACTGAAAACATTCCATTATGTTTATACACGACCCAAAGTGATAAATACTTTGCGATATTTTGACATTCACTAACATAGTAATGTATGAAATTCAATAGCTATTTGTTCATACCTATATAAAAGTCAAAATGATTGTTCGAAAATATAAATATTAGCATTTAATGGCGTAATTTATAAGGAAATAAAATATTTTTAAAAATATCGGTTCGACGGTAAACTAAAAATTAAAACACGCGGATGAAGTTGTACGCAAAATCTAATCGCGACATAATATGTTGCTTGTATGTTAGATAATAATATTGATTTATCCTAAACGCGCGTGGCGCAGCGGTCAACACGCCTGCCTGCTAGGTGGAGGTCCCGGGTTCGATCCCCGGCCAGGTCATGATGGATGGTATATTTGTATCTATTATAAATACAGAATCGTTGAGTTAGTATCCCATAACACAACTACTTACTTTACTTTACTCGTTACTTTGGGAACTTTCTTTGGGGATCACACAGATTGAGCTAGTCAATCTGTGTGATTTGTCCGTATATATTTATTTTATTTTTTTATTTTATTCCTAACAAATGTGTACCTAAAAGAAAATATAGGATGAACATAAGCATTAAGGGCGGGTTGTTTCAAACGGTTGGTTATCGTAACATACGTACGTCAAAAAGTTACGTTAACGGCTGATGTTTAACGTTCGTTAAATAAGAAGTGTTGTTTCAAAGTGTAGGGCGGGTTATTTGACGTTCACTTAACGCATGCGTAAAAGTTAAAAATGGTGCTAACTATCGTTAAGTCAAAAAATGAGTTGTTTCACAATACGTAAACGTTAACGCACGCAAAAAATTACGATTACGTTAACTGATAGTCTGAGCACTGGTTAACGTAACTTGTGTCAAATTGTCAAGTTGTGTTTAGTCCGCCGTGGTGTCAAATAGTAAAAACAACATGAACTCCCTTTTGTATTCGCGATTTGGTCTTTAATTGACGATAGTAGTTCATCTGATGATGATACTAGTAGCGTAGAAAGAAAGAGGCAAGGCATTGGACGCGGGACCTCGCCTCCGCGGTGTTCGGCCGCCGTACCCTCGACGCCATCGGGCCAGTCCTGAAGGATTGGCTTGACAGGCGTCATGGGTTCCTCTCCTTCCTCTCCGGTCACGGCTGCTTCGGCAGGTACCTGCACTGGATAGGACGAGAGGAGACGCCGTCGTGCCACGGTTGCGGCGCGACGGAGGACACGGCGGAACACACCCTCGCGGTGTGCCCGTCGTGGGCCGTGCCGCGCCGCGATCTTGTCGCGGCGGTAGGAGGGGACCTCTCGCTGCCCGCTATCGTCAGAGCGATGGTGGGGAGAGAGGGGGCCTGGGTGGCGATGGCCTCCTTCTGTGAGGTCGTGATGTCGCAGAAGGAGGCCGAGGAGCGGGAGCGAGAGGAGGATCCCCTCGCTCCGGCGCTCCGTAGACGGCGTAGGGGCAAGAGAAGGCGGGATTTCGCCCGCTTTCTCCCGCCCTGAGTTGAACGGCGGGCGTGAGGCACGGGGGTGCCCGCGCCCACCTTGCACTGCTCACCATGTGGGAGCCACCGCCCCTCCTTAGGAGGGGCAAATGAGGGCCCGCCTTATTAGGCGGATTTCGCCGGCGGAGGAGTGGTAGCTCAGGCTCCGCTAGTTTCCCACTCCCCCACCACTATGGCGATGCCGGAGTACCGCTGGGGTTTTTAGTGGGTATACCGGGAGGCTATCTCCCGGGCAGTCCCACATACCCCTCCCGTCCCCCGACGGGTGGGGATGCGTAATTGTCGTTTCCCCAGCGCAAACAAAAAAAAAAAAAGGATAAATTAGGCTATAAACTGAAGAAAAAAAATTACTTAAGACTAGGCTGTATGGCGTACTATGCCTTTGCCTTTTCCGTTCCTATGAACGGAAAGAAGTAAACCAAAAAAAAAATGGGCGACTGTCATTGTGCTGTATCTAACTTTCATTGTTTATTGTTGTGGAAAAGAATTTTGTGCTATTTTTATAAAGCTATACTTTGACGAAAAATGGACACATATACACCAAAGTAAGTAAATTACCACACTCACTATACATTTTAAACATAGTTACTTTGTTTAAGACCATCATCATCATCAACCTTGCTCAATGGGGGGTTGGCGATTTCAGACATACAAGTCCAGTAAACATTGTAATCTAACAAAACTCGTTTAAACTATAATTTAAACATTTTTTTTCAGAGAACGGTCTACTAATTTTAACAAAAATGAGAAAGATCGCTTTCAATCTTTGATTGAAAAATATAAAGACGTGTTGTTCTGCAAAAAACACAGACAACACAAGTAATTAAAAAAAAAACAGAACTTGGGCTGTAATACACGCAGAGTTTAATGCATGTGGAGAACAGCCAAGATCAAATCAAATCAAATCAAAGCATTTATTTCAAATAAACCAGTTACAGGCACTTTTGAATTGTCAGAAGTTCGGTCAGTCAGTAAGGTGAAGCTAGTCGCCCATTCCAAAAAGTAGGTACCTATGGAGAAGAACGGGCAAGAAACTCCATGGACACTCTTTTAAAATATCAAGCTATTGATACAAATATTTGATTACATCATTCATTTTGAAATCAATCGTGTGAGAACGATGCAGAAATATATTGTACGCTGAGAGCGTCCATTATGGAAAAAAAAACAACAATTCAGAAATTAAAATACGCCGTAGCAGCTAAGAGATGACCAGTCCCCTCTGACGGCGTCCGTTCACGAACATGACGTATGGATCAGCATCATTCAGCTCAACCATATTGAAGGGAACCTAATGACCCAACACACACGCCACCATCAGCGAGACATTTGAGTGACCATGACATACTCTCAACAGCCATAGCACTATCAAGTCAATAAGCGACTAACCCAACAAATAGATGCTATACAGCAAATAGATCGTGCTCACACGTGTTCCATGCAATTATACAATACTAAGAAATTGAATCTACACAATGCAAAGACAGTTTTGTCCAAGGTTCAGCAGCTCCAACGGTGTTCCCGAATGCTAAGTTTAGCTCCTGTGCAGCTGCACCAGTGCCGAATACCCCTGTCAGCGATGCAATTCCGTAACGTACAATATGCCTGGCTACATAGTGTATACTGGCTTTGAGTTAAGAAAAAACAAACAATTGCAAATTTAAACTACGAGAGGAAAAATCAAAGAACAATCAGTGTAAGCATAGAAATCGGACGCAGCTCAAGCCCAAGCCTTTTTGTCGTCAATATAATCTTTAACACTATAAAATGCTTTCTGACACAACTTACGTTTAATGAAGCATTTGAATTTATTCAGGCTCAGATCTTGAACCACCTCTGGAAGTCTATTGTAAAAATGTATACATTGGCATCTAAAAGAGCCACCTATTTTCTTGAGCCTTGTTGTAGGTACAATAAATTTGTGCTTGTTTCTAGTATTTATACTATGGACATCACTGTATTTTTTATACAATTTTATATTTTTATGAGCATACAAAAGATTTTCATAAATATATTGAGACGGCACGGTCAGTACATTAATTTCTTTAAATTTTTCTCTGAGAGAGTGTCTTGGACTTAATTTATAAATTGCACGAACAGCTCGTTTCTGCAAAACAAATATTGTCTGAATATCAGTGGCATTTCCCCACAACAGAATGCCGTACGACATTACGCTATGGAAATAGCCAAAGTACACTAAACGGGCCGTCTCAATATCAGTCAAATTACGAATTGTTCTAACTGCGTATGCAGCAGAACTTAGTTTTTTTGTCAATTTTTCTATATGGGGACCCCATTGAAGCTTAGCATCCAGAGTTATACCCAAGAACACTGTGCTGTCTTCAGATTCCAATTCTTCGCCCCTTATCAACACTTTAGTTTTCACCTGCCTAACGTGAGGTAGAGTAAACTTAATGCATTTGGTTTTTTTCTCGTTTAAAAGTAAGTTATTAACATTAAACCAGTGGACTACTTTGGAGATCGCGTTATTTACATCATCAGTGATCATTACGACAGTTGAAGGCAAAGTTTGATAATATGAAACGGACTGCTTGTAAGGTAATAAACATTATTATTCATTATGCACAACTTGTCCACACACTTTCGACATTGATCATTATTGTAAAATTGAATATAAAATATTAAGAAGTTGCATGGTTCGTTTTAGGACGCCAGTCAAGAAAGACTGTCCAGAATTAGAACTGGGGGTGGACCATCTGCTCCTCCTGTACAGCCGGAACTTTGTCTGGTGGGTGGTAACTTCTGCCAGCGGCCGATGTTATGGCGTACCACCTATAAAATAGTTATAACATTGTTTCATTGTATTAAGGAGATTTTATTAATAAATACTCACTTCATTTTTTGTTCCAGGAATTCATAAAAAGCGAAAAAAAAACTTGTCAAGACCTTAAAGCTGAAGTGCTTAAAAAAGCATAGAACAAGGAGATACAGATAAAACACATGGAGGAAAGAAGAAAGAGGAAAAGGCATGATATGAAAAGGAAATGGAGATATTAGAAATAAAGAAAAAGAAACTTCTTTTAGTAATAAGTTTATTGGAAAATAAATAATTAATTTTGCTTTCAGTATTATAGTTCTCTGTAGCTGTAATACTGGATACAATAAATTATTCTTAAATAAATCACTAGTTAGTATAATTTTCTGCTTTTTAATATCCTTGACATCCAATTGAATCAATTTATAGCCATCACCAGGTTCCCAAAAATTATGTGAATTTAAAAGTTCATTATTAAAAAAAAAATATAATGGACAAATTAATTTAAAAATAAAAGTAAGTACTTAACCTACAAATTAAATTAAAATGCCAACAATGCTGGGTTAATGATAAAAATCTGATGGGTTGTCTATATTGTAGGTTATCCACTTTTCTGTAGCCAATTTTATCTCTTCTTCAATTTGGCGTGTTAACAATATAGCTACTTACTTCCTTTGATATTCGGTACCTTGCAATAAATTTACGATCATCCCAAAGGCATAAATTATGAATAGGTACGTGTTTTAAACACTTTTCTTTTTCTCTCTACACTACTAGTATCATCATCAGATGAACTACTATCGTTAATTAAAGACCAAACTCGCGAATACAAAAATTCATGTTGAATTCATGTTTCTTATACATAAATTCATGTTGTTTTTATTATTTGTCACCACGGCGGACTAAACACAACTTGACAATTTGACATAAGTTACGTTAACCAGTGCTCAGACCATCAGTTAACGTAATCGTAATTTTTTGGCATGCTTTAACGTTTACGTATTGTGAAACAACTCATTTTTTTGACTTAACGATAGTTAGCACCATTTTTAACCTTTACGCATGCGTTAAGTGAACGTGAAACAACCCGCCCTAAGAAACAGAGACAAAATAATTAGACAAGGCAAGCTACAAAAGTCAAGAAATCCCTTAAAAATATCTAGAAATGTAAAACCACCCCTTCTCTTAAAATGGAACCAATGCCACTTTCAGACGAACGTAATCTTTGTACAAACCTTTTGGGCGAACAGCTCAATTCCGTAACCAAACATAGTTAAGGAACGGACAAACAGACGGATCTGTTATTTACATTACCTAATAAATCTAAAGTAACGAGCGAATCTCGATACCGGTTTTATTTTCTCGTACGATTGCAAGTAATCGATTTAGTTAACGGAGTATCGATAAAAGAGTTGCATTTATTTTATAGGATACTTATCGATGCTGTTTTCCTCTTTTTCATACACAACGTTATTTTTTCTCTATACAAAACCTGAATATAGTTTGTTCAGAATAAGCAACTGAATTGATTCCAATAATTTTTACATCATGTTATATTTTTTCTCAAATACATTTGGAAATTGTTGCAGTATGGTTACCAAGCTTACGACACATTTCACGGTAGATCATTGTACGTGCGATGATGCGGTGCGTGATGCGTGCGCACAGTGAGGGAGCCCCTTCCCCGCCCCTCTGTGCAGGGGTGTAATACGTTATAAGTAAAACTAAAAAGTATTAATTATACTACATTTAATTTTATCACTTTCGATTGAATTAACGAGTAAAGTACTTAATAATATCAACCTAAGTTTGACGGTTACGATATTCCAAAGCCTGCATATGTGATGGAAAATGTTATCATTAGTTAATTACAAACAAATAAACAGAAATTATTATCAATCGAGCGAGCGCTGTGTTGAACATATTTTAGTTGGGACAACATGGTAAGATAACAAGCTTATAACTTTGTGGTTTTTCATGATATCTTTTTCAAATTTTGTACATAGATTCTTTACTTAAAAATACTGGACACGTCTTTCGGGTTTCGCATAAACATAAAAAAACGTTGTATAAACGAAAGTTGTTGAGATTCATTTAATAGTTCTGCCATATGTTAAATCCATGATCCTTGATTATCTGTATTGTAATTTTTCATGCGACAGACATAGCATGCATGCTGAGCATATTATTCTAAACTCTAACGAAGAAGATTTTGTCGGTTATCACAATCAGTTATTTCATATAAAAAAGCAATATCTACGCAGTCAGAATGTATTGAACAGGCATTTATAATTGACGACGTAAAATCAGAACCAAGTACTGAATTCATGTTAGCGGCTTGTGTGCCAATGTTACTAGTAGCCGGAATTTTATTTTTTAATTTATCCTTACATTGGAAGACAATAAGAAGCAAAATATTAATTCACAGTGAACGTCAAACGGGAAAATTGGCCAAGCCATAAAATAACTCATAATAACTGTTAAAATCACTTTGTCCTTGACGGCCGAGGTGTACCTACCCAATTAAAGACCATAATACAACCATAATACAACCAATGCAGCTTTGGTGTAAAATAGCAATGCTGTTATGATAGCCAAAATGTAAACAAGAAATAAAATCGGATGACAACAACTTCGTTGAAAGTAATATTGAAAACAAAAAAAACGCGCAAAAACAAATGAAGTCAAACGTGGAAGATATTAAATATACGTGTCTTGAAATCACTTCGTGACTGTCCTCGCTAGTCGAAAGTGATCCAGGTAAACATGAAGTTTTGCGCTGGATTCCCAGGCCCGATCTGGGAAAAATTACTCTCCATCAGAAATTTCTGACTAGCAGTCCGGAGTCTTATACTGTGTCCAGTTGAAAGCAATAACTAGGCTTGATCGCTTACTTAGGGTCTTTAAAGTAACTGGCGAAATGAAGGTGTATAAAGTAGACCGTTTTTTATTTCAGGATGGGAAATGATCAAATGACTTAGCCCGCTCTGAGTCAAAATCAAATCAAAATCAAAAGTCATTTATTCAAATTAGGCTGAAAATCAGCACTTTTTGAACGTCAATATTACATAAGACAGTCCCCCAAAACGCCCACCCATCGACACTTCCTAGTGCTTTCGCTGGGAAGAAGAAGTGGCGGAACAAACTCCCCAGCAGCACAGCTGTCTGTTCATTTTTAAAAAAACACATGTCTTTATACAATACTATGTATAGTGATGAACACGATAAAATACAACAACAATGAAATTATTTACCATATGCCAGCTACCACGCCAAAATACCAGCAAAGCAAAACAATATATTTATATTTAAATGAAAATGTAATTAACTAAAACTTGTTACTTAACTAAGAAGCCCCAGGCATAAAGGGCGTGACAGCTTACATATTTATGTAATGTAAAAAAGTAAATTATATGAACTCATATAACGTATCAATAAGCTAATTCCTGAGAAAGAACACAAACATTGTCCTGAGTTAATCAGAGCGACCAGCTATTCTTATCATTTAAATAATCATTCACGGAATAATATGCCTTTGAACAAAGCTTGGATTTAATTTGTGCTTTAAATGCATCGTAGGGCAAGTCTAGCAAAGCAGAGGGTATCTTGTTATAAAAAGCTATACCAAGCCCAAGAAAAGAGTTATGAACCTTTTGAAGTCGGTGAGAAGGGGCTCGCAGTTTGTTCTTATTTCTGGTGTTAATATTATGAATATCACAGTTTTTGGTGTACACGTGAATATTTTGCCTAACATATAAGATGTTGGCTAAGATGAACTGTGAAGCAGCCGTGAGAATACCAATGTCTTTAAACAAATTTCTCAGAGAAAATCTGACACCGAGCTGGTAAATTGTTCGGACAGCTCGTTTTTGAGGTACAAATATATTTTGTATGTCAGCGGCTTTGCCCCACAGTAGAATACCGTAGGACATAACGCTGTGGAAATAACTAAAGTAAACTAAACGAGCTGTATCAACGTCAGTATATTGTCTTACTTTCCTGACGGCGTAGGCGGCCGAACTGAGCCTTCCTGCTAGGGTTGATATGTGTGGTCCCCACTGAAGTTTGGCATCTACTGTTATTCCCAGAAAAAACTGCCGAGCCCACAGTTTCAAGCACCTCTTTATCTAAAACGATGTTAGGTCCCAGATTTCTAACGTTAGGCAAGGCGAACTTTACACATTTTGTTTTCTTGGGGTTAAGAGCTAGGTTATTTGACGTAAACCAATCCGTAACTGTTGAGAGTGCACTATTTAATTCGTCAAAATTATGTCTATTCTTGTCTACTTTAAAAATTAGAGAGGTATCATCTGCAAACAACACAACGTCACAGATGCCCTTTAAATAGAATGGTAAATCATTAATGTATACTAAAAATAAGAATGGACCCAGTATTGAGCCTTGCGGTACACCTAACTGAACTGGTAGCCCGGAAGAATTCACACTGTTAATATCTACACACTGTAATTTATTATGTAAATAAGAACCTATCACATTGAGAGCCTCATTTTCGACACCGTAATGGCGGAGTTTACGCAAAAGTATGTCATGGTGCACGCAATCAAAGGCTTTGGAGAGATCACAAAAAATTCCAATAGCATTTTGCGACCTCTCCCATGCGTTAAATATGTGTTTCAGTAGAGCAACACCCGCATCCATAGTCGAACGACCCTTTGTGAAATCATATTGTTCACTATGTAGGAGATTATTCGAATTAAAATGTTTTAGCAACTGCTTAAGTATTAATTTTTCAAATATTTTGCTGAATGCAGGTAAGATAGAAATGGGTCTGAAGTTACCAACATCTGTTTTATTACCGGATTTAAATAATGGTATAACTTTACTTTTCTTCATTAAATCAGGAAAAGTCCCTAGGTCAACACATTTATTAAAATTAACAGCTAGATAGGGGGCTACGATGTCTATTATATTACCTAATACTTTAATGGAAATGTCCCAATAATCACCGCTGTGTTTAAACTTAAGTGTTTTAAAAATATTAACCACATCACGCGGGGATACGTGTTCAAAGTGAAACAGACGGTTACACTTGGATACACTACTATGCAAAAGATTCTCAGCTATAGATGGGGATGAATTTAATGAGCGAGTTGTAGCTATTGGTATGTTAGCAAAAAACTCATTAAATGCCTCAGCTACGTCAGTGGCCTTATGAACTAATTTGTTGTCGACCATGATCTCAAGTTGCTTATCCTGTTTAACAGATTTGCCAGTTTCATTATTAATATAATTTTCCAAGTGGTTTTTACTTTATTATTTGAATTTTTAATTGTATCGCTTAGAAATTTTGATTTAGCAGAAACACAAATTTTTTTGAATAATTTTGAATCTTTTTTTATATACTCTAGAAAGGGAGTATCAAACCTGTATTTTTTCATACCATATAGCTCGTATAGTCTCGCTCTAATTTTATAAATACCCGGAGTAGCCCATTGGTTAAATCCAACAAACGATCCATTAAGCTTAATGGTTTTGGTCTTGAAAATAATTTTGTACTCCATTTGCTCAACATTAAAAACGGCACTATACATTTCATTAACATTCTTGTATTCCACTATGGATGGCGTCATTTTATGAGCCACATTATTTTTAAACATTTTGCAGCGACTAGCTGTATAAGGCCTGCATTGAAGCATATGCGGCTTTTTATGCAATTGAATGGGAAAGTTAGCTAATAAGCCACAGTGGTCAGATGTTAGCTCATTTAATACAAATTTACTATCGGCATTACAATCACTAAATATATTATCAAGACGGGTTGACGAAGATGCCGTGATACGCGTAGGTTCAAAAAACAAGTTAATTAAATTATAAGACCTAAACAGATTGAGAAGTCTAAGACTTGAAGGAGTAACCTCTAAAATGTCAATGTTAAAATCTCCACATAAAGTAATACTTTTGTTACTCGACTTCAACCTATTAAGTGCATCCTCCATTACCAGTTCAAAACTAACAAAATCCCCAGAGGGGGGCCTATAAACACAAATTATAATGTATCGCTCAAGTTCAACACAAGACAACTCAATAGTGCGCTCAATAGAAAGATTAACTAAATCTAAACGTTGCTTACACTTAACATGTTCGAAACAAGAATTAAAGAGCCACCGCGAATAGCACTTTTCCTCACAAATGCACTTTGCACGGTAAAATTATCATTATTGATAAACACTACTTCATGTTCTTTCAACCAGTGTTCAGTCAAACATAATACCTGAACATCATAATATTCTAAAAATAAACTTAACTCTAGCTCTTTGCCGGACAGACCCTGCATATTTTGATGTACAACATTCAACATAGGCAGCTGACCCATTGTCGCACCTAATAGTTTAAACTACAAGGTGTGTCAAAAGAATCATTAGTATTACTACTAACAGTAATCGAAGGTACACTACAAGTACCAGTGTCACTCCGCATACTATAAGCCAAAAGGCCCGCAATCTGTCTCCTACTACTAGGTGACAAATACATACCATAATAAGTCAACTTATAATCAGACATAAATTGATTACAGTCAAAAAATGAAATGGTGTCACTGTGATGACAAGTCCTATTATAAATTAACATGTTTAAATTATAAATATGCCTGTTTTGCTCCCTGGATAAATAACGGGAATAAGGCAAGGCAGAAAAAATCCCTTTTTCTGACATTCAAACTATCCCCATATAATAATATAATAGTTAAACCGGGGTTTATTTTTGTCGATTTCATATTGCTAATCAATTGGCTCATACTGGCACCAGGAAAACAACTATTAATTACACACAGTTGAGAACACTGACTTAATACACTACCAAAACCCTGACCAAATTTGTCAGAGAAAACATAAATAGTAATTTATTTGTACTATTATTATCATGACTAATACAAGCCTCTGATACTGGCTGAGCTGTTGGAAATGGAGTAGGTGTAGTAAGTTGAGGATGGGGTGGCTGGGAGCAGGCACAACTAAAGGAAAGGGTATTTGTCAGAGACTCATACCTCTCCGCATTGTACCTGACCAGGTCTGCCAACTCATTAGCTTCCTGCATGCTCTTACTCAGGTCTTGTTGAGTAGCCTCATATTTACTAAAGACATCCTTTAGCGCATACTCCCTAACCAACAGCTCATCCCGAAGGAGCCCTGAGTCTGTATCATACATAGTAATACACAAATCTAATTCTCTATTACAATTTTTTAACTCTTGTATTAAATTTAATTGTTTTTGCCTAAGTTTTGTATTTAATTTGTTAACTTTTTGGCGCTTCATGGATTTTTGAGTTTTGTTTATAAATCTATTAATTTTTATGTATTTTTTTAACTTATTGTGGCTTGTAAACGATTTGGTTTTGCTGATAGTATCATCAGTTAAATCTATTACAACCGGCTCAATACACGTGGAACCCAACCCACTACCAACCAACTCATCAAAAATACTGCAGGTGATTGCAGACGCTTCACGGGCCTTGAGAGATTCCAGACTAGTAATTGTATTGTGGGCCTTGCTTAGTTCCCACTCCAGTTCAGAAATGCGTTTCAAAGCTAGTTCGTGGGTGTCACTACATTTTTGGAAATTTGATACAGATACATGGAGTTGATGATACTGGCCAACTAAGTCCATATGCTGCACATGCAGTTCAGCCAAAGGGCGAGAGTGAAGCGAAAGGGCGTGTCAGACTTTTACTGATAAAAACCCACCCGTATTCCTTCACTTGCCTGTGCGCCAGGAGTCATGGTATCGCTTTCAACAACCCGCCTTAACAGTACTAGGTATGCACACCTCTGTCTACCTTTTAGACGGTTACAGGCGTGATGTTATGTACTGCGGAAAATATAATCAATATACTTCCCCTAAAATCAACAAACATAACTGGTTGTATAAATCTATCCACCCCAACACAATTTTCACAGTCCATTGTCCGTCCAAAGACATTAGAATCTATTGTTGTGTTACTACGCGTTTAGTCGGACATAGGTTCTATATGACACACTTCCAAGATGGGTCTCTAGAAAAACTGATGTTACAAGCTTTTGTCTAGCCAGCGTTACCCTTTGTTATACGTAATCAGAGCGAGGGGGCGAAAGCGAAGTTTGAGTCTCTTATGATGCATGTTAGGAAAATAACGGAAAATGTGCTTGGATTAGCATTATTTTGTTAGCTTTAAATGATCTTGTTCTTAGAATGTAAACGATTTTGGTACATAATCATGTATTTTTAATAGTTTACATGTTTCGGTGACATCATTATATAATAAAAAAACACCAGAAAAACAATCATTAGACGTGGGATTAACTGAAAATACAGAATACAAAAAAAAAAGTAAAAAACAATTAAGGGTTGGTCATCCGAATTCAATGCTTTCCCCACTCATCAATAATGCTCAATTAAAGAAGATTACACTTCAAAAAAAAAGAAAAAGATATGTATAGATGTATTTTATGATTTTTTTTGTCAAGATGACTAACCCCGCTCTGGATGGAGCGAAAGGGCGTGTCCGACTTTTACTGACCAAAACCTCCCGTGTTCGTTCACTTGCCTGTGCGCCAAGAGCTATGGTATTTCTTCCGAGCCTCCCGCGACCCTGGCAGTACTTAGTATAACTCTGTTTACCTTTTAGACGGTGGTTACAGGCGTGATGTTATGTACTGCGTAAAATATAATCAATATACTTCCCCTCAAATCAAAAAGGTGGCTGGTAGTGGCTGGCGGAGAACTGCTCAGGATTGAGCTTTTTGGCGTGCCATGGAAGAGGCCTATGTCCAGCAGTGGACGAGTAGAAGCTGATAATGATGATGATGATAGATGTATATATTTTATAATAAATAACACTATGGACGATCTTATAAGCGATATTTTAGAGACAATCTTTGAAAAGTTTAAGGCAGAAGGCGAGAAAATACTGATGGTACCATGGTATACCAAAGTATCCTTATCATAACCTTAATTTTTAAATGGGTCTCGAAAACTCAGTTAATGAAATCGAAAAAATCCAAATTTATAATGTTATGTTTAAATAAGTACTAAATCAACGCAATAACAGCTTCCAAAAATATATTGATAACAAAATTGGGATTTTATTAGTTATTTTCTTTGCTCACCTTGCCCTATACTGTTTTCTTTGCCACTAAAAAAACAAAGACAAACCCACCCAAGATTCTATCATAAAACAATTTCAAATACAAACAAACTCCAATTATTTCCATAATCCCACTTCTATCGTGGCCCTTTGTAATCATCTTAACACGGATGAACCATCAATATTGAAACAGGGTTTAATCACGGCCTTTGTAAATGTATTTGTATTGATCTTATCTACGAAACACCTAAACAAATTTGGTCAGTGAGCAAATAATTCGACAGTGTCCATTCGGATTGTTATATTGTGTGCAAACTTAGTAAAGTGCCTCCCTACAAAGGGCTGCTCTTGAATTCGAAGTGTTTTGAAGGGTTGGGGACAAAGAAAAGCGGATAAACATAGTTACTGCGGGTTTGGTTACATATGTTCTGGGATCTATTGTATTATGGCAAGGGCGGGAGGACATCCAAATATCAATTCTACTGTGATCATAGTTTACGTGGTACCTACTGTTGTTTGTTCATGTTGATGTAGGAGTAAAATAGCAAGACAATCGTCTTATTTTTTCAAAATATCTATTTTTTTTTTATTTGAGATTTATTAAATTCAGACAAAAGATAAATTAGACATTTATTTGACATTACTAAGTCTCTCATATTACGGAACCCCACTCGAGACTGAAATGGTGAGGAGCTTGAGTGAGGTTCTGTGATACGAGCCTAAATCAAGATACCGAAACAGTAATCCGAGTAATTGTGTAATTATATCAGAATAACTATTAGCTGGATTTCGAAACGGCTTTTTAATAAAACACTTAGTCATTAATTCTAGTAGCTACTACAGTTTGTAACGCAACGACTTTTTTGCCCACGTTGTATATTTTATGTTATGGGTTTGGTTTTCACATAAGTCCTACAAATGGATGTGTTTGCGTATGCCATGGTGGCTGTCAGTGTTTATTCCAACATTATTAATGTGGATTCCGTCTGCTGACCTGATGAAAATATATATGTAAGATCTGGGTGTGCCTACCTGGGTTTCTGACCTAATTTGTGAACCGTCTGTTTGCCGTCTGGGTAGCTTATCATCTAACAATGGCATAACTTCTTTGGACTTCTGTGTAGCCAGGAGACGAGTTATACAAGCTATTTCCTTGTATGTCGGTGCAGCAACATCCTTTTAGTTCAGTGTTTTCTTTGTCTCCATTTTTATAAATATACCATAACCTAGATGGCGCGTCAATAAATCAGGAAATTTTATTTTCAATTTATTCTTTAATAGGTATGTCCTATCAAGTATTAATGTTGACCTTTTCAAAATAGAAACAGGAAAAAAAGAACTTCAGAGTATAATAAGAATTTTGTTAAAACTTTTTGGAACGTTGAGAAATCGAGAATAATAAATTACAAGTTGGCGACACTTTCGTTTCCTCGCTGACAAAATATTGTTAAAGACGAAGATGAGATTATTCCAGATAACATTTTGTCGCTTCAGATATTACTTGTTTATTTTTTAAATAGGTTATGACTTAAAGAGCGACTGAAGATTTAACACATGAATATAAACTACCTTAAATTAAATAGTTACCTAAACAAAAAAAAAAATGTATATATCAAACTTGACCGTGTGGTACTTAGAATAGTACCATCGCATATCCTCGCATGGGTGTCGTAAGAGGCGACTAAGGGAACTCTCACCAGGGAAGCGGGCAGCAGCGTTTCTCCTGTGGCATATCAAATTACTGTGATCCCCAGCCTACCTGCCAAGCATGAGGATTATGGCAAACGCACCCACCGACATGGACATGACAAACCCCAGACCCCTAGTCAGCCTAAGCCGCTAGTCTACAGTAGCGGACTCGGTTATGGCGGAGCAAGGGGTGCTAAGAATCTACGGCAGAGATCCGGCTCGGGAAGACGATGAATGCGGGTACCACAAGACCGGTCATTAGGTAACAGTGCATACAGTGCGGTTGTGGAATAATCTACCGCCTGATTTTTTTTGTGGATAGGAAATCATCCCGCTCTAGGCGGAGCGGAAGAGCGTGTCAGACTTTTCCTGACTAAACCCACCGGTATTCCTTCACTTGCCTCTGTGCTAGGGCCACAGTTTCTCTTTCAACCAACCCGCAACCCTGACCTAGGGACTGCCAAACATTTGCACTTTTCAAAAGGAGTTTCAAAGAACACTATCTTTCCATTTTCTTCATAGTTGTATATTGTAATTTTGGTGGTTCTATTGTTATTTATTTTTTAAATAAGTATGTATGTTGTATGTATTAGTTATATATATATTCTTATAATTTTTCTTTCGTTTTTGTATTATCTTTATTCTGCTTTACTTTTCCACACGCTCTCTACATCTCTGTATTTACTGTCCTTTTGCAGTTATACTAGAAGAGATTTCTGTACAATTTTTCTGTTCTGCTTTTCTTGTTTTTTTTATATATGTGTGTACATAAATGGTTAACTAAATATATAAAAATCCTTAAATTAAATAGAAACTTTCTTTATTTCTTTATTTCTTTTAAATTGTATTCAGTTTCATTCTTCGTTAGTAATAGGGGTTAAAGCATGAAATTGCCGCTTGCTTGCAATAAGTTCTTCGAAATGATATATTATCTTCATGGTTTGAGGTTTTCGAATGAACCTTTTTCAAATGATTTCTTTGATGTTCTTAACTAAACGCAGTTTAAACGTATCTTGCTTTATTTAACGGTGGTTATTCTAACTGGATTTTAATCTCGTCTTTCAAATTCGCAACTTAATCTAATAGCTAAGCGTTCGATCTGAGCGCTGTATTAGATTTTAATAGGTTAATCTAAATTATGTGAGCCACACGGACGGATTGATTAGGTTGGGCTACGCTTGCCGCGGATGATTCATGGATGGGTGACCTTTAGATACCAAGAACTCTTCGTGCCTTAAAATTATTTAAGACAGGAAGAGGCAGTAAGTCCCGGTGGTTATTTGTGGATCTTGACAGTCGTTACAGGTAGTTCAAAAAGCGAAAGTCACGAAACTAGCACCAGTAACTAGATGGTGATATTATCAATCTTCAGCTGCATCAAGTTAGACTGGAGGCTGACCCCAACATAGTTTGGAAAAGGATGTTGAGCGAGGTGATGCAATGTTAAACCCTATAACACGACCACTGATGCTGCGCCAAACGGAGATTGATCAGGAGACCCTCCACAACCAAACCCCCGACACAACAACATTTGGCGAATCGTACCCGGCACACATCGCAACACAACTGCTCAGACCCGTCCTCCGTACGGCTTCACCAGACATCATGCCGGAACACGATTTTAAATATCTTTTAAATCTCTGTCTCTTTTTTATACTCACGTTTAGTGAAATAAGTACCTCTTTATCTCTTATCAAAATTTGTTAATCGTTTTTAATTTTCTGCCAATCACCTATTCGATTTAGTGATGTATCTACGTAGTCTTGGCTCAAATGAAACAGAACAGAACCACAGCAAGAGTAAAAATATTATTTACATGACATTTCACTAACCTCAGCTGGAGACGAAGACCCAGGCACCTTCAAACAAAACATGAAAGGAGTATTAACTCTTTTCAGGATATCGCGAAAGTCGAGAGGAACTCCTCTTGGGCGCAGCAACCTGAAGTAAGTGCCGAGGGAGCAACCGTGGGACGCTAAGTAGGTTCCGAAGAGACGCATGAAACCAGCACCTGATAAAGAAAAATAAAATGAAAGGCGTAAGTTTAAGGGATATATATCACTTGTTTTTTGTATGTCATAACTAATCTCTCTTTCTCTGATCTCTAGGTCGCTTGGATAAATAAAAAAGATGTACGGGTCGCGCGAAGGCCAATCATGCATTACGTAAGGAAACGTCCCTGTAGTTCATTTAATACTAAAACATTGATCGGGGTTAGTATTTTGGTAGATAAATATCTATTAAATAACTAATAGTTGTTCCAAGTCAGATACGTGGGTGTTTTACTATTTAGTGCATTATGAAAGTCAAATATGCACACAGCCCTTGTAAAATACTGGTATCTCTCTTCTTCCTTTCCTTAGAAATAAGATAATTGTGTACATATGTAGGTAAATAATAAATTCAGTGCAGTATTATTACACGAACAAGAATTCTCCTGCGATTAAATACACGAACGCAACCCAATCGAAGCAAGTCACAAATCAAATGGGCATTCCAAATAGTCCAAAATTACCTTAATGTATTTATAATTGCTTTACATCAAATATTTTAATTATTATACAACTAAAACAAAAAAGGATTAATATCTCTATGTAGATTAAAAGGGCATGTTTAACGATTTCACTATTGTTACGTCACCTCTTTCATTTTCAAATATGGCAACAATTACATTATGTACATTGTGACAATGTCAAGCAATAAATTTTCCACAGCCTTCAAATAGTTAACCTCGAATAAATTAGTTTTTGCTACCACCAAAGGGAACATAGTCTAATATTGTTTGTCAAGCTAACGTTAGTAATAAATTAGTTTAAATAAAAATAACTGGAGCGTAATAGTCAAAGGTAAATGAATATTTGTTATTGTTTGTTGTTTTTATTTGTACAAAAATGGCTTTACACAAATGGTGCAGCCCGTAAACATGGGTGATTGCATTTGGCAAGGAAAAACACTTCAAACATTTTTATAACTTTTGTGTTTTTGTATGCAGCTCTGCGTTCTTATACTATGAAATCATGTACCGAATTCTCGTCACTATGCCGACGTCCCTGACACTCCATTAACAGAAGAAGATCGAGAGACAGGGTTAAAGTGACATTGAGAGGGATAACGTTTTTACATCGTAACAATTTATACCGGGCTCCTACACTAAGCTGCTTTATGACTACTAAATCAGTCATCATCATCTCAGCGTTCATCCCAGTTACATCCGAAGCTTTTATAGCTTTGGAGTCTGGTGTCCGCTTTACCGGTCTAACTGCTGGTTTGGCTAAACTTTGATATTTTCCGTAAAGCAATTGCCGTCTGACCTCCACAACCCGAAGGCGATATCGAAGCAATGCAGTTAGACCAATTTCTTGGTGGTATACCATAATATCGGCTGCCGGTTGAAGTTACCACCCATCAGAAAAAGTCTTGCCGCCAAGCGATTCGTCGTGTTCCGGCATGATGTCTGGTGAAGCCGTACGGAAGACGTGTCTGAACAGTTATGTTGCGATGTGTGCCGGGTGCGATACACCAAATGTTGTTGTGTCGGGAGTTTGGTTGTGGAGGGTCCCAGATCAATCTCCCTTTGGCGCAGCATCAGTGGACGCGTTATAGGGTTTAACATTGCATCACCTCGCTCAACTGCCGTCTTCCTTCCTATTCACTAAGTTTTTTTAAGTTAATAGGCTTAATAAGCTAGCGCGCTTTACCATCGAGGGATGGGAGGTGTGCCACTAGATTGCGTGGATAATTTTAAATACCTAGGGCATATACTCATCGAGGACCTCGGGGACCAGGCTGATATAGAACGGGAGCGGAGAGCGCTGTTTGTACGAGCCAATATGATAGCCCGCAGGTTCGCGCGGTGTTCGGATGGTGTGAAGATCACGCTCTTTAGAGCGTCCTGCGCATCCCTGTACGCATGCAGCCTGTAGGTGAACTATACTGGCAAGGCATACAGTGGTCTCCGTATCCAGTATAATAACGCGTTCCGGGCAGTGTTGGAGCTGCCCCGCTTTTGTAGTGCATCAGGGATGTTCGCGGACGCGCGCATGGATTGTTTTAATGCTACTGTGCCAGCTCCAATACCATCCTGGCAATGATCGCCGACAGGCTAGACTGCCCTTATATCCAATCCACTATATATAATATAGTGAATAACTGTGGTAGACATGCTGCTGTACAAATGCCCACTAGGAGATTATAAGTTGACATTATTGTAAAACTTCTTTGTGTCTATTCAATGTTATTCTTATGTATTTTGATTATTATTTTGTCTTTATTTTCTTTTGTTGTTTAAATTTATATTTTATTATATGATTTCCTTTTTGATTTATTTTAATGAGAAATTGGATTTATGGACTATAATAGTCTGAAATAAATAAATAAATATAATAATACTAGTTTATAACAATTAAAAAAAAATTGTTGGACTTTTGAGTGCTCCAACAACCCGTATCGACTGCCACTGGATGTTCGTATGGCAACCAGAACCAATGCAAATGTTCATATTCATGCATACAAATATTTGCAGTGCGTGGGGATCATACCCGCGCCTCCCTGCGCAGCGGCCTCGTTCGCTATCGCTACGCCACGGAGGCTATCATGAATACTATGTGTTAGTATTCATGTATAATAATAATATACATGAATACTAAGTCAGTGTCTGGCGTAAATTGACTCATGTTTAGTCGCCATTTTTTTAATCACGAAAACTGTCTATAAAGTATCGTCATTTGACAGGACTAAAAAAATGTTTTATTGTCTCCTCTTTTCTTAATGAAATAGAAAAAAAAGATGCAATGAAATAAAATTTATTTTATTTGTGGACAAGGGAATTGGCGCCACTATACTGCAACATCTTGTAGTACTATAGTTCTGGCCACATTATTACACTGTCATAAAGGAGATGTTTCATTTTAGGCCACCACTATGTACGCTATATAGATAAAAAGGAAAAAAAAGGTTTTCATAAAAATACTACTAAATTAATTTGAACAAGTATATAATTAATTATTTGAAACATTTTTTAGTGAGATAACCCTTTATTAAGGTACCTGAGAGTGGTTATGACGTTTGACTGGCGACTTTGACAGTTCTATTCTCCCGTTGTGTTCGTGTCGAGTGATGATTTGAGTTGATTGTGTTTATTTAATGGGCCGTATATACGAAATCCATGTTTTGTTTTTGTCGCAGTCATATGGTTGATAATATAGATACGATAGCCTTAGATACATGACACGTAAATCAAATGTCATTATCAAAATCTTATTTCGCTTATTGCTGACCACCATATTTATTAGTAGTTGTGTTGCACTCCTTGGCCGAGTTAAATTGAATCTGTATAAAAACAAAGCCAAAATATAGGAAATTAACATTAAAACTAGTTAACTATAGCGTAACTATACCTAGCATTAAAAGTACAATATGCTGGCCCAGGCTCCATACATTTTACATTACTTTGCTGTGAGTCACAGCACAGGTAAATGTTACCGTACAAATTTTTCATTTAGTATGAAATTCGCATAGAGGATCACTCGTTAACCAGTCAAATTGGCATTCCCATTCGTGCTTATATTTTTGTTGTACTTAAATAGCTTGGCTTTCTTTCTTAGCGTTGCAAAAGGAGAAGGTGATTCCATCTTTTGTACACTTACCACAGTTATTTTATAAAAGTTGAATAACAAAAATAAGGTCCAGTCCACCGTCCACGTGAAAGTAGGCAAAGAAAATGTAATCAGTTAATCACTACGTAAAAAATTTTTGAATTGTTCCGACTGAGAACGCACATACTCGTATATCTGTCAGAGACTGACAGACAGTCTTGAATATTTGACATTGACAGATTCGTTCAGAAACTCGTTGTGATTTGTTTGGTGGCTGCGCTGCACTGCCCTGAGCGCGCGCGCGCCCTTTGACTAAATAAAAATGTGTGAGCGTTTAAGTATATCACATAATGTGTTTGCATGCTGAAAACAGTATTTTTTATACTTTATTTTTGTTCAACAGTAAAAAGTATAATCTAGTGAAAAACAGTATAATACTGTTCAAAACAGTATAGTTGGCAACCCTAGCTGTGACAGAGTGCATGATAGTTTCTTTGTAAGGCTAGATATGCTAACATAACGCAATGATACTAGAAGGTGTGGTGGGCTTCGACCTAACTAAATCGCAGTCCGATTTAGTTAGGTAGTTCATGAATCAAACTATCTGTAATAAATTATATTAAATTCTGATCTAAACATATAAATTAGATATTATAGTAATGTATGTGTGTATCATCATCATCAACCTTATTATCGTCCGACTGCTGACAACAGACGTCCTCTCATATAAAGAAGGAATTCAAAGAAAACATTATTTGCGTTTACAGAAAATATGCATCAATGGCTTCTTTTTAAAGGTGAAGGTAACATATGTATCTCTCTGGCTGCAAACCCCCCTCAGCCAGCAGATAAATATCTCACCTTCAACGGAAACTATAGATAGGTATGTACTTAGTATGCATGTGCATGAATGAATGCTTAGTATGCGAGAAGCTGATGGATGCAGGTAGCACAAGACTGGTCATTCTGGAAAGCTTTGGGGGAGACCTTTATCCAGCAGTGGCTCTCTATGGGCTGAAGAAGAATCCACGTGTATGTGTGCTTTTTATATTCACCGCAAAGAAACATTTCTTCTTTCTATCTTCCTAATACCAGTTCTTGTTTTTGTACGATTATTTTGATTAATACAACATACATTTGTAACGTTGAACGAGTATGCTCATTTATTATTTGTTCAGTGTCCTCATATGAGGCAATTCGTCAAATTGTGTTCCGAATAAGTCTCCCTTGTTTTGGCATTACTGTGAATCATGTTATGTAATTTATCAGGTTGGTATGCTGGTACTAAATTTAGAGGGCCTTCTCTTCAAGTACGAGGTGCAGATTTGAATCTTTCCTTTTTTTTATCTAATTATAAATAAGTTCTTGACCCCAATCCTGCCTGATAGTAAGCAGTGAAGCGATCATTGATGATAAAGCGGTCTTGTTTAGTAAAGAACGGAACAATTGGCAACGGTGGTGTTTCCGTCTGACTACTACTTAATAAACTAGAGCGCTTTATCATCAATTTATAAAAGACGAGGCGAAACGCTTCGTCCGGATTGTAGTGTTGTCAACAAGCTAAGGGTGGATACTCTCCATACGACAGGTCGGCCGATAATGGAACGGAGATGAGGGAATTAAGTCATGCAATTCCCTCGCACACTGACCAAAATGCATTTTTTTTTTAATAATTAAAAACTAGCGCTTGACCGCACCCCGCCTGATGGGAAGCAGTGATGTGATCGTTGGTGGTAAAGCGCGCTAGTTTGTTAAGAACCTGTTCATTCAGAAAAACTGAGCGAATATTCCTATTCGCTCAGTGCATCACCTCGCTCAACTGCCGTCTTCTTTCCAGAAGACGGCAGTTGAGCGAGGTGATGCAATGCAAGGCGATGGTTTCACCCTCAGTCACAGACTCTCCAGAAGAAGAGGGCACCGATGTCCCCGTGGTGACGCAAGCAGAGACGGGAGCGGCCTTGTCGCGGCTCCGGGCCAAGAATAAAGCGCCCGGACCCGACGGAGTTCCTGGCCGAGCTCTCGTCCTTGCTCTGAAGGAGCTAGAGCCCCAGTTGAGGGGGCTCTTCACGGTATGCTTCGAGCAGGGTCAGTTTCCCAGTGTGTGGAAGGAGGGGAAGCTGATCCTGCTCAGGAAGGAGGGGCGCCCCGCGGACTCGCCGTCCGCGTATCGCCCCATAGTGCTGCTCGACGAGGCGGGCAAACTTTTTGAGCGCATAATCGCAGATCGCCTCGTCGGCCACTTGTGCGGAGAGGGGCCGAACCTGGACGACAAACAGTTCGGTTTTCGTCGGGGGCGCTCCACCATAAACGCCATCATGCGCGTGAGAGCCCTGGCGGAGGATACGGTGTCCCGAGGTGGGGTGGTGTTGGCGGTGTCTTTAGACATTTCCAACGCCTTCAACACCCTACCCTGGAGCTGTATTAGGGAGGCCCTGAAATACCATCGGGTGCCTCCCTACCTCCGCCGCATAGTAGGGGCTTATCTGGAGGACAGATGCATCATCTATCGGGGACGTGACGGTGCCGGTCGGCACCAAATGTCGTGCGGTGTTCCACAGGGATCGGTCTTGGGACCGCTCCTGTGGAACATCGGCTACGACTGGGTGCTGAGAGGCGAGCTCCCGTCGGGCGCCGACTTGACGTGTTATGCGGACGACACGCTTGTCAATGCCCGGGGGAGCTCGTACAGGGAAGCGACGTTGATAGCCACGGCTGCGGTGTCACAGGTGGTGAACCGCATCCGGCGCCTGGGCCTGGAGGTGGCCCTTGAAAAGTCGGAGGCCATGGTTTTCCATGGCCCCGCGCGTGCGCCGGCGCCGGGATCACATATCGTGGTCAGTAGGGCCCGGATAGCTGTCGAGTTCACCATGAAGTACCTGGGATTGGTGCTCGACAGAAGTCCTATCGTTCTCGTTCTCGTTTCTTCTCAGTGCCTGGGTGGATTCGATCTACAGATTCGATACCACTATACCCCTGGACTACTATTGATACCACCATATTTTTGAGCAAATTATGATTTAAAAATAAATCAAAACTGCTAGTTTTCAGTTCGAAAATTACGAGTTGGTATTTCTACCGACAATATTTAGTGGGTATCATAACAAAATACTCATAAAAACTTACACATAAAACCTAGGACACTAAAATTTTTAAAGGTGAATATAAATTTAGTTTTAAAACCACTTAACCCATATCGACTGTAGTCCACGACGTAATTTCTTGGAAAAATGATCTAATTATAGAATTTTCTAGCTGCGTCCCGCTTCCGCCTAGCCTAACCTAACCTATTCTCATGCCTAACGAACGTATATACGAAATTTCATTAAAATCGGTTAAGCCATTTTGGAGGAGTTCGAGGACAAACACTGTGACAAGAGAATTTTATACAATAGAAGATCATTTTGTATTATTTAGCTCGAGTTCACAGGTTTATAATCTCAGAACATTATAATGACTCTTGTTGACGTGATAACGTCTATTAAATCGGTATGCTGGGAGTCATTCGCGAAAACTGCGTAACGGCCGAATCTGACGCTACACGGAGTCCACGCCTACTAAAACTAACCTTAGCCTTGTAGCTTTAGAGTGCAATATTATTTACCTACAAGCACGGTTGTAAACAATTAGTAGCAGTTTTTCGCATACATGATTAAAGCATTGATAGCCGAGTGGTGAAACGCTCGGATTAATATCGACTCACTCAAGAGGTGCCCCGGATCGATTCCTGACGGCAACGGACGTTTTTTATCCTTTTTAATTTTTAAATTTTTCGTTTTTAATTTTTCTTTTTCTTTTTTCTTTTTCTTTTTGCTTTTTTTTTTTTATTTTTTAGAAAATTTAAACAAACTATTAAATAAAAATATAAATGTTATACATTACTTTATTTTAAATAATTTCATTGCACCCAGAAAAAATTACCATGTAATAGACGTTATCACGTTCAAATATCGGCAGTAGACGGAGTTCTACAGACAGCCAATTTTTTTTTATTCCAAAATGTTTTTTTCTATTCGTATAAACTAAATATAAATATTATGGAGCACTTTTAAATATAAATTTTTACAAGGTATCCCCTTGTATTTGTAAGGTCCAAGTTCAAAATGTTCAAATGACAGTAAGAAATCAGATGGTGCTGTTGTCAATATGATTAAATAAGTAATCTTCTCAAATCATTGTAATCATCAAGAAGCATCGTTAAAATGTGCAATAATTTACCTTTCCGTTAAGTTTCTAGGGTATCAAAAGTTTCCGAGATCTACCAAAAATTACTGACAACATAATCTTGAAAAGTAGGTACTTGTACCCTCGTTAACTATTATGGGCACCAACAAAGGCAAGGAAATGAAGGTAACATAGTAATAGACCTTTTGCCGATATCGCTTTGAGTTGCCGTTTATTTAACGGCTCCATTTTGAGAACCCTATCAAGTGTTGAGAGAGAAGAGAAGAAGAGAGCTATGGGGAGGGCTATGCTAGGTGTTTCTCTACGTGGTTGAATCAGGTATTAGGAGATTCGTAGAAGAACTAAAGTCGCCGACATTGCTCAGCGGATTAGCTCTCTGAAGTAGCATTGGGCGGGGCACATAGCTCGTAAAGCCGATGTTCGATGGGGCAGAAAGGCTCTTGAACGGTGACCACGTTTCGGCAAGCGCAACGTCGGACGCCCACCGACTAGATGGTCGGATGATCTGACCAAAATCGCAGCGAAGCGCTGTATGCAGGCCGCGGCCAACCATTATTTTTGGAAATCCTTGGGGGAAGCCTATGTCCAGCGGTGGACTTCGTGTGGCTGAGATGATGGTGATCAAGTGTTAAGTAGGAACGAAATAGTCAGTCACAGTAACTGATAAACTTTTCTATTTGTTTTATTCAGACCTTTATTGGTGAACATGTTATAAAGATAATCACAACAAGGTGGATTATTGGATTTCATTTTAAGAAAATAGAATACAGAAATACTCTCCTATAGGCACTCAGATTAATATCCATAAAATTATAAATTATTCATAGAGCTTCACTTTGCGACTCGCAATTTATTAAAAATCCTTTGAACACAGATTTTTGAAATTCTAAAGCCAAATATTCATGACCGTTAAGTATTCATTAAGATTAAGCAGATAAACGATTTCAAACAAACTTTCACTTCGACCCTTTTTAAATTAATTACCGATTTTTGGTGGAATGCTTTTACTTAGAACATTTATAGACATTTGGACAGTGGACATTATTCATTTTAATTCCCAGTTGGATTTTTACAAAGTGAATCTTATTTAAGGAATGAAACTTATGGAAGCAGAAATCCTTTGAGAAAATAAATAATTAATGGCTTTGCCGAGGCAAATCTCGATTCATCGGGGACTTGTTAACACGATAGTGCCAACGTAGTATTTAAGAAAAGAGATAAATATTGTTAATGGACATTTTATTAGATAAGCTAATACTGATTATAATAAATCTTCTGGAGCACATTTAAATATTAATTTTGTATAAGCAACTTCTAGTTGCATGTTTCAATGGTTTAAATGATAACAATGCATTAGATGGTGGTGTTGTCAATACAATTGATGACACTGTAAATGAACTTATGAAATTCAATGTTCCTAAACTAAATATGGAACAAATTAAAAATAGACAATACGCTGTTCGAAATTTGTTTTCGGTGAATGCAAAACCAGTTCGAATTCTTACAACGAATGCACAATAATTGATGATTTTCTACTAATTAATTTAATAATGAAGCACATATACCGTTAATGACACACTAGGAATTTCTCTTGTAACATGGGTGTGTTTACAAACATATAAATTCACATACATAAGCAGCCATACCAGGAACAACTACTTGTAGGTCATTCAATATTTATTCCATGCGGGTATCGAACCCGCGACACGCAGAGCAGTAGTCAATGGCTTATTTACTGCGCCGACCGTGCCGTCTATAATATATATACATCATCATTTGGAATTTTGGTTTACACTGATACCAAGCCCAATAGTATCATAGAAGAGTAATCAATCTATTTTTAATTTCTATTTGTAAAATTATCCCAGTTACAAACATTTCATTTGTAGGTGTAGTTACTAGCTACGTAATAAATACAACGTTCAAAGATCATAAATCAATAAAATGTAAATAATATTTCCTGCTCTAGGTCAAACTCAGATATTTTCAGAAATACCGTTTTAGAATTCTATTCACGAACAAACGGATGATATGAAAAATTGTACCGAGTTATTCATGAGTAAGTTCATAATATTCTATTTTACACTCAGTCATGGAAATATCATCTTCTGTAACTTTGTGTCCATATTAAATTTTTGGAATGGTTCCTGTTTTTCTATTACAAGATCAGACTAGGTGTTTTTTAGTAACAAAAAAGGTATTTTTGTTTTTTTAATAATTTTATTTTGAATTACGTTCCTCCGCGCACGAATCATTTTGTACAGGTCTCTATAACTCCTGAACTAACAACATAGCTGAAAATATATGTCCTATAAGCAATTTTAGTTTTCCTTCAAAGTTTATCATATGAATTAACATTGTGGTGTTTTTCAGATTTTCAGAGTTTCAGGTACTCTAACAAAAAAATGCGCTTTACAGTATAATATTTCCAAATTAATCAAAAAAGCTACCTCGCAATGTTTTTAAAACCTATCACCTACCTAGCAATACTCCATATCATGGGGTAGATGCGAAAAAAGAATCATACCTAATTTACTTATAGAGGACCCTAAAAAATGTTTTTTGTCATTTCATTTTAGTGATTTGTCGACGTAGTAAACACAAATTCATGCAAAGTCATTTTTTCTAGCACTAAGTTTTAAAGGTAAATCGAGGACGAACGAACGGACGGGCTGGACGAAATTATAAACTTCCTGAGACGTGAATCCTAAAACTTCAACAATATCTTTAAAAACACCTACAATGCAAATCTTTAAACAGAAAACCTTTAGTTTTCCTTATAATAATATCAATGAAATTTAATTCTGCCCTGGTATCTAAACATCTTTTGAATCCTGAAATGAAATTCTCGCCATACTGCGTGGGTGTACTGATAATACCCACGCATATGATGGGAATTCTATTTCTGCTAGCAAGTTTTATACTCCACATGAGTTCACGAAAGTATTACAAAGCTATGTTTAAATAAAAATTATGTACTTATGTTCCTTTTAGTAATTCCTTAATTTCAAATACTATTTTAATTAAAGAGAATAATTATATATATACTTATTTTTAAATAATGAATCTATGTACAAAATTTCAAAAAGATATCATGAAAAACCACAAAGGTATGAATAAGCTTGTTATCTTACTTGGTTGTCCCAACAAAAAAATGGCCAATGCACCGCTGGCCAGAACGCGCCTGAAGCCGCGCGAAGCGGGGGAGTCAAAAAGAATCACTGTGTAACCACACTGCAACAATTTCTAAATATATTTGGGGAAAATATAACATGGTGTATAAATAATTGCAATCGATTCAGTTGCTTATTCTGAATAAACTATATTCAGGTTTCGTATAAAGTCAACGTGGCCTAGTGGTTAAAACACCAGCCTCTCAAGTATGAGTGTGCCGGTTCGATTCCAGGTCAGGCAAGTACCAATGTAACTTTTCTAAAGTTGTATGTACTTTCTAAGTATATCTTGGACACCAATGACTGAGGGTGAAGGATAATATCTTGAGGAAACCTGGCCCATTAAGTCTGAAATCGCCGACCCGAATTGAGCAAGCGTGGTGATTACGCTCAATCCTTCTCTCTGTATGAGAGGATACCTGTGCCCAGCAGTGGGATAATAAAAAAGGTTGATGATGATGATTAAGTAAAAATAATCTATACTTACTAATATATAAAGCTGAAGAGTTTGTTTGTTTGTTTTAACGCGCTAATCTCAGGAACTACTAGTCCGATTTGAAAAATTCTTTTTGCTTCAGATATCCCATTAAACTAAGAAGGTTTTAGGCTATATAACATCACGTTGCGACCAATAGTAGCGAAGCTTAACTAACTCCACGCGAACGAAGTCGCTGACGGTCGCTAGTATTGTATAAACGAAAATATTCCTTTTAGTGCTACTATTGAAAAGAGGTTTTTCAAATTCTCATCATAATCATTATTCATAGAATCAGAAAGTTACGTTAAGATCTTATTATAAAGGTCAAAATATAATAAATAAATAATAATCATACTAAATCTTACTTTAGTACTTCCTGCCTCGAGTCCATTAAACGGATTAACATCTTCAATCTTAATATTTTTTTACCCAAATCGTTTTTTACTATATTCTGAATATTCGTTTTCCTTTCCGTGAATCTTACCACTTAGCTTTAGAAGCCCTCAACCGATTTACAGAGCATTAAAATATTCTTCCAAAGACCACTTTATTAGATACTTAGTATCGCCCATGAAACCACTAACATGGTATTATAAAGAAGTATGGTCCTATTAATTCAACCATTTCTCACGCGTTCCTCGAGGCTTTCTTTATGAAAAAGATTTATTATATATTTTTCGGTTATTTTCTCATAAGTTTTATTACTTTTATCGCATCTACTAATAGTATCTTCTTTAATATAATTTCATTGGCTTGCATGAATACCAAACATATTCTTGGAAGAACGTTCAATATTAGAAAATGGTGGTATATTGCGCTTCAATTATTATCATCCTCGAGCAACGTATATTGTATTATTATATTACAAAAAATCACGAAGCAGATATTAGATATTCATGTAGAGTATGCAAAGAAAACCCTGTCCGATCCGTGAAGTATTGTTAGGTATCGACAACTGATTCTATTGATGCATACAAAGCCGGGTCAAATCTAAAAAAAAACCCCTAAAAATTAAATATTATTTCGCAAAAAAAGGTAACTTAAAACATGTGCGGTAGGCAATACATGCGCGGGCAAATTGGGGCAGGGCACGCGGCACGCGGTCGCATCGCTATTCGCTCATAATAATACCGTGAAAATGTTGTTGCTGGAAAGAGGAGGCCGAATAGAATACATACCTAATTGCACCAGCTCCAGTCTCTTATCTGTTACAAAATGCCACGGGAACGCTTTGCAGAAACTAGCAACTCCGATCCTCAAGTCAGTCACTTTTGTTGAAGTGGCAATGCAGGATGCTTCTGATTGTTCGCAGTCACTGTCTTTTGACTTCTGATGTAATGGCACTGCGTTTATTTCGTACCTAGAACGCAATAAAATTAATGAATGCAAATCACATTTTAGATTTGGTAATCAATCACATGAAAACGAATCTAGCAAATCTTTGCGATGATTTGGCTTACAATAAAAATACATAAATACATTTTGATTGATATGTTTCTACGGTACTGTTGTTTTTATCATGTTTGACAACACATAACATAAACAGAGAATAATAAAACATTTGCTCCCTAATTCATAAACGTTGTAAAACCCCTTAAAGACTGTAGTGTTTATTCATATACGATGATTAAAGTTAAGTGACGTTAAAATGACAAAAATGTATGGTTAAAAAATCGCTGATCACTAGTTAACTTTAAGCAACGTTTATGAATAAGGGGGTTGCTGTTTGATGATGAGGCATTAGACACCATCCTTTGAGAAGGTCATTTACACCTTCATTCCATAGAAACATTTCAAAATAATTAAAAAGGGATCGCCTTCCTAATGGAAGTTGATCGAAGGGGAAAACTCCAATAACAACTTATTTCCAAGTTGGGAAAAGATGACTCATAATTCACGCTATAAACAAATGTAGTTTATTTTGTTTGTATTCTTAATGTTTGCATAGACTAGCTTAGACAAACAACGTTATCAAATATGATTTGGTATACACATACAATAACATGGTGGCCAAGAATAATTTCAACATTGAAATCCACGGCTACAATACCACAGTCAAGTGGTGTAAAAATAGCGTAACCTTTAAAACGTCCAGAAAAATTAACCAGACCAACCTATTTAAAATTCAAAATCCAACTCAGCGGCTATTTGAAAACTCTTTAAATATTACCGCATTAGCGAGTGTAATATTTGTTTTCCATTTATGAATGCAGATGCTGATGTTATTACATTATATTTTTATACTCTTTGTGTCATTGTAAGTTCTGATTTTTATAAAAGGTTTAAATTGCTATTAAAGTAATAATTCCCTTACGGGTAGGTACGTAAGGTATTTTTAATTTAAAAAATTATTTAATGACAATCGGGCTTGTGCGAATGACATTTGTTAATTCCATGTCACAAAGGTTATAAAGATTTGAAATTAGAAGACCGTTTTAAATTTAATTAAATAAGTTTTGATTATTGTTACGGGCGTTTGAGAAGTTATTATCTGGGATGAGTGAATGTTTAATTTGGAAGTCCTTTTCCGTGAAATGTGTTACTGCCACTCTTGTTCATCATCAACCTTTTATCGTCCCACTGCCGGGCACAGCTCTCATCACATACAGAGGTGGATTGGGAGTCACTCTTCTTTAATGCTTTTAATTGAACGCGTATCAGAGATTATATTAGTGGGCAATGAGTAGTATGTTTCCTTTGTTATTGGTTTCAAACTTTTTATCATCATTAACTTTTATTCATCATTTCATCGTCAACTTTTATACTTACTTAAATCTCCTAGGGTCGTTAGTATAACTCGTCAGTCTTATATCCGTCTGTGTATCATATAACAATCTGGCTATTGATTTCAAGCTGCCAACTAGAATATATGCGACAGGCTCGCTCTCTGTCGTCAAATGTAGCTGGATTTTTCCATCTTGCGACGTCGTACAAACGAAATTAGCTTCATATTCCATTGTTTCATCTTTCTGAACATCATCCTGTGGAAATATAATGCAATCATTAAGCATATTGGTTTCTTCATGAACGTCATTGATCGATGTTTTAGATTTTAATATATTTGAAATGTTGTTTTGATATTCAACATAAAAAAAGAACTTGAATGATAATTATGATTTATGTCACAATTTAGAGGAATTTGGAAAATAATAATGTAATCACTGACCCCCTTATTACAAAATGAAATCTAACTTTAGTATCAGACTTAACCTTTGAGTCAGTATTTGTTTTCCGAACTTTATTGAGGTTAAGTTAAAGTTCTTAATACTAAAGTGAAAACTTAGTACCGAACTTAGCTGTAATTTTTATATAAAGAACTGTATTTCTATATTGGTTAGGTGCATAATTCAATAACCATTTAGTTGCTTTAAAACTGATCTAAATAAAATCCATGATTTGGAATAACGGGGTAAGTGTTCTAAGTTTCAGTAATTTGTATCTTTATTATATTAATTATAAACTAGTACTTGACCGCAATTCCGCCTGAAGGTAAGCAATGATACAATCGTTGATGGTAAAGCGCGCTAGTTTATTAAGAGCCTATTCACTCAAAAAGCCTAAGTGAATAGGAAGGAAAACAGATTTTGACCGAGGTGATGTAATGTTAAACCCAACAACACGACCAATGATGCTGCGCCAGAGGGAGATTGATCTGGAGACCTCCATGACCAAAATCCCGACACAACAACATTTGGCGCATCGTAGCCGGCACATATCGCAACACAACTGCTCAGACCCGTCCTCGCTACGTATCTAAGACTTATTTATTTATTTTATCATTTTTATATTTACAGGAAAAAGCAGAACAGAAAATATGTACAAAAGTGGTACTGATGGTGACATTCTTATTGAGGGTTTAAATTGAAATTTTTGGCAAGTTCCTTCATGCATGATTGAAGCATCTCATTCCTAGGAAATTATAATATATTGAGTATAGATAGAATACAGAACAATGCACTTACCTGGTCATGTAAAACATCGTGAACGCTGTCTAAAGTAGTGAGAAATTCAGTCAAATTGGTGCCTAAACATTTAAAAGCTCTCTCAAGTCGACAGTTATGTGAGAAAGCCGTTAAAATTAAATATTCTCCTAATTTTGCCATAAAATCCTTAGTGCTAACACCTGCAACAAGCAATAGAATCTTTAGTAGGTTAATATAATATGGCACTATAATAAAACCTATATTACGAGTGACGTATGCTTTAATACATTTTTATTATTACTTAGACGAAATGGAATTTAGAATTTCATAGCATTTCTCAAAGTGCTTCACGATGGCAATGCTCCCATTAAAGCTGTCTGAATGAAAAATGAAAATAATTGTCTGGGTCAAAGAATGTTCAAGGAATTTGGGGTTGAAATAAAACAGAATATAACGGGTGGCAGAGACATCAATGTAAACTGTGACCTGGATGGTTTATAGTATGAAACTTGTATTGTTGATTCAGCATATAATTCTGATGAAAAAAAAAATGCCACTTAATACTAGTAAAGTGCGATCAAAATGTATAGGACAGCAATTTTTTTAAAGAGCATTAATCGTTATGGTGGTAAGTTTATTTTTTTTAAGTTAATTATAGTATTCCATCTTCAAATGCACTGCAAATGTTTTGTACACCATTAATATCGCATACATCAGGTCATAAATTGAATAGTTTAAATTACTTTCAATCTTTAATGTTTGTGATCTGGCAGTACTATTTTAAATCAATAAATAAATAAATGTTCCAGTAGTTACCTACTGCTATCGGCATTATAGGATTTTATGAGGCAGATTATTTGGCATTCAGCATAATCACAAAATTGTGTAAATACATCAAACAATATAATTGAGTTTATTTTTAAGCATAATACCTACTTAAGTACAATCGCATTAACTCAAGGTTTTTGAAAAGGGTTTGGTACCAACAACTGAATTGTAAATAATCTAAACGAACACCCTTTGGTACTTAATAAATATCCACAGCGTTTTGACAATACAGCGGATATACTATTGTTTATTCAACAATGAATTAACAAATATTGGTGTCCCAATCTACGGATTTCGAAAATTTGTTGCTGGTTTAACGAATCAATGACATATTTTCATTTTCTATTATTGATAATACATTCATCGTGTTATTTACTGCAACATTGATAATGGCTTTCTAATTTCTGATACTAACGAGTGTTTATTTTTTAGTAGTTGCTATCGAGACAATATTGTCTAAAAATTATTCTAATAACTTCTACAAATTCTAGCGTTAAAATGAAAATGTTTATTAAACATAAGTACTTAATCCAATGGAGACACAGCTGTTGACTGAGAATTTTTATGATAATTCACGCCACCAGTTGGCGCCACTTTGAGACAAGACGTCTCCCTTTCGACAGTGAATTTAGATTATTTGATGACATTAATAAAATGAGTTCATTCGTTCATTCACTATTTAGGTATGAATAAAGAAATACACTATATAACAGTTGACAGTACTAAACGTCATTTCATAAAACCATCACTGAATTGCTATCTATTATGCGAAAATAAAGATAGCAAACAGTGCTAAAACAATAAAACTATTTAGCCCAAAATAAATTCACTAATTAAATTATCTACAACCACAATTTATGAAACCATAATTGATAAATTTATGCGAGTTATGCAGTTACAATCCATTTTATCTATGTAAGCGGCTTAATCAGCATAAATTGCTACATATACTGTATTAGTATTTAATATATTATAGTGATTTTATATTTTATGTACATATTAGTAATTTTATTATATACCTACTCTTATGTGACGGCTTAGCAGTTCTAATAATAATTACATATAAGATGTTATCAAGAATATTCTGGAACTCTTTATGAAAAATACCGACAACAATTTCGTTCATTCAGATTTTTCAATTTCACATTTAAAGCTAGATGTTAAAGGTAAGAAGACAAGATTTTGGCTAGACTAGAGACACTGATGGAGTATGTAAAAGATGATGTGCTTATAAAAGTTACCCCCTTTACGAAGATGATGACTAATGTGGAATAAGAAGACATACTTTGTCATAATCAAATACATAGTTTGAGATAAGGCAAGAGAATTATGATGATGAGCAGTTCCACTTTTATCTATGTAGGAAAATTCCACCATTAAAGTAAAATACTATTTGAAACTCCATGTTTGCCAGTCGTCAGATGTCAGTAATTTATGTCTAACTGTGAATCTCGACTTCATGTTGACACAATGTTACTTCAAAGCGACGGAGCCATGACGCCTATGTTGGCTTTGTTACAAAGCCAACTTTTGTATGTTCTAACACGGAATGAACGTGTGACGTCAGATTATTTGAGAATCGATGCGAGGTTTTATTTCCATATAGAGGGGTAGTATTGTTCTGGTTTGAAAGGGGTGATGGAGGAAACTTTTTAGGTGTATTCGGTCGGAAATTTGGTTCCAGAATTGGGGAAGACAATTTGAATTCTTATTACCATTTTTTAAGAAAGCCGAAGAAAATCCTTTACTTTCTGAAAAAAAAATCTTGAAAAGTAACTTGTTAAAAAAAACAGCGTCATCAACAAAACTCTCTGTAATGATATCCGATTTTAACGTTTCAGAAAACTTCTACCAAACAGCATTGTAATAAATACACGTCCGTGTGACATCGTACAAGCCGCCTCTTATTAATATAACTTTCATACAAAATTGAATTATGACAAGCTGCCAGAAGTTAGCAAACTCCGTGACAGAAGGAAAAGTTACGAACGAAAGGGAATGAAATTAATGTCAAGGGTTTTAGAAACATTGTCATGGTGATGACGTAAAAGGATATGTTTCACTTATACAGTATGTTACGAAAACCCTGTCCGACCCATAAGGATAATAGAGGTTAGGTAAACACATGACCAAATATAATATAAAATTTTACGTATTCATCATAGTACCAATACAAATGAATTTTGAAATAATCTTTTTTTCCAACGAATTAATTCCAATTTCCCCGAAATTTGGTAATTTTTAAAAAGTGACAACACCGGTATTATTATGAGCGAATAGCGATGCGACCACGTGCCGCGTGTCCTGCCGCCCGCCCCCCGCGGTCGGCAGGCGAAGGGTGGTCAACGCACATTTAATAAGTTACCTCCTTTTGCGAAATAATATTTATTTTTTTTAGGGGGATTTTTTTTTTAAGTAAAGCCCGGTTTTGTATGCATTAGTAGAATCAGTTATCGATACCTAACAACACCTTCACGGGTCGGACAGGGTTTTCGTAACATACTGTATGTAATATCCCTAAAACAAAATAAGACAAATATTGACAGCATTTCTAGGACATGCATAGTTTTTAAAATCATTGATTGAACTATTATAAAAGTAAAACCTGGAAGAGTGTAGAAGCCTAAGAGAGAAACTTTAAAAGCACCAGTGATATACTCAATCAATCTATTTAACCATTCTTGTACACACATATATATTAACAAACAAGAAAAAACAGAACTAAGAAATAGTAGACAGGTAATGCTTATTTCATAAGAAATCTCTTCCAGCAAACTGCAACAGGACAGTAAATACAAACCATTAGAATATATAAATTGAATAAAGCAAATATTGGCTGATCACCTCTGAAAAATAAGTTTCTCTATGACATCAAATTGTGAGGAATACGGATGGGTTGACCAGGGCATTTGACGACAGTAGAATTACTTAGTGAAGTGCTTAGCTGGCATCAAAATTATGATTGCTGTCTAGATAATTATTTTAATTATCAGTCATTATCAACGCTATATATTTTTTAACGATACAATAGTAGAGAGGTAATGCTTATTTTATAAGAAATCTCTTCCAGTATAACTGCAACAGGACAGTAAATAGAAACTATTAGAATCTATAGATTGAATAAAGAAAATAGTGGCAGATCACCTCTGGGTAAAAAAGAAAAATAAGTTTCTCTGTGACATCAAATTGTGAGGAATACGGATGGGTTGACCAGGGCATTTGACGACAGTAGAATTACTTAGTGAAGTGTTTAGCTGGCATCAAAATTATGATTGCTGTCTATATAATTATTTTAATTATGAGTCATTATCAACGTTATATATTTTTTTTAATGATAAAATACATTTTATTCAGTGCTTTTACAGCCGGCCTGGTATATCTAGTTCAAACGTTTCCTGTGCACAGAATGAATGTCTACATTATTTAAGATAGTGATGGATGGATACTTACTGTCTGTAGCTCGTACCGCATCGTAAATTTCTTGTAAATACGCGTAATTCCTACAAGTTTTAACATCGTCGGGTAGTCTTCGTCTGCGAACAAAATGAGTGCTTTTATATATTTGGATTCATTAAAAATGGGATGGGTAGGCTATAACAATAAAATGAGAATGTTTCTATTTTGTTTGATGTTTTGCTTGTTACTAATTACTCTTTGCCGTTATATAATTTGATGATTGAATAATGATATGACTTCTATTATTACTTAGACTGAATACTGTCTACATACTAAGTTACACTAGATACTTATTTCTCAATTACTTTCTTATCGCTACTACAATTATTGCTTACGGATAGTCCTTCATCCTAGGCAAGTAAGCACGGGTAGTTTTACGTAACGATTTCTTTTCGCATCCTGGATTTGCAACCCACTGCTTAGCACCGAAAGTTAAAAATCAAATTGTAATCCAACAGGGCGAATCCTCTGTTGTATTGTCAATTCTCAGGTCAACACCGAGAGCAGAAAATCCATTGAGCGATAAAACGTCACCGCGATATTTTTACTTCTATGCAAATGTGGGCAGTAAAATACATGTATACTAGTTCTGTTTTCTCAAGATTTTCTTGAACTAAAATGCCACCGTTACCGTACTAAGATGCCAGCACTTTGGAATCAGTGGAGAGGCGTGCGAAGAGGTTTGGTGATCTAGATTTGTTTTATACCAATCTTCAAAGTCTGCACAGGCGTAGGGTAGCCAACTTTTTTGGCATTCTATACGATGCATTTTGGAGAGTGTGTGCAGGAATTACATGACTTAATTCCGCCATCACCGTTCCATTATCGGACAACCCGTCGTACGGCGAGACACATTAATTATAATCTAACGGGAAGACTGCTGTAAGCAATTTGTTCTAGTCCTTCAATGTACGCGGCGAGGCGAAATGCTTCGTCTTGATTTCAGTGATGTCGACAACGTAAATCAACCCTTATGTTGTCAATAAATTATGTAAGAGTCTTCATGGCTAGAGTGAATAGGCTCATAATAAACCAGTGGGAGAAAAACTTTATTCTCTCCTTAAATATTCATTAAATAAAGTCTCAGATTCTCTAATATAGATCGTGATAGGCTCTATTAATTGAGATGTCAATAAATGTAAAAAGTGCCAATCGTTGAGCTGTTTATGTTTTTATTGAGCTGCACTGTTAACTTGCATTCAATATGTGTGGTCTCAAAAGATCGTTTTAGGCACCAACTTACATGGTCTTCATATGATCTAATCAAGATTTTTTCTGGACTTTAAAAGAACATTGACCTCATCTAGTTTTTAAAATACGATTAATATTTAAAAATGTTCGTACAAAACCTACTTATAGAAATAAAATAATGTGTACAACGTTATTTTTTAAATAAGCGAAATCCGAAACACATACCCAGTATTTTTAAATAAGGAGTCTGTGTACAAAATTTTAAAAAGATATGAAAAATCACAAAGTTATCTTACCTACTTGTCCCAACAAAAATATGGTTACCGCGCGTACGCAAAATGTCTTGCGTTTATTGATAATAATTTCTGTTTGTTTGTTTTTAATTAGCTAGTGATAACATTTTCTATCACACTTGCAGGTTTTAGTAGATATCTCGATTTGGTAGATCTGTCGTAGATAGATATTTTTATGCACTTTACTCGTAAATTCAGCCGTAAGTGATAAAATAAAATGTAGTATAATTTACTTAAAATATTAGAACGTATGTATTGCACCCCTGCATAGAGGGGCTTTGTCCCGCTGGGCGCACGCGCCTAGTACCACTATGATCTGTAGTGAACTGTTTTGCGCCCGGTAACCACACTGCAACAATTTCTAAATGCACTTGGAATAACAACATGGTGTAAAAATGATGGAAATCGATTCAGTTGCCTATTCTGAACAAATTATATTCAGGTCTCGAATAAAGAAAAAAAAAAACGTTGTATCTTACCGCAATACTTTCAAAATATACATTTCTTTACAATCCCATTTAAAGACGTCTATGAGCCTCTCAAAATAAACATGAAACAACAAACAGACATACAATTTCGCTTACATCTCTTAAGCATGTTACACGACCAATTTAAGTAGTCCCCGTAATTAAATTTAATCTTAGCAAGGAGAAGTTAATTAGCAAAGATGCTGATTCACGACTGGGGTGGCTTTTAATTTAAACGGTTTGTATTTACGTACACTTATTGTGAAATAAAGCTTTTGAGATAAGATTTAGGGTGGAATGTTTGGCGGTGCGTTGTGGTTTCGAAATTTGGTGCGTTTTGTGCTATCCGCATCAATTTTTTACCACAGTGGTGTTGTATTAAGACAGTAAATAAAACCTTAAAGCATTGTCTCCAGAGTCGTGTCTTTATGGTTTCTGGTGTGAATGGTGCCACTTTATTTGGAAGACTTGGAGGCCAGTTCTTGTGGTTTGAAACATTGAACATCTAATTAAACTCTTACCTTAGTGGCAATATTCAAAACCTTCCAAAAAAATAAGGAAAATTAGAGGTGCGTTTGACAGATTGAGACTGCTCAATCCGTCAAAGATACCTCTACTTTCGCTTTTTTATCTCAGTACCCTAATTGTGTAACAGACTATTATTATATTTGGAATCATTTTGAAGTGAATAGCTAATCCATTGCTCCATATGTTCAGAAAGTATGTCTGCTCAACGACGTAAATAACGCAATATATGTTGTTGAACTGTCAAAATGAAATCCATTGCTACTGGTAGTATGTTACGCAATTACCCTGCTGACTGTGGAAGTGTCAAGATTACGAGAATTGCCCCCCAGTTTCAAACCCCAGTACTTAAATGAAAGTAATTTGGGTCCGCAACGAAACTGGGGGGTAATAAGGGGGTAAATAGAGTTGCGCAAGATACGTGTTGTGACACTGGTTCGCATCAATTCTGACGCGGTGAATTGTGGAGAGGAAGTGACTGTTTATACCTAAACCTTTATTTTGCTTTTACTCTACAGTGTGTGCAACGCAACTACGCAAGCTGCTGCGTTTCATACGTTGCAACTGCGATGAAATGAAAATAATGGATTCGAAAACATTTGCTTAGTTAGTGATGTGTTGCCAATTTTAAGGGGTGTAATTATTTAGTGCCAAAGCAGTGTTCGTGATAAATATGGTGATTCAAAAGCCGACATCAATTATGCACATAAATTTACAAAAAATTACATAATATAAATTATGGAATCACAATATTACTCACTCACGATTTACGGATGTTCTACTGTTGTAGATCCTCATAAAATACTTTGATATAGTTATCCATATTGGTTTAGGCTGGTGGTCGACCCTGATGTAGGACCAGAACGATTAGGGGTTTAGTCAGTTCGGTAATGCAAAGGTCAATAGATTTTATATGTGAATGTTATAGAAGAAACTCTAAAAGTGGTTATGTTGAGGTGATTGTGTGATATTTTAATGACTTATTTCACCTGCGGATAAGTTTCGGATAACGCATCTATCTGATATTTTCCTTTTTTTATGTAAGTGATAAATTTATCCATAATCTTCTGTTTTTCTTTATCTGTCAGATATGTATGTGTCTATTCAAAGTAGATGAAACAGATTTAGGCTAAAAATAAGGTGATTGTGTACTTACAAACAGTTGTATTTGTCATAGTGTTCCGCTTGGTTCTTTGTGAGAGCTGCTACCGCTGTGTGGAGGCATTCGTTCTGGAACAAAAAAGACATAGCACCAGATAAGACAGTGATGGATAATTTCATCCTATTAAAGTAGGAACCACTTCGGCCAAAGGGGGATTCACTTCATTCTATTGCGAAATCTTAAAAAGCTTTTAAATCGATATGTAAGTTTGGTTTACATATACAGTATGTTAAGAAAACACTGTCCGACCCGTGAAGGTGTTGTTAGGTATCGATAACTGATTCTACTAATGGATACATAACCGAGCTAAACTTAAAAAAAATCCCCCTAAAAAAATAAATATTATTTCGCAAAAAGAGGTAACTTAATAAATGTGCGTAAGCACCCTTCCGCGGGCGGTGGGCGGCAGGGTACGCGGCACGTGGTCGCATCGCTATTCGCTCATAATAATACCGGTTTTGTCACTTTTTTAAAAATTACCAAATTTCGGGGAAGTTGGAATTAATTCGCGGGAAAAAAAGATTATTTCAAAATTCATTTGTATTGGTACTATGATGATAACGTAAAATTTTATGTTATATTTGGTCATGTGTTTACCTAACCTTTATTATCCTTATGGGTCGGACAGGCTTTTCTTAACATACTGTATATGACAGATTTTTCGAAACGACAGGTTATGTTATCTGTGGAATAATTTTGAATTTTTGATAGCTTTTGCATTCGAAACCGGTCTGAAGTCATTTTAATACACGAATCAAAATTTTCGGTCGTTTAAAAAATTATTCCGTAGAGAATTATATGATTTTCATATATAATGGAAATAAGGCTTTCTGTGACAATGTGTAAGCAAATTACTCATTTGATGAATGCCCATTAAAAGAAATGGCTTGTTGTAACTACGGCTCCATTTAGAAAAGAAAAGTATATTGCCGTATACGACCTATGCATAGTACAGATTTCACGTAAAAATCCTGCATCTCATAAACAGCACAGTAACTGCTATCAGCAATGAGCTTCAATTTGACAATTCGACAACATTCATTACGTTGTTGAACTGACATATTTTTCAAATAAATGGAGCAACGGATTGGCAATATGCTTCAAAATTATTCAAATTATTAGTGTGCTATCGTTACAGATTAAAACTGCACGACCAGTATATATATACAACTGTTAGAGGATCAAAAGTGGTGTTTATTAAAAGAAACCAATCAAGAGGTAGATGTTCCAATGTTCATGTATTATCCATTTGAATCACAATTATAGCCAGAACTTATTAATTTAGATAGGAACAAAATAACAATCACTGAGTACACAATAAAATGTAAAACTATAGCAATCAGCTATTAGTTAATATGGAAAATATAGGTCTCACAGAGTTCGCACGACGTTACTGCTTCGAGTGACGCTTGTCAAGAAAACGGTAGCGCTTTTTTTTTGATAATATGGCATCTCGTAGTTGACCTTTAGAGGTTGTGACTTCTTAACCGGACTATCCTGTGGCTGCCTTAAACAAATTTAAAGCCTCCAGCCAGGGCGACTAAAAACTACGCGACTACACGCTAAGGGCACCCCCTGTGGGGTACGAACCTCGGCTTAGGGCGTCGCTGGGGAAAACAGCAAGGGCCGGCTGGATCGATTTTTTATTTTGATTCGGTTTGATGACCGCGTCGCTTCCTAGTACTAGCTCTGAGAAGAAACGTCCGAAACAAACTCAGAGGTCATAGTTGGGAATTTATATTTACTGGCTCAGCTGCGGCGTGGGCTGGCCTTCATGAGACAAGGGACAACGCGAGCGCGGTTAGACCGCGCCTTTTATAGTAAACTTGAGGTGGGGTACCGGTCTTCGCTAACACACCGTCCCAACTTGAATCTTTCTCTGGTCGGAATATTCTTACTTTTTCTTCCTGTTCCTCATATACCTCTATAATTTTTTCTCAGTAAACTTTAACCGAATTCCATAACACAATCAGCCTATAATATTCCCACTCCTAGGACAAAGGCCTCCTATCGATGAGACCATATTCTACCACTCGGTCCCAATGCGGGATAGTTGATGTCACATGTCAGCGAGGTTTTGTTTCTAGGACATGCCAGTTTTCACCACGATCTATTTTTTCCTTCGCCGTTTTCAGAGGAGCGGTGATGAAATTATTTACACATAGTAAAGCGTCTGATGAAGTTTTGATCTACGACACAACTTGTAAGTTTTTGCAGATACCACTAGGCCACTCATTAAAATCTGATCACAAATAAGTTTCGTTTTCGTTTGCAAAGCCTCACTTTAGATTGTTACAGAAATCTTGAAGATCAGACAGAGACAAGAAGTTTCCATAATACATGGCCTTTGTTTTACGCTACGAAGCGCGAAGGGACCAATTTCCCTACATTTTCTTTACGAGGCGTCGCGCGTGCCCTGAACACTTTAAATGCGGTGGCTTGATGAATTGCCTCTGTAAAACAATAGACGACCATAATCGCACGACGTTTTGTTAGTGATTTATTTAGGTTAAAATCTTGTTCACTGAAGTTATGTTTAGTTTTCATACCGACTTGGTTGGTTTACGTAATTACTGACGCTGAATATTTAAGGACTTATACCTAGATCTTTCCAATAGGGTATAGGGATAAGGCTGGGTTATATTATAAAATGAACTATGTTTTATTACTGACATTGTTATTTACACTTTGACCGTGTAGATATTGCACTTGTTTTATTACTGACATTGTTAATTACACTTTGACCACGTAGGTGTTGCACTTGTTTTATTACTAACATTGTTAATTACACTTTGACCACGTAGGTGTTGCACTTGTTTTATTACTGACATTGTTAATTACACTTTGACCGCGTAGGTGTTGCATTTGTATTATTACTGACATTGTTAATTACAGTTTGACCGCGTCGGTGTTGCACTTTTTCATTACATTATGACCGCGTATGTGTTGCATTTTCTTATTACATTTTCACTGCGTAGGTGTTGCACATTCTTATGACATTTTGGCCACGTAGGTGCTGCACTTTTTCATTATCGTTTGTTTGAAAACTGACGGAAAGTTTTTACGCTGAATCCTAGACCCTAAACCTTGTACTGAATTCATGGTAATAATTTGGGTGTCGACTTCCTTGCTAATTTAGGACAAAACAAATATTTCAATACCTACCATCTACTAACTAACTAAACTAACGTAAACGGGTAAAACTTAAACAATCATTTAAAATAATTTTATGTTTCAAGTCATTTTAAGAAAACTTAGAACAATAATTTTGTACATTAACGTTATATTGTTGCAGCGTGGTAACCGAACGCACAACACAGATTATAAAGTGGTGATACCAGGCGCATGCGCACAGCGGAACAGCCAAATATTAAAATTCTAATATTGATTCAAATTATTAATCAATCTAGTCAAAATTATTTAATAGTCAAAATACAAAAATGTCATAATGCAATTCAAACAATAAAATGGTCGCCCTGAGGACACGGTGGAGCATCCGGTGGAAGTCTTGGGAGAGCACCGCCTTGTCTCCGTGCCCGTTCCGACTCGCGGTTGACAAGACAGAGTACAAGAAGCTGACGGCCAACCTTCAGGATTGAAGAGGCACAGGAAGAAGAAGAAGAAGAAGTGTCTCCGTGGCGCCAATCGGCGGAGATTTCTTGCGTCTAACCTTGGTCCAGGCCATGGTCCGGAGCGAGAGTGCATGGCAGGCCGTCACCTCCTTCTGCGAAGCAGTGATGCTGGCAAAGGAGGAGGCGGGGCGCGTGAGAGAGCGGAAATCCCAGGAGACGCCCTGGTCGAGAGACAACATCGACCTCTCGGCCACCGTAGGCACGGGCTTGCGGGCGGTGAACAGTGGCCAGCTCGCCGCTCGGTAAGGACCAGGTCTGAGTCGAAGGCGCGTTGCTTTCACGCGCGCCTCAAAGAGATGTCAGTACATCGTGACGGGGTCAACGAAGATCGATGCCTCCTGGGTTAGGGTTGCGGGTTAGTTAAAAAAGAAACCGTGGTCCCGGCCTACAGGCAAGTTAAAGAACACGGGTGGGTTTTAGTCAGTACCAGTCTGAAAAAAATAATAATAATAATAAAATGATGACGACTCACATTTACTTTTAGATTCCATATCTTCAGTCTTTTTCACTAAAAATATAAAATCCAAAAACAAAGGTCATTCAAGTCTTATGAAATTACCTATCTTGATCATTGTTTTTGAAATTAAATTTTAAACAATTAAATTATTTTATAATTTGACAGAATACATAGCATTCTAATTAATTTTTGGAATAAAATTCTTGGAATTGGGTTGTATCATAAAAAAATATGCAATGTCCGTCAGATAGATTTATAAAAATTATTGAACACGTATTTTTTATTTTTCTTGCGTTCAAATACTTAGGAAGATATATTGATTTGAAATGTCGCATGATGTCACTCCGTGCTACAAAATATACTTCGACGTGATGTAATTAGCCCCCACTCCGTAACTTTAATACGCTATATCTCAGTAGGTTTTGGTAAGTTCGACAAAATAAAAAATACGGGTCTTAATTTTTTTTATTATCTATAAGACGGACTAATTATTTTTTTGATTTTCATGCCTTGGATACATCCCTATTCTATATAATTTCTATACTATTACAATCTTGTTGAAATAGTAGGTATAGAAACTGCTTTCTTCCTATATCATACCATGTTTTGTTAGTAACTATTCTTTTTAAAACGGAACTAGCCTTTGCATCTAATAATCTCTTAATTACTGTGGTGAACTCGAAGATTTTTGATTTCATCAAAAGTTATGTAACAGAAAAGTCCACCATGATCATCAGGTTGGTCATTATGATCCACATAATACTTCTATATGCAGTCCCTCTCAAGATTTGTGACAATCTTACCTAAACATGACTGAGAGCTAGTTCGCATAAAGACCAAAGTTCTCAGAAGGTATCTAAAGTTAAAATTTGTCTAGCTACTCAAAAAGTCATAATAGTTTTGTCTACATATACAGAACAACTAGACTAGACTTCATTTCTAACAAGCTAGAAATGAAGCTTCAAAAGTTATTGTCATAGGGACTAAGGTAACAACAATAAATGTACAACGTTATTGCAACACATATTTCGAAGCTCTCAACTTTATTAAACTTACTAATTGACTCAATATTTTCGTATTATATGAATTTATATGCTCATACAAGACTTCAAGCGTGATTCTAGGGAGTAACTCCTCAATGATTGGGCCATTAGCCGACAGATACGTCGTTCTCGAAAGAATCTATCGACATATGTTGGATATTTCATAAGAAGGTGCACAGCTGATGACTCGGTGCCACATACATGGATCACGCGGGTGCTGGACTTGTATAAAGTAAATGCAACTCTGCGCCCCTTTCTGATGACTTTTATGTGGCAATGGGGGACTATCCAGGATGTCGAGATATTCAGATGAATAGCGAACTGATAAGCATTCGAGCGAGGCATATTTCAGGGCGATAGGTTGAGTCCACTTTGGTTTTCGAAAAGTCCGTGATATCCCACTTCTCTTTGTATATAGCCTCTGAGCACCAGTTTATGTTGAAGAGAGTAGCGAGTAAATAAATAAACTCATGGCTATTTCCACTGTCCGAATTATAGAACACTGAACCACGAGCCACTCTTACATAAGCCGATTAGCTTTGTCCGCTTCCATGTATCCGTTCATAAATGCGCGTCGGTGATGAGTGGATATTCAATCAATCAATAGTTTGTTTATTTTTGGCAATTAGGCCGAATTTGTTAGTAACATTAATAATAATTAATTGGGCCAATACGGCTTCGTTGTACTATCTGACATACAACCTCGTTACGTTGTAATATCACTTCTAAGGCTCGTTGCTAAACCCAGATTTGACAAATATATTCTCAAATGTCTAAAAAAGTACAAACTTAGAAGACTTGACTTGCGATGTCAGATTTTATCTGGGCATAAAAACCAAATTTTAAAGTATTCCATGGCGAACCATGGAATACTTTCTTTGCTTCTAGTATATTTGAATTCCGAATCTTCACTCAAACTTAGTCAAGGAAAGAAGAGTTTTCTGAACTAACCTATATAATTGCTAAAGTAAGCCTGCCTGTTTGTAGTTTCAAACTCAGATGAGCTTCTGAATTTGAAACTACAACGAAAAACACGAGAGTCGTGACCACTGGACTACTACTTAGCAAAGACGTAACAAGCTAAAGATATTCTAAAGCTGAACAAAAATAGTTACTCCACGTACACCCATACTATACCCTAGTATATTGATACAGCTGACGACTTGCAGCCCTGTACTATGGCTTCTTGTCCTTACTATAAGTCGGCTTACCGTACCCGGTGATCCGGTTAACACCTGATCTAATTCTAGGTTGGAATTAATATTTTGACGTGTATGATGTGTTTGGTGTAGAATTTTTAAAGGCAAGTTTTGTTTGTAGATGTCAGGAGAAAATATTTGAAGGACAGTACCAGGGATTTGAAAATTTGAGTTGTTTAGTTTTTGCTGTCATTAAGAGATGGGTTTTATCCTGTCAGTACGCGATGTATCGTAATGAAGTACCCATGGCAAGTGGGTGCGTGTCTAATAGAATGCATTTATATAAAAATGACATCGAGATATCAAGCTAAACTGCGATCACGAGTTATTGCATAGCAACAAGCAGGAGCCATTTTAGTAGTAATAAGGTATGACGCGCCAGTTATTGATGTAAAAAATGTAGTGTAATTTTCTAATCTCCCCTCTTAACCTATTCCGTTGAATACGACATGACAAACTATTGTTGCTTACGAGACGATTATCTTCTCTTTCAACTTTACAAATCCAATCTGCTTTGACACATGTAATTGGTTCATTATAATCATTAGCTATTGACGTCAATCACGCATGTGTGCGATCATAGGAAGGTTCCATGATTATTCTTAACTAATATTAAACAGACTAATGTAGATGTATTTAGCCTCATGAGTAAACCACCACCCGGATTAATACATAGAATAGTCTTTATAGAATAAAATAGAATACTCTTTATTATGTACACCACATAAATCCAGGAACATAAATATGAACAAAGAGTGACACAATGGGCGGTCTTATCGCTACGCGGCATCTTCTAACCTTTAGATGGAATACCAATGGAAAGAAGAGACAAATAGTGAAAGCAATATGGTGTACTAAAAATAAAAATAACTTTATTGACACAGAAGACCTCAATAGCAAATAAGTACATTTCATATAGGCATATTCAATTTGGAAAATAAAGGTTGTGCAAATAGTGAAAAGCTCTGACTCCTAAACTAGGGGGACCCTGTGATTTAGGAGTCAGTATTCTATTTAGATTGTACAATTAATATAAACATAAAGTATATTATACCAATTTAAAAAACTATATCATAATCATCAGCCTTTTTATCATCTCCATCTCCACTCACAGATTAAGACCAAATCATTGTTGATAATTTGAATATCACTAGCCAAATTCAAGCGGCGAGCTGGTTTATTTTATTTTTATTTTTTTTATACGGATAAATCACACTGATTGAGCTAGCCCCAAAGTAAGTTCGAGACTTGCGTTATGGAATACTATATTACTATGGGATATATTTTTATAATAGATACATACATATATAGATAAACACCCAAGACCCAGCCCAATCAGGAAAAGATCGTTTACGAAAAGGTAGTAGGAAGGGAGAACTTTTTTGGTAATAGTTTTTATACAATAACAAAGGAGATAAAACTCCTCCTTGCAGTTCACCATGAAAAGCAAGGCTCTTCTCTCTTTATCTTGATATTCCCACGGGATCGGGCCTATTTTGGTGGAACCGCGAGGCGCAGTTCGTTTGTTATAATTTGCAGGTGATTACGCAATAATTCTTATCAAACAAACTCGAAGAAAATCAATGGAATCTTATCTGGAAACATATTTTCTCTCCTTCAGCCTATAGAGGTCCACTACTGGACAAAGGCCTTCCCCAAGACTTTCCACGATGACCGGTCTTCAGCTTCTCGCTACCTTCAGCAAGTCATTAGTCGACCTGAATCGTGGTCGCTCACAATGGGCGTCATACGAAGGCTCAGAGCGACACAAAGGGCGGTGGAAAGTGCTATGTTCAGAGTTTCTCTGCACGATCGAATCAGAAATGAGGAGATCCACAGAAGAACCAAAGTCACCGACATAGCTCTTCGAGTCGCGATATTTTCTCACTTAATGGAAAATTACCCGACACTTTCATGTAATGTCATACTCGGTTACTCAGAGCTGGGTCCTGTTCGTCTGTTTACCAAGAACCTTAGAAGTGTTTGCCTTACCTAAGGTGTAAATATTTTTTACAGGCCTTGTTATGTTGACTTTGTTGTTCCTCAATATATTTTGGTACTTATTTATTTAGGATGTCTAAGAAAATATATACACAAGACAAGGCTTCTAAGTAAGGGTCTACGTTTGGTGTAGTTGTTCACTTACTGGAGGCTACGTCATGTAGAATTAAGTTGAAAGGTAGGTACTTTACAACTAGGGTTCCCAACGACACTGTTTTTAATAGTCATAATAATAATCAGCCTATAATTTTCCCACTGCTGGGCCTCGATGTCTATTTTTCGTGAGAGGGAGTGAGCCGTAATCTACCACACTGGCCCAGTGCGGGTTGGCAGCAGTCATATTTTTTTTCTATAATTATAAACTAGCTCTTGACCGCAATCCCGCCTGATGGTAAGCAGTGATGCGATCGTTGATGGTAAAGCGCGCTAGTTTATTAAGAGCCTATTCACTCAGAAAAACTGAGCGAATAGGAAGGAAGACGGCAGTTGAGTTAGGTGATGCAATGTTAAACCCAACAACACGACCAACAATGCTGTGCTAAAGGGAGATTGATCTGAAGACCCTCCACGACCAAACTCCCAACACAACAACATTTGGCGCATCGTACCCGGCACACATCGCAACACAACTGCTCAGATCCGTCCTTCGTACGGCTTCACCAGACATCATGTCGGAACATGAAGAATCGCTTGGCGGCAAGACTTTGTCTGGTGGTAACTTCTGCTGGCAGCCGATGTTATGGCCTACCAGCGAGATAGTCATATGTCTTAGATATTTTTTTGGCTCTAGAATATGCCGGTTTCCTCTCGATGTTTTCGTTTGCCGTTTTGAGAGCAGTGCTGATGAAATAATTTACATAAAGTTAAGTGCCTCATGGGGTTCAAACCTACAACCTAAAACTTTTAAGCCGCAGCCGATAACGCTAGGCCACCGCTGCTATTTTAACAGTATTATACCGTTTTTAGAAAAGTTACATTGGTACGTGTCTGACCTGAAATCGAACCCGCGCACTCATACTTGGGAGGCTGGAAAGTTATATGTACTTTCTAAGTATATCTTGGACACTAACGACTGAAGGTGAAGGAAAACATCTTGAGGAAACCTGGATTAAAGTGCAGGTTTCCTCAAATCTGTCTGAAATCGCCAACCCGCATTGGGCAAGCGTGGTGATTACGCTCAATCCTTCTCTGAATGAGAGGAGACTTGTGCCCAGCAGTAGGACGATAAAAAAAAGGTTGATAATGATGATACAGTTTTTCGCTACATTATATTTTTTACTGTAGAATAAAAATTAGTAAATAAAATGCTGTTTCCATGTTCGCTGGTATCCTGGTATGTAATTTGAACCTTAACTGTGAAGAGGCTTATGAGTGTATTAAAAGTATTGTTGTGCAAGAATTTATAAAACAAAAAAAAATGATTTTAAAAGTTTTGAATAATTAAATACTTTTTATTTTGTAAAATACTCTTTATTTTTTTTCGCTGACCCTGATATACTTTATTTCTTGAAAAAAAAAAAAAAAGACGTGTGGCACTCGGGGACTGCCGCGGTAAAGCTATTGCATAGCATTTTGTATCAATTTATGCAATTATAATTATTTATTTATTTTATTTATGCAGTATTTCTTTTTCTTTGATATTAATTCAAGTTACACTTTTTGAGCGTGGTGACCGATAAGAAAACAATTTTTTCTTTTATTAAATAAATAAAAAGTTAATATTATTTAAAATATTTTTATTATTTTACAATACATGTGGGTTTTATTACCTTACAGTAGCTGTTGGTTATTCAGGAATATTTATCATTGAAACTGTAGGTTTATGATAACTGAAATAAGAAACATAAGTTTGCGACTTAATATCCTCTAAATACCTAGAAAATACCGCGTCAATGGTGGTCCCATATTTTGTTGTGGACTCTTGCTGATCATTATTCATTTTCAAATTCAATGTTTTTGATAGGAAAGCTCTGATTTTTTATCAGCGAAGTTAATGTTGAAATCGCCAGCCAAAATAAGTGGAAATTTATTACCATTTGTACAAAGTATTTTTGAGCCTTCTTCAGTGTACTCCAGTAAAGTGCGATGAATAAAATGCTCTACCTCGTCCAATTTTGGATTCGGAGAAATGTAAATTGCTACCATAACTATTTGTAGGCCATTTCTAAGTTTGCATAAGCACGCACAAATATCTCCAACAACTGAGCGCCTAACATTAACATCGCTAACCTGTGCAATATTTATTTCAATATTCGGAGTCATAATATTAGTAATATCATTTTTATTTTGGTAAATAGCTACCCCACCTTTTGAAACAGTATCTCGTTTGAACTGAACAATACAATTAAAATTAGGTATTTCAATTGGATTATCATGCGTCATGCAAGTTTCGGTAAGCAGTAACACATTTGTTTGTCTCGTAACTGAATCTTGTAAATAGTATTTATGACTATTTAGACTTTGGCAGTTGAAAGTCATTATTGAAATGCCATTTCTATTACTAATGAAATCTAATACACTTTGAGCAATCGTCTGAACACTATTTAAAGACAGTCTTTTGAATTCTTGCAACAATTGAAAAAACGGCCGCGTGAGCACTTTTTACTCTATAAAATCACGCGCTTTTATTTAGTAAACAACACTATAAATAATTTAAAAGTCCAATGAAAAATTAGCGTGACATTCATCTTAGCTTTTCCGTTAAAAAAAAAGCTATTTTATAAAAACACTACTAAATTAATTTGAATAATAGTAAATTAATTATATGAAAAGTTTTTAAGGTAGCCATGACAACGTCGATGACGTCTATGACATATCTCTATAGAAGACCTATTTCAGAGAGAAAATTAATCGCAAGTTTAGCACATCGCGACTATCAGTAACATGGCAAGTGTGTAGAACTGAGTTCGCGCCCTGCAATATGCATGCTCTTTTTGAAAATCTATAAATTGTTTTCAAAAGATGTAGTCGCACGCACACAAACATACCGTGCCGAAGACTGCCGAACTGAAACGACGTTAGACGATGGGGAGCGTGAGGTTTTTTCGTTACGGAATTTCTGGATTCGGTCCCCGCGCTCAAGGCCCGCGATAGTAGCTATGCAATAGCTTAAAAAGTTGGGAACCCTATTTACAACTTGGTACTTAATATAGACATACTTAACTTTTACTTAGATAACTGGTACAGTTGTACGTCCAAGGCAAAAACAGTGTGCCACAGGATCTCGCCTGGGACGGTGCCCTTGCCGTGTAGTCGCTTTTTTGTATTCTCCATGTCCTTGTCGGACGCCTTTATGTATTTATACATCGACAAGATAGTCCGTTAAAGCCGACAAACACCTCGGTGCTATTCATTTAAAGGTATGACTCCTACGGGACAATAAAGACATAGCAGAAATTCTCACATTCTTAAGAACGTTCACAATCCAACTTCAGTTTCTTTGTGTCAAAAATACCACAAATTGATCTCCATTTTTGTCACCGTCATGTGTGGAGTACTGCAACCACATTTGGGCTGGTGCTACAAAATGCCACGTGGCAACTTTGGATTCGGTGGAGAGGCGTACGAAGAGGCTAATTGGTGACCTAGATCTGTTTCAAAACGGTCTGTAAAGTCTGGAGAACAGGCGAAGGGTACCCAGCCTGTAGATGTTCTATAGAATGCATTTTGGAGACTTAATTCCTCCATCTTCGTACGATGAGTCCGATGAGATCATTACTTTGTTGACACCACTACTATCCGGACGAAGCGTTTCGCCTCGTCTTTTATACCTTGTACTGAACTGGAACAAATTGCCAGCGGCGGTGTTTCCATCTGACTACAATTTAAGTGTCTTCAAGCCTAGATTGAATAGACTCTTAATAAAGTAGTGCGCTTTACCATCAACGATTGCGTCACTGCTTACCATCAGGCAGGATTGCGGTCAAGCACTACTTTATAATTATAAAAAAAAAAAAAACATTTTAGACGTTGACTGTCGACGGAGATGTGATTGAGACTAGATTTTAAATGACTTCAATGAAGAGATTAAGCTTTAAGTTTTCTGTCCTGGCTTTTACTCAAAACAATCCCAGAACAGCGGTCCTTCACATTTCATTGGAAAAAAAAAACACTTCAAATAAAATCATGAAACGGTTCGAAACAGTACCGTAACAAATAAAACAACTGAACGATCAAATAAATCCCGCCTAAATCAATTAAATGAAAACTTTAAGTTTTATCGTTCTACGAAAATGAATCAATCACAATGAGTTGTCCAACAAAATTAATTGGTGGATCCTCAGTGTCGGGTTGAATCTATTCATAAACAGTTAAAGGGTACCCTCTAATTAAAATGTAGGATAAGAAACAATGACAGGACGTTTATATTGGAGTTTAGTTGAGTTTAGTTTTAATGGACAAATTGGAATCCTTTTCTATCTGAAATTGACGTTTAGAGTTAATACGTTATCATCTTTGTAAAAACGTCCTAATTTTGTTGAGGAGCTTCATAGGTGGAGAGTAATAAAGTTATCTGAATGCTTGCATAGTCAGTCCATATTAGGGTACCCATTAACAACGAGACACGACTATATATCGGTCTTTTCAGTTACTACCGTTACACACAGGCAATGGTTAATAAGCTGTCACAATATCATAAATAAAATATGAGCTGGAAGTAAAGTTGCAAAGGAATCATGTTTCATAAAATTCCACGAATATTCCAGAAGAATGGCGACCACGGATCTGTCGGACGGTAGGATGACCTGACCAAAATCGCAGGGATGGAAGGCCCCATCTAATCGTTCTTTTTCTAACTCCTTGGGGGAGGCCTATGTCCAGCAGTGGACTTTGTGTGGCTGCGATGATGATTCCAAAAGTATAAAAGCGAAATTAAATAAGGCTTTTATCAAAGTCAAAATTATACAATTAGACTTATAAAGAGGTAATTTTATATTTAAAAAAATAAAAGACAAACTACTGATTCTAATTTGCCCTTCTTGTAAATCAGTCGTTGTTTAGAGCAAATGGTAAGAAACTAACTTTTTTAACAATGGCTGGAGGAAATAGTAATAAACTCCATTTAAAAATGGCTTAAAATATATATAATCTTCATTAATAATCTAACACACTACTAGTCTCCGAGCCTTACACACACCTTTTGCCCCATCTGTACATCTGAAGGACAATTTCCTGTAACTAAAAGGTTAAAAATCAAATCCCAATCATAATTTGATTGACAATTGAAGTCAAAAATGTATGCGGTATTTTTGACATAGACAGTGATATCAGAGATGATTCTAAAAATAACGGGAGTTGCCTTTTAGGTCTTACACATATGATGGTTGCGAGTATCACGTACCTGAACTTTTTGAAGAACAGTACCTAATAATAAGATCACTACGTGTCCCTTTAGGGATTTCTATTACGGCATTTCCATTCACATGTGCTTTTTAAATCCTTAATCCTTTTGTTAGTCGCCTTTTAGTCTTCTTCTCAACATGTCCAAACTAGGCAAACGATTTCGGGCAGTGGGTTGTCGAAAGAGATACCATGGCGCCTGCCCTACAGGCAAATAAAATTCGACACGCCCATTCGCTGCGCCCAGAGCGTGATATCATTTGATGATTTTTCATCCTCAAAAAAAGGCAAACCATTTCAATTCTGTTTTCAAGTCACTACATCTTTAGTCGTTTCTTCTGACTTTAAATATACTTTAGTAAAACGTTACTAATTCATGATCTTCTGTAAATTAAAAAGACAAAATATTGTAGCAATCATCAAGAGATCTATTACTAAACGTTAAAAACACACCAATCTTCCAAAAACAACACAAGACTAATTATAAGGGGTCAAACACAACCTCACTTAGGCCTCAACATGTAACACAACACCTTAAGTAAAGTGACGTCACGGATAGATGAATGGTAGAAAATGGAAGAAAAATGGCCGCTTTCGCTATATCGGATTTCTAATGGATGGGGTGCTAAGTTTGTTTTGATTTCTCGTGGTAACCCATTAACGGTTACCAATTTATGGATTCATTACTTGAATATGAGTGAGTCACAATACTATGACGTCTTTAGATATTAATTGAAAATGTAGGCGTAGATCACACTCATGTCTCTATGTGACGGGGAGTGGGCCATAATCCACCACACGGGTCGAGTACTGAATAATATAGGTTAAGGAAAAGTAATTGCTTCTTAATAAATGATTTATAGTTGGGCATACATAAGTCGATCATGAACCACTTAGTTAGAAATTTATTTTGTAAGTCATCTGTACCGACCTTTTTATTTCAGTTTTGTCGGTGAAAACTTGTAAATGGTATGAAGTTTCCGGACCAGAACAAAATAACTTAAATAGGGGATGACGTGGCTGAACATAACAATATATTGATTTTACACAATATCTATCACGCTTTCTATTCAAGAAGTTTACGGGGTCTGTCATTATATGTTTAGGGGTTAACGCTACTTGCCAGGGGCGCTTATTGTTCGAAAGTAATACCCTGCCCCCTGGCGCACAGGCAAGTGAAGGAACGCTGGTTTTAGTCAGAAAAAGTCTGACACGCCCTTCCGCTCCCGACCAGAGCATCTGTTGCAGAAGTTATTTTAAATATTATGTTAGAATGTTCAGTGGTACCTTTGTTCATTCTTCAATAATAATCGGCCCGTAACAATCCCTCTTCTGCAGTACAGACATCTTCGAGACGTAGTAGGTGGTACACATGAACCCAGTGTGGTTGGTGGTGTCATATATTCCGATTTTTTTTATTCTAGTGCATTAGTAAGTGGGTTAATTTGCTCACAATGTTATGAAGGGTATAGGTGTGCACTTTTTAATTTTAAAATAAAAATAAGTACTATTTCATGACAGAGTTACTATTTTCTCGGTGGTAGGCCATAACATCGGCCGCCGGCAGAAGTTACCACCGGCCGGCCGATGTAATGGCCTACCACCGAGTTTCTGCAATAGGTCGATTGTTTCATGCGCGGTGTGGAAGGTTGCACCGCCCTGCTGAAACCACATATTGTCTACATCCATGCCGTCCAGTTGAGGCCACAAGAAGTCCGCGAATAAGCGGTTTCAGCGTAAATTTCCCATTTTTGAAATATTTTCACTATTATACTGCTTTGAGTGACGTAGTGATGAAATTAATTACGTAGCATAAATAATATTCTCTGCATAGTCCGATTTCCTAGTCTACCCAAAAACAACATAAGACACAAAGCATTAAGTACATACGCCAAGTAAAATGGCTGCCTCAATACGAGTTCACGCCTACATACAACTCGTAAGTGCGTGCCGATGCCACGCAGCAATAAGACAATATAGGATGAATAAAAAAGCCATGAAAAGAGAAATCACCAATCAAATCAAGAGGTCGTGACGAAATAAACCGTCAGGGCACTTGTGAAACGTCTGAAGCTAAATGGATGGTTCCAATTGGTTGTTTCATATCATTAAGAAGAGCAAGAACGAAAAAACACGATTAATTTTTCAAAAATAATTGGCTTTTCAATATTTTAAAATTAGAATGTAAATTGCCTATCGGTTCTGTAAAAATCTCACTACGAAAAGTTAAGTGTGAGCTGTGCATAGTGTCAATATATATAATTAGTTGAAATGATAGCTGACTTCGCGCTTCTTTCGCTTGAGTATTCACCTTCTGACATACCAGCGGTACACACGACACTGTCTTTCCGCAGAAAGACACCATAGGCCTGTCAACAAATACTAATAAAATAGAACATTATCTTAAAATCTTCAAAGCAGTAAAAATAACGAGTTTTATTCAATATAATATGTAATTGGTAGAACATTATCACGAATTCGGGATGAAAAATACACAGGAATACATAGAAACAAATGTTTTATACTAAGAATCACTCAGTATTTACGCTTCGTAAATGATACGCCTGTAGATAAAGGAGAACAAAATGTTTACGCACGTCTTACGTAGGTAGGTATATAAAAGCGTGTATACATTGAGTAGCAATTACTTCGCGGAATTTAAAGGACATGAAGAAACAGTTGCTGGTGTAGGTTGGAAACTTATAGAGGACGCTTTTTAAATTGGTGCTAAATAGAACTTTAAGCCACTAGGTCATTATCTGTTTGGCCTTTTCAGTAATCCGAATACTAGTACTTATGTACATGGAGCGACTACGTCATAAGTCATAGTTTTACAACGATATTTTTTATTAATGCGAAACCTGAATATAGTTTGTTCAGAATAAGGAACAAATCGATTCCAATCATTTATGCACCGTGTTATATTTTGCCCCATAAACATTTAGACATTGTTGCAGTGTGTACACCGAGGGCGCGCACGCAGCTTTAGATAGATCATAGTACTTCGCACGCAATAGCTGACGCCAGAGGTCAACGCACCGCGCTCGTCCGCCCCAATGGAGCTTTGACCATATTTTTGTTGGACAACCAAGTAGAATAGCAAGGTCATAACTTTGTAGTTTTTGATTACATCTTTTTGAAATTTTGTACATAGATTCTGTACTTAAAAAATACTGGACACGTTTCGGGTTTCACATAAACAAAAAATAATGTTGTATAAAAGCATACAGTTTGTTAAATGAAGCAATGTCATGCCTTCGCATGTAATAAAAGACCAGAAAATGACCTGTGAGATTTCAAAACCTACCGTACCATTTCCTCGGGGAGTCCAATTTTCCATTGTATACTAATGCTACAAAAGCGCGGAAGTAAATTTGTCTTTTTGTTGGTCATGATATAAGGCCCTGAACGGATTTTTATGAACTTATACATATACAGGGATTGGCACAATGATGTGATCAATATTAAACTAAGTAATACTATGTACATATAAAGATGGGAAACCTTGATGAGGTGATGAGAGATGATGGGTGAATTTGATAAGTGCCCTTAATGGGTGACCTTGATGGGCGACCTTGATGGGTGACCTTGATGGGTGACCTTGATGGATGACCTTAATGGGTGACTTAGATGGGTGAACTTTATGGGTGAATTTGATGGGTGACCTCGATGGATGACCTTGATGGGTGACTTAGATGGGTGAATTTGATGGGTGACATTGATGGGTGACCTTGATAGGTGACCTTGATAGGTGACCTAGATGTATGGCCACTTAGATGGGTCCGTAGAGAAGTGAAGTAGAAAAGAGAAGAGTCACGGACTTAAAGTTATTGGTCCCGGATGTCATTCGTGTAACTTTGATAGATTACCAACTGTCTCTCTCCTCGTCAGTACGCCGAATGTCTGACAACCAATATTACTAAGAGTCAACGTTGCGATGCTCAGATGCGATGGCAGCCGCATTTTATAAAAAAATGGTATTTACCTGCATTCGGTTACACTTAAAATCTTCCTCTTCCGTCTCGGCGGTTGTTCGGACTGGACGTGTTTTTTGTGAGCAACAGTGTTCTATATTTAATTTTAATATATTTTAAAATATTCATTTGAAGTCTTTTTTCTAAACTCGGACCCTCCTGTTCTATCTTACGGGGGAGCTCATAAGGCGCGGTGGCCATATTGTGCTGTGTCGGAATTCTCGCTCACACGAGCCCGTTTATTGGCGGACTGACTACCGGAAGGACAGTGTCGCCGCGTCGTCACATTGTCATCATTAATCTACCTATAATTTCAAAACTTAGAAAAAGTGATACAGTCGGTGGGTTTCGAACTCGGGCCATCGAGATTCGGGGCCGCGCTCGTAGCCGCCGCGCCAAGAGAACGAATACGTCATCTTGCGAAATAACTCACTGATAACTAACGCGCTACGTCACTGCGAGTCAAAACGGTTACTAAGTTTCGTATAAACAAACAGAATGTCAAAATCGGCCGACATGTCAGTGTGTGATATTGATGACACTAGGCTTGGAACAACAATTGATGTAACCCCACCGAACTTTGTTTTTAAGCGCAGTAGAACTATTACTCCAGATGATTTCAATAACTTTAAAGAGGAGATAAAAAGTATGATTAGTACCTTATGGAAGGCTCAGCAGCAAGTAATGATATCTATCCCAGCCACTTTAAAGGAGATTCAACAGAGTAATCTAAATATTGAGAACTCAATCTCACTTCTTATGTCTCAACATGAAGAACTGAGCAAAAAGATCGTGGAATTAGAAGATAAATCAAAGAAAGAAAGGGATTACATTATTCTACTCGAAGAAAAAATTGAAAATTTGCAGATGGCGGCCCGGAAATCAAACTTAGAAATAAAAAATGTTCCTCGCGGGCCTGGCGAAACAAAAGATGATTTAGTCCAAATGGTACTAAGTTTATCTTCTACTATTGGCGGCACACTAAGCAAAGCTGACATTAAAGACATCTACAGGGTGCAGGGAAAAAAGAAGGAGTCTTCTAACACTGCGATTGTAGTTGAGACTGCATCCACACTCATTAAAACAGACATTTTAAAACTTTGCAAAGCCTTTAACACTACCAAGGCGTATAAGCTAAGCGCCAAACACCTAGGACACCGTGTGGCCTGCGATACTCCCATTTTCGTGTCGGAGCAGTTGACAGCTAAAGGTGCCCGGCTTCATTTCTTAGCAAGAGATCTCGTCAAGGCTGGTAAATATAAGTTCTGCTGGACTGCCTATGGACGTGTTTACATTAAAAAAGCAGAAAACTTCCCAACCATAGCAATCAAATCCGAGGCTCAAGTGCAGCAGCTATTTAATGGTGACTGACTATATATTTTACACTCTTGTGGATCAACTAGAGCTATTTTTCTGGCTCATTGGTTCTGTATTTTATTTTTCTTTTTATTATTTCTCACTAAAATGTTAGCATGTACACTATTCTTAATTTTAATGACAACATACACACACACACAAACCCGTCAATCATGTACTTACACGTTCTCTCAGACACACACTAATAATACAAATCTGCATACATACACACCCTCGCGTACCTATCTCTATCTTATACTAGAACATTACACCACCTACCCGCTCCGCTTAGATAAAAATTTCACAACTATAAATTGCTTAAACTGCATTCTGTACCGAAATAATATAATGCTTGTATCATTATTTTTTACATACATACATTTTAGTTATCAGATATATGTAGATAACACATATATGAAATTATTATTTTTTAATAATGGATGACGCCCTAAACACGCTAAGTGACCTCGACACTGCAGAGATAGCCAATGCATCCTTTGATGACCTTGTAAATTTTAGTAAAACAATAAATATTAAAGTCGATAATGATCTCACCTTGATGTCACAAAATATTAGGAGTGTGTACAAAAATTTTGATGACTTGCAAGTATTGCTCGCTCAATTAAACTTTAATCCAGACTTTGTGGTGCTTTCGGAATGTTGGATTGACGACGATAAAACAATCCCTAACCTATCTAACTATGTTTCTCATATTAGTACCCGACATTTTAATCAAAACGATGGTGTTATTGCCTATATCAGAAATGAGATTTCTGTAAACGTAAAGGAAATTATGCTGCATGATGCAACATGTCTACAAATTGAGTTTAGCAGTTATACCATTTTGGCTATATACAGATCACCATCAAATACCAATGCGCAAAGATTTATCAACTCACTAAACTCCCATCTTGAATTAATTGAATTAAATAAACTTATAGTTATCGTAGGTGATATAAACATTAATATAATTGATAACCTTAGTGATCAAAGTTACATGAGAAAAAACAGACTGGAATACCTTAATATGCTAAGTATTCACGGTATCATGCCGGGGCACAGATTGGCAACCCGGGATGGAAGCTGCCTTGATCACATTATGCTAAAATTAAATAAATGCAGGACATCTGCTCGAGTAACAGTACTCGAGACCTCAATAACAGACCATTTAACGACATTTTTACACTTATCAAACGTAAAGACTATTTCAAAAATTGCAAAAATGGCTACTGTGGTTGATTATGAAACTGCTGTGAACAGTCTTCTGCACAAAAACATCTCTAACTTACTTCTTTGCGACGATCCTGAAATAATATGTCATAGCTTAATATCTAATATCACTGAAACACTGATAGAGAATACACGCGAGAAACCAATACCAAAATGTCATCGGATCATTAAGCCTTGGATAACACAAGGAGTCTTACGGTGCATTAGGAATAGAAACAATATGCAGAAAAGGTTACGTTCTAATCCCCATGATGAAATCCTTAGTATTACCTACAGACGTTACCGTAACTACTGCAATAAGCTAATGAAAAAACTCAAACAAAACTATGAAAAACAATTGCTTGAAAAATCAATTAAAAACTCAAAATGCCTGTGGAAAAACATTAAAAACATTACTAACTTAAAACAGACTAAAAATGATAACGACAAACTACTTAACATCAAATCCACTGAAAAGGAATCTGTCACCTTTGTTAATAATTTCTTTGCAGGCATAGGGGCGGGTCTTGCTGGTGAGATTACACCATTAAGTCCCGCTCAGGATTTAACTGACTCTCTGTTTCCAAGACAGTCTCAGCTCTCGTCCTTTGTCCTACTGGACACAAATCCACATGAAGTGCACGAAGTCCTGATGAGTTTAAAAACAGATAGTGCTCCTGGATGGGATCGTATACCAGTTCGCTTCCTCAAGTTGGCGAAGCACATACTGGTTCCAATAATCTCCCATTTGATAAACACATGCTTTAAAAAAGGAGTATTCCCTACTCTCTTGAAACAAGCGATCATTACTCCAGTGTATAAGAGTGGGAGCAGAGAGGATGTGAATAATTATAGACCTATCTCCGTCCTGCCTTCATTGTCCAAAATACTGGAAAAACTAATCAATAATAGATTAATAACTTACCTGAATAAATACAATATTTTATCAGACTCTCAGTATGGTTTCCAACCGGGTAAGTCAACCCAGGATGCTGTATTGGCTCTAACCTCCATAATCACCGATCAATTGGACAGTGGTGGTAGATGTTTGACGGTATTTTTGGACTTAAAAAAGGCGTTCGACACCGTCTCTCCCCACATTCTCCTGCAGAAACTAGAAAATATTGGAATAAGAGGCACCGCCTTGGATCTGTTTCAGGATTATCTAAGAGGAAGGGTCCAGAAGGTTAAGGTGGGGCAATCTGTAAGTGCCGAGACTAAACAGACCTTCGGAGTGCCTCAGGGTTCGGTCCTGGGGCCTACACTTTTCCTAATTTATATTAATGATCTCTGCAATTTAAATTCTAGCAATACTAAAGTTTTCTCATATGCTGACGATACTGCCATGGTAATAACAGGAAATTCTTGGGACTCCATAAAAAGGGATGCTGAATCTGCTCTAGCTATCACTGCCCTGTGGCTAAGGAAAAATATGCTTACCTTAAATACCTCAAAGACCAACTACATTTGTTTTGCAATTAACGGTAGAACCCAACCTAGCCCCGGTTATAGTCTTAAAATACATGATTGCGTCAGTTTTAACAACAACTGTGATTGCCCTACAATAAACAAAATGGGTACCACAAAATACTTGGGAATTATGATTGACGAAAGACTGTCTTGGCATTCTCAGATTGATCTAATCGTTGGTAGAATTAGGAAGTTGATATGGATTTTCAAAATCCTTAGACACTCGGCTAGCATTGAACTAATAAAAAAAGTCTATGTTGCCTTGGCTCAGTCGATCATGATCTACTGCATTCCAGTATGGGGCGGCGCATCAAAAATTAAATTCCTAGAGGTGGAGCGTGCTCAAAGATTACTCCTAAAAGTAATGTTTTTTTAAAAAGCTAAGATTTCCTACAACCACTCTTTATTCAGAAGCCAACCTTTTAAGTATACGCAAACTGTATATTTTACATACCACTCTAAGGAAACATAAGTCCCTTACAGTTGATCCTACTATTTTAACAAAAAGACGAAATTACGAAGTAACTAAAACAAGTGTATGTAGAACTTACTTTGCTAAGCACCAATTTTCAAATCAATCTTCGCATTTATATAACTCTATTAACAAAATTCTTAAAATATATACAAAAACTACTTTGGAGTGTAAACGGATGGTGACAGAATGGCTAAAAACTCTAGACTATGAAGATACTGAAAATATGATTGTCCATATTATTAGCTAGTTTTGTTGTTATTAATAGGTAGTAATATTTCATATGTCAGGTGTACGCTTGTTATATAAATATAATAAAAGTAATAATTAAAAAGTAAATAAATAAAAGCAAAAGTAAATTCAAATATAGGTATGTCCATGTGTATATTAATATATAAATAAATAAATTGTTACACACACACACACACACACACATACACACAGTCCAATACACAAATACAGACACACCATACACACAAATACTTACTCACGCTTGCACACACACATGCTTACTTTTACTTTTAGTTTGTTTGTTTTATATTTCTTAATTTAAAGGTTTCAATTTAATTAAGTTGATAAGAAATATGTAATATGTTAAGGAAGAGCGGCCTCTCCTGGCACAAGTGTTTTCAAACTTAAAAGGAGAGGTCAACCTCAATTTTGTTTGTACCAACTTAGTTTTTAAATAAAATATTTTTCATTTTCATTTTCATTTTCATCCAACATAGTTAAGAGAAGACGATAATTGTAACTATTTGAATGAAAATGAGGAGATCCGCAGAAGAACAAGAGTGACCGACATAGCCCGAAGAATTACAATACTTAAGAGGCAGTGAGCCGGGCACATTGCCCGTAGGACCGATGCCCGATGGGGCCTACGGGTCCTCGAGTAGCGACCACCCACCGGAAGACACAGCGTGGGTAGGCCCAAGACAAGGTGTACCGACGAAGACCTGATGAATGTCGGAGGTAACCGCTGGATGCGGGAGGCGTTGGACCGATCGTCGTGGAGATCCTTAGGGGCGGCCTATGTCCACTAGTGGACGTATTTTGGCTGAAATGATGATGGTGATAAATGTAAATGCTAGATTTTACTAGTAGACTAAAATATAAATATAAAAAAAACACGCCATGTTATAAGATACTCACGCTTGTCAATTAAACCCATTTGTTTACTTTGTTTACAGTTGATGTGTTAGACATAGTTCTGTATTGCTGCGAATTGTTTGACATCTGTTTGATTACAAGCAACCGACGAACTTCTAAATATACACCCGATTGGATTTTCAGATTGGTTCAATAGTGGTCTGTCTCAAAGAGTACCGTATTGTATTATGCTTACTGATGAAACACATGTTGTGAATTCAACTAATTAATTCAGTATGAATACTAAATTAATTAAATTAATCCAACTAATTAATTTGTCGTGGTGGCCTAGTGGTTAAAACACCAGCCTCTCAAGTATGAGTGCGCGGGTTCTATTCCAGGTCAAGCAAACACCAATGTAACTTTTCTAAAGTTATATGTACTTTCTAAGTATATCTTGGACACCAATGACTGAAGGTGAAGGAAAACATCTTGAGGAAACTTGGACTTTAAGTCTGAAATCGCCAACCCGCATTGAGCAAGCGTGATGATTACGCCCAATCCTTCTCTGTATGAAAGGAGGGAGACCTGTGCCGAGCAGTGGGACGATAAAAGGCTCATGATGATGATGATGATGATGATAAACTAATTAATTTAACTAAATTAATTAGTTGAATAATTATAATACAAAACACAGTTATGCGGCAAGGAATGGAGACGCGATGTCGCATCCGATATTATCGACCGATAGTAACGCGCCTGTGGGACGCGAGAATCTCAAGATGTAAATATTTGCTGACTCCTGTTAATGTAAACATTCAGTACGTGCTTCTGGTATTAGGGCCGCACCTAATTTCCGACTCGCGGTGATATCGTCGGTAATACACACAGCCATGGAATACTTAACGAGCATCATCTAAAATACATTAATAACGTTTATGAACAAAGATTTGTTTACTGAAATAGCTGGTGATTACAGTCTTGTGGTTTTAGCTACAGTTACAAAAACCATTTTAGAATTTTGTAGAAAATTGTTAGGTAATTTTTTAACCTACTATCTGTCTGGGCTGTAGTTATGTTAAATCAAATAATTAAGGATTAAATAACTGTTTAAAGCAACAGGAACCGATCATTCGTGATTATAATTGTAACTATGATTGTAATTTTATTTATTTATTTATATATTCTTTATTGTATACCAATCAAGCATCGAACAAAATACATTCAACACAAAACATACAATGGGCGACCTTATCGCTAATGCGATCTCTTCCGGGCAACCAAAGAATGGACAGATTCACCCGAACCACAAATGGGACTGACGTTGGTGCAAACATCATTATTACAATATACTAAGGTAGATACACAAATACAAACATATACATACATAAATACATATATACTGAACATAACAGGTAAGCAAGTAAATTAGCCAAAAAGTGACTATAGAACAAGATCATAACGACAAGTAGTGTTCCCTCGCAAGTCTGTTGAATTCCTGCTGATTCTATTTCTGTTTCTATTCTTTGTTGCGTATTTCTGGGTATATGTTGGATGTAATGTTATTAAGATGTTATCTACAAAATCTTTAATAAATAAATATTTACATTTCTCGGCCTCGAATATCATTCGTGGATCTTTGAGATCTTTAAGATATTTGAGGCTGAAAAGTGTGAATTCATGGATCTTTATGTGCGTTGGTAGTGCGTTTACTACGCACGACTGGCAACCTCGCAGTTTTGTGTCACATTTTGTGGTTTTCAATTTTTCTTAATTAATCTGGGATATATATTCAAAATGTGTTCTACTAACTGAACTGATGTCTGGTGAAGCCGTACGGAGGACGGGTCTGAGCAGTTGTGTTGCGATGTGTGCCGGGTACGATGCGCCTAATGTTGGTGTGTTGGGAGTTTGGTCGTGGAGGGTCTTCAGATCAATCTCTCTTTGGAACAGCATCGTTGGTCGTGTTGTTGGGTTTAACATTACATCACCTCGCTCTACTGCCGTCTTCCTTCCTATTTGTTTTTCTGAGTGAATAGGCTTTTAATAAACATCAACGATCGCATCACTGCTTACCACCAGGCGGGATTTTGATGTACTTTTTCTTTTCTTAAAAAAAAAAACGTTACCCCACACTAGGAATTTCTCCTGTATCGTGGGTGCGTTTACAAACATATAAACTCACATACACAAACATTCAGATCCGGAACAACTACTTGTAGTTCACACAAATATTTATTCCGTGCGGGAATCGAACCCGCGACACGCAGCGCAACAGTCAATAGCTTAACCACTGCGCTAACCGTGCAGTCGATTCATTATTTCTAAATTATTAGTAGAAAACATTTTTAAAATATAGCTCCAATTTAATAATAAAAATTAAAAATCACGGAATATAGCAGTAAAATGCGACGTTGCCAGTTGTGTCTAGTAAACGCTCTTAATGATATTCGAAGATCCATGAATGATATTCAAGGCCGAGAAATGTAAATATTGATTTATTAAAAATGTTATTTCCAGACGGTAGAAACCCAATGGCCGACAATGTTCTGGAGTGGCGGCCACGTAGCGGAAGACGCAGCGTAGGGAGGCCCCTAACAAGGTGGACCGATGACCTGATGAAGGTCGCGGGAAGCCGATGGATGGGGGCAGCACAAGACCAGTCATCGTGGAAAGCCTTGGGAGAGGCCTTTCTCTACCAGTGGACCTCTATGCTGAAGAATAAGATAGACCCTTATTAACATTGATTGGCAAAACTATAGAACGGCTTAATATGATACACTATAGAATGACATATTACGACACAAGCTTGGTAGATTTTTATGAGCTGACTTACAAAAAGGTGAATATAAAGGGTGTATCTCACATCGACGCACAAACGAATACCATGGATCCAGTACATGATTCTGAACCCCCCAGTGGTGGAATTTATCGTCGGCTTTTTCATGATTAACAAAAAAATATATGTAGTTTTTTTTCGATTTAGACCGTCCATAAATACTATACCGTTATAACCCAATAAGATTTTAAAGTAAACATCGATTATTTTGCTAATTACACAAAACAGCACAATGAAAACAAAACTCGAAAGACTATCTTATCAGCTGATTTAATAGGGTTCACATCAGGGATCAACGTCATACCTACAAACCCGCACGGCGGCACGCTTGCAACTTTCAAAGGCCGAGCCGACACTTTTTTTAAACACTGTGAATTTTGTAACCGTTCTTTAACGACGTAAATGACTATCATAATTTTATTAGTGGCATGGGGTGTAGCCTTTTCGCGAAGTTTGCGTTACGATGTCAGATACACCCTGTATGACCTATAAAAGCAGAACAATAATCGGACTCCTGTGACGTTTCATGTGAGTGGTAGTGGTGCGTAACGGTATAAGATACCTAAGAAGCTCGTAGTTTAATAACAGCCGCACGAGTCGATCAAGGTTAATCTCGAGGGAAATCTAAAAAGCGTGATATAACCGAATTCCACGAGGGCGGAGCCGCAGGCGGAAAGCTAGTAATTCATAAAGAACAGTGAAATATCGCAACATAATGGCTACATCAAAACTTTGTCTCAAACCTCCCTCGTAAGACGGTACATGCGGCCATCTTTTTCGACATGAATAATTCAAAACGTGACATTGGCTAAATGCACAAACCGTGCGAAGCCAAAAAAGAAAGAAATAAATAATATAATCAGTTTATAATGTTCCCATTCCTGGAGCATAAGCCTCCTCTTGTTGAGAGGGAGTGAGCTGTAATCTATCACGCGGGCCCAGTGCGCGTTGGTAGCTGTCACATGTTTTCTAAATGCTGGCTGTGTGTGTTCCTTCATCGTTTTAAAGGCAGTGATAATGAAATGATTTACATAAAGTCTCTGAAGGAAATCGACAATTCCTTTGTAGTCGTCCTTGAATATTCATATTCCTCAAACATCATATAAGTATCAAATAATGGAAAACTCATTCTTATCGATAGTTAAAACAGTTCCCTGAAACCAAAACATTTTTATATCGCTCATCTGAATAACATCTCCAAACTTTTCTACTACCTTGCTGAAACTACGAAACTAGTAGCAATATAAATCAGTACGTACGTCAAATACTTTCCAGAACTTTCCGCCCACAGGTATAACATAGCCTTTTCAGCGACAGCCATTTTGTTCGCAATTTGGAACTTCAACTATTTCAATCGAAATACCTTCACAGATGGAGAAAGTTGTAGTCGTACCATATAGGAGAAGTATTGGTGTCATTAATCACAGTATTATAATCAAAATGCACCTGTAGTATATAAATTACTAGCGACCTGCCCCGGCTTTGCACGGATGTAATGCTGGTACTAAATACACTACAGAAAAACTGTGAACGTTGTATAAAACTGACCGGTGGTGCCGCCGTAAATGCGACGCCCCGCAATTATGAAATCTGTAATATCTTCAAAAATATTCATTTAAATCATATGCTGTAAAGGGCGATCTAGATCTATATTAAATCGGCAGTAAAGTAAATTTTTTCGACGCAATCGGTCAACTGGGGACCTACTAGTGTATGCCACTCACTTGTGGGGCGAGGCCCTCGAGAAAAATGGGGAAGCGATTGTCGTCTCCCTTGATGTCTCGAAGGCCTTCGACCGGGTATGGCACGCTGGCCTTTTGAGTAAGCTTCCAGCGTACGGCATTTCCGCTGGCCTCACTGGCTGGGTAAAAGACTTCCTGACTGGACGGTCCCTCCGAGTTGTTGTCGACGGATGCTCATCTGAGCCCATGTCGACCAATGCCGGTGTTCCTCAGGGGTCTGTTCTCTCTGCAACTCTGTTCCTGCTACATATTAACGATCTGCTGATGCCCGGTATCTAAGGGTATGCAGATGACAGCACAGTTGTAGAGAGATACCTGCCGGAAGCTCGGGCTAGTAAGGAAACAATCCGGTCCGAAAGAGAGGCCATGGTAGAGTGTACGAGTGCTGCACTACAGGCAGTTTTCGAATGGGGCAATGCCAATCTTGTAGTATTAAATTCACCTTGGCTCCTACTATTCAGAATGTATCCTTGGAGTGTACCGACCGCCTTCAGCTTTTGGGAGTTGAGATTTCCTCGAGCCTTAACTTTGGGCGGTTCATTGAGTCCAAGGCCAGGGTGGCTGCCAGAAAACTAGGCGTCATCGCGAAGGTCCGGCGGTACTTCACACCAGGGCAGCTTCTAATTTTATACAAAGCACAGGTCCGCTCGTGTGTGGAGTACTGCAGCCACATTTGGGCTGGTGCTGCGAAATGTCACCTTGCCTCTTTGGATTCGGTGGAGAGGCGTGCGAAGAGGCTGATTGGCGACCCAGACTTAACTCGAAACGGTCTCCAAAGCCTGGAGTACAGGCGTAGAGTAGCCAGCCTTTCGGTCTTCTATAGGGTGCATTCTGGTGAGTGTGCAAGGGAATTGCATGATTTAATTCCTCCATCTCCGTTCCATCATCGGACGACCCGTCGTACGGCGAGTTTCCACCCTTACGTTGTTGACACCACTGCGATCCGGATGAAGCGTTTTGCTTCCTCCTTTATACTGCGTACATCGAGAGACTGGAACAATTTGCCGGCGTCGGTGTTTCCGTCACATTACAATTTGAGTGTCCTCAAGGCTAGAGTGAATAGGCTCTTAATAAACTAGAGCATTTTACCATCAACGATCGCATCACTGCTTACCATCAGGCGGGATTGCGGTCAAGCACTGGTTTATAACTTATAAAAAAAAAAAACTAAAAAAAAAGTTATTGTGGGATATCCATAAAAGATAGACATTCCATCGCGGACTTTTAAGTAGACCTTTTCAATGTGTAAAGTATTTTGTACATTATTTTAGTAAATTCAGCCAGCGTTTCACTGTAAAGGCGGAAAAAGTGTAATGATTTAAGACATCACTTTAGAAACCTCAAAAATAATAGTACTTATCCACAATTTAATGAATGTTATTATACATATAAACCTTCCACATTAATCACTCTATCTATTAAAAAACGCATCAAAATCCGTTGTGTAGTTTTGAAGATTTAATCATACATACAAAGTCTTCGACCAGTGTGTGTTGCCATTGATGACGTATGGAATTGAGACGTGGTCGCTGACAATGGGCCTTATAAGAATGCTCAAGGTCACTCAAAGGACAATGGGGAGGACTATGCTTGGCGCGATCGAATCAGGAATGAGGATATCTACAGAAGAACGAGAGTAACCGACATAGCCCGAAGAATTGCAACACTAAAGTGGCAGTGGGCTGCACACATTGCCCGTAGGACCGATGCCCGATGGAGCTGATGGGTTCTCGAGTGGCGACCTCGCACCGGTAGTCGCGGCGCGGGTAAGCCCCCGACAAAGTGGACCTACGACCAGGTGAAGGTCGCGGGAAACCGCTGGATGCAGGAGGCGCAGGACCAGTCGTCGTGGTCAACCTTGGGGGAGACCTATGTCCAGCAGTGGACGTCTTTCGGCTGAAATGATGATGATGAATCATACAAAGGGACATATAGGGCAAAATCACTTTCTCGTAGTGATGGTGTAACAATAGCATAGTATAACTAACAGAGCAGCGGCGGCCTAGTGGTATCGGCTGCTACTTTTAAGTTACAGGTTGTAGGTTCGAACCCCATCAGACGCTTTAATTTACGTAAATTATTTTATCACTACAGTAGGCCTACTATGAGGCGCGCTCGATATCGACAGTCGAGTTTCGTATTGAAAACTCATAATAGGCCTACTGCTCTGAAAACGGTGAAGGAAAACATCATGAAGAAACCAACGCACCTACCTACCCAAAATGTTTTAGATCCAAAATTTTGAAGATGTCACATTTATCAAAATGGTACATTACGACCCACTCCCTTTCACCGAGGAGGCCTGTGATCTAGGAGTAAGAACATTACATGCAGGTTATGTTATGGAAGTATCAGTCTTAACAAGATTATTGGTAAACTTACGACTATGTTAATAATTCCAGACATTACACAAAAACAGAAAAAATTAAGGTTGTTCCCCGTTTCAATATCCCATGAGAGTCATCATAAGAGTGACCCATGAGATATACATAGTTCAGGCGACTCGTAATCATGCTAAGACACTGCTGGAGTCGCCTCATACCCTGAGCACCAGGCAGCACACTTTTTACGCAGTTATGCGTTAGACCAATTATACAGTGTATCTACGCAAACTTCGCGAAAAGGCTAGACCGCATGCCACTAATAAAATTATGATAGTCATTTATGTCGTTAATGAACGGTTACAGAAATAACAATGTTTAAAAATAAGTGTCGGCTCGATCTTTGAACGTTGCAAGCGTGCCGCCGTGCTTGTTTGTAGGTATGACGTTGATCTCTGATGTGAACTCTTTTAAATCACCTGATAAGATAGTTTTTCGAGTTTTGTTTTCATTGCGCTTTTTTGTGTAATTATCGAATTAATTAATTTTTACTTTAAAATCTTATTGGGTTATAAAAGTATAGCAATCAGGAATGGTCTAAAGTGAAAAAAACTAAATTTTTTTTTTAATCATGAATAGCCGACGAAAAATTCTACCACTGGGGGATTCAGAATCATGTACTGGATCCATGGTACTCGTTTGTGCGTCGACGTCAGATACACCCTTTATAGTCAGTAAAAATTTAAGATTGTTCGCCATTGCAACATCCCATGTGAGTCGCCATAAGAGTGACCCATGAGTTACACACAGTTCAGGCGACTCGCAACCATGTCAAGACACTGCTGGAGTCGCCTCGTACAATGAGCACTAGGCAGCACACATTTTACGCAGTTATGCGTTAGACCAATAAATAATTATAAACTTAGGTAATCGTATAAAACTGTAAATTAGAGTATTAGAAAATTAACTTACAAAAACAAAAAAGAAAGAAAACTGAAAAAAATATGTTTATTTATCACAAAAACACGGGCAACCTGATTAGTAAGTTAAAACTTGTTAATCTAGTTGTTGGCGTGTATTTAATATACTTGATTTTTTTCACAATGTGTTATGTCCTACTACTGAACAAAGGGCAATTATAATAATTGCGTAACAGTACAAGTAGCAATGATATTTTCGAAAATAATTATGAAGCAATGGATCAGATGAAGATAGTGTATTCTGTAATTAATGACAGCCTCCGTGGCGTAGCGTTAGCCAACGCGGCCGCTGCGCAAGGAGGCGCGGGTTCAATCCCCGCGCAGTGCAAATATTTGTATGCATGAATATGAATATTTGCACTTTTCTGGTCGTGCCACGGAAAGCACGTTAAGCCGTTGGTCCCGGTTGCCATACGAACATCTAATGGCAGTCGTTACGGGTTGTTGGAGCCCTCAAAAGTCTGAGCCTCAAAAACTGCAATGCTTCGATATCGCCTACGGGTTGTGGAGGTCAGACGGCAGTCGCTTCACGGAAAATATCGAAGTTTAGCCAAAAATGAGCAGTGAGACCTTTGACCAGCTTTGGAGTTTAGGATCCGCTTTACCAGTCTGGTAAAGCGGACCCTAAACTCCAAAGCTGAAAAGCTTCGGATACGACTGGAATTAACGCTGGCATGAAGGAGTGTATTCCGTAATTAAGATAAATAAATATATACGGACAAATCACACAGATTGAGCTAGCTCCAAAGTAAGTTCGAGACTTGTGTTATGGGATACTAACTCAACGATACTATATTTATAATAGATACATATATAGATAAACATCCAAGACCCAGGCCAATCAGAAAAAGATCGTTTTCCATCATGACCTGGCCGGTGATCGAACCCGGGACCTCCACGTCGCAGGCAGGCGTGTTGACCGTTGCGCCACGGAGGACATCAAAGATGTTTGCCTACTGTAATTGTGTCAAGCACTAATGCATGCAAGTAGCTATGTACTCGCATATCTACTTTGTACCTAATGCACGTTATCACTTAACAGGCATATTTGCGTTCTTGGGTTAACGTTTCCAGTATTTTTTATGTCTCCTGCATCCTGGGTGCGTTTACAAACGTTTAAACTTACATACACATACAGACAGACCCGGAAAAATTACCTGTAGACATTTGTTCCATGTGGGAATTGAATCCAATAATAATAATACGCAGCGCAGCAGTCGATCGCTCAACCACTGCGCCAAATAGATTTTTCTGTTTAATAAAATTTCACCTTCAGAAATAGTGATAACATCCAAAGGATAAATCCATTCTTAAGAGTGTGAACTATGATGAATTCAAACGATTGCGAAACGAACATTGATTGATGTATCATGTGATCATGTCATGGTTTTATTGTTTTATTTTCCTCAAACACGGTGAAATAAAGAACACTGTGTTTATTCTTTCATGTCTGTATTTTATTTACTGCCCAGGTATGGGGCAACGTAAACTCGTAAAAACACCGTCTAGCACCGCCATGTGATAGAAATAAAACTAATTAAAAGAATAAAAGAGAAGTGAAAGAAAAGAAAGAGAAACAGAGAGAGCCATCTTTCTTCTGTCTCATGTTAGAAATGTCCGTAAAAATGCCAGCTCTTTGAAATTTCACTCAATTATCGAATCACCGCCTAAGAAGTTTGACTTCAAAAATCGACAAGATAAAAAACATAAGTTTTCATTTAGGCATTGAATTGACCTGTAGTGAAAGACTACGCTCTTCCCTTAAATTATAAGTACATAAGCAACAAAAACAGTGAAGTGAAAGAAAACAAAAACAAAATGCGAACAATAGTATGATTGAGTGTGTGTGCGTGTGTGTATGTATATGTGTGTCGAGTCGAGAAAGTCTCGTACTCAAACACCAAAACTTATAAACAATGTTGACCTTATGTCAAAGCCAGCACTTTAATCGCATAACACACCATTACTACTAGTTGGAATTAATATGAAGCTTATTGCTATTTCATTGCTCCCTATGTTCAAAAACTTGTCTGCTCAACAACGTATATAACGAAATGATTGCTGTAGAACTGTCAAAATGAAACCCATTGCTACTGATAATGTATTACTTAACTAGCTTTCCGCCTGCGGCTTCGCCCGCTTGGAATTCGGTTATACGTCGCTTTTTAGATTTCCCTCGGGAATGTCAAATTTTTCCGGGATAAAAAGTACCCTATTATTTAATCCGGTCTACTAACTTTACGACTGCAAAATTTCTAAGCAATCGGTTCAGTAGTTACGGCGTGATAGCGGAACAAACAAACAAACAAACTCATTTTCCTATTTATAATCATCATCATCATCATCAACAACCTTTTATCGTCCCACTGCTGGGCACAGGTCTCATCTCATACAGAGAAGGATTGATCGTAATCACTACGCTTGCTCAATGCGGGTTGGCGATTTCAGACTTATAAAGTCCAGGTTTCCTCAAGATGTTTTCCTTCACCTTCAGTCATTGGTGTCCAAGATATACTTAGAAAGTACATATAACTTTAGAAAAATTAACTTTGGTACTTGCCTGACCTAGAATCGAACCCGCGCACTCATACTTGAGAGGCTGGTGTTTTAATCACCAGTAAGGATTTCCCTGCTGGGTCATAGACAACACACATTATTTGACAATTGACTTTAGATCTATCTGTCATCCGTGATGCGCCCGCGACACCGTGGGATGAAATTTGGCCCACTTTTGGTTTATAAACAGGAATAACTCATAGAATATTTTTTCCGGATATTCCCAGGGGATCGAAATTTACGCGAGTAAAATCGCGAAGCACAGCTAGTAGCTTAAGTATACTATAATCTCAGCGAACACAAAGCCTTTTCATGGTCTTGGACTATCATTTACAACGCCACATTATATGTTTATATTTATATCACTGGTGCGTGCCATTGATAGCACAAAAAGGAGGGTAGGTATGAATGATACGGAACCTTGAATGGAATCAAAGAGGTTCATTAATCACGAGTACATTTGGGGTATCTTGTGATAGAATTGGGGTATTAATTAGTAAGGAAGAGAAATGATGGTGATTGTATTTATAAGCCATTAATTGGAGGTTCACAGTCACTGAACCGGTAAAATAAATAGATTAATTAGGGACTGCTCTTTTCAAATTAGTGATATTACCACCAGTTACAATCAATGGAATTCATTGTTAATCAGTTTTAAACCTTATTGAGGCCATTTGGAATTTCTTAGTAGTAGTCTGGAGTTTGAATTTGTGCCCACTTGTTATAACTTGCAAAACCTGTGAGTACTTCACACTTTGTGGAATACAGGTTTGAATATAATGAATTGTTTTTTTTTTAAGTAGAAACTTCTTTAAAGGTACTTAGTGCGTTCTTAGTGCACTTTTTTGGCATTGGTAGAAAAATTTAAACTCGCTTCAAGACAGGTGACCTGACCGATAATGCGTAAGACGAAAGGAGAGTAGATGACTGGCGTGGCAAAAGAGAGGAAGTAATATCGTTTCCTCTTTCTACCGAACGGAGAAAATCTGTCTCCTGCTGTTTCGTTTAAGTAGCGCAGAGCGCTTGTGTTTTTTTTTTTAGTAATTTATAAACCAGCGCTTGGCTGCAGTCCCGCTTGATGGTAAGCAGTAACGCAATCGTTGATGGTAAAGCGCACTAGTTTATTAAGAGCCTATTCACTCTAGCCTTGAAGACACTCAAATTGTAGTCCGACGGAAACACCGCCGCCGGCAGATTGTTCCAGTCCCTCGATGTACGCGGTATAAAGGAGGAGGCGAAACGCTTCGTCCGGATCGTAGTGGTGTTAACAACATAAGGGTGGAAACTCGCCGTACGACGGGTCGTCCGATGGTGGAACGGCAATTCCCTCGCACATTCCCCAAAATGTATCCTATAGAACACCGAAAGGCTGGGTACTCTACGCCTGTGCTCTAGGCTTTGGAGACCAACTCGAGTGTCTTGTCTTGTGTGAATATGTGTGTGCGTATTCGCACTAAAGCCTACTCACTATGCACATCGCTTTATAATTGTCATGTTTAATAATAATAATAGTTTATTGATCAGTGATCACTCTAAAAATTACAAATTTCTCTTAGTCTATGTACAAAATCCTGGCAATGAATACATATTTACAAGAGATAACGTTGACGACTATACTAGTACAAACTATGTTACCGTCGTCAGCGTCTTCCATACTTAATTATCAAAACCACAATTCATTATTGTTCAATCATCAAATTAAAATATTTATTTGTCAGAAAATACATTGTTCGATAAGGGAAGATTGTAAAGCCCAACAGTTAATTGTATTCTGCCTTAAGCATAAAGTAACATTAATGAAATGGAAGGACCGATACAAAATGAAAAGCGCATTAAATGAATATTCTATTATACCTTTTATACAATAGCACTGTTATATTGACAAATATAGTAATTCGTGCAAAATTAATCCCGAACAATCCCAAAATATCCATAAATGCAGAACATTGTTATTATATCGCCATCCCGCATTGAGCAAGCGTGGTGTTTACGCTCAATCCTTCTGTGTATGAGAGGAGACCGGTGCCCATCAGTGAGACGATAAAAAGGTTGATGTTGATTATTATAATATAGTTTTTACTTGTTCCGGCACTCCTGAAGTTTTTTGGTAATATTGTATATTGTGTGCCACTGCTTGGCAAAGGCTTTAGATTTAATTCGATCTTTCCCATTAAACGATTTAAAAACTATATAAAGGCCAAACTTTGCAAAAAGGGGTATTATAAAATCACAGATTATTGAGAAGACATAAAAGCTTAGGACTGAGCTGCTCGCTCTGTCAAGCATTGTTATTAAGCAATATGCGTTTAATAAACATTTTCATTTTTAATGTCTGGACTTGAAAAAAGACGATGATCCCTGAGTTTGTTTCGGCTATTTCTTCTCAGAGGTAGTCAGTTAGGAAATGCCGGCTTCATCTAGTTAAAAAAAAAGATATGAGGTGTAAAAGTGATCGGTGATCCTACTTGCTTAATAAACGATTTCATTTCATTCCATTTCAGATTTAGAACACAGGGATGTGCTCAACTATCTCTGTTCATGTGAGCCCTGCAAACTTTATCATATCGTAATACAGCCTACACTATGGTCTACCTCAACGGTGATATCTTCCTTGATATGATTATGACAATAAAAAGTAATAAATTTTGTTTAACACATAAACCTGTATATTTAAGTAACAAAATAAAATAGTCCCTTATTTATAAATCTATATTTAATTTAATTAAAACACCTTGCTTATGGTTTAGTAGTCATAAGCGAACATTTTACCATACCTAACTTTTAACTTGAAATCATCCTTTATCAATAGATCCCTTTGTTCAGGGAAGCGCTGACTATTCCTACCTAATTATGGAACATTGCTACGCGGCAAAACAGCAATCTAGGTCAACACATCGGCAAACCCCAAGGGTTTTGTTAGCGGCCGTAACCACTTCCCAGCAAGTATAATATTTGCAGCCTACAATCGAAGTGCGTAATACACTCCTCACAAATAGTTATCAACTTTTTTATACTTTCAGAACATTCATGAGGTTGTAACTTTGTCTTGTTTAACTTGAATCACCTTTTTTATGTTTTGGATGGAAAATCATGAAATCTGCTCTGGGCGAAGCGGAAGGCCGTGTCAGACTTTTACTGGCTAAACCCCACACGTGTTCCTTCATTTATCTGTGCGCCAGGGCCACGGTTTCTTTTTTAATCTACCTGCATCCTTGGCCCAGGAGCTATCGGCCCGAGGACGTGATGTCGCAGAAGGAAGCTGCGGAACGGGAGAGGGAGATTTCAGCTCCCTTCCCGGGTCGCAAAAGACGCACCGGGCGCCGAGGTAGGGCGGACAACGCCCTCTTCCGGTCCCCATGAATGGGTCCAGGGGCGAGGGACATGGGGAAGTCCCCATCCTCTATCCGAAAGACCCCGAGGCGAAGGCGCGCGCGAGTGTCAGCGCGCGCCTCAGAGGCGATGCACGGGGTAGTTTATCACCCCACTACCCCGTGCAGGAGACGAGGCCCGGACAGACCGGGCCAGCACGAGGGTGCGGGGCCGTGGAAGAATTTAGACTCCCTCGGCCCCACGCGAACTCGTGTTAGAACCACCGGGGTGGTTTTAGTCAGTAAAAGTCTGACAGACCCTGTCGCCCACCCCAGGGCGGCGGACATCCTTTAAGGATTTCCATACCGGAAAGAAAAAATAAAAAAAAGGAGGCATCGGCCCTCGTGAACCCCATCACGATGTGCTGACATCGATATTGAAGCGTGCGTGAAACACAACGCGCCGTCGATCCGGGCTTGATTCTTACCGTAGCGGCGAGTTGCCCGTCGCTCACCGCCCGCTAGCCCGCGCCTACGGTGGCTGGGAGTCCGATGTTGTCTCCCGACCAAATGTTAATCACGTGATAATAGGGATCATTTTTGAATCAGTCTCTTTGTAAAGCATGGAATAGAGGGACTCGTGGCTGAAAAATAAAAAATTGGCTGTCTGTAGAACTCCGTCTACTGCCGATATTTGAACGTGATAACGTCTATTACATGGTAATTTTTTCTGGGTGCAATGAAATTATTTAAAATAAAGTAATGTATAACATTTATATTTTTATTTAATAGTTTGTTTAAATTTTCTAAAAAATAAAAAAAAAAGCAAAAAGAAAAAGAAAAAAGAAAAAGAAAAATTAAAAAGGAAAAATTTAAAAATTAAAAAGGATTAAAAAACATCCGTTGCCGTCAGGAATCGATCCGCGGCACCTCTTGAGTGAGTCGATATTAATCCGAGCGTTTCACCACTCGGCTATCAATGCTTTAATCATGTATGCGAAAAACTGCTACTAATTGTTTACAACCGTGCTTTTAGGTAAATAATATTGCACTCTAAAGCTACAAGGCTAAGGTTAGTTTTAGTAGGCGTGGACTCCGTGTAGCGTCAGATTCGGCCGTTACGCAGTTTTCGCGAATGACTCCCAGCATACCGATTTAATAGACGTTATCACGTCAATAACAGCCGCACAGGTCGAAAGATCAGTTTAAGCTATGTATGCCACGATTGCTCTGTAGATGGGAGAGACTCTTTACGTACCAAGACCTCTCAGTGTTTCTGAAAGCACGTTAAACCCTTTGTACCATAACACCGGTCGCCGGCAGAAGTTACCACCCACCAGACAAAGCCTTTCCGCCAAGCGATTTGTCGTGTTCCGGCATGATGTCTGGTGAAGCCGTACGGAGGACGGGTCTGAGCAGTTGTGTTGCGATGTGTGCCGGGTACGATGCGCTTAATGCTGTTGTGTTGGGAGTTTGATCGTGGAGGGTCTTCAGATCAATCTCCATTTGGCGCAGCATCGTTGGTCGTGTTGTTGGGTTTAACATTGCATCACCTCTGCTTCTTACCATCAGGCGGGATTGCGGTCAAGCGCTAGTTTATAATTATTAAAAAAAAAAGATCTTTCACAGTCGTTATGGATCGTCAGAAGTCTGAAAGCCTGGCCACCAGTTTTACCAAAAGGTATCGTATTACCCAGTAATTGGGTTGTGAAGGTCGGATAGGTAATCGTTCCATGTAAAACATTGGTATTCAGCGGACAACGGAAAGCCAGAAGATTTAAAGCATGGATTAAGCTCGTAAAATGTAGAAGCAAGGACCACAACTGTGAAGCAAGCCCTCCTGTGAGAGAAAATCGGCAGTAAAGCGCTAAGAACTTGGGTAGGGCAGACGTTTAAAGTGAATACCTATCTTAAGTAACTTTGACGTTAAAAATGGCAATTCCGAGTCAAATTTGAAGAACGACCTTTGATTTTTAATCACAGCTTTAGAATATTTAAGCGCGTGGTACAAATTAGAAGCAACGTCGCCATCTTGTTTGTACAGTAAAATTTCTCTAAAAAAACACAAATATTTATCGACAACGCCCCGCTGTCTATGTCAGTCAAGTGTCAAAAGACGTTTGTACTTTACTTATCGATTGACGTAAAGCGTCACATTTTCGACGTCTTCATTTGCATCGTATAATACGGGGTGGCAAGGAAATCGACATACACCCTGTTGCCATTCACCACATTTATCCCCTGCCACCCTGTAAGAAAAAGTTTTACAATTTACTCACAACAATATCACAAACCATTACATAAATAAAAAAAACCCTGTCCGATCCGTAAAGGTATTATTAGGTAACGATAACTGATTCTATTAATGCCTACAAAGCCGGGGTAAACTTAAAAAAAAAAAAAACCCTTAAAAAAATAATATTATTTCGTAAAAGGAGGTAACTTACATGGCAAACCATGCGTGGGCGACGGAGGGCAGGACACGTGACACGCGGTGGCATCGCTCATAATAATACCGTCGAAAATGGTGTTGTCATTTTTTGAAAAAGTACCAAATTTTGGGGTAGTGGGAATTTATACGCGGAAAAAAAAGATTACTTCAAAATTCATTAGTATTGTTACTATCATGAATGATGATTACTCCACCTCATCGGTGCCTTCCACGAGATCTGTTCACTTCTACTCTGCCTTGGACGACCAAACGTTCTATGGCGCTTTGGTAGATGTCACTTATCTTGGACTTTTTGGTTCTAGGAGAAGCTGGTTTCCTCACGATGTTTTTCGTCACCGTTTTGAGAGCCTGTCCATATTCGAACTAGTGATTAACAACTCATAAGTCGCGACCATTACCACTGAACCATCACTACTCTCAATCAACACACCAACCACTAATGCTAAACTAATAGCAGGGCTAACTTAAAGGTGAATTGAAACAATGGCTTGGTATCAAACCTGTTGCTTTATAACAACATTAAGCTGCCATTGACATCAATTTCAGTTCGGGAACTCCCTCCCTCCCTCTGATTGGATAATTTACGTAAATGCTTAAACAATTTTTCTGATTAGTAAATCTTTTGCCCTAGAATCAGAAATTCGTAGACACCCGTACGGGGCCCACTCCCGCTCACCGCACAGAGGTCCCAGTAGTGGGGCCATTATACACAGGCTTCCTCTTAGTGAGAGAGTGTGGGCCATAATTCACAGGATTATTATTTTTACAAAAGAAGGATAATATCCAAGAACAAACTATCCCGGAAAATGTAAAATAAAAACTACCAAGAAAACAGACTTAAATTTAAAAATAAAAGTTTGCTCTTAATATTCAAACGTTTCTACAAGCTTTTATGAAGCTACAAAGTAAGCGTTTAGTACAATACAATAAACATTTCAGTACAATAAAATCTAGCGTTTCTTCTCCAATGCTTAAAGAAAAATACAGCTTTTAATTCATAACAATATGAGAAACATGACGGTCCACATGTGAATAAGATTTTGGTAAATTTATTTATTTAATGTTTTTTTTAATCTTCATTGGACACAAAGACACAGCATGGCTGAGAAAAAGCGAGACATTCAATAAGTATTTTTAATTATTTAATTATTTCTCCAGCATACCTCCGTAAGCATTATTATAATATCAAACTGGCATTCATAGTTATTTATAGATAGTATCTGGTACTATCAAGTTGAACGACAAGTCATTCAACTTGATTTTCGAGAGATTTATGTCCAGCCGTGGACTGCTATAGTTTGATGATGATAAAGAAAATTATTCATAGTTATTTACTTATTTGTATCTACACAAATAATTTAATCGCTGCAGCATATTTTGCTACCCGCTGGTCTATAAACCAAGCATCTCTATCTGTGCCGTCTTTTCCTCGCAGTTTAAATAACGTCTTTTGAGATCTAAGATTTCATACAAAACTACTCAAAACTTTCATAACAAGGACGTTTTATTAGCTGTCAACTTGTCTCCTTCAAGCTTTCGCAAGCTCTTTTATGCTGTAATGGATTTCTTTATATATTAAGCTAGGATAAACTTCAAGACAAGACCGGCGGTATTATGATATCAAGCGTGAAGTAAAATATATAAAAATACTTTTAATTACCTAGTGAACATATTGTCAGAGGTTGGAAATTACCAGCGTTGATATACCTTTTTTTAAAAAGAACATGAACGTTGCTCACCCTAGAAATTACTTCTGTACCTACCATGGGTTCATTCACAAACATTAAGGGCCTCCGTAACTACAAATTTTTTATCTGCTGATAGTTTCATCGAGTTGGGCTGTTAGCACGCACACTGCACCAACTAAACAGTTCAGTTAGTGGTGAGTGCGCAGACTGGACAACTGTGGGCTGACTATTTTCAGTTTCTAATGTGCCGTTGAAAAGAGCGGTCGCATAATGACAGTTACTCGTAGTACAATATTGTCCAGAAATATTATAATTGCTCCGATACAACTGAGGTGAAAAATCTAAAAGAGAGTCCGAGAGTATGAAGGATTATTAAATGGAAAATTTTACACGATGCATTCAAAATTACTAGATTACTCGAAAAAGTTTTTCGCATTTTATCGAATGACCATAACTAGCTTCAATGAATTTGTCAAGTTAATTTGGCCAACCATAACTAAAGAGGATACACGTTTAGGACTTTCTATACCTGTGGAAGAGAGATTGGGCAGCGACATAATGAAAAAAAATATGGACGTCCATCAGATGCCAAAATTCGGAGTGAAATGAACCATCGGTCGAGTGGGCGACTAAACAATCGGTCGGTGTGCGCGGTTGCGAGGAGCTCCTTACTGATTAGCAGTCGGCCGATAGTTTGCCGATACTTTAGTTTGATCGCCATTGATTAGCTCATTAAACTTATTTATTGGACGATACCGAATCGTTGTAGTATGCGGACTTGCATACATCTTCATACTGATTAAACTACTCGTTGCCTAGCAACGGTCTGTTTACCTCTATTCTTTATCGAATTTGGCCGACATATAAATTATTACTTGTTTGTACTTTTTTATTGACTTTTTTTCCTACGTAAATGGAGGCTTGTTGTTAGCATTTTTTTATATTTTATTCTTTATCGAATTTTGCCGACTTATAAGTATATACGACGAACGTCAATGACTGCGGATGAGTATCCGTTCAATACCATTCACAAAAACCCGACGTACATAAATTATTGCTTCCTTAGTTGAAAACAACAGCAAACGTAATTTCTCAGTTTGACACCGACCGGGTTGCTGTCACTGTCAAACTGACAAATTGCTCTAACACTTGTATTGTATTCCATTCTCGTCCGGTAATATCGTTTTGATGAATCGGAGCCGATAGCAACACTTGAATTGTTCCGAAAATTATCAGTTACAAAGAATGGATTTTTTGTTTACGACAATATTTTAAATATAAGAGAAATTGTTTATATTTTCGATAGATAGTCCGTGTATATTTTAGCTACTTTCTTGGCCTTTACAATATTTAAAACAAGATTATATTATTTTGAAAAAAAAATAAACGATAAAGTACTATAATAGTATATAAGTCCACTATGATAGAAATGCTACAAGATCTTTATCATTAGTTTTAATATTTTAGGTACTCAACATTGATACATAATGAAGAAAAAGTAAGATGATAATTACAGATCAAGCCATTTTACTTTGAACTCTAAAACATATTTGTTTTCAAATAATACCTACAAACAATATCGATCAGAGTTGAGCTGCATGATGTTTGATAAAATCGTGCACTGACTGCTCTGGCCAGTCAATTAATGTGGTTATTTCATTAAAAGACGAATTCACATACCAATCTACTGGCCTTGACTTTAAAAGATTTAGTCTATACATTCAAAGAGATATACAAAAAAGGCGTAAAAGTAATTGTACAAATCTACTTATAAAAATAAATAATTTATCATTGTTCACCTTGGCTCCTACTTTTCGGAATGTATCCTTGGAGTGTACCGACCGCCTTCAGCTTTTGGGTGTTGAGATTTCCTCGAACCTAAACTTTGGGCGGTTCATTGAGTCCAAGGCCAAGGTGGCTGCCAGAAAACTTGGCGTTATCGCAAAGGTCCGGCAGTACTTCACACCAGGGCAGCTTCTAATGTTGTACAAAGCACAGGTCCGTTCGTGTGTGGAGTACTGCAGCCACATTTGGGCTGGTGCTGCTAAGTGTCACCTGGCCACTTTGGATTCAGTGAAGAGGCGTGCGAAGAGGCTGATTGGTGACTCTGATTTAACTCGAGTTGGTCTCCAAAGCCTGGAGCACTGGCGTAGAGTAGCCAGCCTTTCGGTGTTCTATAGGATACATTTTGGGGAGTGTGCGAGGGAATTGCACGATTTAACTCACCGTACGACGGGTCATCCGATGGTGGAACGGACCACCATCGGATGACCCGTCGTACGGCGAGTTTCCACCCTTATGTTGTTAACACCTCTACGATCCGGACGAAGCGTTTCGCCTCCTCCTTTATACCGCGTACATCGAGGGACTGGAACAATCTGCCGGCGGCGGTGTTTCCGTCGGACTACAATTTGAGTGTCTTCAAGGCTAGAGTGAATAGGCTCTTAATAAACTAGTGCGCTTTACCATCAACGATTGCGTCACTGCTTACCACCAGGCGGGATTGCGGTCAAGCGCTGGTTTATTAATTAATTAAAAAAAAAAACATATTATAAAATACTAGCGGCTGCCAGCGACTTCGTTCGCGTGGGGTTAGTTATGCTCCGCTCCTATTGGTCGCAGCGAGCTGTTATATAGCCTAAAGCCTTCCTGGATTAATGGGCTATCCAACACAAAAAGAAGTTTTCAAATCGAACCAGTAGTTCCTGAGATTAGCGCGTTCAAACAAGCAAACAAACAAACAAACTCTTCTGCTATATACAGTATGTTACGAAAACCCTGTCCGACCCGTGAAGGTGTTGTTAGGTATCGATAACTGATTCTACTAATGCATACAAAACCGGGCTTTACTTAAAAAAAAAATCCCCCTAAAAAAATAAATATTATTTCGCAAAAGGAGGTAACTTATTAAATGTGCGTTGACCACCCTTCGCCTGCCGACCGCGGGGGGCGGGCGGCAGGACACGCGGCACGTGGTCGCATCGCTATTCGCTCATAATAATACCGGTGTTGTCACTTTTTAAAAATTACCAAATTTCGGGGAAATTGGAATTAATTCGTTGGAAAAAAAGATTATTTCAAAATTCATTTGTATTGGTACTATGATAAATACGTAAAACTTTATATTATATTTGGTCATGTGTTTACCTAACCTCTATTATCCTTATGGGTCGGACAGGGTTTTCGTAACATACTGTATATTAGTGTAGATTTAAACAAAGGGTCAAAATGCCAACTTGCTACCTACCATATTTAAAATATCAGCTGGACAAAAATTTGATCACAATAATAAAATCAATGCGTCTAGGATGGGAATAATCCCACCCAAACACGTTTAAAGTGTGCAATTTCCACCCAAGACTATGTTTCGGTTTTTATTCTCAGAGTAGCCAGATAGAAAACGCCGACCTCATTTAGTTTTAAGCCACGGTCACACTAGGGGACAAATGTCGTGTAACACTTGTCGTCAGCGACGTTGGGTGCAGTAGCACGACGTTGTTGGACTTCGGTCGACATGTGTGGCAACATCGCGCGACACGGGTCGCCAGCAACGTCAGATGAGGTAGCGCGACGTTGCTAGACTTCGTACGGCCGGGCACGGCTGCTTCGGCAAGTGCCTGCGACGTATAGACAGGGAGCCGGACGCTCGGTGCCACCACTGCGTCCAATGCGGGGAGAACACGGCGCAGCACACGCTCTCCGAGTGTGTGGCTTGGGAGGAGCAGCGCCGTGTCCTTACAAACGAAGTAGGAGGCGACCTGACGCTGCCGGCAGTAGTGCGGAGGATGGTCGGTAGCGCAGAGTCGTGGGGCGCAGTGGTGTCCTTCTGCGAGGACGTGATGTAGCAGAAGGAAGCTGCGAAACGAGAGAGGGAGATCTCAACTCCCTTCCCGGGCCACAGAAGACGCACCGGGCGCCGAGGAAGGGCGGATAACGCCCTCTTCAGGCACCCATGAATGGGTCCAGGGGCGAGGGACATGGGGAAGTCCCCGCCCCCTATTCGTTGGACCCCGAGGCGGACGTGCGCACTAGTGTCGGCGCGCGCCTCAGAGGCGAAGCACGGCAGTTTAACACCTCACTACCCCGTGCAGGAAGCGAGGCCCGGACAGACCGGGCCGGCACGAGAGTGTGGGGCCGCGGCAGAGTCAGGGACTCCCGCGGCTCCGTGCGCACGTGACCGGAGAGACACCGGGGTGGTTTTTAGTCAGTGGGAGTCTGACAGACCCCGTCGCCCACCCCAGGGCAGCGGACATCCATTGCGAATTTTCCACCCCGGAACAAAAAAACAAAAAAAAGGCGAAGTTTCGCGAAGTCGCACGACTTCATCTGGTGTCGCTGCGAACAAAAGTTGCACATTGTCGCCATATTTGTCCGGCGAAATCGGCCGGTTTCGCTTACCACCACCGGCAGCAGTTACCACCCACCAGATAAAGTCTTGCCGCCAAGTGATTCGTCGTATTCCGGCATGATGTCTGGTGAAGCCGTACGGAGGACGGGTCTGAGTAGTTGTAGTGCGATGTGTACCGGGTACGATGCACTAAATGTTGTTGTGTCGGGACTTTTGTTTGTCTCCAGATCAATCTCTCTCTGGCGCGGCATCGTTGGTCGTGCTGTTGAGTTTCAAATTACATCACCTCGCTCTACTGCCATCTTCCTTCCTATTCACTAAGTTTTTTTAGTAAATAGGCTCTTAATAAACTTACCATCGGGCGGGATTGCAGTCAAGCACTAGTTTATAGTTATATAAAAATGTTGGGGTCGGTTTCCATTCAAACCAGATCCAGCTAAATATCAGTATTTTACATGGAGGGACTGGCTACCTGACCTTCATATGCAATTTTTTTTTTTTTTTTTTTTATGGGACAAAACCCGCCACACTTTTCCCAACCACTGCAACTCCTGAAAGCCAGAATCAACAGTGGCGACCGCCAGAAAAACGCCGAGCAATGAAGCTCGACGTTACTCCAAGTTACTGGGTAATACGATACGTCTTGGTTGTCTTACCAAGCGGTAGTTGGACTTAATGACTGTCACAAATCTACGAATGACATGCAGGCCCAACGACATAACGTCATTTCCGAAGCTCGGATGGTCTATATATGTAAGGAATAGTCACTCACGACTACAGAAAACGTAGCTTAAGGACAAACCGTGGCCCAAACGCACAGGCAAGTGAAGAAACACGGGTGGGTTTAGTCTGACACACCCTTCCGCTCAGCCCAGAGCGGGAGATGTTATTAGATGACTTTCCATACAAAACAAAAAAAGAGGGCTTCCTACACAGTTTTACCCTATCCTCTCCTATTGCATTATACATTATACTATCCTATTGAGTGCAATAGGATAGTATAGTGTACTATTTGTAGGAGTTATTGCTACACCTCTCTCCCAAATTTTAGTTTTGTATGTATATATTATAAGTATATATTTTGGTAATAGTATGTATGTATATTCAGCTTATTTAAATATTATTTTTAATAGTATTAAGAGGTTTTTTTTTTATCTTTCTTTACATTTTTTTTTCAAACGAAAGCACCTACCATCTGATCTCTTCACCACCTATGGTTGACTGGTAGAGAATACCTAAGGCATTAAGTCCGCCTCTGTACATTTCATGTGCGAAAGATTAAATAAATAAATAAATAATATAATAAAAGTGAAAGTAACTATGTCTGTCTGTCTGTCTGTTACGCTTTCCCGCTTAAACCTCTCAAACGAGTTTGATGAAATTTGGCACAGACAATCTTTAGACCCTGGGAAAGGACATAGGCTACCTTTTATTGAAAAAAAACTTGATATTCCCGAGGGAAATCTAAAAAGCGCGATATAACCGAATTCCACGCGGGCGAAGCCGCTGGCGGAAAGCTAGTAGTATATACGTGAATGTTTATGTTTATGCACGGATGTTTGTTACTTCTTCACGCAAAAACTACCAAACGGATTTGGATGAAATCTGACACACAAATGGTTTATATCCAAGATTACCATTTGAGATACCTTTTATCTGATAACTAGTGGCCGCCTGCGATTTCGTATTTTATTTTAACCCCAAATAATACAGCATACATTTTAAATTTTTGTTTTGCTCCACTTCTATTTATTACAGCGTGATGGTATATAGCTCAAAGCCTTCCTGGATTAATGGGCTATCCAACGCAAAAAGATTTTTTCAAATCGATCCAATATTAGCGCGTTCAAACAAACAAACTCTTTAGCTTTATATATTAAGTATAGATTTCTACGCGATCGCATCTAAGGTAAGAGACACCGAGAGACGCAGCTACTTTTATAAACGTGAAAGTTCACATGGATGTTTGTTATCCTTTCATGCAAAAACTACTGAACGGATTTGGATGAGATTAGGCAAACAGATGGTTTATTATCAGAATTTACACATAGGATACTTAATATTCTGGGCATAGTTAGTATTAACCCCCACTTCCCTGCAAAATGTATCACTCTATCCCGCTCACACTGACAAACCGATTCAGTTAGGGTAAACTACACTGTTGATGGATGCAGGCCCGACTGATGACTGATAATTTGATGATTGACGTGACGATGAGATCCATTCGTAACAATTAAACACTCCATAATGCGATTGACCCGTACTGTCGTTTTAACTTAGCGACAAGCACCTTACCACAGGATGACAAAGTAAATTGCACAGTAGGAGAAGAAAGTTAATTTAAGGGCTTTAAGGGCTTTAATTTAAAGGACCCAAAGGGGACAACGGGATCCTTTTCCTAAGCCTCCGCCCGTCAACGGGCCGTCTCTCATGAAACGTAATGGTACTGAGACAGTTTAAATATTCATAGAGTGTGTATTCGCGGTATATTAAGAAATACCTAATAAGAATAACATAAATGTAAAAATAAAATAGGTTAATACAAGAAATATATTTTTATCGGCTTTTTTGGTCTTGTGGTACCAACTGAGCGAATCCAGTAGGCACGACTACAAAAAGGAACCAGTATAAGTTGATTGTTGATTGTACGAGAAACCTATACAATACCATGTCAGCGTAAACTGGAAATCTATAGCTTGATGTTTAGTCGTGTGAACGGTTCCGATTTACACTTGCATGTTTTTTTTTTCATTGGATATAAGTATCTGCTTGTAATTAAACACGATATAATTAGTCGCATCACGCTGTTCCTAGAATTATGCAATCGTATTGTGTTTTTTTTTTCATTTAATATAGATAAAAGTATAATTGGTATAGATGGCATGTTTATATATATATTTTTTTTTCAACTCAGTAAACTTGTTTATCATGTTTATTGAGTTGATAAGCAAAGTAATATAGGCTGGTGTTCGCATATCCACGAATATGTGCTCGTTCTCCTAGGTATTTCTCCAAAGGTTATTAGATCGCTCTTAGTGGTAAGACCGCACTTAGTGTCAAAAGTCTGTGTGTGTTGCAAAATCGTCATATTTATGTTCTGTAATTGATATGGTGCCTCTTTTTTTAATAATTATAAACTAGTGTTTGACCGCAATCCCGCCTGATGGTAAGCAGTGATGCAATCGTTGATGATAAAGCGCGCTAGTTTATTAAGTTTATTAAGAGCCTATTTAGTAATAAAAAACTGAGTGAATAGGAACGAAGACGGCAATTGAGCGAGGTGATGCAATGTTAAACCCAACAACACGATCAACGATGTTACGCCAGAGGGAGATTGATCTGAAGACCCTCCACGACCAAATGCCCGACACAACAACATTTGGCGCATCGTACCCGGCACACGTCTTCCGGTGCGTGGTCGCCACTCGAGAACCCGCCGATGCCCTACGGGCAATGTGTCCAGCCCACTGCCACTTTAGTGTTGCAATTCTTCGGGCTATGTCGGTTACTCTCGTTCTTCTGCGGAGCTCCTCATCCCTGATTCGATCACGCAATGAAACCCCAAGCATAGCCCTCTCCATTGCCCTTTAAGCCTTCTTATAAGGCCCATTGTTAGCGACCACGTCTCAATTCCATAAGTCATCACTGGCAACACACACTGGTCGAAGACTTTTGTCTTGAGACACTGCGGTATTTCGGACGAGAAGATTCTATGTAGCTTCCCGCAAGCAGCCACGCACCGGAAGACGTAGCTTGGGTAGGCCCCCGACAAGGTGGACCGACGACCTGGTGAAGTTCGCGGGAAACCGCTGGATGCGGGAGGCGCACGACCGATCGTCCTGGAGAACCTTGGGGGAGGCCTATGTCCAGCAGTGGACGTCTTTCGGCTGAAATGATGATGATGATGATGATGATGATGACCCGGCACACATCGCAACACAACTGCTCTGACTCTTCCTCCGTACATAATAAAGAGTATCTATTCAATTCTGTTCTGTTTAGCGTACGTTTGGGAAAAAAACCGGTTATTCGATCCACCCCATCTGTTCAAGGAAGGCAAGCAACATCGTCATCATCAACCTTTTTATCGTACCACTGCTGGGCACTGGTCTCTTCTCATACAGAGAAGGATTGAGCGTAATCACCATGCTTGCTCAATGCATGTTGGCGATTTCAGACATAAAGTCCAGGTTTCTTCGAGATGTTTTCCTTCACCCCGTAATCAGTCATTGGTGTCGAAGATATACTTAGAAAGTACATACATATAACTTGGAAAAGTTACATTGATACTTGCCTGACCTGGAATCGAACCCTTGAGAGTCTGGTGTTTTAACCACTAGGCCACCACGACATAACAAGTCAGCAACGCCTTGATGTTACTGACCGTGTCCCGACTCCCGAGGCCCGTCTTCGGAGTATAAACTCCGAGTTATACATTTTCTTTTTACGTTATTAACTAAAGACATGACCACGATCCTGCCTGATAGCAAGCAGTGATGCAATCGTTGATCGTACAGCGAGATAGTTTATTGTAAGTCTATTCACTCTAGCCTTAAAGACACTTAAATCGTAGTCAGAGGAAAGACCACCACTGGAAAATTGTTCCAGTCAGTCGATGTATATATAGTTTTATTAAAAAAATATTAATAGCTTTATTTTATTTAGGTACAATTTATTTACAAATTATGTATAGTACGCGTAGTGTCGTTATAGTAACGTCTGAAGGATTGTGGACAGCTATAATCAGCATCATCGGTTGCATCCGCGGCTTTCGTGTTGGAGCCCGGGGTTTGCTTTCCCAATCATTCTCCTCCAATTCGCGTGATCTTTAGCATCCGGCATAGCGGATAGCTATCATCATCATCGTCATCAACCTTTTTATCGTCCCACTGCTGGGCACAGGTCTGCTCTCATACAGAGAAGTATTGAGCGTAATCACCACGCTTGCTCAATGCGGGTTGGCGATTTCAGACTTAAAGTCCAGGTTTCCTCAAGATGTTTTCCTTTACCTTCAGTCATTGGTGTCCAAGATATACTTACAAAATACATATAACTTTAGAAAAGTTACATTGGTACTTGCCTGACCTGGAATCGAACCCGCGCACTCATGCTTGAGAGACTGGTGTTTTAACCACTAGGCCACCACGACTTATATATAGCTATAACTACCATTAATTTCATGGGGTTATTAACATTTTAGGAACATTTAACATTTTTCTTTAATTTTATTGTGTTTGAGAGGGTCTATCATCACTTCCTTTGAGCTATTTGTCTCTGAACTTGTAAAATATTGATGCAATAAAGAATCACTTGAATACAACAATAGACTGTTGCGAATCATTAACCAGAATGGTCTTTTAGATCTATGACAGTCTTATCACACATGAACAGATAATTATACTGGTGCTTAGACGCTACTGACTATTCTGGTAGTAGTCACAGTACATCAGTAGTAATTTTGTATTGAAACCATCTTTATGTTGTAGCAGTAAGGTCCAGTTTCGTAATGCACGTTTAGCCATTAATGTGGTGCCTGCTGCCTAGTCTCACGCTACAAATGGTGACAAATCCTACATGATCAATGATCACAAGACACATTCCCCTGTATTCATAAACATTGCTTGAGATAGGGATTAGTAAATGTTTAACCATCGATTTTTGGCATTTGAACGCCACGTAACTTTAATCACCGTTTATGAGTAAATCCTATAATATACTGTTTGCTCTATTTGTTATTTGTTGTAACATCTTGGCGGGAAGCCATATCGATAGAACAGAATCATGTAACCCAAATCGGCGATATGTGAAGCCTTTTGTTACTAGTCATATCAATTGACGTTTTCGCTTTGTCATGATATATATTTTGTTGCCAATACAGAAAAAAAAAAAATGAAAAAACCTATTTCTTCCAATATTGTGAAAGTTAGGAATAGGCTTGGTAAAACATGGACCAAATATTTTCTTGTTAATCCAGTTCTCTAAACCTGCAAAAATATCGTGGCTGGATTATAGCGGGCACAGAATAATCAACTCTCGACGCTATGCAGTACGTTGAATTTCCAGTGCGCGATGAAATCCCGCCGCGACAAATTTTCGTCCGTAGAACGTTGGCTTAAGGAACTGGATTTACATAAAATGTTTTCACCAGCGGTGTATCGTAATGCCCAATTTTGCTAAAAACCAATTTCGTTTCCACAGAAACCGGTCGTATAAATTATTTACAAAAAAACTCCGCGAAAAGTTACGTTTACCAATTTGTCTTCATGAATATCATAAAAAAATCTCTTTCCCATTCAAGGTAAGATCAAACAATTCAGAGGCAGACAGGTGACGTAAATCGTTTTGTCACAAATATCAAATATCATTTCTAACAAATTGACTGCCGCCTGTATAATGCTTACCTGTCATAACAGAGTAACTTTAGGTCGACGAATTTCTTTTCATTACTATTACCTATTATAATTGTTTTAGCCTATACGGACTACACTTTAAGTGTTTTCAAGGCTAGACTAAATAGGCTGTTAATATGTATATCGCGCCTCACCATCAACGATTGCATCACTGCTTACCATCATGCAGGATTGCGGTCAAGCGCTAGTTTATCCTTCATAAAAAAGAACTGCCCAACAGTTTATTTTTTCAAAGGACTCCCCAAAATCCTTGCAGATTTTTATTTGTTGTTGGATGTTTATAATTTTAGTCGAAAGATTTCTACTTTTTTTTTTAATAATTATAAACTAGCACTTGACCGCATTCCCGCCTGATGGTAAGCAGTGATGCGATCGTTGATAGTAAAGCGCGCTAGTTTATTAAGAGCCTATTCACTCAGAAAAACTGAGCGAATAGGAAGGAAGACGGCAGTTGAGCGAGGTGATGCAATGTTAAACCCAACAAACACGACCAACGATGCTGCGCCAAAGGGAGACTGATCTGAAGACCCTCCACGACCAAACTCCCAACACAACAACATTAGGCGCATCGTACCCGGCACACATCGTAACACAACTGCTCAGACCCGTCCTCCGAACGGCTTCACCAGACATCATGCCGGAACACGACAAATCGCTTGGCGGCAACCCCTGAGCATATCATCCCCCATACATTCCACTTTGAGAGGTTCTGTGTTTCTCACACCCAACGAGTTCCAAGTCGTCGGTCGACCCTTCCGGTCAAGACCTTTTTCGGAAAACAGCGCCGCGGAACGCAACGGTAGCTACCGTCACACCTTCATCATCAACCTTTGTATCGTCCCACTGCTGCACACAGCTCTCCTCTCATACAAAGAAGAATTGAGCGTAATCACCACGCTTGCTTAATGCGGGTTGGTGATTTCAGACTTAAAGTCCAAGTTTCCCCCAAGATGTTTTCCTTCACCTTGTAATCAGTCATTGGTGTCCAAGATATGCTTAGAAAGTACACATAACTTTAGAAAAGTTACATTGGTACTTGTCTGACCTGGAATCAAAACCGCACACTCAAGGCACAACCGCACACCTGAGAGGCTGGTGTTTTAACCACTAGGCCACCACGGCTTCCATTACACCTAGGTTCTGTAGGATCTAGCCGACAGCCAAAGGGTCAGATTTTCCGAGATTTTGTAAACGCTTTGCATAAGTTTTCACCATTAATATTCTAGCTTTATAAGGTACCTTTAATATATAATCAAATAACATTCCTATGGATTGTATCATCTCCATGATCATTAAAACCTAAAGGAATCCGTTGCTGCATACTCGTATAAACCTCCCTCAAACTGCCTTGAGATTGTACGAAATATATTCTTGAACTAGGTAATACGGGCACGCGCCACCACCAACGGTCTTTGAGCGTATTCTTAGATCGGTGGGACTGATCCCCTCTGCCGCGCTACTCGATAAGAATTCATTCCAGCAGATATTTGTATTCGTGTGTCCCTTTTTACGTATTTATACATCCCTTTTTATCATAAGATACGCATAAAGGTAGTGTTAGTACTAGCTATTAAGTTATATTGTTATATAACTATGGACTCGGGTCTAAAATAAAGAACACTTATGCAAATTGCGAAAAAAAAAACCAATGAATCCACTTCAACGTCTAAAACCGGTACATGAATAACAGAATAAACTCAGATCGCCATAAAGGCACAGCTCCACGTCGTACTAATCGCCAATCTCTTCAACTCACTCACCTAATCCGAAGGCCAGCCAATCAAGTCAATAACTACAAGCTACTGTTTGTTTTGGTCCGGCAATCCGTGTATTGTTCCTCCTTTATTTTTTAATTACGGTGAAAGATAGAATGTGTGTTTGCGAAGAAAAATATTTCTTTTTACTGTTGAGCAAATAGCTTATGTTTTCAGAAAATAAATACATTCATTCGCGGAAAGAAATGCACGAAACAACATTCTGTTTGTGGATTATCCGCGTTTTGCCATTTCGGTTTTATTGCATATTTATTTATGACTGCCTCGTTGTTCTAGTGTTGCAAGCGCTATTTATTGCTGAGCATAAAGTATTGGTATGATAAGTTAGTTTGAGCTATGTATGTGGGCCAGGTCGAGCTATGTGTCATTTTGTGTTTCTGTCAGGGATTTCGCAGTAACAACCCGAACTCTGGATTTGTGTCTCGTTGATGGCAATAGGATTACTCAAACAGAGCTGGCAAAATGTGGGTGTACTATTGGTACATTCCAGCCTTTTTTTGTTTAGGATGGGAAATCATCAAATGACTTCTTCAACTCTGGGTGGAGCGAAAGGGCGTGTCAGACTTTTACTGGCTAAAACCCACCCGTGTTTCTTCACTTGCCTATGCGCCAGGGTCACGGTTTCTTTTTTTAACTAACCCGCAACTCTGACTCAAGATGCATCGGTCTTCGTGGACCCCGTCACGATGTGCTGACATCTCTTTGAGGCGCGCGTGAAACGCAACGCGCCGTCGACTCTGGCCTGACCCTTACCGTGCGGCGGCGAGCTGCACACCGATCACAGACCGCGTTACGGCGCCGGGTACATTTCAGCCTTACTCTTTACGGATTTAAGAAATGATATTATGAGATTGTAAATATTTTATGAAATTAATTCTAAATTATTACAATCTCTAAGTTCACACCATAATCAACTGGTTACAGTAAAGTACTACCAAAGTTGTGTAAACATGAAAACACAAAGGGATCTTTACACCTATCTAACAGAGCCGCATCACTTCATTAAAATACTAAACGTTGAACTCTAGTAAACAAAATCCGGAATAACAAAGTGCAATCTTCTAAAGTCTCAATTAATCGAGTCTCAATCACTGCTAGCACATTTCCAGTTCGCTTTCAATCGATTGAGACTGCTGCATTAAACATCCGATACGATCCCGTAGCTGTGAGGTGATTATACATATGCTCTTTTATTAAAGCACAAGTACCTACATAGTGTATTGTGTTTATAATGTTTTAATACAACGACCATCATAACTTTTTCATTAATGAAAGTTTTGTTGCGATTTTCTTTGTATTGCAATAATTGATGATTAATAGATTACGGGTACTTTGACATTGTCGCCGAAGGGGAGGCAAATCCACGATATTGGTAAAGTTTGCAGGGCCAAACATGGTCAGCCATCGCACTAGACTAGGTTTGAAACAAACAAGGTGACGCCTTCGACCAGCGGTAGGACAAAATATAGACCAAAAATATAGGACAAAACACCTACCAGAATAGCAGCGTTGCAATATTTAGGTACTTTTTTATATGTCGTATCATCCTGAGATAGGGTGTCCTTTCCCTTGCTTCTTATAAAAAATTCTGACTTTTGTTACTTTTTTTTAAATGTATAATTTGTTTTTATTTTTAATGGTATTTAATTTAGTTTAGTTTTATGATCTTCCAGCACGAGTTACAATAAATATATTTTCGTTTCTTTCTCTCATATTTACATATTTTGATCAAGCATTACTACTTTTTCAAGCGATGGATCTCCATTCATCCGATTCCGATTCTGTGGCAGTGAGACTTTTCCTTGTTCTTCTATTACGGCACTAATAGTTCATTGTTTAGTTTTTTATAGTACTACAATACAACGTTGAATGTAGCTGTCGTATTTTTTATTGTCATCAATGGATGATTTTTAATGATTTTCTTTATATTCTCTGTATGGATTGTATCAATGATATAGGATAATAAAAATTAAGTTGTGTTGTGTTGTTACTTTAGATACATACACTCATTCATTAATTTCGGCCGAATAATGTCTACTGCCAGACATAGATCCATCTCCTAAAGCGATGGATCCTTAAGGCCACATGTTGGAGATAACCTTGTGAAGGCCTTCAACATTACTTCTAGAAGTACGTGGCCTACACTCCTGAGCTTTCGGTCATAGTTTTAATAAAACGAAAGACTCGATGTGCAGATTCTATTAACATTGAAATGAAATGACAAGAGTATGATGAAAGTATAAATCAGGATAGCTTTAACCGTTAAAATAAAATAAAAAAAGTCTGGATCAAATTAAATCTCTTTGAATTAATCTTGCTCAATTAATCGTATCTGCACAAATCGCTAAAGCAATACGGGGTGGCAGGTCTAATGACACGCAGCCTGTTACCGTGGATTCAGTTCATGATGTTGAATCCAAGAGGATTTAAACTAAGGACTTTGGAAAGAACTAAATTGTTGAAAGTTATCGAAGTAAATAAAAAAAAAAAAAGACGTGTGGCACTCGGGGACTGCCGCGGTAAAGCTATTGCATAGCATTTTGTATCAATTTATGCAATTCATCATCATTCATTCATCATTATCAACCTTTTATCGTCCCACTGCTGGGCACAGGTCTCCTTTCATACAGAGAAGGATTGAGCGTAATCACCACGCTTGCTCAATGCGGGTTGGCGATTTCAGACTTAAAGTCCAGGTTTCCTCAAGATGTTTTCCTTCACCTTCAGTCATTGGTGTCCAAGATATACTTAGAAAGTACATATAACTTTAGAAAAGTTACATTGGTACTTGCCTGACCTGGAATCGAACCCGCGCACTCATACTTGAGAGGCTGGTGTTTTAACCACTAGGCCACCACGACTCTTATAATTATTTATTTATTTTATTTATGCAGTATTTCTTTTTCTTTGATATTAATTCAAGTTACACTTTTTGAGCGTGGTGACCGATAAGAAAACAAATTTTTCTTTTATTAAATAAATAAATAATAAATGCACTTTGTTCATTCATATTCAAAACACTTTATACACAAATTTTACAAGTACAGTTATCACTCGAGTCAGTAAGCATGTAAAATGAGAAAACTAACATAGAACGATCCGTGTGAGAACTAAACGATCACTATTACACAACAACACTGATACCTTTGAGAAAGCGGACTTCCTCTACAATAGGGCAATTCCTCCGTAAGGTCTGTCTATGCTATTACTTATAATCTCTGTCATTGTGTGCTGTTTCGGTGCAATCGCAAGACCGGCCGGGCACTGAGGGGCAGGCAAGACAGCTATAGTATCCTTATGACTCCACCAACTGGTATTTCGTTGACTCGGAAACGGCGCACAGGGAGCACCACGAAATATACTCAAATACTCCGAGGTTCTTTTTCAATATACCCCACTGTTTTGTCGTGGTGGCCTAGTGGTTAAAACACCAGCCTCTCAAGTATGAGTGCGCGGGTTCGATTCCAGGTCAGGCAAGTACCAATGTAACTTTTCTAAAGTTATATGTACTTTCTAAGTATATCTTGGACACCAATGACTGAAGGCGAAGGAAAACATCTTGAGGAAACCTGGGCTTTATAAGTCTGAAATCGCCAACCCGCATTGAGCAAGCGTGGTGATTACGCTCAATCCTTCTCTGTATGAGAGGAGATCTGTGCCCAGCAGTGGGACGATAAAAAGGTTGTTGATGATGAACGGCGTCGGTGTCGAATTATTTGTTATCAATTTAATATTTTCGAGCTGATCTTTAGTAACATAATCACTTCTGATTGCGTTAACATCTGACCGTAGAATTAATAAATCCTTCATCAACTTCTTTACGTACGTTCTACATAGTCAAAGCAAACTGGTGGCAATTTGTGAAGGTCATATGCCACAAAAACTGGGATTGTTCGGGATCCGTGATTTTAAACACCGTAATCGTATATTTTAGGTCTTTCTGCTTTTTGTTCTTACGCCTCGATACATGTTTTTGTCTTGTCTTCGTAGAAACAAACAATAACTTTTTTGCCTCATCAATGTCTTCCTCAGAAAAAGCCGACGAGCATATTTTTATTAAACTTTCGTTGTTTCGTTTCGGAGATAACAATATTACAACTCGTACACTTAAATGTACTCGTATTAACATTGTTCACCGACATCTTTCTGTAATATTTTATTTAATAAAAACTTCAACTTCAACTCTTGATCTAATCCCTGTGGACAGATACCACAATTTTGCCAATAACACGTGTAACAAATTATAGAAATTCTTTAAAAAAATATTTCACAATAATGGCGGATATCGCCAATCACAGTTGAAAAAACGGCCGCGTGAGCACTTTTTACTCTATAAAATCACGCGCTTTTATTTAGTAAACAACACTATAAATAATTTAAAAGTCCAATGAAAAATTAGCGTGACATTCATCTTAGCTTTTCCGTTAAAAAAAAAGCTATTTTATAAAAACACTACTAAATTAATTTGAATAAAAGTACTTAATAATTAATTATATGAAAAGTTTTTAAGGTAGCCATGACAACGTCGATGACGTCTATGACATATCTCTATAGAAGACCTATTTCAGAGAGAAAATTAATCGCAAGTGTAGCACATCGCGACAATCAGTAACATGGCAAGTGTGTAGAACTGAGTTCGCGCCCTGCAATATGCATGCTCTTTTTGAAAATCTATAAATTGTTTTCAAAAGATGTAGTCGCACGCAACAAACATACCGTGCCGAAGACTGCCGAACTGAAACGACGTTAGACGATGTACGGCCTTCAAGCCACACCTCCGCGCCCGTCGGAGTGGGGAGCGTGAGGTTTTTTCGTTACGGAATTTCTGGATTCGGTCCCCGCGCTCAAGGCCCGCGATAGAAGCTATGCAATAGCTTAAAACTGCTATTCTATAAATATTGAGCGCTTAGTTAGGTAGCAAACTCTTCGACTTTCGGGAGAAGTTTCAATGATCTTATGCAGAGTTCATGGCTGCAGCTTGCACGGTTGGTACAGTGGTTGAGCGATTGACATGTATGACCTACAAACAGTTATTCCGGGTCTGGTTGTTTATGTATGTGAGTTTAAAAATATGTGAACGCCCTTCAATCCTTTTGTCGTCCTCCGTGGCGCAGCGGTCAACACAGGCCTGCGACGTGGAGGCCCCGGGTTCGATCCCCGGCCAGGTCATGATGGAAAACGATCTTTTCCTGATTGGCCTGGGTCTTGGATGGTTATCTATATATGCATCTATTATAAATAATAGTATCGTTAAGTTAGTATCCCATAACACAAGTCTCGAACTTACTTTGGGGCTGGCTCAATCTGTGTGATTTGTCCGTATATATTTATTTATTTAGGCAACACTTATTTTAAAAAAAAACTAGTGAAATAGAATCAGCATCAGAAAAAAATAAATAAATCAGAAAGTCAATAGGTAAATGTAAGATGACAACCATTTCAGAGATAAAATAGAAGAAACTGCTAATATCCAATCTTATACTGTAATATTGGATATATATATATCCAATATTATATAACAATGTTCATAGCATACATCACTTCCAAGTATGCTAGAAACGTTTCATTTATATAGAACTGACAGGCAAAGACAAATAACTCAGGCCGCTTCTAACCCTCTGGCTGCCGAGTGACACAGATTTAACGAAATTAAACCGCGGATCTTAAGACCACTTCTAATTAATATCCAAAAATAGATTTAATTCGAATAAGCTTCCCTAATCTCGAGAAGCGAAGCAATGAAGTGAGTAAGTCCACATACAGACTCGGTTTCAAAGGCATTGAATCGATTTCTTTCTCTCGATTCATGGTTTTTCGAGATTTATCGATTTTCAGAGAAAGTAGAGGAGTATTAAAGAGATTTATAACGTTGGTCTTTGCGACGCTGAACTTGCTTAATTAATAATCCTTCCAAAGCTGTTCTATTTAATTTTAAAAATAAATTTAGTTCACAATGTAATAAGTGAGTGTTAGTAGATGGATTAATTCGTTTCAGCATAACGCGATATTACATTACTTCTCAAATTAAGTTCAGTATGATACTGAAATTAATTTCAGCTTTTTTCTTAGCAAAGTGGAGTAAACCACTGAACTGATTTTATTAAAATTTGATACAAGGATAGAGTTGACCTTGAGAAATAACATAGGATAGTTTTGATTACGGAATTTTGAAGAGTTCTCTTGGAAACGCGATATAACCGAAATCCACGCGGGCGAAGCTGCGGGCGGAAAGCTAGTTACATAATAAGTGTATGTTTCTTACTCATAATAAAGGTATCGTATAGTCACCAAAGGAGATATGTAAACAGGGTCATCACAGTTAAAGTTAAGTAAGAAATTGATGTTTTCTTATGAATCAAATTTAATTAAATAAATAGGAAAGAAATAAGTAAAATTAAAACAAAATAACTATTTGAAACCCTTCAGGAGTTTCTTGTTAAACTCCAACTATATACGACGAGTCTGGTTTTTATCTCCTTTGGTGACACATTTAGATTTAGATCGTTCGACGACGATCGACATTACATTTAGATCACTTTCAAATACATAGGTTCCTTTAAATAATTTTCCGCTCCACAAGTACCTTCATACCATTCCATTTCGAGGCAAAGAACTTTCTCCTTATAATTGTAATGATCAAACAAAACGCCACTGAGACCATTCATGAAGATTAATTTCACGGCATTTGATTTAAAACCAAATTCATTCACAAATTACTTCAAAGTCAACTTCTGAAAAGGAATGTAATCAAAATGTCGCAGAAATACCCTTTGATAAATATCAAAAGAATCTTGACGAAGGAAATTATAGAAATTTGTTGCTCACTTCACGTGAGTGCAACTAAATTAGTATCACAAAGGGACAACTTTGAGAAATTTCATAAGGGTATTATGCACCATACCATCGCCGCGAACGGGTTGAAAGACGTGTCACTCAAAGAATATGGCCTTTAGAATTGAAATGTGCACAATAGAATAAATGCCTTTAGAAAGTGCTTTCATAGTGAATATTGTGATCTTGGTTATAACTTTATTCTTCATTTGAAATTAATTTTAGCGTTCTAGTCTGCGAGGATAAAAGCATAACATCACTTGCCTATAATGTTTCCACTGTTGGACATAGGTCTCTTCAAAATGAGAGAAAGTGTTCCCAAGTTGACCAGACAGGCTAAACAGGGTTAGCAAATGTCACATGCGCTCAAAGTTTTTGTATTAGGATGTTTTTTCAGCGATTTTGAGAGCAGTGGTGATGAAAAATTGCCTATCTATGTGAGACTCCACGATCTAAAACTCGCCATACTACTAGGCCACTATTGCTCTTTGGGTCCTAATATGAGGCGAGAATTTTTCAATGAAATAAAATCACCACGTTGAAATCTGATAAAGGGGGCAGAAAGACCAAAAAATCCATCGACATTCACAGAATCATCGTACGTGAAACCCGCTCCATTTCCCACGTACGACTAAAGAGAGAAAGTTTAAAACCATTACGGATTTGTAAAACAATTTTCTTGGCTGATCTTCAGTGAAAACCAGTGCTGAAGTTTGCGAAACTCCATAAATGCGAGCTTGGGTCGTTGTAAAATGAAAAGTCGGTGACACCACAAATTTAGTATATTTGCGAGATGCAATAATTTTACCTTGAACTATCACATACTACTATCATAATAGTAGTTCATATCATAATAGTTTGCATAAGAAAACTATCACATATTGTGGCAAAAAATACGGATGTGACTGACAAACGAATCATTTTGTGCATTTGGGAAAAGGGAGAACATTTTGAACCAGCTTGCTTTACCAAAAACGATTGCATTACTGCTTACCATCAGACGGGGTTGCGCTCAAGCACTAATTTATAATATTAAAAAAATTATATCAAAAAAACCATGTCAGACTTGACAGAACAATGACATGACATTAAAACTTAAATGACTTTAGTTGAATGCTTGTGTTTATCGAAATGAGTTTAGGTACTTTGACATCGTCATTGTTTATTTAACACAAACCAAAAAAATCATTCACTATTTAGACTACGAATATTTTACTGAGAGATAAATGGGGAGAGATTACGCTTTGTATTAAGTTTTATTTACACGGCTCAGGAACCATTTATAAAAATCAAATCTATTACAATACTAAGCAATTAAACAACCACAAAATTGGTGAATTTGTCAGCAAACAATTTACAGTCCGCGTCGGCCTACAAGAGTTTATTTAGTGCGTTTAGTTTTGAAGACCCATCCCTACTCTGTACTGTTTTTACGATTATAATAAGGAAATCTCGATATTTCTATTATAATCTATATAGGTTAGTATAATAATAATATATTAAGATTTAAACCTTCCGGAATAAATTCTCCAGATCGTAGTGAAAACCGCATGAAAATGAATACTTTTTTAATATTTTTGTTACGAAAAGCAACTCGGTCAATCTTTCAGACACGAAAAGAAAATTTATTTTTTATCTACGAATACAACGTTATTTTTTGTTTATGCGAAACCTTTTTGAATGTTTTTTCAGAATAAGCAAATGAATCGATTCTAATCATTTTTACACCAAGTTATATTTTTTCACAAATACAATTAGAAGTTGTTGCAGTGTGGTTACTGAGCGCGATACGTAGCTTACGTGGGCGCGCTCTGCTGACGCCACAGGTCAATGCACCCGACTCGCCCGCCTGAACAGAGCGTGGACCATATTTTTGTTGGGACAACCAAGTAGGATATTAAGCTCATAAGTTTGTGGTTTTTCATGCTATCTTCTTGAAATTTTGTACTTAGATTCTTTACTTAAAAATACTGTACACGTCTTTCGGGTTTCGCATAACAAAAAATTATGCTTTATAAATAATAAAAATTAAGAGAATGCTTAATGAAAATATGCAGAACCGGCAAGAATTACAATATTCAGTTTGCATTTGTTAGCCCAATCCTTGAGGAAGAATTATTGTCGCGGCTATTATGAGCCGAGCAAAAACCAATAGACAAAGATAGATACTTAATCCTATTTTAAGCCTTTGCAACAAGCAGGCGATACAATGCAACGAGATGGAAAAAGTTTTATACGATCAAGCCACGGACAGAAATTAGTTTGTATATGTATAAAAAGATAGAAAAAAGAAAATACTTATTTGCTTTGCATGGTTTACTTGTCGTAAACATGACGCAAAAAATTACAAAAAATACGTAAAAAAATACGAATTAGTTGAACACACATGTTTACGTAAAATGGCTATCTCTTAGCATTATGCTGCGATTCTGTACGAGACAGAGCTCTAGCGCTGGTTTTCAGCGACAGCCGTTGCTAACGTAATGACGTCACCCGTTGCAGCAAATAAATTGTTAGGACACTGAACTGATGCAGCGTTTCGAATAATAGAACTATAAAAAATGAAATTAAAAAGAGCATATACAGTAAGTTTTTCCAGGCATTAGGTATTAATTCCAATTTTGAAAAAAATATTAATACGTAAAATTTTCATATTAAGTCATTTTCTCGAAAAAATTATCCGCTGCATGGTCACTGATTTAAAACCATTATGTTCAATGAACTTTGGCGGAGCGTGGGGCGGGCTGTCCGATGGCACTTTTTCTATTTTTTTTTTTATCAAATTTTGATATTTTTGTGATGTGATATCTCAATATTTTTGTATTGAGTGATGCAAAAAAAAAAAAACACGTATTCAATGATTTTCGACAAAGATTAATATATCGAAATTTGGACGGTTCTTAAAAACTCATTCTGTATATACGTTTTTATATGCTTCTTGGTGTCCCACTGCTGGGCAAAGGATGCCTCTTTTTCCTGCCATACCTCCCTGTCTTGTGCTATCTCTGGCCATGTTGACCCGGCAGACATTACTAGATCTTCACCCCGCCTTCGCCGCGGTCTATATAATATGAAAATACAGGAGTAACTCCTAGTGTGGGGGCAACGATATAATAAAAATATGTTAAACATGAAAACAAAAAAGAAATACCAGAAATATACAAAGGCCAAGAGATTATCCTCAATAGAAGAGCTTCCATAACCACTTATTTTAACACAAACACCATAATTTCGGCTAAATTGTCAATAAAAGATAACGAAGCCTTAGAGATGCAATTTCGTATAGAAGGTACAATAAATACGATTTGATGTATATCCTAACCCAGTCACATGAATCTCAAATATGAATGGTATTTCCCAAGTAGACCGTTGTTAAGGCGCTAAATTGGGCCGAAAATTGGTTTCAGAGCGTGTTAATAATATCTCAGGTCGGTAAGTTATATTGTGTTTATGCAGGGTCAAACATTCACAACCTCTCTGGAGTCTCTGTATATACTATTAAAATGATAAAGAACAACTTTTGTTCTATGACTAATAAAACCATCACATTTGAATTCATTAGCCAAAAATATAACGAATGAATCTTTGTTTATTACGTAATTAATATTTACAAGCAGAGCTTCGTGGTTTTACCTGTATAAGTTTTGATGCCGTGGAAATATCGGAATGAAAATTAAAGTGTGTAATGACATCGACGCACAAACGAGTACCATGGATCCAGTACATGATTTTAAACCCCCCAGTGGTGGAATTTTTCGTCGGCTTTTTCCTGATCAAAAAAAAATATATGCAGTTTTCTTCACTTTAGACCGTTTATAATTGCTTTACTTCTATAACCCAATAAGATTTTAAAGTAGAAATTAATTAATTCGCTATTTACACAAAAAGTGCAATGTGAACAAAACTCGAAAAACTATCCTATCAGCAGATTTAATAGAGTTCTCATTAATAGAGTTCTCATCAGGGGTCACCGTCATACCAACAAACACACACGGCGGCACGCTTGCAACGTTCAAAGGCCGAGCCGACACTTTTTTATACATTGTGACCGCTCATTAACTACATAAATGACTATCATAATTTCATTAGTGGCATGCGGTCCAGCCTTTTCGCGAAGTTTGCGTTACGATGTCAGATACACTCTAACCTTGGTACTAATTAATACACCCAGTGTGTGTTTTTTCCGGCTAATCTCTGAAGCGGCTTGGCCGACTTTGCGGGAGTTGGCATTGGCAACCCGTAAAATCACAAAGGAGTAACAAAGGTTATAATATATACTTTTTGATACATTACTAAATATAGTAACGGATAGGTATACTCAATATAGTACTTGCCTGCCAACTACCAATGTGACTTTTCTAATTTATATGTACTTTCTAAGTATATCTTGGACACCAATGACTGGTTACAGGGTGAAGGAAAACATCTTGAGGAAACCTACTTTAAGTCTGAAATCGCCAATCCGCATTGAGCAAGCGTGGTTATTACGCTCAATCCTTTTTTGCATGAGAGGAGACCTGTGTCCAGCAGTAGGACAATAAAAAGGTTGATGATGACTATGCTCCCAAGGTATCATTTCTGATATCCACACGAACTCATTTAAAAATAATGTGATTGTCTTTTATAAGTAAAAAAGGAAATTTGCTTTGTGTTGATCATAATATTATTATTATCAGTAGTGAGGTTCTGTTTTCACGTTGAGATATTTACCGAATCGATCGGCACACGGAACACGTTTCATATGAAAGTCTTTCAAAATTACTAGGCACATTAAAAGAAAAATGGCGTCTCGCTAATCGACATTCTCATCCTCGCAGGCTGGTTCTCGCGTGGCTTATAACCAGCGACTACTATTGACATACATATAACATCAAACATCAACTTTTGTGTTCAAAATTTAGACACGTTTAAAATTTAGTTTTGAGTGTCTTAAGTTATACAGTTCGACATAAGAAAAAATACTCCAAATGTCTTAAGTCGATAGGGATAGGGTAGAGAGTTAGTCGTCCAGGGATATTTGTCGACCAATCCTAACCAAGCCCTTAAGTGTAACTGTCCGACTTAAGACATAATGAGCCTTTTTTTATGTCGAACTGTGTTACTTAAGACAATGAATTGCCAACTCCTTCTCATCGAGAAAGGGCCTGTATCCCAATAGTGGGAACAATCATGTAGCAAATTTAGAAGGAACAATATGTCCATCGATGTCAAAAACTTAAATACCAGCAACTATTTTGTTCTGGATGGGAAATCATCAAATGATCTCTCCCGTCCTGGGCGGAGCGTAAGGGCATGTCAGTATTTTATTGACCAAAAACCATCCGTGTTCCTTCACTTATCGATGCGTCAGGGCCACGCAGGGTTTGTTTTTTAATCAATCCGCAACCCTGACCCAGGAGGCATCGGTCTTCGTGGACCCCGTCACGAAGTTCTGACATCTCTTTGAGACACGTGTGAAACAACGCACTGCCGACCCGGGCCTGGTCCTTACCAGGCGGAAAACTGCGCACCGCTCGGCGCCCGCAAGCCCGCGCCTACTGTGGCCGGTGTAGTTCAATGTTGTCTCCCGATCAGGGCATCTGCTGCGGCGGCTACAGTCGTGAGAGCGCTGGGACTTCCACTCCCTCACGCGCTCTGTCTCCTCCTTTGCCAGCATCACTGCTTTGCAGTAGAAGGTGACTTGGAACCAGGACCGGATCGTCGATCGCCACCACGAGAACACGGCAGTGCTCTACCCAAGCGTCCTCAGACCTCCACCGTATGCTCCACCGTGTCCGCTCCACAGTGGTGAGTGGTGACACCATGGCGTTACCTTTCGTCTTCTCCAGAATAGCCGTTTCTGGTGAGGAGGCGGATGGTGACGATGCCGTGGCACCTGTCTGGCCACTCCTCAAAGTGGGGACTTACCGCCGCTATTGTGGCGTGCCCACGCGTTAACACCCCTTGCGTGACAAATCTAAAAAATATGCAAATTAGAAGCATATTTGATTGCGAACATCATTAAAAATACGGTAATTTATTGCTCTATATAATCCAATCATTGCAACACACTTAGTACTGTTGGTAAAGTACTCCGGGAAAATATATGCACCGCGTGGGAAAACTGACAATACAACGGTAACAAAAAATCGAGTTACATTCGCAGGAAAATTACAGTCGTAAAAATTTTACGCGCACTATTTCGCACGGATATAATAACTTTATAGATCTATTGTGATACAGATTGACCACACAATGCTATGTTAATTTTATTTGAATTGGACTGCGTATGTTTACAGGCTGATGTAACAAAATTGTTAGCAGGAAACTCAGGTGGCGCAGAGGCGAATATCTCTTAAGTAATTAATACGCAAAACAGCGATGTAATAACAATGATTGATCTATTCCTTCCCTCACGCAGAGAGTAGGCCTGTATCCCAACAGTGGGACCATTATAAGTCAATTATACTATGATTGATCGCAGTATATATTATAAGGTTTCGTAGAAATATGTCAGTTTAATTATTTCTTATAAGATTGATTTGTATCTTGAGAGTCATTATGTGTACCTTGTACCCTTATTTCATTTCAGTTATCTAAACACACATGTTATAAAAAGAGAAAATATGTTTTTTTTTTTTGCGTATTGGTATATTTTTGACGAGATTTCACCGTGAACATCGAACGGGTTTGAATGAAACATGACATATGTGTAGACCAGGACTTGGATTAAGACTTAGATCATTTTTATTTTGATATTAACATGGAATCGAGCCTTATGCGGAAGAAACCGCAGAAGGCTCGAATCCGCTGATAATAACAATGCAGAATAGTTCTTTTTGAAGGCTGTTACTCTGAACCTGGAATTAAGGAGACGAATAGGAATGTTATGTCTCAGCTTCACAAACAATGGCGTGACCGCAACATCTCACGGAAGACTAAGATGAAACTCATCAGATTTCTCATCTTCTCTATCTTCAGCTATGGTTCGGAGACGTGGACAATCAAAAAAGCCGATCGAGACCGCATTGAGACCTTCGAGATGTGGTGCTGGAGAAAGATTCTTCAAATTCCTTGGACAACATTCCGCACAAATCAATCAATCCTTCAAGAGCTGGGTGTCACAATAAGACTCTCTTCATGCCAGAAAGGATGGAAATAACCTCGAACATCTGATGGTTACTCGGAAGGTGGATGGACGACGTTTTAGAGGTCGCAGTCCAATAAGGTGCACTGAGCAAATTCGTTCATCTCTGGAGGTGTCCGGACTGGTGGGTCTGCATGATGCTTTACTCGCGGCCAGGGACCATAAGAGATGGCGAACTATTGTAAAGAACAGGATAATCGCACAGGGATATCACGACCCTCAGTAATGAGGAGAATGACTTGAGGAGGACTCTGGACCTACTTTAAAATACTATTGCATTTGACAGTACAATTTATAAGGAAGTTCAAGGAACATTTACCCCCTTATTACACAACATGGATTTTATGTAGATCCGGTTTAAACCACTTAAATGGTTATCGATTATGCACCTAAACGTTATAGAAATGTATTTTTTAAATAAAAATGATAGTTTAGTTCGGCACAAAATTGACACTTTTGTATTGAGAATTTTGCTTTAATCTAAATTTCGGAATTCAAATAATGACTCAAAGCTAATCCCAAAACAAGAAATTTTACGCTAACAAAGTCGTAGAAGGTAATTCTATAATAAAATGACGACGAAAGTCGACCAACGACGTCTTAATATAAAAATCAATGGTAGGTATCTACCCTACACAACACACACACACACTTTACAATGGTAGGTCGCCATATGTAAACACAGAATGAATTCAAATACGTCGTCCAGTGATGTCACCAAAGCCATTCAATTTATGAATTTCCGGATAGCGATCGGTAATATTATACAACAATATTGTTATTGTCATTAAATATCCTGTTTATAATATCTACATTCTTATCATTGACATTACCAGTAATGCCTGGGACATTACTACTACCTTAGAGGAGACTAGTTTAACACTTCATATGTCGTATGAACATTACAATTGAGAGATTGCTTTTTTTCCCTAGTTTAACTGGTCGAGTTAAAACCGATGTAACGTTGGAACTCTATGGTGACTTGATAAACATGAAATATACTCAATACTCAATGATTTATTGCATTCCATAATGTAAATAGTTGGTATATTAAAATATAGAATAAAATATGGACCTTGTCGGGCATAGCAATGAGTTTTTTTAATAGATGGATATGGACTGACAACGAAAAACCAACAGTGGTTTTTCGTTGTTAACAGTATAAAATATTTTTCATTGTACTTATTCACTTCCCGGAGACAATGATTACTATTCTAATCATACACACTTCACCGTAATGCCAAGCGAGTAATATTCTGGCTAATTATGGTTAGACATTAACCTAGAATAGAGATGTTTCCTGTGTAAAAAAAAATATTCTATTTAGTCCGTCATCCAGATTATAGAAAAATATTGGATACGTATATACGTATATTTGAAAGCCTCCGTGGGGTAGCGGTAGCGAACGCCGCTGCTACTCAAGAAGGCGCAGGTTCGATCCCCGCGCAGTGCAAGTATGTATAAATATGAATATTTGGACTGGTCTGGTCGTGCCTCGGAAAGCACGTTAAGCCGTTGATCCCGGTTGCCATACGAACATCTAATGGCAGTCGTTACGGGTTGTTGGAGCCTCAAAAGTCCTACAATTGGTCTAACTGCTATGCTTCGATATCGACTTCGAGTTGTGGACGTCAGACGGCAGTCGCTTCATGGAAAATATCGAGGTTTAGCCAAAATGAGCAGTTTGCTCGCGTGCACACGAATTTTCAACGCACTGTGTCGTCTTCATTTTTTGTTTATATGAAAAAAGAAAAAATACGTGTCTAGTATTTTTTGGAAATCTGACTGACGGACTAATTAGTTTTTTTTTAGTCAACTACCCTATTACACGATGCTAATAGAGGCTCTCCTTAAAATTTGCCGAAAAAATGTACCAAGGTACACTTACTTGCATAAATTACGCTAAATGATTTAACAATAATATATATTTCCTACCCCGGCGAAAAAGTAAAATAACTTTTAACTTAATAAAAAGCATGCTATTTTAGCACTCACACATATTATCGGCACAAACCACCTTATATGTTAAAAAAAAATTGTCAAGCTGACAGCTGTCTGCTGTAGGCTTCAGTGGCTGTTGTTTCATAAACGAAATCTAAAGTCATTTATTCAAATTAGGCCGAGAATCAGCACCTTTTGAACTTCAAAATTACAAAAGAGATTTCCCACAAAACGTCGGCCCTTCATCAGTTCCTAGTGTTTTTACTGTGAAGAAGTGGCGCAACAAACTCCCCGACAGCTAGTCATGCTTGTTTCATTTCGCATATTAATTTGACAATAATTCAATCTAAAATATACATATAATGAATCAAATGTACATGTAGTTTGAATGACATACAAAATAATTTCAACCAAATGTAATTCAATTCTACATGCAAATTTGCCACATCTTTTAAATATGCTACAGGTTATTTACATATTATGAAATAATAATTTACTATGTAGGTAGTTTTGAATTATTTGAGGATATAAATATTATTATTTTCCAATTTCTCTGGTATTTTTCTCCACGATTCGGTGCGTATGTTTGGACTTACATATTTCGGCAAAGTTTTATAGGGTTTTGTTGACCTTTAAGCCAAAAGTAACGCATTGACACCCATGGTCTGTAGAGAAAAATTACCTGTAGAGAAATATTATTAGGTACTTCATCGCCTGCCAAAATGGCTAGAACACAAACCACGATAGTAAAACAGGTGGTGGAAGAGGATACTAGTTCAAAATTAGAAGTCCGTCTCATGACACTAGCTTACTATATTTCTCAATAGGTAACCCGCCTAAAAATCAATATAGGTCTATAGACACGAGGCGAAAATGACTACAACGCGGCAGACAGGAGATGGAGATTGCGTTGTTGGTATCTGTCAGCTTCATACTAAAGAATAAACTTAATCTTTATCAGCCAATTGCTTCTTCCCTCTAATTAGTCTGCAGAAGACATCGTCTTCCCCCGCTAGAACTTAGTTTTCGTTTAACATTCCTTCTGACTTTCGTTTATGATCAGCTCTTTAGGGACCAAGTGTGATGTTAGAGTTCATAATACATTCTGCTTTAAGATGCACTTAGGCTATTAAATAAAGATTTTTATAAACTTTCTGGTAGTTTCGGAAACAAAACAAGCAATATCTATAATATTAATTATATACGATATTTATCACATCGATTGGTACCAGAAGCCCACTCTCTAGACGGAAGAAATATACCTTGCCAGCTTACTAGCACTATTTTGCTAAACTTGCCTGGGGTAAAGTTATAACGGAACCACATCAAAACAGGTATTCGGATTCAGCGAAATTCTAGCTGTATGTAGCGAGCTACCACAAGATATATTTTTCGTAGTTCAGTCACCAGTAAGTTCTTTTGGTAAAGCGTGTAAGGTAAGTCTCATGTAGTTCCTACAGAAAATCGGCCATCTTTGTTGCAGAAAATTTCAATCTTCTTCTACTTAGCCTGTCGACAGCAATCTAAATGAACTCGGCACAAAGTTTGGTCACTTGTTTGGTTGACAACAGCGTTCATTAGTTCCTATAATATGGACACGGAGGACACGATATCAAGTGTCCCATTATTTGTGGAATAGCAATAGATTACAGTACAGCAAAACATCAGTCAACCAGAATAATAATTATGGAACACACTGTCAGTGGGAAATTGTACAACACAACTTTCCTAAGGCCATTGCAGGATTCCTGCTTACTCACAATCAAACTAAGCCAATCATTGTTATAGGAAAAGTTGTAACAAAGCTGTTTACTTGAATGCTCACATTATTTACAGTAGGTAGGCCTACCGTCATTTGTTTCTGAGGTCGCTTCAACTTCAAGAAGATTTAGATAACAGATAGGAATTTTATTTGGTTTATCTTTAAATTGGTTTCGTCTTATTTTTATGAACGCTGAAACTTTTCTCCAAGATAGTGTGTTTTCGTTGGAAAAGTTGGTTTGGTTCTTTTTTTTTTCAGTTTTTCCTATATCGTGGGCTTGCAAACTCATACGATTCCATTCAACCTGCCGATCGAATCTAATACAATTTCATCGTGGAAAGTTATATGAAATTAACTTAGAGCAAACTGACAATAGTTTGAATCTCTAGCATTAGTTGAAATGAAAGCTCACTCCAACATATATGTTTGGTTTCACTGTGAGAAACTTACAGAATCGCACTGATCTTGTGGCTGTAAACTATGGATGCAGTGATTTGATTGACTTTTATTATTCCAATAAATTAATTAAAAAACCGCTATACAATTGAATTAAATACTAATTGTATATCGAACTAAGCTTTCAAAAACTCTAGCAAAGACTTACAAGTTACTAATATAAAACCTACCAATGTATGTGTGGATAAGCCAATTCTACCAATGGATTAGCCAATTCCTTCAAAATGAATGAGATTAATAGTGTGTCATGACATTTGCGAACTGGGTCTAGTCTGTTTAAAACTGTCCGGGTGCGTTGCGATGCATTGCGATGGAAGAGTAACTTGCCAGATCTAACTTACAACATCTGATTAAAATGTCTTTTCATGATACATTAGAAACAGTTACTTTAAATTAATGTAAAACTAAATAGTAATCTTAATATCCATAGAAGATAACGGGTGTAAATTTCATTTACCTTCTATAACAAAGGAAGGATCCTCCAAGCAGACGGGTGTTGTGTTAGGCTAGCAAATGTCTAACTACGGTAACTAAAACGCCAAATGCGAACAATGACGTCACATAAATACTGAATCTCGCAAGCAAAGTTTACTGCACACCTAGCATACCCAACTTCCCGACATTAACCGTTGAACAAGTGCCCTTCAGACACAATACCCATCTAGTCGAAGGATCCTGTTTATATGGAGAATTAGTGAACTTGTTCATCGGCCTGTCCTGTTCGTTGTATATTTATTTATTTATTAAAACTTTATGCACAAGGAAATTGTACAATGGCGGACTTAATGCCTTAGGCACTTTCTACCAGTCTACCTTAAGGTGATGCAGACAAAATATGGTAGGTGCAAACAAATTAAAGTTATAAGAGAGAAGAAAAAAAAATAAAATTATAATAAATACATAAATACATACATACAAAATATAAACAGAAGAGAGAGTTAAAAAAAAATCATAGATAGAGAAAAGAAAAAAATTATATATGTGATGAATCTGCCAATTTCTTGCGTAGGTATTCCTGAGCTTTCACTTTAAATGTGACACATATCTATGACAGATGGAGGTGACATCGAGGTAACGAGCTATCACAGTAAGGCATGTAGCTGTTTAAAGATCTAACCCTAACCTGGTTTCGACATAAGATTCAGTTGACAGAGTATCTATGTCCCCTGTGTATATATGCTAAACTTTGTGGTCATACTGGTGAACACATTAAAGCAGTCTGCGGCTTGAAACTCAGATCCAATCTAATGTACGTTAGAATATGAGGTACATAAGTTAAGTGAGGTGAGGAAAGTTCACGTAATCGTCTTAGGCACTACGATTTCATTAAAAGAAGTCTTATACTGATGTATTAAGACTTAAATTTGAGCGGTGAAGATTTGAATAAGCTGCAGTCAGCAGCTGCAATGCTTCGCTTAAGCGCCTGAGCGTCAATATGTTTCCGTGTTCCTCAACTAAAACTTTCAGACTAAGTTTCGACAGCAAACCTTAAGATAGAATAATAAAGTTGAAACTTAAATGAATCTATGTACTAGACCCCTGTCAGTAGCCACAACTTGCCTTTCTCTAAGATTATACAAAGACTATTTGCGAATATGGCCTCTAAATAACACTTTATACTATTATTTTAAAGTTCAGATTCGTGCAACAGGGCTCAGTTGCGTAGTTATACGCCTCAGCGGGTCTAAGAGGCGTTGAGCTTACTTTTCACGTTACATCCTACGCAAGACAAAATAAGATAAATGTAACAATTTTCTAACCAAGTTTCCAGTCGAAACCTAACCGTATTTCTCTCACTTACAGTCGAAAATACATTGGTAAAACTTACCGAAGGTGCCGTCAGAAGTTGGAGTGCTTCGCTCAAGTTCTTGAGTGTTAATGTGTTTCGTTCCCCATCTTCCTCTTCAGGGCCTGGAAGATGGACTGAGGACTGTCGAGAACGGAACTCCGGCTTCTTAGCACTGGAACCACTCCCATTGGCGAACTGGTGTTGGGAGGATGCTCGGCGGAATGGACACGTCATGGTGGTTGAGAAGTGGTTTTGATTTCAAGTCATTTGTTTGAAGGAGAGGTTTGAACACTTAGCACTGGCACGTTGTAGATATTATCTGGAAAGAAGAAAAATATTTTGTTAGAGGTTTTCTCAATATAATAAAAAATTGTGGTTGGTCTAAAGAAACTTTGTTACAAATAAAAATTTAACCACCGACATTCATTAAAGTTCTCATCATATGCCCAGCCTTTTTCCAACTATGTTTGGATCAGCTTCTAGTGAAACAGAATGTAGTATTCAGCATAATGGAAGATATTTTTTTCCCTTTGACAGCCTCCGTGGCATAGCGGTAGCGGACGCGGCCGCTGCGCCAGGAGTCGCCGGTTCGATTCCCGAACAGTGCAAATATTTGTATGCATGAATATAAATATTTGCACTGGTCTGGTCGTGCCTCGGAAAGCACGTTAAGCCGTTGGTCCCGGTTGCCATACGAACATCTAGTGGCAGTCGTTGCGGGTTATTGGAGCCCTCAAAAGTCCAAAAACTGGTCTAACTGCAATGCTTCGATATCGCCTTCGGGTTTTGGAGGTCAGATGGCAGTCACTTCAAGGACAATATCGCAGTTTAGCCAAAATCAGCAGTTATACTGGTAAAGCGGACCCCAGACTCCAAAGCTGAAAAAGCTTCATGAAAACAAAGTTCTTCATTGTGTGATCGCGTAGATCTTCTTAAGTACACAAATAATTTTAACGTAGGTAATCAATATTACTTAGAAAATGTTTGAAAACGTAGAACAGTTTTTCGGTGTGCTCCACTCCTAAGGTGCGTAGGATACCTAATGATAAATTGCCTAATCTTCTTCAAGAATTGGGCTGTTACAGACAAAAATTTTGGTTATTAATATTGACACAATGATGCACGTAAGTAGTAGTAGTACGCTAAGTATAATTTAAAACGTTTTTCGGTACGGACACCAAAAGACTCTTATCAAAAACATAGACACCCGTCGTATATTTTTAAAAGGAAGCTTCTAGAAACTTCGATTCATCTATAATAGCCGATTGGGAACGAGATGCGTTTGCTCAAAAAGCATGTGGATTCTGGCGTGAGCTGTTGCAAAAGGGTTCGCATTTTATGTTTGAAATCCGACAGGTAGATCTCAGAGATAGAGGGATAGAGAGATCAGCGTGTTCAACCGTAAAACTTTTCAGTTTTATTATTAGTTTATACATAAAGAGATTATAGAACCGATAAGAAAATGGATAACATACGAGTAAAATACAGAAAATTGCCTAAAGGTAGTTTTTCCGGGTCTGGCTGTTTGTGCATGTGAGTTTAACTGTTTGTAAACGCACTCAAGATAAAGAAGTAATCCCTAGTGTAATTCTTCATTATAAATAAGTTGTTAATTTAGGTACTTATCCACTTATCCGCAAATATTATCCTAATATGTAAGTCGATAAGTGTTAAAATAAGAGAAATTGTTCAAACAATTTACACATTACACATTACGTAGACGCACCACTCCTATTATGATCACATAATAGGTATATTATGTTAATCAAGTGATGTGGAAGGCACTATGCTAATTACTAAATCAGAATTTTATTTTTATTTTATTTATTATGTTAAAAGTAAAACGTTTTTATGATGGCAGTTTTAATGTGAGTAGGTACTTGCACATTTATAATACGCGCCGCACAGTGTTCTAGCTCGTTGGTTTAAATCTTTTACTGTTTCTTGGCGTCTGTGTGTCACTAACGGGAAACAGCAGAATACCAGCGTCAGGTACCCTACCTGGCACATGCTGAGCTGGACTCCTATTTGGTGCAACCATGAGACATACGGCGCAAAGTTGTGTTCGAGACCGTTTTAAATGTCTGTTGTGTCTATGGGTGAATTTGTTTTTATTTTTTCTGGAATATTTTTTTTTGTACTACCTATTTGTTTATCACACTTCTTGATGTATTTTTTTCCTAGCTTACCTGCATTGTGTCTTTTTTTGTTGCGTCAAATAAATGTGTTATCTATCTATCTATCTAAAATATCAAGGAGACGGTTGTTTGGTCGAGTTAAAGGTCCACACAGTCTTGAGCGTCACAAATAACTCCCGAGTTCTTACGAAACTATTAATCCTAAAACGTTTAGTCCAAATAAACAGAAAGTTCTAAATAGTTTAACGCCCAAAGAGAACAAACGGTTATTTACAAGTACAAAGACAAATAACGTATTAGTAGAGGACTAAGGTACTGTAAATATTTGAGGTAGGTTAGTAAATAACTAATATATAACATAATCAGGCTATGACGTTCCACTCCTGGAACACCGGCTTCCTCTCTGCAAAAGGAGTGGGCAGTAACCTACGACGCGGGCTCAGTGTGGATTGGTAGATGTCTCACGATGTTTTCCTTGACCATTTTGAGAGCTGTGGTGATGAATGAATTTACATAAGGGTTTGTGGTCAATCACTAGTTCATAATTATAAAAAGTCAGCCATATTGGCATGATGTCTGGTGAAGCCATACGGAGGACGGGTCTGAGCAGTTGTGTTGCGATGTGTGCCGGGTATAATACGCCAAATGTTGTTGTGCCGGGAGTTTGGTTATGGAGGGTCTCCAGATCAATCTCCCTCTGGCGCAGCATCGTTGGTCGTGTTTTTGAGTTTAACATTGCATCTCCTCGCTCAACTGCCGTCTTCCTTCCTATTCACTAAGGTTTTTTAGTGAATAGGCTAAAATAAACTAGTGCGCTTTACCATCAACGATTGCATCACTGCTTACCATCAAGCGGGATTGCGATCAAGCACTAGTTTATAATTATTAAACAAACTACTATATGCAGCTGCCCGACGGAGATCATTCAGTCCTATTTCCTAATGCGAATTTCCTACTTTCCTACTAAATAATTTCGTTGCGGGACCCAAGACAGTTGAATCGTTTCTCCGGGACTCGTCGAGCTTCATTGTTCGGCGTTTTTCTGGCGGTCTCCACTGTTGGTTCTGGCTTTCAGGAGTTGCAGTGGGTGGGAAAATGTGTGGTGGGTTTTGTCCCAACAAAAAAAAAATGCGAAAGTTTTTATGTATAGATAGATGGATGAATGTTCGTTACTCTTTCACGCAAAAAGTATTCAATGGATTTGGATGAAATTTCGCAGACATATAGCTTACCACCATCATCTCATCACCATCATCATGACTGCTGAACATAGGCCTCCCCTAAGGATCTCCACGATGAACGGTCCTGCGCCTCCCGCATCCAGCGGTTTCCCGCGGCCTTCACCAGGCCATCAGTCCACCTTGTCTTTGCGTCTTCCGGTGTATGGTCGCCACTCGAGAACCCGTCGGCCAATGTGCCCGGCGTTGCAATTCTTCGGGCTATGTCGGTTACTCTTGTTCTACTGCGAATCTCCTCATTTCTGATTTGATCACGCAATGATACCCTAAGCATAGCCCTCTCCATTGCCCTGTGAGTAACCTTGAGCTTTCTTATACGATAGTTTATAGCTAGATTTAACACATATAATAAATACGTTTTATCCTGATATTCTCACGCGATTGAAGTTCATGCAGGTGAAACTGCAGGGCTCAGCTAGTTTTATAATAAAAACTACACTAGATACGTATTAGGTTTCATAATCTAATTTTAATAATAATCTATATCTATACTAATGTATAAAGATGAAGAGTTTGTTTGTTTGAACGCGCTAATCCCAGGAACGACTGATCCGATTTGAAAAATCCTTTTTCCCATTAATCCAGTAAGGTTTTAGGCTATATAACATCACACTGTGACCAATAGAAGCGAGGCATATAAAAAAACGCGGGCGAAACCGTATGGCGCAGCTAGTAATTAATAATATATTATAATTTTGAAGTAGAATAACCTAATAACGATATTTTTTTCAGGAATATCTGAAGTTTTTATTCTCCAAAGGGTCAAGACGAGGGTCCAAGAGAATCTACGCTGCGTTAGGTTTATTTAGGACCCAAGTAATAAGGGCAAGTCGATTGCCTTTGACCGGTTAAGTCTCTGGGCTGGTTCTGAAAAATTCAAGATGGAAAAACCTATTACCCTATGGCATCATCTTCTTCAACCTTTTTATCGTTCCACTGCTGGGCACAGGTCTCCTCTCATACAGAGAAGGATTGAAGGATTGATTGACCACGCTTGCTCGATGCGGGTTGGCGATTTCATACTTAAAGTCCAGGTGTCCTTAAGATGTTTTCCTTTACCTTGTAATAAGTCATTGGTGTCCAAGATATACTTAGAAATTACATATAACTTAGAAAAGTTACATTGGTATTTGTCTGACCTGGAATCGAACCACCACAGCCTGAACTATATGAGGCAATATATTGCCTATAAATGACATAAATAGATATTAATCTCAATCTCTTGGAAGAAATCCAATTTGTCAATATATACGTGATGGTCGTGTATCGTGCAAATACTTTTATTAATCCTTATTACATGGAAGGCCATCATTTATTGGCAATTTACTTCGAGGACACCGCCTTTTTTGGGGTTCTGTAGCCAAGAGTAAAAATGGGACCTCATTAATAAGATTCCACTGTCCATCTATCTTCACAAGAATATACAACATTATTTTTTGTTTTTGCGAAACCCAAAACACGTGTCCAGTATTTTTAAGTAAATAATTTATGTACAAAATTTCAAAAAGATATCATGAAAAACCACAAAGCTGTGAGATGTTATCCTACTTGGCTGTCCCAATAAAAATATGGTCCACACTCCGCTCGCGCGGGTGAGCGGCACGCTGACCTCTGGCATCTTGCGCGGGCGTTCGCAGTACTATAATCTACCAAAAGCTGCGTGACGCACACGGTAACCACACTGCAACAATTTCTAAATGTATTCGGGAATAAATATAATACGATGTAAAAATGATTGGAATCGATTCAGTTGCTTATTCTGAACAAACTATATTCAGGTTTCACATAAACAAAAAATAACGTTTTACATCATGAACCGTGATAACACGTACATATGTATTTCTGTCATCGCTATTAACAGCAAATACTAGAAACAGTTTTTTTTTTTTTGAAGGTTCTGGTTATAAAATTATTCTGATTGTAGTATGTAATGTAATTTTATTAAATAGAATAGTATGTAGGTAGACAAAGATCATTATAACATATATGTTGGGGATTCTCAATGGTATAAATAGAATAGCGGACTGTAGAAATAGGTGCTTGTGCTCTTGGAGAAGAGTTTCCAGAAATGTTGTTTAATAACTTTTGTAACTCTTAAGGCTTATTATTGGTTCTGTCAGCTGTGGATGAGGAATAGACACAAGTGATCATCCTATCAAAAAGTGTGCGGAAGTTAAAGATGTGAAATCTGTAGGATCGGATTTTTTGGCGAGTGACGCGCTGGAGGCGGCCACCGACGGAATTGATCCCTCGTCCCGCGGTCTCCGCTCGCCGCTGTCGTTCCCTGTGGTCGTATGGTCCGGCAGCGGTGCTACGGTTTGTCTCCAACACATTCAAACAGCCATTCGCAACTCCTCATGTACACTCTTACATACTCACCCACGTTATACATTCACAATGCTTAGACAGGTCTAGCAGCAATAGGGTATTTGACTAAAAAAACTAATTAGTCCGTCAGTCAGATTTCCAAAAAATACTAGACACGTATTTTTTCTTTTTTCATATAAACAAAAAATGAAGACGACACAGTGCGTTGGAAACTCATGTGACGTCACTGCACGCTACACTTCTTAACGACCAGTGACGTCCACCAGCCACCATTCCTGATCTTTGATGCCTTTTATATTTTGTCATTTTTTATTGATTTGATAAAACAAAAAATATGTGTCTATTATTTTTAGCTAAACCGCTGGGCTTTCATTCTTCTACGAACTTCCTCATTTCTGATTCGATCACGCAGAGAAACTCCGAGCATAGCTCTTTCCATTGCCCTTTGTGTGACTCTGAGCCTTCGTATGAGGCCCATTGTGAGCGACCACGTTTCAGTTCCGTATGTCATCACTGGCAACACACACTGGTCAAAGATTTTTGAATTTTGAATTTTACATTAAATGTAATTATATTATTGTCTCACGAAATTACTCCGCAATCTTCTCCACAGTTCTTGAAAGCCTAATTCAATCCAATCAAACGTTCTTTTGCTAGAAACACAATCTTGATAAAGTTAAATCTTATAACCTAAGAGTTATTGTATTCTGCCTGCAAGCAAGCGTGCAAATTTTTCATCAAGTAGACACAGAAGATGTAACAGTGGAAGTGGAAGTTGAATGATTGCAATTCAATTATTCAATCCCAGATTAGTATTTCCACTGTTACGTCTCATTTTGTGTTTATAATTTCTTTTATATGTACAATTTAAGTGAAATCACTTTATACAAACTCCACAGTAACAACAGATTGAATTGGATCAGGTAAAATCACTTTTAGAATGAAAACAATCAAAGTTGTCTTGAGGAAAAGTTTCTTCGTACATAAAAATAAGTCAAAACCAATTTGAAGATAAATAAAATTCCTATCTGAAATCTAAATCTTCTCGAAGTTGAAGCGACCTCAGAAAACTTACCTACTGTGCCTACCTACTGTAAATAACCTTAGTATCCCAGCCTTGTTATAACTTTACCTATAACAATAATTGGCTTAGTTTGATTGTAACTAAATAGGAATCCAGCCTTAGCAAAGTTATACTTTACAATTTTCCAGTTTCAACCGAATTGGGTATTTAAATGTAGTGTTATTTTGAAGTTAGCTGTCTTCTTTGTTAATCCGCTTAAGAGACTTCTCAAATAATATAAGAATTTGATTTGAAAAAAAATCGAGGGCGTCTCGGACGATAGACGAAGAGTTCCATAGTTATAATTTAAAAGAATAACCTAATATTTTATTTGAAACACATGATTAATTTGAGTGTTAAATACTCATACTTATACCTTATTTTACAGCAGAAAATAAGAAACAAAAAAATATGCTCATCACAACATAACATACACCGGGCGGCCTTATCACTTTCGGCAATCTCTTCAAGGCGACCTTACAATGGACAGGAATAGATTGCGTGGATTAATGGCTAGCTTAACGTGCTATTCAAGATATGTAATGGACCCCCCACCCATCCAGGAAACGGCCGCAGCAAACGGCCTTAATTTCGAATAATGGACCCGTGTGACTATTTTTGAAACAACGAAAAATTACTGTTCTTGTATACATCATCATCATCTCAGCGTTAATCCCAGACGCATCGCATCATTGTTGTATTCATCATTTGTGAAAATTTCGTATCAGCCTGTAGAGTAATTGTGTACACTATGCAATGGTTTTCATTTTGACAGTTTAACAATATGCATTGCTTTATTTGCGTTCTTAAGCAGCCATATTTTTCCAACATAATGAGCAATGGATTAGCAATATGCTTCAAAATGATTTCAACTGATAATAACAGTGTGTTTATTTATTTATTAATTTTAGGCACATCAACAACACAAACACAAACATCGATATTTAACATTTTAAAGGTCTTATTCTAGTGTTAGTGTCTTTAACAGACGTGGACAACATTCGCGTAGTAATAAAACTTACATTATGAAAATTATTATTCTAAATTAAAAAATGAACAACCAGATACAATAACAATAAATTGAATATAATATGTCAAAAAATATAATAATAAGATTTAAATCCAGTCAATAATAATTGAGGATTAATTCCTTAACATTGAATTACGTAATCAGAGTACTGGTGACAGACAGAGAGACGAATAGTGCAGTCTTAGTAATAGAGTCCTGTTTTTTATCCATAACTCATTAAATCATTATAGTTACTTAGCGTAGTCTCTACGTAGCTGACTATTATTTAACCACAAGCCCCCTTTGATGATCATACTCATCAGGAAAAAAAGTAAATTACATATTTACCGACAGCTCATTAAAAATTCACGGCTATTTTCAGCTTCTGAATGGACTGTGGCGCAAAAAGGCGATGAAGCGAAATATTGTTGTACTCTGCTTAATATGAATGTAATATGAATCTGCTTAATATAATATATAATATACAATGATGACCCAAATTTAAAATACCCGTTTTTTTTTAAAAAAAATAAACATCACGATGAATTTATTGAGCGAAAATCATGGTTAAATAATTTACACAGAGTAGGTACAGCACCTGGCCCGGTTCGAACCAACGGATACCACTAGAATACTACTGAACTCAAAATTTACCTGAATTGTGATTCTGTAACCATCGCACGAAACGTGGTCGCTCACAATAAGGCTCATACGAAGGCTCAGAGTCACACAAAGGGCAAAGGAAAGAGATATGCTCGAAGTTTCTCTGCGCAATCGAATCAGAAACGAGAAAATCCGCAGAACACACAAAGTCACCGACATAGTTCTTCGAGTCGCTAAAATTAAGTGGCAGTGGGCGGCGCACATTGCTCGTAGAACCGATGGCCGATGGGGCAGTAAGGTTCTGGAATGGCAACCAGGCCTGAGTCGACGGCGGGTTGTGTTTCACGCGCGCCTCAAAGAGATGTCAGCACATCGTGATGGGGTCCACGAAGGCCGATGCCTCCTGGGTCAGGGTTGCGGGTTGGTTAAAAAAGAAACCGTGGCCCTGGCCGTCGCACAGGCAAGTGAAGAAATACGGGTGGGTTTTAGTCAGTAAAAGACTGACATGCCCTTCCGCTCCGCCCAGAGCGAAAGAAGTAATTTGATGATTTCCCACCCCAAAAAAAAAAGGTTCTGGAGTGGCGGCCACGTATCGGAAGTCACAGCTTAGGGAGATCCCCAACAAGATGAAGTATAGGTTGTGAAGGTCCCAGAAAGCCGATGGATGCGGGCAGCATAAGACCGGTCATCGTGGAAAGCCTTGGAGGAGGCCTATAATAATAATAATATAAATTTATTTACATAAAAACACGGTATACAAAGACGGTAAAAATACAATTTAGACGATAGAAGATATGTTTTGCCAATTTAATATAAGCTTGCAAATTTTTCAAGATATTTTTCTTAAGTTTTTCTGTGGCCCCTATACGCTGAAGAAGAATAAGAAGAATAACCATCTCACTGTGAAAACTTAGGTGAAGTGAGCTGTTATTCCAACTAATTCTAGAAACTTGACACTGTTGATTTCTCACTTCACCTAACTTGTCACAGTGGCATTCATACAGAATCGATCGGCATTACGTTGCCTCTTGACGAAGAAAATATAATACCAAATGAACATTTTAAGTATAGCGTAGCAGTACCTACAAACGCCACAAATAAACAACGCGTCATACTGACGTCACACGAATTCTACATCTCGCAAGCAGAGTTTACCGTGCAAGTAGCATACATACAACTTCCCAACATCAACAGTTGGGCAAGTGCCCGCCAGACATACCTAACACCCGTCTGGTCGGAGGATCCTCCCTTTTCTATGGAGCATGAGTGAACTTTAACTCCCTGTTCCTCATGCCTCAACAGATAGTATCATTTAAAATCCAAGTTTCCTATCTTACAAATGATACCATTTCGGGCGAAATTAAGAAATCTTAATTAAATTCTATTCCTTAGGAATTTACGTTGCTTCCCCTAAAAATTGTGTTTTCATTATCCCTCATGGTACAGGAGAAGACCATAGTAAAGAAATATATATACAATATATAAACACTTTTATCCTCTCTGAGCATTCGATGTCACACATGCAATTACATACACAAACATCTAGGAACCGGAAAAAATATTATCACCCTGCAAGATATTCTGGGAACGTTATGTGTTATGTCATATCATTTTTGTGTACACTAAGAGCCTTTACACGCGCCCCGGACCGGCAGCCGGATATCTAGTCGGCCCGGTGGGAAATGTATGAATGGGTAAGACGTACGAAAAGCTTTTTAAACATACTCAATACGTGTTTCCATCGGATGCGGGATACCAACGCAGGCTATATTAACCGGGGCACTAATGTTTTTTGCTCACATTTATATTTGGAATGCCCTCCTGTTTTTTTTTTACGACAATAGAATCAGTTTATTGGTGTTTGAATTAAACTAATTTATGAATAGTTTTGCTGGTTCGTGGCCTTTTTACTTGTCCAGATTTTTTAATAAAATGGCGTGTTGTAACTGTGTATATAGAGTGGTGCTGATAATACGATAATAAATAAAAATACGTACAATGCTGGTTCATAGGAATAACCCTAAACCATAGAAAAAACCATACCATAGAAATAAAAAAATGAAAATTTCGAACAAACCAAATTGCACAAAATTGCAAATGGAATAGAACACCCTTTAAAAATATTGGTTCACTGACCTCCGATCGGCGACAGCGCGATCCTGCTTTTTTCGCGCCATTATTATTAAAGTTTGGTACCGCAGGATGCAGCGGTCATTAACGTAAGGGCTTTCTTATCAACGTGTACATCATGTAGAAAATGTGAGAAATGAAAAATAATTTCCTCTGACATGATTTTTTATGGGTAGACTGAGAATGTGTTGAGGTACACGATGTTTAATTTACTGTCGTATTGTCAGCACCACTCTGTATAAATCGATAACTGACATCGCGACAGCAGTAAGCCAAGCTCCATATAAAACCATTCAAACCTTTAAAGGAAAATGGATAACTAATCAATTTAAATTCATGAAAAAACATCACTTCTATCAATTAAATCAGTCTAAGAAACGTAGACAAAGTTATTACAGCTCTAAAGAAAATCGCTGATTCCAGTCTTAATAAAAAATAGAACTATAAGTATGTACACATATACCATTTTTCACGACAACAAAACAGTTTGATCTAACTTATTTCTTCGCCTCAATATCTGGATCAGATAGCCAATTTCCTGTCATTTAGAACCATTTTCACCTGACATTATCGTCAGCCTTTAGGAACAGGTTTCGTCTAAGGGTCCCGATTTTGCTCAATTCTGTTCACACGCGGCCTTGGGGATCCCCATTCAATTTTGACCTTTCCTTGCTTATTTCAGGTAGGGTCTCCATTTTGAGCCAGGTTGAATTTATTATGTACAAGAAAAGGGATATTGGAATTATTTATCAGATAGTAGCTGTTGTTTGTTTATACTTTCTTTCTATAAATAAAACGCATTAGGTCATCTTATCAAAAGATGTGATGTGGAGTGGATTTACGTGCGAGGATTAGAAAGTAATTGATTGTTTTCCTAAACATTCAAAAGATATTTAATCCACTTGCTTCATAATAACAGTGATAATATGATTATAAAAAAAATATAATACATTATATTTTAATTATTATCATTGTCAATACTTTTTTTTAATTTAACACGATACATTGTCAGTAGCAATGGGTTTCAATTTGACATTTCAACAAAATTCATTTCGTTATTTATGTTACTGAGCAGACAAATTAATATCAAACTAAAAATATTAGCAATGTTCGACAAAATTATTATAATTTACATGAGTGTTTCCCAATTATTGGTTAAAAATTCTAACAGTTCTTGTCGGATAACACTCAACTGAATTTACATGAAAAATATTTCAAATAAGTTCCATTTACACATTTATACATCTCTATAGGAATATACATATTTATATACATAAAAGTAAATAAAATAGTTGTCTGTTTGTAACGTAAAGTTTAGCTTAGTCTATTTGCCTTTACCTGACCTTAGTTTTGAGTTCGATTCGTTAATTCGATCTGGGCAATTTGTTATTAATGCAACATAGGAAGGACTCCAACAAGGTGAACCAATGACCTAGTGAAGATCGTGGGAAACCGATGGATGTGGGCAGCACAAAACCGTTCATTGTCGAAAGCCTTGGGGGAGGTCTTTGTCCAACAGTAGACATAAGCTGAGAAAGAGAAGAATATATAATTATTTTATATCTAAGAATTTATTAGTAGCAGCCGAGAGTCTAAATATGTGCCTCGTTAATGAGAATAAGCTCGCCTCTCTGCCACGTGACTGAAACGAAACTGGAAATCTGGGTTTTAGAAAAGCCACTGCCCAAGCCGAATACAACCATAATGTTCTATTATCATATAAAGAAAAGCTTAGCTTCGAAAATCGCTGCATCGTAATATATGTAATTTATATTGCACTGCAATGCTGCAGAGCGCAGGCGTTGTCTTTTCCTTTACTTGTTAAAGTATTTTAAGACATCGCAGGAAATTGGACAGGCCGCCGTTATTAAAAGTTATGGCTCTTTTCTCGTCTCCTTGTGTTTTGGTTCACGTAATTAGTTTTCTTGAGTACTCTTGTTTTCTGTATATGTATTACTGGTGGACTTTTCTAGTGAGGCGGCAGGGATAACCTATGACCATTGTGACGTAAACTTAAATGGCAGTGGGCAGGGCACATTAAGGAAAAACAGATCCAGTCCAAATTGAAGTGCTTTCAGCTGAAATAATAATGATGATTGAATAGATTCATCAAGATTGAATGATGAAGATTCTGACGCAGCTAGTATTTCAAGTGGACTCCCCTCCCCCTCCTACCTCTTTGGGTGACTACGTTAGATCGGTTACGGTCCTCGATCACTTTTGCTCGAAAGCTCGAAAAACGAGTATTAAGGAGTGTATTACGTTGTTGTGGTTTATTTTCTAGTTTCTTATTTTCAAGGACTGGAACAGTTTGCCTAAGGTGGTCTTTCCATCAGTTTCGAGGTAACAAACAAAACAAAAATACATTCGAATTGAGAGCCTCCTCCTTTTTTAATGTCGGTTAAAGTGGTACGGAATAGCTCATTTTTCTTTCTAATTTATGTTTATGAGGGTTTAAGGATTATGACGGGCCTGACATTAAGTACTAAAAACCGCACTGGTTAATACATCAGGTTAACTGGCGCTTCCCACGGTTGTTTCATGGATGGGTTACCTACAAAAAATCTACATATCCCTCTGTTTCTCTGAAAGCACGTTGAATTGCTGGTCATAACTGTCATTCCCGTATCTCTAACAAACGTTACGACTCGTCATTGCCGAAAATTCTGACAACCAGTATTTAAATCAAGTGCCTAGACTATTTTATCGCTAGCTTTCCGCCTGCGGCTTCGCCCGCGTAGAATTCGGTTATATCGCGCTTTTTAAATTTCCCTCAGGAGTATCAATTTTTTTTAGAGTTCCTTCGGGAATATCAAATTTTTCCGGGATAAAAAGTACCCTATTATTTAATCCGGACTTCTAACTTTACGTCTACAAAATTTCAAAGCAAGCGGTTCAGTAGTATGATTCGGTTATGTAGCGCTTTTTAGATTTCCTTCGGGAACATCAATTTTTTCCGGGATAAAAAGTACCCTGTCATTTAATATGGACTTCTAACTTTACGTCTACAAAATTTCAAAACAATCAAGCAAGCGGTTCAGTAGTATGATTCGGTTATGTAGCGCTTTTTAGATTTCCTTCGGGAATATCAAATTTTTCCGGGATCAAAAGTACCCTATCATTTAATCCTTACTCTACGTCTACCAAATTCCAAAGCAATCGGTTCAGTAGTTACGGCGTGAAAGCGGAATAAACAAACAAACTCGCTTTCCCATTTATAATATTAGTATGATAGTATGATTGTTCCTTAAATTAGCTAATTTATTTACTGTGTCTAAGTATAACACAAATGATTAAAAATATATGGACCGAGTTAATTACCTTGTGAAGTAATATGAACGATATTTGTATATTCTTGAAATTCGTGCGAGTTCCTTGAAACGATTACCTATGTCAAGTGAAAAGACAATTTTCTTAGAAATAAGTTCACACGCTCGAGCTTTGTATCTACATTGAATGACATTCTAAATTAATTATATAACAGAATGAGTTCCTAGAAATATCACATTTCTGTATATCTAACATCTCTAGGAGCTATGGCGAAAAAATATTTCTGTCGAACGATGACTAACTATAATAAGTGTTCTGAAAGCCTAGTATGAGTTTTCATTACGAGACTCGATCGTAGATATCGAACGCGTTTGGCCTTGAAGCGGGCCAATCGATGAGTCAAACGCGCTCGATATCGACGATCGAGTTTCGTAATGAAAACTCATACGAAGCCTACTGGTGAATACGATTATAATACAAACACTGAATTTATATAGAAAGAAAGTAATGATATTTATTGCGACTTTTAGAAAAAAAAAACTTATAAAAAAAGTAACGAAAAGAAAAACGAAACATTTTTATGATTTTACCTAAAAGACATCCACTGACAGACGGTTGGACATTTCCAAAGTGTCACATTATTCTTCCTGTGATGATTTTCATCTCTTAGCTCACGTATTTGACTTTTACCGCTGCAGCTGGCATATGGTAAATAATTTCGTCGTTCTTTTTTTTGTTTTAAATGAACAGACAGCTGTGCTGCTGGGGAGTTTGTTCCGACACTTTTTCTTCCCAGCGAAAGCACTAGGAAGTGGTGATGAGTGGGCGTGTTTCAACATAAGATTACACTCGATTTATATTACTGTATTTAATTTTATTAGTAAAATATTTTTTGAAATCAGATCAGTAACTTCAAAGGTTACCGAAATTTTCTTTTCTGTTCAAGGTAACTTAACCCTTAGTCGCATTTTACTTATATAAGCTTCTCTATGTACAATGTTTGAAGTTGTTTTATATTCCGGTAACAGAATAATCTGCTTTTCGGATGATCCCACGATTGATAAACCAACATATAATTTGCCCATGAGCAAAACATTCTTTTCGTAGGTCAATGCCAACCAAAGAGAATGTTTGTCCCTGGGACTTGTCAATAGTCAGAGCAAATGATGTTTTACTGAAAACTGGAGTCGTTTCAACGGTATGGGTAGGTCCGTCGGAATCATTGGAATTCTTGGAATGTACGCCAACTGGCCAGCTCCTGGGCCGATGAGAATGGTCGCCACAAGTAGGTTGTTTTTCAAATCTTTTATTAGTAGCCTCGTGCCATTGCACAGGTTAGGTAGGCTTAAATTTCTTAAAAGCATGATCGGCGTTCCGGATTTCAACAGCAGTTCGTGAGGTGGCAGACCAGATGGTTTAAGGGAATTTAAAAATTTCTGCGGATAGTGGACTGCCTCCTCGATATTACACACTGTATCAATTGACTTGTAGATTTTACCATGGCCGGGAACTTTTTGTAAAATTAGATTATTGATTTCATTGACTGAATCGTTCCATGGTGAGACGATAGCCCTTGAACAAAGCCAATGAATGTCTCTATCTAGTAAATATTCGAGGTCAGGATATACTGCGTCTATAAGATGCTGCAGACTGTGAACTTTACGACCCAGAGTCTCATTTATAACGATTTCCGCAGAGTTAGAGCCCAAGGTTCGAGAAGAAAAAGATCCTTCTCCAATTTTGAGCAGCTGTTGTGGAAAATTGTTATCCATACTTCCGATAACGTGGAGAGTCCACGTTATCGGAAGTATGGATAACAATTTTATGAAAAATTTCATGTTAGTACGTAAATTCAAAGTTTGGACTATACTCCATAGGGGCGAAGATTTTAGACATGCCTTTATGATATCCGCACGTGTCCCTCTTGTAACGACGGGAAGTGTCTGACGAAAGTCCCCTGCAAACACAAAAGTGACACCAGCCATGACAGCGACTGCGACAAAACAATCGTAATATCGAATAACTCGTATAGATTATTACGATAGAACGAAGTACGAAACTACAAACATAGAAAACAAACGTACAACGAAATTACGATATTTTCGCTTATGAGGTATCTATCAACAACAACAACCATACGATAACTTAACACCGCGATTCAGAAAAATTACGTAATTGCAGAACGCCATCTATGGGCAAATAGGTAAAACGTCTGCACAATGAAAGTTATGCTAGGGGCATTTTGTGTTTTAGTAATTTTATATTATCTCCAAAACTATATGATCAGTTGATATACTGTAAATGGCAAATCTTATCTGTATGATGTTCTTGTGATACTGAAATAATTTATTGACATAAAAATTAATATATTGTTGCTCAAATAATCAACCAAACGTAAGTACGCCAAAAAAAAAAATGCAATAAAAGAAGTATAAAATATAAAAGTTAGAGATATGGTACCGCGGACTTTTTTGTAGAAATAAATAAGACGAACCAGGTAGCCATACATTCAATTAATTTTAAGCAACTGTTTAGGCAGCGCACGCAAATAATTCTGTTTTATGAGGTATTTTTTTCCGACTTGCTAGACAAAACTTGTGACAGCTCGGTTAATAATATATATTATAGAATCAATTTATATCCTATAGCACTCAGGAATAATGTAGCTTCTTGCCAGTTAAATTTTTTTAGAATTGGATTATGAGTTCCAGAAATTACCCCCTACATACAAATTTAAAAAATTTAAGTCTTTATAATATTAGTATAGATGTAATATTGACGTTCAAAAAGTGCTGATTCTCAGCCTAATTTAAATAAATGAATTTTGATTTTTGGTCACCTACCAGAAGGCCAATTTAAAATCTACCCCCAATTTGATCTCAGGGGCAATCAGTGTCAAAATTTTAAATTAATTGAATTTTAGATAGGTTGAAATAAAGATTAGAATGCGGAAAATCCTAAAGATACAGTAATAACTCCTTTAGTATCAGTTCCAAGGCAAACAACTGACTTGTAGTATGTCGCCACATACATATTACGCATCGCACTGATTTCAGGCAAAATTCTGCTTCGGACAAACAGAGTTTATTGCGGAACTAATATATATAACTAGCTGCGCGCCGCGGTTTCAATCGCGTAGGTTTCGACATTTTTTTTATATGCTCCGCTCCTATTAGTCGCAGCGTGATGTTATATAGCCTTCCTAGATTAACGGACTATCTAACGCAAAAATATTTTTTCAAATCGAATCAGTAGTTTCTGAGATTAGCGCCTTCAAACAAACAAACAAACTCTTCAGCATTATATATTAAGTTTAGATGCGTACGTGCTGACATCAAACGTCAAGCAGTTGTCTACTATACACAAGCCCCGTCTGGTCAAAGTATCTTCTCTTTCTATAGAGCTTAAGTGAACCATATACCCTGTTACTCTTACTTCAACGGAATCAATTCTCGGGAACTCATTTGAGCTGCATTCTCGATTCATTTCTGGTTGTTATTGCTGCAAAATTTCACTTTCAAGAGCTGGGAATTGTATCATCATCATCATCTCAGCGTTAATCCCAGTCGCATCCGATTTTCCAACTTTGGAGTCTGGGGTCCGTTTTATCAGTCTAATTGTTGATTTTTATCTAAACTTTGATATTTTCCGTGAAGCGACTGCCGTCTGACCTCCACATCCCGAAGGCGATATCGAAGCATTGCAGTTATACCAATTGTTGGACTTTTGAGGGCTTCTACAACCCATAACGACTGCGATTTGATGTTCGTATGGCAATCGGAACCAGCAGCTTAACTTGCTTTTCGAGGCATGAGTTGGGAATTGTACTACGAACCTAAATCTCACCCACCCAACAAAAGAGACTTTTATTTAACGTTAATAATATCAAATGTCAAAAAAAATGGCAATCTATTTATTGATATCATTCATTACTCACAATATTTGGTTTTATATTGTTGATAATTCTTAATAAAATATTTTTAACAACGTAGTTATGTAAAGCAAATGGGAGGAGGGAAGATGTTTACGTAACTTCCAGACTCAAGGGAGCAGTCTTGACAAAGTGGTATCGGTCGGAACTTAGGCAGACACTTTCTGCACTCAACTACATCACCGCTGCTCTTGAAACGGCGAAGAAAAATATCTGAGAATATTCTAGAATTAAAAAATTCGAAAACTTAATATGACATCCCGCATTGACCCCGAGTGAGGGATTATTGTCCACTACAAGTCACAGAGAAGCCTGTGCGCCAATAAATTAAATAATGTCTGGCTGATTATTGGGAATATTTGACAGTTACAGGTAGCTAGACCTACTATAGTCTGTACCACTGAAAATAATTTATATCTCAACTCTTGACTATTTTTGACATTGCACTAGTCACAGTGCTGTGAATAAAATCTACATGATAATAATAATCGTTTATTTGGAACAAATTTTAGGACATAAGTTTACAAAGAGAAACGAAGATAGCTACAAAAGTTAAAACTGTGGCGCAGCTATCGACGCCTAGCTCAACAGTATGTTATATTAGTTCCTGGCTAGTAATAAAGAAAGTTAATAATTAAACTACATCTATATGTGTGTATATGTCTGCGTGTGTGTGTATGCGTGTGTGTGTATGTGTGTGTGTGTATGCGTGTGTGTGTGTGTATATGTGTGTGTGTATATGTGTGCGTGTGGGTGCGTGCGTATATGTGTCTGTGTGAGTGTGTGTGCGTGTGTGCGTTGCGTGTGTAGTATGAGAGTATTGCGCATAAGTGGAGGGGTGGAAGGTATTCAAGTAATTAGATTGATGTTATGGGAATTACGAATGTAAGTATTATGTTACCACAAGTTGTTCTGTTGCTTCGTAGGAGAGGGATTTAAGCAATTCTGAGAGTTTTTTTTCTGACTAAGGCTCTTGTTAATGGATAAATTTGAATAATTCTATTTATGTTATTTTAGAGTTTAGGGCTAAGGTTTAAATTATAGTGGCGTTTAACTAATGCCAGTCTGGAGAAAGGTGTCTTACAAAATTAAATCGGAACTTCGTGTCGAAAATCTACATACAGTAAGCATAAAGATTTTTTTTAATAAAGCATAACCCCACAATAGTCATTTCGCCTGTATCGTGGGTACTCTCATACACAGTAACTCTCATACACAGACAGCCAAACCTGTAGGCCATACGAATATTTGTTCCGTCCGGGAATCAAATCCGCGACACGCAGCACAGCAGGCGATTACTCAGCCACTACACCAACCGTATCGTTATATGCCTAAAGTCTTTTATGTTACAATATTTTAGGTCGAAGCCTCGAGACTAGGCTGTGCTAATGTTTATGATGTAAATGAATTTTATATACTGAACTTATTTAGTAGAAATACTTTGTAACCACAGCCGGGGAATGTTCTACAGTGAGTTTTATGAGGCGTGTAGTATCGAACTTCTGCCGATGTAGCTCGAAGAATTGCCAAAGTTGCAGGGCATATTGCTTGCAGATAGCAGATCATATGGCTAATGGGAACTAAAGTCACCGAGATAGTCCAGCGGATTAGCTCTCTGAAGTGGCAGTGGGCGGGGCACATGACTCGAAGAGCCGATGGCCAATAGGGCAGAAAGGCTCTTGAATGGCGACCATGTACCGGCTAGCGCAGCGCCAGATGCCCGCCGACTAGGTGATTGGATGATCTGACTAAAATCGGAGGGAAGCCCTGGATGTAGGCCGCATCCAACCGTTCTTTTTAAAATCCTTGGGGGAGGCCTATGTCCAGCAGCGGACATCATGTGGCCGAGATGATGATAACCATTGGGGCCGAAAGGTTCTAGAGAGTGGTTAACGTAGTGTTAAAAGGTCTCCAATAAGGTGGACCTTATGAAAGCCACGGGAACCTGTTGAATGCGAGATATACAGAAAGTGGTAGTTCTGGGGGTGGCCTATATTATCAATAATAGAGTATCCAGCATCTGAACTGAACTTATAGCTAATCAGCTATAAGTTCCGCTATAAGTAAGCTATAAGTTCTGTGTGCAATCGCAGACAATTGTAGTGTGGTATTTTTGTAGAAATTCGTAGCTATCACGAAAAGAAAAAACGTCTTATTGTTCCTTTTAACCAAAGGCACCTGTCATCTGTTCTCTTCGCCACCCTTGGTTGACTGGTGGAGAATACCTAAGGCATTATGTCCGCCTTTGTACCTTTTTTGTACGAAAAGATTAAATAAATAAATAAAAAACGGCACCCATATAACATCACTTTGTTGTCCGTCTGTCTATCAAGACCCCTTTTGGGAAATTAATATCAAATACCGTCCTTTAGAACTGTAAAGGGCGGAAAGCAAGCTTTCAAGTAATCGCAAAAATATCTTCATTTATATGACATATTTAGTTATTCGCTGGGAAAAATTAAAGTTTCCAACGTTTTTAAATTCTAGTTGTATCAGTATGGGAGATTTTTTTATTCATATTTGTATGTTTAATCAAGCTGACCGCAACATGCTCGACAGGCTTTTTTTGTGCGCGTGCTTATTGTCTTAGCGAGAATTTAAACTAGCCTTTGTTAAGAATTGGGTTTTAGAAATGGTCAGATACGACTGATAGTCCAAGAGATTACATGCATTAAAAACAAATGTTAACTCTTTTAAAACAGCTACAACCATATCTCCTTCCTTTCACAACACCAAAATTATAATTCCAAAGCCAAGAACTTCAAAAATTGTTTGTTATTCAAACGTCTAAATGAATTCCTCCGAGGCCTGGCCAAACGATGCGATCAAGTCGCGTCGTCAAATTCTTTATCCGCCATTTTGTGCCAAAACAAACGAGTGAAAATTTACCCTGTTTCATCAAAATTGTAGAATAAATTCCCAGTGTAGAAATTTATTATTCTTAGCTCCTCGTTTGATAAAATTGACGTCTTTTTAAAGAAAAGGAGACAAAGAGGTAGGTAATTTTGTGACATGATAATATACCCACTTGTCAGAAAGGCTTATTGTTGGTTACCTTTTGTAATATTATGTTATAATCTGAAACATGTTACGTGGAAAACAGAATATGTTATTCGTTTACATTTTTAGGGTTTCGTTCCGAACGAGTAAAAACGGAATGGTAATTGCTAAATCTTTTTAACCGCAATCGGTAGCTTGTATAACCTCTATCTACTTCTTTGCATCTCCCTGGCAATCTGAATAGAGTCCGCTTTTGACTAGAAATTTGGCATCTTCGATAGCATCCACCAGTTTCTGTAACGAATACAACAGTATAGCGCGACATTTTAGAACAGCGCCACATTTACTACTTTATAGGTTGGAACAGTAACCAATCACATGCGAGCCGAACTGGTCGCAATAACTAAGCCGAGGTATCCTGACCAAATAGATTAGAACTGTGATCAAAGCCGCGCTGGCCAGGCTATTGAATAATCGGTTGGCTGCAATATATACATATGTATATTTGGCTGACGCGGTCTTGTCATCTGATTGCAACTTAAGTATCTTCAAGGCTAGAGTAGGAGAATATACAAGACTTGAGTAGAGGTAATAAGAAAAAATCTAATGTCAATTGTCAAATAATGTGTATTGTCTATGACCCTGGCTTTGACATCAGACCAATATTGTTTATAAGTTTTCGTGTTTGAGAACGAGACTTTTAACTTTATTATTTTTTATTGTTATTATTTACTTGTAATATCAGTTTTATTTGTGCGGAATAAACAATATTTTTTTCTTACTTTCTTTATGATTTCAGACCACCTCTTTTACTGACCCTGTGACCCAACAGTGGGTTCAGTAAAGGGTAGTGTTTTTTTACCATTACTGTGAGTTCAACTCATATTTAATTTTTCCATTCCCCTAAATGCATAATTTCAATCCAATATTTTCCCTTATATAATTCAAATAGGACCTAGAAAACTTGTGTTGTTCTTTATAGCAATAAAATACAACACTGCATGAAGAAAATATGTACTTGGTTATAGAGCCATGAGCGCAGTAATAGCCCCCGGTTGGCATTTACAACTTGATAGACCGTTCTCAATAAAATTTTGTTATATATTCCACAGACTCGTTAAACGCATGCAACCGAGGAATACCTACCTATAATATATATATGAGATAAACATACAGAAGATATGACCCGTGTTAGTGTTATGTTATAAAGTACTACATTTTAACCGATAAAAGAAAACATCATGAGGAAACCGGCTTGTCCTAGAACCAAAAATTCAAAGACATGAGCTAGCCCTAGATGGTAACTGCGTCGACTGACGGGAAGACACGGCGCGGCATACGCTGGCAGAGTGTGCCGCTTGGGCGGAGCCGCGCCGTGCCCTCATCTCTGAGGTAAGCAGTGGCCTCTCGTTGCCAGCCGTAATCGAGTCAATTTTCGGCTATGAAGAATCCTGGGATGCGGTGTTTTTCTACTGTGAAACAGTCGTATCGCAGAAGGAAGCTGCAGAAAGGGTCAGGGAGGTATCGTCCACTCACAGCCCGCAACAGGCGTACCAGGCATCGGCGAAGGGCGGGTAACGCTCTCTTCCAGCCCCTAACGGGCAAACTAAGCCATCTAAATGGATCTAGGGTTCCAAACATCAGGCGAGATGGCAGCGCGAAGTGTTTCACACGCGCCACTCTTAAACGCCGGGGAGTCAAACACCTCACTGCTCCGATCCGAGGAGGCCCATAATGGTGGGCCGATACCAATCGGGGATTGCGGAAGCATTTTTCGTTTTCGCAATCCCCGGCGTAGGTATAAGGAGGAACACCGGAGTGATTTTAAGTCAGTAAGAGTCTGACCGACCCCGTCTGTCGCCCCAGGGTGGCGGATATCCATGAGGATTTTCCACCACGAGGAAACAAGGCCTGCTTGGTAAATGTCACTAGGTAGTCAAGATTTATGTTTCAGAAGTTGGCATTATAGGCTAATTACATCCTTTGTGTCATACCAGTGTTATTGACGGTAGTCTAAAACGGTTGCACTAATTTGGTTAAGATTTGGCATATAGACGTGAATATCACATGTCCCTTTCGTTCAGCCGTTTTTTCGCCTATCCGGAATATACTACAAACAGACAAACAGAATATTAAGATAGTAATAAAGTCACAACCGTCATTCGATGTTTAGATATAGATTAGGTTTGCTATTTCTTGCCATTTCGTGTCGTCGTGCACAGCAAGGCTTAGGAAAGGCCCCTTTACAGACTCCCCAGAGATGTGCCTTTGAGGCGTGCCACAAAATCCTGGAATTGGTATTTTTCGGATTGACGTTATTTTTTCCATACACTTATATTAATTTCGTTTTTAAATAGGTACAGTTTGTATAGCTACAGCCGCTTAAATTGTTAGATTTTATCTTTCCTTATATAAGGGAACTATAAATAACCAACCATAGGTAACCAAACTAGAGGCAGGTATTGCGTGGCGTCAATATAACGCATTGTTCGCATGTGGCGTTGTAGATAATTCTACAATACCGATTGTATGTTTCATAACTTGGTTACCCCTTTCCACAGCTTTTTTGCTTCTGCAGCTCGTGGTTGTTTAGGTAAGACGGACAGTTGCTCCATGTTCCATATTGATACTCAGCTGCATCCGGTTAGACTGAAGCCGACCCCTACATAATTAGGAAAAGGGTAGACACTTGATGATGTCCTTATAAAACAGTAGGTATGTCGTTTTGTTCAGACCAGTATCCAAAATTGGGCTAACTAAATAAAGAAAATGGGAAGCCATTACATAGGCCATTAGGCTACCCGTTTAGGTCATTAAAAGAACCTAACCAGAATGTGGAACTCTCCGTTGATTTTTATTTTTCCTTAATTAAGGGCATCGAAACGCGCAGAGAATACTTAGGACAATTCTTGGCAGCTACCCTTCTAAAGCCTCCTTAAGTTAAACGCGTTGTATATTTAAATAGTTACTGCAGATCATTTGAAGCATTTTTCAAAGCCATTTACAGGTATGTAGGTGTTTCAAAAGAGTTTCTTAGATATTTATGTCCAATTTATGTATTTAGCCTGCCGGAGTGATGAAGGCGTCACGCTGAAGTATTTATACGACGGCCGCGCCAACGTTTATGTGCGAAGTCACCGGTATAGACTATAAGGAAAAAAGGGAGGATCTTCTCATCAGGCGGGTGTTGTGTCGGGAAGTTCTATGTATGTTAGTTGCGCGGTACACTGCTTGCGAGATGCAAAATTTGCGTGACATCAGTATGACACGTTGTTTTGTGTGGCTTTGTAGATACCTCTACAATATGTAACTATAGGTATTTAGGGCCTAGACTGGAAAGTGTTATAGTATATTACGATATTAGTGCGTAATGATGGTTATAACATGCGAGGCGGAATTTCAGCCCAAGCCGAAGGCGAGGGCGTAATTGAGCCGAGCATGTTATAACCAATACGCACGTATATCGTACGACGTTTTTTAACAAACTTGCGAGGAAACAGAAAAAAAAAATTGTTTATTTCAAATAGGACATTCGTTATTTTAAATAAACTCAATCTGTGAATGCACACTATTGCTTTCCCGCCATTAGTATTATTATTTGCCATTTCAAATATGGAAACAGCGCGCTGCTCACTGGCTAGAGCCGTGCGGCGGCGATCAGTTCCATAATTATTTGAAATGGCAAATAATGCTGTTATGGAATTTCTATGGACTATAACTTAACTATTTGCTTTGATAACACACGCGTTTGTTATGGCCCGCTTTACATATTTAAAACCGGTGGAATTACATCAGCTTTACGAGCAAGGGTGTTAAAAAATATTTAATGTCACATGAAACGTATTGACATTTGTCATTTAGCCTCTGCATAGTGAGACAGTGCAAGAAACTGCTTATTTCATAACATACAAATAATCAGCGGACAATATTTACAAACTCAAGCCCCCTCTGAGAGCCGTAATATGCAACACGGGCGTAGTGAGGGTTGATGACATGCCTTCAAATTTGCATGTCTCATGAAGTCGCGGCTGTTACTACTAGGATCCTACTGCTCTCAAAATGATTCATCATCATCTTAGCGTATATCTCGGTTGCAACCCGCAATCTTTAGCATCCTGTGGTAAGAGATTGTTGGCACGCATGTCATCTCTTACAACGTCAAGCCAGCATTTCTTTGGTCTACCCCGCTTGTTCTGGCCTGGCGGAGCCGCCATGGCAAGACATTTGTTACCCACGTAACGCCCTCAAAACAGTTAATGAGACATATTTATCCCTAGGCACTTAATTTAAGAAAAAATAAATTACATTTTATAAAAAATAATATTACCAGCCCATTATTGCCTCGCTGCAGGTCAAAGGCTTTCTGCTCATATAGAGACGATGTCAGATTTTAACGCTTTTTTCCTCAGGAGAATTTCCCATCACTGATCAAGACTGTATTTTACTTTAACTATATTTTTGAAACAGCACCAAATATCGAAACATTACCGTAGCACAACAAAACTACGTAAGTATGCATACCGTAACCAAATGTGTTTTCTATAGCCAAAGTTGGCACATTTGTTTTATAGCATTCACGGACATAGCTAGTTATTTATTACAGCATGTTTATGATAAACCTTTCTATATTCCTGGATAACCTTTACCTCAAAGAGATAAAGTCGAAATTGGATAGACACTAATAAAGCAAGTAATGTATGATCAATAAGTTGTTTGCCAATACTCGCGATGAGTTTCCGAGTTTATTGTGCATTTATCATTTGAATAAGGCAACTTCCTCGTGATAAAAAAGTGTCCAATAAATTCGTGAACTGGCAGCCATTTTGTTTAGAAACACTTCGTATTGAAAGAACGCTTGTGTATTTGGGTACTTGGAGGATTTTCGCCATTCATTGGCTATTTAATCTTTATTTTTCTGGATGGAGGATTCAATAGCGGCAAAAGAGATGATTAAGTGTCCGCCTTTGGGATTTCTTTTGATCTTTAGAGGGTTCATTTTTGTGTTATAAAGTAAAGATATTGAAAAACAAATTTTCCTTTTTTATTTTGGCATATTGAGTCCTTGGGCGCATTTAATTTTCTTGTACAAATATTAGATAAATTGATACCTATTTGGGTGTTTCTTTTTCATGTTCTTTTTTCATACATTCATCATTTGATCAAATGTTGTCAATGAATTAAAGGAGGTCCTCCTTAAGTTGACGAATATTTTTAAAGCATTTTTAATCCTAATCCGTCTTATCACAAAACAAATACTCATTTTAGTTGGAGCCTTAGCCTTTGAATCACTATTAATATTGTTAAGTTTATTTAGATTTATTTAAAGTTCTTAATACTAAAGTAACAACTTAGTACCGAATCAAGCTATCCTTTTTATAATTATAAAAAAACACTGCATTTCCATAACGGTTAGGTTCATAATTCAGTAACCTTTTAGGGGATTTAATCCTGGGCTAAACTAAACTCTGGTTTACTTATAAGGGGAATATGTCTGTATAATTAATATTACATTCAATATCAGAACAAATTCATTACCCACACCATAGTCTAACAAATTCTCATTAATTCGACATAAATATAAAAGTATCAGATTAATGAATTTTCGTTTTTCCTCCTTTTCTTGACCCCAGAGAATGTGCCAATTGGCAAGATAAAATATATCCAATTCATACTTGGATTCTTTATGAGAAATGTAATTCGGAACGAAGCTGACTTGTTCTATAAATTTGTTACGAATATATTCACATGCCGATTTCGGATACGGTGACGGTTTCAGAGAGGCAAACCTCGTAATTTTGGTAACGTTCTCTGTTTTAAATACAAAACATTCGATCTACTTCTGTGTTGAGAAAAATGCATGATGGTTTAATAGTATGCACGTTGGAGAGAGGCATACTTTTGCAATTAAGATGATTCTTTGGCTGATCTTAAATCTTTCGCTTAACAAACGCCTCCAATCGGGTTTATCATATCCCGACTAATCCCAACCTAACTAGTATTTTTTACTCTTAACATTATAGACACTAGTTAATAAAAAAGATTCAAGCACTAGCTTGACCTTAATACAACCTAATGATAAAATCAAAAGTCATTTATTTCTCGGTGGTAGGCCATAACATCGGCCGCCGGCAGAAGTTATTACCACCCACCAGACAAAGTCTTGCCGCCAAGCGATTCGTCGTGTTCCGGCATGATGTCTGGTGAAGCCGTACGGAGGACGGGTCTGAGTAGTTGTGTTGCGATGTGTGCCGGGTACGATTCGCCAACTATTGTTGTGTTGGTCGTGGAGGGTCTTCAGATCAATCTCCCTCTGGCGCAGCATCGTTGGGTCGTGTTGTTGGGTTTAACATTGCATCACCTCGCTCAACTGCCGTCTTCCTTCCTATTCGCTCAGTTTTTCCGAGTGAATAGGCTTTTAATAAACTAACGCGCTTTACCATCAACGATTGCATCACTGCTTACCATCAGGTGGGATTGCAGTCAAGCACTAGTTTATAATATTGTTACGGGCTAGGGGTACTAAAACGCCGGTTAAGGGTTACGAAGTTTATTGGCAACGAAGGTACAGTCGATTGTAGGCAATGACAAGTAGAATGTTGCTGACGTTGCACGGAAGTCTTCACTTACGTCCACGAAGTCCGTATTGTAATCACCCAATAACACTACAGATGTTACTTCACGTAGTACTCACAGTTCTCGTTACAGTTGTCGCCGTAGGTATTCTCAAAGATCGCTTCTTAAGTGTCGCTGTTTTCGTATCGGTAGTCAAGTGTAGACTGACTCGGCGCCGGCGTCACGGCGCTATATATAGTCCAGCTGATCGAACATTCCAGAGTCGTCTAGACGTAATAATAATAGCGCATAACTTCGAGTACATTCGGTAAGTACCTACGGTAATTCCCGGAAACGGGCTTCTAGAAATTTCGATGTCGTCACTTAGTTGACAAAATTGATGAAACCTGTACCATTCGATAGGCCACCTTAAATTTAGAAATGCGTTTTTATATTGCACCTATACGATGTCTAGATCTAGAGTTATATTGCTTAAAAGTTACGCACTGCATGCCATGCGATATTGAACCTTATGCCCTCGACATAAGGTGCATTCGTAACATTGCCCCCTTCTTAGTCGTGCTCGTCCCGAGCATGATTTGATCCGTAATAGCGAGCTAGGCGGTCTACGTGTACGATCTTCAGCTTCCCTCTAGATCCTTTCTTTATGCGGTAGGTGACATCGTTTATCCTGGTTACTATCGTGTACGGACCCTCCCATTTGGGTTGGAACTTCGGACTCTTTCCTTTTCTCCTAATGGGATTATGTAACCATACCAAAGTTCCCTCTTCAAATCCGGGCACGTTAGCTTTGCGGTCGTATCGGATCTTCATTTTCTCGCTGGTTTTCAGACCATTCTCTCTCACTAGCTCATGTATTCCATCTAGTTTACGTCGTAGGTCGGCCACATAGTCGACGGCTAGGATAGGGGTATCGGGTGGTGTTCCGGTTAGTGCATCTATGGGTAGTCTAATTTCTCGGCCGAAGTTGACTTTCACCGGTGTACAATTTGTGCTATCATGTGTTGCAGAGCGGTATGACATTAAGAAGAGTGGGATGTATTGGTCCCAATCCCTCTGGTGTTCTTCAACTACTTTGGCCAAATGATTCTCTAGCGTCTGGTTGAATCTTTCGACCATTCCATCTGACTGAGGGTGATATGGTGTTGTACGAGTCTTATGTATCCCGAGTAGTTGGCAAACCTCTCGGAACAGTGAAGACTCGAAATTTCTACCCTGATCAGAGTGTAACTCCAAGGGGACGCCAAATCGACAGAACACCTCGTGAACTAGCTTTTTGGCGACAGTATGAACTTCTTGGTTGGGTACTGCAAAAGCTTCTGGCCTTTTGCTGAAATAGTCTTGCATGACGATGATATACCTATTCCCTTCTTCAGTAATAGGGAATGGCCCAGCTATATCGACAGCAACTCTTTCCCATGGTGCACCAACATTGTACACTTTCAGCCGACCTCTGGCCCTCGTTTGCGGTCCCTTTACTGAGGAGCAGGCTTCACATTTTCTACACCAGTCCTCTACGTCTTCGCGGCAATGCACCCAATAGAATCTTTTTCTCACCTTCTCCAGGGATTTCTTCACTCCTAGATGTCCTCCGGATACTCCGTCGTGCACCTGTCTTAGCACCGACGCGACCTTATCACAGGGGACAACTATCTGTAAGGCGACCTCCTGTCCACTAGGTGATTCCCATTTCCTCTTCAGAGCTCCATTATCAATTATCAGGCTGTCCCATTGAGCCCAGTAACTTTTTGCTGTTGGACTAAGCGCTGATATTTCACTCCAAGCGGGCCTCTGGCCACGTTTCTTCCATTCGATTACTGTCTTCAAGTCATTATCTTCCTTTTGTGAGTCTTCTAATGGTCGATTATCCCAGTTTTCATCCAAAGCGTTCACCTGGATAATCCTTACGTTCTCTTCCTTTTCCTGTTTGCGTTCTTCACCTCGGTCCTTACTCCCTGAAGTAATCTGGCGGCGGCGGAACTTTTGTTTTGCCTTTTTCTCGAGGCGCTTCTTCTTACGCGCCTCGTCCTCAACTTCCTTGTCCCGCCTTGCTTCCGCCGCACTCCACGACTTTCCGCGCGACCGCTCGCGCTCTTGTTCTCGCTTGCCGGAACGTTCGCGTTCCCGGTCCTTGACACGTACCCGCTCTCGTTCAGCGGGTCGCTCGCGGCGCCCACTCCGATCGCTCCGCTCGCGCCAATCGACGCGCTCGCTCGGGCGCTCGAGCTCGACCTTGGCGTCGCGCTTGCGCCACAGCAACACCTCTGCGTCTTTACGTGCCCAAGAAGCACTTCTTCCCTTAGCCTTCCTGGGACAATCAATTCGAATGTGCCCCTTTTCGCCGCACTCATAACAAGTTGGTCCTCGTCGGGCTTTTATTTGTGCGGTCACTTTTCGAATACGGTCGTGTTGTCGGCCATCTTGACGTACAGCTTCCACCTCCAGAGCATGTGTCAAGGCTGCCTTCAAGGTCTGATGGTGACCCAGACGTACTGAAGCTCTGACTTCTGCATCTCGAATCCCATCAGTAAAGAATCGCAGAGTAGTAGCGTCAATCAGTCCCGGTGTTGATGCATACGCCTTGCGAACCAAACGTTCTATTTCCGTTGCCCACTGTTGCAGACCCTCACTGCTCTTCTGTGTGCGGTCGCGGAGTTGGGCCCTGTAGACATGTTCGAGCTGTTTCTCTCCATATCTAGTCTCCAACGCTTCTAACAGACAGGCTAGGGTATTGCAATCGCCGGAAATATTCTCGAGAATTCGTACGGCATCACCACGCAACGCAAGCATAAGGGCCGTTAGTGCTTGATCGTCGTCCCAATTGTTGCCTTTGGCGACCTTCTCAAACTGTAGACGGAAGGACACCCATGACGTTGTTCCGCCAAAATGAGGTACTTGGAACGTCGGCAAAGCACTGGATACAGGCATCACACCTTTAATACCTCCTTTCTGCACAGCTTTATGGAGAAACTGTATTTCTTTCTCACACTCCATGATGGTACTGTCTAGTTTTTCTAAACGCGCATCATGTTTGTCTATACGAGCATCGTGTTTGTCTATACGCGTATCTTGATGGTCCATACGCGCTTCTTGTTTGTCTATGCGCGTATCTTGCTGGTCCATACGTGCATCTTGTTGTGCTGTTTTTACTCTAAGTTCGTTTACCTCTTCTTTGGTGGTTTCCCATTTTTCGTTTAATGCTAATACCAGCTGCTGGGATTCCTTTATTTGTGCCTGAGTTTCTTCCTGAGATTTATCTATTTTTGCCTGAGTTTGTTTTATTTGTACCTGGGTTTCTGCCTGGGATTTATCTATTTTTGCCTGGATTGCTGTCTGGGATTCTGCTATGCTCAGCCTTATTTGCGCCGTCAAGTGAGCCAGTAATGCTGATAAATCGCGTCCGCTGGTTCCGGGAATAGTGGTGGTACTAGGCGCACTCACATTCGTCGGTGTTACGACGGCCGCATCTTCTATGGGTGTAGGGACACTAAGCGATTCTTCCTCTTGACGCGCCAAATCCATCGCTGCTTGTCGTCGCGTGCGAACTCTTTCGTCTTCCCTTGGCGTGACCGGCATCCCACTTCTGACACCAATTGTTACGGGCTAGGGGTACTAAAACGCCGGTTAAGGGTTACGAAGTTTATTGGCAACGAAGGTACAGTCGATTGTAGGCAATGACAAGTAGAATGTTGCTGACGTTGCACGGAAGTCTTCACTTACGTCCACGAAGTCCGTATTGTAATCACCCAATAACACTACAGATGTTACTTCACGTAGTACTCACAGTTCTCGTTACAGTTGTCGCCGTAGGTATTCTCAAAGATCGCTTCTTAAGTGTCGATGTTTTCGTATCGGTAGTCAAGTGTAGACTGACTCGGCGCCGGCGTCACGGCGCTATATATAGTCCAGCTGATCGAACATTCCAGAGTCGTCTAGACGTAATAATAATAGCGCATAACTTCGAGTACATTCGGTAAGTACCTACGGTAATTCCCGGAAACGGGCTTCTAGAAATTTCGATGTCGTCACTTAGTTGACAAAATTGATGAAACCTGTACCATTCGATAGGCCACCTTAAATTTAGAAATGCGTTTTTATATTGCACCTATACGATGTCTAGATCTAGAGTTATATTGCTTAAAAGTTACGCACTGCATGTCATGCGATATTGAACCTTATGCCCTCGACATAAGGTGCATTCGTAACAATATTTAAAAAAAAAATATTCAAGTTAGGCTGAGAATCAACACTTTTTGAACGTCAATATTACGTAAGACAGTCCCCCAAAACGCCCACCCATCGCCACTTCCTAGTGCTTACGCTGGGAAGAAGAAGTGGCGGAACAAACTCCCCAGCAGCACAGCTGTAATACAAATACATGATTTTATACAATAATATGTCTGTATAGTGATGAAAGCAAGAAAATACAACAACAATGAAATTATTTATCATATGCCAGCTAGCCACGATGAGCAGTAATACAATCGTTTATGGTGAAACGCACTAGTTCATTAAGGGCCTATTCACTCTAACCTTGAAGACACTTAAATTGTAGTTAGACGGATAGACCATCGCAGGCAAATTATTCCAACCCTTCGATGTACGCGATATAAAAGTCGTGACGAAACGCTTCGTCCGGATCGTAGAGGTGTCAACAACGTAAGGGTGGATACTCATCGTACGACATAGCATTTCTTCCTAACTTTACTAAAACTTTTAATATACAAGTTCATGTATAGATAGTAATGGATGTATAAGTCCATTATTATTTGATTCCAACCGATGATTGCGACAAAAATGGAATAGCGTAAAGCGAAAATCGTCAAATTCTCCATTTCTGGGTAATGACCTCAATTTTAAGTGGAATGACGACAATCTTTTTCGTTTTTGATATCCTACATAAGGGATTTGTACTTTTCCATAAGGCTAGAAATTGGCATGTTTGATTTAGTAATACCTATGCGTCTCGCGACTAGGTGGTCGGATGACCTGACCAAAATCGCAGGAAAGCGCTGGATGCATCCCGCGCCCAACCGTTCTTTTTGAAAATCCTTGGGGAGGCCAGCAGTGGACTTCATCTAGCTGACATGCGGCTCATCGAAGGGAGCACAGGCCTCCTATGCCCCAGCAGTGGGTACATTAATGAATTTATATAAAAGATTCCATGTAATTATACAAAATGGTGCTGACAATACGACAATAAATTAAACATCATGTACCTTAACACATTCTAAGTCTACCCATAAAAAATCATATAAATATATCCATTGCTTTAGTCGCAGGAAATTATTTTTCATTTTTCACTTACACTCACTGTTTTTGCTTACAGGTTGATGACCGCCGCATCCAGCGGCAATTTTAATAATAATGGCGCTAAAAATAGCAAGTCGATACATGACTGCGCTATCGCCGATTGGAGGTCAGTGAACCAATATTTTAAAGGATGTTTTATTCCAATTCCAATTTTATGCGATTTAGTTTGTATGGATTTTTTTTTTTTTGATGCTAGGGTTTTATTCTATCGTTTAGGATTATTCCTATGAACTAGCATTGTCAGTGTTTTAAATTGTTTTATTCTCGTATTATCAACACCACTCAGTATATAGAACTGACAACCCTGTAATGTTTCTAATGGCAATTTTACTTAGGATCGTGAAGTTATTTTATAAGGGCTTCGTACAGTTGAAAGAAAGAAAGAAATAGAATATATTTATTTGCGATAAACATAACGAAAAAAATGATACAATGGAAACAGTGTCAACATGATGCTCATGTTGCGCTAAATAAATTAAAATAAAAGCTAAACAAATTAGCACAACGCTAATTTTCAGCAGTTGACGGCACCGATATAATGACGTCATCTCACGCAGCAAATAATAATACATATTAGGACACTGTATTGGTACAGCGTCCTAATAATAATTGCATGCAGAATTAAAATTGAAGTACCGTTGCTCTTGCGTGTAAGATTACCAAGTCTAACTACTTTATATTAATTGTATATTCCATACGATGCATAACATGTAAAAGTACAATCTTAACCCTACACAAAATAAATGTATAAACATATATTTCCAGCTTTCACAAATGTCAGCATTTACCAAAACTAACACAACGTATGTAGGCCAAGTACATATGCTGATTTCTAATTACCGTCGGTCACGAAAATCACTGTACCTAATTATAATCTCTAAAGTTAATTAATGGGCGTCCTTGCACGGCGTGATTATGTAGTTAATAAGACCTCATTCATAAGTGGATGTTAGATGACGTCATCCTTGGCCTCGATACCGTTAAGCAATTGTTTTTGCAAACCTTCACATTTACGTCAACCAATCGGCTTCCAGACCAGCTCCAGTCTAATTTCCACGGTCCAGTTGCTGGGTAATACGATACTTCTTGTCAGGAATGGTTATTAGATTTTCGAACTTCTGAACACCCGTAACGACCGTTACAGATCTAAAAATGACAGCCGGGACGAACAGCTTAACGTGCTTTACGATGCACGGAGAGGTAGCAATCTCGATATGTAACAATTAGTACCCATCGACAGATCGATCGTGTCAAGTGATGCTTAACCTTGATCGACTGTTACTATTTTACCACGGGCCCGTTCAGTATACATGAAACATCAGAAGAGTCTACGACTATTGTTCTACTATTATGGGCCTTCGTCTTTTTGTAAGTCAGCTCATAAAAAATCTGCCAAGTTTATATTGGATTTGTTGTTTGATGTCGTTCTATAGCGTGTCATATTTGTAAAATTAAAAAAATGCTAATCGCTCGCAACCTCAACTCGCAACTCCCTACCGAATTTACCGATTACAGCCAAGAGCAAGCGTTAAAACGACTAGATTCGGTAATGTTTGTGCGCTATAGTCACACGCGGTTTTTTGGCAATCACGCCGTACATTTTACCAATGTGTGCTGCGTGGTTTATTTAGAAGTGAGAGATATGTCCTCATTTGTACATTTATTATTAATTAGGGGAGTTCATTTATGTCTTCTGTAGATTTCCGTGGGCACCTGCCCCCACCTGTCCCCCCATGGGTATGCCCATTATTATGAACATCGATAGTTTATATTAATTTATCTCACGTAATTCGACAAATTCAGCATTTCAAAAATCGTGAACTGCAACAAACCATTTACTAGTCAATGTGCTCAGAGCAAACTGACAATTTGAATGCAACGAGTCGCATTTTACGTTCGGACAGAACTTTTGTCATTTTGCAAACTTATAAACGAAAACTCTGCTGTTTTTTTATAAAAAAAAATCCAACCCAAAAATATTGTATAGGAAATCGAGAATAATTAACGTCAAAATCCTAAGTAATATTACAAGTTTGTTATTTACCTTTTCACGCCTAATCCACTGAACCGATCATTATGAAATCTTGCAGTCATATGTTATTAGGGTATAGAAAAGGACATACCTAAGGCTATCTCTACGTCTCACTTCCACATAACGCACGCATTTGCCTCAAAAATACCCTTAACTGTCGTCAAACCAAAAAAAAAAAGCGTTCTTTCAAATTTCAATACAAAATGATGACCTTTCCGTATATGAAATAATAATATAATTAATGAGTATGAGACAGTTATTATTTCACATATCTATATATACTTATGCTATGTTAAGCAACCGTTTATAATAATGGAGGGTCCATTATTTCAAACGGTTGTTTAACACAATATATCAATCAACACTCATTCATTTGGTTCGTATCTTTGTTGACATAGACCTGTCAATTACAGAACCCCAAAACCAATCCATTGAATCTCCATTAATAGGACGATAACGCTATCATTTTAAGAGGCAATGGACGGTCTATTCAATCGTACTAATATATTTTTATTGCCGATGAGGTAATATTTACTGCCAGCGATTGTCACTACAGGATTGGTATTTAATCAGCGGGGAGTTAAATGCTCCCCAGTTCCTCCACTGATTAAATGCTGTGTCCAATTGGTTCTATTGGGGTGTTTTTGTAGGCTATAAAAAAGGGTAGTTTGCAACGTGTTACGTTTGTGATTGATGTTAGATTCGTTTTTGTTTTTGTGAAGTTTTATTGGTAAAGTTAGGAAGTTTTTGTTGAAGTAATTCGATGGGAAACAGTTTGGAATCTTTGGCGTTTTTTGTTTTCGAGGGTAGCGAACGGTGTACTTGAGAGAATGTTCTGATGGCCATAAAAGGCACGTGGAACACAAAGAAGTGTCTTGCCAATAAAGAGGAACCTCATTGGCCTGTAATTTCACTTTCCCCTGGAGTCTAAAACCAAGTAAACCAAAACTAAGTGAAATGATTGTTTCAATGTAAGTAGGTTTAACACTTTCAAAAATAGTTAAGTTTTGTATTTATGTTCCGAAATCGGTATTTCCTACCCTCTAAGAAGAAACGTCGCAACAAACTCAGGGGGACACACTCTATCTATCTCCAGATGAAATTCAAGTCAGATAAATTAAGCATTTATATTACTGCCTAAAATGATCTTTTGAATACTGCAATGAGCGATAGAAGTACGAGTATATGATGGTATGTGGTGGTGGGGTTTCACAATAAGCTCTAAGGATTGCTTCACTAAAATTTAATAGCCAGTAACTATTCTATTGAATTACATCTGTTAAAACTTTATAGGGATATGCTGAATTTCAGAAACTAATATGTCAGGAAAAGGCGCACTTAATATTTTATTTACTAAACGAAATAATTACCCCAATTGAATTAAATGGATCATAAAACATTATAGGTAAAAATAAAATATTCTTTCTTTTTTAATATTAACAACTGTACCCAATCCAATCATTGTTATGAAAACCAATCACATTAATAGGTGATATTAACGGTTATAGTAGCCTCAATGACCTTGTGCATGTGGGCGGAGCTAAACGCCGTACTCCCGAATTCGTAAAATGCGCGCGGTGGCGCGCTAAACTAAAACGACAATCAAAGAATATCCAGAGATGCAGACAAGCCGCGTGTAGGTCGCGATTTGTGCCTACGATTTCAGACGGGGGTATGGATGCAAGACGATAAATGTATATTTTGCATTGATAAATGGTAATATCGTACTATAATATATTTTTAGTATTCTTGATCAATGTTTAAATAAAATCAAGGAGTGCTCGTTACACAGTTTAATGGCCGATCGCAGACTGACAGACATTTGTAAAACAAGTACCCACACATTATAATATATCATAACATTAACATAAAAATTAATGGTAGATGGTAATATCTATCGATTCAACATATTTGATTTTTTTTTTTCACTACTTTTCAGTATATGAGTATCATATCTTTGCAGTGTCCTTGAATTAATTACTAATGCGAATAACATAAACGAGTTCATCGCGTTAACGTAAAACAAACGCGCACTAGGCACTTTGTGATATTTTTATTAAAAAAAAAAAAACCTTGAACCACACTAGAAATTACTTTTATCGTGGGTGCATTTTTAAACATATAAATTCACAGCCACAAACAGCCAGACTCGGAACAACTACTTGTAGGACATGTTCTGAATATTTGTTCCGCGCGGGAATCGAACCCGCGACACGCAGCGCAGCAGTCAATAGCTTAACCGCTGCGCTAACCGTGCTTTATATAGATGTCTTGAGATTACAAAGCGCGTAGTTTCGGCCGTTTTCCATAAAGAGATAGTACCCTATTTATACTTTGTCAGTGACGTCGGATTGAATGTACTTCGTCGTAATGAGGTTTCAAATAAAACACGAGTTATTTTAAAATCTGTAAATTTTAATTCTTCGATCCAATAAATAACATGCGAGATTATAGGCATATCTAAAGCTGCAGAAATTTCTTGCAGTTGAGAATGGCCACAGTCTATTTCTATTGTTCCTACAACTGCACAGCTGATATTGATTTCTGTAGGATGTGCAAAATGTTTCCATACACATACGGCATTTAAAAATAAATAGGGAATGTAGTCCCACTTGTCGTTTTCTTCTCCAACAATATCCACAGATCCTAAACCGCAGTCTATAATTCTCCGTGCTTGGCAATTTTCTTTAGTTCTGAATAAAAGTAAGCAATATTAATTATGCGTCGCCCTTCGATGAAACAAGCTTGAGATTTGTTGAGGTTTTGGTGATATTTTGAGCTAAAAAAAGATATAACATACATTTTAATTAACCCTGGCAACACTGTTAGAGATTTTTGTCAAGGAATGAAGAATTTATCAAGAAAAATTAATTAAGAATTAACAAAAAATTAATTTTACAGGTATATGATATATTTGTAAACTAAAAATATAGGTTGTAGGACATGCAGGCATAATTTTACCTGAATGATGATGATGGAACTTGCGTCGTTTTTTTTGTGCACATAGAGATATATAATATTATCATTTTCTTGACGACATTCTGTATGGATGTCTGACCTAGAATCAACTGCGTTAGTGTTCGACCTAAAAAGCAAATTAAACTTTTAAGTTCTGTCGATTGGTTTCTTTCTCTTCTTTTCTGTAAGTCGAAAAATGTTATTACAATATTATTTGTGAAAAACAGAAAATATATATATATATATATATCCCACAGTATGTTAAGAAAACCCTGTCCGACCCGTGAAGGTGTTGTTAGGTATCGATAACTGATTCTACTAATGCATACAAAACCAGGCTAACTTAAAAAAAATCCCCCTAAAAAAATAAATATTATTTCGCAAAAAGAGGTAACTTAATAAATATGCGTTAAGCACCCTTCCGCGGGCGGCGGGCGGCAGGGCACGCGGCACGTGGTCGCATCGCTGTCGCTATTCGCTCATAATAATACCAGTGTTGTCACTTTTTTAAAAATTACCAAATTTCGGGGAAGTTATTTCAAAATTCATTTGTATTGGTACTATGATGATTACGTAAAATTTTATATCATATTTGGTCATGTGTTTACTTAACCTTTATTATCCTTACGGGTCGGACAGGGTTTTCTTAACATACTGTATATATACGGACAAATCACACAGATTGAGCTAGCCCCAAAGTAAGTTCGAGACTTGTGTTATGGGATGCTAACTCAACGATACTATATTTATAATAGATACATATATAGATAAACATCCAAGACCCAGGCCAATCAGGAAAAGATCGTTTTCCATCATGACCTGGCCGGGAATCGAACCCGCGGCCTCCACGTCGCAGGCAGGCGTGTTGACCGCTGCGCCACGGAGGACGTCAAAAAAATTTACTGATAACTGTGACATTCCAAGCCTGCCAGCCCGCGTCCATCGGCTTCGGCTACTTTAAACAATTACATATAGAAATAAAATATTTACAGGAAGAATCATTTAAAATAATCCAAGTAAGAGTTTTTATTACACATTTTTGCTAATATCGCAAAAACTAAAAGTCCTATCAACTCAAAACTTTTTGTAAAACTGTTTTTACACCAAAACCTTTACTTGAGTCCTAATTTTTGGTTTATATCACCATAAACAAAAAATCACATTTTCAAGTTACGTAAATTTCTAATAAGATTTTTATTTTTAAATCTCCTTACAAACCTATAAATTATAATCTAAGTGCGAGTGTTTACTTACCTGAATAGAGTCTTCTATATTATCAGCGGATGTAGTTAGTAAGATTATTGCCTTTCAAGTCTAAAGATTTCTTTCTAGATTTCCTGGAACAATTCGTAATTGTTTAACTTCAATTGTAAAAGAAAAATGGTTACAAAAGCTAATAGTAATTATAAAGAAAAATACAGTAATATGTAGGTATAAATACAAGAGTATAGGTAGATAGATACTTACGCCACCAGACGCATCTTCAATTCTCATTTGCGAGCTAATCTATGAACGTACACTGACACGATTCGCTCGTAAATATTTGCACTCACACAGACAACCACGCGTAGTCGGCGATAGCCGGAGCAGAGCAACAAGCGACACAACCCTCCCGTCTGAATGCTAACGCACGACTGCCGCCCGCGCCCGCGCAGAGCACCTCTAAACCAATGTTTCAAAATAAGGATATTTTCTTGGCAAATGTTGATGGATTTCAATACGCTCTTGCATATTTGTAGTACTTCTAACCGCGAATTTTTCAGTGTAAAAATATTTCCACACATCAATGCCGTTTAGAAGTAATAACGAATATTAGCCAAAAATAGCGTTTTGGTAACTATTTTTTTAAGGCAAAAGGCAAAATCCTACGAAAAAATCATCTTTAGTAAATGTTGTACATGAATCAATAGACAAGATATATTTTTTTCAAATCTCAAAACCAAGCCGTTAATTAGAAATTAGCTTCCTAAAGTGACCATTTTACGCTACTAAATGAGACTAAGGCCCTTAATGACCATTTTTCCCTATACTCAATGATATTATAAATAAATACAGGTAGACAATTGGAGCGCTAAGAAGTGATTCGGGTGAGGAACAAAGTTGTCAACATATCGAATCGGTAAACGTAAGATGGGTCGCTCTCACGTCCTATGTTTGTGGAGCCATGATTTTCGCAAGATCGCTGGTAGCATCTGGATGAGAGTAGCCAAAAATTGAGTTGAATGGCGTGGAAAAGGAGAAGCCGAGGCCTGCTATAAACTGATTCCAGCTCTTCTATATACGAAATGACCGAAATAGACAATTGACGTGTACATGTACTATCGTAAACGCTCGATCAAATGGTTATTCGAATTTATGATATGTGTAGTATCTATTTATCGTACGATCCCAACAATACGGAGTTTCGATCTGATAACTTCGGTGAATTAGTCATTGGCGGTAATTCAAAATTTGAATTTATATTGCCCTCAATAATTATGACATGCTGCCCTTTTTCCACGTCTCATCTAAAAAGTGGGTTTTGGAGATCAGGGACTGCCTAGATGCTTCATGTAAAATTAGTATTTGTAACAGTATAGTTACTGATTACAATTTAGTCACACTGGAAGCTAATAATCCATTGGCACGATATTGTGCCAGTTTTAAAGATCAAAATAGGTTGTTTATGTAACTTATCCACCTCGTTTTACTTGTAAATCATTTGTTATACCAGTACCGTCAAAATATAAAAAAGGAGACGAATTTTCCGAGAAATGTTGACAATGGATTGTTAACTTGACACGATATTCGTGATGGAATCAACTCCCAAACAAATTTCGTGGTTCATTGATAATTCTTCTCATTTCTCAACACGCAACTTTATACCTTATTGCATTTGAGTTAAAAATGGTTTTGGTTTGTATGCGTAATATTTTAGAATAAACGGATTTCACGGTAGGTGCGTGTATATGGTAAATTGGTGTTGACAATGTAATTTGGGTCTCATTTCCTTCATACAATGCTAATTGTATTGTTCTATCCATTCATCAAACACAACACATCCCTCTTAACATTCTCTTATCATACGTAACTTTGTAACCAATTAAGTGTAACTGGATAACAGTTGTTTAAATTAGGGATAATCTTAAAGAAATTACAAAGTTATTTTAAAGTTGTATTGTTGTATTGACATTGTATTGACATTTCTTCTTTTTTTATATTTGAGATGACCTTTATTAGATATTCTTTTTAATATTTCAACAATTATTACTGTAATCTATACTAATATATAAAGCTGAAGAGTTTGTTTGTTTGAACGCGCTAATCTCAGGTCCGATTTGAAAAATTCTTTTGGCGTTGGATAGCCCTTAATTTCAGGAAGGTTTTATAACATCACGCTGGGACCAATACGAGTGGAGCATAACTAACTCCACGCGAACGAAGTCGCTGGCGGCCGCTAGTATTTGCTAAATTTGAAATGTATAGTATAATTTCATTAGGTAAAATTTTTTTGTCTATGTTTTTTTTTTAATTATATAATATTGTATTACATCTTCGAGCCGATGAACTGCCAATGCTATGTACGATATTATTGTCGCATTCATCCATACTAATATTATAAATGCGAAAGTAACTCTGTCTGTCTCTCTGTTACACTTTCCCGCTTAAGCCTTTCAACCGATTTTGATGAAAGTTGGCACAGACAATCTTTAGACCCCGAGAAAGGACATAGGCTACCTTTTATTGAAAAAAATCATATTACCGAGGGAAATCTAAAAAGCGCGATGTAACCTTTTTGACGTCCTCCGTGGCGCTGCCTGCGACGTGGAGGCCCCGGTTTCGATCCCCGGCTAGGTCATGATGGAAAACGATCATTTCCTGATTGGCCTGGGTCTTGGATATTTATCTATATATGTATCTATGATGAAATATAGTATCATTGAGTTAGTATCCCATAACACAAGTCTCGAACTTACTTTGGGACTACCTCAATCTGTGTGATTTGTAAAAAAAAAACCGGATTGAATAATGGTAAATTGAATAATGTAAATTATTTTTAATGTTTTATGTTTGTGATGTGGCAGTATTTTTTTAAATAAATAAATCAGTGTAATATCATATTATTAACCATATTATTGCAATGATGTCGATTCCTTCGCTCACAAACTAAACTAATTTTGAGTTCAATGCATCTTTTTCTTTCTAAATCATTAAGAAAATGACAGAAGATAACATATTAGTTTAGTCCTGTCAAATGAAGATACTACTTTTTTTTATGAACTAGTACTTGACCGCAATCCCACCTGATACTAAGTAGCGATGCAATCGATAATGGTAAAGCGGGCTAGTTTATTAAGAGCCTATTCACTGTAGCCTTGAAGACATTTAAATTGTAGTTAGACGGAAAAACCACCGCTGGCAAATTGTTACAGACCCACGATGTACGCGGTATAAAAGACGAGACGAAACGCTTTACCCTGATCTTAGTAGAGTCAACAACATAAAGGCATAGGACTGGAAAGGATACGCGCCATAGGACTGATCGAATACTCGTCGTCCAATGATGGAACGGACATTGGATTCACGAATATTTAAATTAAAGTCTGTATAAATACATTGTGTAATAAAACGGCCAATGAAGCCAAGCATCATTTGTTCTTCAAGTCATTGTAATTATTAGCGTTCCCAAAAGAATTGAAACTGGACCCTATAACTGAGATTCCACTATCTGTCTGTCTGTCTGTCACTACTGTTATCTAGAACCGTGAACCATGAACATCTCCATCATGCTACGATGTTTACTTCGTGGATAAAAGTGTGGGTTATATATATTTTTTATTAATAACTAGCTGACCCGGCGAACTTTGTTCCGCCTTAAAGGCAATAAATATCACATGATCACATTTTTTACTTTTTAAATTAGGAACACTGTAAATTAAAAAAAAAAAGGTATTCCATGATTTTTTTATTTGTCATTTATTTAGTGTAGCACCTTGTGAAAGAAATGAATTTCTACTTGTGCTTCGTAAATTATCTAGCTATTGATCTCTGAGATGTCGTGGTGGCCTAGTGGTTAAAACACCAGCCTCTCTTGTATGATTGCGCGGGTTCGATTCCAGGTCAGGCAAGTATCGATGTAACTTTTCTAAAGTGATATGTACTCTCTAAGTATAATATCTAGAACACCAATGACTGAACGTGAAGGAAAAAATCTTGAGGAAACCTGGACTTTATAAGTCTGAAATCGCCACCCCGCATTGAGCAAGCGTGGTGATTACACTCAATCCTTCTCTGCATGAGAGGAGACCTGTCTCCAGCAGTGGGACGATAAAAAGATTGATGATGATGATGATGATCTCTGAGGTTTGTTCGCCGATTTCGCATTGTCAACGGAACAGTTTCACGGACTGCCGCCTCCCTTTGCTGTTGTGAGTGAGAAGCACGAAGTCGAGTCATAGTAAGGCGGCGCTCTACACGTGCAAATTCTTGCTCTTCTTCAGTGCTTTCATTCAGAATGTTTCGATTTACTCTTGCATTACCGCTTTGTCGAGAAAGATTTGATGGTCTTGGTCACGGCATGATATTTTTATTGATGATAAATGGTACAGCAATACAATATTAGAAATTTTGAAGTTGAAGTTGGCTTTGTGGTTTTTTATTAGAAACTTTAAACCAGCAGAGAGTATTTATATTCTTTGCTTTAAACGATTGCTTCAACCGGTTAGACTTTTTTTTAAATATGCTCAGCTGTCATTTGCTTTTTGTTATACCATTTTTGGTATATGAATTGCTGACTTACGTTTTGAATGAGTTGGACCATGTCTTATGTCACGTCACACGGGAACGACGGGGACGGGTTCTTAACTACCTCCCACCAATATTCAGCTAAATCGGTTCAGCCGTTCTTGAGTTATATATAAATAGTGAATAAGCAACTGAATCGATTCCAATAATTTTTACACCATGTTATATTTTGTCCCAAATACATTTAGAAATTGTTACAGTGTAGTTACCGAGTGCGTCACGCAGCTTACGATACATCATCATAGTATTGTGCGCGCGCAACAGCTGACGCTAGAGGTCAATGCACCGCGCTTGCTCGCCCGCGGATCTTTGACCATATGTATGTTGGGACAACGAAGTAGAATACACGTAGCAAGCTTATTATAACTTTGTGGTTTTTCATTATATCTTTTTGAAATTTTGTACATAATATTATTAACTTAAAAATACTGGACACGTGTTTCCTACTTTTTGGAGGTGCAGGATAGCAGGGTAGCACAAACGTTTAGGAGAAGTCGAAACAATAAAACCTCATTCATTCATCATTATCAAATAATCATAATACATGAAAGAAGGTTTATTGTGCATATTTTTTGACGTTCAGGGTACCAGGGTAGCATAAAAGTGTAGGAGAAATCGAAACAATAAAAAAGCTCATTCATCATTATCAAATCACCATAATACATGAAAGAGGTTTTATTGTGCATAGTTTGTGGACGTGCAAAGTACCAGGGTATCACAAAACTGTAGGAGAAGTCGAAACAATAAACGTCATTCATTCATCATTATCAAATAATCATAATTACATGAAATAAGGTTTATTGTGCATATTTTTTTGACGTGGAAGGTACCAGGGTAGCACAAAAGTGTAGGAGAAGTCGAAACAATAAACCTCATTCATTCATCATTATCATAATACATGAAAGAAGGTTTATTGTGCATATTTTTTTGACGTGGAAGGTACCAGGGAAGCATAAAAGTGTGGGAAAAGTCGAAACAAAGAAGTTCATTTATTCCCACAGGAACGACGGGGAGCGGCATAGAAAGTATCCTATGTCCTTCTCCCAGTTCTTAGCTACCTCCTTACCAATTTTCATTCAAATTGGTATAGCCGTTCTTCAGTTATAAATGATATAACTAACACGACTTTCTTTTATATATATAGATTATAAACTAGTGCTTGACTGCAATCCCGCCTGATGGTAAGCAGTAATAATAATAATAATAAAAGAAGCAAATTGAATATCTCGACTTGGCGCACGAGGTTGTTGACATGTGGAATGTGAACTCGGCTGTCATTGTACCGATTGTCGTATCGGCCAATGGTTTGATAGCCAAGAGCCTCGACCAACATCTATTGAGGCTCTCGTTAGGCAGTTGGATCAAAGGCCTGATTCAAAAGGCAGTACTCCTCGATACGGCCCGCATCGTGAGGAGGTTCCTCTCTCTGGAGCCCTAACCACCGGTAGCTTGGACCCCGCTCCCGCCATCGGTGGAACACTATTTTTTTATATTTTTAAATGTTTTTGTATGTTTTTATATAAATATTTAAAAATGTAGAATAATATGTATGTATAAAGAAATAAAGGGAATAATAATAATAATAATTTTTATTTCAAAAATATACATTTCAAGGTACACAAATAATATTTTAACTAAAAAATCAAAGAGTACAGAAAATAATGTGTCGTTGGTGCCTGTACTAATGAATTAAATCACTGTATCACAGCCACCAGCGCCTTCCAAGTTAGGTTAAACAAAAAATAGGACTATTGGAGCGTACCGAATAGTAAATCAGAAAAGTGTAATAAAGCAAAATAAAAATAATTAATTTAAAATATAAATATAAAGGTTACAATTAATCTAGGTATACCAAAATTAACAATAAAAGAATAAAAAAGAATTGATTTGAACTAAGCCACTTGTTTACATGGATTAATTTATGCGTATGTGCGTGCAAGAGTGATTCTGCATGTAGGTAGTGGTGGTATGTGTAAGTGTATGTGAGGGTGTGTGAGTGTAGATATGTGAAGGTGTGAGAGTGAGTGTATGTAGGTATGAGTCTATTTTAGAGGTACATCTATCGGATTGGTTTAAGCAGATCTTCAGTCTTCTGATAATTTAACTTTAATAAAAGAACTGTAATTCCTTTTTGCATTTGTTTTTTGTTAAATTATGGATGTATGCTATTTTATTAATTCGGTTGTAGAGACGAGAACTATTTACATAAAAATGTCTACTGGCGAGAGCGGTTTTATGTGACTGAATTTCGCATACTATGTCCTTTCTTCGCTTGTTATTAGGTTTATATGGGATTTTAGCATGCTTACGCAGGATGGTTTGAAGAACATAGAGTTGTCTTACTGTGAGTACAGAGCATTGCTGGTACAAGGCATCAGTCGGATGTCTAATAGGCTTCTTTAAAAGCACTTTTAGAACCGTTCTTTGCGCTCTCTCCACTCGCAGCATACTGTTAGCAAACGTGCCTCCCCACGCCGGTATACAGTACATTAATATCGACTGCACCAAGGAAAAGTAAACCAACTTCAATGTCGGTAGGTCCGCAGATGATCTTAATTTTTTGAAGACATACAAAAGTTTTCTTGTTCGGGAAACTAAAATTCCTATGTGCTTGTCCCAGCTTAAACGGGAATCGATTTGAACTCCTAAATACCTCATTTCGTTTGTGCGCGTGAGAGGTAGGCAGTTACAATTGAGACCAGAGTGAAGACAGTTATGAGCAATAATTTTTAGAGAGTCCGGAGGTTTAGACGCTGATGAACAAGAAAATGCTATGAATTTGGTTTTGTTTATGTTTAAGGTTAACAGGTTGTCATTTAGCCATTATGTTATGATTGAGAGGGCTTTTTCTGTTTCTTTGTAGGCCAGCTGCCAGTCCGTTGCTTGCACAATCAGCGCCGTATCATCCGCACGCAATAGTTGATGGTAAAGCGCGCTAGTTTAATAAACCCATTCACTTAAAAAACATAGTGAATAGGAAGGTAGACGGCAGTTGAGCGAGGTGGTGCAATATTAAACCCAACAACACGACCAACGATGCTGCGCCAGAGGGAGATTGATGTGGAGACCCTCCACGACCAAACTGCCGACACAACAACACTTGGCGCATCGTACCCGGCACACATCGCAACACAACTGCTCAGACCCGTCCTCCGTACGGCTTCACCAGACATCATGCCGGAACACGACGAATCGCTTGGCGGCAAGACTTTGTCTGGTGGGTGGTAACTTCTGCCGGCAGCCGATGTGGCCTACCACCGCGAAAATATGTTTGCTCGGTTGCAATTCAACTGCTATTTGTATATTTTATAACGTTCATTGATTCATCATCATCAACCTTTTTCGTCGTCCCTCTGCTGGGTACAGGTAGACAGGTCTGTCAGATTCATACTGACTAAAAACTACACCGATGTTCTATCTCACACCTTCGCCGTGGCTTGGAAGAACGAACACTGCTTCCGCAACTCCCGAATGGTGCCGGCCCGCCACTGTGGGCCTCCTCTGACTCCCCCCGTGATGTCTAAGAGTGGTGCGCGTGGAATACTTCACGCCGCAACCTTGGATCCTGATGTTTGGAGGGCAACAGACTTCGCGACGCCCTTGGACCCATTTAGTGAGTGTCATCCGCTCTACGATAGGCGGCAAGCCTAGCTAAACCTGATCCTGTAATTCTGACCTTTGCATAACTAAACTACAAATGAGCCTACGCCTAGTCTTTTAACTTTCCTGTATTAAACCTTATTGCTTTTAAAGCCTTTAACCTCAGTAAAAGCTAATCTTGCAAAACTTTTCAGCACCTCGTTACTCAGGTCTCATTTACTAAGAGATAAAGCTAGAGCGACGCGTCCGCGATGGTAGTATAACTCACTGACTTCTCATTGTCTGGCCGTACGACCTATTTCCAAAAATAGTTTTGCCTAGATGCCTCCACAGGCCCCAAACTAAGACTGCAATGTGGGTCGCATCGCTGAAGTTTGCCAGAATCGATGTTGTTATTTTATGACTTCGTTTATGTGTCTGGTTTTGATGGTGGGTGGCTAAGTGCAGCGCTGTGGCATTTACTTTTTAAGTGCCGAAGCATTATGCTATGATAGGAGTCTTTTGGCCTCGTATTGTTTTTTTTAATTGTAATTAATTTAGTTCAGTTTTATGATCTTCCCGTACGAGTTATAATATTTTTTTTTTCTTTTTTTTTTCCTTAGGCTATCTCATAAGATACATAGGCTTAAAGCAATACATTTTAAAATTATATGAGATGGACTAGCATTTGCATGAGGTTGAAATAAATAAGAGAATTGCCTTATTGGACCATGTTGAAATAGATTCATGTGACAAAAATCGAACGTGAAGCAGCATTCAAAGACGTTTGTAGGGGCACCTACACAAATGCATTTCAGATTCACTTAATGTAACTAACTCACTTAATTTAACCAGTCAGCTAAGAAAAGACATTTATAATAGAAAAAAACAATTGTGAATTCAAGATAAGGAACAGAGCATTAGAAATTCAAACAAACTAAGTTAAACTCCCGTTATCTTCAACTAACAATCGCTATGTATAATATGCAAAAGGTACTTTTTTTTTATTTTACAAATCACTGATTGAGCTAGCCCCAAAGTAAGTTCGGGACTTGTGTTATGGGATACTAACTCAACGATCATCATCATAATCAACCTTTTTTATCATCCCACTGCTGGGCACAGGTTGCTCAATGCGCGTTGGCGATTTCAGATTTATAAAGTCCAAGTTTCCTCAAGATGTTTTCCTTCACCTTCAGTCAATAGTGTCTAAGATATACTTAGAAAACACATATAACTTTAGAAAAGTTACATTGGTACTTGCCTGACCTAGAATCGAACCCGCGCACTCATACTTGAGAGGCTGGTGTTTTAACTCAACGATAGTAAATTTATAATAGATACATATATAGATAAACATCCAAGACCCAGGCCAATCAGGAAAATATCGTTTTTCCATCATGACCTGGCCGGGGATTGATCCCGGGGCCTCAGCTGCGCCACGGAGGACATCATACTACTATATACACTTATCAAAGTTACTTTAGTCCTACATTATAAAGCTCTTATGCGACGATGCAGGGCTCCTAAACTTATTAAGTTGCATTGCAGAGAAGATAAGCCAAAAGCGAGAACGCATGAACTTATAGAAATACTTCGGATACTCGCACAAGTGCATCCACACTCGTGACTGGCATCCAATATCGATAATGAACTATCGTCCGTTCCCTTAACTTAATCAGAAGAGGCTAGAGATAATGAATTAAGTTAATCCCCTTGATCTTTAACGAACAACTAAATGTTACATGAAGAGAATAGAGTTACTTAAAGGTAAATAAAAATAATGAAAGAAAGAATATATATATATATATTGAGCATAGACTTAAAGCATACACAATATACCTAAAATAAGCATATATCGGATAACAATAAATAAATATCAAAAAAAAGTCCTATATAAGATAATTATCAGAAAAGTGTGCTTCGCGGCTGCACCAAAAAGGCCAAATTCAACAAAAATGATAGACAACTAGTGCCTGACGCTAAAATATCAAATCATCATCCTCACCATCTTAGGGTTTACCCCGGTTGCGTCCGCGGCTTACGTGTTGGGGCCCGGGGTCCGCTTTCCTGCAAATTCTCCTCCAGTTCCCGCGATCTTTAACTAGAAGATCAAATGAGCCGTATCAATAAAATAGAACTACCCTTTAGTCTGCAAATAACCTCGGTCCTCGGTGGTAGGTCATAATATCGGCTACCGGCAGTAGTTAGCACCCACCAGACAAAGTCTTGCCGCCAAGCGATTCATCGTGTTCCGGTATGATGTCTGGTGAAGCCGTACGAAGGACGGGTCTGAACAGTTGTGTTGCGATGTGGGCCGGGTACGATACGCCAGATGTTGTTGTGTCAGGATTTTGGTCATGGAGGGTCTCCAGATCAATCTCCCTCTAGCATAGCATCGCTGATTAACATTGCATCACCTCGCTCAACTGCCGTCTTCCTTCCTATTCACTCAAATTTTTCATCATCAATCATTGGCTCCTAATAAACTAGCGGGCTTTACCATCAACGATTGCATCACTGCTTACCATCAAGCGGGATTATAATTATAAAATAATCGTGTAATTGCTTTGTAAACAAATATAATTACATAACTATACAAACGCCTTTGTTGAGTAGTACCTATATTAATATTGCAATTTCCCTTTTCTATTTTGTATCATTAAAATCTTCAAAACTTTAGTTTAGCGAAAACACTAGAAAGTAGCGAAGGGCGAGTTTTGGGGACTGTCTTGTGTATTTTTGACGTTCTAGAACTGCTGATTCTTAGTCTAATTTGATTAAATGAATTTTGATAATGATTTCGTGTGATATTTTGAAGAGACAATTAGAAAGTTTTCTGTTGTAAAAAAATGGAATAGGTATGCTTTTTCATTTGTTTATTAAGTTTCTTGAGAAAGTGGTGAATGATCATACAATAGCAACTGTCTAAATATAAAGCATTTTTTGAACCTTAAAATGGATTTTCATTTTCTTCGTTCTAGTACGTATGACAGTACCGTTTTGATAACATACCATAGTTCTATTCAGGTTCTTAATAACTTAGGCATCCAGACCAATTATAAAAGGTTTATTCGTCAGTAAGCGCTTGAATAAACGATTTATTCGCCATTTTACAAATGCTCACTATGCTTTTACTCCATACAAAAAGGCAGAATATTATTTCGAAATACAAATGTCTATTAATTAGTAGCACATAGTTACTATGACCTAAATGATTTGTATATTGATACCAAAAATCATAGCACAAAAAAAATATCACAAACGCATCGCTTCAAAATTGCAATACAAATTTACGAACGCCATTCGTTTAAACTATTAACAAATCATTCTCTCTAATAAACCAAACATTTTTCCATGAAATAGCGAAAATACACTTTGATTTACGATGCAGTCACTGAGTAAATATTCCAACTCATTTTTAGTATGATCAAGAGGTGTGCTTCACGTTTGAAGTGGTTTCCATTGGAAATGGAAAGTTAAGTAAAACAATTGCAAATTTAAGAGTTTTCTTTTTGCCATTTCATCAAAGACATGGACAAGTGGGTGTAATGAAGTGAGTTTCATTAAATTGATGAAGTGAGTTATTCTCAGTAAGCTAGTTAAGATAATGGGGGTAATAGTTTTTACCGCTGCATGAACTATCCGAGACGAATCTATACTCTGTACTAACATATAAAGCTGAAGAGTTTGTTTGTTTGAACGCGCTAATCTCAGGAACTACGGGTCCGATTTGAAAAATTCTTTTTGTGTTGGATAGCCCTTTCATCCAGGAAGACTTTAGGTTATATAATATCATGCTGCGACTAATAGGAGCGGAGCATAACTAAACCACGCGAACGAAGTCGCTGGCGGCCTCTAGTGATATATTTTATATATTTTTTTTTTAATAATTATAAACTAACGCTTGACCGCAATCCTGCCTGATGGTAAGGAGTGATGCGATCGTTGATGGTAAAGCGCGCTAGTTTATTAAGAGCCTATTCACTCAGAAAAATGGAGCAAATAGGAAGGAAGACGGCAGTTGAGCGAGGTGATGCAATGTTAAACCCAACAACACGACCAACGATGCTGCGCCAGAGGGAGATTGATCAGGAGACCCTCCACGACCAAACTCCCAACACAACAACATTTGGCGCATCGTACCCGGCACACATCGCAACACAACTGCTCAGACCCGTCCTCCGTACGGCTTCACCAGACATCATGCCGGAACACGACAAATCGCTTGGCGGCAAGACTTTGTCTGGTGGGTGGTAACTTCTGCCGGCGGCCGATGTTATGGCCTACCACCGAGGATATATAAAAACTTTCAATTATTCCCGACTTCAGGCTTCAGCGCTTGGTACAAACCGCTGTGTTACAGGAGCCAGTGGCTTTATGTCCCCACTCTTGGGACACTGGCCTCCTCTCGACGAGGCCGTAATCTACATAGTGCTTAGCGCGGGTTAGTAGATGCCAAATGTCTTCGAAGTTTTGGCTCTTGGACATGCCGGTTTCCTTACGATGTTTTCCTTCACCGTTTTTGAGATTAGTGGTGATGAAATCATCATCATCATCATCTCAGCGTTAATCCCAGTCGCATCCGTAGCTGTTCAGCTTTGGAATCTGGGGTCCGCTTTACCAGTCTAACTGCTGATTTTGGCTAAACTTCGATATTTTCCGTGAAGCGACTGCCGTCTAACCTCCACAACCCGAAGGTGATATCTAAGCATTGCAGTTAGACCAATTGTTAGACTTTTGAGGGATTGCCACTAGATGTTCGTATGGCAACCGGGACCAACGACTTAACGTGCTTTCCGAGGCACGACTAGACCAGTGTAAATATTCATATTCATACATACAAATATTTGCACTGAGTGGGGATCGAACCCGCGCCTCCTTGCGCAACGGCCGCTTTCGCTACCGCTACGCCACGGAGGCTGTCATTAGTGGTGATGAAATAATTTACTCAAAGTAAAGCGCCTTATAGGATTCAGTTAAGTCATATTACCACTGCTCTTATTAGATTGTATATTAAATCTACAAACGTCCACATGACCTGTCAGCAAATAGTGCGGACATTATTACCTGACTAATGCTTAGACCATCAAAAGGTCAATTCCAAACGTTGGATACCTAGTCTCAATCTCATATTCAAGAGTTACGACAGTCAATGACGACATGGTTGGTGTAGTGACTGAGCAATCGACTGCTGCGTTGCATGGTTCGATTCACGCATGAAGAAAAAAATTATATGACCTACAAGTAGTTTTTTTAATTGGGTCTGGCTGTTTATGGATGTGAGTCTAAATGTTTGTTATCGCACCTACGATAGAGGAGTAATTCCTAGTGTGGGTCAAAGATTAACTAATTAAAGGGAAGCAAAGATTTTAAAGGTTATTTTTTTTATAGATTGTGACTATGATCAGAATTCGAATGTTCTTAAAATTACGACCCCTTCCTCTCTGATCATGTACGACGTATAGAAGTTATGATTAAACTGGCCCCTAAATACTTACAAAATATCATCGACCAATCACTACATAGGCTTACGATATACATTTAATTTTACAATCAATGCATTGCAATTTGCTTGATTTCCTTGATTGGACAAATTACTCCACAATAAAGAGAAGGACAATCGAATTGATGTGCTTCACAATATTGTACAGAGCTATGTTAAAATATCACGTTTGATTAACATTCATTTCACGTCACTAGAGAGAATACAATACTTAATACACATCCCTGTTGTTGATTAAATGCCATTCTTTTATAACCTACTTGCTTTCGCCCGCGTGAAATCCGGGTATATCGCGCTAGATTCCTCATTTTCAGGGATTAATTATCGTACCATTTGTCTTCTAAGTTTACATGTTAGCAATATATTACCTTGTTTTAAACGACACAAAGCGCCATCTATCACCGAACTGGTATGACGCTAACAATATTTTTGTTATCCCTCGAGAACATCATTTTTTTACAGGATAATAAGTGCCCTATTGTTTAACCTGGACTACTAACTTTACGTCTGCAAAATTTCAAAGCAATCGGTTCAGTAGTTATGGCGTGAAAAGGGAACAAACAAACTCACTTTCCGATTTATAATATTAGTAAGGATTATAAAATAAGCAAACAAGCTTCAGCTGAATATTGTTTTTCCTGTCCAGAACAAAAAAGGGGGTCGCTTACTCTGACTAAGCAACCCCAAAAACCTCTACAAAGTGAAAAATAACTAATTACGGAAGTCGCTATCTTTGGTTTTTGTATATTAGTTTTTACACCGACTTCCGAAAATAGTTATTTGATTTGAGTTATTTGAAGTCGGTTGATTTTTTTTATGGATAAAAGTTTCTTTTTAAATATGACCGGCAGCTCAGAAGATAAGATATTGAAAATCAAAAGTCATTTATTTAAATTAGGTTGAGAATCAGCACCTTTTGCCGCCACCGTCCAGAACGCCTGCCCTTCGCTACAATGTTCTTAGTGCTTTTGCTGGGAAGAAGTTTAGTCCTGTTAAATTAAGGTGCTCCATAAACAATTTAGATGAGATTAAAAATATGTCTACTAAAATACATTAATTTACGTCGAACGGCTAAATCGATGTTGACGAGACATTTATCGACCGTATAAATTTGTCAAAATTAATTAAAGCGTTCCTATAAAAGGTTACCTAAATATTTAAATATGTAGGTTGCCCAGAAGAGATTGCATTAGCAATAAAACCGCCCATTGTATATTTTGTAGAGTCGAAAGTTTTTTTAAGCTATTGCATAGCTTCTATCGCGGGCCTTGAGCGCGGGGACCGAATCCAGAAATTCCGTAACGAAAAAACCTCACGCTCCCCACTCCGACGGGCACGGAGGTGTGGCTTGAAGGCCATACATCGTCTAACGTCGTTTCAGTTCGGCAGTCTTCGGCACGGTATGTTTGTGTGCGTGCGACTACATCTTTTGAAAACAATTTATAGATTTTCAAAAAGAGCATGCATATTGCAGGGCGCGAACTCAGTTCTACACACTTGCCATGTTACTGATAGTCGCGATGTGCTAAACTTGCGATTAATTTCCTCTCTGAAATAGGTCTTCTATAGAGATATGTCATAGACGTCATCGACGTTGTCATGGCTACCTTAAAAACTTTTCATATATATAATTAATTATTAAGTACTTTTATTCAAATTAATTTAGTAGTGTTTTTATAAAATAGCTTTTTTTTTTAACGGAAAAGCTAAGATGAATGTCACGCTAATTTTTCATTAGACTTTTAAATTATTTATAGTGTTGTTTACTAAATAAAAGCGCGTGATTTTATAGAGTAAAAAGTGCTCACGGGGCCGTTTTTTCAACTGTGATTGGCGATATCCGCCATTATTGTGAAATATTTTTTTAAAGAATTTCTATAATTTGTTACGTGTTATTGGCAAAATTGTGGTATCTATCCACAGGGACCAGATCAAGAGTTGAAGTTGAAGTTTTTATTAAATAAAATATTACAGAAAGATGTCGGTGAACAATGTTAATACGAGTACATTTAAGTGTACGAGTTGTAATATTGTTATCTCCGAAACGAAACAACGAAAGTTTAATAAAAATATGCTCGTCGGCTTTTTCTGAGGAAGACATTGATGAGGCAAAAAAGTTATTGTTTGTTTCTACGAAGACAAGACAAAAACATGTATCGAGGCGTAAGACCAAAAAGCAGAAAGACCTAAAATATACGATAACGGTGTTTAAAATCACGGATCCCGAACAATCCCAGTTTTTGTGGCATATGACCTTCACAAATTGCCACCAGTTTGCTTTGACTACGTAGAACGTACGTAAAGAAGTTGATGAAGGATTTATTAATTCTACGGTCAGATGTTAACGCAATCAGAAGTGATTATGTTACTAAAGATCAGCTCGAAAATATGGGACCACCATTGACGCGGCATTTTCTAGGTATTTAGAGGATATTAAGTCGCAAACTTATGTTTCTTATTTCAGTTATCACAAACCTATAGTTTCAATGATAAATATTCCTGAATAACCAACAGCTACTGTAAGGTAATAAAACCCACATGTATTGTAAAATAATAAAAATATTTTAAATAATATTAACTTTTTATTTATTTAATAAAAGAAAAATTTGTTTTCTTATCGGTCACCACGCTCAAAAAGTGTAACTTGAATTAATATCAAAGAAAAAGAAATACTGCATAAATAAAATAAATAAATAATTATAATTGCATAAATTGATACAAAATGCTATGCAATAGCTTTACCGCGGCAGTCCCCGAGTGCCACACGTCTTTTTTTTTTGTGTAATATGTTGTTTTTGGTGTACAATAAATAAGTAACAAAACTGTAAAAAGGAATTAAAGCATTGTAATAAGATCCCAAAAAATAATATATGACACACCGAACACGCAACGATTAAACATAACAACCTCCTCTGCATACAAAATAGGATCACGTTCTCATAGAATTCGTGGCACGTCACTGTTAAACTACGGAGATGCAGTTTACTCGAGGCCACCGTCGCGCCGGCCGCCAACGAGCCGAGTCCAAGGCCTTAACGAAAAACTCAATAAAAACGGAATTTGTTCAATGACACATCCGGATGAAATGTGAAGCACTTTACAAAGAAGGAAGTTATAAAAAGAAGTAGATACAGGTACGTGTGCAAGAAAAGGGTGTAGAATGTGGTATTACATTAAAGGGAAATCGTTGTGTGTGTGTTGTTTGAAGTCGTGGTGGCCTAGTGGTTAAAACACCAGCCTCTCAAGTATGAGTGCGCGGGTTCGGTTCCAGGTCAGGCAAGTACCAATGTAACTTTTCTAAAGTTGTATGTACTTTCTAAGTACCTATATCTTGGACACCAGTGACTGAAGGTGAAGGAAAACATCTTGAGGAAACCTGGGCTTTAAGTCTGAAATCGCCAACCCGCATTGAGCAAGCGTGGTCATTACGCTCAATACTTCTCAAGTGTGCGGGTTCGATTCCAGGCCAGGCAAGTACCAATTTAATTTTTCTAAGTTACACGTACTTTCTAATTACATCTTAGACACCAATGACTGATTACAAGGTAAAGGAAAAAATCTTGAGGAAACCTGGACTTTAAGTCTGAAATTTCAAGCGTGGTGATTACGCTCAATCCTTCTCTGTATGAGAGGAGACCTGTGCCCAGCAGTGGGACGATAAAAAAATAAGGTTGATAATGATGAAATCGTTGTGTTTCAAGCGCGCCTCAAAGAGATGTCAGCACTTCGTGACGGGGTCCACGAAGACCGATGCTTCCTGAGTCAGGGCTGCGGGTTGGTTAAACAAGAAACCGTGGCCCTAGCCGTCGCACAGGCAAGTGAAGAAATACGGGTTTAGTCAATAAAAGTCTGACACGGCCTTCCACTCCGCCCAGAGGAGAAGATGTCATTAGAGGATTTCCATCCCAAGAAAAAAAGATGTTTTTTTTTTTAAGGAATGCCTTTAACATCCTCACACACGCACTAGACAATTTTGAACGCATAATACGTCTATTATGCGTTCAAAATTGTCTAGTGCGCGCGTTCATTGTCATGAATGAATAAGAAAAAATATAGAAAGTATCAAGAGAGATTATTAGAACAGCTATGCGGCGAAGACAAGTCTTGATAGGTTTGACAATGACTTTTTTAGGCATATTCTTCATTTCTTCTTAAGCCTATAGAGGTTTACTTCTTTGGGTTTTCCATTATATTGGGGAGGTTTGCCATAATTCCACGCTTGGCAGACGGGTTGGGGATATTTCACACGAGAAGCGCTGCTGCCCGCTTTCCTGGTGAGAGTTTTTTTTATATACAATGTGTAACAAAAACCTTGTTGTTCCTTCAACCTACGTTTTAAGAATCGGCATACAGACGTAATAAAGCAAGTAACTTACAAAAATTATACAACAAAAATAATTAAAATAAATGTTTAATTATTAATATTTATAATCTGTAACTGATTTCTTAGCTCTGCAATTCAAACTAGACATAAGTAGAACGTTCCCGCCAATTTATTTAACTTATAAGATCAGATATTCTAAAAAAAAATCTATATTGTCGGTTTTAATAGGTTGTGACTCCTCGACTAGACAATGATTACTGTTTTCTAATTATGACTTCATTAATGATGTGCTTGTAGGTTTATTTAAATTATATGTCCCTGAAAGGAACAACAGGGTTTTTGTTACATAGTGTATAATTATTATAAACTAGTGCTTGACTGCAATCCCACCTGATGGTAAGCAGTGAGGCAATAGTTACTGGTAAAGCGCACTAGTTTATTAAGAGCCTATTCACTCAGAAAAACTGAGCGAATAGGCAGGAAGACGGCAGTTGAGCGAGGTGATCCAATGTTAAACCCAACAACTCGACCAATGTTGTTGCGCCAGAGGGAGATTGATCTGAAGACCCTCCACGACCAAACTCCCAACACAACAACATTTGGCGCATCGTACAACTGCTCAAACCCGTCCTCCGTACGGCTTCACCAGACATTATGCTGGAACACAACGTGGTAAGTTCCCTTAGTCACCTTTTACGACACCCACGGGAGGATATGGGTTGGTAGTTTTTAGGTATAATAAATAAAAATTGTAAATAGGTAAGTATTAGGCTACATAGACATTCCAGGATTCACAGCATAAAAACTTTAAATCAAAGCACTTTTTTATGTTGCTCAAACCAAAACTCAAAGCATTAATTTTAAACAAACCCAGGTATTTTTGTATTCCAAGCTTTGGACAGTCAAAACGATGAAGCTAGTTGTACATTCTAAGGCGTTGTATCATCAACCAGGCACAAATCCTGTCTCCAGGCCACTTTACCAGAATTTCCAGAAGCAAAACTCTTATTACAATTTGCTCAATCCGAATCTATTTATATCAAATCCGGGACCACAATCTCAGCCGTAACGCTTATCGCCGCTAGAAAAAAAGTCAATATGGAATATTTAATACCTATTACTTACTACCTGGATCATGATCAAATTCCATTTAAATTTTGTTCAGACGTTTTAGTCTCAAAATGTAACAAGACAGTCAAAATCACTTTCACTTATCTAATAGTATTTAGCTTTCATTACATCCACACATTAATATTAATGTCAGGACTATCCACCACGTACTAAATAATAATGTGAGCATCAGAACCTAATGATATTCGTGTCACGCCAGTATCGAACTAGAGGGAAATGCAATCCCGCAAGGCCGTTTCTGTGTCACGCCAGGCCCAACATATTCTAGTCCAAGGCCTAGGGTGACAAGTCAATAATAGAGCGAAATTGGAATGGCTAAATGAATTGAAATGATCAATATTATGAAGTATAAATTTGACGCTTTTACGAATGATAAACAGTTTATTTCCTTCAAGTAGGTTTGTATAAATACTTTCATACATCAATCATAAATGATAAATTATTTATTTTCTGTAAGTCGGTTTATACGAACGCTTTTGAAAGTAAATTATATATTTTATAAGTTGAGTTATGAGTTCGGCATACTCTGACTACTCTGGGAAGGCTGAAATAAACTCACAGGTCTCGTTTTGTCTGCACATTCTAGCGCTGATATCCTTGTTCATCAACTAAACTAAATTTAAGTTTATTTATTTTTATTTATTTATTTTACTTTATTTTGGCATCAAACAGTCATATACAAACAATATGTTATAATTACAGTTGGTTTCTTATAATAGACCTATAGTGCCGACAATGTTACATAAGTAATTGTTAAAATAATGCAAAACTTCTTATAAGGAAAGACGACGGTTGGACGTAAATATGTTTAGGTACATAATATTTTTGCATCAAAACATGACTTCACTGAAACATATGCCATTATTAGTTTGAAAAGACGTAAAGTGGCTAAAAAATTGAGTTTTGATTAGGTGATATATTTACTTTTTAGCTTTAATTTTAGGTTATTAAGGGAAATGTTAAAGAGGTCCAAATCTGTAAATTCAATGCATCCCTTTTTTTCTTTTTTATCATGAAAAGAAAAGGAGATAAAATATCAGTTTCTTCTTCTTCTTTGTCAGTCTATAGAGGTCCACTGCTGGGCAAAGGCCTCCCTCAAGGCTTTCTATAATGACCGGTCTTGTACTGCCAGCATCACCGATCGCGATCTTCACCAGATCATAGGTCCATCTTGTTGGGGGCCTCCCTACGCTGCGTCTTCCGGTACGTGGCCGCCACTACAGAACCTTACTGCCCCATCGGCCATCGGTTCTACAAGCAATGCGCCCCGCCCACTGCCCCTTAATTTTAGCTACTTGGTAACTTTGGTTCTTGTGCGAATTTCCTCATTTCTGATTCGATCGCGCAGAGAAACTCCGAGCATATTTCTTTCCATCACCCATTGCTGACCTTGAGCCTTCGTATGAGGCCCATTGTGGGTGACCACGTTTCAGAAGTTGGTTCATTTGTTTGCTCTGCACTCGAAGTTGTTGACGAGTCTACACCTGGTGTAGTTATATACCTGGGATAAACAGTCCAACTAGGTAGGTCCAACTTCGAGAAAGAGGTGTCTCGTCGAATCCAGCTCGGCTAGGCAGTGTTTGGGAAGCTAAGCTACATCTTCTCGTCGTTCAAGATACCACAGTGTCCCAAGACTAAAGTCTTTGACCAGTGTGTGTTGACAGTGATGACATACGAAATATTAATTAAGTCATATCAAATTTCCTCCAACAGAAATTACATGAGGCCAGCCTGAACCGTTGTAGAATAACAACATCGACACCATCAACCTTTTAATCGTCCCACTGCTGGGCACATGTCTCCTCTCATACAGAGAAGGATTGAGCGTAATGACCAGTGATCAGAATAGGTAGAGTGAATTGGGGCCATTGATCGGAAACGTATATATTATATTAATATGGACTTTCCTCCGGATTTACGGAATTGGTTGATTATTTTAAAAAAAAATGTATAAATTATATTAAGTCGTAAAACCGATTGATTTGGCCATACCCTTCATAAGAGGCTAAAAATAAAATATTGAAAATATGTATTAATGCTTCGATCGGAATTTGATTGTTTTTAATTTTCAACAAGTAAATAATACATTTGTTTAGTATTGTTACCTTCCTTTAAATGAATTGAGTAGTAATAATGTCACTACCAACATTAACAATATTTACTTGGATCCGGAATTCTTTCTGTGAACATTTATGATACAAGTACCAAAAATCACTCTACCTATTCCGAGTACTGATATTTACCACGCTTGGTCAATGCGGGTTGGCAATTTCAGACTTAAAGTTCAGGTTTCTTGAAGATGTTTTCTTTTACTTTTTAATCAGTCACTGGTGTTCAAGATATACTTAGAAAGTACATATAACTTAGAAAAGTTACATTAGTAATTGCCTGATCTGGGAATCGAACCCACACACTCATACGAGAGGCTGGTATTTTAACCACGACACTTTTTTTTTATTAATTATAAACTAGCGCTTGACCGCAATCCCGCCTGATGGTAAGCAGTGACGCGATCGTTGATGGTAAAGTGCGCTAGTTTATTAAGAGCCTGTTCACTCAGAAAAACTGAGCGAATACGAAGGAAGACGGCAGTTGAGCGAGCTGATGCAATGTTAAACCCAACAACACAACCAACGATGCTGCGCCAAAGGGAGATTGATCTGAAGACCCTCCACGACCAAACTCCCAACACAACAACATTAGGCGCATCGTACCCGGTACACATCGCAATACAACTGCTCAGACCCGTCCTCCGTACGGCTTCACCAGACATCATGCCGGAACACGACAAATCGCTTTTCGGCAAGGCTTTGTCTGGTGGGTGGTAACTTCTGTCGGCGGCCGATGTTATGGTCTACCACGACTACATAATTAAAGAATTGTTAAATAAACATGCAGTAGGTAATTTTCTTAACATTATTTTCACAAAATGCAAAATAATTACAAACTATACATAAGCAGTGCTTTTACTTTTAAAAAAGGTATAAATGACGTATATTTGCAACACGCGATATAGTCACGCTACATATTTTTATAATTTAACAAATTATACTGAAACTAAAATGAAATATTTTTAATTAAAGTTACACAGTGGCCTTCGCGTTAATTACTATATTCACACATCACTTGACTGTTTCAGTGAAAAAGGTTATTACCTAAGTGCCTTTGGCCATTTGGACTATGGGGGGAAATAAACTGATTGAATTTAGAGAGTTTATTATGTACTTTTTTAGCCGCTTTCCGTCGATAAACGTAAGATCTTAGACATAATTTAAAATGACAATTAATTTTTAATTCTGTACTGTACTATTTTTTTTTAATAATTATAAACTAGCGCTTGACCGCAATCCCGCCTGATGGTAAGCAGTGATGCGATCGTTGATGGTAAAGTGCGCTAGTTTATTAAGAGCCTATTCACTCAAAAACGGAGCGAATAGGAAGGAAGACGGCAGTTGAGCGAGGTGATGCAATGTTAAACCCAACAACACGACCAACGATGCTGCGCCAAAGGGAGATTGATCTGAAGACCCTCCACGACCAAACTCCCAACACAACAACATTAGGCGCATCATACCCGGTACACATCGCAACACAACTGCTCAGACCCGTCCTCCGTACGGCTTCACCAGACATCATGCCGGAACACGAGAAATCGCTTGGCGGCAAGGCTTTGTCTGGTGGGTGGTAACTTCTGCCGGCGGCCGATGTTATGGCCTACCACCGAGAAATAGCTACAACCACTTCCAACAGCTGGCCTGGCAAACATCGCAAGGTACACAACCCAGCCCACTATCTACTACTATCTATTTACTCTTAGGCACGTAAAAAACGTCACGTGAATAAGAAAGAAGACGAAAGAAAGAGCATACATTTATTTTATTAACGACGCGTCATCACGTCGAAAATTGACGTCACACAGGTCCTGTATCTAGCAAGCATAGTTTACTGTATAACTAGCATATGTACAACTACCCAACATCAACCGTTGGGCAAATGCTCGCCAGACACAACACTCGTCTGGTCGGAGGATCCTTTCATTTCTATAAATAAAGAGTAAACTTTACACCATGTTCCACCATACTACTGCCCTTAGATATATTTAAATAACAGTCGTTCGGATCCATAGAGCAACACAGGCCACCGGCGGAATTATGGCAGCTAATATTAGCGTTCGGGAAGCTACAACACATCTTCTCGCCGTCCAAGATACCACAGTGTCTCAAGACTAAAGTCTTTGACCAGTGTGTGTTGTCAGTGATGACTTACGGAACTGAAACGTGGTCGCTCACAATGGGCCTCATACGAAGGCTCAGAGTCACACAAAGGGCAATGGAAAGAGCTATGCTCGGGGTTTCTCTGCGTGATCGAATCAGAAATAAGGAAACCCGCAGAAGAACCAAAGTCACCGACATAGATCTGCGAGTCACTAAACTTAAGTGGCAGTGGGCAGGGCACGTTGCTCGTGGAGCCGATGGCCGATGGGGCAGTAGGGTTCTGGAGTGGCGGCCACGTACTGGAAGTCGCAGCGTAGGGAGGCCCCCAACAAGGTGGACCGATGACCTGGTGAAGGTCGCGGGAAGCCGATGGATGCGGGCAGCACAAGACCGGTCAGCGTGGAAAGCCTTGGGGGAGGCCTTTGTCCAGCAGTGGACATCCATAGGCTGAAGAAGAACAATATCAGCAATCTACGCAAGAAGATAAGAATATAGGCTAGAACAGAATAGAATAGAATCATTCATATACTTAAATTATCAATGAATACTTTTTAACATAAGTAAATGTAAATAGACTTAACTCGAAACGATCTCCAAAGCCTGGAGCACAGGCGTAGAGTAGTCAGCCTTTCGGTCTTCTATAGGATGCATTCTGGTGAGTGTGCAAGGGAATTGCATGATTTAATTCCCCCATCTCCGTTCCACCATCGGACGACCCGCGTAAATTCAAAATATACCTAAAGTTATAAATTTGAGATAGGGCGGTCTTATCGCTAAAAGCATTCGTGCGAGTGAAAGTGTATAATATTTTTTATCTCATGAAGAAATGCTCGCTTAACTTGACGTATCAGTGTGCAAACATGTATTCAATCTCCGTATAATCGCAGGTGCTCTTGGTAGCGTGACGTTAGCGGTGTCTGATGTATGTGCGAGTGTGTGATTTGTTATGACGCTTTTCGTTTTCACACATACCTTCACAGGCTGTTTTACACAAGAGTTCATATTCTGATGTTATAAGTGAGAAAGTGTGTTTGTGTTTGTTTGTTTTTCCGTCTTATACCTGCTAAATGGAGCGACGTACTGATATTATTTTTAAGTAGCAGTAGTTGAATTGATGGAGAGGGACATAGGGTACTTTTTATCTCTTTCTAACCCCTGACTTCTCTAAAATGGAGGGTGGAAGATTGTTTGAAACATTTAGCAATTTTCAAGGTAGAAAGTTAGTTGGTATAGGGTCTATTAATGACTAACAAAAAAATCGTGAATATATATTTTTTTTTTTGGAAATCCGCCTCGACCTCTACTTCGAATTTTTATATGGGACTTTTCGCAGTTCCCAAGGTGCCTGATTTTTTTTTTTTTTTTGTAAATTATTCCGCAGCTCCTGAGTAGGGAACGGAAATTTGTGAGCTGCTATAATAATATGTTAGTTTAAACTTATTGCCTTGCGGCTTCCTTGGGTTACATAACCCTTATGTTTAGAAACTAATTTACATACCTTTCAGTAACGTAAATAGTATTCTTTTTAGCGGGTCGAAAGTAAAAATAACACAACTTTTTATACATTTTTGTTTTTTTTTTTTTAAAACGTTGCCCCACACTAGGAATGACTCCTATATGGTGGGTGCGTTTACAAATACTTAAAATCACAAACATACACAGACAGCCAGACTGGGAACAACTGTAGGCCATACAAATGTTTATACCGTGCGGGATTTAAATCCGTGACACGCAGCGCCACCGTGTCGTCAATAAACCATCTCTCGTCTCTCCTAAACATCAGACATTCATTTTGTTTCCTGTGGGAGTACTATAGTTGTCTAGAGCGCAATAGAAAAACGGTTTGAGTTTCTTTTTGATTCCAAACATAATCAGAGCTAGATCATATTAAGACCGTGAAGACTGATGTCTAAAATAGTCTTTTGAGGATAGAACATATTGTGTTACAGAGGCGGATTAAGTCCTTTAATACGATTTGGGGACCTATTTCTTCTTCTACTTCTTTCTTTTGCTCTTGACAGAACAGTCGTAGTCACTACGACTGAATTCGAGACATTGATGTCGCTCGCAGCACAATCTCTCTTCATCTATCCCTATTGGACGACAGTCTGGAGCATTCATTAACAGGTCTCCCACTGTTGACTTGATTAGGTCGGTCCACCTCATCGGTGACCTTCCACGAGGTCTGTTCCCCTCTACTCAGTCCTGGACGACCATACGTTCTATGGGACTGTACTAATTCTAGAAGACGCTGTTTGATATCAAGTTCTTGGACTATAGAAACGTTTGTTCTAAACTCGGTCCATGATACCCCAAGCATTCTTCTCCAGAGAATTCTTCTCCATTCTTCACCACATTTCTAGAGCGTCTATCTTTTTCTTTTCCAGTTTTCGTAACGTCCACGTTTCAGCTGCGTAGAGAAATATGGAAAAAATTAGTGCTCTTAAATTTTTTTTTAAATAATCTTTAAAAAAATACTGATCTTAGTGCCTTTAATTATCGTCATCGTGTCGCAATTCCTCCATATATTCTTCTTCTTCTTCATTGCCAAGGGGCAATCGATCGAAACTATCTAGCTTCTAAATAGGTAATAACAAAGGTGTAGAAGCCAGATAGTTTCATCTAGAATAACATATCCGCACTGACAGACATCAGGTCAAAGCCTGGAGCAGACTGACAGTAACACTAGAGGTATTGTATTTAATTTGATCCAGGTACTGACACATAAGATGGACTAAATGTGGCCCCATTATGTAAAGGTCATAGTCTGACAATGGACCGATATAAACGGTTCATAATGATTGATTGATGGAACAATCCATAAGCTTCATTTACTAAATATTTCATCTCTCAAATATCTACTTGTATTTCCAACAGATTACCTAAAAGTAGAAGCAATCATAATATAAAATGTTTTCTTAGCGTCTTCTTGAAGAATAATGGTTAGTGTATTACGGTGCGTTACGTGAACTTACTCGTTTACGTAAGAGCTTTTCATAATTTACCGCTCAATTTTACGGGAACAATTTTCATAGACGTCGTTTTCTGAATATTTTAGCTGATTGTGGTATGTAAATCAATAGTATAAAGGATGCACCTAGGCATAGCTTTTATTTGTTTCGTATTCACCATTGTTTTTGATATCGACTTCTGAAATTATTTATTTTTCATTGTGTAGTGTTTTTATTTTAAAAATAGGTTGTTTTTTTTTGTTTATTTTATTAAAAAAAACAATATTTAACACTATATAACTTTTTTACAAAAAAAAAAATCACTACAAAGCGAAAAATTAGTAATTTCGGAAGTCGCTGGCAAAAATGAACATAGAAAAACCAAAGACACCAAGATCATGAACATGTGTATTCATATTTGCCACCGACTTCCGAAATTAGTTATTTTTCACTTTGTAGTGATTTTTTTTTTTTGTAAAAAAGTTTTTATTTTACAATTTTTTGTTCCAAAAAGCACTGTTCAGCTGCAGCCGGTCAGACTGGACGCTGCCACCAGCACAGTTGGGAATAGGCTAGCTTGACGCCTTTTTTATTTGAATTTTTACCTGTATTTTTGTAATACAAAACTACTGAACCGATTTTTAGAAAATTTCTCTGGGACTGGATTTAATGTATGAGCATTGCTAGAAGTGACAAGATTACGCGACTTGAATTCAGCGTCTTGATTTTTTTTATTGTCGAATCAGCATGGCGAGTAACAGTGGCTAGTGGTTGTCCTACGTTAAACTTCAATTCTGTAAATTGTTGAGAACTTCTCTCGACTGTCTATGGTCTTTATTATCAGATCTACTGCAGACTTTGGTTATAACCCACATGGATGCAAACTTCTCATCAACATAAATTAATTGAGTCCAAACACAAAGTAATTATATACTGTAAATTGTTGAGGAGTTCCCTGAACTGACCTTTGTCTACATCATCAGCTCCCTAATGACAGTCACAACCTATCTAGACGTAAGGTTCTTATCAATACAAATTAATCAAGCACGAACATAACTTAGCTGGCGTGAATCGTTGAGGAGTTCCCTCGACTGTCTCCCGCCTCCATCATCAGACCCTCATTAAATTGTAATGCTTTAAAATACCTAATCAAAAAACTTACAAATGCACTAGCCGTCCTTACAATTTTTTAAAGTTCCCCTTGTTTTCTCTGGTCTTCCACCACCAAACCCTGATGTCCATATCATGCGAGCACCTTGGGAATGTCTTCTTTCCAACAGAAATAGAATTATCAAAATCGGTTCATAAACGACGAAGTTATCTGCGCTCAAACATAAAAAAAAACATATATACGGTCGTTGATTCAAGATGGTCGTCAATTGAGTAACCTCCTCCTTTTTGAAGATGGTTAAAAAATAGTTTGACAAAGCAAAAGAAAAACATTAAAAAATTTAAAGATCATAAACTATAAAAAATAAAAAAGAATTTTGCAAATCGATCCAGGTGCCTTTGAATAATCTATGAACATAATTATGTCTATAAAAAAAGGATTTCGACGAATTGAGAACCTCCTCCTTTTTTGAAGTTGGTTAAAAATCTTTGTTTCATAGGCGTTCCGTTACAAAAAACACATATGGATAACAGTTATAATAAAGACGCATGACAATAAATAAATAGGTTTTCTCATATTTTTCATTGCGTGGTTAGAATTTTACATATTATAGAAATGAAGTGTGAGATGACCTCGCTAAAAAGTGGGTACATGACTAGAAAGTCTATACTCGTACTAAAACATCTATATATTTATTGTATAATCTAAATAGTACACTGTAGACTACTATATTATTTGTCTTTTCTTCACCTTGGTATTCTATGCGAAGGTTATCTGAAAAAGATCGCTCTTGTAAAATCTTCATACATAATAAAAAGTATTCTATTATATTCTAAGATATATTCTATTGTATTCTAAAATTTAAAAAAGATATAGTGAAAAATCACAAAGTTATGAGCTTTTTATCTCAACTGGTTGTCCTAACAAAAAATATGTCAACGTAACGCTCGCCCACCTGGAGCGCCGCGGCGTCGTTTTGTATTTATTGATAATGATTTATGTTTGTTTATTTGTAATTAACTTGTGATAACATTTTGCAGCACACTTGCAGGCCTGTCATAAAGGTTCAGTGTAGGTAGATGTACTTTAATCGTTATTTTCAGCCGTAACTGATAAAATAAAATGTAGTATAATTTACTTAAAATTAAATTTTAATTAGGACGTATTGCACCCCTGCACGGGGGCAGGGGGCAGCAGGCGCGCTATCAACGTTGCTTCCCAACATGGGGGGCCCGAGCGCCGCCTGTAGGCGGTTGTACGTGGGAATCGTGCGGTCCATGGCCCTGTATGGGGCCCCTGTATGGGCGATGGACCTGACGGCCGGAACACTCGCCATTCTGCGCAAGCCGCAGAGGGCGATGGCCGTCAGGGTCGTCCGCGGGTATCGCACGATATCCTACGAGGCGGCTTGCGTCCTGGCCGGATCCCCGCCCTGGGACCTAGAGGCGAAAGTACTCGCGTCATTGTACCAATGGCGCGAGGAAGAGCGGACACGGGGCTCCAGTCCGGTGCAGCGACAGATCGAGCTGCGCCGAGAGGAGCTCCGTCAGGTCCTGGTGGCGGACTGGCGGCAGAGGCTTATGCGCCCTACCGCCGGCCTCGCTACCGTCGAGGCGATCCGGCCAGTACTCGACGACTGGCTCGGGAGGAGGCACGGCTCCCTGACGTTCAGGGTGACGCAGGTACTGTCGGGGCACGGCTGCTTCGGCAAGTACCTGCGTCGCTTAGGCAGAGAGCCCGACGCTCGGTGCCACCACTGCGTCCAATGCGGGGAGGACACGGCGCAGCACACGCTCTCCGAGTGTGTAGCATGGGAGGAGCAGCGCCGTGTCCTCACAAATGAAGTAGGAGGCGACCTGACGCTGCCGGCAGTAGTGCGGAGGATGGTCGGCAGCTCAGAGTCGTGGGACGCGGTGGTGTCCTTCTGCGAGGACGTGATGTCGCAGAAGGAAGCTGCGGAACGGGAGAGGGAGATATCAACTCCCTTCCCGGGCCGCAGAAGACGCACCGCCCTCTAACGCCCTCTTCCGCCCCCCATGAATGGGTCCAGGGGCGAGGGACATGGGGAAGTCCCCGCCCCCCCTATTGATGGACCCCGAGGCGAAGGCGCGCGCGAGTGTCGGCGCGCGCCTTTGAGGTGATGCACGGGGTAGTTTAACACCCCACTACCCCGTGCAGGAGAGGAGGCCCGGACAGACCGGGCCAGCACGAGGGTGGGGCCGTAGAAGAATTTAGACTCCCGCGGCCCCACGCGCGCTCGTGATAGAAGACACACCGGGGTGGTTTTAGTCAGTAAAAGTCTGACATACCCCGTCGCCCACCCCAGGGCGGCGGGCATCCTATGAGGATTTCCACCCCGGCAAAAAAAAAAAAAAAAAAAAAAAAAAAAAAAAAAAAAAAAAAAAAATGCACTACAGATCTGCCGTGAACTGAGTTGTTCGCTTGATAACCACACTCCAACAATTTCTAAATGCATTTGGGAAAAAATATAACATTGTGTAAAAATGATTGGAATCGATTTAGTTACTGTATTCTCAGTAAAGATAAAAAAAACGTGTATCAGCGGCAATCAATGTGGTATATTTTTAAAGATTGAGACTAATATCAGACTGTGAATATTCTTAAAATTACGAGAATTGTCAATCTGTCCAACACAGTGTTCAGGGATAATGAAGATCACGTGAGTGAAGACATAGAATTATTTGAGAATAAATGGACTTACTGGATCAAAAAAGATGTTAATAGGCAATGAAAAAAGTAGAGCACTTTTGTTCAAGTAACAAGGTTGACCAGAATGTTAATTTTATTTAGGTTTACACCCAAACGGAGGGTGAGTGCAGCGGCCTAGTCATATCGGCTGCGACTTACAAGTTGCAGATCGTAGGTTTTTGTAAATTATTTCACTGCTCTCAAAACGGTGAAGTACAACATCATGAGGAAATCGGCAATGTCGAGTTAACGTTCAAGTGGCAAAGACTCTCCAAATTTTTCTTAATTATTTTCAACTAGCTTTCCGCCCACGGTTTCGCCCGGAAACGTGGGCGGAACCGTGGAGTTCGGTTAGATTAAATACCCTATTATTTAATCCGGAATTCTAACTTTACGTCTGCAAAATTTCAGATCAATCCGTTCAGTAATTACGGCGTGAAAGCGGAACAAACGAACAAATAAACTCACTTTCCCATTTACAATATTAGTAAGGATTTTAAATCTCTTGTTTTTTTATTATTATTTGTAATATCGATAAACGGATTCAAGTGCTCACATCCTAAACGGGTAATAAAGCTAACATTCGCGTACGCAGTATGTAGGTAATCAACCTGTCAATACCGAGGTATTGCAATAACCCTCCAATGCTTTACTGCTTGACCCGTTTCGATATCGACACTCCCTGATTTGAGTGGCTAGGAATTCTAATAACGATCGTAAGGGGAATACACGAGGGTTATATTTGTACTTAATAAGATAACCTTTTTGCTCGTGTAGTTCTCTTGAGAGGTAAATAGCAAATATCTGCTTTAACAAGATGCATACGACAATATTACAGTACATTAAACTGCGAAGGTACAATATCAGGCCGTTATCTCCTGCTGCGAAGCAGTTATGCTGGCAAAGGAGGAGGCGGAGCGCCTGAGGGAGCGGGGATCCCAGAGTCCTCACGCCACTAGCCGCCGCAGGAAATGCCCTGGTATGGAGACAACATCGAACTCTCGGCCGCTGTAGGCAAGGGCTTGTGGTGGCTCGCCGCCCGGTAAGGACCAGGCCCGACTCGATAGCGCGGTGTGTTTCACGCGCACCTCAAATAGATGTCAGCACATCGTGATGGGGTCCATGAAGACCGGTGCCTGCTGGATCAGTGTTGTGACTTGGTTAAAAAAGAAACCATGACCCTGGCGTACAGGCAAGTGAAGAAACACGGGTGGGTTTTAGTCAGTAAAAGTCTGAGATGCCCTTCCGCTTCGTCCAGAGCGGGTGAGGTCATTTGACAATATCTATCTCGCATATCTATAAAGATCTTAGATCTTATAAAAAAATATCTTTTTTCTCTCCTCCGCTATTCTTTTCTGATTAATTTCGTTGCGGGACCCAAGACATTTGAATCGTTTCTCCAGGACTCGTCGAGCTTCATTGCTCGGCGTTTTTCTGGCGGTCTCCACTGTTGATTCTGGCTTTCAGGAGTTGCAGTGGGTGGGAAAATGTGTGGCGGGTTTTGTCTAAAATAAAAAAAAAAGATCTTAGTCACAATTTATCACCAATACCTTTCCTCGCCTCTCTTTAAAATTATGCTGAGACATGGGCCTTTTGGCCTTGTAAAGGACGACACTACAGAACAAAAAATACTAAACTACTAAAGGTTGGCTCAGAGGTGGGTTATAACCAGGAGTAACAAATAGATTACTCTTCTCGATATTCCAGCGGAAACGAAACCGCGAGGCACAGCTAGTTTATATTATAAGATTATTACCATAATATGTATCAAAAGAGTGTAGGTATTAGTGTGTGTATGTGCCAAAAGTCAACACTTGGAATCTGCCAACAAATAAAGGCTATAATGAAGTATACTAGGGGTCAAACTCACAGAATTCATTAAGAAATTTATACCTTGACCCAAAATACGGTGTAAATAATAGTGGCGCTGGCTGCACAGCTAGCGATTAAAGTCAACTGGGCTGGTAACATTTGTCCCAGCAAAATACACCACTCAATAGATTCAAGTGTATATCAGAAAACAACTATGCGACTCATAAAGAGATAGCGGGAAGGGCTAGACTCCTTCTTAAAAGATAAGCCCACAATCTCAATAGACCGGGACACGTTGACAGAGGGAAGGTAGCAAATTACCTTACATTGTGCAGGCTGGCAGAAACGTGAACTCTGGCTACATTCGACCATATTTTTTGTGTTAGAAATTACTCCTGTATCGTAAGTATGTTTACATTTAAACGCGGGAATGTGGGAATCTAACTCACGACCCCCAGCGCTGTCAATCTCTCAGCCACTGCACCATCCGTGTTGCCATTCAAGAGAAGTTGACACTAATTTTCTAATTATTTCTATTACGTTTTTGTTTGCCTACATAATAACAGCCGCATAGTCTTCCACACCATTACATGGTCTAGAACAAACGAATAGTAATCATGTTCTTACACTAAAGCATCAATTCCATTATTAACCCAAGCCACGTTTCCAGGACTGCTTATTATAATTATTTACGTATGCACTCATTACCACGCTGAATGTGAAATGTGAATGATATTTTAGTAGCTAACGCATGAAGTGCATAACTTAAATATTTCCTGATGATATGTTATGTAAAGTATGAACAACACTGAATGTAATTTTTAAAGGTAATAATCTGTTAAAACTCCAACTCTCTAGTTATAACTGCTCAACAACAGATACAGCCTAGTGATAGACAGACAGGCAGAAAAACAGACAGACGGGTAGACAGACAGACAGACTGACATACAAACAGACATACAGACAGACAGAGAGACGGATAGACATATAGACATACAGAACGTGGAGTCTTAGTAACAAGGCCTTTTTTACCCTTTGATACGGAACCAGCCAGGACACCGTGGCGTACGACAGACTCCGTGGCGGAACGCGGCCGCTGCGCAAGAAGGCGCAGGTTCAATATTTGTATGTATGAATATGAATATTTGTCAGAAAGCACGTTAAGCCGTTGGTCCGGTTGCCATACGAACATTTAGTGGCGTCGTTACGGCTTGTTGGAGCCATCAAAAGTCCAACAATTGGTCTAACTGCAATGCTTCGATATCGCCTTCGGGTTGTGGAGGTCAGATGGCAGTCGCTTCACGGAAAATATCGATGTTTAGCCAAAATTTTTCTCGGTGGTAGGCCATAACATCGGCCGCCGGCAGAAGTTACCACCCACCAGACAAAGTCTTGCCGCCAAGCGATTTCTCGTGTTGCGGCATGATGTCTGGTGAAGCCGTACGGAGGACGGGTCTGAGCAGTTGTGTTGCGATGTGTGCCGGGTACGATGCGCCAAATGTTGTTGTGTTGGGAGTTTGTGGATTAACGCTGAAATGATGATGATGATGATGATGACGATGGTACGGTACCCTAATAATAAATAAATAAACAACACGGGGTGGTGTTATTAGACTTATATAGATGTATAATAATAGTCAGTCCAGGTTTACTAGCGTTATTCCTCCACCGACTACAGTAAAGCCAGAGATAAACTCAGAAAGTACATAGTAATATGAATTAAAGTCATATTGGTGTTTACCAGGTATCTCCATGAATATTATTATTAAAACACTGTGTTGGCCCCTGCATAGCAAAGGCAATCCAGAATGTTCTCTTTCTACTTTTTTCTTTTTTTTTTCCTCTCTATCTTTAGAGCTGCTATCGATAAGCGGCATATTCTGATTATTTTAACAATATTTTCAGTGTGATCTCAATCTGTCAAAGCTTAATGGCATTTGTTTGTCGCCTAAATGAGACTACGTTAAATTTTGAATGTACGTTTCAAATTACAAAATATGGCAATGACTGAAAAAAAACAGCCACAATCAATGTCAAAACTGAATGTAGATTTATTCAATGCTTGTCATATCGACAGTGAGATTAGAATTTGAGATTTTTTTATATAAATATAAACTAGTGCTTGACTGCAATCCCGCCTGAAGGTAAGCAGTGATGCAATCATTGATGGTAAAGCGCGCTAGTCTATTAAGAGCCTATTCACTCTAAAAAGAAACTAAATAGGCAGGAAGACGGCAGTTGAGCGAGGTGATGCAATGTTAAACCCAACAACACGACGAACGATGCTGCGCCAGATGGAGATATCTGGAGACCCTTCACGATCAAACTCCACACACAACAACATTTGGCGCATTATATCCGGCACACATCGCCACACAACTGCTCAGACCCGTCCTCCGTACGGCTTCACTAGACATCATGCAGAACACGATGAATCGCTTGGCGGCAAGACTTTGTCTGGAATTGCCCCTCTGTTCTTGTTGAAGCAGTATCTACAATAATGCCAGTACGTAGGTAACATTATGTGGCCAAACCACATTTACGTATTTCGAACGCCAAAAATGTTTATGGTAATTTATTTCCTGAAGTCTCTGGTTTTATTTATAGTTTGCAATAAAAGTTATAAATAGAAGATTTTAGCACTCGTTGATTATTAACCTTCATAAGTCAATAATTTATTTATAGGTTGTTATCAATGTAACGGCTGTTTGTTTTTTCCGTCTGAATATTCCCAATAGCTGTCCGGGATTTCTAGGAATGTTAAACATAATAAATATTTATTCTTTAACAGTCTCGGCCGGCAAATAAATATCAATTCAGCTTGGATCCTAATGATAATATTAGGTACTATTTACAAGTGGTAAAGTGGTCTTGCAAAGGGTGAAGTACTAATAAATTACTCAAAGAGCATGGTGTTAAAATCAATCTAGTATATAATAAAAGCTTTCGTTTTATACTGAAAAGGTTATTGTGATTGCTATGTAAAATGCGAATATTGAAAACTTAAGCTGATTATGCTAGTGCAATAAATGTCTTTTGATCATCTATTTTATTTTTTTAAACGTTGCCCCATATTAGGAATTTCTGCAGTATCGTGGGTGAGAGCAATTGTTCTATTAATGACTTATATTATGAAATATGAATTTATGGTTATAAATGACAGGAGCCACTCTTTGTAAACTATACAGTTTATCTGAGTATCTTTGTATAGAGCTCTTAATCTTGTCCAGTCCTTTTTTTAGTATTCTCGAAGTCGGGAATACGTAATAATTTGCTTCAACAAAAATAGCTGCATCTAATATATATATATATAGGCATAGAAAAGTTAAAACGGAGCAAAATATTTCTTCGTGCTGGTTTCCGTTCATCTCGTGCCTGGTGTACATTGAAAAGCTTAACGTCAGTATTTCAGCTCAGACATCGTGTACTCTAGAGTTTTAGTATCTATCTATGCGCACATGCGCACGTTCATGGGGATTTTGGGTCTCAATAAAGTACATATTATGTAAGTAGTAGGCATAGAATAGTGCCAACCCAAATCCTCCCGTGGGTGTTGTAAGAGGCGGCTAAGGGAACTCTAACCAGGGAAGTGGGCAGCAGCGCTTCTCCTGTGGAATATTGATCCCCAACCCGCCTGCCAAGCATGAGGATTATGGCAATGCCCCCCCTGTGGAATGGAAGCCTTGGGGGAGGGCTATGTCCAACAGTGGACCTCTTTTGGGTTGGGAAGAAGATGATGATGATATAGTATATAAGTTTTCCAGTATAAACTAACTTTTCACTGTACTAAGAAATCGAAATGAAATCGTTTATTAAGCAAGTAGGATCACTGATCACTTTTACACGTCATATGTTTTTTTTTAAACTAGATGAAGCCGGTATTTCCTAACTGACTACCTGTGACAAGAAATAGCCGAAACAAACTCAGGGATCATCGTCTTTTTTCAAGTCCAGACATAAAAATGAAAATGTTTACAATAATTTACGTTATAATTACGCATATTGCTTAATAACAATGCTTAACAGAGCGAGCAGCTCAGTGCCAAGCTTTTTTGTCTTCTAAATAATCTGTGAATTTATAATACCCCTTTTTGCAAAGTTTGGCCTTTATATAGTTTTTAAATCGCAATTTCTGCAGAAATTAATGCAAATAAGTGTGTGTATATTACGGAATGTACCAAAAATTATATTGTGACATTATTTAAAAATATTTTTTGCAAGAATACTGGTCTCTTTAAAAGAAACTTAATTGCCATTGAAGTAAAGTTGACATTTTATTGACTTGAAATACATCAGTTTGTAACTGTTGGAATTTACTTTTCCTTACACAAATAATAACTTGCCATTAATTAGTGAATAATTGTTTTATATAGACATCCTTCAATATTTATGAAAATCGCAATCATACTGGCAATAACCGGACCGAATCCTCTAAATTTATTATGCTCCAAGCCAAGTATCAGCCTCTTTGCCAGCGCCTACATCCTATTTACCACCAAAGAGAATACAGAGACAGGAGTGAATGTCTTCAAATTAAGAGTAGATCTTCTGGGCACGCTCCTTTCATCATAGACCTTATCCAATACTCTTCATCAGACAGGTACGAGATCAAGAGCCGACCCATTAAATAAGAAAAACACTCCTGGAATGCCGGCAGAAGTGATAACTTGAACATTGTGCATTTTTTAAATATTTTGGAACGGTTAGGAATTAATTTCGCACGAATTGCTTTAATTATAAGTATAAAAGTACTATCATTTATTTGTCATTTATGTGGTAACATCATCAACCTTTTTATCGTCCCACTGCTGGACACAGATCTCCTCTTTTATAGCGAAGGATTGTGCATAATCACCACCCTTTCTCAATGCGGGTTGGCGATTTCAGACGTTAAGTCCAGGTTTCCTTAAGATATTTTCCTTCACCTTATAATCAGTCATTGGTGTCCAAGATAAACTTAGAAAGTGCATTTAACTTAGAAAAGTTACATTGGTACTTGCCTAACCTGGAATCGAACCCGCAGACTAATATTTGAAAGGCTGATGTTTTAACCACTGGGCCACCACGACTGTGGTATTGTGCAATACTCATTTATTGCGCTATCGCATACAAAGATGATCATTTTAAAACGATGCGTGGCAAGCTATAGTATAAACACACAAGAAACGTTTTTTATTACTGCTCTGCTCCTATTGGTCATAGCGGGATGTTATATAGCCTATGTCCTTTCTCAGGCTTTAGACTATCTGTGTACCAAATTTCATTTCAATCAGTTCAGTACTTTTGGCGTGAATGCCGGACAGACAGACAGACAGAGATACTTTCGCATTTATAATATTAGTATGGAGAGTATGGATTAATAAAGTTGCATTACGAATGGAATATAGAAGAGCGTGGGACGACCCTTTTATAGTGAACATAAATATGGATAATGAAACCATTATTATTTTTAAAAGACACATAATCTTCTTAAAAGCACCATATTATACCCAGTAATACTCCATAAACCTTTATCATAACATAAGGACGATTTCTTTGAGTTTTTTACCGAAAAAAAGTACGTAAATAAAATATGTGGAACAGGAATTTTACCTTCCCTATTTTATGGAACAAAGATATTCCATTATTAGATAAAATGGCAACGCCTCATTTGTACTTACATGAAATCGCCCAGGAAAAGGAACAAATTGAATTGATCACATGAACAATGCAGAGAATTCTCGGCAACGGTAAATCGGACGATGCGCGACGTTACAAAGATTCTTGTGAGGTTTGTAAAAAACTGAAAGTAAATGTGTTTCTAACTCGTAATAGTTCTACCGTTACGAGTTAGAAAAAGAATGTTGGGAAACCGAGAGCATAAGGGACGAACAAAATGTTTTTCCCTGACAACGGTTTTGATCAATAGGCCAGAAAAACAGGAAATTAAACTTATACTCAAGGGCGATTCCCGTAATTTTCCTTAACTAACCTGCTAGAATAAATTTTCTACAGGGTGTATCTGACATCGTAACGCAAACTTTGCGAAAAGGCTAGACCGCATGCCACTAATAAAATTATGGTAGTCATTGATGTCGTTAATGAAAGGTTACAGAATTCACAGTGTTTAAAAAAAGTGTCGTCTCGGCATTTGAACGTTGCAAGCGTGCCGCCGTGCGGGTTTGTAGGTATGATGTTGATCCCTGATGTGGGCTCTATTAAATCAGCTGATAAGATAGTTTTTCGAATTTTGTTTTCATTGCGCTTTTTTGTGTAATTAGCGAATTAATTATTTTTACTTTAAAATCTTATTGGGTTATAAAAGTATAGTAATTATGAACGGTCTAAAGTGAAAAAAACTACATATATATTTTTTAAAATCATAAAAAACGCGACGATGAATTCCACCACTGGGAGTTCAGAATCATGTACTAGATCCATGGTACTCGTTTGTGCGTCGTTGTCAGATATACCCTTTATATTATGGTAAAAATTCGATCAACATTATAAATGATGGTCACGTCACACAGAGTTACACGAAAAACGGCTCTTTGTAATTCACTATAGGAACGATAAAATGTTTTAAAGGAAAGGCCAAGTCGGAAACAACTAACACAGATACGTCCTTTTAACTAAATCTCTTCGTACGTCTAATCTTTGCCCCAGTATGTCAGGGTGAGCCTCCTGGCTTGCTAGATGCAGATGATAACTGGTATTTTTCTTTATTGTACTAAACTAGTACTTGACCACAATCCCGCCTGATGGTAAGCAATGATGCAATCAGTAATGGTAAAGCGCGCTAGTTTATTTAGAGCCTATTCACTCTAACCTTGAAGATACTTCAATTTTAGTCAGACAGAAACACCGCCGCAAGTAAATTGTTCAAGTCCCTCGATGTACGCGGTATAAAAGACGAGGCCAAACGCTTCGTCTGGATCGTAGTGGTGTTAAAAAAGTGGATACTCGCCATACGACGGGTCGTCCGATGATGGAACGGAGATGGGTGGTCACATAATTCCCTCGCACACTCTAAAATGCATCCTTTAGAATACCGACAGGCTGGCTACTCTTCGCCTGTGCTTCAAACTTTGGAGACCGTTTCACGGTTACTACCATGATTTTTTCTGGTCGCTCAACTCTGTTACTGGGTAACAAGATTCCGTTTTATAAGACTAGTTGCCAGACTTTAATCACATATGTATATCATAAAGGTACAATGTGTATATTAAACTTCCTCTTAAGAAAATTTTGACACAACTGGTTAACACTTTTCCTGACCCAAAAACTGGCTTTTACACTGATCAAGGTCTAAGCATTGACATAGAACGTGGTAATACCAACTCCTGAAGACATTATGCGTCGACAGCGATGCGGATGAATTTTGCGACGTCATATATTATATTATTAATTTTTGTTAAGTTAGTATTTAATGGTTATTAATTAATTAAGTATGATTGACGACGGCCTCTGTGGTGTAGCGGTAGCGAACACGGCCGCTACGCAAGGAGGCGCGGGTTCAATCCCCGCGCAGTGCAAAGATTTGTATGCATATGAATATTTGTACTGGTCTGGTCGTGCCTCGGAAAGCACGTTAAGCCGTTGGTCCCAGTTGGCATAGGAACATTTAGTGGCAGTCGTTACGGGTTGTTGGAGCCCTCAAAAGCCCAATAATTGGTCTAACTGCAATGCTTCGATATCACCTTCGGGTTGTGGAGGTCTGACGGCAGTGATTATAAACTAGCGCTTGACCGATGGTAAAGCGCGCTAGTTTATTAAGAGCCTATTCACTCAGAAAAACTGAGCGAATAGGAAGGAAGGCGGCAGTTGAGTGAGGTGAGGCAATGTTAAACCCAACAACACGACCAACGATGCTGCGCCAAAGGGAGGGTGATCTGAAGACCCTCCACGACCAAACTCCCAACACAACAACATTTGGCGCATCGTATCCGGCACACATCGCAACACAACTGCTCAGACCCGTCCTCCGTACGGCTTCACCAGACATTATCACTTTCAACACGACAAATCGCTTGGCGGCAAGGCTTTGTCTGGTGGGTGGTAACTTCTGCTGGCAGCCGATGTTATGGCCTACCACCGAGAAATATCGAAGTTTAGCCAAAACCAGCAGTTAGACTGGTAAAGCGGACCCCTGACACCAAAGCTGAAAAAGCTTCGGATGCGACTGGGATTAACTTTATGTGCTAGCATATAACTTTTTATGTACCAATTATATTTATTCGCAATAAGTATCTATTTCAAACAACCAATAATTTCAGAATTAATTGTTTTAATATGTTGTGTGTGACACGAGTGGTTCACCAAAGAATGTACTAGTACTATTGCTCTTTATGTACATACTTAAGAGGAATACATTTCTTAAAAAGGGATGTCACATCGCCATAGGGAACCTTAAACAAATGTATTAAAAATCAGCTCCAGAAATTTTGTGGAAACCATTGTTGAATAGATTATTATACTCAGATCGATAACCTCGTAAAACTATTATATGTTTAGGTATATATATTGTCCTAGAGCAACTAAAGACTGCTGAGCTAAAAGCCTTAATATATTAAACTTAAAAATATGTACATCACATAATGTATTACAAAGCTTTCTTCATTTGTTTCTTCCGAAAGCACTATAGAAATAAATCGTTGCAAAGTGCAATATCTTTCCACCATTCTATTTTCTTTTCTTGCACTGAAGCAGTGCAAAACCTATGTTTTATTTGCACTGCAACCAACAGATACGTAAAGGTATACTTGCAGTGTAGAGGGAGTTTTTACAGAAATATCTTATTATTTTGCTATTTGTTTGGAAGACAGAAAATATGCAAGAAATAATTTATAAAAATGTATAATATACGTAATATTTATTTAAGAATAAAAACGAACATCTTATGGACGTAATCATAAAGACTAGTAAGTTTAATTTTGGAGCACGATCCAATAAATAATAAGACGACTGGAGGTACATTTCTACTAAAGACATTAAAATAAGCAGTCCAAAACATGACTTTTAAACATTTACGTACTTACATGGCCATTTCTGGTAATATTCAAACATTATTTATAATAATATTAATATTGTACTAATTAGAACGCTGTGAGGTTTCAAGAATAATTGTGTTAACAATAGAAACGCTGGTACAGTCACTATCTTAGGAACAAGGAATTTCATTATTAATTATTTACAGAAAAACAAATATCTCAAATTTCAAAATAATAATTATTATTCCAAGACAAAAATCAAGTATTCTACAGCCTAACCCAAAAATGTAATAAACTCAGCAACGAAGTAACTTTCAGAAAACCTTGAATAGAAGAAAGTAAATAATTAATCCAATTTAAAACTAGGTACGAACCTGATCAGCAACTTTGTGAAGCCACACAAAATAATAATCAAAAAAAAAACAAAACAATAGTCACCGAAAACACAACACTAATTTGTTAAAAATAAATATAATTGAAATTATATTATAAATATATAATATACACACTACACGTATATATTTACACAGATATAAATATTTAAAATTGGTACGCGAACGGGCGATTCGTAGTCGATTAGACGTGGCGTCCGTAGCAAGGGTCTACGCGGCACTGCTGCTACGGCGGACAGTATCTACCTACATACGAAGTGCGCACGCTTAGGCTCGCTACAGATGGTGCGATTGGGGTACAGCCGCGCGGTTTCCCATATGTCGAGAATTTTGCTGAAAATCCTTTTAGCGTTTCAATTTGTTGATAAGATGGGTTGTGAAAAAAATTACTTAGAAAAAAAAATTAAACAGTAGCACCTACACACCTTCATGGAAAACCATTCAGAATTTCAAATTAATATTTTCGTGATGTTTTAAAACTTAAAGAATCGTTGATTTATTATAATTATTTATTTTTATGTATTAACATCAAAACAAGAAATAAGTCTTTGTAGTTACTGCCAGGGCTACAGGACAATCAGTTATCACTTTTAAACCGGTATTTTAAGTAACCTAATCCTCGATGGTGGTCCTAATAGTCGTGTTGTTGGGTTCAAAATTGCATCACCTTGCTCAACTGCCGTCTTCCTTCCTATTCGCTCAGTTTTTCTGAGTGAATAGGCTCTTAATAAACTAGCGCGCTTTACCATCAACGATCGCATCACTGCTTACCATCAGGCGGGATTGCGGTCAAGCGCTAGTTTATAATTATTAACAAAAAATAAATAAAAAATTAGAGAAATGAATTATTTATGAAATACCAATCCAACTAATCTATGCAATACCAATTGGCTATGTTAAAGCTATCTCATTCAACTGTTAAAAATGCCAGTCAATCAACGGTGAATTTACATAATTACTTTATTATGTTCTCACTGGGCTTTAACTTGATGGAAGCTGGCTCAACCAACACCAGCAGAAATGTCGATTTCTTCACGTTGTTTTTTTTTTAATCGCTGCTACTTTGGGTAAAGTGCCTTGCTTTTTTTGGTCAGGATGGCAAATCACCAAATGATCTCTCCCTTCTGGGAGTGTCAGTCTTTCACTAACCAAAACCTACCCGTGTTCCTTCACTTGTCCGTTCGCCAGGGCCACGCTGTCTTTTTAACCAACCCAGGAGGCATCGGTCTTCGTGTACCCTCTCTCTCTTCTGCTGACATCTCTTTGAGGCGCGCGTGAAACACAACGCGCCGTGAACCCGGGCCTGGTTCTTACCGGGCGGCGAGCAGTGGGCCAGCCGCAAGCCCGCGCCTACTATGGCCGGGAGGTCGATGTTGTCTCCCGACCAGGACGTCTCCATACATTCACATTATGAAAAAAATAAAATATTTAGAATATTTTTTAATTTTATAAGTTAAAGAGATTCGCGGGAACGTCTACTTCTGACTAGTTTCTTCATGCAGAATTAAGAAATCAGTTAGATGTTACAAATATTAAGTAATTATTAAATATTTATTTTAATTTATTTCTTTTTGGACAATATTTATAAATGACTTGTCATATTATAGCCGTATGCCGATCCTTAAAACGTAGGTAAAAAGAACAAGAGGGTTTTTGTTACACATTGTATATTAAATAATTGATTGACTTTACTTTTATAAATAATACATAGAATTTTTATAATTTATATTATAAAAATTCTTCATATATAATAAATAATATATATAATGAATATTTTACCTATATAGAATATGGAATATGGCCGTTCACCTTGGCTCCTACTTTTCAGAATGTATCCTTGGAGTGTACCGACCGCCCTCAGCTTTTGGGAGTTGAGATTTCCTCGAGCCTTAACTTTGGGCGGTTCATTGAGTCCAAGGCCAGGGTGGCTGCCAGAAAACTAGGCGTCATCGCGAAGATCCGGCGGTACTTCACACCAGGGCAGCTTCTAATTTTATACAAAGCACAGGTCCGCTCGTGTGTGGAGTACTGCAGCCACATTTGGGCTGGTGCTGCGAAATGTCACCTTGCCACTTTGGATTCGGTGGAGAGGCGTGCGAAGAGGCTGATTGGCGACCCAGACTTAACTCGAAACGGTCTCCAAAGCCTGGAGCACAGGCGTAGAGTAGCCAGCCTTTCGGTCTTCTATAGGATGCATTCTGGTGAGTGTGCAAGGGAATTGCATGATTTAATTCCCCCATCTCCGTTCCATCATCGGACGACCCGTCGTACGGCGAGTTTCCACCTTTACGTTGTTGATACCACTGCGATCCGGACGAAGCGTTTTGCTTCCTCTTTTATAACGCGTACATCGAGGGACTGGAACAATTTGCCGGCTGCGGTGTTTCCGTCACACTACAATTTGAGTGTCTTCAAGGCTAGAGTGAATAAGCTCTTAATAAACTAGCAAGCTTTACCATCAACGATCGCATCACTGCTTACCATCAGGCAGGATTACGGTCAAGCGCTGGTTTATAATATATATAAAAAAAATATATACTACCAAACATTGTTAGTGAATACCAATATTATTCCACAATCACAGTTTTTGATAAGTACCTAAAAACCGTGATTGTGGAATAATTGGTTTTAGCCCAGATTTGTAAAATCATAACAACCTAGTTGGTCACGTGATAAAATTACTTAATCTTCATTACGTCCTCTACAAATGTCTAGTTGTTAGTTCTTATCATGATTTCATCGAATTGACTCCGTGCTCGTGTAAGATAACATCTAAGTTACTTGCTAATATTATAATGTATTAGATTGATGTTTTTATTAAAACGAGTAGAAGCAATGGCCCATAGGACCGATGCCCGATGGGGCCAACGGGATCTTGAGTGGCGACCACGCACCGGAAGACACAGCGTGGGTAGGCCTCCGACAAGGTGGACCGACGACCTGGTGAAGGTCGCGAGAAACCTTTGGATGCGACTGTGCTGGCCGGTCGTCATGGAGATTTTTGGATTTTTCTTCTTCCTATGTCCAGCAGTAAACGTCTTTCAGCTGACATGATGATTATGATGAGTAGAGCAAGCTTTCGAAAAAAAAACACATTACTGAATTTTCTCAAAAAGCCGCTAAACCAAACTGATAATGGGCTAGCCACGTCTGCAATAATTATGCCCAAGGTGACGTGGGCCGAAATAAACACAGTGCAGAGCTCTGAAAACCACAAGACGTTGAGGCACTCCGCAGAAAGTGATGAGATGAGCTAGAGAATTCAAACGACCAGCGGTATAACTTAATCTTTGATCAAAAGAACTGGAAGTCATGGGACGAGGCCTTTACTCAACAGTCGGATGATACAGGCTAACAGTAAGCAAGGTCCGATTCAGCTCTGCCAGGACCGCGATTTGAATGAAAGAGATACCATGGTTCCTGGCGCACAGGCAACTGAAGGAATACGCGAGGGTTTTAGTCAATTAAAGTCTTACACGCCTTTCCGCTGCGTCACATAATAGCGAACACGACGAATCGTTTGGCGGAAGGACTTTGTCTGGTGGGTGTTAACTTGTGCCGGCAGCCCGATGCCTACCACCGAGAAAACTAATCAAAGAAGAAAGCTACTAAAACCTATCGATTTCTGCTATCGAGATGGAGAGGAGATGATGGTGCTGGGTTGTATCAGCCTTTATGTTATAGCCGTGTCTTGCTCTGCTGAATGTATGCGGAGAGATGGGGTATGGATGCTGATAATACTAGAAGCAAAACTTCCTTGTTATGTTAAACAAATACAATTGCCGGCTTACAACCACGAGAAATAGACCGAGAAAGAAATCATCCAACAACTAGCTATTGCCAAAAAGACGTTTGTGAATAACTGTGAAGGACTTTCTAAATCTTACGATTACCATTGATTGTAGTACTGCATAGTATTTCTCCATTTTGGCCTGTTTCGCTTCTCTTTTTACTTGAAGAACGTTCTATTCATTTCCATTCTTTTATACAAGACTACTAAAATTATCTCGCTGTAACTATATGTGATATTTTTTTTTTCATGATTGTAACCGTCGTCATCAGGTGTGTATTTCTAATGCCACAACAATACTGACAGGTGGTTTGCTTTATGCCTCGATCCTAGCGACTAGCGAGTCACTTTGTGAAGAGCGAATTTAAACGAATACTCTAGAATTTTAGCAACCAGCCAAATTTCGTGTTTAGCGGCTTCAAAATTATTATTAGTTATTTATTCAAATTAGTCCAGTGTATGTTGCCAGTGATGACCTACGAAACTGAACCGTAATCGCTCACAATAAGACTACGAAGATACACGAAGGCTCAGAGTCATCTGAGCCTTCGTATGAGTTTCTCTGCGTGATTGAATCAGAAATGAGGAGATCCGCAGAAGAACCAAAGTCACCGACATAGCTCTAAGAGTCGCTAAACTTAAGTGGCAGTGGGCAGGGCACATTGCTCGTAGAACCGATGGCCGATGGGGCAGTAAGGTTCTGGAGTGGTGGCCACGTACTGGAACACGCAGCGTAGGGAGGCCCCCAACAAGGTGGACCGATGACCTAATGAAGGTCGCGGGAAGCCGATGGATGCGGGCAGCACAAGACCGGTCAGTGTGGAAAGCCTTGGCGGAGGCCTTTGTCCAGCAGTGGACATACATAGGCTGAAGAAGATTCAAATTAGGCTAAGTATTAGAACTTTTCAACTTTATGGTACTCGTTTGTTCGTCGATGATGATACACCCTTTATATTAAATTAAATAAACATCAATTTTATCTTTATGGTAATTATGTTGATTTCAGAAAATGTATAAAATATGTTAAAAATGTTTGAAATTGTACCGTAAGCTGAACTTTATCGTTAAGGAATTCAAGCTATTTTTCAACAACTCATATTTGCTTAAATGTTTGACGAATTTGTATGAATTCGTCAAACATGTCGGTAAGCAAATATGAGTTGTAGTCGGTACTAGAATAGGGTATTTGACTAAAAAAAACTACTCAGTCAGATTTCCAAAAAAATACTAGACACGTATTTTTCTTTTTTCATATAAACAAAAAAATAAGACGACACAGTGCGTTGATAACTCGTGTGACGTCACTGCACGCTACACTTTTTAGCGACCAGTGACGTCACCAGCCACCACTCCTGATCTTTGATGCCTTTTATATTTGTCAATTTTTATTTTTATGATAAAACAAAAAATACTAGACACGTATTTTTTGGACATCTGACTGACGGACTAATTATTATTTTTTGTCAAATACCCTATTGCGACACACAGTCCATTAAATCTTTTCTGGTGTAATCTTCGACTTGATTTATACCATATCGATATCTTTTTTTACTCAAAACTTTCCTCACGGCATTTTCCTCATTTTTCCTCATCGCGTTCCCATATCATGACAGCCGAATGCCACACGTCTTTTCAGTCGCCGGTGTCAATTTCAAACTTTATCTTGGATACTCATTTCTTATTCTATCCATACGCCACTCTCCTTATCTTATATCGATATTCTCCGTTATTCATAAAAGTTGCTTAATGTTAAATAGATTGTTTATGTATGCAGTTATGACATTTAAACGTCAACTTCGATCTTCATTTTCACGCTCACTGCAATTCAAATGGCAAATATTTACGATTTTTGCAGATCAAGAGTATTAATTTAAAGGATTTAATGGGGGATAATACTCATTATTAAAATTCAACTGACGAGCGTGAATATATAAGTGTTCCGGTGCTAATAGTTTATTTTTAACTCGAAGGCCGATACAGTTTCAATGGAAGGTCTTTTTCTGTTGAACTGAAATACATGGTGTTACGGTTTTGATACGCTTGTACAGAAATACATAGATATTACTTATGTGTGTACAATATTATAACACTTAATACACACGTATGCTATTTGTTAAGCTCGCCGTGGGATCTGGAGGCCGAAGCCCTCTCTCACATGTGGGAATGGCGAGAGGCGGCAAAACGTCAGGGCATAACTCCGCTGCTGCGAGAAACAGCGGTACGGCGGACACAGCTCCGGCGGAATCTCATGGCGAAATGGAGAGTGCTAATGTCGCAACCTAGTTCTGTATCATCATACATTTTACCCTCCCACTGCTGGGCCACAGGTCTCCTCTCATACAGAGAAGGATTGAGCGTAATCACCACTTCAGACTTATAAAGTCCAGGTTTCCGCAAGATGTTTTCCTTCACCTTCTGTCATTGGTGTCCAAGATATACTAAGAAAGTACATATAACTTTAGAAAAGTTACATAAAGTGCTGGGCACGCCACAATAGCGGCGGTAAGTCCCCTCTTTAAGGAGTGGCTAGAGAGGTGCCACCCCGCCCTCACCTTCCGCCTGACGCAGGTCCTCACCGAATACGGTTGTATCGGGAGGTTCCTGTTCTGTATAAGGCGGGAGGCGGGAGGCCAGGGTGTTACCATTGTGTGGATCAACCTGAGGATACGGTAGAGCATACGGTGGAGGTCTACCCGGCTTGGGTAGAGCACCGCCGTGTCCTGGTAGCAGCAATCCGTGGCGATCTCTCGCGGCCGACCCTAGTCCAAGCCATGGTCCGGAGCGAGAGCGCATGGCAGGCCGTCACCTCCTTCTGCGAAACAGTGATGCTGGCGTGAGACAGCGGGAATCCAGCGCCCTCACTCCACTAGCCGCCGCAGGAGTTGCCCTAGTCGGGAGACGACAGCGAACTCCCAGCCACCGTAAGCGATGGATTAGATGGAGGCAATGATTTCCCATCCCAATAAAGAGGTATTTTTTAAGCTTCAAATTACTTTGAATGTATGAGAAAATGGGTGTAAAGTTCACTCATACTTACTCACTGTAAACTCTGCTTGCGAGATGCTGATGATGGAACTGTATTACGTCAAAATGACGTGATACAGTGTTGCGTATATGTGGCTGTTTGTTGCTGGCACCGCTACATTACTATAACAAGAAAAACGCGAAAATATATTTGCTCTACAGTCATTTTATTTGTTAGTGAATTCGCAAACATTATCATAATTTTGGTGATGATGATAAAGAGTGTGTTGTTCCTCCAGTGCGTTTGAGAGCCACTGCTAAACATGATGTTCTGAGTCTGATTATCAGGTCGACCAGTATTATTTGATTTTTCCATTTGGATTTTACTAGTAACAGTCTAGAGTCTATATTTGTATCAGGTAGTGTCCAATAGGGTTACCTGCTATTATAATATATGGCTTAAACATAATTGACGCATTATGGATGCACTAAGGTATAACTCTGCTTAACCATTTTGGGATTACAGAAGTAATGATGTAAGTTACTTTACTTGGTAATGTTTGTGAATCCGCTGACGGTACGAGAAATCCTCCTTCAAAGGAACTTGTGACAGTTTGGCGACAAAGGAGATTAATTAACGCAACAGTAATTTATTTTCAAACGAAGATTTTGTTATTATAAAATGACAAATTCTTTGTTTTTAAAACAAATTATATACGTTTTCGTATTTATAAAAATACCGTACAATGTACATATGCATATGGGTATGGTCATGAGCATATGTTCCCAACGCTTTGTCTTTAATCCTAGAGTGAATAGGCCGTTAATAAACTAGCGCGCTTTACCACCAACGATTGCATCACTGCTTACCATCAGGCGGGATCACGGTCAAAAAAAATCTGATCATCACCATACCCAACCTCTTTAACTCATCATCTGTCTTGCCTTTTAATAAGTATGTTGAGGTCACCTTCCAGTCAAACCAGATTCAGCTGAATATCAGTTTTTTACACGGAGCGACAGCCTACCTTACGACCCGTACGCTCGTAACCTCGGCAAGAGTAGCTTAACCTGATCGATCGTACCTGTGGAATTATTATAAAGCCACTAGCCCCTCAAGCGCGGTCATGAACAAAAATAGAAATACCTTCCACTAACACAATAAGTCGCTAAAATTAACTGGCAGTGGGCGGGGCACATTGCTCGTAGGACCGATGGCCGATGGGGCATTAAGGTTCTGGAGTGGAGGCCACATACCGGAGGGTGGCCCTCAACAAGGTGGACCGATGGTGAAGGTCGCGGGAAGCCGATGCATGCGGGCAGTACAAAGTTAATTTACTCTTTTACTAAATATGTTATTAAATTGTTCAAATAGTAAACCCTCCATATTGGTACCGAAGATACAGGCGTGCCTAGTTTGAGGCCAATGCAAAATCTCTGTAATCTTTTGACCAATAAAGTCTAATATTTATTGTTATTATTATACAATATAGTGAGGGTCAGTATATTATATAATAATAACAATAAATATTAAACTTTTAGGAAGGTGTTTTATTAGAAGGGCCCGCTGTGTAGTACTCGTAACCGATGTTTATATGTATGACCTCTTAAATACTTTAAGTCCAAATTACTAAATGGCTTATATATAGGTGATTGTTTTATTGCGTGAGAGAATTTATTGATAAAAAGTTACTTTCTAAATTTAATTATTTTACCTATTTTTTGAAAGTACGGTCAAATATTTCCAATCAAACTTGGGCCTTAATGCTATAGGGATGAAGTTGAAAAGATAATAAATAAATCTGACAGAATGTAGTAGCTTGATGTGCTGTCTTCTGTACCTACTTGAATATTTAAGAATTCACTAAAGCTATTAGACATGCTGAAATAATTATTTTGACAAATGAATATGGCTGTATGCTGCTTTGATGAAAATGCCTTCTTTTCTACTTTGATCTATGTTATTCAACTCTAATCTATCCTATTGTACTCTATTCTATATTATTCCATTCTATTATATTCAGATGTGTAACTGAAAATGTAACGCGGCAAAAGGTGGATGAATTTAGCATCGTAGGGTGGGTCTATTTACATACAGGGTTTATCTGACATCGTAATGCAAACTTCACGAAAAGGCTACACCGCATACCACTAATAAAATTATGATAGTCATTTATGTCGTTAATGAACGGTTACATAATTCACAGTGTTTAAAAAAAGTAAAAGTGTCGGCTCGGCCTTTGAACGTTGCAAGCGTGCCGCCGTGCGGTTTTGTAGGTATAACGTTGATCCCTGATGTGAACTCTATTAAATCAGCTGATAAGATAGTTTTTCGAGTTTTGTTTTCATTGCGCTCTTTTGTGTAATTAATTCGCTAATTACTTTAAAACCTTATTGGGTTATAAAAATACAGCAATTATGAACGGTCTAAAGTGAAAAAAAACACATACATATTTTTTTAAATCATAAAAAAGCCGACGAAAAATTCCACCACTAGGGGGTTCAGAATCATGTACTGGATCCATGGTACTCGTTTGTGCGTCGATGTCAGATACACCCTTTATGTATGTACATGCAAAAGCAATTTCCACCTGAAGTGGTACAGATACCTATCAAGGTGCCGATATAAATAGCATAAGCAAAAAACATAGAAATTAAAGTAAAAGTGACAGTATGTCAAAATCAGCCCATATTGTTCCCACTATTGGAACAAAGACCTTCCCTCGATGAGAGGAAGTGGGCCGTAATCTACCACGCTGGCCCAGTGCGGGTTGGCGGGTTGGTGACACTATGATGAATAGCTAAAATAAAATAATTTACGAAATTTTTGAAAACGGAGCTCCGTAAAAAGTTATACGTAAAACATAAATAATATATATATATATATATATATATATATATATATGTCGACTTAAGAATCTCCTGTTTTTTTTGTTAAAAATATTCGTCACGGTATGTGTCACAAGCAAATATATTTGACACTCATGTTATATTATCATAATATAGTAAATATTATTGTTATACTGAAATCCCAAGTTAAAAAGTATTGTGTTTAGAGGGAAAAACTATTACCGTCCAGGAGTGGGCACAGTTCCCAAAAGCTGAGAAGTTCCTAAATTGTCAAAACTTAGCTTTAAAGTTAAAGGCTGTGTCTGTGAGCAGATTTTGGATGAGTAATGAGTCCTGGTGTCGTGGAATATAATCAGAACAGCGTCTAACAGTAACGAATTGCTTATTATGCGCAGTAATAAACGCAATTAAGTGTGAGTTAACGTAAAGTTGTAATGTAATGTATATCTTCGTACTTTCGTGCTTTTTATTCTGGGACATGCCGGCATCCCCATGAAGTGTTCCTCCACAGTTTTGATAGCAGTAGTAATGAAATCATTTAAAGAAAGAAAGAAAATTTCTTTATTCCGCATAAACTACGCATAACAATAATAAAAAATATATAAAATATAATAGAGATAAACGCCTCGCAAGCCTATTCGAACACGATAACTTACATAAAAGTTGGCCTAATGTCGGAGCTAGAGTCATAGACAACGCACATTATTTGACAATTGTATTATTGACAATTTACAATACATCCGTCTGTCATTCGTGATGCGCCGCGACCATAGACATATACTAATGGACATGCCTTAGAGATGAGACTTGTGGCACTCCAAAAGAAAGAGAGGAAACGAAGTTTCGGCTATCTTTATCTCTCTTAAAGTCATCAATCATCTATGAGGAAAGAAATAGTGCTAGACCGAAAGCATAGGCCATCTCTCTCTCTCTCTTACAAACCAAAAAAATACTGCAAATTATACGCGTACGGCATATCCATCAGATATATTATGTCTATGCGCCCGCCACACTGGTAGACACAGAGTAAAACGCTTACCTGCGCAAACCTGCAAGGTCGCAGCAGTAGTGACCCAGTGGAAACGGCCGGGGCTTACAAGTATAAAGTAAGTAAGTAAGTAAGTTCGTTTCCATGGAGCCGCTACCGCTCTCATCTCGTATATAGTATCATCATCATCAACCTTTTTATCGCCCCACTGCTGGGCACAGGTCTCCTCTCATACAGGGAAGGATTGAGCGTAATCACCACGCTTGCTCAATGCGGGTTGGCCATTACAGACTTTTTCCTCAAGATGTTTTCCATCACCTTCAGTCATTGGTGTCCAAGATATACTTAGAAGGTACGTATAACTTTAGAAAAGTTACATTGTTACTTACCTGACCTGGAATCGAACCCGCGCACTCATACTTGAGAGGCTGGTGTTTTAACCACTAGGCCACCACGACATATATTCAGTATAGTTCTATATGAAATATGTACTTTCTTAAAATTGCAAACTTAATATTTCACGAGAAATACGCTTTTGAGTTTTCCGTAGCTACTCTTGATTGTGTGCTCGTTATTTATTTAATGAGTCTCCAGCCTACAACTATGAAATTCCGACCACAAAAACGCTCATTGACTATCTGTGTTCAGCCATAATATTAGTGGGGCATAAAATATTTACCGTAATTATGATTTATGAATTATGTTGAGAATTTCTATTGAAATATTTAATATTGAAGCCGGCTTAACCTCTCCGTGAGGAAAGTCTAATTATGGCTCCCTCAATGTTGTGGGGGAAACATCGTCTTTATCATTATTTGGTGATAAATTGTTTTATTTTTGGCAAAAAAACCAAGATTTTTCCGGGCTCTTAATGCAGAGGCGGTGTTTTTGTAATCATTATTCTTTGTAGGTTTTTCTTTTAGGTTTTTAATAGCAGCCATTACGAGCGTTCCTGAAAGGGTTCTCCTGCAACTTGAGTTTTAAAGGCCTATAAAAATTCTTTTAAGAGGAATACGCTAGGTACTGAACGAAATTCAAATGTTCTTACGTTTTTGCATTTTTAGGTTAGTTTCAGGTTGTATGTAAATGAAGAATGATAAATGATTCTATAGGATGCATTTTGGAGAATATGCACTCACTCTCCTCTGTCTGCCTTCAAAGAATTTAAGAATACTTTGGCCATATTGATAGAAAGGATGGAAACAACCTCGAACATTTGATGGTTACTGATGGTTGTAGAGGACTGACTAAATTCGTCCATCTATGGGCACCGGCCTGCATGATGCTATAGTCGCGGCCAAGGTCGTAATAGATAACGAACTATCGTAAAGAAAAAGATGATTCCACAGGGACATGACAACCTAGAGCTTAGAGCACAGGCGTAGAGTAGCCAGCCTTTCGGTCTTCTATAGGATGCATTTTGGGGAGTATGCGAAGGAATTGCATAATTTAATTCCCCCATCTCCGTTCCACCATCGGACGACCCGTCGTACGGCGAGTTTCCACCATTACGTTATTACCACTGCGATCCGGACGAAGCATTTCACTTCCTCTTTTATACCGCGTACATCGGGGGACTGGAACAACTTGCGACGGTATTTTCGTCAAACTACAATTTGAGTGTCTTCAAGGCTAGAGTGAATAGGCGCTTAATAAACTGGTGCGCTTTACCATCAACGACTGGGTCACTGCTTACCATCAGGCGGGATTGCGGTCAAGTGCTAGTTTATAATTTTAATAAAAAAAACCCTCAGTAATGAGGAGGACGACTTGGGGAGGGGGAGATGCTGGAATTAAGTGACTTAATTCTTCTATCACCGTTTTATTTTCAAACAACCTGTTGTACGGTGAGTACAACGTGTCGTCTGACGTTCACCTTTACATTCACAACGAAAAGTTTCGCATCGTCTTTTATAACACGTACGTCGAAGGTCTAGAACTTGCCTGAGAAGGTCTTCCCGTCTGATTAAAATTTAAGTGTCTTGAACTGTCTTTACAATCCACGATTGCATCACTGCCAACCAGACCATGGTCAAACGCAATTTTATATAAAGAATAAAGAATTATTATATAAAAGTAGGTTTGTACAAAAAAGCAGTAGGCGTATGTTGGTAGGCCAACGCGGTTTAGGCTGCCCGTTGACTTTCAGTGACTATAAGGATTTGAAATAATTTATTTACATAAATATTTACGAAATAGGCCCTCTTCAACTACAGGAACGTTTATAAATGATTAAACTCGAATGAAGTATAAACTTGTTTCTCAAGTATCTCACTAAAGGGCTTAAGGACTCAAGATCAATTATTATAAATAAGTACCCATTCCAATATTTCTTATAGAAATAATTCATAAAAATGTCTACTATACTATAGTTTTATTCAATAAATGAACTAGAGCACTTAAGTATGTAGATTGAGTTGCATTTGGTAGGCAATGTTTAAAAATTTCTCTACCTAAAAACATTCATGAAAATTTTTGCTGTCACTTTTGATATTTGTAATGAATGACATAAAATAGTTACTTTACAATTTACTACAGCATTATTATAAGTTACATGAAACAAAACTTTGTATTGATTCAGTAAACATAAACTTTTGAACAATGAACTTGAAGTTGTAAAATAAAAGTCTAGTAGTATGAAGTTCCTCTTAAACAAATTTCCAAAGCGAGTATCTCGAAAGTTATTTAAGAAAACTCTGAGAAAAGCTTTTACATTAAAAATGTAAGATTACGAAGTTTTACCACTGTAATTTATACTAGTTATGTACATTTAGAAGTAGGGACGGGCCGGGGGATTGCTAAAAGTATCCGTGGATAGGTATCTGATGCTAAATCAGTAACATTATCGAAGTATTTTATTTACGATATACCTTTTCCACAAGAAACAGGACCGGACATCTTGAAAGGCCTTGAGGGAGGCCTTTGTCCTGCAGTGGACCTGTATAAGCTGAGGAGAAAATGAAGTAATCTTATTCTTTTCATAGGTGTGTTTGGCTTTTACGAGTGCGACTACCGTCTGACTACTGAATCTCAAAGGGTAAGCCGGCATCAGCATTCCGTCTGTAAGTCAGCAGGTGCGCCGACTCTGGCAGGTACCAAAGATACCAAACATGGTGGTGGTACCCCAATGCACCCGGGCCGAAACAAGCGAGGTAGACCAAAGAAGTGCTGGCTTGACGGTTGTAAGAAATGACATGCGTGCCAAAAATCTCACACCACTGGATGCTAAATGGATCGTGCAAAATGGAGGTGAATGAGCAGGAATGCGGACCCCCGGTTTCGACTCGCCGAGATGATAATGATGATTGCTTAGCAATGCATTTTAGAATTTAACGGTCACCATGGATAAGTATAGTTGTAAAGGTCAGAGGGGAAATTCTCGCAAGTCCACTGTCTGATTGAGATCATAATTTCTGTACAACCTACGTAAATAGTACACTGTAGAATATTCTCTCGATGCTCTCTCCTTCCCCTTAGTATATTTTCATCCAAAGGTTGCCTGTAAATAATCGCTTATAGCGAGTCACCTTTTGTAAAATCTTTATATTTATATTTTGTAATTTATATGGTGTGTATGTAGAAGGAATTTATCATGTTCTATTCTGTTCTATTCAATCTGTTAAAATCACGTTTAATTCCTTAACAAGTTTTTGTCATTTGTGTGTCGTTGAGTTGAGACTACGACTGGATTTTGATTATTTTGAATGATGAGAATTGGAGTTCAGATACGCAGTCACTCTATGCATTGTGCTGATATTTAGCAGCAGGTAAGACTGGTATCTGATCAAGTGACAATGACTTTTTTACAAGATTATTTTAACTTGCCTTGTAAGTTCTTCTTTTTCTTCTTCAGAAGTCCTCTTTCGGACAAAGGCTTTCCACAATGACCGGCCTTGTGCTGCCTGCAACCATCGGCTTCCCACGACCTTCACCAGGTCAAGGCTCCACCTCGTTGGGGGGGTACATGGCCGCTACTCTAGAACCTTACTGCCCCATCGGCCATCGATTCTACGAGCAATGTACCCCGCCCACTGCCATTAAATTTTAGCCGAAGCCGATTCATTCGAAGCCTGTCACCTTCTCAGTTAGTATGCATTGCTGAAATCGTCCAACTAAATTATATAAGTATTTTTTACAAATACCTCCAACTGATTGATCTCAAATTTAGCATACACGTTTCGATTGGTTGACAATGCACGGTAAGTGATATCTCCTTTGACGTCGCGCTCACACCCAAAGATGGCGGATCAATTCATTTAGCACAAATTAAATATGTAATTACCTTTTGTAAAACTGTTTTGAAGTAAAAGCTTATTAAGTATCGTCGTGATTTAAAATTCGATGAAACGAAAAAGCGACAATACAAAGAGACAGACTCTTAAATTCATAAGATTTAATGTTTGGGAAAATGAGACAGGAAGCATTATACAGTGTTTCTTCTTCACTGGCTCATTATATTTTTTTTATTGCATACTTTAGCCAGCCTCTTGTATCATTTATAGAAAATTTAAGCTGTGATCTAAATCAATATATACATATAACGTTATTTTTTGTACACGCGAAACCCAAAATACGTGTCCAATATTTTTATGTAAAGAATTTATGTACAAAATTTCAAGGAGTTATCATGAAAACTCACAAAGTTGTAAGCTTTTTACTTAACCTGGTACAAAAATATCGTCAAAAACTGCTCGGGCGCTCGCGCGGAGGCGCTACTATACTATGATCCGCTGTGAACTATTATTGTTGCGTTCGGTAACCACACTAAAACATTTTTTAAATATATTTGGGAAACAATATAACATGGTGTAAAAACTATTGGAATCGATTCAGTTGCTTGTTCTGAACAAACTATATTCAGGTTTAAAGAAAAAATAACGTGTGTATAATATATCACTACATATTATAAAACAAAGTCACTTTCTCTTTCCCTATGTCCCTTTGTATGATTAAATCTTTAAAACTACGTAATGGATTTTGATGCGGTTTTTTAATAGAATGAGTGATTAAAGAGAAAAGTTTATAAGTATAATAACATCCATTAAATTGTGGAGAAGTACTATTATTTTTGAGGTTTCTAATGTGATATTATTATATAAATAATTACATTTTTTCCGCGTTTGCAGTGGAACGCTGGCTGAACTCTGCGACTCTCTAGATTTATCAAAATAGTAAACTAAATATTGTACATATTGAAAATATCTACAAAAGAGTCCGTAATGGTATATGTCTATCTCTTATGGATATCCCACAATAAAATAATTATGTAATTTACTTTTTACGACAAATACCGGCTAATTTCGAAGTGATTTTAACCAATATAGCATTAATCCTTATCCAATTTAATACCTTAAATATATTGCTGATTTAATATAGATCTATATCGCTCTGTGGTATAATAATGGGCTATCCAACGAAAAAAAAAATCAAATCATCCAGTAGTTTCTGAGATTAGCGCGTTCAAACAAACAAATAATCTCTCTGATCTATGGATCGACTTATAAGTCGTGGTGGTCTAGTAGTCAAGTATGAGTGCGCGGGTTCGATTCCAGGTCAGGCAAGTACCAATGTAACTTTTCTAAAGTTATATGTACTTTCTAAGTATATCTTGGACACCAATGACTGAAGGTGAAGGAAGACATCTTCAGGAAACCTAGACTTTAAGTCTGAAATCGCCAACCTACATTGAGCAATCGTGCTGATTACGCTCAATCCTTCTCTGTATGAGAGGAGACCTGTGCCCAGCAGTGGGACGATAAAAAGGTTCATGATGATATCGCTCTATACAGAATATGATTTAAATGAATATTTTCGACGATATTACAGATTTAAAATTTGCGGGGCGTCGCGTTTACGGCGGCCCCGACCGGCCGAGGCGGGGTGGAAGCAGCGGGTCGCTATGTTTTTTATATAATATTCACAGTTTTTCTGTAGTGTATTTAGTATCAGCATCGCATCTGTGCGAAGCCGGAACGGGTCGCTAGTATACGGATAAAATGTAAAATAATTATCTAACTTTGTATCACTATGATCATTACTAAAACCCACAATTATATCCTCTTCCCGAAATTTAACATTCGTCTCATAATCTTGAAGCGAATATTTTTGAACTTTTCACTTTTACTATATTTTAATTTTTTTTTTTTTTTTTTTTTTTTTTTTTTTTTTATAAATTATAAACCAGCGCTTGACCGCAATCCCGCCTGATGGTAAGCAGTGACGCGATCGTTGATGGTAAAGCGCGCTAGTTTATTAAGAGCCTATTCACTCTAGCCTTGAAGACACTCAAATCGTAATGTGACGGAAACACCGACGCCGGTAAATTGTTCCAATCCCTCGATGTACGCGGTATAAAGGAGGAAGCAAAACGCTTCGTCCGGATGTCAACAACGTAAGGGTGGAAACTCGCCGTACGACGGGTCGTCCGATGATGGAACGGAGATGGGGGAATTAAATCATGCAATTCCCTTGCACACTCACCAGAATGCATCCTATAGAAGACCGAAAGGCTGGCTACTCTACGCCTGTGCTCCAGGCTTTGGAGACCGTTTCGAGTTAAGTCTGGGTCGCCAATCAGCCTCTTCGCACGCCTCTCCACCGAATCCAAAGCGGCAAGGTGACACTTCGCAGCACCAGCCCAAATGTGGCTGCAGTACTCCACACACGAGCGGACCTGTGCTTTGTATAAAATTAGAAGCTGCCCTGGTGTGAAGTACCGCCGGACTTTCGCGATGACGCCTAGTTTTCTGGCAGCCACCCCGGCCTTGGACTCAATGAACCGCCCAAAGTTAAGGCTCGAGGAAATCTCAACTCCCAAAAGCTGAAGGCGGTCGGTACACTCCAAGGATACATTCTGAAAAGTAGGAGCCAAGGTAAACGGGCTCCTTTTGGCGGTGAAAAGACACGCCTGTGTTTTGGCGGCATTGAATGCTACAAGGTTATATTAATCATTTTATATCACACTAGCGACCGCCAGCTACTTGTTCGCGTGGAGTTGGTTTTGCTCCGCTTCTATTAGTCGCAGCGTAATGTTATATAGCCTAAAGCCTTCCTGGAATAATGGGCTATCCAACGCAAAAAAAAAAAAAAATCAAATCGTCCAGTAGTTTCTGAGATTAGCGCGTTCAAACAAACTCTTCAGCTTTATATATTAGTATAGATTTTCTCTCACTAGCCACTATATCCACACATTAGTGTACTAATGTGTGGATATAGTATAACTTATTTTGTACTATTAAGTACAAAGTTGCTTTAGTTTAGAAATCTGAACCGTAATTACTGTATCCGTACCCGGTTACCTTGTTAACGAACCAACGCACACAATTCGCATCTCTTAGACGAGGAAGCTAAACATTATGTAGTAGCTTCCTGAGCTTACAACTAACTGCGGTGAATAAGATTATAGCAGAATAATTACTATATGCACGCTATAAAGAACTTGATAAACAAGCCATAATAAACATTTTATAATAAATTTCTGACTCCAAATTCATCATGCATACTATTTGATGTTATGGCGATTTAAATAACGTTCTATTTAATTGTTCGTAACTTCAAATTTGAAACAATGACGGCACCAATTATGGCCAGTATTTTGGAAACAGAAAAGCATACAATGCCCTATGATTTTATTCGTCTCCGCATCGTAACGAGGACATGATCTGTATTCGATAGCTAGAAATGTAATTTTCAAACGACATGGATTTATGAAATCTAATAGCTCATTTTCTTAAGCCAGTAACTCGGTAGATTATACAGTATGTGGAGATTCCCCACATATCGATAAAGCGGTTGGTACATATGACGTTAGCGAGGAATCACCGTTTCGGACGTAACGGCCAATAAAACTCATCGGCTGGTCATAAGCGTGCGGAGACTCACACCCAATGAAAATGATGAGCCTTCAAAGTGACTCGTAAAACAACGGCGCTGATTCCAATCATTCCAGTCGACTACTGAAAACGGTTCCTTACACAAGGACAATATGGCTTGCTTTACAGAAATCTCCAGCACTCCATTTGCGGACTCTATAGACTTTTTTTTTAATAATTATAAACTAGCGCTTGACCGCAATCCCGCCTGATGGTAAGCAGTGATGCGATCGTTGATGGTAAAGCGCGCTAGTTTATTAAGAGCCTATTCACTCAGAAAAACTGAGCGAATAGGAAGGAAGACGGCAGTTGAGCGAGGTGATGCAATGTTAAACCCAATAACACGACCAACGATGCTGCGCCAAAGGGAGATTGACCTGAAGACCCTCCACGACCAAACTCCCAACACAACAACATTAGGCGCATCGTACCCGGCACACATCGCAACACAACTGCTCAGACCCGTCCTCCGTACGGCTTCACCAGACATCATGCCGGAACACGACAAATCGCTTGGCGGCAAGGCTTTGTCTGGTGGGTGGTAACTTCTGCCGGCGGCCGAACGTGTTTTTTTGCCGTTTTTACTCCATACTAAAGATGTCATCATGCTAATTAAAATCGTGTACAATATATTTTTTCACGAGATGTACGGATTCTAGCGTATTGCTTTCACAGATTTGCGACTAGTAGCGATTTTATTTTCTGTCGCGCCTTTATCTGTAAATTGGTTTATCGTGTACTCGTGGCTATCAGGTGAACTGAATGATGAAACATCTGCTACCATTATTTATGTCGAATTGGATACATATAAATTCTTATTTAATCAATCCTTTGAGTCAGTCAATTTACTATTTCTGGTTGTTGGTAATTTATACCTATCATACTAAAGACTGAGCAGTGATAATGGCGTTTTAAAGTTATGAATGAGGTTGTGGCCCACAACCCTATTCGAGTCGTTCTAGGTTCGACCCACAAGTTCTGGGTCGAACCTAGAACGACCCTTTGCCCTGTGTAAATAATTTCATAACTACTGCACTCAACACGTTAACGGAAAACACTGAGTAAAAACGGCATCCTAGAATCAAAGACGTCATATCACACCCCCTGTGTATGACAACTTTTGCAATAATTGAAAAAAATAGTTAAATGCGTTATAAGTGTCCCGAAGCAGCCCTTTACTTAGTAACGTTACTTTCGTGCCAGTACATATAGTTTCCGTAAAATGGTAAGGATGTATAAATCTTAAAATATCATTCTTTATTGAGATGTCAAAGTTTTAAGCGCACTACATATCAAAGCCGGCCCGGCGGCACAGCACGCCGACACAACCCGGCTTATGTTGGAAGACCCGTCAGCGGCTAGCGTAAGCAAGCGCTCAGTTGCCTGGCGACAATTCAGCTATAGTGACGTGCTAGTATTTTAACTGCCAAATAAGTTTCTGATGCCGAGCCGCCGACATGCCGCAGGCAAAGTTTAACGATATGCAATGACTGAAGCCGCCAACTTAGCCCGCTGGCAAAATGTTGTCGACGTATACCGCTGGGCTTCGGTGTGTAGAACCCTTAAAATGCTTTTCTTGAAAAAATTGCATTTTCGCAAAAGTGACGGTCTCGCACCTTACACTGGGCCCACGAGGTGGATTCCGACCCACTGGTCGCTCTAAGTAAGAGGGAGTGCCCTCTTACTTAGAGCCCTCTGCTCAGTCATCATCATCAATCTTTTTATCGTCTCACTGCAGGGCACAGGTCTCCTCTCTTACAGAGAAGGATTGAGCGTAATCACCACGTTTGCTCAATGCGGGATGGCAATTTCAGACTTATAAAGTCCAGGGTTTCCTCAAAATGTTTTCCTTCACCTTCAGTCACTAGTGTCCAAGATATACTTAGAAAGTACATATAACTTTAGAAAAGTTACATTGGTATTTGCCTGGCCTGGAATCGAACCCGCGCACTCATACTTGAGAGGCTGGTGTTTTAACCACTAGGCCACCATAACAATAATATGTCTCAGTATTCGGAACATTATCAGCACTAAATTTTACAGTCAAAAATAGTTCAGCAAGAAATTTTGACAGTACAACAACATTCATTGCCTTGTCTACGTTGTTGAGCAAACACATTTTTTGTACATATGGAGCAAAGGATTAGGTATATGATTCAAAATCATTCATTCTGAGAGTATTAGTGTGTCATGAAATTAGGGTACCGGAGTAGCATTAGCTTTAGCCACGGCTTCACTTATCGTCGTTTATCCCACTAAAAACTTGAATGTTGATTACATAAAAAGTAGTCTGTGTCAATCACTCTATCTCTGTAAAAAGGTCATGTCGATCCATCACTCCGTTTCTGCCTAAAGAAAGGAAAAATACTTTGTTTGTATCACACTTTCGCATTTAAAATATTAGTCGGGAGTCTTTGTAAACATATTAGTAGTGAGTGATGTGTATTTTAAAAAACTAGTGTTTGACCGCAATCCGGCCTGCATCAGTGATGCAATCTTTGATGGTAAAGCGCGGTAGTTTATTATGAGCCTATTCACTCTAACCTTTAAGACACTGGAGGATGATGCGGAAACCTCAGTCCGAAGGCTGTGGCCTCTCTTCTGGAATATGCTGCTGGACCCTCTACTGGACAACCTGGATGCGCTGGGCGCGTACGTGCAGGCGTTCACAGATGATATCGTGTTGGTGTTCTCTGGGCACACGGCGCTCGGGATCCAGCGGGATGCCAATGCCGCTTTAGCCTGTGTACACGAGTGGGGTGTCATAAATAAGCTTCGCTTCTCCGCCGAGAAGACTCTGGCGATGGTTGTCACGCGGAAGCTTAAGTATGACACTCCGGTCGTGCAGATGGGTGGCGTTGACATCTCCATGGTGACCCAGCTCAAAATCCTCGGAGTCATCGTCGACAGTAAGTTGACCTTCAACAAGCATATTTCATATGCTTGTTGCAAGGCAACTAACCTGTATAGGAAACTGTCGGCGATGGCTCGAGTGGATTGGGGCTTGTGTCCGGAGATCATCAGGACGATATACATCGCAGTCGTCGAACCGACGATCCTGTACGGCGCGAGCTCCTGGGCGAAAGCCGCCGAGAAGATCTCTGTGCAAAGAACCTTTGCTACCGTCCAGAGGGGCTTTGCACAGAAGATTGCCAAGTCTCATCGTACGGTGTCGCTCAATGCAGCACTCACGCTGTCGGGTCTCCTCCCGCTCGATCTTCGAGTGTTGGAGGTCGCCCGGCTATTTGAGTGCAAACGGGGACGTCCGATAGAAGAGCTGGAATCCCGCGAACTGGAGGAGCGTAGGGCCTTTACGGAGGCCCCTCACCCCGCCAGTGAGCCAGATGTTGATTATCAGTGTTTGGAGAATATGCTCCCCGAAACTGTGGCTGAGCTACAGCTCCCCGCTCATCTGATTTACACTGACGGTAGTAAATCGGATGAAGGGGTCGGGGCGGCATATTCATACTGGCGGGATGGGTCCGAGATTCGGACCAAGCGGATGAGGTTGGAGCCGATGTGTACCGTCTTTCAGGCGGAGCTGCTCGCGATAGCCAGGGCTACGGACCTGGTTGTCCTGAGAGGCTTCGACTGCGCGGCGGTGCTCAGCGACTCTCGATCCTCGCTCGACTTGATCCGGAACCCGGAAACGCACCATCCCCTTGTTACCCATATTCGTAAGAATATGAGGGAGCAAGAGGGGATTGGTAAAATCCTCCGGTTGTTTTGGGTGAAAGCTCATGTCGGGATCCCCGGCAATGAGCGCGTCGACGAACTGGCTAGGCAAGCGGCGGCCCAGTCCAGGGTCGCCCCAGCGTATGACAGGTGTCCAGTCTCTTACGTCAAGAGACGTTTGAGAGAGGGCATAGTAGCTATCTGGAACGGGAGGTACACCGGCGGGGCCACGGCTGGGGTTACGCGGATGTTCTTCCCCGATGTGGTGCGCGCACGCAGGGTCCTGAAGTGCCTCGACAGGACGTCTATCTGGGTGCAAATTTTGCACAAATTTAAGTTGAAAGAGAGTCCAGCCTGTGTGTGTGTGACACACAGGCCACGGAGACAGTTCAACATTTGTTGCTGGAATGCCCGAGGCACAACCGCGACAGATACGACCTGGAAGTAAGTACTGGTAAAAAATTGACAGAAACATCCATCGCCGAAATAATGGCAGACAAGCACTCTAGGCCGTATCTGGAGCGGTTTTGCCTCAAGGTGGCTAAAATAAGTATAGAGGGCCCCAGGACGAGATAGCAGGACAGCCAGCGAGCTGCTGGCAAGAAATATGATAGTTTAAGAAATAAGTGGAAATAGTAATAAATAGGTATGTAAATAATATAAGATAAGAAGACAATGTAAAGAATAAAAAGTATATAAACAGAAAATAAGTAAAAATGTATATAAACAAGAAAATAGTGCGCAACGGGAAAAGAGCGACCCGTAAAAGATGGACAGCCGCAAAAAAGTACGAGCGGAAACTATACTGCTAAAAAAGATTAAAAACAAAAAGATTAAAAAGATTTCTTACTATGCAAGAAGGGAAAGAAAGGCACAATATATAAAAAAAAAAACCTTTAAGACACTTAAATTATAGTAAGATGGAAAAACTGCCACTAGCATATTGTTCCAGTCCCTCGATGTGGGCGGTATAGGTGGCGGAGGCGAAACGCTTCATCCGGATCGTAGCAGTATCAACTCTCCGCACGACGTGTAAAAATGTTCGTGCAAAACCTACTTCCTGAAAATAAATTATTCATCAGTATTTTAGAGTAGTCGAACAGTAAAGACCGACCTCATCTACATGTGTTTAAAAATATTATACCATGCCACGAATGCATGAACGTTTGACATATAAAATTGTTTTTACACACAATTAGCTTAAATATATCATATCATAATTTCCCAACGGTTTAGTAGACATGTAGAACCTACCTAACCTAACCTAAATATTGTACATATACACATTTCACCAATTATGTATATTAAAGTCTTCGAGTTGTTACAGCACTTGCTACCATTAAACGAAAGAGGCAGTCAATATAAATGAAATAATATCATTTCTACGAAAAGTGTAAAGAAAATTGTATTAATCCACACGATACACTCAACCAACATATCTACTAGATTTGGCTAGAAATGCCATGTCCTTGCCATGGGCTGTCGCATAAAAGAGACTGACTGCCATGAAATGAAGACAAATAACGTCATAACGGATACCAGCACAAAAAATAAACGCAATAAGGAAAATCAAGTCCGTGAATAAACGCCAAACAGTAAACGATTGTCTAGAGTTTTTCAACTTAGAATTAAACTAAGTTAATAAGTAATATATTTTTGTTAAGGCAAACATTTTGAGGAAACAGGCTTCTTCTAGAATGAAAAATTCGAAGACAGGTGACTTCTACCAACCCGCACTGGGGCCATATTTGATGGATTATGGCCCACTTTTCACAGAGAGGAGGACTGTTCCCACTGGGATCGATATAAGCTAATTTTGTATATCTGTAGCAACCATAATTATAATTGTTTGGACACTGCAAGCCTTTTTAGGAGCATTAAGTAAAGTACTAGTGGGCTGGCCATGTTCTCAAAAGACTTATATCCGCTGGAGCACACATTCTGAGAATAGAGACTGTATATCGGTAAGATTAATGTGGAACGCCCCTCAGCTAATAAACCTATGATATTAAGAAGGTGACTGGTGAAGGTGATACGTGGATGTTGCAGGATACCGTGATGTAGTGCGCTATAGATTTTGAATGAGTGACTTAATAAAACCATGTTACAAGGGAAATCGAAGGTTTTTAAGCTATTGCATAGCTTCTATCGCGGGCCTTGAGCGCGGGGACCGAATCCAGAAATTCCGTAACGAAAAAACCTCACGCTCCCCATCGTCTAACGTCGTTTCAGTTCGGCAGTCTTCGGCACGGTATGTTTGTGTGCGTGCGACTACATCTTTTGAAAACAATTTATAGATTTTCAAAAAGAGCATGCATATTGCAGGGCGCGAACTCAGTCCTACACACTTGCCATGTTACTGATAGTGGCAATGTGCTAAACTTGCGATTAATTTTCTCTCTGAAATAGGTCTTCTATAGAGATATGTCATAGACGTCATCGACGTTGTCATGGCTACCTTAAAAACTTTTCATATAATTAATTATTAAGTACTTTTATTCAAATTAATTTAGTAGTGTTTTTATAAAATAGCTTTTTTTTTAACGGAAAAGCTAAGATGAATGTCATGCTAATTTTTCATTGGACTTTTAAATTATTTATAGTGTTGTTTACTAAATAAAAGCGCGTGATTTTATAGAGTAAAAAGTGCTCACGCGACCGTTTTTTCAATTGTTGCAAGAATTCAAAAGACTGTCTTTAAATAGTGTTCAGACGATTGCTCAAAGTGTATTAGATTTCATTAGTAATAGAAATGGCATTTCAATAATGACTTTCAACTGCCAGTCTAAATAGTCATAAATACGATTTACAAGATTCAGTTACGAGACAAACAAATGTGTTACTTCTTACCGAAACTTGCATGACGCATGATAATCCAACTGAAATACCTAATTTTAATTGTATTGTTCAGTTCAAGCGAGATACTGTTTCAAAAGGTGGCGTAGCTATTTACCAAAATAAAAATGATATTACTAATATTATGACTCCGAATATTGAAATAAATATTGCACACGTTAGCGATGTTAATGTTAGGCGCTCAGTTGTTGGAGATATTTGTGCGTGCTTATGCAAACTTAGAAATGGCCTACAAATAGTTATGGTAGCAATTTACATTTCTCCGAATCCAAAATTGGACGAGGTAGAGCATTTTATTCATCGCACTTTACTGGAGTAACTCGAGTGGCTCGAAAATACTTGAAACAAATGGTAATAAATTTCCACTTATCTTGGCTGGCGATTTCAACATTAACTTCGCTGATAAAAAATCAGAGCGGTGGACAACTTTTCTATCAAAAACATTGAATTTGAAAATGAATAATGATCCACAAAAGTCCACAACAAAATATGGGACCACCATTGACGCGGTATTTTCTAGGTATTTAGAGGATATTAAGTCGCAAACTTATGTTTCTTATTTCAGTTATCATAAACCTATAGTTTCAATGATAAATATTCCTGAATAACCAACAGCTACTGTAAGGTAATAAAACCCACATGTATTGTAAAATAATAAAAATATTTTAAATAATAATAATAATAATAATAATACGCACTACCTGCCGCAATCAGTAACACCACAATCAGCTAAAAATACACACACACTATCCCAACGCAACATTTCAACTATTCTAACCAAATTCTACTGTAGCAATGTACGCACCAGCTGGCGAAAACGTGGTGACCACGGTCCGCGATAGCTACTATACTATCTATACGTAAATATGGACTAAAGAGTAAAGATATTCGATATTACGTCGCTAGCTACCTTATACTGTCTGTGACGAAGCACCTCGCTATTCCACCCTCCCCGTGTACTTGGAGCGCGAAATGCAACAAGGATCACGATCGACTAATAACGAACATAAAATAAATCAGATTTCATCAAACGCAACACGTTTCGAATAAACTGGCAACACTAACGTCAACAACAACGATCATTTTGTCTCTTCATATTTATGTAAATAATTAGAACAATAGAAACAGTTTTTATAATTATATATTCGTCCAATGAAAAAGAATGCTATACAAATATTATTTTTCTAAAGAACCTTTAAAAGAAAATCAATAACTAGCACAATGTGTGCAAAGAAAAACTGGGACCAATGACACCTGTCATGTCATATCGAGACAAAATATTGAAGAAATGAAAAAAATACGTTAATATGTTGACACGATCTGCCGCTCTACGTGCACGCCCGCCATCTCCGGACTCGTTGCTCAGCTCCGCCTCGCCGCCGCCGGTCCCCAGCGCCAATGTAAGCGCTGTGACGACCCCGGCCGCGGCAGTTGCGTCGAGCTCGAGCGACGAGTACTTCTCTCCGCCGACGACGCCACCACCTGTTCGCCGACGGGGAGGACGCCGGCCGCCGGACCGCTTAGGACCTCGAGGCCCATCGGCTTCTGACAGGGTCCCAGCTCCCGGCGGAAGTGTGCAGCGCATGAGATGGACACAAGCCATCAATGAAAACGTCATGCGCTCATACTATGGGGCTACAGAGGGAGGAAACAACCTGACCGCGTACCGTGTTCGAATGCTCTCTCTGTTTCAGGTGCTTGAGCCAGCTGTCAACGTGTCGGCGCAACGACTGTCGGATCAGGTGCGGGTCATCCAGCGTAACCATATGCTGGATGATGCGGTGCTTGATCGCCTACGCCTCGAATCACGGAATAGTCATGTTACGCCTGCTTCGTCATTGGTCGCGGTACAACTTAACAGTGTTTCACCGCGACCCAACCACGTTGATAAGGAGGATGATGATAGGGCTACTTCCGTGAGTCCCCAGTGCAATGAAAAATTGAGGAGCGCTTTGGAGGATGCTTTCTGTGAGTACCGCTCTACTCCGCCTGAACTTAGACCACGCTTACCTCGATTGCCCATGCATAAAAAAAACAAGGCGCTGGTGTGTGCTCTAGACTCTCAGCTGTCCTATTATTTAAAGGACAGCAAAGATCTGACTGATACACACTCAATCTTGTACTGCGGAGCTGTTGCGATATGTCGTGTGGCTCATGTCAAATTCCCAGACAATGACAGAGCCACACGATCAAAATCAGCTGTACCAGCTTGGCAGTGCAGGATTGAGCGTCGTATCGGAGAGACTAGAGCACTCATTGGCAAGCTAACTAGTTTCAGGGAAGGCAATACACGCCCTAGAGTGATGCGCTTTGTGAGGCGGGCGTTCTCGGGGACTGATATTAGTACCCGAGACTATTTGTTCCGCGTCACAGAGCGCATCGACTTTTTTAAGCAGAAATTATATGCATGGGCAAACCGCATTCGTCGGTACAAGCGAAGAGTGGAGCGGTATTCTCAGAATCGCAATTTCCAAAGCGATGAAAGGCGGGTCTATAGAGCTTGGGAGCGATCAGACCAAGGTGTTGCTGACACGTGCTTACCAGATGATGATGCCACGTATTCATTCTGGCGCAATATCTGGTCGGTGCCTGTCAGTCACACCGAAGGTGATTGGACTCGGGTTGTTGAGCGAGCCTGCGATCCAGTACCAGAAATGGGGGCCATTACCATCTGCCCCCAAGATGTAGCTCGTGCAGTCCGTCCGTTGCCTAATTGGAAGTCTCCAGGGCCGGATGGGCTGCACAGCTTTTGGATTAAATGGTTCTCCAGGTCGCACGCTCGCTTGGCATCTCAATTCCAGACCGCCTTAGAGTCTGGTTCGCTACCCCTGTTTCTAACAACAGGAGTAACCCACCTGCTCCATAAATCAGGTAGCACCGCGGAACCGAAAAATTATAGGCCGATCACGTGTTTACCGACGGTCTATAAAGTTCTTACATCCATTTTGAAATCTAAAATTAACACGCATATTGACAGCAACTCCATCATGTCTGCCTCTCAAAATGGATGTAAGAGCGGGTCCCGCGGTACTAAGGAGCTACTCCTCATTGATGTGGCCATTAGCCAACAAGTTCGTCATTCCCGAAAGAATCTATCGACATGTTGGATAGATTATAAGAAGGCCTATGACTCAGTGCCACATACATGGCTCATGCGGGTGCTGGAGTTGTATAAAGTAAATGCAACTCTACGCACCTTCCTGATGACGTGTATGAGGACATGGAGGACAGTCCTTCGCTATCCAGGATGTCGAAATATTCAGAGGAATAGCGAACCGATAAGGATCGAGCGAGGAATATTTCAGGGCGATAGTTTGAGTTCACTTTGGTTTTGCTTAGCATTGAATCCTCTAAGTACACTATTGGAGGATTCAGGTTTAGGCTATAGGTTGAGGAGAGGTGGTCAGGTTATATCGCACCTTCTGTACATGGATGACCTGAAACTTTTTGCTCACACCAATTCACAACTGAGGGAGCTACTGAAAATTACTGAAACTTTCAGTAGCGCCGTCAGGATGGAATTCGGTGTGGACAAATGTGCGGTCATGCATGTACAGCGAGGAGAGATTATGGAATCCGTGGGAACCCAACTCACTGGTTCCATAAACCTTAGAGCCCTCTCCGCATCCGAAACCTATAAGTATTTGGGTATGTCGGAAGCGATGGGTATCAATGATACTGACATGAAGCAATCGTTGAAGGAGCGCTTCTTTGGCCGCCTGAAAAAAGTACTTAACAGTCTTCTATCAGGCGGAAACAAGGTGCGCGCTTTCAACGGTTGGGTCATGCCGGTTTTGATGTACTCTTTTGGCATACTCAAATGGACTCAAACCGAACTCGACGCCCTGGATAGGAGAGTCCGTACACTGCTGACTGCAAATCGATTGCATCACCCACGGTCATCGGTTATGAGGCTGTATATCCCGCGAAAAAGTGGAGGTCGTGGTTTTTTAAACGCTAAGACCCTCCACAATCGCGAGGTATGCAGTCTCAGGGAATATTTCCTAGAAACCGACGTGGGGATGCATCGAGATGTGGTCGCGGTTGACAAGGGCCTCACTCCGCTCTCCTTAGCTAAAGAGAACTGGCGCAAACCAGTAGTGCTTGACACCAATGATCGCATGGAGGTATGGAAGAACAAGGAGCTTCACGGACGCTTTTTCAGAGCCCTACACGGGCCTGATGTAGATTTACAAGCGTCCGTGGCCTGGCTACGATTCGGTGACCTTTTTGGGGAAACCGAAGGTTTTGTATGTGCAATTATGGACGAAGTTATGATGACGAACAATTACCGGAGATTTATTGTGAAAGACGGCACGGTTGACATCTGTCGGGCATGTCACCGGCCGGGGGAATCAATAAGGCATATTATCTCCGGGTGTTCTCGTCTAGCTAACGGAGAGTACTTGCATAGACACAACCTTGTAGCCAGGATAATTCATCAGCAACTTGCTCTCAAGTACAACCTTGTGGAATCGGAGGTGCCGTACTACAGGTATGTGCCCGACCCAGTTCTCGAAAATGGTCATATCACTTTGTACTGGGATCGATCCATCATCACTGACAGGACTATTGTTGCCAATAAGCCTGATATAGTGATGGTGGATCGATCAGAGCGGCGTGCAATGATTGTTGACATAACCATCCCGCATGATGAGAACCTCGTGAAAGCCGAGAAAGATAAACAAATCAAGTATCTTGACTTGGCTCACGAGGTTGTCGACATGTGGGAGGTGGATTCAGCAATCATTGTGCCGATAGTCGTGACAGCCAATGGCTTAATAGCCAAGAGCCTCGACCAACACCTCAAGAGGCTCTCGTTAGACAGCTGGATCAAAGGCTTGATCCAGAAAGCTGTACTTCTGGACACGGCTCGCATTGTCAGGAAGTTCCTCTCTCTGGAGCCCTGACCGCCGGTAGCTTGGACCCTGTTCCCGATGCCGGTGGGTTACTATTTTTTATATTTTTAAATGTTTTTTTATATCTTTTTTATGTAGAAATATTTAAAAATATAATTTATAAGTGTATTATAATGAAATAAAGGAAATAATAATAATAATAATAATAATACCGCGTACCGTGTTCGAATGCTCTCTCTGTTTCAGGTGCTTGAGCCAGCTGTCAACGTGTCGGCGCAACGACTGTCGGATCAGGTGCGGGTCATCCAGCGTAACCATATACTGGATGATGCGGTGCTTGATCGCCTACGCCTCGAGTCACGGAATAGTCATGTTACACCTGCTTCGTCATTGGTCGCGGTACAACTTAACAGTGTTTCACCGCGACCCAACCACGCTGTTGAAGAGGATGATGACAGGGCTATATCCGTGAGTCCCCAGTGCAATGAAAAATTGAGGAGCGCTTTGGAGGATGCTCTCCGTGAGTACCGCTCTACTCCGCCTGAACTTAGACCACGTTTACCTCGATTGCCCATGCATAAAAAAAACAAGGCGCTGGTGTGTGCTCTAGACTCTCAGCTGTCTAATTATTTAAAAGACAGCAAAGATCTGACTGATACACATTCAATCTTGTACTGTGGAGCTGTTGCGATATGTCGTGTGGCTCATGTCAAATTCCCAGACAGTGACAGAGCCACACGACCAAAATCAGCTGTACCAGCTTGGCAGTGCAGGATTGAACGTCGTATCGGAGAGACTAGAGTACTCATTGGCAAGCTGATTAGTTTTAGGGAGGGCAATACACGCCCTAGAGTGATGCGCTTTGTGAGGCGGGCGTTCTCGGGGACTGATATTAGTACCCGAGACTATTTGTTCCGCGTCACAGAGCGCATCGACTTTCTTAAACAGAAGATATATGCATGGGCAAACCGTATTCGTCGATACAAGCGAAGAGTGGAGCGGTATTCTCAGAATCGCATATTCCAAAGCGATGAAAGGCGGGTCTATAGAGCTTGGGAGCGATCAGACCAAGGTGTCACTGACACGTGCCTACCGGATGATGATGCCACGTCTTCATTCTGGCGCAATATCTGGTCGGTACCTGTCAGTCACACCGAAGGTGATTGGACTCGGGATGTTGAGCGAGCCTGCGATCCAATACCAGAAATGGGGGCTATTACCATCTGCCCCCAAGATGTAGCTCGTGCAGTCCGTCCGTTGCCTAATTGGAAGTCTCCAGGGCCGGATGGGCTGCATAACTTTTGGATTAAATGGTTTTCCAGGTCGCACGCTCGCTTGGCATCTCAGTTCCAGACTGCTTTAGAGTCTGGTTCGCTACCCGAGTTCCTAACAACAGGAATAACCCACCTGCTCCATAAATCAGGTAGCACCGCGGGACCCAAAAATTATAGGCCGATCACGTGTTTACCGACGGTCTATAAAGTTCTTACATCCATTTTGAAAGCTAAAATTAACACGCATGTTGACAGCAACTCCATCATGTCTGCCTCTCAAAATGGATGTGGGAACGGGTCCCGCGGTACTAAGGAGCTACTCCTTATTGATATGGCCATTAGCCAACAGGTTCGTCGTTCCCGAAAGGATCTGTCGACATGTTGGATAGATTATAAGAAGGCCTTTGACTCGGTGCCACATACATGGCTCATGCGGGTGCTAGAGTTGTATAAAGTAGATGCAACTCTGCGCACCTTCCTGATGACATGTATGGCGCAATGGAGAACTGTCCTTCACTATCCAGGATGTCGAAATATTCAGAGGAATAGCGAACCGATAAGGATCGAGCGAGGTATATTTCAGGGCGATAGTTTGAGTCCACTTTGGTTTTGCTTAGCCTTGAATCCTCTAAGCACATTGCTGGAGGATTCAGGTCTCGGCTATAGGTTGAGGAGAGGTGGTCAAGTTATATCACACCTCCTCTACATGGATGACCTAAAACTATTTGCTCCCAACGATTTGCAACTGAGGGAGCTACTGAAAATTACTGAAACTTTCAGTAGCGCCGTCAGGATGGAATTCGGTGTGGACAAATGTGCGGTCATGCATGTACAGCGAGGAGAGATTATGGAATCCGTGGGAACCCAACTCACTGGTTCCATAAACCTTAGAGCCCTCTCCGCATCCGAAACCTATAAGTATTTGGGTATGTCGGAAGCGTTGGGTATCAATGTTACTGACATGAAGCAATCGTTGAAGGAGCGCTTCTTTGGCCGCCTGAAAAAAGTACTTAATAGTCTTCTATCAGGCGGAAACAAGGTGCGCGCTTTCAACGGTTGGGTCATGCCGGTATTGATGTACTCTTTCGGCATACTCAAATGGACTCAAACCGAACTTGACGCCCTGGATCAGAGGGTCCGTAAGCTGTTGACTGCAAATCGATTGCATCACCCACGATCATCGGTTATGAGGCTGTATATCCCGCGAAAATGTGGTGGTCGGGGTTTTTTAAACGCTAAGACCCTCCACAATCGCGAGATATGCAGTCTCAGGGAATATTTTTTAGAAACCGACGTGGGGATGCATCGAGATGTGGTCGCGGTTGACAAGGGCCTCACTCCGCTCTCCTTGGCTAAAGAGAACTGGCATAAACCAGCAGTGCTTGACACCAATGATCGCATGGAGGTATGGAAGAACAAGGAGCTTCACGGACGCTTTTTCAGAGCCCTACACGGGCCTGATGTAGATTTACAAGCGTCCGTGGCCTGGCTACGATTCGGTGACCTCTTTGGGGAAGCCGAAGGTTTTGTATGTGCAATTATGGACGAAGTTATGATGACGAACAATTACCGGAGATTTATTGTGAAAGACGGCACAGTTGACATCTGTCGGGCATGTCACCGGCCGGGGGAATCAATAAGGCATATTATCTCCGGGTGTTCTCGTCTAGCTAACGGAGAGTACTTGCATAGACACAACCTTGTAGCCAGGATAATTCATCAGCAACTTGCTCTCAAATACAACCTTGTGGAATCGGAGGTACCGTACTACAGGTATGTGCCCGACCCAGTTCTCGAAAATGGCCATATCACATTGTACTGGGATCGATCCATCATCACTGACAGGACTATTGTTGCCAATAAGCCTGATATAGTGATGGTGGATCGATCAGAGCGGCGTGCAATGATTGTTGACATAACCATCCCGCATGATGAGAACCTCGTGAAAGCCGAGAAAGATAAACAAATCAAGTATCTTGACTTGGCTCACGAGGTTGTCGACATGTGGGAGGTGGATTCAGCAATCATTGTGCCGATAGTCGTGACAGCCAATGGCTTAATAGCCAAGAGCCTCGACCAACACCTCAAGAGGCTCTCGTTAGGCAGCTGGATCAAAGGCTTGATTCAGAAAGCTGTACTTCTGGACACGGCTCGCATTGTCAGGAAGTTCCTCTCTCTGGAGCCCTGACCGCCGGTAGCTTGGACCCTGTTCCCGATACCGGTGGGCTACTATTTTTTATATTTTTAAATGTTTTTTATATATATATTTTATGTAGAAATATTTAAAAATGTAATTAATAAGTGTATGTAAGCGAAATAAAGGAATAATAATAATATAGCCTTTTATTCAGATCTTAATGTTTACAATAAATTTATATATCTAAAACTACACATGCTTTTTAACTAAATAAACTACTTAAACTAATATCTGTGCCTTGGTTATCATCGCTAGATCTGTTTGCCAGTCGGCAAAGGCCTCCTCCAACCTTTTCCATTCTGTTCTTTCTTGAGCCACTCTGTTCCACGTAACTCCTGCCACTTGTCTGATGTCGTCATCCCATCTTTTCTGCGGTCTGCCTCTCTTCCTTTTGCCTTCCCCAAAATAATGACAAAGCTCCCGGACCTGATGGCATAAGTAATGAAATTTTACGACACAGCCAGGAGATTCTGACACCTATCCTCACAGATATGTTCAATGATATAATAGACACTGAAACTATTCCACAACAATGGACTGAGTCTAACATCATTCTACTGTACAAGAAAGGGGACAAATATAACATCGGCAATTACCGCCCCATTAGTCTCGTGTCTAACATATACAAGATTTTTGCTAAGATCATCTTAAAACGAATCGAAAATTCTCTGGACGAACATCAACCGATCGAGCAAGCAGGATTTCGCAAAAACTATTCAGTTATCGACCACATTCATGTAGTACGTCAAGTTATAGAGAAATATAATGAATACCAGTTGACATACTACATCGCATTTATCGATTACAGTAAAGCATTCGATTCTCTAGCACATGAACAAATATGGAAGGCACTACTTGAACAAGGAATCGAACAGAAATATATTCGACTTATAAAAAATATATACAGTCGCAGCACAGCAAGAATCCAATTGGAAAAGAAAAGTAACTCTTTCAAAGTTGGAAAAGGCGTGAGACAGGGAGATCCACTATCTCCGAAGCTATTCTCTGCAGTGCTTGAATCAATCTTCAGAAGACTAAATTGGGAACATTTTGGCTTAAATATAGATGGCGTATTAATGTCACATTTGAGATTCGCTGATGATGTAGTGTTATTGGCAAAAACATCAGAAGACTTGAATAAAATGATAAAAGAACTTGCATCAGAAAGCGAAAAAGTAGGATTGACACTTAACCCGCAAAAGACCAGAGTGATGACGAATGGAACAAGATATAACATAGAATTAGGAAACACCGAAATTGACTATACTGATGAGTACATCTATCTGGGACAGCTAATGACTCAAAAAGAATCCATGCAAAAAGAAGTGACGAGAAGAATTACAAACGGCTGGAAGAGATACTGGAGCTTAAGAGAGGCTATGAAAAACAAAACGCTTCATATGAACATAAAAAGAAAACTGTTTAACACCTGCGTGCTACCCGTTCTTACATATGGCTGCCAATCATGGACTCTAAACCAGGAAATATTGCACAAACTGGCAACTTGTCAATATGCAATGGAAAGGAGTATGCTCAACGTTAAAAAGTCTGACAGATTGAAAAACTGTATTATAAGAAGTAGAACAAAAACTACAGATGTAACAGTCAAAGTCAAAAGACTTAAGTGGAGATGGGCTGGGCACGTGATGCGAGGTCACGACAAATGGAGCAAAAGAGTAACATGGTGGTACCCCAGAGAAGGCAAAAGGAAGAATTTTAAATAATAATAACTTTTTATTTATTTAATAAAAGAAAAATTTATTTTCTTACCGGTCACCACGCTCAAAAAGTGTAACTTGAATTAATATCAAAGAAAAAAAATACTGCATAAATAAAATAAATAAATAATTATAATTGCATAAATTGATACAAAATGCTATGCAATAGCTTTACCGCGGCAGTCCCCGAGTGCCACACGTCTTTTTTTTTTGTTTTTCGGCGGAAATGCTTATAGACTTTCTCCATTTGGGTGACAGAGGGTTATCGGTACCGCGGTGGTTTACCTCTACCAATGGCCAGAGGAGCAGGATTTGCCTACGCATTCACCGCACCAAACTCCGAGGCCAAAAACGAAAATTTAATTAAATGAAAGACTACTTAGCAAATTATTATTTCTCGTAGCCATTAAGTACCCTAGGTACAGGTTAATTCAACAAATAAACTGTTACCGCAATATATGTCATCCAATGTCAAATGACATCAGAAATAGTATCGCAGTGCGACAGAAGAATAATATTTGTTAAGTCTCTGGTTAATTCTGTAATGCCTACGTGTAGTCGGGGACAGAACCGTTAACCTATAATTATATTCCTTCATTAGGGGATAAGGTAAATTATTTTTTCTGCCTGGTTAGCCTACGCTTTAACATTATATAATGTTATTTTTTCTATATAAGAAACCTAACCATGGTTTGTTCAAAATAAGTGACTGAATAGATTCCAATAAGTTTTACACCATGTCATTTTTTTTTTCAAATATTTTTAAAAATTGTTAAACTATGGTTACCGAGGGCACAACACAGTTCACAGCGGATCATATTGTCATAGGCGTGTGCGTAAGTATAATTAACATGTTTTAAGAGGGCGCATAAAACTAGAAAAAAATCGGATTACACCCGCGCGCTTCACACGCCCCGCACTCGTCCAACGCATCGAAAACGTTAGACGCGCGATGTTTTGATTTACTAGCACACAGTAAACGCAAAAAGGTCAGATAATAATTGGCGAAGTGCGAGTCGGATTATCCGTATGTACTTTGAACATAAAATAAATAATTTTTAAATTATAACTAAAAGGTATGTAATGTAATCATACTGTTAATTTTATTTTTTGGGTAAGACTAGGCTAAACGCATCTCAAAGCATTAATTAAATTAGTAATTTTCGCTAGTCTTCTTTAATTATGATAAAAATTATAGATGAGATCAATTTTAAAATTCAAGATGGAGGGTATATTTTTTAGAAAATATATAATTGCCGAGGTTTTTAGGGTGCTGATTACGAACATAACATACAATTTGAAATCAAAAATAGCGGACATAAATTTTTAGAAAAATATGTCATGGTTTTATTTGATTATAATTCAAAAAGTCATGGCGAAAGAAGTCATAGACAGTAGTTAGTTCCAAATAAAACGAAAGGTAAGTAATGTTATAATTAGACTTTTTACTATTTAGTTGTTATTAATTTATTTTTGTTTTTTTTTTAAATAGAAATCCTGTTATTTGCTTGATGAATGAGGTGATGAATGTGTATGTGCCTACTTCAAACATGAAAACTTATATGAAAAGTTAGTAACAGACTGTGATGCATAAATAAAACGAAAAGTAAAGTAATAATCATTTATTTTTATAATAAAACTAGCTTTAGACATATCACAAGAAAGTTACTCTTGTTTCGTCAGTGATGTTAACATTGGATAGGTTACAGCCAAATCGAGGAGCATGATTTGAAATAATTTTAAGTTTTTCAAAGAAATACACTTTGTCTATTATGAGTCGTTCACTAGCGTCATACATATTTTCCGCAGTTTTTTCATTAGTTTTCTTTTTCTTCGTACCTAACTTTGTCCGATTATACACTCGTGGTTCGATATTTCTGAAATCAAACGAAGAGTGTCATAATTATGTATCCACAGATCTAGATGTACTGGTGTTATGTATAGCATAACTATGACTGATGTAAGTCTTTACTTTTACGTTTACTTAGGTATCATTATTTTCCATAGGGTGCTAAAAATAAAAATATTCAAATATTTGAATAATGGAATATTTACAGATAAATTACCAACTACACACATCAAAAGTGTCTAGGGATCAAGCATTTTTATGCGGATTTCTTGAGATTGAGATGTGGCTTTGTAATAAATTTATGATTTTATAAATTTATATGGATCCTTTTTGGTGCATTTCATAATTTGAATCAGGAACTGTGAATCAAATTCGAGTAAAAGATGAAAATCAGCTGTCAATATTTTCCCTATAAAAACATACAACGCATTGAAGACATTATTAGTGCTACTGTTTCCCTACTACTGATTAAAACCAACGTTATTATGGAGCGGCGACGTCATTTAAGCAGGGAAGAAATGCTCAGAGCCGTGGGAATGATAGAAGCTGGTTCCCGGCAACGTACTGTGGCTTTAGCTCTGGATACAAGTCAGAGTGTTATCAGTCGACTTTGGACACGTTACCGAAGCACTGGTACCGTGGCTGAGCGCCATGGAGGACGGTATCGCTGCACCACACGGAGACAAGACCGATACATTCAAATCTTAACTCGAAGAGCTCCAACAATAACCGCCATGATGTTAGCCGTGAGGCTTCATCACTCTTCAGGGAACTTAATTAGCGACCAAACAGTCAGAAACCGCTTGCATGAAGTGAACCTTCATTCCCGAAGGCCGCTACGGGTACCACCTATAGCAATGCACAATCGTAGGATTCGATATCAATGGGCTCTTGAACACAGAAATTGGGCAGAAGAACAATGGCGTTTCGTGTGCTTTTCTGATGAGTCTCGTTTTGGTATGAGACCGGATACAAGACGTATACGACACTGGAGAACCCCTGGACGCCAACAGCGATTAAAATCCTGCCAGGAAGTCCATCCTTATAGTGGTGGAACCATCATGGTATGGGCGGGTATTTGGATCGGCGGAAGAACTGAGTTGATTTGGATCAGAGGCAACCTCAACGCTCAAATTTATGCTGAGACGATTGTATCAGACGTCATCGTTCCTCTACAAGTGCAAATCGGTCCCTTATTTCAGTTAATGCATGATAATGCACGACCGCACACCGCAAGAGTTGTAAGACAGACTCTCGCCGCAGCTAACATCAATGGCCTGCCCTGGCCTGCTCAGTCGCCAGACTTGAACCCGATTGAGCATGCATGGGATATGCTACAGAGAAGAGCTCTGCCGAATATGGAGGGTATCCAGTCGCAAGAAGTTCTTTTTTTGTTGTTGCAACGAACATGGGCGGCCATTCCACAGCGTGATTTGGATGAACTCATTTTGAGTATGCCAAACCGATGTTCTTGTGTTGTTAGTGTTCGCGGTAGAAACCCGGATTATTAATTGTTTAAGTTACCCAATAAAATTTTAGAGAAAACTGTTATTTCAGTCTTTTTTTCGAACTTTTGTGTTAGTGGTTCAAATGTCAAATATCCCTTTATTAGGAAAATGGCAAATTTCTTTATTAATGCAAAGGTGACTTGGTTTATCGTTACTGTGACAAAAGAAAACACTTTATTTGATGAATCCTTAAAGAAAATTTTAATTAATATCAATCAGGAGAAAAGTTATTGCAAAAATATATGTTGATCCCTAGACACCTTTGATGTGTGTATATTTATAATATTTTACCGATAGCAAAAAATATTAAAATAGTATAATTACGTGCCGTTTTGGTTCAAAAAGTGCATCACAATATGGGTAAAGTTCGCACTTTTGAATTGTCAAAAGGTCGGTCAGTCAGTAAGATGAAGCTAGTCGCTCACTCCAAAGAGTAGGTACCTATGGAGAAGATCGGGCAAGAAACTCCATGGACAATCTTTAAAAATTATCAAGCTATTGATACAAATATTTGATTACTTACTTCATTCATGTTGAAATCAACCGTGTGAGAATGATGCAGAAATATATTGTACACCGAGAGCGTCCATTATGGACAAAATACTAACCCAACAAAAAGATGCTTTACAGCAAATAAATTGTGCTCAGACGTGTGCCATGCAATTATACAATACTAAGAAATTGAATCTACACAATGCAAAGATAGTTTTGTCCAAGGTTCAGCAGCTCCAACAGTGTTCCCGAATACTAAGTATAGCTCCTGTGAAGCTGTACAAGTGCCGAACACCCCTGTCAGCGATGCAATCCCGTAACGTACAATATTCTTGGATACATAGTGTGTGTGGGCTTTTAGTAAAAAACCTAAACAATTACAAATTAAAACTACAAGAGGAAAAATCAAAGAACAATCAGTGTATAGAAATCGGATGCAGCTCAAGCCCAAGCCTTTTTGTCCTCAATATAATCCTTAACACTATAAAACGCTTTCTGAAACAACTTAAGTTTAATGAATGATTTGAATTTATTCAGGCTCAGATCATGAACCACCTCTGGAAGTCTATTGTAAAAATGGCATTTCATTGGCATCTGAAAGATCCACCTATTATCTTGAGCCTTATTGTAGTTACAATAAATTTGTGCCTGTTCCTAGCATTTATATTATGGACATCACTGTATTTTTTAAACAATTTTATATTTTTATGAGCATCCTAAAGATTTTCATAAATATATTGAGACGGCACGGTAAGTACATTAATCTCTTAAATATTTCTCTGAGAGGATATCTCCAACATAATTTAAAATTTGCTCGAACAGCTCGTTTCTGCAAAACAAATATAGTTTGTATATCAGCGGCATTTTCCCACAACAGAATGCCATGGAAATGCTATGGAAAAGCCAAAGTACAATAAACGGGCCGTCTCAATATCAGTCAAATTATGAATTTTTCTAAATGCCTATGCAGCAGAAGTTAGTTTTTTTGACAATTTTTCTATATGTGGACCCCATTGAAGCTTAGCATCCAAAATTATACCCAAGAATACTGTGCTGTCTTCAGATTTCAATTCTTCGCCCGTTATCAACACTTTAGTTTTCACCTGCCTAATGTGAGGTAGAGTAAACTTATTGCACTTGGTTTTTTTCTCATTTAAGAGTAAATTATTAACATGCAACTGCTTTGGAGATGGCGTTATTTACATTGTCAGTAACCTGCTGTTGACGTTTAAGTTAAAATAAATTGAAGTGTCATCTGTAAACAACACTATATCATGATTATCCTTCATGAGGTACGGCAGGTCATTGATGTAAATAAGAAACAAAAAGGTACCAAGAATTGACCCCTGTGGGACTCCCATTGTTACTAAAGATCCGGAAAAACTTTTTCATTAACGTCAACGCTTTCAATCCTACCACTCAAGTAAGATGTAATAAGATCCTGTGCAGAGTTCCGGATCCCGTAGTGGCGGAGTTTTCTCATTAACCTATCGTGAAGAACGCAATCGAATGCCTTAGACAAATCATAAAAGATGCCAGGCATCGCTTTATGCTAACATGGATTATAGATATGTCCTAGAAGTTCCACACTGGCATCAGTAGTTGAACGACCCCTTGTAAAACCGAACTGCTTGGTATGTAATAATTTATGTTTATTAAAAAACTTAGCATTCGGTTTAAAATTAATTATTTTACGATTTAGTAATAGAAACAGTAAATATAACAATATCCGAAAAGAAATTTTGAAATGCCTCAGCGACTTGTGAGTCTGATTTTATTATGTTGTCATTAATAGACAGGCAGTATTTTTATCACTAGACCTTCCCGTTTCACTATTAATAATTCTCCAAGTCGTTTTAATTACATTACTACTGTTTTTTTTTTATCTTTGAACTCAAGTAACGTGACTTGGTCATATAACAAACTTGTTGAAATAATTTTGAATATATTCTAACATACAAATTAAATTCAACAGTGTTAATATAAGTCCTCTTATTGTATAGTTCATAAAGCCAAGTTCTACTTTTATGAATACCGACTGGTAGCCCAAACAGAGAAAGATGCATTACTATAAACAGATATAGTCTTGGAAAAAATGTGGAATCAAATTGCTTACAGTATATATTTAAAAAAATATCATAGAGATGATTAGGATTGGCATTAACAGAACTGGATAAGACTGGCAATTTATTAATGAGATTCAATCTAAACCTCCAAGCGGCTTTCAGCTTTGCGGTTAACAGTGATATCCTTGTTGGTTACTAACTAAAATTAATGAGCCACCATGTATAGCATTTATTCTGCCAAATGAACTACCAACCTGGTGATTCTTACAATTGAACAAGAACTGGTGGCTTTTTAGCCAATGATCGGTTATACAAAGATACCATAAAGGTTCATGAATAAATCTACCTCTAAATCTTTGTTCATAAATCCTTGAATATTTTGATGCACCAAGTTGATATTATCTATTGACCTTAGATTTCCTCTCGAGTTCCTTTTGACATTCTGTATATTATCCCCCTTATTCATAAACCATGATCAAAGTTAAGTAACGTTAAAATGGAGACTAGAGAGAATGGGACTAGAGGTTGGCTCTATTGTTTTCATTTGTAATTTAAATTATTAATAATATTAACTGAGACCAAATTATTAGTAGAAAACGACGTCTGAGGAAGGCTACAGTAGCTGTCCGGAATGGGAGGTACACCGGCAGGGCCACGGCTGAGGGCACGCGGATGTTCTTCCACGATATGGTGCGCGCGCGCAATGTCCTGAGGCGCCTCGACAGGACGTCTATCTGGGCGCAAGTCTTGACGGGTCACGGAGGCTTGGCCGCGTACCTACATAAATTTAAGTTGAAAAGTAGTCCAGCCTGTGTGTGTGACATGCAGGCTTCGGAGACAATCCAGCACCTCCTATTCGAATGCCCGAGGCATGACCACGACAGATACGACCTGGAAGTAAGTACAGGAAGAACCTTATCGGAAACCACCATTGCCGACCTGATGGCAGACAAACACTCTAGGCCACATCTGGAACGGTTTCGCCTCAAGATTGCAAAAATTGCCATAGAGAGGAATAGGACAAGAGGCAGTACATCCCTGCAATTGTCGTCGGCAAGATGAGTTGTTAGTGGGTAGTAGCATAATATTTTAATTTTAATAGTTTAAGTAGAAATATAATTAAGACATAAATCTACAATGAACAGAAAAATGACAAAAGAATATAATATATATAGAAATAATGTAAATAGTGTAATAATAAAAAGAATATTGAGAATAGTGGGAAAAGAGCAGCCCAAAAAAAAAGTTAAGCCGCAAAACAGCCATCAGCGGAAAAAGAATTGGCGAAACACTAACACAGAACACTAACAAAACTAAACAAAGATTCTTGCCACGCAAGAAATAGGGACGACAACGCCCTGTGATGACGGGTGTCTTTTTTTTAAAAAAAACCTACCTTTATCAACACAATATTTATGTAGGTATGTATTATTACTACCAGATCCGTAAGATGTCCTGTATCCATACTAATATTATAAATGTGAAAGTGTGTTTGTTTGTTTGTTTGTCCTTCCTTCACGCCGTATCTAAGCAATCAATCGACGTGATTTTTGGCATACAGTTAGTTGAAAAGATGGAGAGTAACATAGGCTACTATTGGTCCTAAAAAACATCAAGTTCCCAAGGGAGATTACCACTTTCACGCTGTAACTCCTGAACCGATTGCTTTGAAATTTTGCAGACGTAAAGTTAGAAGTCCGGATTAAATAATAGGGTACTTTTTATGCCGAAAAAAATTGATATTCCCGAGAGAAATCTAAAAAGCGCGATATAACCGAAGTTAACGCGGGCGAAGCCGCGGGCGGAAAGCTAGTATAAAATAATTCATACTAAAATCCTGAAAAAAGTTCGTTGTGTCTCAAATTTAACGTTTTTTTTTTTTCATTCTTCTAACGAAAATTTGTGTTCTTTTATTTAAACCTCAGTCGGACTACGTATTAAAATCGTTTTAAATGGACAAGAACTAAATGAAGCTTAACAAAAATATATTTTTAAAACAATTTTGTCCACAACGATCCTCACGCCACGCACTTATTAACCAAATTATACCTGTCCGCAGTTCGTGTTATTTTCCACAATATTTACCTTGGTACCTAATGTGTACTTAGGTATTAACATAACATAATTATTACAGTGCACTTTGATTAATAAACTTATTAAGGAATTTAGACCGTATGACAATGAGCTTTTTTTGTGGATGGGAAATCATGATAAGACATCTCCCCCTGGGCTAAGAGGAAAGACGTTTCAGAGAGGCGTCTTTTACTGACTAAAACCTACCTGTGTTCCTCTATTTGCCTGTGCGGCAGGGGACGCGGTATCTCTTTCAAACTACCATCAGCTCTGGCTGATAACAACGAACTAAATTTAGTCTAATTCAAATCATAGTGAGTCCGCTACATAAGTGAATTAGGAATAACCAGTTTGAGGCATTATTGAACGATTAGTTTGCGAATTAAACTATGAAAACTGGTAACGTGAAGAGTTCCGTACGCATGGACGGACAGCGAAGGCTTAGTAATACATGGTACAGAACCCGCAAAACTAAAATATGGGTATGCTATTGAAGGGTCAAAGCCTGCGAAGAAAACAAGGGGGGTGGTTTGTTTATTATTTTATTTTATACAAAACTTTAGAGTGAACATGTTTGAATGTTTAGTCAATTCCGCAAGAAAGCCCGAAGAAAAATCTGAATCAACATAAACTCGAGCTATGAATTTAAAATTCCGGGACCATATTATTGAGCGTCCATTGTTTATCAGTACGTTTGTCTATCAATTAGCTGCATTCCACAAATCGCAAAAGACAGTTGAAACGTTACTCGAAGTTCCTATTCCAGATAAGGCGGGAGGAAACGCCGGGGTGTCACCATTGTGTGGATCGCTCTGAGGACATGGTGGAGCATACGGTGGAGGTCTGCCCGGCTAGAATAGAGCACCGCCGTATCCTCGTGGCGGCGATCGGCGGCGATCTCTCACGTCTGACCCTGGTCCAGACCATGGTCCGGAGCGAGAATGCATGGCAAGCCGTCACCTCCTTCTGCGAAGCAGTGATGCTGGCAAAGGAGGAGGCGGAGTGCGTGAGGGAGCGGAAATCCCAGCCACGCCACTAGCCGCCGCAGGAGACGTCCTGGTCGGGAGACAACATCAAGCTTCCGGCCACCGTAGGTGCGAGCCTGCGGGCGATAAGCAGTGGGCAGCTCGCCGACGCGTTTCACGCGCGCCTCAAAGAGATGTCAGCACATCGTGACGAAATCCACGAAGACCGATGCCTCCTGGGTCAGGGTTGTGGGTTAGTTAAAAAAGAAACTGTGGCCCTGGCCGTCGCGCAGGCAAGTGAAGAAACACGGGTGGGTTTTAGTCAGTAAAAGTCTGACACGCCCTTCCGCTCCACCCAGAGCGGGAGAAGTCATTTGATGATTTCCCATCCCAAAAAAAAAAGGTGTACCATACACTCAAATTTGGAAATGATACATTTAAGTAAATCGTTACAAAAAATATTTTATATTATAAATCGGTATTATATATCCGACCAGTCGCACCTCTGAAACTGTCAATTGTATCTGTACTAAATTAAATAAATTATAATCTCCAGAGATAGAATTTGAATTGAGGCACAAAAGGTTTGGCAAAATGTTGCCTGAAATAATATTTAGATATGTTACTCTAGGGATATTCCGGGACAGATTTGTGGATAATATACTACTGAATAGATATCGTTTGTTTGTTTTCTTATAGATTCAAAATCCGATTTTGTAGTATTTAAAATGAAGTTCATTGATGCGGTAGGAGTAAACTGGTAGGCATCGTCACGTAAAAAGGTGTTATGCTTCTTCTTCTTCAGCCTATGGATGACTGCTGGAAAAAGGCCTCCCCCAGGGCTTTCCACACTAACCGGTCTTGTGCTGCCCACATCCATCGGCTTCCCGCGACCTTCACCAGGTCATCGGTCCACCTTGTTGGGGGCCTCCCTACGCTGCGTCTTCCAGTACGTGGTCGCCACTCCAGAACCTTGCTGCCCCATCGGCCATCGGTTCTACGAGCAATGTGCCCTGCCCACTGTCACTTAAGTTTAGCGACTCGCAGAGCTATGTCGGTGACTTTGGTTCTTCTGCGGATCTCCTCATTTCTGATTCGATCACGCAGAGAAACTCCAAGCATAGCTCTTTCCATTGCCCTTTGTGTGACTCTGAGTCTTCGTATGAGGCCCATTGTGAGCGACCACGTTGCTTCTTATGATAACTTAACTATTCTCTCTCGCAGTTTCTTTCTATACTAATATAGAGTGTACGTTAAGGGGTTTTTCGCTCAAAGCAGGAGAGGTCACGATTGATGATTGATTCCGGTGATGTACTTACCCCACACTGTTTGTACTTGGTACGGTGGGGTATAATGAGCTCAGGGTTCGCCGAAAGTGCAGTCTTGCTGCATATGTAGTTAAGTTATTGCTACGTCAGCTAAAGCTTCTAGTGCCGGACCGGTACGTGTGGAGGCGGCGACGCCCGCAACTGCTAAACGTGCTTGTCGCCAGAACCAACCTACTGGCCAACCCCCTACCCGTGCACTCCGTGTGGTGAACGAAATCCATGAAAAACTGGATATATTTTCGTGTTCTTTGAATGAACTCGCAGCAATATTTAAGAATTAGTGTATATTTAAGTATTAGTGTCGCATTAGGTAAAGGCCTGAAAGGACAGTTGTAACAGTGATAAATAAATGATTTCCCATCTAGAACAAAAATACGTTGGTTTTCACGATTTTCTAAACTATTGACATTATTGAAGTCAAAGTGAAAATCTAATATGCAAGAAGCTTTTAAAAACTTGTTAATAATATATTATAATGCAAAATTATATAGAGCAAAGACTACCATTTTTAACGAAAATTTGTAGCTCGCTTCCCAAGAGATTGCATAAGGTAGTCGTTTCAATATGCAAAGCATGTTCCGGCAATGAGTCTGCAGAAGTTTCCGATAGACGGGAAGAGACCACTGTAGTAGATCAATACTTAATGTAAATATTCAGTGCAAAAAGGAATTCCTGGTTTTTGTTTCAGTGACATTTTAATGTAAATAAATCAAAGTGAAGTGGTCTACACTACAATCTATACTAATATATAAAGCTGAAGAGTTTGTTTGTTTGTTTGAACGCCCTAATCTCAGGAACTACTAGTCCGATTTGAAAAATTCTTTGTGCGTTGGATAGCCCATTAATCCAGGAAGGCTTCAAGCTATATAACATCATGCTGCGACCAATAGGAGCGGAGCATAACTAAACCACGCGAACGAAGTCGCTGGCGGTTGCTGGTAATTAATAAAAAGCCTGGAGCATAGGAGTAGAGTAGTCTGTGTCTCAGTATTGCCAGTCTTGGTGGTACTCGGCATTCTCTAGGAAGCATTTTTGAGACTATGCACGGGAATTTCATGAATTAAATCCTGCATCACTGCTCCATCATCGTACGATCCGTTGTAAGACGAGTATCCACCTTTGCGTCGTTGACACCGCTACAATCCAGACGAAGCGCTTCGTCTTTTATATCGAAGGACGAGTAATTTGCATTAGAAGTATTTGAAGATACTTAAATTGTATTCAGACGGTAAGACAATCTACTGCACTACCTCCAGCTGCACTAATTTATAAAGAGCCTATTCACTGTAGATGAATAAATAGGCTCTTTACCATCAACGATTGCATCACTACGTACTATAAGGTGGGGTCGTGGCAAAGCACTAGTTTATAACATTTAAAAAAATGTACTTATTTAAGGGTCTGGCCGTCGCGAGAAAATGTTACTGACAGCTGTCAGTTTCATAAAAAGTATATTTTCGTGTTTTGCAAATTTGATCTTTGTTCGTTACTAGGATTGCCGCATAGGTCCCACGAGTGCTTTCTCTCAACGTCCAAAATGTAGATTTTGTGCTAATAATGGGAAATTCTAAAAGAAATGTTCTTTTTTTATAAACTAGTGCTTGACTGAAATTTCGTCTGATAGTAAGCAGTGATGCAATCGTTGATAGTAAAGCACGTTAGTTTATTTATTAAGAGCCTATTTATTCACTCTAGCCTTGAAGACACTCAAACTATAGTCCGTGGCAAATTGTTCCAGTCCCTCGATGTACACGATATAAAAGAGCAGGCGAAATGCTTCGTAGTGGTGTTAACAACGTAAAGGTGGAAACTCCCCGTACGACGAGCCGTCCGATGGTGGAACGGAGATGGGGGAATTAAATCATGCAATTATCTCGCACACTCACCAAAATGCATCCTATCGAATACCGAAAGACTGGCTACTCTCCGCCTGTGCTCCAGACTGTAGAGACCGTTTTGACTTAAAGTAGTGAAAAAACACATCGTGAGAAAACAATATATTATGTAACATCTATCAACCCTTATTGGGACCGCGTGTTGATGTCACATGTCACTGTCAACTCCCTCTCACAAGGAGGAGGTCCGTTTCCCAGACGTGGGAATATTATAGGAGGATTTAACAACACTGGTCACCCCTTAGCTGCAACGGTTTAATTTAATTTCTTAATTATTTTTATGATTTCTATAACGCAATATAGACAATTTGCTGCATCGTTCTCACATGATAAATTTCAACATAAATTTTATAATCTAATATTTTGTATCAACTTTATGATAAAAAGAATGTACTATCACCGACAGAATTCCACTTTCACCTTAAAGACCACTGTGGCCTGCGCTAAACCGGCCGCGGCAAACTCACGCATTATTTTATATCCGTGTGTATCATATTCCAAGCAATCAACCGCATGCTGTGTACTATCGCTAAGAAGAATTAAAGATGTAGTCTATGCTAGACAAGGAAATCAATGCTAGTGAACCGTTTTCTTATCGCCGTATTCGTCTTTCTTTATGAAGGAATGCGAAATTTCTATACATCAGTTGAAGTTAAATTAGCTTGGTCGATAAAGGGGCAGCACTTAACAATACGTTCAAAAGCGTGCAATTGTGGGTTCGATCCGTAATAATGGCAAATCTTTTTGTTGATTCATTTAATTTAAAATTATGATAATTGATTTGTATTTTAAAGTAAAAATGTTTGCAATATTCAATAATATTTTTTTTTGTGATAAAAAAAAAAATGTTGATATGGCAGCATTGTAATATTTTATATAAAAGTAATCCCTGACAAACTTATGCTATTGTTATGGTAAAAATATAAAAAACATTTTTGGTTTTTAGATATGAAAATGATAATACTATATGTTATCACTAAAGAGGTTATAGCTTAATTATTTTCTTAAAGAAAAGAGGATTGAAGCTTAACCTGAATATTATTACAATCATAAAATAACTTATTTTTTTAACACAAAACAGTACGTTTTCATTTACTATTTTTTTGCGTGTAAAGCATGTTACTAGTACTGCGATGAAGAGATGAAGATGAGATGAAGAGATGTTGCAGTGACTTTTTTCGGAGTTTGATGGCATGAGATTATAATGTTCAAGCACTTTCTTAGTTCAATTGTTAACGAGCATATTTCATTTCGAATCACACAAAACAACACGCATTAGCTTTCAGACCAATGCGTGTTAATTTTAAACCACAAATGTAACCTCCATTCTTCGAACGATTTAAAGGTTTATTCAGCGGTAAATATTGTCTATTCGTTCCACTTCTCTCGACACTTTAAGTTACCTTCTTCCTTCAACCTCTTGACCCAACGGCTTACAGTATTTCTTTAAAACAATAACAATTTTATTACACAATTGCAACAAGCGTCTGGTTTGCACCTTACCCAAATAACAGTAAAAAAACTTACACAAAAACCACAATATTTGCCATAGCTTCGATACTAATATTAGCCTGCATATTGATTAAAAATTAAAACTAATAACACAAACTCGTAACTGCAACTAGTAACTGAGTAAATTGCAACTACTAACTATTGTACCAATGTAACTTTTCTAAAGTTGTATGTACTTTCTAAGTATATCTTGGACACCAATGACTGAAGGTGAAGGAAAACATCTTGAGGAAACCTGAACTTTAAGTTTGAAATTGCCAACCCGTATTGAGCTAGCGTGGTGATTACGCTCAATCCTTTTCTGTATGAGAGGAGATCTATGCCCAGCAGTGGGACGATAAAAAAAAGGTTGACGATGATGATGAAATTGCAACTAATTGGTTGTGGAATATTTTATGTGAACTAGTGATTCACTTAGTTTCAAATCTAGCCTCATTTTTTTATAATGACTTTAATATAGAATAAATCTTAAAAGAAAGTATCATCGTTAAGTTGCGAATCAGTATTTTTACATATTTTTGTTGTCAGCATTCATAACTCACCAATAAACATTTAAAAAAAGAATTGTAAATTATTGGATTTGAACTCGAGCCACCTTAAATGCTGATCACGACGTAAACCACTTAGCCATAGAGACACTTACTATGAACGTTGAAATTTATTAATTAACGTAAAGTCGTAACTACAACTAGTATTGCTTGGTCATAGTTTTGTGAGATTGTAACTCGACTTTTGGTCGTGATAGTATGTGGGGTTCAAATAATACTATTTTATAGCATACAATATAAGCAAATATAAAATAATATACATATTAAGCTATATACAGGGTTTGTCATTAAGAGCGCCTGAACATAGTAATGGTCTGTATTCGGGTGGACCAATTTTGAAGGACGTCTTCGCATAAATGAGACTCAATTTCACGAAGAACGCGACTTATGTTAGCCTTTAGGGCTGCAATTGACTGTGGTTTATCTGCTTACACTAGAGATTTCACGTAACCGCACAGAAAATAATCGAGCGGTGTTAAATCACACGATCTCGGGGGCCAGTTGATGTCGCCACCACGCGAAATGACGATGCCCTTGAACTTCTCTTTCAATAAAATTAATGTTTCCCGTGCTGTATGGCAAGTGGCGCCGTCCTGTTGGAACCACATGTTTGTAAGATCCATTCCATCTACCCTAGACCACAAAAAAATTGTTATCATCGTCCGATATCGGTCGCCATCGCAACGCACTGAGCGTTAGGCGAGTAGCTAAATTTGACAGCTATCGCATTAACAAGATGACGCTATGCGCTGTCAAAGTTCGAGCGTCCCTATTGAAAAACCCTTTATAAAGGCTTCAAAAAACCTTCCACCACCCTCTTGTTATTTAATAGCTATGTCCGAATTAGTTTGGAATACTGTAGTACAGTCTGGAGCCCATCGTATCAAGTGCACATAAATCGAAAGAGTACAAAAGAAATTAGCCCGTCATTTAGCGTTTAAGTTCAAACTTCGGAACTGTAAATCATATAAAGATAGAAGAATCTAACTAAAGCTATTAACCCTAGAATCTCGTCGTTCCATTTGTGACTTATCCTTTCTGTACAAAATACTTAATAATGGTGTTGACTGTCCAGATTTACTGAGCAGTATTCAAATTAAAGTTCCTACCAGAATCCCACGCCACCCACAGCCCTTACATTTATTACTTAAGACTCCACAACACTGCACTAATCTGGGTAAACATTCGCCAATTTATAGAATGAGCCATCGATATAATTATATGGCTAAATCTTCGGCGGACATCGACATCTTCTCAAATACTTTGAGTACATACAAATCTTTAATGGACATAACACAATATGGGCATGTGCAAGAATCGTACTAACATTTGTATGAACTATAAATATTTAATGTAATTCATTATCAAACAATTAATTTTAATTTAATATAATTTTGTATTATTGTAATTACATTGTCTATTGTAATTTTATTTGATTGTTGTACTTTCTTCTCAATTTATAATTTAATAACTTTATTTTATTATCATTATTTGACATAATTAAGAAAATGCTTGTTACTGTTTCTTTTTTTTAACAAATTTTATTATTGTGTCGTGATGGAATTTTTAGTTTAATATAAGTTTGGTGTCATTGTCTTAAAATTCAGTTTAATATAACATTGTTTTAAAATTTCATTAATATGACATTGCCTTAAAATCTAATTTCATATAACATTGTTTTAAAATTTAATTTGATACAACGTTAACAATTTGTATTCATGCTGTTATATTATTATTTGCATGCTGTGACTTCTTATAAGTGGAGAAGCACAAGACAACACAAGGTTATTTATATTTTCTAGCATTTAAGGTGTTTTCTCTGTTAGAAGTCCAAATCCTCATCATCATTTCAGCCGAAAGACGTCCACTGCTGGACATAGGCCTCCCCCAAGGTTCTCCACGACGACCGCCGGAAAATAACGCCTTTCGGCCAAAATTCTGGAGACATGATTTTTTCTAGATCCTCAGTTGGCACTCCCACAACAAAGGAATTTAAATTCAAGTTGTGAGAAGACTCTAGCCTCGCGAACCTTAAATTCCATCTCGTCTTGATCCGAATGTATACTACAAACTTCTCGGATTTTGTAGAGTAATGCAGCCTAGATACATACAACGACGTCACCGGTATCCGCTCGGTGCAATGCCCCACTTGTTTCAGGTTGACTTGCTTTTCTTCTTCTGTGCCACGACGAAGCCATTCTTGTCGACCTGCTCTTTCGGGGTGTCCTTATGGGTACAGCGCTTCTGCTTATTCCCTTTTTGCCCATTCTTCTCCATAAGTACCTACTATGGAATAAGCTACTAGCTTCATCGAACTGACTGACCCTTTGACAATGCAAAAGTGCCTGCAATTTACTTGAAAAGAATGATTTGATTTTGATGATGACTAGCTACTTGTTTCTGGCCATACTGAATGTAAACAATCACTAACTTGAATAAGCATAAACACATACTAAGTTGCGTACTCGATCATATTGAGGGTTCATAGAAAGCCAACTATTCTGTAAAAAAGGATATTGTTGCAACTATTAGAATCTATCAGGAGTGTGATTTTTTTTTTGGATGGGAAAGCATTAAATGACCTCTCCCGCTCTGGGCAAAGCGGGAGGGTGTGTCAAACTTTTACTGACAAAAGTCCACCCGTGTTTCTTCACTTGCCTATGCGCAGGGGTCACGGTATCACTTTCAAACAACCCGCGGCCTTGGCAGAGGAATAGTATCTTTGGAATGACTATATTCATATCGCATACAACAATAATTCTCAATACATTTCATTTACTCTCATCAAATTACATATCGGAACCCAAGACTAATAAAAGTGAACCTTCTAGGACTAGTCTTCAAAAACAAATCTGAAAAAATCAAATTTGAATAACAAAATACAGAAAAGGGACCAAATTCAAAGAACCCCATTTAAACTCCCGTCAATAATATAGAGCGCTGTCTTATTATTATAGCACTAATCAAACATTTATCACCTCACTAAATAAACTATGAATTTATCAACGAAAACAATACAAACTTTTATCACTTCGTTATAAAAACTTTTTGAGTATAAAACTTTCTTACCGTCAAAATAAAACGAATGACATCAATAAGATATTTATTATTTTTGGGGTTAAAATATATATTATTATATATATTTTACCGGCCAAACCCGATTTCAGGACAAACTAGTTTTGCCTAGGAGGCTTAACTAGTTCTTCCTATACGCGATAGGATAAACCAGTTTAGGCTAGTCCAAACTAATTTGTTCCAAGTTGATCCTGATATAAATACGCACACTCTAGGATAAACTGGTATCATCATCATCATCATCAACATCAACCTTTTTTTTATCGTCCCACTGCTGGGCATAGGTCTCCTCTCATACAGAGAAGGAAATTAACTTTTTTTTTATAAATCATAAACTAGCGCTTGACCGCAATCCCGCCTGATGGTAAGCAGTGATGCAATCGTTGTGTAGGTATCGTCCACAAATAAAAATCAAAAGTCTCAGTAACAATTATAATTTTATATTATGAGTTCACAAGCAACACAGAAGGGTAGAAAGTACAGTAACACAACAGATGACAGTTAGGATAGCGGAAGAATAGAATAGCACACTGAATAGAATTAGGCGGAAGAATTTTAAAGCGTGAAATGAGAATTTACAATTACTATTATGATCGCGGCATGGCAAATTAAAATTAGCGAATAAACAAGCGAGTAAACAAGCGAGCGCGGGAGTGCCTTGCGCAGCGGCGAACAATGGACTAGTGTGTTGGCGCGCTGCGAAACCGAACGGACCCGAGCCGCGGCGATGATGCCCGAAGATGCACGAGTTTGGTGTGGCGGCTGAGCCGCTACAGTAGCCGCCCGGCGAGACCGTGACTACGGTCGATAGAAATCCGGGAAGTGAACTCTCCTGCCGCTGCGAGTGTGAACTGCCGGCTTGTCCACTGGTGGAGTTGACGTCTTACTCGGTGGTGAGCTGGTTGGAGCTGAGGCTGTGTTGTCAGTGAGCGTGTCTTGAGTGACGAATGCTGGTTTCAGGCGATCCAAAGATATGTTGATGCCTTTACCTCGTACCTCAACTTTAAAGTACTTAGCCTTTCTGTCCAGTACTTTGCAGGGACCAGCGTATGGTGGCTCCAAAGATTTCCTCACGTGGTCTTGCCTCACAAAAACGTGGGAACAGTGTTGCAGGTCTTTGGGAATGTAAAAAGTATCTTTTCTATGCCATGCAGTCGGTTTCGGGGATAAGCTGGCCATGTGTTTAGCAAGTCGAGTAGCGAAGCTCGTGATGTCTTCAACGGTGTAGTCGTGTGATGGTGACAGGAACTGGCTTGGCAAACGCAGGGGCTCGCCGTAAACCAATTCAGCCGAAGATGCTTGGATGTCATCTTTCCAGGAGCTGCGAATTCCCATCAGAACTATAGGCAAGACTTCCATCCATTGTGAGTTGTTGTGACACATGATACCTGCTTTTAGCTGGCGATGAAACCTCTCCACCAAGCCGTTCGATGCAGGATGGTACGCTGTGGTGCGAAAGTGGCGTGCGCCGAGCAGGGATGCTAGGGCCTTAAACAGGCCAGACTCAAACTGACGGCCTTGATCTGTGGTGATCTGCGATGGGCAACCGAACCTTGATATCCATCCGGATACCAAGGCGGCCGCGCAGGTGTCGGCAGTGATGTCCTTGAGCGGGATAGCCTCAGGCCATCGTGTGAACCGGTCAACGATGGTGAGGCAATACCTGTAATCTGAAGATGGTATTAGTGGCCCTACAATGTCGAGATGGATATGGGAAAATCTCGACGAAATTAAGGGAAATTGGGAAAGAGGAGTAGAAGTGTGACGGGTAATTTTACAGCGTTGGCAATGAAGACAACATCTGCACCACTCTCTACAGTCTTTGCGGATCCCTGGCCACACAAATCGCTGCGTGACTAGTCGCACTGTAGCTGTACGCCCAGGGTGACTCAAACTATGAAGAGAATCAAAAACTTGCTTTCGAAATTCAGGGGTAACATAGGGTCTCGGTGGTTGAGTGGATACGTCACAATAGAGTTTAGTGTCTGAGCCCACCTGAGTAATCATTTGCAGTTTCAGTGACGATCCTTTCTCGACAAGTGACTGGAGTTCTGGATCAGTCTGTTGAGAGCGGGCTAAAGCTTCATAATCAATTGACGTTGTTACCTCTTCAATGCGTGACAAGGTGTCGGCAACGACATTTTCTGGTCCAGGTATGTATCGTATATCCGTGGTAAATTGTGATATGAAGTCCAAGTACCTGTATTGACGAGGTGAGCAATTCCCTTTGGGGTTCCTGAAGGCGTAGGTAAGTGGGCGATGGTCAGTGAAGACAACGAATTCCCGAGCTTCCACCATGTGTCGGAAGTATTTTATCGCCTCGTAGACAGCAAGAAGCTCGCGATCGTAGGGGCTGTATTTACGTTGTGCTTCGTTCAATTTCTTTGAGAAAAAGGCTAGCGGTTCCCATTTTGTTCCGACACGTTGTTGCAGCACTGCTCCTATGGATACGTCTGATGCATCTGTAAGCATAGAGAGCTCTGCTTTTGAGCTTGGGTGTGCAAGAAGAGTAGCGTTTGATAATGCCCTTTTACATTCTTCAAATGCCTCCAGCTGCAGCTGTGACATCTGTATAGGTTGTGATTTTGGCTGGAGGTAAGGTCAAAACCTTACCTCCAGCCAAAATCGAGTTCAGTGGCGCGTGGCTTTTTGCAGCGTTGGGTACGAACCTTCTATAAAAGTTTAGCATGCCCATGAATCTCCGTAACTCTTTCACTGTGCTTGGTACTGGAAACTCCTGTATAGCTCGTACCTTTTCATGGAGCGGCTGGGTACCAGCAGCTGATACCTGATATCCCAGAAAGGTCACCTCTGGCTGCCCCCAGACACATTTTGCGGGATTTATGAGGACGCCATATTCTTTCAGCCTTGACAACAACTGATGCAGGTGAATTCTGTGCAGGTCTGGAGAAGGAGAATACACCAAAATATCATCGATATATCCATAGCAGAAGTCATCTAAACCGGTGAGTACCTCATCTATGAACCGTTGAAAGGTTTGTGCTGCGTTACGGAGTCCAAAAGTCATAAAAGGGAACTCGAATAAACCGAACGGTGTAGTTATGGCTGTTTTTGGTACGTCAGCTTCGTTTACACGAATTTGATTATACGCTTTAATCAAATCGATTTTGCTGAACGTTGTACATCCCGAAAGTCGATGTGAGAAGTCCTGAATGTGAGGTATGGGGTAGCGGTCAGGTATCGTACGGGAATTCAGGGCACGATAGTCGCCACACGGCCGCCATCCGTCATCTTTTTTCTTGACTAGGTGTAGAGCTGAAGACCATGGGCTTTCAGAGCGTCTCGCAGTTCCATTGACCATCATGTCCTCAAACTCCTTTTTTGCTATTTTTAGCCTTGCAGGATCTAAACGCCTGGGCCTGCTGGCAACGGGTGGGCCAGAAGTAGTTTTAATAAAATGCAGCGTATTGTGCTTTGGCTTGCATTGATTTACAGTACCTGCCGGGCGCGTAACCTCTGGAAACTCACGTAGCAGCTGGTGGTAGTCTGAATCCCCAAGGACTGTTTTCACCGAAGCCACATCGTCAGGAATCTGCTGCGCGGACGCCGCTACGAAGAGTGAAGTGGTGCCATCTATGAGCCTGCGGTTGCGGCAATCTATAAGCAGATTATAAAAACTTAGAAAATCTATGCCTATTATTGGTTTTGACACGTCGGCGACGGTAAACTTCCAAGTAAATGAACGCCGAAGTCCTAGGTTGAGGCTGAGTTGTACTGGACCGTAAGTATTTATGACACTTCCATTAGCTGCTGTTAAACTGTACTTTGATTTAGTGCAGGGCGTCTTAATATTTGACCGTGGGTACACGCATAAATCGGAGCCAGTATCGACCAGAAACAACTTTTTTGAATGACGGTCAGTAATAAAAAGACGGCCTGATTCTGAAGGGCAGTCGTAGGCCGCTAATTCCGGCTGCCTTTCGCGTTTTCCGCATGCCACGAGCAAGGCTGCGTACACTTTCTTGCACGAGGACCAAAGCTAAAGTGGTACCAACAATGCGGGTGGTTCTCTGGTGGCTGACGCGGCCTAGATCTAGACCGGCCCCGCCAACTACGGCTACTTGAACGAGAACATGAACGACCACGTACCTGCCTTTGCTTGTTTACCTGAGTAGACAATGATGTTACCTGCTTTGTAAGCTCAGATATCTGACTAGCCATTTCCTTAATGAGGGTAGACGTACTGGGGTCTGCAACGCTTGCTACTTGCACCGGTCCGCAGGGCGCGATCTCGTTCACCGTGTCTGCCAAGTCCGCTAACTTGTCCAATGATAGGTCTGGTTGCGACGCTAACACTGTTTGCAGGTTTGTCGGTAGCCGGCCCGACCACAAACTCTTCAAAAAATCTTCTGGAACTGCTGGACCCGCCAGGTCCCGTAAACGCCGTAGAAACTGTGATGGTTTGCGATCACCTAACTCTTCGTGCGTAATTAATTGTTTTATTCTTCGTTGCCGTGACGCGGTCAATCGTTTTATTAATTCAGTCTTTATTTTCTCGAACTTATTTGTAGCTGGTGGATTGGTGATAATATCCTTTACTTCTGTGGCGTAGCGAGGTTCCAACGCGGACACTACCTGGTAATATTTTGTTAGGTCCACGGTAACGTTCGCTAAAGCAAATTGACACTCCATCTGAGCGAACCACATTTCTGGGTCATCTGGCCAAAACGGAGGTGGACGAACGCCTACACGTGAAGTTTCAGCACTGTAATGATCTTCTTTGCGCGATTCCATAGTCGGGGTCACCAATTATGTAGGTATCGTCCACAAATAAAAATCAAAAGTCTCAGTAACAATTATAATTTTATATTATGAGTTCACAAGCAACACAGAAGGGTAGAAAGTACAGTAACACAACAGATGACAGTTAGGATAGCGGAAGAATAGAATAGCACACTGAATAGAATTAGGCGGAAGAATTTTAAAGCGTGAAATGAGAATTTACAATTACTATTATGATCGCGGCATGGCAAATTAAAATTAGCGAATAAACAAGCGAGTAAACAAGCGAGCGCGGGAGTGCCTTGCGCAGCGGCGAACAATGGACTAGTGTGTTGGCGCGCTGCGAAACCGAACGGACCCGAGCCGCGGCGATGATGCCCGAAGATGCACGAGTTTGGTGTGGCGGCTGAGCCGCTACAGTTGAAAGTAAAGCGCACTAGTTTATTAAGAACCTAGTCACTCAAGCCTTGAAGACACTCAAATTGTAGTCCGACGGAAACACCGACGCTGGCAAATTGTTCTAGTCCCACCATGTACGTGGTATAAAGGAGGAGGCGAAACGCTTCATCCGGATCGTAGTGGTTTTAACAACGTAAGGGTGGGAAACTCGCCGTACGACGGGTCGTCCGATGGTGGAACGGAGATGGGGGAATTAAATCATGCAATTCCCTCGCACACTCCCCAAAATGCATCCTATAGAACACCGAAAGACAGGAGACCGTCTCGAGTTAAATCAGAGACACCAATCAGCCTCTTCGCACGCCTCTCCACTGAATCCAAAGTGGCCAGGTGACAATTTGCAGCACCAGCCCAAATGTCGAGATAAGATCTAGAATCTCGTAAGAATCATAAGAATTAAGAATCTCGAATCTTAAAACACTGTTATTTAGGTGTTAGTGCTCCATAGTAAAGACAATAAAATGTAGGTATAGTCAGTGATCAATGTGGTGAACATAGTGGTTAGGTTAGCGTTTGTTTGGTGTGTGTTGTCTTGTGAAGCGTCTCACCTAAAATCATCAATAAATTACAAGGCCTGTTTATTAAAAGTCTTAACAAGTCCCCATTGCTGGGACAGGGGTTTCCTCTCTGAAATTCACAGTGGGCTAAAAACCACCACGCTAGATGAGTGCGGAAAAGTGTTTTCAATTTTTTCACTTTAAGTACATACCAGTTTCTTAACGATGTTTTCCTTCACTTCCATCAGTGACAATTAACTAAAAGCCCTAATGCCAAAAATGGCGAATATAAAAAAAATTACGCCTATGCTCAGCAGGCCGATTAACCGCAATATAGGCGCACCCGGTCTAAAAACATAATACTATATCAAAAATTAGGCCTGTCTATCCCACTGGGGAATAGACACGTGATGCCATCGACGAATTCTAAAGAAAAAAGAACAACATAAAGTTGTCCACAAAGACACATTGTCCTATTTATCAATCGCCCTCCCCAGCTCAAAAGTTTATCAGTTTTCACGACGGGTGCCAATCAATCATTTGGACCAATTCGCTGAGTCAGCCAAACTGGAGCGTGTCGACACCCCGTGATTCAGTTACGGAGTTGTTTATAAACAAAAACGTAACATAAGATAGGTACTTTAGTCTCTGGGACATAGGCTTCGACTTAATAACAGGGAGCATGAAAAAATTCACAATATGCGACATACAAGATGTCATGTGTATCTTTGAATGTTTCATTATAGGACATGCTGGTTTTTACGAAGTTTTCCTATTTGAGAGCTTGAGGGTTGAAATGGGATGGAATTTGGGAATGGGGTTTTTTTTCATAATTATAAACTAGCGCTTGACTGCAATCCCGCCTGATGGTAAGCAGTGATGCGATCGTTGATGGTAAAGCGCGCTAGTTTATTAAGAGCCTATTCACTCAAAAACTGAGCGAATAGGAAGGAAGACGGCAGTTGAGCGAGGTGATGCAATGTTAAACCCAACAACACGACCAACGATGCTGCGCCAAAGGGAGATTAATCTGAAGACCTTCCACGACCAAACTCCCAACACAACAACATTAGGCGCATCGTACCCGGAACACATCGCAACACAACTGCTCAGACCCGTCGTCCGTACGGCTTCACCGGACATCATGCCGGAACACGACAAATCGCTTGGCGGCAAGGCTTTGTCTGGTGGGTGGTAACTTCTGCCGGCGGCCGATGTTATGGCCTACCACCGAGATACATGATTTAGAAACCATCCTCAACAAAAGGATCTAGTTAGAGAACTAAAGATAAATATGAACGATGTTTCTATGTTTCATCGTATCTTGTCGACCTCCGGAGCTACTTAGAAAATAGTTAAGTTTGTATTATGCCGTTTTGAAATGAAATGAAATCGTTTAAGCAAGTAGGATCACTGATCACTGTTACACGTAATGTTTTTTTTTTTAACTAGATGAAACCGGCATTTCCTAACTGACTACCTCTGATAAGAAATAGCCGAAACAAACTCAGGGATCATCGTCTTTTTTCAAATCCAGACATTAGAAATGAAAATGTTTACAATAATTTACGTTATAATTACGCATATTGCTTAATAACAATGCTTAACAGAGCGAACAGCTCAGTCCCAAGCTTTTTTGTCTTCTAAATAATCTGAAATTTTATAATACCCCTTTTTGTGGTATAAGGTCCGGTAGAGTAGGTCGTTTATTGTTAATATTATTAGTTATTGTTAGTTAGATCCGATGGGACTGGCACGTACAATTGTATAAAAACCCACGACCTTTTTAGTACTCGTCTTAAACCATTAGGCCACCACTGCTGTCCTATATTTATTTGCAAGTACGTGTAAACTAAATGAACATCTTTCACTGTTATGTAACAATGGTGTCCACAATGTTGGTGTAACTGTCTTTTATCCTTCCACACGCAAAGTAGGTTTTTTGGGAAAAGAACAACAGGTACGTGTATCACTCAGCCATGACAGCCGTTGAAATCTGTGTCCGCGAGCCTGGTGGCCTATCAATGAATTATGAGGACTACAATGGAGGTTTAAATTTTTTTTAGGAGTGATACCTCCATAGAGTGTGTCCATTCTAGGGAGTAGATGCTCAAAAGACGGGTAGGTGCTGCAAAAAGACCGAATAATCATACTATTTTTTTATAATTATTAGCTGGTGCTTGACCCCAATCCCGCCTGATGGTAAGCAGTGATGAAATCGTTGATGGTAAAGCACGCTAGTGTATTAAGTCTCTTCACTCAAAAAACTGAGTGAATAAGAAGGAAGACGGCAATTCAGCGAGGTGAGGCAAAGTTAAACCCAACAACACAACCAACGATGCTGCGCTAGAGGGAGATTGATCTGGAGACCATCTCACGACCAAACTCCCGACAGAACAACATTTAGCGCATCATACCCGGCACACATCGCAATGCAACTGCTCAGACCCGTCCTCCATACGGCTTCACCAGACATTATGCCGGAACACGACGAATCGCTTGGCGGCAAGACTTTGTCTGGTGGGTGGTAACTTCTGCCGGTAGCCGATGTTATGGTCTACCACCGAGAAATTTTATTTCATTGTTAATCCGGAACGGATTTGTGCTTAAATAATACCAGCGGTACGGATATATCGATCAGGTTAGCTAGAGCTTGCAATGGGTGGTCCATGAATGGATCAGATATATCGAGACCCCTCCGTACCTCGGAAACCACGTTAAGCCGCGTTGGTCTCTCCTGTCATTCTTGGATCTATAACAGTCGGGTTGTCAGAAGCACTAGAGTCTGACAACTAGACTGACTAAAGGTTCTCGTAATAGCAAATAGGACAGATGGGCAGTTACTCCATGTATTATACCGGTAGTCAGCTCTATTCAGTCAGACTGGAAGCTGACCCCAACTTACTCTGAAAAAGGCTAGGTTTGCTGAGAAACTTATTGACAAATAAAGTTTTTTTTTTAATAAATATAAACTAGCGCTTGACCGCAATCCCGCCTGATGGTAAGCAGTGATGCGATCGTTGATGGTAAAGCGCGCTAGATTATTAAGAACCTATTCACTCAGATTGAGCGAATAGGAAGGAAGACAGTTGTTGAGCGAGGTGATGCAATGTTAAACCCAACAACAGTTACAGTTATAGGTTGTTGTAGTACAATTTAAACGTAATTCTCTAATAAGGTATAAATAACTATTGGTGATGAAGAGAAGAGATGCTCTACTTTAGCCTACTCTGTGATCAACTATTTTTTGACAGATAACGTCAAAAAACCATTAATCTAGTGGACAGAGTATAGTTAAGATTGGGTTCAATATCTGCGACTCCCCAAACTACACTTACTGGATGTAAGTGTAGTTTGAGGAGTCGTGGATCTACATATGTATAAGTAAATAAACATCAACAATACTATCTTCCATCTTTCCTTATTTCATCAAACATGATTTTCTCAGGTAATTTAAAATAAGCCAACCAATAACAGCGTCAAGTCCTCCACCAAACAAACTAGTGCATTCAAGATTTACTCATATTTCTACATCAAGTACTCACTGCTATCAAAGAAAAATTAAAACATTTTGCTAAACATACAAATATAAACCCTATCACACAATAATATGATTCAAATTACCGTAACATCGCTCTTCAGTAATACCCTTTTGGCATAACCAGCGTACAGCTTTTACAATTTGTATTGTCACATCAAATGAAAATGTTTTACGGTTGACTAGCGAGTTTGGACTTAGTTGCTATTGTTATAAAGGTGCTTGTTAAGTAGCAGAGAGATTCACCAAACAGTTCTGTGGGGCTTGATGCAAAAATTGCACACCTTGCTGTAATAAAATCATGTTTAGGTTGACTTTTGTAACTTTAAATGGTTCTTTTTCTTGTTTAAAGCATGCGTTATATGCGAACAAACATATTTTTCGTCTAATAACACACTTATTCAACTTCTGTTGATGCTTAGGAGTGTCTCCTTTTTATTCTTATTTTCTCTTTCATTTACTAGTACTTAGGTCAACAGACTTGAAACGTTTTTAGTATGTACTCTAGAGAATATGAAATGCGTAGTTTGTCTGCATGCAACCTTTTGTTGTAATTAAAAGATTATTTATTATTTGCCAACAAGAAGGTATAAAATCCTCTTGTTTATATTTTTTTTTTATTATTATTAATTATAAACTAGCGCTTGACTGCAATCCCGCCTGATGGTAAGTTTATTAAGAGCCTATTTACTAAAAAAACTTAGTGAATAGGAAGGAAGATTGCAGTAGAGCGAGGTGATGTAATTTGAAACTCAACAGCACGACCAATGATGCTGCGCCAAATGAGATCGATCTGAAGACCCTCCACGACCAAACTCCCAACACAACAACATTAGGCGCATCGTACCCGGCACACATCGCAACACAACTGTCAGACCCGTCCTCCGTACGGCTTCACCAGACATCATGCCGGAACACGACAAATCGCTTGGTGGCAAGGCTTTGTCTGGTGGGTGGTAACTTCTGCCGGCGGCCGATGTTATGACCTACCACCGATAAAAAATTGTTTCCATGTTCTTTTGTTTTTTTTTCATAAGTCTGCCACCGTCAAAGCCGCAGGCACAATCTGTTTGCGCATCTCCCAGCAAAAACTGTAGCCAGAGCTGAATCCTCAGTCTGTCGAAATATAAAGGTGCTGAATACCCTTCTGATGGCCAACCCTGAATGTGACGTGTTTGCGGATGAATGGAATAAGCTTATTATGCGTGTATGTTTGGTCTTTTATGAAAGAAAGTGTGCGAGAGAGTCCCCTGTCCCATGTTAGTTTGTAGTAGTAATTTTTAAATTATACGTTTCTTTCTATGTTAATTAATGTAATTGGTATTGTACCGTTTTGATTATCTATAAATTAATTAATTAATTCAGTAGGCTCTCAAGGCCAATTCTCTTAATAGCGATGTTTTCCAGGTAAAAAAAAATTGATGCTATTTAGTCCATCATTCAGATTATAGAAAAATGTTGGATACGTATATTTTGTTTTATCAAATCAATAAGCGTTGATAATTATAAAAGGCATCAGAAATCAGGAGTGGTGGCTGGTGACGTTACTGCTCGCTAAAAAGTGTAGCGTGCAGTGACGTTACACGAGTTTTCAACGCACTGTGTCGTCTTCTTTTTTTGTTTATAGGAAAAAATACAAAATACGAACGAATCAATTTTTTTTTTTAGTCAACTACCCTATTATTACAAAACATGAATTTTATTTAGATCAGGTTTAAACCACCTAAATGGTTATTGAATTATGCACCTAACCGTTATATAAATACAGTTCTTTGTATTAAAATGACAGCTTAGTTCAATAGTAAGTTTTCACTGTTGTATCAAGAACTAACCTTAATAAAGTTCGATTTACAAATACTGTCTCAAAAGTTAAATTTGAAACTAAAGTAAGATCTCGATTCGTAAAACGTTAAAAATTTAATCGTAATCTGATATCGGCAACAAACGAATATCAAAAAAGTTGTCAAAATTTAAGAAACTTAGAGGTATTTTTTTTACAGATTATGATGTAGCGGTACCTACTTATAACGCTACAGGTGAAAAAAGCGTCATACTGACGCCACGCATAATCCTGAATCTGGCAAGCAGAGTTTACTTTGCATGCGTACGAGTTCACGACATCAACCGGTGGGCAATTATCCACCAGACAATGCCAGTCTGGTCGGAGGATCCCCCCTTTTCTATGGAGGATAAGTGATCTGATTTTTGTGTCGAGTCCGATTCAGACCTCAGTCTGAACCAGTCTGTGAACGATCTTGAAATTACGAGAACTGCTCCTCTAGTCCCCACGCGGAGAAGCGGTGCTACCCGCTTCCACCCGCTTCCTCAGTGAGTTCCCTTACTCGCCTCTTACGACACCCGCGGGAGGATATCGGGAATCAAACTACTGTTCTTTAATTAAACGTCACTTCGGTTTCGTTTTGAATATTTCACTCAATATTCATGTGTTCTAACAGGTGTAATAACAGGTGTGATATTATCTAAAGTGTTAATCGTCTTTTATTACTGACTGTACTTATTTTCATTACCTCTACCACCGTCAATCAATACATACAATGGGAAAGAAGAATGAGAAAAAAATTGTCTGTGGAATTAATATCACACCTCTTGATTATCAAATTGTATATACCCAGCAACAGAGTGTTTTCATTTGAAATAAAATACACCGTGGAAGATTATATTGTCTCCTTGAACGCGGAGTGCTTGCTCCAGTGAAGCAGAAAAGAATCAAAATATATTTGTTTCTATAAATGGAATCCAATAATTTTATTCAACCATATTAATACTATATTCGACTCACCTACTCGTATATTTATGACGGGTTATTTTTCACTTTCGTTACCATTGAGTTAGATTTATTCTAAGTGGAGATCGCGAATCCGCATATGGACCCCTAGGTTAGCTGGAGTGACAATTTTCGCAATCTGCCTAAAAGCATCTGGATATGTGTTGCCGGGGATCGAACAAAATGAAGTGCAATTTATTTATGAGAATGAATCATTAGTGATACTGTTTCAGTGTCATTTTAAAACATTAGGTAAGCTGTAGTAGCTTGTTTTAACACGCAGGCTTTTTACTTTGTGCAAATTATTCTATTTTAAATCAAATCAAATCGATAAGACCGCCCATTGTGTCACTCTTTGTAAAATCTTTATATTTTTGTTCTGTTATATATATGGTGTACATAATAAAGAGTATTCTCTTCTATACTATTCAATACCGTGATAAAACCACCATGAGGCAAAAGTCCTAGAACAACACCTACTGGGCTCGCGTGGATTGGCGTTTGTATTACAGCTTACTTCCTCTCACTAAGAGGAGTCTTGTGCCCCAGCAGAGGGAACGGTATAGGCTTGTAGCGGTATCTATAACGCTACATCCGAACAAAGCATCATACTGGCGTCACGCAAATCAACCTAACCGACCTACTTACATATGGTAGAACCATTTTTTTTCCGGGGTGGAAAATCCTCATTGGATATCCGCCGCCCTGGGGTGGGCGACGGGGTATGTCAGACTCCTACTGACTAAAAACCACCCCGGTGTCTCTCCGGTCACGTACGCACAGAGCCGCGGGAGTCCCTGATTCTGCTGCGCCCCCACACTCTTGTGCCGGCCCGGTCTGTCCGGGCCTCGCCTCCTGCACGGGGTAGTGAGGTGTTAATCTACCCCGTGCACCGCCTCTGAGGCGCGCGCCGACACTCGCGCGCGCCTCCGCCTCGGGGTTCAACGAATAGGGGGCGGGGACTTCCCCATGTCCCTCGCCCCTGGACCTATGCACGGGGGCCGGAAGAGGGCGTTGTCCGCCCTTCCTCGGTGCCGGGTGCGTCTTCTGCGGCCCGGGAAGGGAGCTGAAATCTGCCTCTCACGTTCCGCAGCTTCCTTCTGCGACATCACGTCCTCGCAGAAAGACACCATCGCGTCCCACGACTCTGCGCTACCGATCATCCTCAGTAGCAGCGTCAGGTCGCCTCCTATTTCGTTTGTGAGGACACGGCGCTGCTCCTCCCAAGCCCCACACTCGGAGAGCGTGTGCATATGGTACAACCAACATCAACCTTTGGGCAAGTACCGGCCAGACACAACACCCGTTTGGTCGGAGGATCCATTCTTTTCTATGAAGGATGAGTGAACTTTACACCCTGTGCCTCACACCTCCACACTGGTGTCCCCGACGTGATTATGCAGGTATGTAAAAGTCACCACTCAGTGGATTCCCAATGACGAAAAATCACTGCGCGCTAGGCTCACAAAGAGATGTCGGGACGAGCTAGGCTCTTTAAAGGATTGACCCACAGTCACAGTAAAGCAGAAAAGGTTGAAAGAGGGAGACATTTGTCCTACAATAGGACAACACAGGCTTATAAAAAAAAAGCTATGGTACGGACGACAGCAGGTTAACCGACCCGAAACTGTCAAAAATGTCCAATCAACCTTGAGCCTTAATACTTTATTGATAAAGTTAAAAATCTAATATAGAAATCTGACAGATTGTAGTAGCTTGGTGTGCTGTCGTCTGAACGTTAAAAAACGGTGACACCCCCAACAAGTTCCAATAATAATACGGTCCGTCCGATTAAAACAGATTTCTAATGTAAATTGGTATGAACAACGGTAATATTCCTTGAACAGTTCCCACGAAAAATCTTCTACCTAACCCTCTTCCCAACTATGCTGACGTCGACTTCTAGTCTAGGTCATCGTGACGTCAGCTCGCATCTGAATACCAGTGTTTTACAAGGAGCAACTACTTAACTCACCACCACAAGCCAGAGACATGGTGATATAATACCTTTAGGTATGACACGTTGTCACACATTCAGGCTTCTTAATACGGTCGGGAGACGACACCGAACTCCCAGCCACTGTGAGTGAGCAGTGGGCAGCTCGCCGCCCGATATGAACCAGGCACGAGTCGACGGCCTGTCGTGTTTCACGCGCGCCTCAAAGAGATGTCAGCACATCGTGACGGAGTCCACGAAAACTGATGCCTCCTGGGTCAGAGTTGCGGGTTGGTTAAACAAGAAACCGTGGCCCTGGCCGTCGAATAGGCAAGTGAAGAAACATGGGTAGGTTTTAGTCACTAAAAGTCTGACACCCCCTTCTGCTTCGCCCAGAGTGAGAGAAGTCATTTGATGATTTCCCATCCCAACAAAAAAAGGCTTCTTAATATTCTCAAAGATATAGATCTTTGAGAATATTAAGAAGCCTTTTTAGGATTCTCATTTATAGAAATGACAATCGGAACCGACTCATTAACGTGATTTCCGAGGCTGTAAGGGGATCGACATATAATGGTTCAACACCTATCCATAAACCAACCTCGGCAGCGAGGTTATAATTACTTAGGAATGAGACCACAGACTTTATGGTATGCTATTTCCTTTGAAAATTCAGGCGATCATTGATTTTAAGAGAAAAAAACACATTTATCAGAAGATCATTACTCATTCCGGTCCTCAAATTTTTTTAAGCCAAAAACGAACACATTTTCATGTTTCCAAGAACAACATTACAAGACAAAGCAGTGTTCTATATTGTACTGCAATCTCCATCACAATGAAAGTCGAACTCAATATCTTGTCGAAGTTAGTTCATCGAGATTTCTGGTTCGATAGTTAAGGATATACTCCTAGAGACAGTTAGACGGGTAAACTTTGTATTACATATGTGTCTACCCGCATAAGATAAGATCTCTGGATAATATTGTGGTAATATATCTGATATATATCCCTTATCTTACCTGTGTTAATGAAGTGTATTGTTTACTGCAGTGGTTTGTACTTTATGATTGAAGCTTAATTTTGTGGTACCTTACCAAATCGCCTCTGTTGGCGCCATCTGTTATTGTTTTATATAAGGATTTCAAACACTAATACTTTAGTAATATAGTTGAAAATCTGTTGAAAGGAAAAAATTACTGTTGCAAAAAATGTAGTACCCAATTCCTACCCTACCCTACATTATGTCATGTGCCTACCGCCAAGACAGACCAGTATCCAGTTGGAACTCAACTCACTAATCGCATTGATCCGCTGTGATTTTCCCGTTAATCGCTGTCACCGCATAATGAGTCTCCCACAGGGGCTCGCTAAGAAAACCGCGTCACATTGTTCTGCAATGTGATACATATATCCGCAGACCGCCACAGTACAGTTTGTCGCCCGCTGTGTCTCGCTCGCAATTGCATTGTTTGCAGTGCGATTTATCCCCGAACGATATAATCAGTTTTCGATTATAAGTTGTATCCACACGCTCATTGGTGCGTGTACTCGTGGCTTCAAGAGAGGAAGACCAGAGTGTTGAGTTGTGGAAAACATAAAACCACGTGAGTTTTTGCCGAACTTGTGCCGACGAGAGTGTGAGGAATCTGTGAAGATCTCCAAGCTACTCTAATTCCTACTCGACCGAACAGCTTGTAATAAAGGCAAGGTGCATGACATTCCATAAGCCACGCGACAGTAACATCAATTTCCTTTCTTTAATTTTATAAATACAGTTCGCGATCGAAGGTAAAAAATATTTTCCCTCGCCGAAGCCACTTGGCCGCTCCAGCCTGTTTGCAAGAATAAGGTTGCAAAGTAAAATCCTTTAAAATACTTCGTTTTGTTGGTAAAAGTGAAGTTAGCTATTGCCCCAAAAGGCCCTTCCAGATATGGCCGTGCATTATTAAGGAGCGTCATATAACGTTTAGTTGAAGTAGTACCTACACTATATATATAGTTGTTTTATATACAAATGTATCCATATCCTCCCGTGAGTGTCGTAAGAGGAGACTAAGGGAACTCTCACCAGGGAACTAAGAATTTAAATTAAAATTTAATATACAATTGATTATACTTATCTTAAACATACTACAAAAATACCGTCTAAACGTTATAATTATTCATAATTTAAACACAAATAAGGAAATAAATAAATTAAGTAAAATTAGTCAGGTACCAAAGATCTCCGTATACATTTTATTTATTATTAAATTAAATGGCAATATATTTATATAATTTTAAGATATTCAAACAGAGCTTCCTCTCTCCTGTTACCCTATTTTGCTGTGCCCTACAGAGTCCATAATTGATCTCACATAAATTGTTACTACCCTTACATAAACTTATGGTAAAGCAATAAAGATATTGAGTATCGAAGTGATTTTAAGTTTAGCTTTTATGAAGTTGTTGAAAAATCAAGAAAAGGCTCTTTCTTGCGGATGTGTCAATCACTGAAAGCGAGAAAATTTAGAATATTTTGTTACAGCATGCTGTATAACAGTTCTAACAATTTATAGCTTTCGTTACAATTTGTTAGAAAAAGTTAGACAACAAAATAATGTTATGCCAAAATCTCTTACTTTACAGACTCACAAAAACCTATTAATATAATGTTTGCCCTTTAAAAGAAGACTCTGGCTTCTGAGTTTATTTCGACATTTTTTTTCACGGATCAGTCTGATAGAAAAATCTAGCGCTGACTGCATAGTTTAAAAATTGAAGACTACAAGATTATTAAAAAAAAAATACGAAAGAAATACTTAAACAAAATACATTTATTTGCAGGAACCATGACGCACAAAGTTGGGAGAAACGTGTCATATCCACGCAGAATAGCAATCGCTCAGTACAATACTAACACAGAATTCAAGAACATCAATTTTCACAACATTTACCATCCTAGAAACCGTTTCTCAGTCTCCCTCAACAAGACTTCCTACTAAAATGAAACATATTCGGTTGAGCTAATAATATTGTTTTACTTACCAACAAAGTTTCTGCCTATGACAAGGACAACTTGATTTTCCCACTTTCAACCCTTTTACCACTTGAACCGCACGTCCGATAACTCAACCTATTACAGGATACCTTGATTAAATATTCACGTGTCGTTTACATAATATAAGGCAATGTTACACGCTTCTACCAAATTTATTAATTTTGGTCGAAAGACACAGTGGAGGAATAAGGAACAGGTCGTGACAAACGGTATGCTATAAGAGTAATTGACTAAGTAAATTATGAATATACTGTTTAAGATTATGTGGCTGCAAAAGGGATGATAATTAAGATGATAGATATATATTTTTTGCTATATATTTCGTGCTTGACTGCAATCGCGCCTGATGATAAGCAGTGATGCAATCGTTTATGGTAAAGCGCGCTAGTTTATTAAGAGCCTATTCACTCAAAAAACTGATTGAATAGGAAGGAAGTCGTCAGTTGAGCAAAGTGAAGCAATGTGAAACCAAATAACACTACCAACGATGCTTCGCCAGAAGAAGATTGATCTGGAGACCCTTCACGACCAAACTCTCGACACAACAATATTTGGCGCATCGTACCCGGCACACATCTCAACACAACTGCTCAGAACCGTCTTTCATACGGCTTAACCAGACATCATGCCGGGACAGGGCGAATCGCTTGGCGACAAAACTGTCTGCAGCCGGTGTTATGGCCTACCACCGAGAAGAAGACCCCATATATTCGGCTAAGGGCAGAAGAATGATATTGCTATATCACACCTACGATGAGGACGAAGAGTTTCTTCCTCATTTGCCTGCGGCGGTCTTCCCGTCTGATTACAACTTAGGTGTCTTAAAGGTTTGTGTGCGTTGCCAGTGATGACTAACGGAACTGAAACGTAGTCGCGATGGGCGCGAAAGGGCGATGAAAAGAGCTTTGCTCGGAGTTTCTCTGCGTGATCGAATCAAAAATGAGGAGATCCGCAAAAGAACCAAAGTCACCGACATAACTCTTCGAGTCGCTAAAATTAAGTAACGGTGGGCGGGACACATTGTTCGTAGAACCGATGGCAGATGGGGCAGTAAGGTTCTGGACTGGCGGCCACGTACCGGAAGACGCAGCGTAGGGAGGCCCCCAACAAGGTGGACCGATGACCTGGTGAAGATCGCGGGAAGCCGATGGATGCGGGCAGCATAAGACCGGTCATCGTGGAAAGCTTTGGGGGAAGCCTTTGTCCAGCAGCAGTGAATAGACTGTCAATAAACAAGCGCGCTATATGTAACTATGAATTTTACTCCCTGCGTTGAATAACTATCTCATACATTTTGATTTTGTGTCGTCTTTTCGACAGTGGAAACATTATAGGTAGGTTGATTACGGTAGAGTAAAGATAGTTGATTGAATTTAGTACTTAACTTCATCCAAATTGAACCGTGTAACGTCAGCTTTATTATCGGTACAGTCTCGTGCAGTATGTAATATGCTTAGGTGTCGCGTGTCAATCGTCCTATTGTTTTAGAGGCCCAATACACACTGATTGACCGACCCTAATCAATGCTTCCCGAAGGTTGACCTGATTGATATCGCATGTAGGTATTATGTAAATTAACTTCGGATGTGGGTGTGTGAAAACCCGGAGATTAGATTACTTAGTTTAAACACTTTGTAAAGTTTCAGATAGTTTCAGGAAATCGAAGTAATAATTAGTTTAATTAAGGAGAGATTTACTTTGAATAACGTTTAAATGTAAAATGTAGGTGTTTGTGAAATGTACATAATATAGCCTGCATTAATACGAGTTCTACATACACTGAAGAATTAGTGTGTATGCATAAGCTTAGTCAGCCTATAGTTTCCCCACTGTTGGGATATAGGCTTCTTCTCTAGAGAGAAAGTGGGCTATAATATACCATGCGGTTCCAGTGCGGGATGTTATTTTTTCTTATAAATTATAAACTAGTGCTTGACCGCAATCCCGCCTGATGGTAAGCAGTGATGCAATCGATGATGGTAAAGCGCGCTAGTTTATTAAGGGTCTATTCACTCTAGCCTTGAAGACACTCAAATTGTAGTCCGACGGAAACAACGCCGCTGGCAAATCGTCCTAGTCCCTCGATGTAAGCAGCATCAAAGAGGAGGCAAAATGCTTCGTCCGGATCGTAGTAGTGTCAGCAACGTAAGGGTAAAATTCGCCGTACATTTGGTCGTCCGATGGTGAAATGGAGATGGGGGATTTAAATCATGCAATTCGTTTGCACACTCACCAAAATGCATCCTATATAACACCGAAAGGCTGGGCTACTCTACGCTTGTGCTTCAGGATTTGGAGACCGTTTTGAGTTAAATCTGGGTCGCCAATCAGCCTCTTCGCAAGCCTCTCCACTGAATCCAAAGAAGCCAGGTGACATATTGCAGTACCAGCCCAAATGTGGCTGCAGTACCCCATACACGTAACTGTACAGTACTAATACAGACTTGATACCCGCATTAAGACATTACCTACTGATCAACATTGCAGTGATGCAGATAGAGGGTTTCCATCGTTGCGTTGCAATGTCGTTAGTTATTCGAAAGAGTTACCGTGGCACCTGGCGCATAGTTAAATGAAGAAACACGGGAGGGTTTCAGTCAGTAAAAGTCTGACACGGCCTTTCACTCCTCCCAGAGCGGCATGAGTAAAAGGAATGAGTGTCACATATCTTCGAATTTTCGGTTCTGTTTTCTTCACAATGTTTTTTTAAACCGTTTTGTAAGCGGTGATAATGAAATATTTATGCGAAATATAAAGTGTCTACCTGGGTTGGAAAATTAGAGCTGCAACTAATACCAAGTTTTTTTTTCTCCCTGAGTGGAAAATCCTCATGGATCTGAAACTTCGAGCTCCATCTAATCACGGCAGTAACCAAGTTTTTTTTCTCCCTAAGTGGAAAATCCTCATGGATCTGAAACTTCGAGCTCCAACTAATCACGGCAGTAATCAAGTTTTTTTTTTCTCCCTGAGTGGAAAATCCTCATGGATCTGAAACTTCAAGCTCCAACTAATCACGGCAGTAACCAAGTTTTTTTTCTCCCTGAGTGGAAAATCCTCATGGATCTGAAACTTCAAGCTCCAACTAATCACGGCAGTAATCAAGTTTTTTTTTCTCCCTGGGTGGAAAATCCTCATGGATCTGTCAGGGGTCTATCAGACATTTACTGAGTAAAAATCACCTCGGTGTTTCATCTCACACCTCTGCCGGGAGTTGCGAGAAGGAACAATGCTTTAACAACCGTTGGTTGGTTCCGGCCCGCTAATCTGGGTCTCCTCGTGTCAGAGGGGGGGAGTGAGGTGTCTGACTCCCCCCATGACATGACGTCTAAAAGTGGCGCGTGTGGAACACTTCGCGCTGCCACTTCGGGTGTCTGATGTTTGGGGAACGACAGATGTGCCCTAGTCTGTCGCCAAAGGGGGCTGAAAGAGGGCGTTATCCAACTTCCACCGACGAGCCAGGGCGAGTGAACAAGATCTCCCTCTGCCTTCTTTGTTAATGACTAAAACGTTTTCAGTCTTTACTAAATACTCTGTAGTGCTTACTTGTTCTGCATTTCACTTTCCTGTCCTGTGCTGTAACTGTTACTATCTCTTGTGCTAACCTTATACGAGTATTGTCCGTGGAAACTTTTAATTGGCCTTCTTTCACTAACTATCTTCTACCTGTATATAAAAGAATATTAATGTTTATGATAACTAGAGTACGGATATTTTTAAAGTTGGTTTGACGAAAGAAAAATATAAATATACCTTTCGGTTTTTTATTGGTATATGATATGAATATAACAAAACTGAAATATTTGACACAATTGTTAGTTAAAAGGCGTACCACATTATTCTTTCGTCGTCATTTTGTTCAAGTTTAAATATAAAAGCGCCGTAATTTCCGATCTCTAATAATAAATGAATAAGTGTCAAGTCGTTTAAAATTATATACGTTGTCTGAAGACTTAGAACATCTGTTTACGCATCTATAAAGAATGTAGAATACATTTAATTTAATATACCAATATTTACGCAAACATTCGGGGATAAGAGCGTTGCCAACTTTTGCTGACGGGCAGGAACCTCCTGGGGTTAATAATTGCAAAAAAATTGCTTACGTTACACTTGAACGACCCCATATATCTCTGTGTATGTTTTATATTTTTTTTTATGTTATGAATACTACTGAGCAGAGCTGGTGAAATGTGGGAGTACACCTCTGCCCAACCCACTGGTTCCCCAAAGGATGACGTGACAAACGACATCGCCAGACGTGATGTTAAGTAATTAATAGTTCATTCTTAATTTACTCTTTATTATAAAAACCTAGAGCAGTAGAAGAATAAGTAGTGTTAGAACAAATAATCTTTAGCATTTTTGACCACTTTTGTATGATGGGAAAAACCATTAAACTGTTTTGGGCTAATCTCACTTTCCCTTTTTTTTGTTTGGGAAGTTAACCAATCCGTGTTTCTTCACTTGCCTGTGCGCCAAGGCCACGGTTTCTTTTTTAAACAACCCGCAACCCTGACTTAGGAGGCATCGGTCTTCGTGGACTCCGTCACGATGTGCTGACATCTCTTTGAGGCGCGCATGAAACATGACGTGCCATCGATCCGGGCCTGGTCCTTACCGGGCGGCGAGCTGCCTACTGCTCACCGCCCGCAGGCCCGCGTTGACACCCTGATCGTATTTTGCCTTTGCTTTTTGTGTATTCTTTGTTTTTTAATTATTTTAGGTTTCACTTTTTTTATGTTTAGTTTTAAACGTATCTGTCCTTTTTTGCCATTTAACATTTCTTGACATCTATTGTTATTTTAATTATTTTACATTAATTTGTATTATTTGATTCCACTAACCCTTACCTTTTTATTGTATGTTTTGCATGCCCATGTTACGGTAAAGATGGACTCATATAATAAAACATCTACATATGTACTAAACACCCATGTTTGCAAACTAATAAAGGATTTGATTTGAAGTACCTAATGCTTGATACCTTCAACAAAATTTCTTAGTAAGAATCCAAAAGCGAAGCCATTACAGGCTTTAAAACACTGACTTCTCTTATAAAACACTGAATTCTCTTATAAGAGTACACTAGACCAAATATATTATAGGAAATGAAAGTAGTTTTCGTGCCAATTCAAAGCACCCTTCGAGCGACCTTTGTGGTGTTTTGGTAAATCTGATGATTTAGGAAATAATATGTGTTCACTATGAAATATTTTGCTGAATCAACAAAGACCAGGTGAAAAGAAGAAGGTCTTCAACCAGTGCGTCCTACCAGTTATGACGTACGGAGTAGAAACACTCCCGGTACGACTGGTCCATAAAATTTAAGGTCGCACAGCGAGCTATGAAAAGGGATTAAATTCGCAATGAGGTGACCCGGCAGAGAACCAAAGTTGTCGGCATAGCTCACAGAATCAGCATACTGAGGACGGCCATATTAGGCATAGTACCGATGACTGTTAGAATAGACGTTTTTCGTGGAATCCGCGAATCGGTAAGCGGTAAGGTGGGACGCCTTCAGGCCAGGTGAAGCAACGATCTTTGCAGGAAGACTGGTAGTAACTGGATGAGAGTTACTGAAAATCGAGTTGACTGGCGTAAAATAGGAGAGTCCTATATCCATCAGCAGACTGCATGGTGATGAAATATTTAGTCGCTTCACGCAAAATATTGAAGTTTAGCCAAAATCAGCTGTTAAACAGGTAAAGCGGACCCCAGACTCCAAAGCTGAAAAAACTTCGGATGCTACTGGGATTAATGCTGAGATGATGATGATAAATATAGGCCTTGATGGATCAAGAGGCCTATTTTTATACCTAAAGACAAAAATCACTCTTTCATGTAAAATATTACCTGTATAAATTTTTTCTAAAAAAAAATATAACAAGCTGTCACCATATTTTGCGGCCTTGCCAAACTTTATATAAACGACATTAGAAATGGTTTTTGACAGTCCCGCGGTATGTTCCCGATTTTTGGCATGTATTTGTTTTGGCAAGAGATTACGGCGCGGCTGCAAACGTTGCCAGTTGTTAAGCTATTCATTGCAGGCCTTCAAGTGTATATTGGATTTGTTCTGATTCCGCTGAAGTTGAGGAAGGGCTTTGAGAAGGTCAGATTTTTATCTTACTAAATACTTATAATAACAAACCTCTTCTTTGAAACTATCGTCCGGACTTGGTATATAGTTCTTGTATTTAATAGTCAATTTTTAAATAGGTTGTAGACTATCACGCTCATTTTTCATTGAACTTTTAAATTATTTATAGAGTCGTTTACTAAATAAAAGCGTGTGATTTATGTAGTAAAAAGTGCATTCTCTTCGTTGTCGACTCACGCGGCCGTTTTTTCAAATGTTATCGGCGATATCCGCCATTATTGTGAAATATTTTTTTTAAAGATTTTCTATAATTTCTTACACGTGTTATTGGCAAAATTATGGTATCTATCCACAGGGACCATTGAAGAGTTGAAGTAGTATTCACTCTAAAGAAAAGAAAGAAAAAAATGACTATTTGACACCATGCTTTGAAGACGAGCAAAAATAAAATAAGTCAAAAAACGTTTACTCATTAAAAGCGCGGGCGAGCGATGCGATGCGACGGGATAATTATTTATAAATAAATATCGCGGTTATTTAATGTTATAACCTAGTACTAGACAGCGGTCCCACCTGATGGTAAGCATTGACGCAATCGTTGATGGTTAATAGTTTTATTTATTTATAGCTTGTAATGATGATGATGCAACTCCATAGTTAATAATGAAATATATCAGGTCTTTCAACATTATAATCAGCCTGTAATATTCTTACTTCTTTGAGTGAGAGGGAGTGTGTCGTTATCCACAAAATGAGCCTTGAATCTAGAGATAAATAGATAAACAAATAGATTGGACTTAGAACGGCTTAGTAAGTATCACAGGTAAAAATAAATTAAAACAAAATCAAAAGTCATTTATTCAAATTAGGCAGAAAATTGGCGACGCACAGTTAAACTGTTATTTTTTTTGTAACACGCTTAATTATTTACTCCTCTCTGGAATTATCTTTTTGTATTTTTAAGTTGTCGTTTGATTTGTTGACATTAGCCAGTGTCGCGGGCGCATTACGGATGACAGGCGGATCGAATTGTCAAATAATGTGTGCTGTCTAATGCCTATGGCATGGAGGTAATAAGTACTACGTTGTACGTAGTACTTATTACTTCCATCGTCTATGACCTAAGACCCTGGCTTTGACATCAAATCAACTTTGTTTATAGTTTGGCAGTTTTGCATGTTACAGTAAGAGACTTTTGATGATATTGTTATTAATATTTTTTTCCTGTATTTTTTAGTGATTACAATTTTATGGTATTTAGTCATAAAGAGCGTTTTGTTTGTGCGGAATAAAAAACATTTCTTTCTTTCTTTCTTCTTTCACTTTTCTAACATCAAAGTTACAAAAAACATTCCTTCAAGTTATATAAATATCTATAACTTGCCTGACAATTAACAAAAGTAATATAGAGCCTTTAAAAAAATCCCGACCGAGAGCTGAATTTTACACTTTGAAGTACTGCCACGTCACAATATGTTCCAAATTCAAAACCATCTGGCAGCACCATCTGTTGTTGTCATGTTGCTCTTTCTACCTAATAGCCTATTGGCAGGCCAGGCCGCAACTGACGGCGTCTAGTCCATTTTGATGTCTTTTTGTTCAATACTGTCACAATGTGTTGGACTGGCGTAGAAAATTTTACTAGAATTTTCCAACCTTTAGTGTTCTACAAATTTGAAGTGTGTTCGGAAAATGTTAGCTGTATAAAGTGTCGGGTATAATTCGATTATAAGATGTAGAGAGAAATAAAACGCGTTTAACTATGTTAGCTGGGAACTAATTATGTGCATTTCAAACGTGTTATTTCCAAACGAATTTACCTCTCTTTGATCAGGATATTTTTCCTTAGAGCATAAAGTTTTCTCGGTGGTAGGCCATAACATCGGCCGCCGGCAGAAGTTACCACCCACCAGACAAAGCCTTGCCGCCAAGCGATTTGTCGTGTTCCGGCATGATGTCTGGTGAAGCCGTACGGAGGACGGGTCTGAGCAGTTGCGTTGCGATGTGTGCCGGGTACGATGCGTTTAATGTTGGTGTGTTGGGAGTTTGGTCGTGGAGGGTCTTCAGATCAATCTCCCTTTGGCGCAGCATCGTTGGTCGTGAGGTTGGGCCCGATCTTCGCCACTTCCTAGTGCTTTAGCTGGAAATAAGAAGTGGTGAAATAAATTTCCCAGCAGCATAGTTCATTTAACCTAAAATTTAATTCGATTCCAATTAAGACGGTCGTTTCTATGAAGTTCTCTTTCGCTATTAGCCATCATTTTTGATGACACGACTGGTACAGCGGTTGGCGATCGTCTCCTGCTTTCGTTTCGCGGGTTCGTTTCCCGCGCTGAACAAATATTTGTTTGGGCTACAGGTATTCGTTCTGAGTCAAAAAAAGAGAAGGAAAGACAATACTGAAGGTAGTGTAGAATAAAATTAACATTTTACTATCCTCCTTCCTACTAATATTATAAACGTGAAAGTATATAGGGGTGCTTGGTTGGATGGATGGATTCACGTAAAAACTACTGAACTTTTCTCGGTGGTAGGCCATAACATCGGCTGCAGGCAGAAGTTACCACCCACTAGACAAAGTCATGCCGCCAAGCGGTTCGTCGTGTTCCGACATGACGTCTGGAGAAGCCGTACGGAGGACGGGTATGAGCAGTTGTGTTGCGATGTGTATCAGAAACAATGAGTCAAAAGTTTGTGTGTCGGGAGTTTGGTCGTGGAAGGTTTCCAGATCAATCTCCCTCTGACGCAGCATCGTTAGTCGTTTTGTTGGGTTTAACACTGCATCACCTCGCTCAACTGCCGTCTTCCTTCCTATTCACTCATTTTTTTTTTTGAGTGAATAGGCTCTTATTAAACTAGCACGCTTTACCATCAACGATTGCATCACTGCATACCATCAGGCGCGATTGCGGTCAAGCACTATTTTATAAGTATTTATAATTATTAGGTTTATAATCAGGTTGGCGATCGTCTAAACCACTGAACTGATTTTATTGAAATTTGGTACAAAGATAGAGTTGACCTTGAGAAATAACATAGGATAGTTTTGATTCCGAACTTTTGAAGAGTTCTCTTGGAAACGCGATATAATAGAACTCCACTCGGGCGAAGCTACGGGCGGAAAGCTAGTTCTAGAATAAAGAATACCTTGTATGAAGTTAGTACTTCTTCTTCTTCAGCCTATAGAAGCCCACTGCTGGACAAAAGTCTCTCCCAAGGCTTTCATTACTTTAAGGGGTTTTGCCATAATCCCCATGTTTGGCAAGCCCGTTGGGGAGCGCAGTAATTTGATATCCCAAAGGAAAGGGCTGCTGACCGCTTTCCTGGTGAGAGTTACCTTAGTAGTCTCTTGCGACAAACACGGGAGGATATAGGTTGCTACTATTCTGCCTGGGCTTAGAATAGTACCAACTTGTACCCAAAATGTACTTAATGGGGATGTTTCCTGGGTTAAAAAAAATATTCTATTTAGTCCGTCATTCAGATTATAGAAAAATATTGGATACGTATATTATGTTTTATCAAATTAATAATCCTTCTAATCCTTCTCTGTATGAGAGGAGACCTGTGCCCAGCAGTGGGACGATAAAAAGGTTGATAATGATGATGATGATGAAGAAATTAGTAAAAATTTACAACTATAAAAGGCATCAAAGATCAGGAGTGGTGGCTGGTGACGTCACTGCGCTTTAAAAAGTGTAGCGTGCAGTAACGTCACACGAGTTTTCAACGTATTGTGTCGTCTTCATTTTGTATTTTTCTGAAAAAAGAAAAAATACATACGTGTCTAGTATTTTTTGCAAATCTGACTGACGGACTAATTAGTTTTTTTTTAGTCAAATACCCTATTCACCTTCTGAGTTGATGATGATTCATCAACCTTTTTATTCTCCCATTGCTGGGCACAGGTCTCCTCTCATACAGAGAAGGATTGAGCATAATCACCACGCTTGCTCAATGCTTGGTTGATTTCAGACTTAAAGTCCAAGTTTTCTCAAAACGTTTTCCTTTACCTTGTAATCAGTCCTTGGTGTCCAAGATATAGTCAGAAAGTACATATGGCTGGTGTTCGAACCACTAGGCCACCACGACTAATTAAGAACACATGACATTAAACATACATCATCTTAGTTAAAAGTACACAACGTAAGGCGTTCGTGCAAAGAAAAAGAGATCGCTAAATTAATTAGGTTGTTTTTGTTACACCTCAGGTTTACGTGAACGCTTTTAATGGCAGCTCGAATTAAGAATCATCTTGTTAGCTTAAGTGACGTGTAGGTACTTCGTTACTTTCAAGATTTACGTTCGTGATATTTTTCTTTTCTAAAGATATTCGATAGTAATTAGGTTATGTACATTCAATACTCTCATAAATATTCTTATAGGCACGTTAAGGCCAACATCGTACTCCCGACCACAGTAGGTGCGGGCTTGCGGACGGTCAGCAGAGTCGGGTCGACGGCGCGTCGTGATCCAGGCACGCCTCAAAGAGATATCAGCACTTCGTGACGAGATCCACGAAGACCAATACCTTCCAAGGCCCCGGGTTATTCGAAAGAGACTTCGTAGTCCTAGGCGTACAAGCAAGTGAAGGAACTCAGGTGGGTTTTAGTCAGTAAGAGTCAGATACGCCCTAACGCCCCACACAGGGTGAGCTGAAAAAAATAATACGTTAAAGCTGTTCGTACACCGATGTTAATTCATAACATCGATCTAGTTGTAATAAATGTGGTGTATATGTATCACGCTACAGTATCCAAGCGAAAGCGGAAGGATACTTTTTCTTTGTGTATACATTTATACACAAACAAAGAATATACATATTAATATAGTAAAATAGTTTACGTGCAGATTCACGTGATCTACAGAGTGGTGCTGACAATACGACAATAAATGAAAACACGAACAATGCTGATTCATAGGAATAATACTAAACCATAGAAAAAAACCCAACATCAAAAATGAAAAAATACATATTTCAAACAAACTAAATCGCATAAAATTGCAAACGTAGAAAAACATCCTATAAAAATATTGGTTCACTGACCTCTGATCGGCTACAGCGCGATCCTGCATCGACATGCTTTTTTCGCGCCATTATTATTAAAGTTTGGTACCGCAGGATGCGGCGGTCAAGCGTTTCCTTATCAACATGTACATCACGTAGAAAATGTAAAAAAAGAAAAATAATTTCCTGTGACTAAACTAATGGACATATTTATATGATTTTTTATGGGTAGACTGAGAATGTGTTGAGGTACACGATGTTTAATTTAATGTCGTATTATCAGCACCACTCTGTATAGACATACCACCACACACCACAGTAGTATTACAACTTTATATGTGACAGTGGGAACCAGTTGTTCCAGGTCAGGCCGATTGTGTATAAATAAATAAATAAATATATACGGACAAATCACACAGATTGAGCTAGCCCCAAAGTAAGCTCGAGACTTGTGTTATGGGATACTAACTCAACGATACTATATTTTATAATAAATACATATATAGATAAACATCCAAGACCCAGGCCAATCAGGAAAAGATCGTTTCCCATCATGACCTGACCGGGGATCGAACCCGGGGCCTCCACGTCGCAGTCAGGCGTGTTGACCGCTGCGCCACGGAGACCGACAGTATGTGGGTTTAAATATTTGTAAACGCACCCACGATACAGGAATAATACTTACACCTATAATAAGCTCCATAAAGAATAGAGGTAAACAAACCAATTTAGGGTTATCACACCTCACGTTTTACAAATCTCTGGTTAATTACATGATTATCGACTTTCACATGCTATTTATTAACAATTCTTATTGCATCATATTTCAATAGAATCACTAAAAGAACACGACAGTCGCATTTTTGCTTCGGGAGAATCTGTACATTCTTTGGTTGCCTGGAAGAGATCGCATTAGCGATAAGGCCGCCCATTGTATGTCTTTTTTGTGTTGAATGTTTTTGCTCGATGTTTGATTGATGTACAATAAAGAATATATAAAGAAATAAATAATTGTACGCGATAACCCTACAAAAAAAAGGAAGATGGATGAAATCCTGGTACTAAACACAATTTGTGGAATTCAATCAATGAATAGTTTTGACAAATGTCTCACATTGATAAATTAAATATACTTCTCAGACCAAAGGTGTAGTGTAATAAAGGAGCGAGGAAGCACACGCGTTGACCGCTAATCGTCTACTAAATGCTCGACTAATATTAATTAGCGAAATGAGGTAATAAGATGTAGTTAAATAAATAGTAAAATATATAGTAAGATGTACAAACTTGGTACAAGAATACACGGATAAGCATTAGTGCATAGTGTATACTAGCCGGTTCGCCTCGATGATGGTGAGGTTGGGCGTGTAAGCCTATCCCGCCATTCCATCACCAGTACCACGCGGAGCTGCGACCGACGCTGCTCGAACGCGCCTGCGGCTCCTCACGTCACCTGTACGATACGGATGCGAGGACCATCGCCTCCAGGTCCCAGGGCGGGGATCCAGCCAGTAGGCGGTCATCGCTCTCTGCAGTTTCCATAATACAGCAATGCTACCGGCCGTCAAGTCAGAGCCCCACACAGGGCCATCGATCGCACAATTCCCATGTAGAGCTCCCTGCAAATGGCTCTCGGTCCTTTCCCAGATTGGGAAGCAACGTTGAAAGCGTCCCAGCCGCCGCAAGTGGGGACCGAAATCCCACCGGCTCTTGAGCACCAATCCCAGGTAGTTCATAGTGGACTCGATAGCGATCCGGACCCCCCCGACCCCAAGCAATCGGCCATTGGTTCTACGAGCAATGTGTGCCACCCACTACCACTTAATTTTAGCAACTCAAAGAGCTATGTCCGTGACTTTGGTTCTTCTGCGGATCTCCTCATGTCTGATTCGATCACGCAGAGAAACTCCGAGCATAGCTCTTTCCATCGCCCTTTGTGTGCCTCTAAGCCTTCGTATGAGGCACATGAGCGACCACGTTTCAGTTCCGTAAGTCATTCATTCCAAGGCAGATTACTTCATTAGAATTCATTTTTTATAACGGTGGGAGGGTGCCCAGGTCAGGTGTCGAATCCTTAAAGGCGCACGCGGTGAAATATGCCCAGCTCCATCTCCCATAGGGATAGCCGACCTTAATTATTTTCATCACAATTATGAAAAATGAAAATTTTATTAGCCTACGGTAATTTAAAAAACAGTCTCAGTGGGATGCCCGTCTTCGGGGCACGTTTCCAGATGACAGCGATGCGGACGAGGTAGACACCTTAGTGTACTTTTGTTTTTAAGTTTAATTATTCAATTAAACGTCTAGTCTAGGTATGGAATACTTGTATACTTAACGGATGACATTTATTACTGACCCGTAAATAATATGGTGTTAGTGGAACAAAAGCCATATACGACTACTATTTGCAAATATAGGACCGTGCTACGAATAATTGATTGATAAATTCCGCGCACATTGTTTAAAGTGCGTATATTTTTATTTCGATATTTTATTTTTGTGCTTTCAAAATTTTTGGAGTTGTGATCCAAGTAAAAAGTTTATTATTCATTGCTACGTACATCGATTTCACTGGTACCAAGTTAAATTACTACATATTATAAAACAAAGTCGCTTTCTCTTTCCCTATGTCCCTATGTATGATTAAATGTTTAAAACTGCTCAACAGATTTTGACGAGGTTTTTTCAGTAGATAGAGTGATTGAAGATGAAGGTTTCCATGTTTAATAACATCCATTAAATAGTTTAAATATACTAATATTTTTGAGGTTTCTAATGTGATGTCCGCGTTTGCAGTAAAACGCAGGCTGAACCCTACGAGATTAATCAAAATAATGCACTAAATATTGTACACACTGATTTTATGCAATTAAAGTGCAGATTATTATGTACAAAAATAATTATTTCTAATTTATATAAGCCGATCACAAACTATGTATCTATAAACATGATAGCATTGTTCCGAATTACTTCCTCATACCATCACCCTCAGTAGTTATCATTACACAATTCTGTTTGTGAGCCTTTGACTCGACAAAATCCTTTGTTCCATTGTGAGAAAAACAATCTGATACGCCTGTTATAGTATGAAAGTTATATATATAGAGCGCTAATGAATATGTATGAATAGAAGACTAAAAGAACAAACTGAGTCATAACTATTGAAACATATAAAGTACTGGTCACACTGCGAACGAAGTTAAGTTTTCACGGAGTTTTGGCGGGAAAGTCAAACTGAGTGTCACGCTCATTTTTCATTGGACTTTTAAAGTCTTGCGGACAAGCGATTCGTCGTGTTCCGATGTCTGGTGAAGCTGTACGGAGGACGGGCCTGAGCAGTCGTGTTGCGATGTGTGCTGGGTACGATAAACCAAATGTTGTCGTATTGGGAGTTAGGTCGTGGAGGGTCTTCAGATCGATCTCCCTTTGACGCAGCATCTAAAAAATCTACCGACTAAAACCCACCCTTTTTCCTTCACTTGCCTGTGCGACGGCATCAAAGCTTCGACATCTTATTTTTAAGTAAGAAAACTATTCTCTCTCTCGTAAACAGTAAAAAAGACCGGCCAAGTGCGAGTCAGACATGCCCACGAAGGAACGGAAAAAAATCATGTTTGTTGTGTAGGAGCCCCCCTTGAATATTTTATTTTTAGTATCTGTTGTTATAGCGGCAACAGAAATACATAATCTCGCAAAATTTCAACTGTCTAGCTATTACGGTTCCTAAGATACAGCCTGGTGATAGACGGATGGACGGACAGACGGACAGCAAAGTCTCATTAATAGGGTTCTGTTTTACATTTTAGGTACGGAACCCTAAAAACTAATAAATAAGTCTCTGGACTAAGTGCAATAAAGTCAAACACGATTAGTTTTCAAAGTAGGTATCACGTTTCATGCGCTCTCCTGTTAGGTTTTGAAATAATAAGCAGTAGACATAAGCGAAGCTAAACGAATTTAGTTTTGTTCCCAGTGTGGCCTACGCTTAACGTTTGCCACTTGTTCGGGTCAGCATATTCGGCATGATTACGGCGGCAACTCCATTCGCGTCAGCCCACATTCAATGCTTTCATAAAGTGCGGAACTCATCAAAACATCACTGAATATTTGTGCTATACTTAGACGACTACATAATGAGCTTATAACGTTCCCCTTGCTGGGACATAATGACTCTGGCCTGCTTTCAGTTAGGAGAGGGCCGTTATCCCCCACTTGGGTACAGTGCGGGTTGGTAAATATCTCATGTATTTGATCTCATAGGTCTGGCCTTGAGGACACGCTGGAGCATGCGGCGGAGGTCTGCCTGGCTTGGGTAGAGCACCGCCGTATTCTCGTAGCGGCGATTGGCGGCGATCTCTCGCGTCCGATCCTGGTCCAGAGCGAGAGTGCATGGCAGGCCGTAACCTCCTTCTGTGAAGCAGTGATGCTGGCAAACGAGGAGGCGGAACGCGTGAGGCAGCGGTAATCCCAGCGCCCTCACGCCACTAGCCGCCGCAGGAGACGCCCTGGTCGGGTGATGACACCCGAACTGCTAGCCACCGTAGGCGTGGGCTTGCGGGGGGTGAGCAGTGGGACAGCTCGCCGCCCGGTAAGGACCAGGCCCAAGTCGACGGCGCGACGTGTTTCACGCGCGCCTCAAAGAGATGTCGGCACATCGTGACGGGGTCCACGAAGACCGATGCCTCCTGGGCCAGGGTTGCGGGTTGGTTTAACAAGAAACCGTGGCCCTGGCCGTCGCACAGGCAAGTGAAGAAACACGGGTGGTTTTTAGTCAGTAAAAGTCTGACACGCTCTTCCGCTCCGCCCGGAGCGGGAGAAGTCATTTGATGATTTCCTACCCCAACAAAAAAAAAAGGACATGGCGTGACATCTACCAACCCGCAATAGTAAAAAGAGTAAAATTACACTTCCACAATATATCCAGTCACAATCTTTCCTCTTTATCAACATCTCCTTCTTCTTCGGTCTATAAAGGTTTACTGCTGGACAAAGGCTACCCTCAATACTTTCCAAGGTGACCGGTCTTGTACTGCCCGCATCTATCGGCATTGTGTATGTTATCACCTCAATGTATCGATAGTCAATTTGGCACCGCTGGAGAGACTGTAGTACCACCCAAGTCTTGATCGAATCGAAGGCCTCTCATAGTTCACAAACTTTATAGAATAGTATACTCTTTATTATGTACACCATATAGATTACAAAAACATAAATATAAAGAGTTGACACAATGGACAATGGTCATCAGTTTACTATTTACATAGATTGTACAATATGTAAAGAAAACCCCGTCCGACCCATAAGGATAATAAAGGTTAGATAATCACATGACCAAATAAAATTTGAAATTTTGCATAATCATCATAATACTAATCAATTTTGAAACAATCTTTTTTCTCCGCGTATTTATTCTAACATCCCCAAAATCTGGCATCTTCTAAAAAGTGACAACACTATTTTAGACGGTCTAATTGTCGGCTTTCCTTTCATTCTTTGGCGGCGTCCGTCTGTCTAGCCAATGACCAACCAGCGGTGGGCAGTGAGCATTTTCGGTGACGTCAAAAGAATGACTATAGATGCACAATTTTTTGCGTAATAACATTTTTTTTATCGTTATTAATCGAAACTTTTACCTGGTTCATTGATTTGTTGTAAAAATACAGATTACCTAATGGTAAAAGTGCTTTCGTTTGATTATCGATTAATTACTAATAACATTGTTATATCACAGAAACTAGAAAGGTCTTATGAAATACGATTTCAGTAAAGTATTATAAACAATGTAAACCATTTAAGTTTACTTAATTCAAGTTATGTGAAAGTTCCAAAATCTAAAGAATGCCATGCGATGTTGAATAGATGCATGAGATTCTGCAATACTAATCCATACCAAAAATCGTTACGAGTAAATCGTATCGATTGATTCATCAATATTTTGAATACTTTCACACCTCTAGTCAAAGAGTACCGCCGTGCAGCTGGAGTACCTATTTTTATGAAATAAAAATCTTATTTTTGTAATATTTGCACCTACGACAGTCCCATTTGTGGTTCGGGAGAATCTATTCATCATTTGGTTGCCTAGAAGAGATGGCATTAGCAATAAGATCGCCCATTGTATGTTTTATTGTCATCATCATCTCAGTGTTAATCCCAGTCACATCCGAAGCTTTCTTTTTTTTCAGATTTGGAGTCTGGGGTCCACTTTACCAGTCTAATTGCTGATTTTGACGAAACTTCGACATTTTCCCTGAAGCGACTGCCGTCTGATCTCCACAACCCGAAGGCAATATCGAAGCACTGCAATTAGACCAATTGTTGGACTTTTGAGAGCTCCAATAACCCGTAACGACTGCCATTAAATGTTCGTATGGCAATCGGGACCAACGGCTTAACGTGCTTTCCGAGGCACGACCAGACCAGTGCAAATATTTATATTCATGCATACAAATATTTGCACGCATACTTTAATAATCTATTATTATTAATATATAATTATAAAAAAAAATAAAAACACTGTTTCCCCTTTAATCCAAATGGTTTGTCAAGTGCCAACATATTGGAATTATACAGCGTGTACGTTTTCGGAACTCTGCAGTAATAAAAGAGATCCAGTGGAGCCAATTACTCGGAATTGTTCGTTCATTATAAATGCAAAGCAGCACATTTTACGCGCTTGAATATTATTGGCAATAATATCAATCACCAATGTTTTTATGAAAATGAAAGTGTCGCGGGATTCCTGTTTGTTATTGGATTTTCTCTGTAAATACCTCAGTAGGTACGTGGTATTTGATGAGGCAAAAAATTGCAATATGCTCGCTTCCTATTATGAGAGCAGAGGTGGCCTAGTGATTTTTTTTTTTTAATAATTATAAACTAACGCTTGACCGCAATCCCGCCTGATGGTAAGCAGTGATGCGATCGTTGATGGTAACGCGCGTTAGTTTATCAAGAGCCTATTCACTCGGAACAACTGGGCGCATAGGAAGGAAAACGGCAGTTGAGCGAGGTGATGCAATGTTAAACCCAGCAACACGACCAATGATGCTGCGCCAAAGGGAGATTGACCTGAAGACCCTCCACAACCAAACTCCCAACACAACAACATTAGGTGCATCGTACCCGGCACACATCGCAACACAACTGCTCAGACCCGTCCTCCATACGGCTTCACCAGACATCATGCCGGAACACGACAAATCGCTTGGCGGCAAGGCTTTGCCTGGTTGGTGGTAACTTCTGCCGGCGGCCGATGTTATGGCCTACCATCAGGCGCTTTACTTGTAAAAATATTTCACCACCATTGCTCTCTTAAAACACTGAAGGAAAACATCGTGAGGAAACCGGCATGTCCTAGAGGCAACAAAAACTTTGAAGATATTGTGACGTCTATCAACCTCCATTGGTCCAGCGTGGTAGATGACATTCCACTCCCTCTCACCGAGACGAGGCATGTGTCCCGACTGTGGGAAAATTATAGGCTTATTATGTTCTATTATATGGGACTCAAGTCAACTAGATACCTCTACATCTATTCTTCCATATCTTTTTTTTGTTATCAGCCATTTCCCAGTACTCGGTAAAGTACAGTACAGTACAATAACTCAATCAGAGTGCGCAGGCAGACGCAGTCAGGGATGTTCGCAGAGGCGAGGGTCGACGAGTTTGCCGCGAACATGCAAAATCATTGCATTTCCGTAATGGCGCATGCGCTCCTCCTTCAATCCAGAATGTGTTTTCAGACCGGATTACGTAAGTGGATAAGAGCCCAGACGCACTAAATTAGTTTAATACTAACATTAGGCTGAACTATAATTTTAGTAACATAATAAAGGTCTGAAACAAAGTGTTTTCAAAATTTGAAAAAGGTTTTCGTACTCCCCTTCCACTTTTTTCTGCTCAATGACACCAGAGACCAACTTTTATGAAAGAAGTCCAGCTCTTCCCGCCATCTCCATCATGGATTGTCACGATGTCATCAGTGGTTAAAACACCAGCCTCTCCAGTATGGGTGTGAGGTTCGATTCCAGGCCAGGCAAGTACCAATATAACAATTCTATGTTATATGTACTTTCTAAGTATATCTTGGACAAAAATGACTGATTAAAAGGTGAAGGATAACATTTTGAGAAAACCTGGACTTGTCTCAAATCGCCAACTCGTATTGAGCAATAATTGTGATTACGCTCTATCTTTCTCTGTATGAGAGGAGATCTGTGCCCAGCAGTGCGACGGTAAAAAAAAGATTGATGATGAGGCATGGTAATGCGGTAGATGAATCCGTGTCCATCCCAGTATCATTTAAGCTTTCAACTTTCTGCATGACATCAGATATATTGGTACTAGTAGTGTTCAAAGATATGCGTGAATTATTCACTCACTTATAGATCCTTTATATAAGTGATTACATTATTTAAGCAAGCAATTTTAAATGCACAGGTACTTTTTACTGCCGAACGAGCGCGATAACTGTTAACTGACAGCATGATTTGTAGTGTTTATTTCAGGCATTTCTAACGAAATTTTAAGACAAAACTTAAAACTTTAAAAAAAGGACAATTAAATATTTTTGAAAACAAAACATTACACATTTTGCTTCCGGAAAGACAAAAAAACGGCGAGCAGTCAGGGCAGCTCGCCGCCCGGTAAGGACCAGGCCCAGGTCGACGGCGCGTTGTATTTCACGCGCTCTTCAAAGAGATGTCAGGGTTGTTTGTGTCAAGGGTGTGGGTTCTAGTCAGTTAAATTCTGACACGTCACCCAGAGCTAGAGAGGTCATTTGATGATTTCCCATCCACACCAAAAAAAAGGAATACAAAACAAACGTGAAGAACTGCGCTGGTAGGTGGCTCAATATATGCATCGTGTGAAATGTGGTTTTAACAAACGCATTTTTACTTTCCATCGGATCGCATACGCAAAAAATAACGACAACCTGAGCTTCCTCATGAGCAGAACGAAGTCGGTAACTCCGCTATCAGCAAACACCTCAGCTGAACTACACTGCCAGAGAAGGTGGATCCTAAAAGGGTTTTTATATTGCACATTAATGAAATAAGAATAATACAAAAAGTTTATAAATTTATTAAGATTTTAGGGAAATGTATGTACGGGGTGTAAAGTTCACTTATTCTCCATAGAAAAGAAAAGATTAGACGGGTGTTGTGTCTGGCAGATACTTGCCCGACGATTGACGTCGGAATGCTGTAGGTATTCTAATTGCACAGTAAACTTTTCTTGCGAGATGCAGGATCTGAGTGAACTCAGTGTGACACGTAGTTCGCATGTGGCGTTGTAGTTACCGCTACAAAAGGAAACCAAAATCTATCATATTTTCCAGGCTTAGAACTGTATAAAGACAATTCACAAAAATGCAGCAATGTAACAAGCAAGCAGGGTCAGCCTTTGCTAGTTTGATATTTGCGTAAAGTCACAAATTTTACAAAGAGCGACGCAAAGACATAAATTAAGCTATTATGTGATAGGAATAATGGTGCTTTATTTTGTACCTACAAAAGTTTTGATCTCGTGGAAGTATCTCTAAGTGAGAGTATATGGAGTAGTGCTGACAATACGACAGTAAATGAAAACACGAACAAAGCTGGTTCATAAAAGTAATCTTACGCCATAGAAAAAAACCTAGCATCAAAAATAAAAAAAATATTTTTTTAACAAACTTAATCGCATAAAATTGCAAACGGAATAGAACATCCTTTAAAAATATTGGTTCACTGACCTCTGATCAGCTACAGCGCGATCCTGCATCGACTTGCTTTTTTCGCGCCATTATTATTAAAGTTTGGTACCGCAAGATGCGGCGGTCATTAACCTGTAAGCGCTTCCTTATCAACATGTACATCATGTAGAAAATGTGAAAAATGAAAAATAATTTCCTGTGACTAAACTAATGGACATATTTATATGATTTTTTATGGGTAGACTGAGAATTTGTTGAGGTACACGATGTTTAATTTATTGTCGTATTGTCAGCACCACTCTGTAATAAATAATCAAATATAATATAATAATTCGTCGTGTTCCGGCATGACGTATGGAGAAGCCGTACGGAGGACGGGTCTGAGCAGTTGTGTTGCGATGTGTACCAGAAACAATGCGTCAAAAGTTTGTGTGTTGGGAGTTTGGTCGTGGAAGGTTTCCAGATCAATCTCACTCTGACCCAGCATCGTTGGTCGTTTTGTTGGGTTTAACATTGCATCACCTTGCTCAACAGCCGTCTTCCTTCCTCTTCACTCTTTTTTTTTTGAGTGAATAGGCTCTATTAAACTAGCACGCTTTACCATCAACGATTGCATCACTGCATACCATCAGGCGGGATTGCGGTCAAGCACTATTTTATAAGTATTTATAATTATTAGGTTTATAATCAGGTTGGCGATCGTCTAAACCACTGAACTGATTTTATTGAAATTTGGTACAAAGATAGAGTTGACCTTGAGAAATAACATAGGATAGTTTTGATTCCGAACTTTTGAAGAGTTCTCTTGGAAACGCGATATAATCGAACTCCACTCGGGCGAAGCTGCGGGCGGAAAGCTAGTTCTAGAATAAAGAATACCTTGTATGAAGTAAGTACTTCTTCTTCTTCAGCCTATAGAAGTCCACTGCTGGACAAAAGTCTCTCCAAGGCTTTCATTACTTTAAGGGGTTCTGCCATAATCCCCATGTTTGGCAAGCCCGTTGGGGATCGCAGTAATTTGATATCCCAAAGGAAAGCGCTGCTGACCGCTTTTCTGGTGAGAGTTACTAGCCTCTTGCCACAACCACGGGAGGATATAGGTTGCTACTATTCTGCCTGGGCTTAGAATAGTACCAACTTGTACCCAAAATGTACTTAATAGGGATGTTTCCTGGGTTAAAAAAAATTGATTCTATTTAGTCCGTCATTCAGATTATAGAAAAATATTGGATAGGTATATTATGTTTTATCAAATTAATAATGCTTCTAATCCTTCTCTGTATGAGAGGAGACCTGTGCCCAGCAGTGGGACGATAAAAAGGTTGATAATGATGATAATGATGAAGAAATTAATAAAAATTTACAACTATAAAAGGCATCAAAGATCAGGAGTGGTGGCTGTTGACGTCACTGCGCGTTCAAAAGTGTAGCGTGCAGTAACGAGTTTTCAACGTACTGTGTCGTGTTCATTTTGTATTTATCTGAAAAAATAAAAAATACGTGTCTAGTATTTTTTGCAAATCTGACTGACGGACTAATTAGCTTTTTTTAGTCAAATACCCTATTCAACTTCTGAGTTGATGATGATTCATCAACCTTTTTATTCTTCCATTGCTGGGCACAGGTCTCCTCGCATACAGAGAAGGATTGAGCATAATCACCACGCTTGCTCAATGCTTGGTGATTTCAGACTTAAAGTCCAAGTTTCCTCAAAACGTTTTCCTTTACCTTGTAATCAGTCCTTGGTTTCCAAGATATAGTTAGAAAGTACATATAGCTGGTGTGGCTGGTGTTCGAACCACTAGGCACCACGACTAATTAAGAACACATGACATTAAACATACATCATCTTAGTTAAAAGTACACAACGTAAGGCGTTCGTGCAAAGAAAAAGAGATCGCTAAATTAATTAGATTGTTTTTGTTACACCTCAGGTTTACGTGAACGCTTTTAATGGCAGCTCGAATTAAGAATCATCTTGTTAGCTTAAGTGACGTGTAGGTACTTCGTTACTTTCAAGATTTACGTTCGTGATTTTTCTTTTCTAAATATATTCGATAGTAATTAGGTTATGTACATTCAATACTCTCATAAATATTCTTTTAGGCACGTTAAGGCCAACATCGTACTCCCGACCACAGTAGGTGCGGGCTTGCGGGCGGTCAGCAGAGTCGGGTCGACGGCGCGTCGTGATCCACGTACGCCTCAAAGAGATATCAGCACATCGTGACGGGATCCACGAAGACCAATACCTTCCAAGGCCCCGGGTTATTCGAAAGAGACCCCATAGTCCCAGGCGTACAAGCAAGTGAAGGAACATAGGTGGGTTCTAGTCAGTAAAAGTCAGATACGCCCTGACCCAGGGCGAGCTGAAAAAAAGAATACCTTAAGGCTGTTCGTACGTCGCTGTTAATTCATAACATCGGTCTAGTTGTAATAGATGTGGTGTATTTGTATCACGGTACAGTATTCAAGAGAAAGCGGAAGGATACTCTTTGATTGAAAAAAGAAAGATGGATGAAATCCAGGTATTAAACACAAGTTGTGGAATTCAATCAATGAATAAAGTTTTGATAAATGTCTCACATTGATAAGTGAAATATACTTCTCGGACCAAAGGTGTAGTGTGGAGTGTGTATAAAAGAGCGAGGAAGCACACGCGATGACCGCTAATCGTCTACTAAATGCTCGACTAATATTAATTAGCGAAATGAGGTAATAAGATGTACTTGACAAATAAATAAATAATAATAAAATAAAAAATAATAAAAGATATAATAAGACGTACAAAATTGGTACAAGAATGCACGGATAAGCATCAGTGCATAGTGTACCTATACTGGCCGGTTCGCCTCGATGGTGGTGAGGTTGGGCGTGTAAGCCTGTCCTGCCATTCCACCACCAGTACCTCGCGGAGCTGCGACCGACGCTGCTAGAATTGACGCTGCATCGGCAGTTGTATCCCAGGGCGGGGATCCAGCCAGTAGGTGGTCATCGCTCTCTGCAGTTTCCACAATACAGCGATGCTACCGGCCGTCAAGTCAAAGCCCCATACAGGGCCATCGATCGCACAATTCCCATGTAGAGCTCCCTGCAAATGGCTCTCGGTCCTTTCCCAGATTGGGAAGCAACGTTGAAAGCATCCCAGCCGCCGCAAGTGGGGACCGAAGTCCCACCGGCTGTTGAGCACCAATCTCAGGTAGTTCATAGTGGACTCGACAGCGATCCGAACCCAAAAGCAATCGGCCATCGGTTCTACGAGCAATGTGTGCCACCCACTACCACTTAATTTTGGCGACTCAAAGAGCTATGTTCTTGACTTTGGTTCTTCTGCGGATCTTCTCATTTCTGATTCGATCACGCAGAGAAACTCCGAGCATAGCTCTTTCCATCGCCCTTTGTGTGCCTCTAAGCCCTATCAGGCACATGAGCGACCACGTTTCAGTTCCGTAAGTCATTCATTCCAAGGCAGATTACTTCATTAGGATTCATTTTTTTACAACGGTTGGAGGGTGCCCAGGTCAGGTGTCGAGTCCTTAAAGGCGCACGCGGTGAAATATGCCCAGCTCCATCTCCCATAGGGATAGCCGACCTTAATTATTTTCATCACAATTATGAAAAACGAAAATTTTATTAGCCTACGCTAATTTAAAAAACAGTCTCAGTGGGAATGCTGCTCGTCTTCCGGGCACGTTTCCAGATGACAGCGGTGCGGACGAGGTAGACACCTTAGTGTACTTTGTTTTTGAGTTTAATTATTCAATTAAACGTCCAGTGTAGGTATGGAATACATGTATACTTATCGGATGACATTTATTACTGACCCGTAAATAATATGGTGTTAGTGGAACAAAAGCCATATTCGACTACGATTTTCAAATATAGGACCGTGCTACGAATAATTGATTGATAAATTCCGCGCACATTGTTTAAAGTGCGTATATTTTTATTTCGATATTCTATTTTTGTGCTTCCAAAATTTTTGGAGTTGTTATCCAAGTAAAAAGTTTAGTATTCATTGCTAGGTACATCGATTTCACTGGTACCAAGTTAAATTACTACATATTATAAAACAAAGTCGCTTTCTCTTTCCCTATGTCCCTATGTATGATTAAATCTTTAAAACTGCCAAACAGATTTTGACGCGGTTTTTTCAATAGATAGAGTGATTGAAGATGAAGGTTTCCATTTGTAATAACATCCGTTAAATAGTTTAAATATACTAATACTTTTGAGGTTTCTAATGTACCTAATGTCCGCGTTTGTAGTAAAACGCAGGCTGAACCCTACGAGATTAATCAAAATAATGCACTAAATATTGTACACATTGATTTTATACAATTAAAGTGCAGAACATTATGTACAAAAATCAACACTCCTGCCTGCGACGTGGAGGCCCCGGGTTCGATCCCCGGCCAGGTCATGATGGAAAATGATCTTTTCCTGATTGGCCTGGGTCTTGGATGTTTATCTATATATGTATCTATTATAAAATATAGTATCTTTGAGTTAGTATCCCATAACACAAGTCTCGAACTTACTTTGGGGCTAGCTCAATCTGTGTGATTTGTCCGTATATATTATTATTATTATATTATTATTAATTTATATAAGCCGATCACAAACTATGTATCTATAAACATGATAGCATTGTTCCGAATTACTTCCTCAGACCCCCACCCTCAGTAGTTATCATTACACAATTCTGTTTGTGAGCCTTTGACTCGACAAAATCCTTTGTTCCATTGTAAGAAAAACAATCTGATACGCCTGTTATAGTATGAAAGTTATATATATAGAGCGCTAATGAATATGTATGAATAGAAGACTAAAAGAACAAACTGAGTCATAACTATTGAAACATATAAAGTGCTGGCCACACTGCGAACGAAGTTAAGTTTTCACGGAGTTTTGGCGGCAAAGTCAAACTGAGTTGTCACGCTCATTTTTCTTTGGACTTTAAAGTCTTGCCGACAAGCGATTCGTCGTGTTCCGGCATGATGTCTGGTGAAGCCGTACGGAGGACGGGCCTGAGCAGTTGTGTTGCGATGTGTGCCGGGTACGATACGCCAAATGTTGTCATATTGGGAGTTAGGTCGTGGAGGGTCTTCAGATCAATCTCCCTTATTATTAGTTTTCAAAGTAGGTATCACGTTTCATGCGCTCTCTTGTTATGTTTTGTAATAATAAGCAGCAGACATAAGCGAAGCTAAACGAATTTAGTTTTGAATTTAGTGTTGTGTGGCCTACGCTTAACGTTTGCCACTTGTTCGGGTCAGCATATTCGGCATGATTACGACGGCAACTCCATTCGGGTCAGCCCACATTCAATGCTTTCATAAAGTGCGGATATCATCAAAACATCACTGAATATTTGTGCTATACTTAAACGACTACATAATGAGCTTAGAACGTTCTCCTTGCTGGGACATAATGACTCTGGCCTGCTTTCAGTTAGGAGAGGGCCGTTATCCCCCACTTGGGTACAGTACGGGTTGGTAAATATCTCATGTATTTGATCTCATAGGTCTGGCCTTGAGGACACGCTGGAGCATGCGGCGGAGGTCTGCCTGGCTTGGGTAGAGCACCGCCGTATTCTCGTAGCGGCGATTGGCGGCGATCTCTCGCGTCCGATCCTGGTCCAGAGCGAGAGTGCATGGCAGGCCGTAACCTCCTTCTGCGAAGCAGTGATGCTAGCAAAGGAGGAGGCGGAGCGCGTGAGGCAGTGGGAATCCCAGCGCCCTCACGCCACTAGCCGCCGCAGGAGACGCCCTGGTCGGGTGATGACACCCGAACTGCTAGCCACCGTAGGCGTGGGCCTTCGGGGGGGTGAGCAGTGGGCAGCTCGCTGTCTGGTAAGGACCAGGCCCAAGTCGCCGGCGCATCGTGTTTCACGCGCGCCACAAAGAGATGTCAGCACATCGTGACGGGGTTCAAGAATACCAATGCCAGGGGTCAGGGTTGCGGGCTGGTTAAACAAGAATCCGTGGCCCTGGCAGTCGCACAGGCAAGTGAAAAAACACGGGTGGGCTTTAGTCAGTAAAAGTCTGACATGCTCTTCTGCTCCGTCTGGAGCGGGAGAAGTCATTTGATGATTTCCTATCCCTACAAAAAAATAAAATAAAAAAGGACATGACGTCACATCTACCTACCCGCACTAGTAAAAAGAGTAAAATAACACTTCCACAATATTTCCAATCACGATCTTTCCTCTTTATTAAAATCTTTTTCTTCGGTCTATAAAGGTCTACTGCTGGACAAAGGCTTCCCCTAAGACTTTCCAAGGTGCTGTGCAAGGTCTTGTGCTGCCCGCATCTATCGGCATTGTGTATGTTATCACCTCAATGTATCGATAGTCAATTTGGCACCGCTGGAGAGACTGTAGTACCACCCAAGTCTTGATCGAATCGAAGGCCTCTCATAGTTCACAAACTTTATAGAATAGTATACTCTTTATTATGTACACCATGTAGATTACAAAAACATAAATATAAAGAGTTGACACAATGGACAATGGTCATCAGTTTACTATTTACATAGATTGTACAATATGTAAAGAAAACCCCGTCCGACCCATAAGGATAATAAAGGTTAGATAATCACATGAACAAATAAAATTTGAAATTTTGCATAATCATCATAATACTAATCAATTTTGAAACAATCTTTTTTCTCCGCGTATTTATTCTAACATCCCCAAAATCTGGCATCTTCTAAAAAGTGACAACACTATTTTAGACGGTCTAATTGTCGGCTTTCCTTTCATTCTTTGGCGGCGTCCGTCTGTCTAGCCAATGACCAACCAGCGGTGGGCAGTGAGCATTTTCGGTGACGTCAAAAGAATGACTATAGATGCACAATATTTTGCGTAATAACATTTTTTTTTATCGTTATTAATCGAAACTTTTACCTGGTTCATTGATTTGTTGTAAAAATACAGATTACCTAATGGTAAAAGTGCTTTCGTTTGATTATCGATTAATTACTAATAACATTGTTATATCACAGAAACTAGAAAGGTCTTATGAAATACGATTTCAGTAAAGTATTATAAACAATGTAAACCATTTAAGTTTACTTAATTCAAGTTATGTGAAAGTTCCAAAATCTAAAGAATGCCATGCGATGTTGAATAGATGCATGAGATTCTGCAATACTAATCCATACCAAAAATCGTTACGAGTTAATCGTATCGATTGATTGATCAATATTTTGAATACTTTCACACCTCTAGTCAAAGAGTACCGCCGTGCAGCTGGAGTACCTATTTTTATGAAATAAAAATCTTATTTTTGTAATATTTGCACCCACGACAGTCCCATTTGTCGTTCGGGAGAATCTATTCATCATTTGGTTGCCTGGAAGAGATGGCATTAGCAATAAGACTGCCCATTGTATGTTTTATTGTCATCATCATCACCATCTCAGTGTTAATCCCAGTCACATCCGAAGCTTTCTTTTTTTTCAGATTTGGAATCTGGGGTCCACTTTACCAGTCTAATTGCTGATTTTGACGAAACTTCGACATTTTCCGTGAAGCGACTGCGGTCTGACCTCCACAACCCAAAGGTAATATCGAAGCACTGCAATTAGACCAATTGTTGGACTTTTGAGAGCTCCAATAACCCGTAACGACTGCCATTAAATGTTCGTATGGCAATCGGGACCAACGGCTTAACGTGCTTTCCGAGGCACGACCAGACCAGTGCAAATATTTATATTCATGAATACAAATATTTGCACGCATACTTAAATAACCTATTATTATTAATATATAATTATAAAAAAAAATAAAAACACTGTTTCCCCTTTAATCCAAATGGTTTGTCAAGTGCCAACATATTGGAATTATACAGCGTGTACGTTTATGAAAATGAAAATGTCGCGGGATTCCTGTTTGTTATTGGATTTTCTCTGTAAATACCTCAGTAGGTACGTGGTATTTGATGAGGCAAAAAATTGCAATATGCTCGCTTCCTATTATGAGAGCAGAGGTGGCCTAGTGATATTTTTTTTTAATAATTATAAACTAACTCTTGACCGCAATCCCGCCTGATGGTAAGCAGTGATGCGATCGTTGATGGTAACGCGCGTTAGTTTATTAAAAGCCTATTCACTCGGAACAACTGGGCGCATAGGAAGGAAAACGGCAGTTGAGTGAGGTGATGCAATGTTAAACCCAGCAACACGTCCAATGATGCTGCGCCAAAGGGAGATTGATCTGAAGACCCTCCACAACCAAACTCCCAACACAACAACATTAGGTGCATCGTACCCGGCACACATCGCAACACAGCTGCTCAGACCTGTCCTCTGTACGGCTTCACCAGACATCATGCCGGAAAACGACAAATCGCTTGGCGGCAAGGCTTTGCCTGGTGGGTGGTAACTTCTGCCGGCGGCCGGTGTTATGGCCTACCATCAGGCGCTTTACTTGTAAAAATATTTCACCACCATTGCTCTCTTAAAACGCTGAAGGAAAACATCGTGAAAAAACCGGCATGTCCTAGAGGCAAAAAAAAACTTTGAAGATATTGTGACTTCTATCAACCTGCACTGGGTCAGCGTGGTAGATGACAATCCACTCCCTCTCACCGAGACGAAGCATGTGTCCCGACTGTGGGAACATTATAGGCTTATTATGTTCTATTATATGGGACTCAACTCAACTAGATACCTCTACATCTATTCTTCCATATCTTTTTTTGTTATTAGCCATTTCCCAGTACTCGGCAAAGTACAGTACAGTACAATAACTCAGTCAGAGTGCGCAGGCAGACGCAGTCAGGGGTGTCCGCAGAGGCGAGGGTCGACGAGTTTGCCGCGAACATGCAAAATCATTGCATTTCCGTAATGGCGCATGCGCTCCTCCTTCAATCCTGAATGTGTTTTCAGACCGGATTACGTAAGTGGATAAGAGCCCAGACGCACTAAATTAGTTTAATACTAACATTAGGCTGAACTATAATTTTAGTAACATAATAAAGGTCTGAAACAAAGTGTTTTAAAAATTTGAAAAAGGCTTTCGTATCTTTGTATGCATGATTTGTAGTAATACTAATTGTTTATTTCAGGCATCACTAACGAAATTTGAAGACAATACTTAAAACTTTAAAAAAAAATATAACACATCGTGTGAAATGTGGTTTTAACAAACGCATTTTTACTTTTCATCCGATCGCATACGCAAAAATAATGACGACCTGAGCTTCCTCATGAGCAGAACGAAGTCGGTAACTCCGCTATCAGCAAACCCCTCAGCCAAACTACACTGCCAGAGAAGATGGATCCTAAAGGCGTTTTTATATTGCACATGAATGAAATAAGAATAACACAAAAAGTTTATAAATTTATTAAGATTTTAGGAAAATGTATGTACAGGGTGTAAAGTTCACTTATTCTCCATAGAAAAGGAAAGATTAGACGGGTGTTGTGTCTGGCAGACACTTACCCGAAGATTGGGAAGCTGTACGTATGCTAGTTGCACAGTAATCTTTTCTTGTGAGATGCAGGATCTCAGTGAATTCAGTGTGACGCGTAGTTCGCAAGTGGCGTTGTAGTTACCGCTATAAAAGAAAAACATATTTTCCAGGCTGTTTTTTTAGAACTGTATAAAAACAATTCACAAAAATGCAACAATGTAACAAGCAAGCAGGATCAGCTTTTGCTAGTTTGATACTTGCTTAAGGTCACAAATTTTACAAAGAGCGACGCAAAGACATAAATTAAGCTATTATATGATAGGAATAATGAGCATGGTGCTTTATTTTGCATCTACAAAAGTTTTTATCTCGTGAAACTCTAAGTGAGAGTATACAGAGTGGTGCTGACAATACGACAATAAATGAAAACACGAACAATGCTGGTTCATAGGAGTAATCCTACCTCATAGAAAAAAACCTAAAATCAAAAATAAAAAAAAAAAATTTTTTTAACAAACTACATCGCATAAAATTGCAAACGGAATAGAACATCCTTTAAAAATATTGGTTCACTGACCTCCGCTCGGCGACAGCGCGATCCTGTATCGACTTGCTTTTTTCGCGCCATTATTATTAAAGTTTGGTACCGCAGGATGCGGCCGTCATTAATCTGTAAGCGCTTCCTTATCAACATGTACATCATGTAAAAAATGTGAAAAATGAAAAATAATTTCCTATGACTAAACTAATGGACATATTTATATGATTTTTTATGGGTAGACTGCGAATGTGTTGAGGGACACGATGTTTAATTTATTGTCGTATTGTCAGCACCACTCTGTAATAAATAATCCTGTTTTAAAAGTATATTTTAATTACTACAAAACAAACAGTCGCTATGTCCTATTAAATTTCATTCGAAAACAGCCATCGGTTTCTTAATGGGATGGAATGGAACGTATAGGTACTTGTAAGAAATGACATGCGTGCCAACAATCTTTTACCACAAGATGCTAAAGATCGCGCGAAATGGACTGAGACTGAACGCTGTTATGATGATGATGGAATGGAATGTGTACTCTGTATTGTGTACACCATGTAAATTACAGAACATACATACAAAGATTTTAAAAAAGAATGAGACAGCGGGCGGTGATATCGCTAATGAAGCTTACACGTGAGTGAAGCTACAAGTACAAGAATAACTACGTTTTATATTCACCGTCTTATGTTGTTTGTATAAGGAAATAAGCTTTTAAATATTTTCATCTATTTTTGTTAGATAAGCATCAAATAAGATTAGGGAAGCAACTGGGTCAGACTCAGACCCTACTGCATAAATTATTTGATTAATGACTATTATTATACTATGAACTAATAGTCATCAATCAAAATTATTATATTGGTCGACCTATCTATACCCTAATTGCGTAACAGACTATTACTATCAATTGGGATGTTTCCTGGGTAAAAAAAAATATTCTATTTAGTCCGTCATTCAGATTATAGAAAAATATTGGATACGTATATTTTGTTTTATCAAATCAATAAAAATTGACAAATATAAAAGGCATCAAAGATCAGGAGTGTTGGCTGGTGATGTCACTGCTGGCTATAAAGTGTTCGACGCACTATGTCGTCTTCATTTTTTGTTTATATGAAAAAAGAAAAAAAAAACGTGTCTAGTATTTTTTGGAAATTTGACTGATGGATTTATTAGTTTTTCTTTTTTTTTACTCAACTACCCTATTGGAATCATTTTGAAACAAATTCTTAATCCACTGCTCCATTTGTTTTAAAAATGTGTCTGCTCAAGAACATAAATAACGCAATGAATGTTGTTGTAATATCAAAATGAAACCCACTACTACTGATAGTATGTTACACAATTCCCCTGCAGGTTGAGCTACACTGTCTGCGGTTGGTCTGTGGATGGTCAGCCACCATTATTACATAATGAGATCCCTCCGTACTACGAAAAGTAGGTTAAGCTGTTGGTCCCATTTCCCCGTCCACGTCCACTTACCCATTGGTTATCATTCGTAGTTCTTTGACAGTCACTAGAAGTGGCTATCTGACCTCCATAAACCAACTTCTGGGTAATAAGATACCCCTTGGGAAGACTGGCTGTCAGACTTTCAGACTTCTAACGAGGACATAACAACTGTTAAAGATCACCTAACTTTCGTAGATAACAGCCGAGACTAACGGCTCAATGTACTTTTCGAGTCGCAGAGAGGTATGTAAAGATATTTATCCATCCATAGATCAACCGCGGCAAGCGTACCTTAGCCTGCGACTGTAGGCTGCAAGCGGCTGTTGTTATGTAGCCACAAATTTCCGCAAACATTGGTATAAAGTGAAAAAAACGACCAACATCGACCAACATTGCCTCCAATATACATTCGAGCCAATGTTGGCCAACCAACCAAAAAAACCGTTGTTATTAAACCGATTCCCTACCACGTACAGCGTACATCCAGTAACAGCGGGCAGTACCTCTAAAAAATCAATTTAGCTACACGAGGGGTGCCAAAAAAATCTGCATGTTACGTAGTGTAATCTCAATACATTGTTCGTAAATGTACGGGACTTGGCATTGCGCCAGTATACCCTATACCTAGGGTACTCACGTGGAGTGAGGTCGAGATATGTCTATTAGGGACATCACTGACTGGTAACGGCTATAATAGAAAAACAAATGAAGGAAGAACATTGAAATAAAATTGTTACAAATATTTAAGTGGCATTGAAAAAAGAAGAAAGTTCTTCGCAGGATGACTTGTAGCAACTGGGTGAGACTTTCCGAAAATCGCATTAAATGGCGTGTAATAGAAGTGCTCTCCTATTGCATGCCATTCAATTCGTCAGCAGTCCATTACTTCCTGGCAGTGGGTTGTGGGTTTTCCCTCGTCATTAGATGATTACCCGTTAAAAAAAACCGGCCAAGTGCGTGTCGGACTCACGCACTTGGTCGTAGCATTTATTTATGAAATTAAAGGATTTAAGTTATTTGTATGAAAGATTACGCCGTAATAAGCGATTTACAAGGTATTAAAAAAATCTACTTACTAGATCTCGTTCAAAACAATTTTCGTTGGTAGTTTTTATAGTAATGTACATCATATGTTTTTCTTAGATTTTTCTTTTTCTTATTTTAGAAGTTAGAGGGGGAGGGGCAACTTTTTTCCACTTTAGAAGCGTCTGTCATTCAAACTATTCGGTTTAGAAAAAAAATATTTAAGAAACCTCGACATCATTTTTGAAGACCTATCCATAGATACCTACCCCACAAGTATGTGTTTGATGAAAAAGAAATTTTTACACGCATACAACTTCTCGATACCAATGTTGAGAAACTGCCCGCAGATACAACACCAGCCTGGTTGGAGAATCCTCCATTTTCTATGGAGAATGAGTGAGCTTAAAACCCCAGTGAAGTCCTAATCGTTAATCCTATTTATTTACTTTTAAACATCAAACTTTCAATAGTTTATTTTTGTTTCATTGTTGTCAAAAAGCTATTGACATACGACAGCCATTTTAGGAAATGTCAAAATCGAACCGATCAATGCTGACGTCATTTCAAAGAAGCCTTTAACCTTTTATTTACGATTAGTTGATGCCCACGACTTCGTCCGCATCAATTCCTGTTATTACGATCGCGATTGAGCAGTTCTATACCATACTTATGGATAACATGAACCATTTACACAGCGCACATAAAGAAAGGCCTCAAAGATTAACAATTTTCTCCATTTTTCCCACATTATTTACTGATTCTTCGCTGCTATTTATCGCAGCATGAAGCTATGCAATGCATCAGGCGGGATTGCGGTCAAGCGCTGGTTTATATTTAATAAAAAAAAAAAAACCTTGTACCTGGTTGTCCCAACAAAAATATGGTCAACTTAAACCGCTCGCCCGACCGCGCCTACAAATGTGCGGCGCGGGGGCCCCTATTACACGCGCATTATGATCTACCGTCAGCTGAGTTGAGCGCTCGGTAACCACACTGCAACAATTTCTAAATGTATTTGGGAAAAAATATAACATGGTGTAAAAATGATTGGAATCAATTCAGTTGCTTATTCTGAACAAACTAAAGTATATTCAGGTTACGAATAAAGTAAAAATAACGTTCTATATATACCTAAAGCCTTCCTCGATAGAAGCAACAGAAATATGTAACGAAGAAATGTAACCCATACTATGATTTTAAAAGAGTGTCCGTGGAGTTTCTTGGACGTACTTCTCCATAGAGATCTACGCTTTGGAACGTGCAATATAGCTTCACTTTTCTTGGACTGACCAACATTGACTATTCAAAAGAACATTGACTATTCAAAAGCACCAACGGACGGTTAATTTGAAATAAAAAAAAAATATTTGATTTTGATTTTCATAAATGATAGTCCATTTATGAAAATCAAAATCAAATATTATTTTTTTTTATTTCAAATTAACCAATGTTATTTTTTTTTCAATTCGAATCAGTAGTTCCTGAGACTAGCGCATACAAACAAACGAACTCTTCATCTTGATTATATTAATATACATTATACATATGTAAATACAAGAACTATGTAACCATCCCTTTATAATACACTCAAGCCATTGTGAGTGACTCAATAAAAATATAGTTATTCTAGTCATGATACCGGAATTCTTGCTTTTCTTATGAAATATAATATTTTCCCTAGTAAAAGCCGCTTAGTCATTTTTGTAGGTTGCCTTAACACACATATTGTGATGTCTTTGTACATACAATCTTACAAATATGTATAAAAAGAACAGTCTGTTTGTAATGTTAAAACAACAGTTTTAAATTCAATGCGATAAAAATATGTTCGGGCGTTCAAATGCCTCGAAAGTCGTTGTCCACCATAAAAAAACGCAATGTAGAATATCTCGGCCACGTGTTCTGACATGATAGATATGCGCTACTCCAACTGAACTAATGATGAGCAAGATAGAAGGAAAGAGGCGCGCTGGACGAAAGAGAAAATCGTGGCTGCGAAACATCAGGGAGTGAACCAGTATTACTTCCATCGAAAAACTGTTCCGACTCGAGGTCTTCTTCAGCCTATAGATGTCCACTGCTGGACAAAGGCCTCCACGATGACCGGTCTTGTGCTGCCCGCATCCATCGGCTTCCCGTGACCTTCACCAGGTCATCGGTCTACCATGTCGGGGGCCTCCCTACGCAGCGTCTTCCAGTACGTGGCCGCCACTCCAGAACCTTACTGCCCCATCAGCTATCGGTTCTACGAGCAATGTACCCTGTCCACTGCCACTTAAGCTTAGCGACTCGAAAAGCTACACTAGCTAACTTACAAGACCGACTACAAGAAGCTGACGGCCAACCTTCAGGATTGAAGAGGCACTGGAAGAAGAAGAAGAAGGGAATGTACGGACCTTTAAACAAAAAAAAGAAAAATGTTTAAGTGTATTTTGTCTGTTTGTTCCAGCTGTTCTCCGTAACGGCTAGACTAATTTTGACGGGATTTCCATTGGCCGAGAGCCGATGTTATAAAAGTTAACTAAGATTCTCTTTTATCGTAGAATAAAAGTGGGTTAGGGCTACGCATAAAAAATACTTAAAAAATATATAAATATTCTTCCATTCCAATGAAAGAATGCTACACATACATACCTTTTCTAAGAGATACATTATTGATACGCAATATCCATGCGAACGAAGTCACTGGCACAACTGGTGTCATATAATATTTTTCTCGGTCAAAACCGCAAAGTCATTTTTGTAGGAAAATCGGTACGCTGTAGCCTTAATACATAGTAACAATATTGTTCTATAAATAATGGAGTATCTGTTTTGTAGAACGTAATTTTTATAGATGGATAAATAAGTGAAGACAGTGTTCCCCTTGTTCCCCTGAGATGATAAGACTAGAGATCTTTTTTTTTTATAAATTATAAACCAGTGCTTGACCGCCTGTTGGTAAGCAGTGATGCGATCGTTGATGGTAAAGCGCGGTTAGTTTATTAAGAGCCTATTCACTCTAGCCTTGAAGACGCCCAAGTTGTCGCTGGCAAATTGTTCCGGTCCCTCGATGTACGCGGTATAAAAGAGGAAGCAAAACGCTTCGTCCGAATCGCAGTGGTGTCAACAATGTAAGGGTGGAAACTCGCCGTACGACGGGTCGTCCGATGGTGGAACGGAGATGGGGGTATTAAATCATGCAATTCCCTTGCACACTCACCAGAATGCATCCTATAGAAGACCGAAAGGCTGGCTACTCTACGCCTGTGCTCCAGGCTTTGGAGACTGTTTCGAATTAAGTCTGGGTCGCCAATGAGGCTCTTCGCACGCCTCTCCACTGAATCCAAAGTAGCAAGGTGACATTTCGCAGCACCAGCCCAAATGTGTCTGCAGTACTCCACACACGAGCGGACCTGTGATCTGCTACGGAGACAACAACTAACAAAGTATAAAAAGCGCTATACTTTTTAAATTGTTTGAAAGAATGATAGAAAAAACAATAATAATTGACGCAAAAAATTACAAAAACGCAAAAGTAAAAAATGGTTGAAGAATACATGTGTTATATTAACGCAAAACAGCTATTTATTTTGTAAACAACGTAGGAGAATGCGGACACAGGCGGAGACCAAAATGGCTACCTTTTAACATAACTATCGTAGCTCCAAAAGTTCTGAACATAGGCCTTTGGGGGACCAAAGGTCTCCACGACGACTGGTCCAGCGCCTCCCGCATCCAGCGGTTTCCTGCGGCCTTCACCAGGTCGTCGGTTAACCTTGTCTTGGGCCTACCCACGCAGCGTCTTCCGGTGCGTGGTCGCCACTCGAGAACCCATCAAAACAAATCTAAAGCAAATAATTAAAATAATAATAAATTTATCATTTATAATAATCTTTTTTTTTTTATTTGTTTTTTGGCATCGCACGGTTTGTGGATTTAGCCAATGTCACGTAATTATGAATTATTCATGTCAAAAAAGATGGCCACGTGACCCGTCTTACAAGTGAGGTTTGGGGCAAAGTCATGATGTGGCCACTATGCTGCGATATTTCACTATTCTTTATGAACTATTTAATAAATGCACTTCTTACTACATAAATCACGCACTTTTATTTAGTAAACAACACTATAAATAATTTTAAAAGTTCAATGAAAAACAAGCGTGACACTCAGCTTGACTTTCCCGCCAAAACTCCAATAATAATCAAATTCATTAATAAAAAACAACTACCTACTTATTTATGTTCTGTTATTTATATGGTGTACATAATAAAGAGTACCTATATTCTATTAAAAACATTAAAATCAATAATGAGCAAAAATTAGGCTGAGAATCAGCACTTTTGGAAGTCAAAATTAAGTAAGGTACCAAGACGCTCGCTATCCACCACTTCCCGGTACATTCACATTGCAACACAAAGCCCTACTAACATCATAAATTAAAAAGTGTCTCTTACCTTTTCAGGGTACCGCTGAACAAATTTCGATAAAATTTGACAAGGATATAATTAATGACATCTTTTCAAGTGACACACCTAAGCTACAGTTTGTCCCGGGTAGCACGTTTTCGTGCGCTAATGTCTGATTTGTAGGCTAAGTCACGGGCAGTAGCTAGTAACTTATATAATATGTATAATATTATACATACGTAATAAATTAAATCACACCCTCAAACACCCCATTTAGAATATTATGTTATAATCTGAATTTTTAAATTGACATGTATATGCATTGTTGTTTATTAAATTAGTTATACCAATTTTTGAAGAACGAAAACCTTAACGTTCTTGGAATAAGGTTTTTTTTTTTCTTTATTTTGTATTGAATGATTAAATGTGTATACAATTAAAAATGCGATTTTAAAAGTCTGTACAAACAACAGGTTTCATATGACAATAATTTCCGTAGTTTTAATTATTGTTGGGATAAAAAATACCTACATTAAAAATAATAGTATAAAACGATTCAGTAGAAAGACGATTCACCATCAACCTTTTTATCGTCCCACTGCTGGGCACAGGTCTCCTCTCATACAGAGAAGGATTGAGCGTAATCACCACGTTTGCTCAATGCGGGTTGGCGATTTCAGACTTAAAGTCCAGGTTTCCTCAAGATGTTTTCCTTCAGTCATTGGTGTCCAAGATATACTTAGAAAGTACATATAACTTTAGAAAAGTTGCATTTTTATTTGCCTGACCTGGAATCGAACCTCATACTTGAGAGGCTGGTGTTTTAAACACTAGACCACAAAGACGATTATTAACAAACTATTTTCAGGAAGTGCGTTAGTTAATTTACATGTTGTATGTATTTGAGAAATAATTAGATTTATGAAGAAGTGGTAAAACATACCATTTTAATGATAAACTGTAGAGTGAATGTGACGTGAATGAAGTGAATAAAAAATGAAGTCTTTTCGATAGCCTCGCTGAAATAAGTGCTATTATAAAAACAAAACGCTTGGTGCAGTGGCTGAGCGATCGAAGCAACTATTTCGACGGGTCCCAAGAACAAAGTCCTGTCTACAAAATTGTCTAGTTGCAGTGCGAAGCAATAAAGTTACGCGAATATATTAAGTTGCAAAAAATAAATAAAATTTATTGAAAATTATGATGAAAGCAAATACCCTTTACCACAATTTTCTATTAATTTTTGCATTTTAATAGATTCGCGTAACTTTATTGCGTCGCACTGCAACAAGACAATATTGAAGATAGGACTTTGTTCTTGGGCCGTCGATTTGTATGGCCTACAGGTAGTTGCCGACCGTTTACGGTCGGTAAAGTGGCCCGGGCCAAAAGGCACCAGATCAAGAGGCCGCCCGAGAACCAGATGGGCAGACGAAATCGTAGCATGCGCAGGTGAAGAGTGGCTGGAAAGAGCTAAGGATAGAGAAGAATGGCATTCCTTGGGGGAGGCTTTTACCCGAACGGGGCCCATGCATTAATATTTGTTACAAGTTTTTATTTAATTAATAGGTACTTGCATGGAATAAACAAGCTTTATTATTATTTATTATTATTCCTTTATTTCCTTATATACACTTATAAATTACATTTTTAAATATTTCTACATAAAATATATATATAAAAAACATTTAAAAATATAAAATTATTATTATTATTATTATTACAGGTAGTTGCTCGGGGTCTGAAAGGAATGATTTCTAGTGTGGGGTAACGTATTATATAAAAGCAAAACAACAAAAAAATTTACATAAAAATATCTAATAACTAGCTTTCCGCCCGCGGCTTCGCTCGCGTGGAGATCGGTTATATCGCGCTTTTAGATTTCCCTCGTGAATATAATTTTTTTCTGGGATAAAAAAGTACCCTATTATTTAATCCTGACTTCTAACTATACGTCTGCAAAATTTCAAAACAATCGGCTTAGTAGTTACGGCGTGAAAGCGGAACAAACAAACTCACTTTCCGATTTATAATATTAGGATATTTGGTGTACACATACAAATATTCCAGTAATCTCCCTTGGGAACTGGATGTTTTTTTAGGACCAAAAGTAGCCTATGTTACTCTCCATCTTTTCAACTAACTGTATGCCAAAAATCAGGTCGATTGATTGCTCAGCTACGGCGTGAAGGAAGGACAAACAAACAAACAAACACACTTTCACATTTATAATATTAGTATGGATTACACTAGTTCACAATTTTTGTCTTTGAAATGAAAAGTGTTTTTTTTTCATCATTTAAGATACACTGAGTTCCAAAAAATATGTGAAAATAATCCAACACGTCATGTTTCCTAAATATTTATTATTTATGATCTACAAAAAATGCCCACAAAAATATAAAAAAATATATAAAAATGAGTTGCTTTCGCTTTTTCTTGTATTTATTTGAGTTTGTCTCTCTTATAACAGACCAGCAATAATCACCTAACATGGCTCATGGCGCAGTATCCTTCATAATTTTGTTCAAAAATTTTCAAATCCTGATTAAAACGCTCTCCATGTTCGCCACTGAATTCTCCGAGGTATTCAGGGAAGAAATCAAGGTGCGAATGAAGAAAATGCATTTTCAGAGATGTTTGACCCATTCGTTGAAAATTATGTAATAATATCAACCAATTCATCTGAACTGGTGTCACTTTGAAATTGATCTTCTTCGAATTCCGTGTTGGTCATCAATTTTGTGCTGGAACAACCGGGAGGTTTTTTTTTTTAATAATTTTAAACTAGCGCTTGACCGCAATCTCGCCTGATGGTAAAGCGCGCTAGTTTATTAAGAGTCTATTCACTTAGAAAAACTGAGCGAATAGGAAGGAAGACGCCAGTTGAGCGAGGTGAAGCAATATTAAACCCAACAACACGACCAACGATGCTGTGCTAAAGGGAGATTGATCTGGAAACCCTCCACGACCAAATTCCCAACACACAAACTTTTGACTCATTGTTTCCGATACACATCGCAACACAACTGCTCAGACCCGTCCTCCGTACGGCTTCACCAGACATCATGCCGGAACATGACAAACCGCTTGGCGGCAAGACTTTGTCTGGTGGGTGGTAACTTCTGCCGGCGGCCGATGACCACTGTTGTAGAACTTGTGGCTTATCTGAGCTGTAGACAGGTTTAGTAACCGAAGGAATATAAGTATATACTCAAATTGTAGTCCGACGGAAACACCGCCGCTGGCAAATAAGTTCACCACAAATGTAACAAAAATAATCAGGATGTACTTTACACAACCTTTTTGACATTTTAAAAGCAAATATTGATTTAAATGAACACTACAATGCAGCAAAATTTTAATATGAATTCCAAACCAACTTGTGGGTTGTCTTAAAATAAAATGTGTTGATAACTTGATTCTTTGACGTAATAAAAATAAAATAAATATGTGTTTACATTTGGTTATTGTCACTAAATAAAAAGATATGAAATTCAGTGGAAGGATATGATATTTTTTAGATTTTGTAAACTAGTGTTATCCTGTAAGAAAAGTATTGTGAAAAAATCTTTTGCATTTTTTTCACAACTACAAATCTCTATAAAAAGATTCTTGCAATTAAGAAATTATAAAGATTGGTCTATACCTACAAATGCGTTCGCTGTGAAACTGCTATGGTTATCGCATGTAGTCTCGATCGTATGGCGCAGCCTTTATTGAACACCATTCGAGTAGCAATACAATTGTAGAAATTGATACTTTGTTGGCTCTCGTGGTCAGGGCATAAAAATGGATTGTGAAAGTATTGTGAACATGTGTATTTATATCTAGATTGGAATCTGTGTGAAGAGGAGCCCGGAAATGTGAGAACTAGTCTAGATAGAACACAGTAACTATAGTGTAGATTCATCAACAGCGTAAGATAAGTTCTGTAGAATGCATTTTGGAGAGTGTGTGTGTCAATTGCATGTCTTAATTCTGCCATCACCGTTCCAGCATTGGACGACCCGTCATACGACGAGTATCTATCTACCCTTACGTTGTTGACACCACTACGATCCAGAATTTGCCTGCGGCGATCTTTCCATCTGACTATAATTTAAATGTTTTCAAGGCTAGATTGTGTAGGCTCTGAATGAACTAGTGCCCTTTAGGTACTATCAACGGTTGCATCACTGCTTAACATCAGGCAAGATTGGGATCAAGAAGCTTATAATATTAAAAAAAAAGAGTTATTGTGTAGTAGGTAAGTAACGATGAGGGTGGCATAATCTGTAGATTAAAATCCTTTTAAAATAAACAAAGAATAAAAAAAAATCTATAGCTTTGCTATAGCTGTAGTTTTTTAGCTCATGGTGGGCTACTGATTAAAACACCAGCCTCTCAAGTATGAGAGAATCCGGATTTTTTTTTTTAATTATTATAAACTAGTGCTTGACTGCAATCCCACCAGGAAGGTAAGCAGTGATGTAATGGTTGATGGTAAAGCGCGCTAGTTTATCAAGAGCCTATTCACTCAGAAAAATGGAGCGAATAGGAAGGAAGACGGCAGTTGAGCGAGGTGATGCAATTTTAAACCTAACAACACTACCAACGATGCTGCGCCAGAGGGAGATTGATCTGAAGTCCCTCCACGATCAAACTTCCAACACAACAACATTTGGCGCATCGTACCCTGCACACATCGCAACACAACTGCTCAGACCTGTCCTCCGTACGGCTTTACCAGACATCATGCCGGAACACGACGAATCGCTTGGCAGCAAGACTTTGTCTGGTGGGTGGTAACTTCTGCTAGCGGCCGCTGTTATGGCCTACCACCGAGAATAACAATAAATCAATCAAATCAAATCAGGCACGAATGTCACTTTTCTATGTTATATATACTTTCTAAGTATATCTTGGACACCAATGACTAATTATAAGGTGAAGGAAAATATCTTGAGGAAACCTGGACTTGTCAGTCTGAAATCGCCAACCCGCATTGAGCAAGCGTGGTGATTACGCTCAATCCTTCTCTGTTTGAGAGGAGATCTGTGCCTAGCAGTGCGACGATAAAAAGTTCCTGATGATGTAGGTTTACGGAGGTCAGGCAGGCTTTTGACTTAGCAAAAAGAATAATGTTTTATTTTTATAAATTATAAACCAGCGCTTGACCGCAATACTGCCTGATGGTAAAGAGTGATGCAATCGTTCATGGTAAAGCGCGCTAGTTTATTAAGAGCCTATTCACTCTAGCCTTGAAGACACTCAAATTGTAGTGTGACGGAAACACCGTCGCTGGCAAATTGTTCCAATCCCTCGATGTACGCGGTATAAAAGAGGAAGCAAAACGCTTCGTCTGGATCGCAGTGGTGTCAACAACGTAAGGGTGGAAACTCGCCGTACGACGGGTCGTCCGATGATGGAACTGAGATGAGGGAGTTAAATCGTGTAATTCCCTTGCACACTCACCAGAATACATCCTATAGAAGACCGAAAGGCTGGCTACTCTACACCTCGGCTCCTGGCTTTGGAGTCTGTTTCGAGTTAAGTCTGCGTCGCCAATCAGCCTCTTCGCATGCCTCTCCACTGAATCCAAAGTAGCAAGGTGACATTTCACAGCAATAGCCCAAATGGGGCTGCAATAATATCCCACAATAACAATACACAAAACATATGACCAACAGCAATGCCAAAATAAATTACCAATGCAGATCCGTGTGGTCGCGAGAGGTTTATTTAAGCCGGGCTTTTGTTTACATATGTGCATACAGTATGTCCAATTTACATAGACCGTGACTCCCGGACGAACAGTGGGAGAGACCTTCGTTGGGGTGTATTTTAGGATTCCGTAGTCAACTAAGAACCCTTATAATTTCGCCAAGTGTGTCAATACGTCCGCGGATAATCTCAGTAACGTGATGCTAAGGAAAGTTTGCCTTTTACCCTTATTTTCGCGTTCATTTAATAGTACTTAGATAAACAGACTTTTCTAACTTTATACTAGGTACCCTGGAGAATATGAAATGCATAGTTTGTCTGCATGCAACCTTTTATAGTAATTAAAACATCATTATTTATTAAAGCAAACAAAAAGGTATATAACCTCTTTGTATTAAATACATCGATAAGCATGCTTGCTTATTTTTTCCATTCAGTTTAAATGGAAAAATATGGGAATTGCATTGCCTGGCGGAGTATTCAATCAGCATTAAGGGACGGGGAACATATAAAATTGAAGAAGTTTTTCCATTCACCCGTCAGTATACGTTTGCTTTCTCTCCGTTACCCTGGTTTGTGAACATCAAGTAACCAAAATCCAAACCGTCACCGGTCGGTGTGCTTATCGGCTTATCGTAGTAAACTAGGCACCCTTATAGCTTCGCCTTTTCGTCTTTCTGTCTGCCCGTCCTCGGATAATCTCACTGACCATTCGAGTTACCACTAGAAAGCTTAAATTTGGTACCAATACGTAAATCCATATCATGTCTAATGCGTATGTTGTACCGACTCCTATAAAGATGATCCTATGGAGACTGTTCTCAAAATTGTTGACAGCTACGTATACCTGGGACAAACTATCCAGTTAGGAAGATCCAACTTCAAGAAAGCGGTCAATCATCGAATCCAACTTGGCTGGGCTGCTTTCGGGAAGCTACGTAGAATCTTCTTGTCCGAAATACCGCAGCATTTTTCGACCAGTGTGTGTTGCCAGACGATTGAGACGTGGTCTCTAACAATGGTTAGAGATCACGTCTCAATTCTATAAGTTAGAATGACCTTGAGCCTTTTTATAAGGCCCATTGGCCTTATAAAAAGGCTCAAGTTCACTCAAAGGGCAATGGAGAGGGCTATGCTTGGGGTTTCACAGCGCGATCGCGAATGAGGAGATCCGCAGAAGAACAAGAGTAACCGACATAGCCCGACGAATTGCAATACTAAAGTGACATTGCCCGTAGGACCGATGCCCGATGGGGCCGACGGGAAACCACTTGATGCGGGAGGCGCAGGACCGGTCATTATGGATAACCTTGGGGGAGGTCTATGTCCAACAGTGGACATCTTTCGTCTGGAATGATGATGATGATGTAAATCCACCATGCCGGTAGTGTGGTAAAATAAAAAAAGGAAAAATTGTTTTATTAGGAGGGGTGAATGAAAAAATAATCACTCCCCTCTCTACATGTAAATGTAGAGAGGGGAGTGATTATTTTTTCATTTGAATCCTAATCCATATTTAATATTATAAAAGCGAAAGTAACTCTGTCTTTCCCTCTTAAACCTCTCGACCGATTTTGATGAAATTTGGCACAGACAATCTTCAGACTCTGAGAAAGGACAAGGCTACCTTTTATTGAAAAATTTGATATTCTCGAGGGAAATCTAAAGCGCGATATAACCGAAATCCACACGGGCGAAGCCGCGTGGGGAAAGCTAGTATGTGATATATTGTTGGATGGGTATTTGAAATTAAATAAGGGTTTATTAAAATTTTTTTTTGATAATGTACATATTTTAGAAAATCTCGCTCCAAAAGAAAAAAAAATGCGTCCCTCTCACATTTGAATCATACAATACACCAAAAAAAATATTGATAAATTCTTAAAAGTAAAAGTTTATAAACACAGCTTATTTTAAACTTGATGGTCTGTTCAGTTTTTGAAAAATTATACAAAATATTTTTTGAAGTAAGTTTGTAACGTAACCGTAGGTATATATGCAAGTGTTTATTTCAACGAAATATTAAAATCGTTTCACGTGATCCAAAATTACTAACGAATTTGCAACCTACATAACCCGTCTAGTTTTTATAAATTAGTCTAGTATTTTTTAAAAGTGTGACTGACGGACTAATTAGTTTTTTTAGTCAACTACCCTATTGTACTTACCAGATTTAGTGTTCCGTATTTAGTCAACTCAATATAACAGCCCATTTTTAAGCTCTTATTTAACTTTTAAGTGCACATTTCGGTTTCATATCATTTCACATCTCGGTGGTATGCCATAACATCGGTCGCCGTCAGAAGTTACCACCCACCAGACAAAGCCTTGCCGCCAAGCGATTTGTCGTGTTCCGGCATGATGTCTGGTGAAGCCGTACGGAGGACGGGTCTGAGCAGTTGTGTTGCGATGTGTGCCGGGTACGATGCGCCTAATGTTGTTGTTTTGGGAGTTTGGTCGTGGAGGGTCTTCAGATCAATCTGCCTTTGGCGCAGCGTCGTTGGTCGTGTTGTTGGGTTGAACATTGCATCACCTCGTTCAACTGCCGTCTTCCTTCTTATTCGTTCAGTTTTTCTGAGTGAATAGGCTCTAAATAAACTAGCGCGCTTTACCATCAACGATCGCATCACTGCTTACCATCAGGCGGGATTGCGGTCAAGCGCTAGTTTATAATTATTAAAAAAAAAAAATCTAGCGGACGGAAAACTACGGAATCCTACACTGAGCGTAACCACCTCGCCTTTTTTTATTCTATGTATTGGGAAGTGGAAAAATTGTATGTATTTAGATTGTATAATACTTGATCTATTTTCCTTTTACGGCAGAAATTGCATTATTTTCGACTATCGGCCAGAAAGAAGAAGTGACTCGTAATCAAATTATAAAATGTTCACTGGTGCGACGCAGGTTTCTTCATGGTGAGATGGAATATGCCTTCTTCCAGCACATGGACCCCGGATTAGAAGATGTAGAACTTTGCTATAGTAAAAACTTTATAAAATCTGGTTGGACGTTTTTTTTTATTGATTATAAACTAGCGCTTGACCGCAATCCCGCCTGATGGTAAGCAGTGATGCGATCGTTGATGGTAAAGCGCGCTAGTTTATTTAGAGCCCATTCACTCAGAAAAACTGAGCGAATAGGAAGGAAGACGACAGTTGAGCGAGGTGATGCAATGGTAAACCCAACAACACGACCAACGATGCAAGGGAGATTGATCTGAAGACCCTCCACGACCAAACTCTCAACACATCAACATTTGGCGCATCGTACCCGGCACACATCGCAACACAACTGCTCAGACCTGTCCTCTGGACGGCTTCACCAGACATCATGCCGGAACACGACAAATCGTTTGGCGGCAAGACTTTGTCTGGTGGGTGGTAACTTCCTGAATTGTGCCCAATTAATGGCCATAAACTTACGCCCTATTACTTGAGACTCGTACATATCTGGCCAACGATTAAACCTCCCTAATCATTTCAGGAATACACGTGTGATTTTATGTTACATATCTCTGAATAATTAAGGTTGAGTTAGGTTAGGCAGATACGGCAGTAGTGCGGAGGATTGTCGGCAGCCCAGAGTCGTGGGACGCGGTGGTGTCCTTCTGTGAGGACGTGATGTCGCAGAAGGAAGCTGCGGAACGGGAGAGGGAGATATCAACTCCCTTCCCGGGCCGCAGAAGACGCACCGGGCGCCGAGGAAGGGCGGATAACGCCCTCTTCCGCCCCCCATGAATGGGTCCAGGGGCGAGGGACATGGGGAAGTCCCCGCCCCCCCTATTGATGGACCCCGAGGCGGAGGCGCGCGCGAGTGTCGGCGCGCGCCTTTGAGGTGATGCACGGGGTAGTTTAACACCCCACTACCCCGTGCAGGAGAGGAGGCCCGGACAGACCGGGCCAGCACGAGGGTGGGGCCGTGGAAGAATTTAGACTCCCGCGGCCCCACGCGCTCTCGTGATAGAAGACACACCGGGGTGGTTTTAGTCAGTAAAAGTCTGACATACCCCGTCGCCCACCCCAGGGCGGCGGGCATCCTATGAGGATTTCCACCCCGGGAAAAAAAAAAAAAAAAAAAAAAAAAAAAGGTTAGGCAGATATGTACTAACAAGTGTCCGACTGAAGGTTAAATTCTCAAAGGAGGAGGCAGCGCGCGTGAGGGAGCTGGAATTTCAGCGCCCTTATGCCTCTAGCCGTCGATGAAGGCGCCCTGGTTGGGAGACAACATCAGACTCCCGACATTGGTCAGCTCGCTGCTCGGTAAGGACCATGCCCGGCAGTGGCGAAGGGTGAAATTTTGACAAAGGGAAGCCGATCCAAAAAAATAAAAACTTAAACACTTACCTACTGCAGGATATCTTGGAGGAGGTCTTCAGATAAGAATAATATCAAAAGCCCCACCTTCACCATACAAAAAAGGACTGATGATTTGATAACAGTGTCTTTCAAGTATGAAAAAAGCGGCTTTGAGAAAAGCCTTTTTCGACATGCATCTCCATACCACACATGCATGCTTGTTAGTAAGTACTAAGTTAAGTACCTATTGTTAGGGAATAAGAGTCAAGAAAAAAATAAAATAAAAAATTACAAAAATAATAAAGTGTTAAAAACCAAACCACACAAACACCGATCCAAAACCAACAAAAATATTAAGCAAAAATAAAGCAAATTATAGAATAGAATACTCTTTATTATGTACACCATATAGATTACAGAACATAAATAAAAATATTTTACAAAGGGTGACACAATGGGCGGTCTTATCGCTAAGAGCGATCTTTTACAGACAACCTTTGGATGGAATTCTAAGAGGTAGGATAAAGAAATAGTAACACAACGTTATTTATATTCTAATGCAATGCGTCTTGTTTTGAAATTTTGTCGTGTTGCCTTTCTCGTAGTGGCGTGGTTTCTTTGTCTCTTTCTAATAGAGGAGAGGAGAGAACTGCAAGCCGTTTGACATTAGCCTATATTTATCAAGTTTTACCGACGGTTAGCGAGCATTAGAAAGAGATGGTCTGACACGCTCTGTCTCTTTTCGCCTCATAGTAAAACGTTGACCGAGGTAAGCTGTGATTCCTCGAGTTGCCTTCAATGTAAAGTACGAAACATTGAAGCGCTGATTAATTTACGACTATAAAATGAAATGTGATACTTAGGGTATTGCTAAGAACTACTATTGCTATTGTAAATCGCACAGGCATTTGATTAATAATACTTTGTTAATGAAATAAAGTGTGTGCACTGTGTCGTCTGGACGTGAATAAGGCTAGTGGTCCGGATGGTATACCAGCGATTGTTCTAAAAGCATGTGCGCCCGAGTTGTCTCCTGTATTGACACGCTTGTATCGCCTCTCATTTGGGACTGGTATAGTGCCCAAGTCCTGGAAGCTTGCCAACGTGCAGCCCGTGCCCAAAAAGGGTAGTCGTGCCGATCCTAACAACTATCGGCCGATTTCGATCACCTCCATACTTTGCAAAATTATGGAGCGTGTATTGAACTCGCGCCTCTTGGCATACCTGGAAGGTAACGATCTCCTCAGTGACCGACAGTACGGGTTTCGCCGCAATCGGTCAACTGGGGACCTACTAGTGTATGCCACTCACTTGTGGGGCGAGGCACTCGAGAGGAATGGGGAAGCAATTGCTGTCTCCCTTGATGTCTCGAAGGCCTTCGACCGGGTATGGCACGCTGGCCTTTTGAGTAAGCTTCCAGCGTACGGCATTTCCCCTAGCCTGACTGGCTGGGTAAAAGACTTCCTGACTGAACGGTCCCTCCGAGTTGTTGTCGACGGTTGCTCATCTGAGCCCATGTCGACTAATGCCGGTGTTCCTCAGGGGTCTGTTCTCTCTGCAACTCTGTTTCTGCTACATATTAACGATCTGCTGATGCCCGGTATCTATGGGTATGCAGATGACAGCACAGTTGTGGAGAGATACCTGCCGGATGCTCGGGCTAGTAGGGATTCAATCCGGTCCGAAAGAGAGGCCATGGTAGAGCGAACGAGTGTTGCACTTCAGGCAGTCTCCGAATGGGGCAATGCCAATCTTGTAGCATTCAATGCCGCCAAAACGCAGGCGTGTCTTTTCACCGCCAAAAGGAGCCCGTTCACCTTGGCTCCTACTTTTCGGAATGTATCCTTGGAGTGTACCGACCGCCTTCAGCTTTTGGGTATTGAGATTTCCTCGAACCTAAACTTTGGGCGGTTCATTGAGTCCAAGGCCAAGGTGGCTGCCAGAAAACTTGGTGTAATCGCAAAGGTCCGGCGGTACTTCACACCAGGGCAGCTTCTAATGTTGTACAAAGCACAGGTCCGTTCGTGTGTGGAGTACTGCAGCCACATTTGGGCTGGTGCTGCTAAGTGTCACCTGGCCACTTTGGATTCAGTGGAGAGGCGCGCGAAGAGGCTGATTGGTGACCCTGATTTAACTCGAGTTGGTCTCCAAAGCCTAGAGCACAGGCGTAGAGTAGCCAGCCTTTCGGTGTTCTATAGGATACATTCTGGGGAGTGTGCGAGGGAATTGCACGATTTAATTCCCCCATCCCCGTTCCACCATCGGACGACCCGTCGTACGGCGAGTTTCCACCCTTATGTTGTTAACACCTCTACGATCCGGACGAAGCGTTTCGCCTCCTCCTTTATACCGCGTACATCGAGGGACTGGAACAATCTGCCGGCGGCGGTGTTTCCGTCGGACTACAATTTGAGTGTCTTCAAGGCTAGAGTGAATAGGCTCTTAATAAACTAGTGCGCTTTACCATCAACGATTGCGTCACTGCTTACCATCAGGCAGGATTGCGGTCAAGCGCTGGTTTATACATTAATAAAAAAAAATAGAATGTAAATACTTTTGTATGAATATGGAACTGATTTTTGAAAGGTAACCTGGTGGGAATCGGCTTGTATGGACTCTTCGCCACTGATGCCCGGGTTGACGGCGCGTTGTGTTTTACGTGCACCTGAAAGAAATGTAACGGGGTCCACAAAGACCGATGCTTGGGTCAGAGTTGCGGGTTGGTTAAAAGAGAAACCGTGACTCTGGCGTACAGACCAGAAGCACACCCATGCTCTCCATGGACTCCATGGCTTTAGGTAGTAAACTAAAAGTAAACAATAAAACCACGTCACTTAGTTAACCGAACTAAACTGACAGACTAAACAATGTAGTACCGTTATAATGTCTGTAATTCGATTTGTAACGACAAATTACCTCGCGTAGCCGATGTGGATATTATGTTGATTGGCCCCTTAGCTGTGTCGTGGCGGAGACCAGTATCGTAGCTAGAGCTATGGAGTGCGACAACTTTGGGTGAAACAGCAATAATAATAATAATATAAGAATTGTTTATTATTTCAACAACAAGTAACATTACAGTCTTGTAATTGGAACCTCCTTTTAAGCAAAAAGCCAGTGTTAGGAGACTCGGCCCTTCCATAAGTTAATAAGTTTCATTAAGGTACTTGTTTTATACAAAATTAAACTAAATAATAATAATAAAAGAATAATAAAATATGTGTGTGTGTAACATAAATTGGTTTTGGTTTGAGGAATTTCCACTATAATATATTTTCTTCTTTTTAATGTAAATCTAAGGTTCTAAGGTCACAGTGTCTAACACAGTCGCTCCTTTCTCCATGACGTAACGTAGAATGCGCTGGCGGCTCTGCACGGCTTGATGAGATCGCGTGAGCTGGGGCCTCAAGGTCATAGCACACTTAAACGACTCTGCTCTAACACCGCTTCCAACCAGCACCGCCCTAAAATAAAGCGACCGCTCGCAAGCCACGCGGCGACAGCTAACAAGCACCCAGCAGTCCACTCTAGACTGCTAGCAGACGCCCAGCTGTCCACTCGTCGACCGCTCTGGTACGCTATTGACACAGTTCTCGATCGGTTTCTATTGAAGCAATTCGTCTTTTTTACTATGTCCCGATTCACATCTCGTGAAAGTTCGAGGAAGCGGATTACTTGTAAGATATTGACTGACTGAGAGTACTTGGACTGAGCGCCGACCGGCGACCAGCAGCGATGCCGCGGGCCGGTGTGGCAACTGCTAGCAGCGTGCTCGCAGACGCGGGCGAGGCGTCTACTTCCGAGCAGTCTGACGGCGGTAAGCTCGCAGACAACGAGCTGTCTGCTAATTTATGATGCCAATGTATAATATAACTAGAGCGCATGTAGCGGTACCCACATGGAACGACGCGTCAAAATGACGTCACACGAATTCATACTGATCTCACAATCAGAATTTACCGTGCAACTTGCATACATACAACTTCCCAATTTCAATCATTGGGCAAGTGCCTGCCAGACATAACACCCGTCTGGTCTGTCTGATGGTCTGTGGTCTGGAGGATGAGTGAACTTTACTTCCTGTTCCTCATGCTTCCACAGTGCAATATCCAAAAGCCCATACTTGAACAATATTATTTTTGCCGGGTGGGAGTAGAGTCGTTTAAGTGTGCTTATAACCTTATGGTCGATTTGACAAATTTCGTAATCTACTAACAAAATGGCCATTTTGTTCACTCAATTGAATAGTTTTCAGAAAATCATTTCTGCTAATTGGTTTAATAATAATTACAATACGGCAATGTCATTCTAGCACCATTCTATTACGGGACGATTGAGATTGAATTGATCAATCATTTTAAATTTAGCAAATTTCGAGGCAAATTATACATCAGTGCTTTTTGGAATGAAGCAAAATTACTATAAAAATTATATAGGTACAAAGCTGAGCAAGAATCAATTTATTTCTTTAATCGTGTCGGAATGACGAATTTATAAAAATAGTAGACTAAGGCCCTAAGACGGCAATTATGACCGCCATTTCAATTCCTCGCTAGGTGTGAGTATGCAGAGGTGCACCTCAGCAATGTAGCTGTTCAATTAATTGCATAAGTAAACTTGATCAGCAGGACAGTTAGAAAATATATGTGCATAGGGTTTATAACATGATGGATTTCCTTTTATATTAAGTGCTAATTATAAACTAGCACTTGACCGCAATCCCACCTGATGGTAAGCAGTGATGCGATCGTTGATGGTAAAGTGCGCTAGTTTATTAAGAACCTACTCACTCAGAAAAACTGAATAGAAAGAAAGACGGCAGTTGAGCGAGGTGATGCAATGTTAAACCCTACAACACGACCAACGATGCTGCGCCAAAGGAAGATTGATCTGATGACCCTCCACGACCAAACTCCCAACACAACAACATTAGGCACATCGTACCCGGAACACATCGCAACACAACTGCTCAGACCCGTCCTCCGTATGGCTTCACCAGACATCATGCCGGAACACGACAAATCGCTTGGCGGCAAGACTTTGTCTGGTGGATGAAAGCAATGGTGATGAAGTTATTCACACAAAATAAAGGGTCCGTCTGGGTCCAAATCCACGACCCATGTCGTTTTTTTTTTTTTTTTTTTTCTTTGTTATATCTGTAACCTGGCGATCTGTGTTGACACAATAAGCCAGTCAGTTGGTACAAAATTGCGATTATGTCAATCATAGCATAAAGAACTCCCTATTCGTCCTTTAATCAAATCTAGCTACTAGCGTAGGGACATCATGCCGCTTTAATCGGTTGTAATATACACTTCCTGTGCCTTGAAGTTTAGAAACTAGTTCATTGACGTGAGTCGATAATCGAGCTTGATATATTTTGCTATATTTAGCAATCTCCTGTTTCACTGTATTGATTTTAAGATCTTCATGGATATATTTGTTGCTCACATAGTATGGTATTCTTAACATGGCTCTCAAGGTCTTGCTTTGGAATCTCTCTAGGATCTCAATATTGCTGTTGCTAGCCGTCCCCCACAGCTGAATACCATAAGTCCACACTGGTTTCAGTATGGTCTTATATATTGCAATCTTGCTTTCGTTTGACAGATACGATTTCGGGCCTATTAGCCAATACATCGATCTTACTTTTGTATCCAGTTGTTTACGCTTAGTCCAGATATGCTTTCTCCAAGTCAACCTTCGATCTAGATGCATTCCTAGATATTTAGCATCCTCAGCTTGGGGAATATCCTCATTGTTGAGTTTTATAGGAGGGCAAGTTAATTTTCGCAGAGTAAAGGTTACCTGGACCGATTTGCTTTGGTTTGCTTTGATGCGCCATTTGCCTAGCCATTCTTCAATCTTGCAGACGTGGGCTTGAAGTTTGGCTGATGCTGTTGCCGGTTTATCATCAACAGAAAGTACGGCTGTGTCGTCAGCGTATGTAGCAATTAAAGTATCCTCTTGCGTGGGCAAGTCCGCAGTATACAGGAGGTAGAGTATGGGTCCCAAGATACTTCCCTGAGGTACTCCTGAAAGACCCATGTCGTGACCACAAGTTTTTCCTATCTTGAAAAACTAAGGTATATTCCAATTTCCAAAAATAAACCTTTTTTATTTTTATTTTTTTATTCACCGTGTGTACGGATCAGTCGTCAATGTTGTATGAATCCCTAAATGTTTGTTGCCCCTGGCTGGATCCTTTAAATTCATTTAAAGCAGCCACAGGATACTCCGGTTAAGTAGTTACGACCTCTTAAGGTCAACTACGAGATACCATAATAAAAAAAATACGAAAGCTTGTTGACAAACATGCTCTTTTTTTCTACGCCGCAGTTTACACCCCATACCGAAGAGAAATCCTACGATGTGTAAAAGGCCTTAGAATGACGAAGGAAAAACAATATGGCAAAACAGTCTGGCCCCACTCAACAACAGTCCTTGAATGGAACTAACAACAATGATTTGCACAATAAATTCCATTTTCAATCAAAACAATAGAATTGTTTATATAGACATTATGTAGGTACAATGAAATCACCCTCATTTTTTTAGAAAGACAATAACATAGCCAATGGTTTTTAATGGGCCAGTAAAAATTCGCGGCCCAAATAACTTACTTCGTCCTATATACAATTCAATTAATTGTTTCTCATAGCACAGTTGAATTGGAATTTATTCATTGCCTTCTGTCCCGTTAAATAATAATAAAAAAATCGTTCTTTATTTCTCGTTTCTGCGTTGGTCGTGTTGTTGGGTTTAACATTGCATCACCTCGTTCAACTGCCGTCTTCCTTCCTACTCGCTCAGTTTTTCTGAGTAATTAGGCTCTTAAGGTGCGCTTTACCATCAACGATCGCATCACTGCTTACCATCAGGCGGGATTGCGGTCAAGCGTTAGTTTATAATTACTATAAAAAAAAACTAATATTATACGTTTACCCTATTGAATGGCTGTTTCATGAGTTATATTGTTGATTCTAATCATTATAATTCTGTAAAGCCATATTTGCTGCGATCGCGAATCATACCAGCCCCTTAAATGGTAAAAGAAAATCGTACGTAAATGTAAATTTTACCCAGTAAAAAGCTTGAATTCGGTCATCTTCTCTAGGTTAAGTCATTATAATGTAAACAAACATTGACCAAGCCCTGTAGATCCTCAAAATTTCCATATCGCAATGTAAAAATCATCCAAACGCAGATGAAGCACAATGTATAGACGACAGCACGTCAAGCTACGTATAGCTAGTTATCTGTCATATTTCTTTATTAAATTTTCAACTTTATCGCTAAAGCCTTAAGGCTCAAGATAGATTATAATAATATTTGACAGGAATGTTTAACAGTTTAGGGTAGCTTGACCAGTAGGCCTAGTATGAGTTTTCAATACGAAACTCGTTCCATCGTATCGAGCGCGTTTGGCGCTCTCATTGGTTGAGAGTTCTTACGACCTTGAAGCGGGCCAATCGCGGAGTCAAACGCGCTCGATACGATCGAACGAGTTTCGTAATGAAAACTCATACTTGGCCTACTGCTGTCGTTCGTATACGGTGCAATGTCGTTGAATAATCACAGATATAACTCAAAGAAGGCTTTTTGAATTAATTAGGGGGATGAATTCAAAATATATTAGCATAGGAATCTTACTCCCTCGATTATTATGAAGAAAGAGGGAAAAGGCGTTTCGATTAAATTATTGTAACGATACTTATTTATGTGAGAGTATATTTTAATAATATTATAGCAATCAGTCTATGGATAAAATGGTTATAGTCGAGTTGTGTCATTCTAATCTACACTAATCTAAACTAATATCTAAAGCTGAAGAGTTTGTTTGTTTGTTTGAACGCGCTAAACTCTGGAACTGCTGGTGTGATTTGAAAAATTCTTTTTGTGTTGGATATTCCATTAATCCAGGAAGGCTTTAGGCTATGTAACATCACGCTGGGACCAATAGCAGCGCAGCATAACTAACTTCACGCGAACAAAGCCGCTGGCGGCCGCTAGTATATTTTGAGCTGAAGAGTTTGTTTGTTTGTTTGAACGCAATAATCTCAGGAACTACTCGCACGATTTGAAAAATTCTTTTTGCGCTGGATAGCTCATTAATCCAGGAAGACTTTAGGCTATATAACATCACGCTGTGACCAATAGGAGCGGAGCATAGCTAACTCTACGCGAACGAAGTCGCTGGCGGCCGCTAGTACCTTTATAAAGGCACTGTCAGTTATAAAATCGTTTCGGCATTAAAGTGAATTGTAAGTTGAGCAAGTTGGCAACATCGGGCAGTCGAGAACGAGACACCAGAGTGACAAGCCTTGCGATTAGTAAAATACCAAAAAAAAAATACAAAACTATGCTGATAATTTTTAATAAATGATGTGATTGCGTTGATTTGTTTATGATTTCAATTCTATGACTCCCTTCTGAGGTAAGTTTACATTGTGGTTAAATATTTCCGTTCATCATGCTATTGAGTCCGTGACTAAGTAAAATCAGTGGCAGGCTTGCTGCGGTCGGTCCGTGAATGTGTGAATAATATACAAAGTTTTTTTTTTTATAATATACTTTGTTCAGAATAATCACAATCCAATCGATTCCAATCATTTTATACCATGTTATATTTTTCCCCAAATACATTTAGAAACTGTTACAGCGTGGTTACCGAGCGCATAATGCATTTAATTGCAGATCAGTGGTACAAGGCGCGTGCGCAAGACCATGCCACCGATGCCGCGCCGCTGAAGGCGCGGGCTGGCGAACGTTACGTTGACCAATCTTTTGTTGGGACAACCAGAACCCTAATTGTCCAATTACGTAACACACTATTACTATCAATGGGAATCATTCTGAAGTATATTGCTAATCCATCGCTCTTTATGTTAGAAAAATATGTCTGCCCAACCACATAAATGCCGCAATGAATGTTGTTAAACTGTCAAAATGAAACCCATTGCAACTGATAGTGTGTTACGCAATTATCCTACAGCTAAGATTAAAACACAGAGCAAATAAAAAGTATAACAATCTCATACCTTTGTGAAATTTTTACATAAATTCTTTATACAATATGTAAAGAAAACCGTGTCCGATCCGTAAAGGTATTGTTAGGTATATAATATAATATAACTGATTCTACTAATGGATACAAAGCCGGGTTAAACTTAAAAAAAATCCCCCTAAAAAATAAATACTATTTTGCAAAAAAAAAAAAATAGGTAACTTAATACATGTGCGGTAAGCAACCCTTCAGCGGGCGGCCGGCGGCAGGGCACGCGGCATGTGGTCGCATCGCTATTCGCTCATAATAATAGCGGTGTTGTCACTTTTTTTAAAAATTACCAAATTTCGGGGAAGTTGGAATTAATTCGTGGGAAAAAAAAGATTATTTCAAAATTTATTAGTATTGTTTCTATGATGATTACGTAAAATTTTATATTATATTTGGTCAAGTGTTTACCTAACCTTTATTATTCTTATGGGTCGGATAGGGTTTTCTTTACATATTGTATAAAAATACTGGACACGTGTTTCGAACTTAGTATATTCAAAAAATAAACGTTGTAAAAATCATCTTTGATCGGCACCAACGCCTTATCGTACTTTTCAATGCCCGTCTTGGAAAGCACGATGAAGCGTTTGTCCCGGTGGTTAAGCGTCGCCAAAAGCTTGTCACCTCGAAGAATATAATAGAATAGAATAGAAAACGACAGCCTCAGTGGCGTTACGGTAGCGAACGCGGCCGCTGCGCAAAGATCGAACCCGCATCGGTTCGATCTCCGCGTAGTGCAAACAACTGGTCTGTTCGTGCCTCGGAAAGCACGTTAAGCCGTTGGTCCCGGTTGCCATACAAACATCTAATGGCAGTCGTTACGGGTTGTTGGAGCCTTGCAATGCTTCTATATCGCCTTCGGGTTCCGGATATCAGACTGCAGTCGCTTCATAAAAAATATCGAAGTTTAGCCAAAATCAGCAGTTAGACAGATAAAGCGGACCCCAGACTCCAAAGCTGAATAAGCTTCGGATGTGACTGGGATTAACGCTGAGATGATGATCAGAAGAGAATAGAATACTCTTTATTATGTACACCATATAGATTACAGAAACACAAATATAAAGATTTTACAAAGGGTGCCACAATGGGCGGTCTTATAGCTAAGAGCGATCTTTGACAGACAATCTTTGGATGGAATCCTAATGAGAAGGAGAGATAAATAATGTAGGTAGTGTACAGTGTACTATTTACACAGATTATACAATATACATGTCATCATCATTTCAGCCGAAAGATGTCCCCTGCTGGACATAGGCCTCCCCCAAGGTTCTCCACGACGACCGGTCCTGCGCCTCCCGCATCCAGCGGTTTCCCGCGACCTTCACCAGGTCGTCAGTCCAACTTGTCGGGGGCCTTCCCACGCTACGTCTTCCGGTGCGTGGTCGCCACTCGAGAACCCGTCGGCCCCATCGGGCATTGGTCCTACGGGCAATGTGTCCAGCCCATTGCCACTTCAATGTTGCAATTCTTCGGGCTATGTCGGTTACTCTCGTTCTTCTGCGGATCTCCTCATTCTTGATTCGATCGCGCAGTGAAACCCCAAGCATAGCCCTCTCCATTGCCCTTTGAGTGACTTTGAGCCTTCTTATAAGGCCCATTGTTAGCGACCACGTCTCAATTCCATAAGTCATCGCTGGCAACACACACTGGTCGAAGACTTTTGTCTTGAGATACTGCGGTATTTCGGACGAGAAGATTCTACGTAGCTTCCCGAAAGCAGCCCAGCCGAGTTGGATTTGACGATTGACCCCTTTCTCGAAGTTAGTTGGTTGGAATATACATGTACTTTAAGTGTATTATACTAGTTTTAATTAAGTCTGTCACCAAGCTGTATCTCATGAGCCGTGATAGTTAGACTGCTGAAGTTTTCACAGACGAAAGTATTTTTGTTGTTGCTATAACAATTAATACTAAAAACAGATTCTTTTTTTAAATTTTGGTATGCAATCTTTGGTCCGCTAGTCCAACTCGCATTTAGCCAGTTCTTTTTTTTTAATTTCATTTCTAAATAAGTCCGTATTTTACGCCTGGTTATAATCATAAACACAGTTTATGCGACACAGGTACTTTCCGAAGCAACCTTGCCCCGAGAGCTCATGTGTCACTCGAAGTGTCCGTGCCTTCTTCCGAGCCAGTCCGCCAGATGGATCGCCTCGATGGTGATGAGGCGATAATGCGTAAATCCTGGCAAGCACCAGGACCTCTCGGAGAACCGCTCTACCATTGTCATTTCACAATCATCTCAGCGTTAAAACCAGTTACATCGGAAGCTTTTTCAGCTTTGGAGTCTGGACGGCTTTTACCAGTCTAACTGCTGATTTTGGAAATTTCGTTATCTTCCGTGAAGCGACTGCCGTCTGACCTCCACAACTCCAACCACCACAACCGGGACCAACCGCTTAACGTGCTTTCCGAAGCACGACCAGATCAGTGCAAATATTCATATTCATTTATACAAATATTTGCACTGCGCGGGGATCGAACCCGCGCCTCCTTGCGCAGCGGCCGGGTTCGCTACCGCTCCTCCCCGGAGGTCGTCAACTGTGTTGTCATTTATATAATATAATATGAATCATAAAATTTCAAATGACTTAATGGTAAGAAGTTTAGGGAGTTAATGGATTTTGATAAAGTAGGTACACTTAGTTATGATAATTTAATGAGATATTCTATCCATTAAGTTTTTAAGCAAAGGGTTAATTAAGTGATTTAAAATAAAATTATCTCAAAAATTTTATGAAGAATTGTGATGTACGAGTATCATAATATATACTAATATATAAAGCTGAAGAGTTTCTAAACTAGAGTATTGCAATGGTTTTTTTTTTTGTTTTTTTTTTTATTCATCATCATCATCATCCTTTTTATCGTCCCACTGCTGGGCACAGGTCTCCTCTGATACAGAGAAGGATTGAGCGTAATCACCACGCTTGCTCAATGTGGGTTGATGATTTTCCTCAAGATGTTTTCCTTCACCTTTTAATCAGGTGTCCAAGATATACTTAGAAAGTACCTACATATAACTTAGAAAAGTTACATTGGTACTTGCCTGACCTGAAATCGAACCCGCACACGCATACTTGAGAGGCTGGTGCTTTAACCACTAGGCTACCATGTTTTTTTTTTTTTAATTAATAGATAAATATTATTTTCTTCAGACTATGTATTTTGATTTACCGTATCACATCATAGAGCAAACCAAAACTCGGATAGAAACAAAGGATTTCCCTTTGAAAATATCTAATACCCTCTTAAATTTGACCGCCACTCAAATGACGTCATTGCAATCGCCTTAGAAGACGTCATTAGCCTTTTACAAAATTACAAGTTTCGTTTTTAAAATCTTTATGTCTCAACGTTCAAGGTTGAAATCAGCGTGAACGGTGGACAGTTTAACTTGGTCCACAAGGTGTCATTGACGAATCTGCCTCATTTCTCATCAAGTGTCAGTTCGAAATGTCACCATCGGTTGTCACGAGCTGTCATTTGCGTTGTAATATTCAAAATGACTACCTTTATGGGACGCGGTTGAGTAATTTCGGGGTTTCCGTAATAGCAATGGAAAGAGGCTTTATTGCACCCAGTAATGGTATAAAGCGGAACTATTCGGTTGAGACCAAAAAGAAATAAAGGCTAAAATGGCGCTTCTTGATGCTGTTGCCAGGCTTTTGTTTTTTATCTGGCGTGTTACATTTCATCACTAATCCATACTAATATTATAGATGCGAAAGTAACTCTGTCTGTCTGTCTCTCTGTTACGCTTTCCCGCTTAAACCTCTCGACCGATTTTGATTAAATTTGGCACAGACAATCTTTAGACCCTGAGAAAGAACATAGGCTACCTTTTATTGAATTATATTAGCTAAGCTAAAAGCTAGTATAGACAAATTTTATAAATTCCAATACGATTCCGAAAATGTAAAGGCCAGAGCATACGTACCCATGTAACACTAAAGTCATAACAGACGGTTGGCATAGTTAGTGAGGCGATTGACTGATACTCTGCGTTTAGCTGGTCCAATTCGGTTGTATCCTAAAAAAATAATTTAATATCCATCAGATAGATTTATAAAAAATATTGTACACGTATTTTTTATATTTCCTTTCATTCAAATACTTAGGAAGATATATTGATTTGAAATGTCGCATGACGTCACGCCGTGGTACAAAATATACCACGGCGTGACGAAATTATCCCCCACTCTGTAACTTTAATACGCTATATCTCAGTAGTACACGGAGTACGGGTTTGAGCAGTTGTGTTGTGATGTGTGCCGGGTACGATGCGCCTAATGTTGTTGTGTTGGGAGTTTGGTCGTGGAGGGTCTTCTGATCAATCTCCCTTTGGCGCAACATCGTTGGTCGTGTTGTTGGGTTTAACATTGCATCACTTCGCTCAACTGCCGTCTTCCTTCCTATTCGCTCAGTTTTTCTGAGTGACCTATTCACTCTTAATAAACTAGTGCGCTTTACCATCAACGATCGCATCACTGCTTACCATCAGGCGGGATTGCGGTCAAGCCCTAGTTTATAATTATTAAAAAAAAGTTTTTGGTAATTTCGACAAAATAAAAAATACGAGTCTTAATTTTTTTTTATTATCTATAAGACGGACTAATAATTTTTTTGGTTTTCATACCTTATTCCCGCATGGACCAAATATTTGTATGAACTATCAGTAGTTGGTTCGGGTCTGATTGTTTGTGTATGTGAGTTGAAGTATATATACAAAGTAATATTTTGTTTATACGAAACCCGAAACACGTGTCCAAAATTTTTATGTAAAGAATCAACGTACTAAATTTCAAAGAGATACCATGAATAACCAAGTTATGAGTTTTTTTCCACCCACTGCAACTCCTGAAAGCCAGAATCAACAGTGGAGAGCGCCAGAAAAACACCGAGCAATGAAGCTCGACGAGTCCCGGAGAAACGATTCAACTGTCTTGGGTCCAACAACGAAATTAATCAGAAAAGAATAGCGGAGGAGTAAGAAAAAAGATATTTTTTCCACTTCCCTCCATAACAAGCAGGAGACAGAACAAAACTAGGCCAATCGGCACAAAGGGACATTATTGCAACTAGGAGAAGCCCAGATTGCCAAGCACCACGGAATAAAATTTGATTAAATTCAAATTCAAATTCTTTATTTCAGGCAAGGCCCATATATTAGCTTGTTATCTTATTTGGTTGTCCCAAAAAAATATGATCAACGTACCGCTCGCCCGTTCTGCGATGTTTCAGGCGCGCGGCGAAGTGTTCCTAGTACTATGATCTAGCGTCAGCTATGTTGTGAGCTTGGCAACCATACTGCAACATTTTTTAAACGTATTTGGGAAAAATATAACATGGTGTAAAAATAATTGTAATCGATTCAGTTGCTTATTCTGCACAAACTATTTGTTATATAACCTACGTTGTATATAACCCGATACAGAAGTAATTTCTAATAAGGGGTAACGTTTTTATAGACGTTTTAATACGTTTGACCACCAACATCATTGCCGACCACATGACCAAGCAGAATGTGGCGTCGACCATTTGATTTGATCTTGTGGTGACAACACAACTGGAAGAAGCTGCAGCGATACTATTCATCCACTATCACAGCTTGCCTAAATTTTGTTTAAGCATTGACCTCAGGGCTTAACCTTTGACCACATTACATTTATCATCATTTCAGCCAAAAGACATCCACTGCTGGACATAGGCCTCCCCCCTGGATCTCCACGACGACCGGTCCTGCGCCTCCCACATCCAGCGGTTTCCTGTGACCTTCACCAAGTCGTTGGTCGACCTTGTCCGGGGCCTACCCACGCCTCTTTCGGTGCGTGGTCGTGACTCGAGAACCTGTCGGCCCCAGCGGGAATAGGTCCTACAGCCAATGTGGCAATTCTTCGGGCTATGTCGGTTATTCTCGTTCTTCGGCGGATCTCCTCATTTTTGATTTGATCACGCAGTAAAATCCCAAGTTTAACCGGCTCCATAGCCCTTTGAGTGATCTTGAGCTTTCTTATGAGGTCCATTGTTAGCGACAAAGTCTCAGTTCCATATATCATCACTGGCAACACACACTGGTCGAAGACTTTTGTTTTGAAGCGCTGCGGTATTTCAGAGGAGAATATTCCACGTAGCTTCCTGAAAGCAGCCCAGACGAGTTGTATTCGAATTTTGTTTGTGCAGAATAAACACACTTTCTTTATTCTTATAGCTCTTTTTCTAGCATCTAACATTAACTTGCTTCACTGTCCTTAGTAAGTCAAAGTCGCAATAAACTCAGCTCCGTAAGTAATACAGTGCCCTTTATCTCTTGCCGAGAAACTTAGTTCTGTTTTCGACAAAATGTTTTTACAATAACTTCAGACTGTAATTCTTATAGTTCTTTTTCTAGCATCTAATATTAACTTGCCTCACTGTCCTTAGTAAGTCAAAGTCGCAATAAACTCAGCTCCGTAAGTAATACAGCGTCCTCTGTCTTTTACCGAGAAACTTAGTTCTGTTTTCGACAAGATGTTCTTACAATAACTACAGACTGTAATTGCTCACCCCCTGTATACAAACTTCAAAGAACTTTGGTACAAACTGGGGAATAGAAGTAACGTGTTAATTTGGGGTTTGGTGTCTTTTAGAAATTAATTTAACTTTAGCAGGATTGACGCCAGTTGCATTGGAGTAAGTTGGACCGACACTACCACTGCTGTTTGGAAATTTTTGCTGAACTGGGCCTTTTAGACGCAGCCGTGAGGCATACTTTCCTGCACTTCACTTTGCACATTTATTTGAAGTTTACATTTGCTTTACCTGACGTATGTATCTGATGTCTCTTTTAATATGTGAAGAAACAACACTACTCTGGCATATGTTATAGAATGCTTTGGCATTTCGGCGCAGCCTGCAACTTCCTCGGCGTTTTTTAACACTGCAGCGAGTATGTAATCCTCTTTGATGTTGTCTGGTATTCTATCGTCAAATATACAGTATGTTAAGAAAACCCTGTCCGACCCATGAAGGTGTTGTTAGGTATCGATAACTGATTCTAATAATGGATACAAAACCAGGCTAAACTTAAAAAAAAATTCCCCTAAAAAAATAAATATTATTTCGCAAGAGAGAGAGGGAACTTAATAAATTTACGTTAAGCACCCATCCGCGGGCGGCGGGCGGCAGGCCACGCGGCACGTGATCGCATCGCTATTCGCTCATAATAATACCGGTGTTGTCACTTTTTTAAAAAATTACCAAATTGCGGGGAAGTTGGAATTAATTCGCGGGTAAAAAAGATTATTTCAAAATTCATTTGTATTGGTACTATGATGATTACGTAAAATTTTATATTATATTTGGTCATGTGTTTACCTAACCTTTATTATCCTTATGGGTCGGACAGGGTTTTTCTTAACATACTGTATATGTTCTTTTTAGGCTTGTGTAAACAATGTAAGAAAGAAAGATAAATTGTTTATTCTGCACAAACAAAACGCTTATTATTATTTACTTGTCTGATAGCCAGGAGCCTCGACCAGTATCTATCGAGGCTCTCGTCAGGCAGTTGAATCAATGGTCTGATTCAAGAGGCAAAACTTAGTACAGTACTTACTGCATCTGGAGCCCTAACCACTGGTTGCTTGGACCGTGCTCCCGACATCGGACTGTAACTATTGTACGGGGTTGTGTGACCACATACACGAAATGGGCAAAATGTACGGGGTTGTGTGACCACATACACGAAATGGGCAAAATGTACGGGGTTGTGTGACCTCGTACACTAAATGTCAATATGCACGGGTTGTGTGACCACGATACACGAATGTGAATGTTGAGATAAAATGATGTCAGCTAGTAGGAAGTGTCAAAATAAAACGACCTTTACTAGCGAGTGTCTTTAATACACTCATCATACACATGAAATAAGGAAATATTAAATGTAGGTCGCGCATGATCGATGCTATGCTATGTCATCCAAATTAATTACGTATATAAAACAAATGTACCCTTGCCCGTACAACTATATTTTTGAGTTTCTAAATGTTTTTATATGTATTTTACATAATTAAAAGATGTAAATTAATATGTATATTGTATATATGGAAAACTAAACGGACTAATCAGTAATAAACATAAAATATAATATAGAAGATAACCTCGCGCTCAAACACGAAAACTTATAAAAAATGTCCATTTTAGTCTAATTTCACTTCTGCGAGCTTTGCACCTTACACATAAATAAAAAAAACGAGTGTGCTTATGACCACACGACTGAAGTGAAATTTCTTTCACTCCATCTGTATGTATATATATATATATATATATATATATGTCGGAGATCGTCGATATAATTTTAATAGAAGTTGCTAATTTGATTTACGTAGTAGAGGGGCGAACGCTTGTGACGTCATTTTGTGATGGCGTCACATGGACAGAGTCGCTTTGGAAAGTGGGGTTCGTCGAACGGTGACTTTGCATCGAGACGCGGACCAAGGCACATCTCCGAACCGAAACTGTTGGTTTGCCTATTCAAATTGTTATTATGAAGATTGGAGGGTATATCTACACGTTGTGCTTCAATTCAAAACTCACCTACGAAATGGAACCTGTACCACCACACCAAGATGCTGTCGACCCTACCGCTCTGCCGTCCCTGTCGCCGACATCAGAAGTTGGATAAAGAACTACACTGCTCACAATCTCGTTATAAATCAAGGAACAGAATAACAGTCACTTTCTGCTAATATTTTTATACTACTTGTGTGGTAGTTGGTCATTGCCTTTGTATGACCTTCTGTAAATGCTGGATGTACTGGCAGTGAGCCTGGAAGTGAACGTCACGTTACGAGGTGCTCAATTGCTGACGCAGAAGAAATCGCTCCGCGTGATAGTGCGCTGCAGAAGTGCGCTGCAGGAGTGCGCTGCAGGAGTGCGCTGCAGGAGTGCGCTGCAGGAGTGCGCTGCAGGAGTGCGCTGCAGGAGTGCGCTGCAGGAGTGCGCTGCAGGAGTGCGCTGCAGGAGTGCGCTGCAGGAGTGCGCTGCAGGAGTCCGCTGCAGGCGTGCAAGTACGGCTGGACGCGGCGCTGTCACGACAGTGCTGACTGATTCTTGGCGCGCGACAGTGCTGGCTGTTTATTGGCGAGCGAAGTGCGCTTGCGGAGCGCGTAAGGTGGGTTAGCGGAGCGCGCAGGTTGCGCTTGTGGAGCACGCACGGTGGGCTTGCGGTGCGTGCAAAGTGCGCTTGCGGTGCGCGCTTCTAGTTGCTTGGTGAATCACATCAATGGCGTGTGGCGCGGAGTTAGAGCTGCGTGCACTTTGCGGAACGCCCAAGGTTTCAAGACTTTAGCCTCTACTCTGCAGGCGATGAGAAGATGTCAAAATAACCAAAACGTTTGTGGTAACGTAATGGGGTTTTATGAGAGCTCAGAGATGTCTGGTGTGCAACGGTTGACAACTGCCAAGTGGCAGGTGTTTGTGGGAAATTGCCATAATCCGGTGAGTCGTACTATTTTTATTTTGATTCCGTGGCCGAATGTTCTCTTGTCAAGCAATCTGTAATTTCATTGGTGTATGTATACACGCGCCAGTATATATACAGTGTACAAGGTTGTGCCAGTGTATTGTGTACTGAACAATTTCTTTGCGACATGATAATAAGAGTTATTTGCAAATTTTATTTCTTGTACTACCCGTATTCTTTGTTATAATGGGCTGAGAAATTTTAAATCAGGGTTTTAAAATTATGATGTCTGGTTTGTTTTTATTTCGAAACTATAGTTCACTGTGGCCTATAGTTACGAGCTCACTTGAGCTTATGATAGTATGTGTGGCTAGGCATAATCTTCTCAAGAGAACAAGCGGTAACGAACATGGAAATGAGTGCTATTTACGAAAAATTTAAACTAGATAGAAATTAGCTAAAGTAACGAAATTTGTGAGTGTGTTGTTTGATGGCGATAATGGCGATCCTTACCCATTGAAATCGTTGATTGGAAACAAAACTTATAAGTACCCCACTATAGCATAGGTACGAAAGATTTTTCCAAGTAATGTTTGCTGAGTTAGATTTTCATAATGTAGAAGATGGTGAGGAGGGTGCCTCCGCCTGCAAATGGAACACGTATCATAGCTATGTGGTCGCACTGCACGCACTAGTCTGTAGTCGTAACTGAAACCCAGTGAGGGATTGTTCAGGGGGCGATGGGCAGCTAGTGGTGTGGCGGGGACCTAGGTAGATATGGTCGCACTGCATGCACTAGTCTGTAGTCGTTACTGAAGCTCAGTGAGGAGTTGTTCAGGGCACGATGGGCAGATGGTGGTGTGGTGGGGACCAGGATCTCAAAGGAGACTATTAGTTGTACAGTCGTGTATTGACCTGGGAGTTGCGGACTCTTGACTTGGTCGTATCACACGAGGTGATGACGATATGGTCAGGTCAATAACGAGTTGTCACTAGCTACTGTGGTAGCTGGGCGATGATGTGTTTTCTTTTTGATAATTATGATTATGATTTGATAATTATGAGGCTTGGAGGAACCTTTTGTTTTCTTTTGAATTTTGATAATTAGGAAGCTCTTGCGTTTAAGTTGTTAAAATGATTAAGCTTGTTTGGTTTTCTAATAGTCATTGTAACTAAACATGACGAGTGACGGTCAGGTTCGCCGAGTTCTCAAAAATGCTTCAAAGTCGGTTTTCTGTGTTTTTTTTTTTTTAATTTGTTACAGACATGCACGAGGATGTGCAACGGGAAATATCGAAGTTTGACCGGAATCGGCGGTTTGCCTAGTGAACCGGATCCAGAACTCCGGGGCTGAGGGAGCTTCGGATGCGTCTTGGATTGGTGCTGGGATGATGATGATGATGATGCACGAGGACGTGCAAATCGTCAGGCTGGCCGTGTCGGAGATCGTCGATATAATTTTAATAGAAGTTGCTAATTTGATTTACGTAGTAGAGGGGCGAACGCTTGTGACGTCATTTTGTGATGGCGTCACATGGACAGAGTCGCTTTGGAAAGTGGGGTTCGTCGAACGGTGACTTTGCATCGAGACGCGGATCAAGGCACATCTCCGAACCGAAACTGTTGGTTTGCCTATTCAAATTGTTATTATGAAGATTGGAGGGTATATCTACACGTTGTGCTTCAATTCAAAACTCACCTACGAAATGGAACCTGTACCACCACACCAAGATGCTGTCGACCCTACCGCTCTGCCGTCGCTGTCTCCGACATATATATATATATATATATATACATACAGATGGAGCGCGTGTGTACAATATATGTGTGTGTGTACAATATATACATGTATACACATATACATATATTAATTTTCTATAAATATTTAAATTTATTTCATGGTTTCATTGGTAAATTATATTTTTGCATAGATCTTCTATTTTTATTAAAAAAAAAAAACTCGTCGTAGACCTTGTAGTACCAAGCTCGCGCCACGGGCGCCTCTGTGCTTATATCCCCCACTTAACTTCCGCTCGCCTTGCCCGATCACTTTTCGTAACGCTTACGTCACGCGTTCGCCAGCTTACTCCTCAAGTCAAGCGTGCGTAAAGAAGTTTCACTTCAATAAACATAAACTGCAAAATGAATTTAACAACAATTAACAGCATTAAACGCATCCGTTACGGTAATTATTTACATATTGTAATTTACTTGCTCCGATGGTGGTTTCAGTTCAAATGACAATTAAGGCGCGGCGTCCATAGCAGCATAATGCTAACCTGCTCACCTTCGCTTTGTATGACAATGTAGGGGGGATCGTCTACTATGACTCTGTAACCCACGGCAACGCTACACAGATGCGTGTCTGGTAATCAATACCGCGCAGTTAAAGGCATCTGAGGCCGTTTTTTGAAATGATTTTTCCATGCCTAACAGGCGTTATCAGGTTCCTACGGCTCCAACGTTATCTCTTAAAACTTTCATAATTCTTTTACAATACAAGTCCATATCATTACAACCGATTTCCACATAATTTTTCAGTTACTGATGCCACTTTCAGGCTGGATTTTTTTATTTATACAGTCATAAAATATACAAGCTTTTTTATTGGATTTTTAAATTTTTCATTAAAGCATTAAGGCTTACAAAGTTGATTGAGTGCCGATCCGATCGGCACCGGGTGGTCCGCGGTGGGCGCTGAAGCAGCTTGACCGGGAGCTCCTCCTGGAAGATTCGATCGTGCAAGCCTGGGTGTCACCACCGGACAGGCCTGCTGACAGAAACAACGAAGCGGAGTGGTTCCGGGAGGCCATGTCTGAGATATGCGACGTGGCAATGCCCCGAGCCAAGCCCAGACACGCCCGGCGTCAGGTGTACTGGTGGTCGCCGGAGCTTACGTCTTTGCGCAAGGCGTGCGTGGCTGCGCGACACCGGTACACCGGGCATCGCAGGCTCCGTATTCGTCCACGGAATACGGAGGCCATACAGGCGGAGCTTTACGAGGGATACAGAGTGGCGAAGTCCGCCCACCGAGCGGAGATCCAGTGGACCAAAGGGCTGGCCCATGAAGAGTTGCTGGGGACTCTGAACAGAGACTCGTGGGGAAGCCCCTACAAAATGGTGCGGAATAAACTCCGCCCATGGGCTCCCCCGCTGACGCAGAGTCTTCAGCCTCAGCTCGTGGAGGACGTGTTGAGCGCTCTGTTTCCCTCGTGAGGGGGACATACCCCTCCACCTATGGCTCCGCCTCCTGCGGTGCCTGATGCGTACCAGCCCTGTTGATGGTAAATGAAAATAATGAAGGCTCGAATAAGACTGCCAGATATTTCTTACAGTAAATGGTTACAGAGTTGCAGAGATTATAATAATATAGATCTTAAAGTAGGTACTAAATACAATCCTCACATGGGAACATTTGACAGTTTCCCGTAGTTTGACTTGCTGTCATCCGTATTTAATTGCTAGAACTACTTGCTTATCGTTTATCGTCTAAACCCACCGTTTAGGACTCTCCGTGCACAGCCTATCTACGGTTAGTCGACTCAACTGACTTTTCATTCACATTTAATTATTGTAATTACCATTAAAAATTATTCCGTTTCATTTGTGTATTGATTGTTATTATATTCAAAAACGGTTTGTTTGAAAACATTTTGGATTAATTTTTGGATTAATTTTGAAATTGTATTTGCGAAGTATGTTCATTCGTGATTTACTTGTTTGAATTAGATGACTACCTTGGTGGTCTAATGGTGAGTGAGAGATTAGGTCCTAAGTTCGATGCTCATGTTAGGCAAAGTATTATAGGGTTCTATACACATAACGTAAGTATACACTTCCACCTCTGTCTGCATCACCAATCGTGAAATAGAAGTGTGAGTGTCATGTGTTAAATGAAATATATACTTACATAAATTAGATGATCGTTTGCTTTATGGAAAATACAAAGTTGACCATTATGCTCAATGATGATTTTCTTCTTAAAAATTACGCTTACAAGGCACAACACAGTTCACAGCAGGTCGTGGTACTAGGAGCGTGCGCACAGTGGGGCAGCCTCCATCCTCCGTCTCTGCGCAGGGTTGCAATACATTTTAAGTAAAATTTACTTGTTTTAAGTAAATTATAAGTACTAAATTATATTTTATCACTTACGGCTGAAGTTCCGAGTGAAGAACATAATGATATCTACCTACACTTTACCGTTACAGAAGTCTAAAGCCTGTAAATGTGATGGAAAATGTTTTCATTAGTTAATTACCAATTAACAAACAGAAATAACTTTAGATAATAAGTGCAAGACAACGCCGCGCCGCCGAAGGCGCGGGTGTTCGAGCGGCAGTTGAGCATATTATATTTTTGTTGGGCCGAGCATGTAAGATAACAAAGAAGATAACTACTTCACATATACAAAAAATTACGTTGTATTATGGGTTACTGTTAGGTTAGTCAGTAGTAGCTATTATTATAGATGTGTGACCTGCATGTCATGCGCGTAGGCTTATAAGAGCCAGTGCAATTAAAGAACTTGTACCCGACGGTTGAGTCTTATTTAACAGTGGCGATCCATCCAGAAACCGACAGCAACAAACATAGCATAACCTTCAATCGACATGTGTATCTGTTAACATTTATCCATGAGCCCCTCAAACATTAATCAGCAATGAATGTCAAATAAATCGACGGTCCCAAGAACAAAGTCCTATCTTCAATATTGTCTTGTTGCAGTGCGAAGCAATAAAGTTATGCGAATCTATTATAATGCAAAAAAAAAAAATAGAAAATGATGGTAAAGGGTATTTTCTTTCACCGTAATGTTCTATTAATTTTATTTAGTTTTCGCAACTTAATAGATTCGCGTAACTTTATTCCTTCGCACTGCAACTAGACAATTTTGTAGATGGGACTTTGTTCTTGAGACCCGTCGAAATATTCTTAGCACCGTTCTATTGAAATTGAAACTACAAATACTAGATGCAGTAATTAAAACTTATCACCATAAATAATTGTCTTGACCAATTCCTTCAGTAATGAAGTTCAATATTTACTCCTAACAACAATGCCAGTCGTAGTCATAAAATTTCTGAATACGCTCATAAAATTTAATAGTGTCAATAACTTTACATTGTGTGGTTATAACATGGCCAGTTTACTTCAATTATAATAACTACTACAAATTTCGATTGCATGTAAATAACCGGATAGAAATCAATTAAAAGACAAAGGGATAAAGGTATAGATTTAAGGTATGGGATCATATTTTGGAGAAACTCTACTGAAAAAGAAACTGCCTTCAAGGCGCAAAAAAGATACATTCGAGCGATGTTTAAAATAAAACCGACTGATAGTTGTAAACCATACTTTAAAAAATATAAGATATTGACATTATGTTGTAGGAAGGAAGGAATCACAGAAACAAAATTGCATGTTTCAAAATACATTGGTTGCTCAACCGAAATACTTTTTAGGTAAGGCCAGATAAACATTTTGGTCTCACCTCCTTGAAAGTTATGGAGTTACTTTGGCAGTAAAATGATTTAACTGCCATTTCCTTTGCCTGGTTTTTATGGGTTCTCACTTAACTTTTTAATTTATAGTCATAATGCGGGGTGCATTTGTGTGCGTTGGCAGTTCTGGTAAGTTATCGCTGAAAAATAATTAAAAATACTAAGAAAGAGACCTGCAGAACCGGCGTGCGAAATTTATGTGTGTTCTCAGTAATCCATACTAATATTATAAATGGGAAAGTGTGTTTGTTTGTTTGTTTGTCCTTCCTTCACGCCGTAGCTAAGCAATCAATCGACCTGATTTTTGGCATACAGTTAGTTGAAAAGATGGAGAGTAACATAGGCTACTTTTGGTCCTAAAAGAACATCAAGTTCCCAAGGGAGATTACTGGTATATTTGTATGTGTACACCAAATATATCCTTACTAATATTATACATCGGATAGAGAGTTTAATTGTACCACTTTCACGCTGTAACCCCTGAACCGATTGCTTTGAAATTTTGCAGACGTAAAGATAGAAGTCTGGATTAAATAATAGAGTACTTTTTATCCCGAAAAAATTTGATATTCCCGAGGGAAATCTAAAAAGCGCGATATAACCGAAGTTAACGCAGGCGAAGCCGCGGGCGGAAAGCTAGTTCTAAAATAATGCAACGAGGAGACCTGTTATTACACCTTTGATAAATTCCTTGCAGTACCTACAACGTCACATGTGAACATCGCGGTGTACTGACGTCATGGAAATCCTACATCTGGCAAGCAAAGTTTACCATACAACTTCACGTCATCAACTGATGGGCAAGGGCCCGCCAAACAATAAAATTCTGGTCGAATACTGTTCTTCTGAAGAGGTTCACTGAACTTCATGTTCGGGGGGTTAGATAAGCCCATTGTGTCTCGCCAATAATTATGTTCACATTTAATTAATTAATTTTTATATGGACTTTTTTTGTCTGAAAATAAATGTTTCTATTTAATTTCCTTTTTTTTACTGCAATCTAGCCTGATAGTAAGCAGTGAGGCAGTCATGATGGTAAAGCGCACTAGTTTATTAAGAGCCTATTCTCCAAAAAAAAACTGAGTGAATAGGAAGTAAGACGGCAGCTGAGCGAGGTGATGCTATGTTAAACCCAACAATACGTTCAACGATGCTACGCCAGAGTGAGATTGATTTGGAGACCCTCCACGACCAAACTCCCGAGACAACAACATTTAAAGCATCGTACCCGGTACACATCGCAACACAATTGCTCAGATCTGTCCTCCGTACGGCTTCACCAGACATCATGATGGAACACGACGAATTTAACTTTGTCTCATCATCATCATCATCATCCCAGCGTTAATCCCAGTCGCATCCGTAGCTTTTCAGCTTTGGAGTCTGGGGTCCGCTTTACCAATCTAACTGCTGATTTTGGCTAAACTCAATCTAACTGCTGATTTTGGCTAAACTTCGATATTTTCCGTGAAGCGACTGCCGTCTGACCTCCACAACTCGAAGGCGATATCTAAGCATTGCAGTTAGACCAATTGTTAGATTTTTGAGGGCTCCAACAACCCGTAACGACTGCCACTAGAGGTTCGTGTGGCAACCGGGACCAACGGCTTAACGTGCTTTCCGAGGCACGACCAGACCAGTGCAAATATTCATATTCATGCATACAAATATTTGCACTGTGCAGGGATCGAACCTGCGCCTCCTTGCGCAACGGCCGCGTTCGCTACCGCTACGCCACGGAGGCTGTCACGAATTTAACTTTGTCTGGTGGGTGATAACTTCTGTAGGCGGCCGAGAGTTAAAAATGACTTGTAAAATTTCATAAAATTGTTCTAGTTACAAGTAAACTTAAAATAGCGTGTTAAAAATAGCGATATTTTCAGTTGATCACGAACATGACGCCGGAACACGACGAATCGCTTGTCGGCGGAACTTTGTCTGGTGGGTGGTAACTTCTGAATGTTATGCATTACTACAGAGGTTAGTTAATTCTGCAGCCTACAGTGGTCCACTGCTGGACAAATGCCTCCTCCAAGACTTTCCACAATGACCGGCCTTCTGCTGTCCGCATCCATCAGCTTCCCCTGAACTTCACCAAATCATCACTAAATTTCAATTAAATCTCTTGTTAATTATTCAATAAATCTGCCTAGTATTATTCCAAGTATATTGTAGTCAGCTTCCAGTCCAACCAGATGCAGCTGAATAATATTATATCATAAGGAGCAGCTGCCGATCTGGCCTCCAAACCCAGTTACTGGGTAACACGATACTTCTTGCTAAGACAGGTTGTCAGAGTGTCGGATTTCTGACTACCCGTAACGACAGTTAAAAATTCAACAATGTCAGCCGAAACTAACGGCTTAACGTGCTTTCTGAGGCACGGAGGGGTTTCAGTATGTAAATTTCATTCACGGACCAACTGCAGCTAGCATAACTTAACTTGTTCGACCGACTTACGCGGTTGTTATTATTTTACAACGAATCCTGTCTCCATAGATGGTATTCATCCGCCCATATTTTTTTTTATATAAAGGACGTTGCCCCACACTAGAAATAACTCATGTAACGTGAGTTTCATAAAAAAACATGTAAAAGTTCCGTATATAACATACACAAAGAGCCAGACGCTGTATAATCACGTATAGGTCATACAAATATTTGACCGTGCAGCGATCGGAACCAGCGACCCGCAGCACAGCAGTCAATTGCTTAACAACGGCGCCAACCGTGTATCCAAATATTAATTTTATCTTCCCTCTAATAATCTCTAGGAATCTCTTCAAAGGCCCTTTGTCTATGCATTATAACATTTAAATACACAATAGAAGTACAGAATATTTGAAACCAAAACCCGAAGATGATAATTAATTACTCACAGTATATTCTGAAAAGTAGGTACTAAAACAAACTATGAACATAAAACTACGCAAATAGATGCATATTAATGAGCAACGGAACAAAGAAACATATCATAACAAACACGCAAGAGATGCCGCAACTTGTTTCTATAGAATCAGATAAACACGTAAAAACATAACAAGAATGAACATTCTTCACATGTAGTTGTTTGCTCGGGATTGTAAGTGGGACTAATTTCCGTACAGTTTGTACCGTACCATACTTTTTCAACACTGTTCTATGAACAATATTATTAAGTACAACACTAGAAAATAGTATTCTAAATTGATTGATACCAACAATTTATTTCATCTGCCTTTTGTCATGCCACGAACGCAATAGAAATTCAAATCGTTTAAACGGACTGCACAAAATGTTTGTAAATATGAATTCTCATTTCTTTTTTTTTAATTATAAACAAGTGTTAGACCACAATCCCACCTGATGGAAAGCAGTAATGCAAATGTTGAAGGTGATGTGCGCTAGTTTATTAAGAATCTATTGATTCAAACAAAAAAATCTGAGTGAATATGAAGAAAGACGGCAATTGAGCGAGGGGATGCAATGTTAAACCCCAACAATACGACTAACGATACAGTTCCAGAGGGAGATTGATGACCTGGAGACCCTCTACGACACAACAACATTTGGCGCATCGTACCCGGCACCCGTCTCCGTCCTACGTACGGCTTCACCAGACATCATGCCGGAACACGACGAATCGCTTGGCGGCAAGACTTTGTCTGGTGGGTGGTAACTTCTACTGGCAGCCGTTGTTATGAATGAATTTCGAATACGCGGCGAAGTTAAAAAAGATGAGTATCTTTCTTATATAGGATGGCCAATTCAAAAGTATACAATATTAAATTATGATTATTGTCATTAATTCTAAACTTGGTAAAAATGCATTGTGTCCACATGGTACGTCACAGCTAAATAAATTATTAGAGTCAAGTTAAATATGAAATCCAATAACTACGTGGGCAGTTTCAATATTTTGCCTTGACCATTTTCAATTCATATACATTTCAGATGCTCGGTAACATCGTCAGATGGCCCAATTCCGAGTTGGCAGCATTGCCAAATTGGATAACAATGCTAATCACAGACTATCGTACTAAATTGAGTTTTGATGGAGTGACGAATCGATACTTGGGTGCATTGGAATGTGTTTTAGTTAAATAGTAACAATAAATAAAGTTGCATTGACATAAAACAGGTGTTTCATTAATTTGAAGCCCTGAATCGGGTGTTATGTGGTATGTGTGTTACAGAAGTCAGTGTCTTATACAGTTTTTTGGAAAGTAACTATTTATGCTACAGTATTAAAATAACGTAATATCAAATGATAAAATCATTTGAATAAAAAGTTGCTTTATAGCCAAATGGATGACAGGAAGGAATCTCTCGGTTTATATCCTTTTTTGGACGGGGAATGATCAAATGACCTCTCGCTCTCTAGGTGAAGCGAAAAGGCATGTCGGACTTTTACTGACTAAAACCCATTTGTATTCCTTCACTTGCATGTACGCCAGGGGTCACGTACTCTTTTTCCAACAACCCCCGATCCTGGCAGACATCGGTCCTTATGGAAGCCGTAACTATGTGCTGACACCTCTTTGAAGCCGTCAACCCGTGCCTAGCCCTTACCGAATGGTAAGCTGCCCACTGCTCACCGCCCACAAGCCTACGGTGGCCGGGAGTTGGATGTCATCTCCCGACGATCAAGACCTCCGTCACAATGTGCTGACATCTCTTTGAGGCAGTTTGGGTCGATTTATACCTTTTCTTCGTTCCCTTTAGCAGGGGCTCCCAACCTTTTAAAATATGCTAAGTTTCTAAATTTCGACTAATTTCTTTTAAAATCACTAAACCCTATTACTTTGTCGAATTTTGACGGAAAACAAATTATTTAAAACCGTGCTCGAAAAACTTTGCGTCCCTTCGGGTACTTTGAGTTTTGTTTCAGTCATTTAAATAGAAAAAGGATTAATTTTGCAGAAAAATGAGTGTAAGAATTATATGAGAAAGCATAATGTGAGTTGAAGTAATTCAGCTTAATTTTCTTTCGAACATACAGAAAAACGCGTTATTTTGTCATCATATACAAAAAAGTTGAAGAAATAAGTAAACAGTTCAGAAACGAGCGAGACGAGCTCCAACATGTAAACAAGCCTCCTCATATACATTCAGTTTTCGTTCAAGCCAAGTTTTGTTCAAGTTTTCGTGTGAAAACCTAGTTTGTTGACATACTTTTGGGTTTTGGCATGTAGTCGCTTCTTATACCAAGAAAATACCATTTTATAATCATCATATCGTTTATTTCTTTACAGCCACCGTGCTCCCATCGGTCACTCTCCGCTACCCGAGGGGGACGCTCCACTAGGTCAACATGATTTATAGTCATTACATTTCTTCACATTGAATCTCTGGTTCATACAACATTCTGGATAAAGGTTTGACTTTCCAAGGTGAACCTCATTTTCCCGATTCAATACCTGGGTTCGATTGTCTTCAGCAGATCTTCTTTGTATTTTTAACGATACAATAAATTCACATTTTCGTTGTTCTTTCGTCGTGACGTTGATAAAGTACGACATCAATTATGAGAAAATTTCAATTAGCACAGAGGTAACATCATTTTCTTACTCCATGTCCAAAAACTGGTTTAAAAACATCAAAATGACCTTTAGATAAATCCTGAGTAAAACGTAGTCTCGCCACAGGATTACCTTCACGTCCGAACTTTGCAAATAATTGGCCATCACGATAAACCTCGAACAAGTATGGATAGATTTGCCCCGCCGCGGTTAATTCACAAGCACTGCCATATGTATAGGTGAGAGACATTTCTGCAAAATAATCTTGTGCACTACTATAGTTATTTCCAGATCTATCATATGTCTGTATTACAAATTCGTCCCAATGTGTCATAACATGTTCCACAATTTGCTCTCGAATCTCTTGAGCAGAGCTTTCGTCACCATACAGCAGATAAGAGATAGCCCTGAACAGGCAAGCTCCATCGCCTACTATTGAAATGACGTTATGCGGTGTTGCGACACCATTTATTGTCAAATTTTCAGTCTCCATGGCGAAAATTTACAAAATGTTACCATCACACAAGCAACTATTTTTCTACCAGCAACACCAACACTAACACAAGAAGCGACAGATAACCACAATCAACAACAAGAAATAAAAGTACTTTTTAGTTTTTATGAGCCCAGAAATTATTAGGCTTTCGTTCTAAACTGCAATGAGCGGATTAAACAGCCAGCAGACTGCTGTAATAGAAGTTTACATATTGAAATATACTACAGGGTTCTTTTGGCGCGTGGTCAAAATCGAAACTAGTATCGACATCTTGTTTTGTCAATACAATTTCTATTAGAATTCCACGTATGTCTTACAAACAACGCTCACCTGTCAATGTCATTCAAGCGCCAAAAGAACCATCCAGCATTTTACATCACAATGACATGGTGTCAAGAAAACAAAAACTGCACTATTATGTTTCATAATTTAAGAAAAAAGGTTGAGGTTTACATTTCAAACCGTAATAATAAAAAACTATAGACGGAGAAATTTGAAAAACGCATCATTTCTCGGCATTGTTCTTTACATCTTTACATTGGACGATTATTTCTCTATGTGTCTCGCTAAACCTTCGTTACTTTTTAAGAAATTTAAATTCTATAAACAACAGTGAAATAACTATGTGGAGTACGATAGATTTATTAAAATATTTTCATTTTATAGGTACTACATTCCAATGACACACAAACACAAACTACAAAACAACCGTAGCTTCGGAAGTCGGTAGCAAGAAATAAAACGAAACCAAAAGCACTTCATCATCATCATCATCAACCTTTTTTTATCGTCCCACTGCTGGGCACAGGTCTCCTCTCATACAGAGAAGGATTGAGCGTAATCACCACGCTTGCTCAATGTGGGTTGGCGATTTCAGATTAAAGTCCAGGTTTTCTCAAGATGTTTTTCCTTCACCTTCAGTAATTGGTGTCCAAGATATACATAGAAAGTACATATCATTTTAGAAAAGTTGCATTGGTACTTGTCTGACCTGGAATCGAACCAGCGCACCCATACTTGAGAGGCTAGTGTTTTAACCACTAGGCCACCATGACTTAAAAGCACTTACTTACGTATTTTTGAAATACGAGATTTTTCAATAACAGTTGGAGTGCGATTTTGTAACCATCTCACCGTCAAAAGTTAGAAGAAGTAAGCTGTCATTCCAACTTATGCTAAGGATTGACACTATTGACAACTCACTCTAAGCTCACTTCTTCTAACTTTACTTCTTTTTCTTCTTCAGCATATAGATACCCACTGCTGGACAAAGATCTCCCCGAAGGCTTTTCACAATGACCGGTTTTGTTCTGCCCACATCCATCGTTTCCTCCCTACGCGGAGTCTTCCGGTACGTGGCACTACTCCAGAACTTTACTGCCTCAACAGCCATCGGTTCTACGAGCAATGTGTGCCCCACTCACTGCCGCTTAATTTTAGCGACTCGAAGAGCTACATATTACGTCGGTGACTTTGGTTCTTCTACGGATGAAATGAAATGAAATGAAATCGTTTATTAAGCAAGTAGGATCACAGATCACTTTTACACGTCATATGTTTTTTTTCTTCTTTTTTTTTTTTTTTTTTTTTTTTTTAAACTAGATGAAGCCGGCATTTCCTAACTGACTACCTCTGAGAAGAAATAGCCGAAACAAACTCAGGGATCATCGTCTTTTTTAAAGTCCAGACATTAAAAATGAAAATCTATATATATAAAAGAAAGTCGTGTTAGTTACATCATTTATAACTGAAGAACGGCTATACCAATTTGGCTAAAAATAGGTAAGGAGGTAGCTAAGAACTGGGAGAAGGACATAGGATACTTTCTATGCCGCTCCCCGTCGTTCCTGTGGGAATAAATGAGCTTCTTTGTTTCGACTTCTCCCACGCTTTTATGCTACCCTGGTACCTTGAACATCAAAAAAATATGCACAATAAACCTTCTTTCATGTATTATGATTATTTGATAATGATGAATGAATGACGTTTATTGTTTCGACTTCTCCTACAGTTTTGTGATACCCTGGTACCTTCCATGTCAAAAAAATATGCACAATAAACCTTCTTTCATGTAATTATGATTATTTGATAATGATGAATGAATGACGTTTATTGTTTCGACTTCTCCTACAGTTTTGTGATACCCTGGTACTTTGCACGTCCACAAACTATGCACAATAAAACCTCTTTCATGTATTATGGTGATTTGATAATGATGAATGAGCTTTTTTATTGTTTCGATTTCTCCTACACTTTTATGCTACCCTGGTACCTTGCACGTCAAAAAATATGCACAATAAACCTTCTTTCATGTATTACGATTATTTGCTAATGATGAATGAATGAGGTTTATTGTTTCGACTTCTCCTAAACTTTTGTGCTACCCTGGTACCCTGCACCTCCACAAAGTAGGAATCACGTGTCAAGTATTTTTAAGTTGATAATATTATGTACAAAATTTCCAACAACATAAATATGGTCAACGATCCGCGCGCGAGCGAGCGCGGTGCGTTGAACTCTAGCGTCAGCTGTTGCGCGCGCACAATACCTATGATGATGTATCGTAAGCTGCGTGACGCACTCGGTAACTACACTGTAACAATTTCTAAATGTATTTGGGATAAAATATAACATGGTGTCAAAATTATTGGAATCGATTCAGTTGCTTATTCACTATCTATATATATAAAAGAAAGTCGTGTTAGTTACTCCACTTATAACTCAAGAACGGCTCCATCGATTTGGCTGAAAATTGGTAGGGGGGTAGCTATAAACTAGGAAAAGGACAAAGGATACCTTTTATCCCGTTCCCGTCGATCCCATGAGAATGAATTAGCTTCATTGTTTCGACTTCTCCTACACTTTTGTGCTACCCTGGTACCTTGCACGTCCACAAACTATGCACAATAAAACTTCTTTCATGTATTATGATGATTTGTGATAATGATGAATGAATGAGGTTTATTGTTTCGACTTCTCCTACAGTTTTGTGCTACCCTGGTACCTTGCACCTCCACAAAGTAGGAAACGCGTGTCCAGTACTTTTAAGTTAATAATATTATGTACAAAATTTCAAAAAGATATAATGAAAAACCACAAAGTTATAATAAGCTTGCTACGTGTATTCTACTTCGTTGTCCCAACATAAATATGGTCAAAGATCCGCGGGCGAGCAAGCGCGGTGCATTGACCTCTAGCGTCAGCTGTTGCGCGCGCACAATACTATGATGATGTATCGTAAGCTGCGTGACGCACTCGGTAACTACACTGTAACAATTTGTAAATGTATTTGGGACAAAATATAACATGGTGTAAAAATTATTGGAATCGATTCAGTTGCTTATTCACTATTTATATATAACTCAAGAACGGCTGAACCGATTTAGCTGAATATTGGTGTGAGGTAGTTAAGAACCCGTCCCCGTCGTTCCCGTGTGACGTGACATAAGACATGGTCCAACTCATTCAAAATGTAAGTCAGCAATTCATATACCAAAAATAATATAACAAAAAGCAAATCACAGCTGAGCATATTTAAAAAAAAGTCTAACCGGTTGAAGCAATCGTTTAAAGCAAAGAATATAAATACTCTCTGCTGGTTTAAAGTTTCTAATAAAAAACTATAAAGCCAACTTCAACTTCAAAATTTCTAATATTGTATTGCTGTGCCATTTATCATCAATAAAAATATCATACCGTGACCAAGACCATCAAATCTTTCTCGACAAAGCGGTAATGCAAGAGTAAATCGAAACATTCTGAATGAAAGCACTGAAGAAGAGCAAGAAATTGCACGTGCAGAGCGCCGCCTTACTATGACTCGACTTCGTGCTTCTCACTCACAAGAGCAAAGGGAGGCGGCAGTCCGTGAAACTGTTCCGTTGACAATGCGAAATCGGCGAACAAACCTCAGAGATCATCATCATCATCATCAATCTTTTTATCGTCCCACTGCTGGAGACAGGTCTCCTCTCATGCAGAGAAGGATTGAGTGTAATCACCACGCTTGCTCAATGCGGGGTGGCGATTTCAGACTTATAAAGTTCAGGTTTCCTCAAGATTTTTTCTTTCACGTTCAGTCATTGGTGTCCTAGATATTGTACTTAGAGAGTACATATCACTTTAGAAAAGGTACATCGATACTTGCCTGACCTGGAATCGAACCCGCGCAATCATACAAGAGAGGCTGGTGTTTTAACCACTAGGCCACCACGACATCTCAGAGATCAATAGCTAGGTAATTTACGAAGCACAAGTAGAAATTCATTTCTTTCACATGGTGCTACACTAAATAAATGAAAAATAAAAAAATCATGGAATACTTTTTTTTTATTTACAGTGTTCCTAATTTAAAAAGTAAAAAATGTGATCATGTGATATTTATTGCCTTTAAGGCGGAACAAAGTTCGCCGGGTCAGCTAGTGTTTACAATAATTTACGTTATAATTACGCATATTGCTTAACAACAATGCTTAACAGAGCGAGCAGCTCAATCCCAAGCCTCTCTATCCTCTAAATAATCTGAGATTTTATAATACCCCTTTTTGCAAAGTTTGGCCTTTATATAGGTTTTATATCGTTTAATGGGTAAGTTTCGAATGTCCATGGGAAGCTTGTTGTAAAAGTGTATACATTGACCCATGAACGAGTTGCCTACTCTGTGGAGACGAGTGTGATGTACAGCAAGATTGTATTTGTTCCTGGTATTTATATTATGAATATCGCTTATTTTCTTAAAATTAGATATATTTTTATGTACATACATAAGATTTTCAAATATATATTGCGAAGCTACAGTCAAAATGTTCACCTCTCTGAATTTTTCTCTAAGAGAATCTCTAGGACCAAGGTTGTAAATGGCTCGAACAGCCCTTTTCTGTAAAACAAAGATGGTATTGATGTCCGCACAAGTTCCCCAGAGAAGAATCCCATAAGTCATTAGACTATGAAAATAACTAAAATAAACAATTCTGGCTGTATCCACATCAGTTATCTGTCTAATTTTCTTAACAGCAAAGGCGGCGGAACTGAGTCTACCCGACAGCTTCTCAACGTGAGGACCCCATTGCAACTTGGCGTCAATAGTCAATCCAAGAAAAACTGTCGACTCGACAGGGATCAACTCTACTCCATTCAGTTGAACATTGGTACTTAGCTGCCTGACATTTGGCGTAGAAAATTTAATGAATTTAGTTTTTTTTTCATTCAAAAGAAGGTTATTTACATTAAACCAATGGACAACTTTCGAAAGTGCATTGTTAACTTCGTCAAAATTTGCTAGCTGACGCTTGACTTTAAAAATAAGAGAAGTGTCATCCGCGAACAATACTATGTTATGATTATCCCTCACGTGATGAGGTAAGTCATTAATATAAATTAAAAACAAGAAAGGACCTAGAATTGAGCCCTGCGGAACGCCCATGGTGACCTCAGATCCTGCAGATTTGTTGCCATTAACATCAACCCTCTGAATTCGATTATTCAGATAAGAAGTCAGAAGGTCGAGAGCTCTGTCCCTTAAACCATAATGGTACAGTTTCCTAATAAGAGTATCATGATGTACGCAATCAAAGGCCTTGGACAAATCACAAAAAATACCAAGAGCATCTTGCGATTCCTCCCAGGCCCCAAATATGTTCTTTAGCAACGCCACGCCCGCATCGGTAGTTGAACGACCCTTTGTAAAACCAAATTGTTTCACGTGCAATAAATTATATAAGTTAAAGTGTCTCAACAACTGTTTCAAAATTAATTTTTCAAAAATTTTGCTCAAAGTTAGTAATATAGAAATTGGCCGAAAATTCGTGGGATCAGTTGTACTACCAGATTTGAACAGTGGAATTACTTTGCTAAGTTTCATCAAATCAGGAAATATACCAGATGTGACACAAGAATTAAAAACAATTGCTAAGAAAGGTGGATCTCCTCATTTCTGATTCGACCGCGCAGAGAAACTCCAAAAAACTCTTTCCATCGCCCTTTGTGTGACTTTGAGCCTTCGTACGAGGCCCTTTGTAAGCCACGTTTCAGTTCCGTATGTCATCACTGACAACACACACTAGTCAAAGACTTTAGTCTTGAGACACTGGTATCTTGGAAGACGAGAAGATGTAACGATCTAACTTTTCACGATGATTTTTTTACAGAATTGATCGACTGTTTAGAGTTAATTAAGCAAAATGCTTAAGAGCATATTGCTAGTCCATTATTCAATGAATGTGGTTGAACTGTAAAAATGAAACCGATTGCTGCTGATAGTGTGTGTAAAGAATTAATGACCATTGTTAAAACTGCAAGATTTCCGATTCGTGTGAAGGAAAAGACGCACTTACCTACGTGTTTAATTAATACCTATGTTCCTCTTTTCTGTATATCAAGATAACCTTGCCATTTTAAATAGTCTCATGACCATTTTGGACCTAAAATGTCTTAAAAATGATTGAATATAAAATAATACTCTTTATTATGTACACCATATAGATAACAAAAACATGTAGGTATATAAAGATTTTACAAAGGGTGACACAATGGGCGGTCTTATCGCTAAGAGCGATCTTTTACAGACAACCTTTAATAATATTTAATTTAGAATATTTAGTAGGTAGCCTGTGTTTTAAATTACATAAGTTCATTTCAAGTAACAAGAATCATACACAGATAAATAAAAAGAAACATACAGGATAATAAGCACAAACTATATTTTGACACGATCGTAACGTCTGCTGCAGTATTGCTGGATTTAAGGGTAATCCAGTCTTTTGGTGATCATCGCGGGGACGGAGTTGCCATTTAGCCAAGTTTTTCAAAATGGCGGCGAATTTTAGAGCTACAGTGAATGAACTCTCGTAAAGATGTCGGCGATCCATACCGCGTGCCCTTAAAACGCAAGATTCGTACAGCGCTCGCATATAGGATGTTTCAAATTAGGTCATGCGTCATAATAATGCATGAAATTTTCCCTTTCCTTTTTTTATTTTTTAAACCGTTTCTTGTTTTTAATGTTTAATAGTCATTGGATAGATGAAGTTGGATACAATTTCAAAGCATTAAAATAGGTACTTGTGACTGTGCAACAACCATAGACTCTTAAGATTGATGGAGGAACAGCCTGTTTCATTAAGACCCTTCAAAACCAGTCAGAAAAGTTTCATTTCGATACCATAAAGTTAGACGTCGGTTTCCGGCTAAGGAATAATAGCCGCATCGGTTGATCGATCAGGTTAAACTACTCTTGGCGCAATTGGTGCATGGATGGGTAACCAAGACCCTCCGTGAGCTCCGTAATACTGGCGCTACCACATATTTTTTTAATGTTGCAACATCACGCTGAGAGCCTTTTGGCACGTATAGGACTTTGTTTCATTTTTTCTAATTTATTTCTTAAAATAAAATCGTTTTTTGGTATTTTGGTGCTTTAGTTTTTGATCATTTTATAAGATTCGCCATAAATATTGTTCCTTTCTTTCTCAGCTTAATACAAAAAAAATCTTACAAGATAAGCGTCACATAACCAACGATCCTTTGAAAGCCAACGAAATGTTTCATTTATCCACTTCAACTTACAAAAGTGGAGAAACACGAGAGTTTCCTTTATAAGGCAACTTTTTCTTTGAATACTTTTAAGGTCCTTTAATATTTCCTCTAAAGATATTCGAGAATGCACCATTGAAAAGATTGTTCTCTTGTTAGAGGACTTCTATGTAGGTTTGAACTCTATAGCTTCGATTTACGGAACATAATATTATCAAAGGGAAAGATAGAAAACTACTTTTTTTTACAAAAAAAAACATACTTTTCCCACCCACTGCAACTCCTGAAAGCCAGAATCAACAGTGGAGACCGCCAGAAAAACGCCGAGCAATGAAGCTCGACGAGTCCCAGAGAAACGATTCAACTGTCTTGGGTCCCGCAACGAAATTAATCAGAAAAGAATAGCGGAGCCACTTCCCTCCATAACAAGCAGGAGATAGAACAGAACTAGGCCAATCGGCACAAAGGGACATTATTGCAACTGGGAGAAGCCCAGATTGCCAAGCACCACGTAATAATATTTGATTAAGTTAATGGGTCCTAAGTAGGTATTTGCTGTTACAATTGATTCCAATAATAGCTATGGCAAAAGCGCCTGAACACACGAAATTGGTTCTAGTTTCTACAAGAAAACTACTTGGCTTCTAGTGTTCTATTGGTTCAAACAACATCCCCGCGTCATCACATAAAACGGATAAGTACTTTCTATTTTACAAACTAGCGATCCGCCCCGGCTTCGCAAGGGCACAATGTTGATACTAAATAGGTACACTACAGAAAAACTAACAACTAAAATATATATAAATAACTACTAAACTACAGTGAACGTTCTTGTATACCTACAAAAACATAGCAGTCAGGCGCGTCGCCGGCCGGCTACGTCCCGCCATTTTTAAGTCTATAATATCTTCGAAAATATCCACTTAAATGATATGCTATAAAGAGCTTCTAGTTCTATATTAAATCAACAATGTATTTAATTAGATAAGGATTAATGCTGTATTGGTTAAAATGGCTCAGAAAATTAGCCAATATTTGTTGTAAAAAATGGAAAGTGGGATATCCATAAGAGATAGACATATACCATCGTGGACTTTTCTATATACCTTTTCAATGTGCACAATATTTAGTACATTATTTTGATTAATCTCGAAAAAAAAGCCTGCTATCACTGCAAACGCGGAAAAAAAAATATTACGACGTCGCATTAGAAACCTCTAAAATAATAGTATTTCTGCATGTATTTAATGGATGTTATTATACATGTAAACTTTCCTCTTCAATCACTGTATCAATTAAAAAAAACGCATCAAAATCCGTTGCTTAATTTTAAAGATTTAATCATACAAAGGGACATAGGGAAAGAGAAAGCGACTTTGTTTTATAATATGTGGTAATATTACCTAACGTGTATCATACTAATTTAAATATATACATCTCAATAATAAACATCAAACATATGCCAATAAATTATAATGAAAAGGTTTAAAAAGATAAAAATAAATAAAAAGAAGTCACATAAAATAAAAAAGCACTTCCTCTGCTTTTTATTTTATGTTATTTTTTTTTATTAATTTTATCTTGTCTAGTAACATGTGGTAAAAACTAAACTTAATTTGATTATTAATAGAAAAACGAACACAAATAACAAGAAACTCAACATATTTATTAAAACATAAACATAAAACCTCGGTGGTAGGCCATAACATCGGCCGCCGGCAGAAGTTACCACCCACCAGACAAAGCCTTGCCGCCAAGCGATTTGTCGTATTCCGGCATGATGTCTGTACGCCGTAGCCGATACCTGTATGTGAAGCCGTACGGAGGACGGATCTGAGCAGTTGTGTTGCGATGTGTGCCGGGTACGATGCGCCTAATGTTGTTGAGTTGGGAGTTTGGTCGTGGAGGGTCTTCAGATCAATCTCCCTTTGGCGCAGCATCGTTGGTCGTGTTGTTGGGTTTAACATTGCATCACCTCACTCAACTGCCGTCTTCCTTCCTATTCGCTCAGTTTTTCTGTGTGAATAGGCTTTTAATAAACTAGCGCGCTTTACCATCAACGATCGCATTACTGCTTACCATCAGGCAGGATTGCGGTCAAGCGCTTGTTTATTATTATTAAAAAAAAAACATTCCAAAAAGAAAACAAATTTTCTGCGAACTCATAAGAACAGAAAATAACAAGAGACGAAACGCATTAAAGAATACATTTTTCTATGTCATCGCTAACTATAGAAGCACTTAGTAAGAGAGTGACACCATTAGTCCTATTTACACTCCGTATAACACTTGAAAGACGTTTCCTGAAAAAGATATATATAACATACCCTACGAGTACAAAAAAGCTGTACCTTTTAATCAACAATCTAAGGCAGAGACAGAAACCGAGAATAAAATAATATTAGGTCTCGATTCTCGAGAGACAAAACGTTGAAAAAGAATCAAATGCTGTTAACTTTTTAATACAATATAGTACTACCTGATTAACAAAATCAACTGTTTCAATAATCAAAGTTAAATAACATTTTATTATAACATAAAAAGCAATTTTTCGGCAAATTAATTGTATGACGAGAGGCGACACTCTAGGGCATGGACACGGTCGAAAAAGCCGAAAAATTTTGAATACTTTAAAACACGGATACACTAGGGGACAAATGCCGTACAACAGGGACACCTGTTGTACGGCATTTGTCCCCTAGCACACAGCGACAGCCAGCGACGTTGGGTGACGTTTCATCGACGGGTTTTATCTGGAATTTCTGGAATTTTGGCCTATCGGTTTTCTATACAATGCATCTGGGAGAGTGTACAAGAGCTTTGCATGATTTAATTCCCCCATCTCCGTTTCATCATCGGAGGACCCGTTGTACAGCGATTTTCCACGCTTACGTCGTTGACACCACAACGATCTGAACGAAGTGTTTCGCCTCTTCTTTATACCGCTTACATCGAGGGACTGGAACAATTTTCCAGAGGCGGTGTTTCCGTCGGACTATAATTTAAGTGTCTTCAAGGCTAGAGTAAATGGGCTCTTAATTAACTAGCGCGCTTCGTCATCAACGATTGTATCACTGCTTATCATCAGGCGGGATTGCGGTCAAGCACTAGTTTACAATTTATAAAAAAAAAACTTGCTATCGGCCCGAATCGATTTATGCCCACTTGATGGCTATACGCACGGAACTAAGTATATCTGGCGAAATGTTTTCCAGGCACGGAAAGGTCTCGATATGTAATCTAAGGTCAACCATATAGGAACTTCATCGTCGAACTGATGCCGATGTGAACCCTTCCTACCGTTATGTGGGAACCCGACGATGGCGCGTTCCGAGGACCATGAAAGCACATGGCCTCGGACTTCTGCAGGGCCACCTCGAGTCTCAATTGCCCAATCCTATCTACTGCGCGGGGATTGAACACGGACCTCCTTGCCCAGCGGCCGCGTTTGCTATCGCAACGCCACGGAGGTTGTCAATAAGGACTATATATATATTCTGCCTTATTAGTATGCAAATAATGCTTTTCTGTAGACGTCGGTTTCCTTATTTCTTGTAAAATCAATATGATTCCGTGTACTTTGGTGTGGGTTATATGTTTGTTTACTATTTTACCTTAGCCGTCTATTAATATTGTAACATATAACTGTTTTTTGTCCCAAATAAATAAAAATAAAATAAATATAATCATATAATTTTTTATAACAAAACATTTGTTAATGCTGTCTCAGCTCAGTGCTGCCGGTGGTGTATTTCTGTACTAAGCTTCGTATTACAGAAGGAAACTCAAGGATTGATCTCTGATTAAAACTAGTTTTGAGTCGAGTTTTGATTTTAGAACGATCCTCAAGCATAGATTCGTTGATCATAGATCAGCTGAGTTGGACTTTATTTTTGAACGTTGCTTAGTTCGTGAATCAAACTTAAGCATTGATTATTACTCAAGTGTGGTCGGGACCACGCTTAAGCATAGATTACTTACCATATTATATTGATAGTGTCATGTCATTTTTGTTCTGTTCACGTCTAATATGTTCTTTATTGCATTGTTAAATTAAAACTGTTGGTAAGCAGAGCCGAGATATTTGAATGACTGGAAACAGTAATAAAGCTAACAATAAATACAATGGAAAATTATTTAGATCTATGCAGTTGAGCCATAGTAGTCATCTGCATTGTCGAGTTTAAATATTGTTTTTTAAACTAAGTATTTAATATCAAACTGGATGAATTTGAAGAAATAGACCATTACAATAATTTATTTAGCAATACTTATACTAGAACATTGAATTTTAGTGTGCCTTTCTCATATTTAAGGGATACACATAACCGTTGTAACTGCAAATACTTTAAAATCGGTACCGGTTTTCTCAAGATGTGGTGAAAATTAAAGTTTTCATGAATTATGCCTAAATTGTATTTATAGTAACAGGCTGTGTGAGCACACTTTTTTCATATAAATAAGTTATTATAAATGTGTGATTGTGCTGTTCTGGACTAACAAACAATCGCAATATCCTAATTATGTGGGTTCTAAAAATGCATTTGAATAAGTCTTAACTTGTGAATGAAAAGATATATTAATTGGATATATGATTTATAAGGTATGCTCAATCAGAAGGCTCAGGAGGTTTGAAGAGAAAATAAGTTATCTCATGTGACATCTTAATGTCACATGAGATAACACATTAAATCAGCACTATCTGTCATGAACTTATTTTCCCTGCCGTCCTAAGGGATGGCAGCTCCAAGGCCCAGAATGAAAGAAAAGCCGTATTATGGCAGTCACACAAATAACAAGAGTTATTTTGTAGAAACTTCTCCACAGAACTCAGTGATAGGGCCTTCAGACTCCGGGCCAACGGAGTTTCGTGGGGGACAGGAAAGTTCGGTAGAAGTGCCACTCGGAACATCGAAATTGATTATAGAAAAAGTACTGAACAAAATGATTTTGAATTGTAAAAAAACGGTTTTTATTTTTCTGCCTTTGATGCGTGTACTTAACACACATTCTCATCTCTACTCGGTGGTAGGCCATAACATCGGCCGCCGGCAGATGTTACCACCAACCAAACAAAGCCTTGCCGCCAAGCGATTTGTCGTGTTCCGGCATGATGTCTGGTGAAGCCGTACGGAGGACGGGTCTGAGCAGTCGTGTTGAGATGTGTGCCGGGTACGATGCGCCTAATGTTGTTGTGTTGGGAGTTTGGTCGTGGAGGATCTTCAGATCAATCTCCCTTTACACATGTAGCTTGATCTCCTCCGTCACCATACTCCCCATCTTTGCGTCAGGTTAAATGGGAGGTGATGGGTGACTTTCATATGAGTAGCAGAAATAAGTAATAGACAACAACATACATACATTTCTAAAATATGAAATTCATGTTGATAAGCATTAAGGGCATGAATGTACATATTATATATCTTGTATTGGCTACAGTTTTCAACATTCATTTGGTTAGTTTAATTAAATTAGTAAGTAGATAGGTAGGTATATATTCAGAGATAAATACCTTTTTTTACTCCAATTATCGCGCTTATTATTTTCATTGCTCCTTTAGGGGTCTTTTTTTCTATGTCTTCTCCGTTTGCCATGAGAGTTACTGTGACTCATATGCAATAGACACTCTTTGATCCTGTAGAATACATTGTATATCATGGAATTTGAATTGAATGGCGTGCAATAAGAGAGGCCTATATCCAGCAGTGGACTGCTTTAGCGTGATGATGATGACGAGTACATAGCAAATACAGAGAAACAAACTTAAAATTATTTATCAACAAAGTTGATTACTGATAACTGTCAAAGTCACGACCCATATACTCTATGGGTACGAACGACAGATATAACATTTATGGAATGAAATAATACAAAAAAGATTTCTAATAGATTTAACTTCAATAAATGTGGGATTTTACTATTCAGGGTTAACAAAATAACGTTCTTTTTATTAATTTTTGGGTTCTTATGTTACAATGAAATATTTCTTATTATGTAAATTAAATAAATCGTAAACGAAAACAGACTGATGCATAGACAAAACACATCTCTGCTTGAGGCTGGATTTGAGTCTTGATGTAGCTGATTATAGATTGATCACCGTTCTGGAATAACAACGATGCTCGAGCACTGATTCTATACGTAAGCAATGATCAAGTGATTGGAGTTTAAACTGTACTTGAGGAATCTTCTGTAATGCGGACCTAAATGACAGGATTGAAACCTCCAACAAGTGAAACCTACAAACCATGAATGTAAATACCTATAATGAAAGTTGATTAATTGTACATGTAAGAGTAATCAATACTTACCATAACAGTATTCCACGTTTCAAGTTCCTTTTAATTAAGGAGAACATGTTTATAATAGGATAGAATGATGTGTTTCGATAAAGTTCAAAGGAAAAATAATTTTCATATCAAAAATATTCACAAGAAGTTGGCAGATTTATTAAATTTTCTCTTCAACGTATCGTTATTTCTCCTTACAAAGTTTACTTTCGTTATATTATGTTTGTGTTGAAAATTATAGTCCTTTTTCACATAGTATGAAGGCATGGAAGAAAGTAATCGAAAAAAAATTGCGAGAGGAGAGTGAGATTAAGAAACCATGGCCCTGGGCGTCGCCTCGGCAAGGGAAGAAACACAGGCGGGTTTTAGTCAGTAAAAGTCTGACACGCCCTTCCGCTTCGCCCAGATCGAAAGAGGTCATTTGACGGTTCCCATGCCAGACAAAAAAAAGGAAAGTGAGATTACCCCAAACCAGTTTAGGTTTAAGCCAGGTAGAGGAACATTTGATGCTACTTTTGCACTCTGCTAATTGTTTGAGTACAGAAGTGCAGACAAGACAGTTGATTATGGACGTTCTTACGTCGTACATCCAGAATCAGGCACCCTGGTGCATGCTGTTTGCAGATGGCATTGTTCTTGTGGGTAAATATGGACCTAAGATTCAGAGCAGATTGAAGAAAAGGCAACAGAAGCTGGAAAATGTTGGCTTGAAAATCAGCAGAACTAAAACTGAATGTATGATATTGACATAGTGATAAAAAAAACTCGAAAGTGAGTAGGAAATAATAGTAACCTCCTGATAATCTACAGCTGAATGGCGCGGGGCCACCGAACCGCGTGCTTCAACAATTATCCATTCACACTTTTACGGGCTTAGGACTATCATAAATACTTTTTAGCTGCAATTTACTGAACATGAAAATAAAATTATTATCTAAGATAATTGTTTGTAATTTTTGCGCGCAGACAACTTTATGTCGTATCACTAGAGTCGAGAGCTTGTTTTACTTTGAACATTTATAAAGCGGCCTTTCGCCTTTGAACGCTTAGCGGTAATTTATTGTAAGTTATTTTATAAGTTATGTATGACACGCACATGACAGATTTTTTGGTTTGACCATTTTTTCTTTTGTCGGCATGGCGGCAATTTATGGATGCATGCCTACAAGGTATTTTATGCGGTATCACTATGCGCGGGAGCTTATTATGGTTTGAACATTAAATGCATTGCTTTTTTTTAAGCCATTTCATGTCCCTTCCGAGTAGTACCTGCAAGTTGTATCTAGCGCAACTAACTTTTCTCACTTTTTCGAGTTGATGATTTTTTTTTTCAATCATTTTTTATTATTTTATAACACAAACATTTTTATTTTGTCTTTTACTCTATTCATCGAAAGTACTCCTTAAAGCAAATCGTTCTGCCGCGGGAAAACAACCATTAAAATTCCAGCATGTATATAAGAGGAAGTATGAAAATGGCACCGATAATTGAAAAGGAGACGGGCGAAATTGGGCCTGACCTGTACACAAATGAATTATTTGTCAATAATTTTCATTTATTTTTTTGTTTTCAATCATTTATTACTAATTCTGATATCGCCGGAATATAAAAGATATTATTTAACGTAAATAATACTGACTTTCTTTACTTTCACTTTTCAACAATGTTACCAGATGAAATACCAATCGTTAATAAGTTATAATCGATAAATCAAATTATTACAAAAATAAAAATAAAATTAAAAATGAATCAGTATATTTCTACCGATTCGGTTTAGAAAATCTTTTAATAAAAGGACTTAATTATATTATCTATTATTTCGTTATTAACAAAAACATCTTAAAACAAATTGATCAACGGTTCGATTTGATAATCGATTAATTATACTTTTTTATTATACAGGCAACTAAAACTCTGGTGGGCAACGTGACGACAAACGTCACATATCATTCCCTTCCGGCTTTGAATTTGCCATATTTTGTTTTCGTGTGCTATTATATTTTTTTGCAGCTTTGGCTACGCATTTAGGATTCTGACGGTTATTGTTTTGACCGACGACCCACGCATTTATTTCGATTCAACATAAAATGAGTGACCAACGTCTTCATTGCATCAACTGCGGCATACAACAGAGTAATCCTTCTATCGGATTACGACAAATAGAAGCGGAAAGCATTCTTTCAGTTATACAGCATTGGGTTGCACCTCAATTGGTAGGTATTTATTTAAAACGTATGTATTTAATTAAAACTTCATTTTGTGATAAGCAGTTTTCGAGTACAGTATAACAAGGATAACTATATATAGGTATATTATTGAAGCCAGTTTCAATAATAATATTCCTATATATATATCTCATTATAATGCACTTGAGTTATTTAAATTCCAAGTAAGATTTACAGTTTGATTATCAATTACGAAAGATAGTTCTTTTTTTATAACTTTAAGAATTCAACAATTCAATGAAACAATAGTTAAATTGAATAACCTTATATGAAAGCATTAATATAATATAATCCAAGTTTGACCACGATGTCAGTAAGAAGTAATATACACGCAATTCTGAAAGATACAGTTTTCTCGCTGTTTCTGCATCATACCTATTTCTGTAATTTTTATTTGTTGAAGCTGTAAATAACAATCTAATATTGTTGTAGGTCAATAGATCTCATCACATTTGCCAAGGATGCAGAGATTTAGCTGTGACTGCCTTGGGCACAGATTAGCAACTTCCATCTCTTATGACTGGACATCGCCAAGTGTGTGTGAACTGTGGACATTCAGTGTTGCGGGCAAGATCTCATTCATTGCACACTAACACCGAACGTGAAAGAAGAATTCATGCAGTCATTTCTGAATGGATATTGCCTCAGACTGTAAGTTTTTATTAGGTTTAGTTGTTTTGTATTTTGTACTACCACACACACACACTATCTATACTACCATTTTTTATATTTTTTTCACACTAATCTCTGAAATAGCAGTCAGCTTTACAGAATCATTTTTGTATATTAGTGTCACATTCATGAGAAAAAATTAAATGGAAAAGGAAACTATCATATAGTTAGGCCAAAAGTTAGTGTAAAAAAAACAACTAATTATATTACAGCCTGTATTTCCAGAAGGTGTAGATTAGAAGAGATTTACTTTATTATTATTATTTATTTTCTTAACCTAGTGTACAATACATTGAGATAAAAGCACAAAACCGCAAAACCGTTTTCACGGTTTGTTTGTGGGACCGTAACAAACAGTGTATCTAAGTTAGTATCTAGCAAAGAAGTTACATTATTTACAAATATTAGGTCTTACAGAATTGCTTACAGACTACTGAGTCATGTATGTATTACTTCTTTTTTTAGAAAAAGACTCATGATATATTTTTTTTTTAGATTTCAAGAGCTCGAGCTCTCATATGTCATCGTTGCTGGGTGAGAGCTGATAGAAATGCTCATCATTTAATGACTGGACCATCTGGATCTTCAGCATCAGTAGATGTATCAAGTGAACATGATGAATCAACTTCACAGTCTAATATTGATGTAGCTAACAAACGAATATATAAAAACCAAAGACATCATGATCGTGAACATATGCATTCCTTTTTGCCACCGACTTTCAAAATTCGTTTATCTCACTTTGTAGTGCTTTTTTTTTGGAAGTTGGTTGTTATGTTTGTATAAAATACCCTCTGCTTTGCTAGACTTGCCTTACAATGCATTTAAAGCGCAAATCAAATCCAAGCTTTGTTTAAAGGCATATTATTCTGTAAATGACATCTTTCTCCAGAATTTCAGTAAGCTAATTCTGGAGAAATATAAGATACATACGAGTTCATATAATTTTCTTTTTCACAATGCATAAATATGTGAGCTGTCACACCCTTTATACCTGGGGCTTATATTTAAGTAATTAGTTTTTACTTATTTACATTTCCATTTTAATGATATTTTATTTTTTATTTTTGCTTTGCTGGTATTTTGGCGTGGCTAGCTGGCATATGATAAATAATTTCATTGTTGTTGTTTTCTGGTCTTCATTACTGTACCTACATAGTATTGTATAAAGTCTTGTTTTTTTAAAATGAACAGACAGCTGTGCCGCTGGAGAGTTTGTTCCACCACTTCTTCTTCCCAGCGAAAGCACTAGGAAGTGTTGATGGGTGGGCGTTTTGGGGGACTGTCTTATGTAATAACGATGTTCAAAAAGTGCTGATTCTCAGCCTATTTTGAATAATTGATTTTTGATTTTTTTTTTTTTTTGTTCACTCCGCATACCCGCGGCTATGGTGGCCGGGAGTTCGATATTGTCTCCCGACCAGGGCGTTTTCTGCTTCGGCTAGAGGCGTGAGGACGCTGAGAGACCCGCTCCCTCACGAGCTTCGCCTCCTTTTCCAGCATTAATTGTATATTAATACGATTAATAAATCAATATAAGAGAAATGCGATTTTTATTTCCGTTTACTCTTTTCTTTAATTAGATTGTAAATGGTTTTCCTAATTCTTTTTTAACCTCCATCTTTGTAACATTTAATATGCTGTTACGCGTCGCCGGCCCTTTGGAAACCACACTCACGATGTGTTATTGTAATAAAAATACATTCTGATAAAATCTAGTCTACAAAAAAGTCTGAATAATTACTTAAATATGCCATATGAGCGCTGACACCTTCTAAGAAAACTCATAAAAAAGCAAATGAGGTTAGTTTTTTGCAAGCTAATAATACCCTATTTCGGTTTTCTCCCAAACTGCCATTATAAATAAAGTTTTATTTTTTAAATAGTAATAATATTGAAATGATTTAATGCAATAATCGTTGCTGTACATTCAGGCCCAACTTTCTATGAACTTTCGCCCGTCTCCTTTGTGAGGAAATCGGTTGTTATGGTATGGACATGTGTTATGGAGAAATGAGGAAAATAATTTTCAAAGTCAAAGTATTTTATTTATTAAACATATGTTATATGGTAAAAAAAAATGTGTTGTATCACTATGTTTTGCCTTGCAAGACCTACAAATTAATTAAGGACAAAATTAGAGATTAACATTTTTTTGTTCTATGTTCTTATCACGTAAAACTCGTTGATGGAATAGTAAGCCTTTTCAATCAAGAATTTCATACTTTTTAAAGTTTTTGGTAATTAAAAAAAATATCTTTCAGTCCGCGGTTTCGCCCGCGTAGAGTTCGGTTATATCACGCTTTTTAGATTTCTCTCGGGAATATCAAATTTGTTCGGGATAAAAAAGGATAGGAAAATGTTTCTAATATAATAGCCAGATTCTTCTTTCTTTCTTTTTTGGCTTCGCACGGTTTGTGCATTTAGCCAATGTCACGTACTGAATTATTCATGTCGTAAAAGACGGTCAAGTGAACCGTCTACAAGGGAGGTTTGAGGCAAAGTCATGATGAGGCCACTATGCTGCTATATCTCAATGTTCTTTATGAATTATTTACTGTATGCACTTTTTAGTACATTAATCACGCACTTTTATTTAGTAAACAAAACTATAAATAATTTAAAAGTCCAATGAAAAATAAGCGTGACACCCAGCTTAATTTTCCCGAAAAAAAACATGTCAGGCTTTAACTGCCTAAAATCCGCCCGTGTTCATTTATTTGCTTGTGACAGGGGCCACGATATCTCTTTCGAACAACCCGCGGCATTAACAGTTCTCGATATCAATATATCTAGTCTTGATAAATATATGGCAAAAAGTTGTTCTTTTTTCTTTCGTACTATAATGACGATTAATCTACCATTCTTCTTATATACAGGCTGTATCTGACATCGTAACGCAAACTTCGCAAAAAGGCTACACCGCATGCCACTAACAAAATTATGATTATACGGTTTCAGAAATAACAGTGTTTAAAAAAAGTGTCGGCTCGGCCTTTGAACGTTGCAAGCGTGCCGCCGTGCGTGTTTTTAGGTTATGACGTTGATTCCTGATGCGAACTCTATTAAATTAACTGATAGGATAGTTTTTCTAGTATTGTTCACATTGCGCTTTTTTGTGTAATTAGCGAATTAATTAAATTTAACTTTAAAATGTTATTGGGTTATAAAATATAGCAATTACGAACGGTCTAAAGTGAAAAAAACTGCGTATTATTTTTTTTTAAATCGAGAAAAAGACGACGCAAAATTCCACCACTAGGATGTTCACAATCATGTACTGGATCTATGGTACTCGTTTGTGCGTCAATGTCAGATACACCCTTTATTTTACTGCAATTTTAAGAGCTCTAATTTTTTACATTAACTAGCAAAGCGCTCCTGCTTGGCACAGTTTAGTATGACTTGACAAAACATCGATAGCTCTGTACTTCTAATGAATCGACTGCCTTTATATAGTACAAGTTGTAGCTCGTAGATTTGGACCTCATCAGGCGCTTTACTTTGTATAAATAAATTCATCACTTCTGTGCCCTCAATACGGTGCATACATAAGCACATCTACACAATAATTTGCTCAAAAGTAAATAATCAATAAATAAGAGGGTACCTCGGTTTCTAATTGGCCAGCCGTATTAACTTGTTTGTAAATGTACTATGTAACTACCCACACTTTTGTTTTTGCTTTCTTATCGTTTTACCTATTGTGTATCTGCATGCTGCGTCACTAGACGAAATAATTTGTGCATTAAATGTTAAATCTCATATAAGTGAACTGTATTATGTTCTTTTTGAGAAATAAAGTTCTTTAAACCTGAAAAATACCGTGAGGAAAACGGCATGTCCTAGTACGGACTGGTAGACGTCTCACAGGCGTGTCAGACATCTACCAATCCGTACTAGGCCCGCCTGATAGATTACGACTCACCCCCCCCCCCCCCCCCCCTTTCAAGAAGTCTGTGGCCAGGAGTGGAAACATAAGGCGATTAACACATGGCACCGCGTACCGCTGCGGAGGGCGGAGACGGGATTTCGTAGCGGTGCTCCGCGCGGCAAGGCGGTTTACGCGCCTGTCCGCGCGGATGGATTTAACACGATTGTGACCAGTTTTTTCACAGACACTGGCAAGAATCTTCTAATTTTCGTCCTGCACCTACGATGATCCGCGCGCTTTTGCGGCGCCCCGTGTGTGATACGCCGCTCCATCGCGCGGACCGGACGGCAGCGCGGAGGGGCGGTGACTGCGAGAGTACCACTCGACTGGCGCGGTCAGGCGCTGTATGTGTGTTAGGCATCTACGGATTTAAAAGAGGTCCATGCGACATGAGATCTGCTTCATCACCTACCGAGGCGGTGCGCGATGCCTTGTGTTAAGCGCCTATGCTGATTATGGCTGCCTATTCATGACCTCCACAAACCAGTTACTGGTTATTACGATACCCCTTGGTAAGACAGGTTGGCATACTTCCGTAAATCTGACTGGTAACAGTAGATATATCACTTCAAATATAAATAGCTGGATCAAAGTAAAGTAGCCTTATAAAGCAAAAATCCCGTAGGCCATAAGCCGAAACTACTTCTAATAGAAGTAGGATCCCAAAAAGAGCAATATCGACACAAATTGCTCAAATGAGACATGCCCTGAGCAATTTCATTAGGGAACTGCTTTTATAGCTACATGGTTTTATGGAGATACACCGGATGTTTCCAATCACGGTAACTCGGTTAGGGATACATATTTGGAGGATAGGAATGGTTATCGATAAGTCGAATTAGATTCGATTAGATCATAGCTATTGGTATTAAATTAATAATTAAATAAAACGACTTTATTTTTTATTTTTATTTTAATAATTGTAAACTAGCGCTTGACCGTAATCCCGTTTGATGGTAAGTAGTGATGCGATCGTTGATGGTAAAATGTGCTAGTTTATTGAGAGCCTATTCACTCAGAAAAACTGAGCGAATAGGAAGAAAGACGGTAGTTGAGCGAGGTGATGCAATGTTAAACTCAACAACACGACCAACGATACTGCGCCAAAGGGAGATTGATCTGAAGACCCTCCACGACAAAACACCCAACACAACAACATTAGGCGCATCGTACCCGGCACACATCGCAACACAACTGCTCAGACCCGTCCTCCGTACGGCTTCACCAGACATCATGCCGGAACACGACAAATCGCTTGGCGGCAAGGCTTTGTCTGGTGGGTGGTAACTTCTGCCGGCGACCGATGTTATGGCCTACCACCGAGATGTGAAATGATATGAAACCGAAATGTGCACTTAAAAGTTAAATAAGAGCTTAAAAAATGGACTGTTATATTGAGTTGACTAAATACGAAATACTAAATCTAGTAAGTACAATAGGGTAGTTGACTAAAAAAAACTAATTAGTCCGTCAGTCAGATTTCTAAAAAATACTAGACTAATTTATAAAAACTAGACGGGTTATGTAGGTTGCATTTTCGTTAGTAATTTTGGATCACGTGAAACGATTTTAATATTTCTTTGAAATAAACACTTGCATATATACATACGGTTACGTTACAAACTTACTTCAAAAAATATTTTGTATAATTTTTCAAAAACTGATCAGACCATCAAGTTTAAAATAATTTGTGTTTATAAACTTTTACTTTTAAGAATTTATCAATATTTTTTTTGGTGTATTGTATGATTCAAATGTGAGAGGGACGCATTTTTTTTTTTACTTTTGGAGCGATATTTTCTAAAATATTTACATTTTCAAAACAATATTTTAATAAACACTTATTTAATTTCAAATACCCATGCAACAATATATCACATACTAGCTTTCCCCACGCGGCTTCGCCCGCGTGGATTTCGGTTATATCGCGCTTTTAGATTTCCCTCGAGAATATCAAATTTTTCAATAAAAGGTAGCCTAATCCTTTCTCAGAGTCTAAAGATTGTCTGTGCCAAATTTCATCAAAATCGGTTGAGAGGTTTAAGAGGGAAAGACAGAGTTACTTTCGCATTTATAATATTAAGTACGGATTAGGGTTCAAATGAAAAAATAATCACTCCTCTCTCTACACGTAAACCCCTCCTAATATTTTTTTTTCCTTTTAAGCTATTGCATAGCTTCTATCGCGGGCCTTGAGCGCGGGGACCGAATCCAGAAATTCCGTAACGAAAAAACCTCACGCTCCCCACTCCGACGGGCACGGAGGTGTGGCTTGAAGGCCGTACATCGTCTAACGTCGTTTCAGTTCGTCAGTCTTCGGCACGGTATGTTTGTGTGCGTGCGACTACATCTTTTGAAAACAATTTATAGATTTTCAAAAAGAGCATGCATATTGCAGGGCGCGAACTCAGTTCTACACACTTGCCATGTTACTGATAGTCGCGATGTGCTAAACTTGTGATTAATTTTCTCTCTGAAATAGGTCTTCTATAGAGATATATCATAGACGTCATCGACGTTGTCATGGCCACCTTAAAAACTTTTCATATAATTAATTATTAAGTACTTTTATTCAAATTAATTTAGTAGTGTTTTTATAAAATAGTTTTTTTTTTAAGGGAAAAGCTAAGATGAATGTCACGCTAATTTTTCATTGGACTTTTTAATTATTTATAGTGTTGTTTACTAAATAAAAGCGCGTGATTTTATAAAGTGCTCACGCGGCCGTTTTTTCAACTGTTTCTTATTCATATAAACAAAAAATGAAGACGACACAGTGCGTTGAAAACTCGTGTACTCGTAACGCCACTGCACGCTACACTTTTTAGCGACCAGTTAAGAACCAGCCACCAATCCTGAAGTTTGATGCCTTTTATATTTGTAAATTTTTATTGTTTTGATAAAACAAAAAAAACCTGTCTATAATTATTTGATAATTTGACTGACTGACTGATTAGTTTCTTTTTAGTCAAACACCCTATTGTATATTTTAAAATATTCCTAAATTCCAGATGTGATATTATCAACCTTTTTATCGTCCCACTGCTGGGCACAGGTATCCTCCCATACAGAGAAGGATTGAGCGTAACCACCACGCTTGCTCAAAGCGGGTTGGCGATTTCAGACTTAAAGTCCAGGTAACCTCAAGATGTTTTCCTTCATATGATGCGTATTACACCTTTATTCCCTCTTAAGTTACGCAGAGATGTAAGTTCTTATAGTACGCACGTTTAGAATCACACAGGCTATTTATTACCATCATCCTGGTGTCAAATTCAGACTCTACATGTTAGTTAGAAATTCCAGGTACAAAACCCAGTAATAGTTTGCCTGCCCCGGGATTGAACTCAAAATCTCATACTCAGTAGTATGTGGTGTTTACGACTAATATATCAACAAAGCAGTCAAAATATAATAATAAATTGTTTTACGTCAATTGGGTTGTATCCTAAAAAATAATTTAATGTCCATCGGATAGATTTATAAAAAATATTGAACACGTATTTTTTATTTTTTCTCTCATTCAAATACTTAGGAAGATATATTGATTTGAAATGTCGCATGACGTCACGCCGTGCTACAAAATATACAATGGCGTGCCGTAATTAGCCCCCACTCCGTAATTTTAATACGCTATATCTCAGTAGTTTTTGGTAATTTCGACAAAATGAAAAATACGGGTCTTAATTTTTTTTATTATCTATAAGACGGACTAATTATTTTTTTGATCTTCATACCTTGGATACATCCCTATTGTTTAAGCTCAATATCGCACAGAGAGCTAAGGAGAGGGCTATGCTAGGTGTTTCTCTACACTCTACGTGATCGTATCAGGAATGAGGAGATTTATAGAAGAGCGAAGCCAAGCCCAGCGGATTAGGTTTTTGAAGTGGCAGTGCACGGGGCACATAGCACGTAGAGCCGATGGCCGATGGGTCAGAAAGGCTCTTGAATAGCGACCATGTACTTGCAAGCGTAGCGTTGGACACCCACCGACTAGGTAGTCGGATGACCTGACCAAAATCGCAGAGAAGCACTGGATGCAGGCCGCGTCCAACCGGTCTTTTTACAAATCCTTGGGGGAGGCCATGTCCAGCAGTGGACATCCTGTAACTTTCTGTGTCCGTGAATGATGATGATGATGAAATCGTTTTATCGGAGTATCTTAGTACCTAGTAACTGTACTGTGGAGCTGAATCCGTAGAGTGGAAACCGGCTCTAAGTGTCTCTAGTTTCCCTAGTTTCTCATATTACCATAGACATGTCCTACAATTTTGTTTTTTCAATTAGGTGTAAAACAACAAGCTACTGAAATTTGTCAAATTATAGGCTTTACACTTTATCACAAAAGTAATAAAGTTCTAGGTAGATACAACGTCAGCCAGTATTTCTAACTCACAGCAAAATAAAAACAAGAATCCTTATTATCTTTCCCAGTGTCCTATGGAGACATTATAGTCCAGCCTAATAAAATGTTATCTTATACAACGAGACACTCTTAGTTTCACGAACTTCTCAACTTGGTCGGGTTATCTACAAATTGTTAGCGGAATGGTGCAGTTAAAGTTGGGGAGTTAGTAAATTTTGACTGAAATTATATCATAATTATTTTTCTACGAAAATATTTTGTTGTGTCTGGAAATGAAGTGATTATTCAAGAATGGGAAGTACACATGTATATATTTTGAACAGTCATTTAAATTAGAACACTTCTGTGGCCTCATAGTAGAGCACACCTTTTTTTTTTTGTTGGGATGGGAAATCATCAAATGACTTCTCCCGCTCTGGGCGGAGCGGAAGGGTGTGTCAGACTTTTACTCACTATAACCCACCCGTGTTTCTTCTTGTTTAACTAACCCGCAACCCTGACCCAGGAGGCATCGGTCTTCGTGGACCCCGTCACGATGTGCTGACATCTCTTTGAGGCGCGCGTGAAACACGACGCGCCGTCGACTCGGGCCTGGTCCTTACCGGGCGGTGGCGGCGGCGGCTCTCACACAACAAACATTCCTCCATCTGCGTTCCACCATTGGACGACCCGTCGTACGGCGAGTTTCCACCCTTATGTTGTTAACACCTCTACGATCTGGACGAAGCGTTTCGCCTCCTCCTTTATTCCGCGTACATCGAGGGACTGGAACAATCTGCCGGCGGCGGTGTTTCCGTCGGACTACAATTTGAGTGTCTTCAAGGCTAGAGTGAATAGGCTCTTAATAAACTAGTGCACTTTACCATCAACGATTGCGTCACTGCTTACCATCAGGCGGGATTGCGGTCAAGCGCTGGTTTATAAATCAATTAAAAAAATAATAAAAAAAATAAATAAAAGCCGAAATAAACCCAGGGATCATCGTCTTTTTCAAGTCCAGACATTAAAAATTAAAATGTTTACAATAATTTACGTGATTTAAAAAAAAAAAACAGTGTTTAAAATGACATAATTGTAGCATAATTACGCATATTGCTTAATAACAACGCTTAGCAGATCGAGCAGCTCAGTCCCAAGCTTTATTGTCTTCTAAATAATCTGTGATTTTATAATACCCCTTTTTGCAAAGTTTGGCCTTTATATAGCTTTTAAATCGTTTAATGGGTAAGTTTCAAATTTCCATGGGAAGCTTCCTGGGTAAAAAAAAAATTGGATACGTATATTTTGTTTTATCAAATCAATAAAAATTGGCAAATATAAAAGGCATCAAAGATCAGAGTAGTGGCTGGTGACGTCACTGGTTGCTAAAAAGTGTAGCAAGCAGTGACGTCACACGAGTTTTCAACTCACTGTATCGTCTTAATTTTTAGTTTATATGAAAAAAGAAAAATACGTGTCTCGTTATTTTTGGGAATCTGACTGATGGATTTTCTTTCTGACTAATTAGTTTTTTTTTTTTTTTTTAGTCAACCCTATTTTTTCGGTTTACTGTGACTGCTGACATTTTTTTTTTGCATTTAGCCTGCAATCACAGTTTTTTTTTTTTAATAATTATAAACTAGCGCTTGATCGCAATCCCACCTGATAATAAGCAGTGATGGGACCGTTGATGGTAAAGCGCGCTAATTTATTAAGAGCCTATTCATTCAGAAAAACTGAGCGAATAAGAAGGAAGACGGCATTTGAGCGAGGTGATGCAATGTTAAACCCAACAACACGACCAACGATGCTGCGCCAAAGGGAGATTGATCTGAAGACCACCACCAAACTCCCAACACAACGGCTTCGTCTTCATCTTCTTTGGTCTACCTCGCTTGTTCCGGTCCGGCGGAGCTGCGGAGGTGCCATGGCAAGACATTTATTACCCACGTAAAATGCCGATTTTCGTAAGCGTGACCGTACCAGCGTAGGCGATCCTCTTGCAGTTTGTCTGACTGCCACATATGCGGGAGTTCCTACATATTCTGCCTTGCCACATATGCTGTAGCGATAATATGTAGACTGTATATGTATTGTGTATACAATGTTGTAGATTGTTGACAGTTCTCAGTGTCAGTCCCACGACTGCTAATTATATTATTTTTTTAATAACAGGTGTAGTCTCCAGACATTTTATAGTTTTTTTTTTTTTTTTTTGTTGAGACTCAGATAAGATTAATTTCTCTGACACTAGCTTCGCGACTACAGGGGTTATCTTGTGTTGTGATAGCAGTTAATGTTGGATGTAGCCTGCACTGGATTATGATGGAAATGATACACGGAGTTTGAAGATACGGGCGTTACGTTTTACTTTGTGTTTATGAAACTACGTTGCAGATAAGCTGTAAAATGTGCGCAGCTGGTGATATTTGTGAGAATAGCATTCATCCCTAAGGTGTTTACACTCTAAGACGGGTTTGTATCAGCAGGTTATCCTGGTGGTGTAAGATCGTTGTTAGTCTGTCATTTTTTCTTTTTAACAGTTTAAAATAAGCTAGACCGGTCAGCCTGGGTTATTTTATTTTTTTATAATTACTACTGTACTTGTAACGTATGTAACATTTTTACTGGTAATAAACATTATTATTATTATTATTATAATTATAAAATAGTATTTGATCACAATCCCGCCCGATAGTAGGCAATGATGTAATCGTTGTTAGTAGCAGCACTAGATCATAGCGTTAGGCTCGGCAGAAATGGGCCACCGACCACAGCCACCGTTGGCCAGCGACGGCCACTTAACACACTTTTTATTATATTTTGTATAGACGCGCAGCACACGTGTATCCAGTGGCGGCTACTCGCTACAGTTGTGTCCGCGACTCACCACTAGTGGTCACCACGTGCCACACAAAACGCCGACACCCCCCACCGTTGCATTGCTCAACCCCCCACGCAGTTAACCGTCCGTTTGCCGTATATTGGTATTTTGCCGTATTAATCCATGTTGTAACACCAACAGTATTTCTTGAAATGTTGTTAAACTCAAACTTGTTCAACTTGTTCTCTTAAAAAAAAAACTTTTTTGGATATCTTTGTAGATTCGAAATCCAAGTTATGTTTCACTGTAGGACCAATCAAAATTGGATGCACCCAATACAGGCAGCGACGGCGTTGTCTACGTCTTCTACTTATTAACAAAAGCGCGAGCAAACTTTCAGAATCAGAATCAGATATGTTATTTGTAGAACATAGGTAGAACAAAATACAGATGTGATGTCAACATAAAATGAACACTATGTCTTGCTGTCGAAGGCGTATAACTATTCACAATTATTATAAAATACAATTAAATTAAAAAAATATATTATAATACAGTCAAAATTAACTAAAAAAAATTCAGAACAATGATCAAAACAAAATATTGAGTAGGTACAGCACAAAACATCATTAATAAAATAATTATAAATTTGACCTTGTAATAAACATTTAAATTGAATTAGATTAAATGAAATAATTCCTTGATAGTAAAATTGTCCTTATATTAATTGATCTTACTAGTAAGAGTTTTCGAGTCAGAATCCATCTTCAGACTGCAGCAACGAGCGGGTTATAAAATGTGGCGGCTTCCAGTTAACGGTGGCTGTCGCTCGCTTCTGACACTTTTAGAAATGTGGCGGTAGCGCGCGACAGAGACCGGTGGTTGTGGTCGGTGGCCGATTTGCGCCGAACCTTAAAAAAATAAAATGGTTGACAGCAAACTTCTATATTCAAAAGTTTGTTGTACTAAAGCACCGAACTTTATTCGGAAAATGTTTGGCGTGTCTTTATTGAAAAACCTAGTGTTTCTATAATCCGTTTACAGTAACTGGGTTGTAGAATTCCGATAGGCTGTCACTCCAAGTAATGATGGAACTGTCATGGCGGAATTAATTCATGCAATTCCAGCTCACACTCTCCACACATACTGGTAACATTTGTGACAACTATAGCAAAAAGGCAGCTATATTTCCATCAATAGCATAGCCGTAGCAAGTCTAGACGGTTTTGAGAAAAAACGCGGTTAAAGTTTTTATAAATCCTTTATTTGTGATCAGATCATGATAGTTGATAATTTAAATGAAAGAGAACTTCAGCACTTATCTACTACTTATTGTAAAATAATACTGAGTGATTGAAATATAAAATAATCTCGAGTTACTGTAACTACACTACAATCCGGTCGAAACGTTCGCTTCGTCTTTTACACCGCGTACATCGAAGGACTGGAATAATTTGCCTACGGTGGTCTTTCCGTCTACCTACAATTTATGTGTCTTCAAGGCTAGAGTGAATAGGCTCATAATACACTGATGCGTTTTACCATCAGCGATTACATCATTGCTTACCATCAGGAAGGATAGCAGTGAAGCACTAATTTATAATGTTATAAAAAAACCTTTACTATTGATGGCAGCATAACAAACTTTATATTAATAGTATTAATAATAATTGATAAACATTTTCCAAGCTAAAATTTTAATTAGCTGCTGTTTTCAAGCTCCTTTCCTGTGACGATAATACCTTCAATCTTCCCTTATTACTAGAACAGGGATGAAAAATTATATTAAACGGAAAATTTAATATGCACCGCATCGAATAAATCTGGTAAACAGCACAGGGGTTATCGATAAAGGGATAATAACAAAATAAGCTTTAACATCGCTGTTGTCTAATGACAGAATTGAGGCGTGATTCTCGTATATTTAAAACATTCACATTCTCAGTCTCCATCTGTTAAAACATCACTAATTTCCCTATATTTTGGTAAGTTTTTAGCATTTTGTTTGTCGCCAAGTAGACACTATTTTTAGATTTAGAATGTTGTGAATTAGAAAAATTTATGCTAGTAGAAAGTCGGTTTTTGATACAGGCGCGTGCATCCATATACGCGTACGTGCAATAAGTTTTTAAAGTGAAATTTTTATTACATCGTCTCAATCTCTGCTCTGTGTATTGCATGTCGTGTGACGGTTGGTCGCGGAATAGGGATAAACTGAAAGACGCTCGTCAGAGCAGCCAAGGCCAATATGGCGGCGCCTATAGTTCGTAGCAGCTGACCGTATCGTGTATAGATTACTATCTATACACGATACGGTCAGCTGCTACGAACTATAGGCGCCGCCATATACTCATTTGTGCCAATTGCTTTAAAAGTTTCACTTTTACCATGGTTTAATAACACCATACAATCCTATTTTTTTTAATAATAAAGTAAATTTAGTTATCTTTATAATAGAAATTATTTGGATAGAAGCGTTTCGCCTCCTCTTTTATACCGCGTACATCCAGGCACTGGAACACTGGAACTTATGCTCCTATTAGCGCCGAAAGTGTCGAACCTTATGTACCTAATAACCATCTTTGGATGTAACATATGCGACGGATAAATCTCTGTGCCTTTGTCTTTACAGCAATCAAAAACATAAAATAAAGCTACCCATTAGCGATCATTATATTATAAAGTAAAACTACTTGCAAGTTATTGCTATGTAACTCCTATCACATAATTTCTACTAATTCATCAAACTAAATCATAGTATAAATTTTAATGATTGCCGTCATTCAGTTTGATAAAAAGTATCCCCAACCTTTGTATGTATTTTAATTCTTACCGAGATAAGAGGTTCTCGTAGTTGTAATAATAACAACAGCATATGTCAATTTATCACGTTAAGCTACGTTTGCGGCGGTTGGTCTACGGATGAGTGTCCACCTTTACACACCAAGAAAAGTTTAATGTGCTTTCCGTGCCTCGGAAAGCACATTAAACTTTCGGACGCTGCTGTCATTTTGTAGATCTTTGACAGTCCAATTCTAGTTGGTTGCTCTGCACTCGAAGTTGTTGACGAGTATATATACCTGGGACAAACAGTCCAACTAGGTAGGTCCAAATTCGAGAAAGAGGTGTCTCGTCGAATCCAGCTCGGCTGGGCAGCGTTCGAGAAGCTACGCTACATCTTCTGGTCGTGCAAGATACCACAGTGTCTCGTCACGTGGTCGCTCACAATGGGCCTCATACGAAGGCTCAAAGTCACACAAAGGGCAATGGAAACAGCTATGCTCGGACTTTCTCTGCGTGATCGAATCAGAAATGAGGAGATCCGCAGAAGAACAAAAGTCAGCGACATAACTCTGCGAGTCGCTAAACTTAAGTGACAGTGGGCAGGACACATTGCTCGTAGAACCGATGTTATAAACAAATATTTGTTCCCGCGCCACGTAGTGCAGCAGTCAAAAGCTTAACCATCGCGGCATACATAACACAAGGCCAGTAAAATGCCGTCACTGAAATGACTCGCAGAGCGTCGCTTTAAAACTTATATTGTCAAATTAATTACATTCGCGAGTGACCTGTCACTAACTGTCCATAAATTATGCCCATAACGTTATTTTTCTTTATACGAAACCTATTTATAGTTTTTTTTTTTTATAAATTATAAACTAGCGCTTGACCGCAATCCCGCCTGATGGTAAGCAATGATGCAATAGTTGATGGTAAAGCGCGCTAGTTTATTAAGAGCCTATTCACTCTAGCCTTGAAGACACTCAAATTGTAGTGTGACACTTTGTTCAGAATAAGCAATAGAATGGATTCCATTTTTACACCATGTTAGTTTTTTTTTCTCAAATACATTTAGAAATGATTACAGTGTGGTTAGTGAACATACAACACAGTTCACGGTAGATCGTGGTACTGGGCGCCTGTGCAATACGTTCAAAGTAAAATTAACATGTTTTAAGTAAATTATACTACATTTTATTTTATCACTTACGGCTGAATGTTCGTACATTCATACATAGATAAAAAACATAGATAAAATTATGTACTTATCTCGTGTTAAGTACATAATTTTATCTATCTACACTTGACAGTTACTACAGTCTAAAGCCTCCAAGTGCTATCACTAGGTAATTCCAAACAAACAAACAAAAATTGTTATCAATAAACGCAAGACGACGCTGCGTCGCTACAGGCGCAGGCGGGCGAGCGGTGCGTTGACCATATTTTGTTGGGACAACCAGGTATGATAACAAGTTCATAAATGTTTGATTTTTCAAAATATCTTTTTGGAATTTTGTACATAGATCCTTTACTTAAAAACACTGGACACGTGTTTCGGATTTTACATATACAAAAAATTACGTTGTATGTGTGACGTATTTTGATGTATAGTGTCTATGTGTCTACTTAAAACTAACCTTCTGTAGTTACCCATTTCATGGTACTGCTTTTACATACAATTAAGAGAAAGTTTCTATCCATCCCTCATTGAAGCATAAAACATTCAGTCAACTTATAATATTAAAGGCTATATTAACAAATCGCTCGATTTTGAAGTTTCTGTCATTATCACATCGCCTTTCAAATAAGATGAAGCGATTATCAAAAGGTATTAAATGTTCCCTCGAAGTTACCAAAATGAGATTTTAGATGTGGTTTTGTTACTGAAACACGTGTAACATTGACGGAATACTGTTTATTAGGGTACTAGCTGCCCTGCGGTTTCACCGCTATAAGTTACGATCCCCTGGAATTTTCGTGATAAAAGTAACCTATATGTTAATCCTAGTTTCAAACTGTCTATGTGCCAAATTCCATCCAAATACATTTATCAGTTTTTGCATGAAAGTTTAACAAACATCCATATTCAACCTTATTTTATGTTTATGCGAATTCCGAAATAAGTATCCAGTATTTTTAAGTAAAGAATCTACCTACATATGAATAAAATTTCAAAAACATCAAAAACCACCAAGTTAGCAGCTTGTTATCTAACTTGGTTATCCCAACAAAAATATGGTCAACGTACCACACTCCCGCCAACGCCTGTAGCGACGCGGCGCGGGGGGGCCTGTCTCACTCGTGCGCTTGGTAATCACACTACAACAATTACTAAATGTGTTTGGGAAAAATATGACATAGTGTAAAAATAATTGAATCGATTCAGTTGCCTATACTGAACCAACTAAATTCAGATTTCGTATAAAGGAAAAATAAATTAATAAATATACGGACAAATCACACAGATTGAGCTAGCCCCAAAGTAAGCTCAAGACTTGTGTTATGGAATACTAACTCAACGATACTATATTTATAATAGATAACATATACAGATAAACATCCAAGATCCAGTCCAGTCAGGAAAAGATCATTTCCATCATGACCTGGCCGGGGATCGAATCCTCCACGTCGCAGGCAGGCGTGTTGACCGCTGCGCCACGGAGGACGACAAATAACGTAGTATAAACACATCCTTACAAATTTTTGCATTAATCTTATACCTTTAAACGAGAATTGCTCGTTTATATATATATATATATATATATATATATATATAATTGGAATCTCGGAAACGGCGCCTACGATTTTCATGAAATTTTGTATGCAGGGGGCTTCGGGGACGATTAGTCGATCTAGCTAGGTTTAATTTTCAGAAAATGTCTTTTTTCCATGTTTTGAGGCACTGAACAATTGCTAAACTTTTCATAAGAAGCTAAATTTCGCCGCTGTCCTTAATGATACGAATAGCTGAGGGGCCAAAAAGATGCCGAGCAAAGCTCGGTCGCCCGGTACTAATATTAGTAGGAAGTAGGAAGCATTAAGGTTAAGTAGGATTAATTTTGACAAAGTATATACTAGTAGTCTGATTATGTAACCATCTCAGCGGTGAAGACTTAGGTTAAGTGACCGTGGAGTGAGCTATCAGTCCAACGAATGCTAAAGATTGACACTAGTGACAGGCCAATTCAAGCTCACCACCTAATTAAAAAAAACTCCAGAAAACTGTTTAAATTATTAAAAAATATTATTCTTTCAACAGCTAGCCTACGACCGTAACAAAATATAAAAAAATAATTCTTAAAATAAAACAAAAATTAAACAAATGTGTGAGGACACATTTTTAAATCCCGGCTTAATCCCGGGATTCACATACGAATAATCCAGTTTGCTGAGGCTAGCTCAAAGCAATTACACATCGAACCCCCGGGAATAGCTACGTGCCTAAAACTTATAAGGTGGCCACATCAACATCTTGCAGAAGTTATGGCGAATCTATCACTCCCATTTCAAACAGATGACATGGCGACATGAGAGACATGAGAGACATGGCGATTCAATTATGTAGATGTTTAGGTTGACAGATTAGGGGTGTTTATTAATTTAAACCATTTGCATAACCTGTCATCATGACTTCGAAACTCGAAGGGGAAGGCAGAATCAGAAGTGTGTCCATAAAAGGTAAATCTTTATTTTACTGTTGAAGAAAGTGGAGTATTCGACGACTCTGTCTTAGGAAGCCTAGAGACAGAAGAAAGGTGTACGAAGTAGTTGGCATTTTGTGGTAAAAGGCTTTTTACCAAAAAAGGGTTTCCCAACTTATTTTTAAGTCTCATAGAAGAGAATAATTGGATGAAATAAAATATGTTAAGCCTTGAATCAACCAATCGATCAAGTCAGCCTATTGCGGTCCACAGCTAGATATTGGCAGAGGCCAATCGGCGGAAGTTAATAGACATAATTTTGTGGATGACAAAATCCATTATTCCTGTAACTTTCTATTCTGTGGTTCTTCCATTTGACTGCGGGGCATCGCACATTACCCTTGCCGATACGTTGTCTCCACTCCATGACTCGGCTGCTCCTTGCACCATCGGTCCTCATGACCGATCAGCCCACTGCCACTTCAGTTTTCTTACACTACATGCTGTGTCGGGTAATATAAATAGGATAATAAATAGCTCGTGTTTTTTACAGTTTTCTTTAATAGAAGCTATAAGAGAATTTTTCGCTTCGCCTTGTCTTTGATACTACGTACACGTACAAAGGATATAAACAATTTGATCTTTCCGTCGAATTCGAATTTAAGTATCTTCAAGGCTAGAGTGAATTGAATTACCATCAATTATTGTATCACTGCTTACTATCAGGCGGGATCGTGGTCAAACATTAGTTTATAGCATTAAAAAGGTAAGAAATAGACAACTTTGAACCTAATTTTGATTGACAGGGATTCAAGAGTGTACTTAAATTAAATCCTTTGAATGAAAGAGATTATTCTAGAACAAAGCAAATTATTATGCTTTGTTTTAAAATCATCTAATTTATTTATTCCGAGGAGAAACACCTGAGAAAATTGTCATCAACTGCTTTTTAATTTCTCTACAAAGTCAGCCTCAGGCCTTATTCTTAGAAATTAAAGCTTTTGAGTCCCGTTTGAGAATATAATAATGGACAATTTTTCACTTTTTGGGTTTTTAGATATAGCCTTTAATATTATTTTTTTTAATAATAATTATACTAGTGCTTGACCGCAATCCCGCCTGATGGTAAGCAGTGATGCAAGCGTTCATGGTGGAGCGCACTAGTTTATTAAGAGCCTACTCACTCTAGCTTTGAAGACACTTAAATCAAATCAAATCATCTTTATACAGAAATACAAATCGTAAATACAGATCTTAAATAATTAAAATAAGTTCATCTATGTTCCGCCGTTGAGGCATACAATTATAAATACAAAAACAGAGTCAAAACATAATAATAATTAGCCACGTTAGTCTAGATACACTTTTAAATACTCTAAATTATAAATACAAACAAATTCAATGTTAAGTCATATTGGTCGTAATTTATTATTAAAATGATACAAATTATATTCTTACATACAAATTTTAAAAATTATAATTAATTTTCCTTTCTTGTCATCATAAAGACAAGAAAGGATACAATATTTTTGTCACACGAGTAATCTCTGATATCATTATAACATTTTTTTTGTTAATAATGTATGAAGTTTCTTTTTAAACTGGATCATTGGTAATTGTTTAATGTCATCAGGAAATTTATTATAGATCAGTGATGTCATGCATAAAGTACTTTTATTTAGTAGTGCCGTTTTACCATAAGGTATTTGTACCTCTAACCTTTTTATCGCTTAATTTTCGATAATAGCTTTTGACAGCAGTCTTATAGTAACTTAGATTTGATTTGACAAAAAAAGTTTATATAATAATAATAAATAATAAAAATGTTTTATTGAAAAGAAATTTTACAAATTATAACCTACGAATATATTGGAGGAACTACGTTACAAACAATCAAAGTGAGCCCTAACGTCTAAACTAGGCCGAGCCTGTATCATAGACGTTAGTGTACATTAAATATAAATGCAAAATAACATGTGCGCTAAAAATAATTAGGTTATTATTACAAAATTTAATTTAGTTTTAAAATGAAGGTTTTTATTTAGGATTCGTAAATATAAGGAAATATTTATTTAGGATTCGTAAATATAAGGAAGGCAAAAAAAAGAGACACCAATTTTGCTGTCTCTTGTTTATTTCGCGACGCAACCCGGTGTGTGTCAACTCAGTGGCCGAGTGGAGCTTGCGTCGCGGCGCGTGTTTCATGGCGGTAAGTGTGTTAAATGTAGAGTTATACCTACACCATACGTCTGGAGGACGTATGATTATCCTTTGTGTAATTTAAGCACTTGTCTTTATAATTGCTTATTTGTCACTGATCAGTGTGATTTATTATTTCTAGGTAATTCTATCATCTCTGCAGAATGGCTTGGCGGTGCCCCTTATTTGTTAGTGAGATTAAGGAAGCATTAGAGGCCAGTGATAACAAGACACGTTTAGAGAGCGGTAGTGAAACAGAACATGAGGCGATGATATTCAGAGTGATGTTGAAGATGACGATTAAGTTTCATCAGAAATGACAGATTCAATATCCGAAACCGTGCGGCCACCTATTTCGCCATCATCATCACCGAGAAACCCTGAAATGTCTACCACAAGCTCCCGAATAATTATCCCAACACAGCGCATGATTCGAGAGAAATATTTTTTTATTTTTTTTATTAAAATATAAACCAGCGCTTGACCTCAATCCCGCCTGATGGCAAGCAGTGACGCAATCGTTGATGGTAAAGCGCACTAGTTTATTAAGAGCCTATTCACTCTAACCTTGAAGACACTCAAATTGTAGTCCGACGGAAACACCGCCGCCAGCAGATTGTTCCAGTCTCTCGATGTACGCGGTATGAAGGAGGAGGCGAAACGCTTCGTCCGGATCGTAGAGGTCTTAACAACATAAGGGTGGAAACTCGCCGTACGATATCAACATTGCTGGTCTACAAACAAAAATCAAAGCAGTGTAAGTACCTCTACCATAAATATTGTGCGAACATCAAGAAGACTGGCGCGTATGTAAAAATAATTTTGAGCCTATTTGGATGGCAAAAGGATTGGAAGCACCTATTCTCAAAAATACACCTTCGTACAAATATTCAACAGTTATTGCGTCAAAATAATGCTAGTGGAAGTCAGAATGCAGAACCAATCATCAAAACGAAAGATATTGTGCATTCTGCTCCTCAAAAATAAGAAGAATGTCAAAAATAACATGGTTTAAGTCATCATGATTTTTTACCGTCCCACTGCTGAGCACAGGTCTCCTCTCATACAGAGAAGGATTTTAGCGTAATCACCACGCTTGCTAAATGCGGATTGGCGATTTCTGACTTAAAGTCCAGGTTTCCTCAAGATGTTTTCCTTCACCTTCAGTCATTGGTGTCCAAGATATACTTAGAAAGTACATATAACTTTAGAAAAGTTACATTGGTACTTGCCTAACCTGGAATCGAACCCGCGCACATGAGTGCGTATGAACTTGAGAGGCTGGTGTTTTAACCACTAGGCCACCACGGCGTGTTTTAAGTGTATTAAGCTAATTTGCTGCGAACATAAAAATGACTGATATAACTGTGCCTAAATGTGATTTAGAGTAAAACCAAATAATATTTTAGTTATAACGACTGATTATTATGTTAACTTTAATATAATTAAAGTAAATGTGATTTGAAATTAATAGAAAAAAATATCACAATAAACGAAGACTTAATAGTTTATTGTTGATTTGTAAGAGGTTTAAAACCTTTTGTTTTTCTTTTAATACATTATATTAATTAATTTTGTGTTTTATTCCAAGAACTAACCATAAACTAATAAAATATGTAAAATATATAAGATTTAACTAAGTTTTAGTGCTGATTATACACTCGTAAACTTTAATACGCCTATAAGACGTATCATTATCTTTAATGTAGATCATAATATGATTATCTTTCTAGGGTTAAAATAATATTGAGAGCTAATTGTAATAGGTATTTATTTAGCACATTGCTCTAATGCACTTTTGAGCTATAAATATAAATTCTTTGTCTACCGTATTACCCCAAAATATAATGCTGTATCTCAGTAAAGGTGCCACCAGCCCGTGATAGGCCATTAAAACCGTTTCTTGGTTAACTATTTTGGAGAGCTTGTAAAGAGCGAATGAGGATTTATTGATTATTTTGCAGAGATTGTCTAAATGGGTTGTCCACGAAAGTCTGGAATCAATATTTAATCCTAGAAATTTCGTATTTGTTACAGATTCTACTGTCTGCCCGTTATAATTTACATTAATACTTTTCGGTTGAGTTCTGTGATGAAAGTGCATTAAATTTCTTTTTTTCTAATTTTATTTTTAATTTGTTATCAATTAACCATTTAACTATGGTACTTAATGTTCAAATGATATCATTTTCATAGTCATTTTAATTGTCACATTTTACTATGCTGATGCTTTATGTTTCTAGGGAGATAATTAATATAGATTAGAAAAAGTAAGGGACCCAAGACACTACCTTGTGGAACTCCTAGTTTTATGACTCTAGTTTGGGATCTATAAGTCTTCTCATCCCGCACCCTAGGACAATTTCTAGTTACTTGTGTTAACTGCTTTCTATTACACAGATATGAGTGAATGAGATCTAGTGCCTTTCCCCTTATGCCATATGAATCTAATTTTTGAAGCAGTATGTTATGGTCAACTCTGTCAAAAGCTTTATTCATATCCATGAAAATAGCACATATTGGATTTCTTTTGTCCATATTAGTTAAAACAATATTAGTCAGTTCATATATTGCAGCATTAATGGACTTATCCTTACAAAATCCTTTTTGTTCGCTAGCTAAGATATTATGTTTTTCAAAAAAATTATAAATACGGTTATGAATAACTTTTTCGAATTTCTTTGAAAAAATGGGTATCAAAGCTATGGGTCTGTAATTTTCCATATTACTTTTGTCATCTTTTTTGTGAAGAGGAATAGCAACAGATGTTTTAAGTTTTTCTGGGTAAGTTCCTGTAGACATGCATAAATTTATTATATAACTTAGATGAGCTTCAATTGATTGTGATACCTGTTTGATAACTTTAGTACAGACGCCGTCGTAACGCTCCCTCGGTGTATTTTTAAGTTGCTTGATTTCTCTGTCAACTTCTATTGGGATTGTGGGGATAAGGAAAATTGAGTTTAGGTTAGTGTACATGTTTTGAATTGAACGTGCTCTATTATTTGTATGCGTTGATTTTGCAGCTTGGTCAATAAAATAGTCATTAAAATTATTCGCAATCGACGTTGGATCTGTAATGAATACTTTATCTTTTAATATTTCACTAATTGATTCCCTGGGAAATTTAAATTTAGAATTATTTATAAGTGACCAAGTGGCTTTTGATTTATTTTGAGCTGTGTTGGAAAAAAAAAAACCAAAATTCACATATTGATGGAAAAAACAAACAAAAATTCAAGCAATATGTTATTTTTTAACATATTGCTTGAATTTTTGTTTGAAAATTCAAGCAATATGTTATTTTTTAACATATTGCTTGAATTTTTGTTTGTTTTTTCCATCAATATGTGAATTTTGGTTTTTTTTTTTAAGTGACCAAGTGGCTTTTGATTTATTTTGAGCTGTGTTGGAAAAAAAAAACCAAAATTCACATATTGATGGAAAAAACAAACAAAAATTCAAGCAATATGTTATTTTTTAACATATTGCTTGAATTTTTGTTTGTTTTTTAGAGTCCAGTGTGTTACTGTGTGTACTATATTGCCATAGTAATTTTGCTACAAATTTTGATACCTTTTGAAATACATTTAGGTTTTTTTTTGGGACGATTATGTTATTAATTTATAATGAAAACACAATTTATAGAAACACAGAAAACGCTGTAAGAAACGATTGAAGGCTTCGTTTGGATAATTTGTCAGGTAAATGTCAGAGAATGTCAAGTTATTCATACAGGTTTTAAATTTTGTCAAATATTCCTCACTATAATGGCGTACTTTAATACGCCAAGATTTTAATACACAGGATTTTTTGACTGGAATATGCAATAATTGTGCAGTATGATCTGATAATCCTAATTCAATTATTTGGCTTTTAGATTTATGAATATTGAGTCTTAACTTATGAGTCTAGTGGGAACCTTAATTTCTAGTTTTAAGTTATGACTTTCTAGAATTTGTTCAAAATCTAATGTTTGTTGGTTTCGTTTCATTGTATTGATATTAAAATCCCCACATGCAAAACTTTCTTACTAGTTTTATCACATATTTGGTGCAGTACTTTTCTAAATTATTAAAAAAATGTAGATATACACGAGTTGGGTACTCTGTACACACAAACTATTATCAATTTATGTTCAGTTATTTCTATTGCACTATATTCTATGGTACCTTTACTTGAAAATGTATTATTAAGTACAGCGTATGGGTGCACCTCCCCTATTTACTTCTCTGGAAAAACTTTCTGCCAAGCGAAATTTGGGTAAATTAATTGTAGCCTCTTGTTCTGGAGTCATAAAATGTTCAGTTATACATATTACATCCATGGGTATATTCTTCAGTTCCAATTCTTCTAAATGTACTGTGAGAATGTCAGCTTTGGTTAGCAGACCAGCAATGTTCTGATGTAAAATGTGTATATTATTGTAGAAGAAAAAGCTGTGAGTTTTGCTTATGTTTGTTAGTATCTACATAAGGAAATAACCTTAAGTTAATTTTGATCCTCTCCATAATATTTCTAAATATGAATCTTATTCCAGATTTATTTAGTTTCCCAATTCTAACTGAAAACATATCAAATCTAGATACTAGGTCATTATTTGAGTCAAAAAAGTATGCGTATTTATGATATTCTAGGTCCATGTAAAGCACTTTACAGTTATATATTAGGGGATCTCCGTACGTACATAGGTGTGCCTGTGTATATTATAATACTTGTGTGAGTCATTTGTCTCAAGCATTCATTAATTACTTTCACGAGGTCAATATAGTTATTGTCAGTTTTAATATCTGAATCGCGTAATAAAATTATATAATAGTCATTTATAGTGAATTCTTCCAATTTTGTTTTAATATTAGTTAACAGATGTCTTATGTTTGAGTTAGGCATTAAATAGCTACAATAATTAAAGTCATAAGAAAAAAAATCTTCTAACGCATGTGTACTGTTACTTAATACGCACAGTTTCCTTTGCTTGGTATCATCGTGGACTCTTGGTCTCGTAGTATCCTTCTTTTTCGGTGTCAAACTATTTGTGTGGTTTCAGTTTTAATTTAGCATTAGTTTAGGTTGACTAGTTTGGGTGGTGCTTGAATTGTTGACCAAAGTATCTTTACTCGGTTCTTTCGCGTCGTCAGTCTCGAAGGGTTGAGCGAAGGTATCGTGGGTTTGTTGCTTAGTGTAGTTAAGACGGGATTTTAATGCTTGAATTTAAGAGCCCTGCTTTGTTGGACATACGCTACCGGTAATATCCTGGTACTTATTACTAGTATTTTGTTTGGAATATGGAGATTGAGTTGGTGTAGAGCAACGTCCTCTTCTTTTATTAGCACGTGATGACAATGGAGTCATGCAACGGCTATCTGACAAAACAAGATTTTTATATGCTTGAGTTGTTTGCAAGATTTTCTTCAAATCACATTTTAAACGATAGTTTTTCAGGTATAAATTCTCAATTTCATTATGAGCAATATCTAAGTATCTACTTAGACTAACAATCTTTTCTTTTAGGTCATAAATTGTTTGGCTATCATTTAATGACGTATTCCGTAAACTTGTCATAGTAGCATCGAATAAACCTGCGTCGTCGTTCGAAACATCATTTAAGGAGAGTGTGAGATGAGCTTTTCTTTTGCGTAAGGCAACATTTTTCTCTAGATCCATGTTTTTGTATTTTATACCAAAAGTTTTCTTTTTATTCTGGTATCACAAATTGTTTAGTAGCTACACTTTTCTATTTTCTATAATGGCAACACTGTCTAGTGTATCAATTTTATTTCCGCTTCTTGACAATAGATGGCGCTGTTTGGCATGAAGTGTTTGTTATTTGCTGTTGCAACCCTAATGTTAATGTCAATTTGTAAACGTCAATATTTATTTCGCTACTCATTACTAGTGGCACTACTTATGGTACAAAGTTCACTTTTTAAAACAAGACATTATACTTAACCGTTTTATATATATTTGTTACTAATAAATTCATCACTTATCCTGTTTTTTAAAAGTTCTACTAATGAGAGTACATTTGTCTAGGTCCAAATACACTTGCTTTGTACGTGATTTTCCTTTGGAAACCGTTTTAAACCAAATCTGCTTCGCCAATTAGCCTATTCGCACGCCTCTCCACCGAATCCAAAGCTAAATAAACAAAACATAGTTCCAGAAGAAGAATAAACTAAGCCTAGTTTATTATTCTTTGGGAAACTTATCGAGTTTGGGGACCCCATACTAGTCAATGACGTAAGACTGCTGAATATATTGATCGCCTTTCAATTACAATAAACTGCTAACAAACTATTAATTTGTATGTATATTTTTGTTATATTGCTAAAATAAAAATATACTATTCGCCATTATGCCATCATGCGACGAAAAACCATAACAAACAATTTTATGAAACATGATTAAAGCATAACTATGTTCGGACTTACCAATAAATTACCTACCATTCTGTGTAGGTCATAAAATTGAAATTCAATTGTAGCCAATGTTATAAATAGTTAATAAGGCATAACTTAGCCATGAAAACATTTTCTCCAAAATGAAAAACCAAATATAAAAATGTAATATTCGCAATATGGGTTATATTGCGAATATTACATGACACAACATAACTGGTAAAATCTGGATAAAGGTCCACTTCAGCCCAACTCTTTAAGGAAATATCTTGTTATAACATTCCATTTGATAAGTGTGGTGAATATGGAAATACCTTCTATGAAAATAAATGGGCTTTAAACGCTTGAGTACGCATGTGACATTTATTTTAAATTTCGAAGCATTAGGCTGAGATAGGCCTTTTGGCCTCTTAAAAGACCTTCTGGTTTTTTGGTACTTTTTTATATAGAACTTATTTTTATTTGTGTTTATTACGACACATTAAAATATTGACAAGCAATTATTTACAACTCAATCCACAACACACAAAGCCGTAGTCCAAATGCTCCAATAATATCACTATATAACACGATTTAATCTGTTGATCCCGCATAATATATTCCCAGGATCAATCCCGGGCTGCGGGCCACCTTAATTACCAAAGCGAGCAATAAAAATAAATCCGATCATCCGAATCTCGGTCATCGAGTACATCACTGAAATTAATAAAATTAATATGAATTTTGTTGATTGATATATTAAATTGTTTTATAATTGATAAAGTAACTTCTGATTGAAGAAATTAACAAGTTGTCAACTATTATGAAGATGGCGACATAAATTTAAGGATAAAATCTATTCTAACACTGGGTTACTTGTAGCTTAGAAACGAAACACTAAATACTAAGAAGTTGGAAATATCCATTTAAAAAAAGTTTAATATTCTTTGCGCTATGTCAGTTAAATGATAAATGATTTATTTTGTGTAAGTAGGCTTTTAGAAACATTTGTACAAACCATTTTTTTTTTAACTAGTTCGGTTCGACGTTTCCTATATGACTACTTTGTGAGGAAAGGCTGAAACAAACTCAGAGATCAGAGTCTTTTTTAAAGTCAGATATAATCTTGGTCAGTAGCCTTGGTTCTCCTGCGGATGTCTCAATTTCTAATATGATCACGTCGGGAAACTTAAAGCCCTCTCGATGGGCGTATGGATGACTTTTAGCCTTGGAAAGGCCCTATTAATCCGCTGGATGTGGGAAGCACATGACCGATCGAAGTGGCCATTTTTTGTTATTTTTTACGTCATGATTGATTTTTCATTAGTTTAAAGTAATGTATACCTAAATTTATAATTTAATGTACATTTTTTTTGTTTTCCCCAATAAAATAAAATAAAATTAAATTTTCTTCGATTTTTCTCTTTTTCTACTTTTTTGCTGCACATACAACTGCAGTAATTCTATTAAAGTTAGGCCTTCGTAGAAACAGCGGCCATAGTTAGAATCTAACTTACCCCATTTGGTCAGATTGTTGTAGCTTCGTTACTGTGAGCAACTGTTAAAACATCAAAAAGCAAAAAGAGGGTCAATTATTTAAAATATCAGCCATCACTACATTGGAAACTTACGCATTAGACGATATAAAAACTATATAAAGGCCAAACTTTGCAAAAAGGGGTATTATAAAACCACAGATTATTTAGAAGACAAAAAAGCTTGGGACTGAGCTGCTCGCTCTGTTAACTATTGTTATTAAGCAATATGCGTAATTATAACGTAAATTATTGTAAACATTTTCATTTTTAATGTCTGGACTTGAAAAAAAGACGATGATCCCTTAATTTTTTTTCGGCTATTTCTTCTCAGAGGTAGTCAGTTAGGAAATGCCGGCTTCGTCCAGTTAAAAAAAAAAAATCATATAACGTGTAAAAGTGATCAGTGATCCTACTTGCTCAATAAACGATTTCATTTCAGTTCATTTCACTAAGTAATCTTTAGAAGCGTGGTTTTAAGAGGTCCATTAAATAAAAAAAACTATGCTTTTTTAGAAGTTCGAAAAGTTTATAGAAGTTACAAAAAAACCGTGCATTAATAAAAGTATAAAAAGCTATTAGAAGGAAGCTTTCTTTTAGAGGTTATTAAGTTAAAAAGCTGTGCGTCATTAGAAGCGCATAAAGATCAAGGCTTGGTCAAATATTTCCCTTTCTAACAACCCCGACCCATAGTAAAGAGTAAAGGGGTAATTACTCTTTGATACCCCGTCCCTCAAACTTCTGAAGTAGGTCCACAAACAAAATGGTGGGCTGTGATGTGACGTATAACTGAGCTTGCCACTAATTTAATGATACCAACTCAAATCGAGGTTGAGAAGTTTAAAGTAACTTTGGTGACGCGACCGTCGTGTTTACAGAACTGTCCCAGAAGACGGGTTGTGATGGTTTGTTTTGATAAAACTCTGAAAATTAGTAACATTTTAACCCTAATCTTGCGCCGAGATAAACTAGTTTCTAATTGCTGGCCTTTAAAAAATTGCTTCCTATATTGGCCTATAAAATTCTTGACGGAGCCAAAATCTTGATATACGAAGAAATTCCAAATATAAAACTTAAAATCTTTTTTTTTTTTTTAGTAATTATAAACTAGCGCTTGACCGCAATCCCACCTGATGGTAAACAGTGATGCGATCACACACATCGCAACACAACTGCTCAGACCCGTCCTCCGTACGGCTTCACCAGACATCATGCCGGAACACGACAAATCGCTTGGCGGCAAGGCTTTGTCTGGTGGGTGGTAACTTCTACCGGCGGCCGGTGTTATGGCCTATCACCAAGAACACATCACACACATTTGACACAGTTAATCTTTTATTGTTTCTTATGATTTGTGTTTGTTTTTCTTTACACAAAACAGCACCCTAATAGGAATGTTTCCTGGGTAAAAAAAAATTATTCTATTTAGTCCGTCATTCAGATTATAGAAAAATATTGGATACGTATATTTTGTTTTATCAAATCAATAAATATTGACAAATATAAAAGGCATCAAAGATCAGGAGTGGTAGCTGGTGACGTCACTGCTCGCTAAAAAGTGTAGCGCGCAGTGTAGTCACACGAGTTTTCAACGCACTGTATCTCCTTAATTTTTTTGTTTATATGAAAAAAGAAAAATACGTGTCTAGTATTTTTTTGAAATCTGACTGACGGACTAGTTACTTTTTTTAGTCAAATACCCTATTCTAAGGGGAAGGATAGATAAATAATGTAGGTAGTCTACAGTGTGCTATTTACATAGATTTTACAATAAATATATACGTTAAGTGTATCATACTAGTCTAAATAAATTGATACATCTAATTAATAGATATCATAGAAGAGCAAATAAAATATAATAATATGCTTAAAGAGAGAGGAAGTGCCTTTTTATTATAGGTTAGTTAAGCTACAGTTGCTTCGGTTGGTTTGTGGATGGGTGACCATCTTTACGTATTGAGACCACTCCTTTCATCGGAAAGCACCTGAATCCAATGGTATCGGCTGTTATTTGTAGACCTTTGTCAGTAGTTACGGATAGCCAGAAGCCTGTAAGCCCGGTAACCAGTCTCACTAAAGGCTATCGTATTACCCAGTAACTGGGTGGTGGAGGTCAGGCTGGTAGTCGCTACATCTAAAATAATGATATTCAGATGAATCCAGTTAGACTGGAAGACGACCACAGTTCGGAAAAAGCTATAACCTTCAAACATATAGCGACATCAAAAATATTCCAACATCATTTTATATTACTTTAATTATTGACAATTGCAAAAAGGAACAGCATCACTCATCGTAAAAAATCACCGTAAAAAGTAAGTTGAAGCTTAGAAATTAAAATCAAAAGTCATTTATTAAAATCAGGCTGAGAATCAGCTATTTTAAACGTCAATATCATATAAGCCAGTCACCCAAAACGCCCACCATTCGCCACTTCGAAGTGCTTTCGCTGAGAAGACGAAGTGTCGCAACAAACTTTCCAGCAGCATAGTCTGTTCATTTGGGAAACATTTGAGGTTATAAAATACTATGTATAGAAAATACAGAACTGACACAGAACATAACACAGAACAAACACCTTACAGAAGTGAAGCGACTGCCGTGTGACCTCCACAACCAGAAGGCAATATCGAAGCATTGCAGTTAGACAAATTATTGGACTTTTGAGGGCTCCAACAACCCGTATCGACTGCCACTAGATGTTCGTATGGCAACTGGGACCAACGGCTTAACGTGCTTTCCGAGGCACAACCAGACCACTGCAAATATTCATATTCATGCATACTTGAAATATTTGCACTACGCGGGGATCGAACCCGCGCCTCGTTGCGCAGCGGCCGCGTTTGCTACAACTACGCCACGGAAGCTGTCAACATGTCTTGGCTGTGTTACATATCATACAAACAAACTCTTCAGCTTTATACAGTATGTTAAGAAAACCCTGCCCAACCCGTGAAGGTGTTGTGAGGTATCGATAACTGATTCTACTAATGGATACAAAACCGGGATAAACTTAAAAAAAATCCCCCTAAAAAAATAAATGTTATTTCGCAAAAAGTGGTAACTTAATAAATGTGCGTTCACCCTTCCGCGGTCGGCGGGCGGCAGGGCACGCGGCACGTGGTCGCATCGCTATTCGCTCATAATAATACCGGTGATGTCACTTTTTTAAAAATTACCAAATTTCGGGGAAGTTGGAATTAATTCGCGGGAAAAAAAGATTATTTCAAAATTCATTTGTATTGGTACTATGATGATTACGTAAAATTTTATATTATATTTGTCATGTTTACCTAACCTTTATTATCCTTATAAATCAGTTCCATATTCATACAAAAGTATTTACATTCTATTTCATTAACAAAGTATTATTAATCAAATGCCTGCGCGATTTACAATAGCAATAGTAATTCTTAGCAATACCCTGAGTATCACATTTCATTTTATAGTCGTAAATTAATCAGCGCTTCAATTTTTCGGTCAACGTTTTACTATGAGGTGAAAAGAGACAGAGCGTGTCAGACCATCTCTTTCTAATGCTCGCTAACCGTCGGTAAAACTTGATAAATATAGGCTAATGCTAAACGGCTTGCAGTTCTCTCCTCTCCTCTATTAGAAAGAGACAAAGAAACCACGCCACTACGAGAAAGGTTAAAAACGCACTGTTAGCAGCTTATCATGGTTATGTTGCCTCCACCCTGCGATATGGCTTGATATTTTGGGGCAATGGTACTAAAATTGAGCAAGTACTGATTGCAGAAAAGAAATGCATCCGAGCTATATGCAAAATAAAACGGACCGATTCATGCAAGCCACATTTTAAAAACTTAAAAATATTGACTGTACCTTCCCTCTACATCTATGAGGCCTGTATTTTTATTAAAAATAATAAGGATCTCTATAGTTCTGTCGAAAGCCAACGTCGCTCGAATAAGTTACACTTGCTTTTCACAAAAACTAAATTTCTACATAAAAGCATATATGCAATGGCTCCCAAGATATACAATAAATTACCAAATGAAATTGCATCAGCTAAAAACGTGAATATTTTTAAGCGTCAGCTTTTTAAATTACTTATTGAAATGACATATTACTCTATCAATGAATATCTTAATGACAAACTTTATTAATTAAGATAAATTTGTATGATCTTATCTAAATTTGACGACTCTTGACTCTGTTGACTTTATTTTATTTTTGTTTAATATTTAAAAATTGTAATTTGTTGACATTTTATTTTAATGTTTCTAAGACTTTATTGTGTGTTACGTATGTATGTATATCATTTCATCTGGTTATTACAAGGTTAGAGTGAATAGGCCCTTAATACACAAGTGTACTTTACCATCAACGATTACACCACTACTTACCATCAGGCGGGATTGCGGAAGAGCACTAGTCTATAATATGAAAATATCTTCTTTTTTTGGTTCTAGTACATGCTAGTTTCCTCACCACGTATTTGTAGGCGTAAGATCAACGAAGTTATTAGACATATCATAGATTTGCACCAACATATCACTCAAATACACACAAACACAGGAAATGTCTGGAAAATGATGAAAAGAGTACAAGAAAAACTCCTTACTTCAACTCAGTGTGTTAATTCCACAAGCAGCGAATCGAGAATGACCCTCGCATTTTCAATTTACATACACAAAACTAGTAGCTAGCTAACACAAAACAAGCGGGTAATACCTATATCAAATTAATCCATACTAATATTATAAATGCGAAAGTAAATCTTGGACTGTCTGTCTGTCTGTTACGCTTTCCCGCTTAAACCTCTCAACCGATTTTAATGAAATTTGGCACAGACAATCTTTAGACCCTAAGGAAGGACATAGGCAACCTTTTATTGAAAAAAAAATATATATTGACGGCTAAGCTGGCATGCCGTTCCGTGAGAGTAGCTATGGCTGAATACTTGCAGCCGCATGAATTAGGTTTCGGGACGCGTTTAGGGTGCGAGGCATCTATTCATGCGACGCGTGCATTCGTCATGGACCCTAGACATTCGGATTGCGTGGTTCTGAAGCTCGACATTCGCAATGCATTTAACACCCTGGAGAGAGACGTCCTTTTAGATGAGGTCAAGGAGAGGATTTCTTCTCTATACCCCTTCCTTTATCAGGTGTATTACTCTCCTTCTAATCTGTTCTTCGGTGATAGTCTCATTTTGTCTCAGGTGGGTGCGCAGCAGGGAGATCCTTTAGGGCCACTCATTTTTAGTTTAGCAATCCACAAAGTCATCTCTGGATTGAAGTCGTCTTTGAACCTGTGGTACCTTGATGACGGCATTATTGGTGGATCGCCTGAGGAAGTTTTCCAGGACTTGGAGGTTCTTGTTCCTCAACTGAAGGAACTGGGTTTGGAGGTGAATCCCTCTAAGTGCGAATTCTTCTCCTGTGGCATTGGAGCTCGTGGACATTTCTCACGCTTTGACTCTCAACTACCTGGCCTCAGGGAACTTTCTCTCCTCTCTTTCTCCCTTTTGGATTCTCCCATTTCTCTTGACGGAGTGCCAGAGGCCATTTCCTCGCGTAAACAACTTCTCTTCAATGCTCAGGAGCGTCTCAAGGATCTCTCCGCGCACGTAGCGATTACGTTATTGCGCAATTGTTTTGCCTTGCCTAAAGTTATGTATCTCTTACGGACCGCTCCTACCTGGCTTTGTCCGGGGGAGGTATGCTCTTTTGACTGTGTTTTAAAGTCAACGGTCGAGTCGATCCTGAATGTGTGCCTGAATGATGCCCAGTGGAGGCAGGCGTCTCTTCCTATCCGGTACGGAGGTCTTGGGCTGCGTTGCGTGCGTGATGTGGGCCTGCCGGCTTTCCTGGCGTCAGCACATGGGGTGGCTGATCTCGTCACTGTAATTCTTAATTCAAATGGTGTCGGGGCAAACATCTCATTTATGCTATGTTTTGGTCAGTATTATAATAAAGACTAGTTTATTAAATCTCTTGTTTAATTAAGACAACTTATAGATAGACAATCGTTAATTAACATAAACGTAGACCTAGTATTGTTCGAGCGCCATCTTTAGACACGCTCAGCTAGTGATGGGGCGCTGACTAGTGCTGTGCACATTCACAACATCCTCCTTATCAAGAAAGTTATTATAATTACAGCTTGAGATTGTTTACAACAATTTGACCAAACTCTTAAAAATTAATATAGTTTAATTTTGACAACAAAGATATGTTTAATAAACTAAATAAATAAACCATGTTGTGCCGACCCCAAATAAATTGGGATTAGGGCAGAGGAATGATGATGAAACTTAATTTAATCAGTCTTCCACAGCCATTGCCTAAATAATCAAAATAAACATTTTAATCTAATTACAAGAAATATTAAATTTATAGATCCAACCGTCTTGGTGGTCTTATCAATCTGCCATACCTACTGCGCATTTCAGGAGTTGTTGGCTCTTCAATAGAAGGTGCTGCTGTGTGGGGAGGTGTCTTGATAATTGGACTTTTTGGTAGTATCTTTTGAGATAATGTTTGATCTATCTGCGGAGGCTTCAAAATGTGCTGCCTGTTTCTCCTTCCTATAAATCCATCAGATCCTTCAATAGTATACGACCTAGGCTGATCACATTTGGACCTTACTGTGCCTGTACTCCAGAGGGTTTCTGGCATTTTCTTAAAATAGACTTTATCTCCTTCATGAATTTCGGGTAATGATTTAGTCTTTCTGTCATAGTAGTTCTTCATTTTGTTTATATTGTCTTCCTTAGTTTTTACATATTCTTGAAATTTGACTGTTCTAGGTTTTAAGTTTTTTGTGACTGTTGGTAATTGTGTTCTAAGCGAACGTGACATAAACAATTGAGCCGGTGATGGTAGATTTCCTCTTGGTGTATTCCTGAATTGCAGCAGAGCAAGATAAGGGTCTGTTCCTGACTCCTCTGACTTGGTAAGAAGACGTTTACATATCCTTACTGCCGACTCCACCAACCCATTTGACCTTGGTACGTAGGGGCTTGATGTATTGTGATGTATTCCCCAGTCTGAAATAAATTTTTTAAACTCTGCTGAGTTAAATGGTGGTCCATTGTCAGAGAACAACTGTACTGGGATTCCATGTCTGCTAAAAATACTCTTGAGACTAACAATTACTGTTTTGGCATTAGTACTTGCGAGGGCCATTATTTCAATATAATTTGAGTAATAGTCTTGTAGCACTATGTATTTTTTAGATTTATAATCCATAAAATCAACACCAACTTTTTCCCATGGAAATGATGTCACGCCATGTGGCATTAGGGGTTCTGGAGCATTTGCACTTCTATGTGACAAACAAATATGACATGACTCGACAATGTTTTTTATATCAGTTGCCATAAATGGCCAAAATACATGTCCTCTAGCAAACGCTTTTGACCTTTCAATTCCCAAATGACCACTGTGTATTATTTTTAAAATATCCGGCCTTAACTTTTTAGGTATAACTATACTGTTATTTCTGAAAACTAAATCATTTTCTGTATGTAATTCAAGTCGGTACTGCCAATATTCATTCAGATTTTTGTGAATTTGAGTTTTACTTGATGGCCATCCCTCTCTACAATATTTTTTTAAAATTTGAAAACTTTCATCTTCATTAGTGCCTTTGATTAACCATTGCAGACGTTCTGGTGAAACTGGTAATGATCTTATCAGTAAATTTACATGAACGATGATATCATCATCTAATTCATCTGAACTTGTTTCTGAGAGTGCTGCTCTTGACAAGGTATCAGCAATGTACATCTGACTACCCTTTTTGTAGACTACATTTAGACTATAGACTTGTATTTTTAACATCATTCTTTGCAGACGTGTTGGAACTTCAGCTAAAGGCTTCTTAAACAATGTTATTAAAGGAGCATGATCTGTCTCTACAGTTACGGTTTGTCCATATATAAATTGATGAAATTTGGTGCAGGCAAAAACTATTGCATAGAGTTCTTTCTCTATCTGAGCCATGTTTTGCTGTGTGTCTGTTAAAGTTTTTGACGCATAATATACTGGATGTTGATTTTGTAATAACACTGCTCCGACAGCACTCTTACTGGCATCACTTTGTAGTACAATAGGATCCTTAACATTAAAATGTGACAACACTGGAACCTGACATATTAATTGTTTCAAACGATCAAATGTCCTTTCATGATTGACAGTCCACTGCCAATCAGTAGACTTTTTTAATAATTGACGTAGAATTTCTGTCTCTACTGCCATGTTTTTAATAAAAGGACTTAAATAATTAAGTAGGCCCAGAAATCTTTGTAAATCCTTCAGACAGGTGGGAGAAGGCATTTCTTTTATTGCCCTGATTTTGTCTGGGTCAGCTGTGATTCCATTTGCAGAAAAAATATGGCCCAGATATTTAATATTTTCTTTGGCGAATGAACATTTCTCCTTATTAAACTTGACATTATTTTCCTTTGCCCTTTTAAATACCATATTAAGACGTTCATTATGCTCTTTTAGTGTTTGACCACTTATTAAAATATCATCGCTATATACTGCCACCCCTGGTATGTCACCAAATATTTCTGTCATGATTCTGTGGAAATATTCAGGAGCACAGTTGACGCCATAGGGAAGACGTTTAAAGCGGTATCGGCCAAAGGGTGTATTGAAAGTTGTAATATAGGAACTTTTCTCACTCAGTTTGCACATCCAAAATCCACTACTTGCATCTAAGGTGGAAAAAAACCTTGCACCAACCACCTTGGCACGAACCATGTCTACTGATGGAATAGGATAATGAGTCCTGTTAATTGCTTGATTTAAATTACGTGGGTCTAGACATACCCTCAATTGACCATTTCTTTTTTCAATTAAAATTAAAGAACTCACCCAATCAGTAGGTTCTGTAACTTTGGTAATGACATCCATTCTTTCCATCTTCTCAAGTTCTTCTTGAAGTCTATGATGTAATGCGAACGGTACCTTTCTTGGAGCATCGACTTTTGGCTGTACCTCAGGGTTTATGCTTATGTGGCATTCACCCGGAAGACAACCAAGACCGGTAAAAAGAGAATTATTACATTCAATAAGTTTATTTAACCTTACATTTTGTGACTGACTTGACTGCAAAGAAAATGGCTGTGACTGACTTTTTATGACTTTAGGACATATTTTTAGACTTGAATTTAACTCATTTGGACTCATTTCCAGAGACAATTGACTATCACTTTCCATTACCTGCATGCTTGTAGTGTCTACACAAAAAACTCTTTTAATTAGTCCAATTTCTGAACATGTAACTTTACCTAATACAGTTGGTGAATTTACATTTGCAATTATAAAAACAATTTGTTTTGTCACATGGAGGTGTTTAAATTGAAATTTACACTCAAAGTTTTGTTGACCCAATACCTCCAGACTATTACCAGTATATGACTTAATTTTTATATCGGTTTTAGACAACACATTCTTAGTATAAAGTGAATCTTAACACTTTTTGACATAATATTGACATCACTGCCTGTATCAATATTACAATTTATTTGTGTATTATTTATAAATAAGTTAATTGTCCATTCACTTGATTTGGATGACTGAATGTGGCCTACAAACATTTGATCTGTATCTGACTGTACCTGTTGCATATCACCATCTGACTGCACATATTTTACTGACTTTGACTTCACTGACCGACTACAAACCGCAAAATGACCAACTTTTTCACATTTTTTGCACTTTGCACCTAATGCTGGACACTTATGACGATGCACCTGACCACATCTTGTACAAATTTCCTGTCTTGACTGCTGACTATTTTGATTAACAATAGAATAGAATAGAATAGAATAGAATAGTTCTTTATTTGCGTAGAAAGTAGGTACAAAATACAGATATTAAGTTTTTAGAAGATCCTTATACTGACTACCTTAACTAAGGCATGCAAACAAAAGCAAAAATTAATGAAAATCCAATAACAATAGACCAACTCATTCTACATATTATAAATACACACTGTCAAGTCAAATAAATATAAATTACATGTCAAATGAAATTAAAACAAACACAATTTATTACATCAAGTCAAAAAATATGTCCGGTTTATGGTCAATAGGTACAGTTCAGACCTACAAGTCAGTAATACAGAGATGTCACATTATCAATCTAAATTATCATCTGACAGAAACTCGCTAATTGAGTAATAACATTTGTCTCTTAGTAAAATTGTCAATTTCTTCTTGAATAATGAAAGTGTCATGTTTTTTATTACGTCGGGTAGTTTATTAAAAATAATTGGGCCCATACATATAATACTTTTTTTTAATAGGGCGGTATCGGAGCCCGCAACAATAAGCAAATTTTTATATTGTCTCCTAATTGGCCGGTTCCTATTTGCGGACACTCTATTAAAAAGATGCATATTACATTTCACAAAAACAGCCAGTTCGAAAATATACAGTGATGGAAATGTTAATATCTTTAGGGACCTAAATACAGGTACGCAGCTATCTGTTACCATTAGATTGCACATTGCCCTTATGCATCGTTTTTGAGCTTTGAACACCTGTTCCTTCAGACTACAATTTCCCCAGAATATTATGCCGAATCTCAAGACCGACGCGACCAAACCGTGGTATGCTGTTAACCTTGTGGCGATATTTACCTTTTTAGATAGGTTAAAGAGTACATACGCAACTGTACTCAGTTTTTTGCATACTGCTTCTGCTTGTGGCTTCCAAGTTAATTGGCTGTCTATCAGTATGCCAAGGAATTTTGCAACTAGTACTTGGTCAACTTTTTGTCCATTGTAGTGTAAATGCAAGTCTTCTGGTGGAATTCGCTGATAAAAATGCATTACATTAGTCTTTTGTATATTGATTACTAAATTATTGTCGTCAAGCCAGCGTGTTATATTTATCAAAGTATTATTTATGTCATGTTCATATTTTTTTTTGTCAATACATTTAATCAAGGCAGTACTATCGTCAGCAAATAAAACCATTTGATGTTCAATGTGGCGAGGTAAATCATTAATGTAGAGCAAAAATAATAAAGGGCCCAGCACACTGCCCTGTGGTACGCCATATCTAATAACTCTAGCCTTAGATAGGTATTTTTTTTCATGCTTGGTTTTTAGACATATCCTAGATATTTCTGTGTGCTGCTTGCGATTTTTAAGGTACGATTTTATTAGATTAAGCACATTTCCTCTGATGCCTATGATGTATAGTTTTTTTAAAAGAATGTCATGATCAACACAATCAAAAGCCCTTGACATGTCTGTAAAAATTGCACATACTGGTACTTTTTTATCTACATTTTCCAATATGACATTCAGCAAATCATAAACGGCCGTATTTATGCCTTTATTCTTTCTGAAACCCTTTTGTTCCGAACTTAAGATATTATATTTGGATATGAAATTATTTATTGACTCATAAATTATTTTTTCCATAACTTTGGAAAAAATGGGTATTAAAGCAATTGGTCTATAATTTGCTAGATCTTCTTTATTGTTTTTTTTAAAAAGTGGCTTTACTATAACTGTTTTTAAACTATCCGGAAATACCCCAGTACTGATACATAAATTGAAAATATGACACAAATGCAAAGCAATGTCGTCTGATACGAGTTTTATAACCCTTGTTGATATACCGTCATAACCAGTGCTACTTTTATTTTTAAGTAATTGTATTGTTCTCACAATATCTTGCGGTACTACTGGGTGCATGAACATTGAGTTGGGATTATTTAACAGATTTATAGTGTCCGGTAGTTTCGTGATATTGTTCAGTGTCTGGTCAATAAAATAGTCATTAAATACATTTGCAATTTCTATCGGATCAGTAACGGTAGTATTATGTATTTCAATTTGGGAAATCGGCTCAGTGATTCGAACTTTATTATCTTAACTTTATCAATCCTTGAGTTAAACTTTGGTCTTGAGTGTGACTGACTCATATTATACAAGACTGAACTTTGCTCTGCCGATAATTCTTCTGTTTGATGTCTGGAAGCAAGCATGGCCTTTGCCATCTGTAAGGCCTTATCAAGATCTACACACATCAAAAGTGTCTAGGGATCAACATATATTTTTGCAATAACTTTTCTCCTGATTGATATTAATTAAAATTTTCTTTAAGGATTCATCAAATAAAGTGTTTTCGTTTGTCACAGTAACGATAAACCAAGTCACCTTTGCATTAATGAAGAAATTTGCCATTTTCCTAATAAAGGGATATTTGACATTTGAACCACTAACAAAAAAGACTGAAATAACAGTTTTCTCTAAAATTTTATTGGGTAACTTAAACAATTAATAATCCGTGTTTCTACCGGGAACACTAACAACACAAGAACATCGGTTTGGCATACTCAAAATGAGTTCATCCAAATCACGCTGTGGAATGGCTGGCCATGTTCGTTGCAACAACAAAAAAAGGTCTTCTTGCGACTGGATACCCTCCATATTCGGCAGAGCTCTTCTCTGTAGCATATCCCATGCATGCTCAATCGGGTTCAAGTCTGGCGACTGAGCAGGCCAGGGCAGGACATTGATGTTAGCTGCGGCGAGAGTCTGTCTTACAACTCTTGCGGTGTGCGGTCGTGAATTATCATGCATTAACTGAAATAAGGGACCGATTTGCACTTGTAGAGGAACGATGACGTCTGATACAATCGTCTCAGCATAAATTTGAGCGTTGAGGTTGCCTCTGATCCAAATCAACTCAGTTCTTCCGCCGATCCAAATACCCGCCCATACCATGATGGTTCCGCCACTATAAGGATGGACTTCCTGGCAAGATTTTAATCACTGTTGGCGTCCAGGGGTTCTCCAGTGTCGTATACGTCTTGTATCCGGTCTCATACCAAAACGAGACTCATCAGAAAAGCACACGAAACGCCATTGTTCTTCTGCCCAATTTCTGTGTTCAAGAGCCCATTGATATCGAATCCTACGATTGTGCATTGCTATAGGTGGTACCCGTAGCGGTCTTCGGGAATGAAGGTTCACTTCATGCAAGCGGTTTCTGACTGTTTGGTCGCTAATTAAGTTCCCTGAAGAGTGATGAAGCCTCACGGCTAACATCATGGCGGTTATTGTTGGAGCTCTTCGAGTTAAGATTTGAATGTATCGGTCTTGTCTCCGTGTGGTGCAGCGATACCGTCCTCCATGGCGCTCAGCCACGGTACCAGTGCTTCGGTAACGTGTCCAAAGTCGACTGATAACACTCTGACTTGTATTCAGAGCTAAAGCCACAGTACGTTGCCGGGAACCAGCTTCTATCATTCCCACGGCTCTGAGCATTTCTTCCCTGCTTAAATGACGTCGCCGCTCCATAATGACGTTGGTTTTAATCAGTAGTAGGGAAACAGTAGCACTAATAATGTCTTCAATGCGTTGTATGTTTTTATAGGGAAAATATTGACAGCTGATTTTCATCTTTTACTCGAATTTGATTCACAGTTCCTGATTCAAATTATGAAATGCACCAAAAAGGGTCCATATAAATTTATAAAATCATAAATTTATTACAAAGCCACATCTCAATCTCAAGAAATCCGCATAAAAATGCTTGATCCCTAGACACTTTTGATGTGTGTAGTTTATCTTCTAGTAATAATTTTTCTCTTATAAAGTTGTATTTTTGATGCATGTTACATATAAACATTATTTTGACTAGGCGTTCCTTCAGCTCTCCTAGTTCACAGTTTTGTGACCTTAATTTTAGTGTGCAAACAAAATCATCTAAGGTTTCATTTTCACCTTGTTTGTAGGTGAAGAAACTATGACATTCATAAGTGAGGTTATCTTTTGGCGTGAAGTGATTTTGAAATAGCTCGATGAGCTCGTCGTATTTAATGACATCTACGTCTTTTCCAAACGTATTGAATACCTCCACGCCCTTTTCACCAATGACATGTAGAAATAAAGCTACCTTTCTGCCATCACTCTCTTTATCCAGACCAGACGCACGCAAATATATTTTAAAAAACTGCACCCATTTTTTCCATTGTTGAGCCAAGTTACCATTCATCTCCATGGACTGCGGATTGGACATTGCCGAAAGTTTCTTGGGTTTTTGGTTCTCATCAGACATGACGCCGCCTTTTCATATGACAGTTTCACAATGACTATTATTGACACGGAACGTAGACTGCGAGTACGAACCCAATTACTGACACCATGTTTTGGTCAGGATTATAATAAAGACTAGTTTATTAAATCTCTTGTTTAATTAAGACAACTTATAGATAGACAATCGTTACTTAACATAAACGTAGACCTAGTATTGTTCGAGCGCCATCTTTAGACACGCTCAGCTAGTGATGGGGCGCTGACTAGTGCTGTGCACATTCACAACATAAACGTAGACCTAGTATTGTTCGAGCGCCATCTTTAGACACGCTCAGCTAGTGATGGGGCGCTGACTAGTGCTGTGCACATTCACAACAGGGAAGGGTTGGTCTGTGTTCAGCATGGGTGCCACGGGTCCTGACGCGGCGCTTGTTCAGCGCGCCTGGGATGACATCTCGTCTAATTTGATCCAGGAGCGGATGTTGATGGGTTTGTCGGGGGCTGATTTAGCCAGACTCAAGGCTGTGTCACAGCCCGAAGCAGGGGCATGGTTGCACGCGCTTCCTTCACCTCACCTGGGCACGTTCCTTGATGATGATTCTTTGTGTGTGGCAGTGGCTCTAGGCCTGGGTTGCAAGGTGTGTGAACCCCATAGATGCACATGCGGTTCCATGGTGGAGGCCGATGGCCATCACGCTTTGAGTTGTCGTCGTTGCTCAGGGAGGTTCCCGCGTCACCATGCACTCAACGATATTGTGCGGAGGGCGTTTGCGTCGGCAGATGTTTCTTGTGTGCTGGAGCCCCCGGGGCTGTGCAGGACGGATGGTAAGAGGCCGGACGGCCTGACCCTGGTGCCTTGGAAAAGTGGCAAGTGCCTAATATGGGATACAACTTGCGTCAACACTGTGGCAACTAGCCATCTTGGTCGCACGGTTGTTTCACCGTCGGCGGCAGCTGATGACGTCGCTGAAAGGAAGAGGGTGAAGTATGCGCCGTTGGCGGACCGGTATCACTTTGTACCTTTTGCCGTGGAGACCTTGGGATGTTGGGGTACTGAGGCCAAGAAGCTCATTAGTGAGTTAGGGCATAGACTCCGTGACAAATCGGGTGACTCCCGCTCCGGCTCGTTATTGGTGCAAAGGTTAGCCATCGCCATCCAACGTGGCAATGCGGCAAGCGTTGCGGGCACTTTTGCACCGGGAACCGTTAGGGGCGGTTTGTATAATTTGGCAGGACTTGACTGACATTTGTTTTGGGATTTTATATTTTCATTTAATTTGACTGAAGGTATGGAATCTGGTTGCAAATGTCGGTCATCATCATTTCTTTTTTGTTTGACTTATATTACTTGACATTGTTAAAAAAAAAAAAAAAAAAATTATATTCCCGGGGAAAATCTAATAAGGTCGCGATATTAGCGAATTCCACGCGGGCGAAGCCGCAGGGGGAAAGCTAGTTATAAAATAATTAAACGGATGTGTCAAGATGAATTCTTAATACTAGAACAAAATCAATATAAAATTAATTGAAATCTAGAACATTTTACATAAATAAAAAGGAGGTATCAGAATAGACGCAAATTCAATCTATTCTATATCAAAATAAAAATTTGTCATAGCCTTAAACAAAAATAAAGTGTAAATAATAAGGTAGTCAAATCAAATACATGATCAAAACATGCTTAAATAAGTTGGTAATAAAATTAAACAAACAAATTGCTTGTTTAGGTTCGGCCTCACGATACTATTGGGCGCCACTTGTATTGTTTAAAAGTTGTAAACAATGACAAATTAGTATGACAATGATGTCATAATCGTCTCTTAATGTGTCTACCGAGCACCGGAAGCGTAACCATTGTGCCTAATTTGACGGGTTGTGGTCGGGTCTTCCTAGGTGTTCGTGAGTTATGATGTGCTTTATAAAATTATCGGCAAGTTATTATGTACTATAGTGTTTTAACTAAAATTTTGACATGCTATAAACAATATTTACTTGTTATATACAATATGTAAAGAAAACCCTGTCCGAACCGTAAGGATAATAAAGGTTAGGTAAACACTTGACCATATATAATATAAATTTTTTTTACGTAATCATAGAAACAATACTAATGAATTTTGAAATAATCTTTTTTCCCGCGAATTAATTCCAACTTCCTCGAAATTTGGTAATTTTAAAAAGAGTGTCAACACCGTTATTATTATGAGTGAATAGCGATGCGACCACGTGCCGCGTGCCCTGTCCCCCGCCGCCCGCGGAAGGGTTGTTTACCGCAAATGTATTAAGTTACATCTTTTTTCGAAATAATATTTATTTTTTTAGGGGGATCTTTTTTTTAAGTTTAGCCCGGTTTTGTATCCATAAGTAGAATCAGTTATCGATACCTAACAACACCTTCACGGGTCGGACAGGGTTTTCTTAATATATTGTATAGGTATACCATACACAGCTTCAATTGTTCACGAACACGTCTCACAGCTTGTAAAAAATATATCAACTTACTTTTGAAGACCACTTTCGAGATTTGCATTTCACATTGCTCTCAACTACATGACAATATAGGGTTAACTAGCTCAAACCATTCCCGGTGTGAACAACAAACAATAGCTCTCTACTTACATTCATTAAGTTTTCCAGAAAATCCCGGGACTTTCAACTGCACTTTGCGCTATAAAATATTTTATTTGCTCTGTAGAACAGAATAGTAAAGAAGTTCGACTCAATACAGCGATTAAGAACGGATGTATAGTAAAAATGCAACTTTATTTCAATGTAAATTAAGTTAATTTCAGAGTGACAACCACTTTTGAAAAAGGTATAAGTTCTGGCGTAAACTGAACTTCATTTAAAGTTATTTTTCAAATTTGTTTACTATTTTGAAAAATAAATTGCGAACGCAAGATACATAATAAATAGCCGGTACCATCGCGTCTGATCCAAATAATCAATCGTTCCTTTTTTAAAATATCTGTTTATAATGTAAGTAACTAAACGAGAGGTTTTGGCGGGAAAGTCAAGCTAAGTGTCACGCTCATTTTTCATCGGACTTTTAAAATTATTTATAGTGTTATTTACTAAATAAAAGTGCGTGATTTATGTAGTAAAAAGTGCATTCAGTAAATAATTCATAAAGAACAGTGAAACATCGCAGCATAGTGGCCACATCATGACTTTGTTTCAAACCTCCATCGTAAGACGTATCACGCCGTCCTTTTCGACATGAACAATTCATTACGTGACATTGGCTAAATGCACAAACCGTGCGAAGCCATAAAAGAAAAAAAGAAGAAGTAACTAAACCATAAAGTCACCGACACGGTTGGTGCAGTGACCGTGATGTAGTGTGAATGAGGTGATCCGACTGAGGACCAAAGTCACCGACATAGCTGAGAGGATTAGCAAGCTGAAGTGGCAATGGGCTGGTCACATATGCCACAGGGCCGACAACCGTTGGGGTAAACGAGTCCTCGAGTGGAGACCGCGTCTCGGCAAACGTAGCGTAGGACGCCCTTGGGCGAGATGGAGCGACGGCATCAAAAAGGTTGGTAGTGGCTGGCGGAGAACTGCTCAGGATCGAACTTGTTGGCGTGCCATGGAGGAGGTCTATGTCCAGCAGTGGACAAGTAGAGTCTGATGATGATGATGATGACTTTCTCGAGAGTGTTTTTGAAATCAATGCACTCACTTCGCGTGTAACATGTCTATCCGTGCTTGGGTTGACACTTGTTCTATTAACCTTTTTTTTTTTGTTCCGAGGTGGAAAATCCACAATGGATGTCCGCCGCCCTGGGGTGGGCGACGGGGTCTGTCAGCCTTCTACTGACTAAAGACCACCCCGGTGTCTCTTCTATCAAGAGCACGCGTGGGGCTGCGGGAGTCTAAATTATTCCACGGCCCCACACTCTCGTGCTAGCCCGGTCTTTCCGGGCCTCATCTCCTTGTTCTATTAAGCTGACCCAACCTTCTGTGTTGTATATTTGCTCTGCACAACTTTGTGTGGTTTTCGTGGAAATGGCACTTGTCATGCTGAGAAGGTGTAAATAATGCATGTTACTCTCATCAACAGCTCTTTGTTGCGGGACTTTAGTTTATATATGATGCAAGTAATTTATAGAGTTGTTCAGTGGCATCCAAATTAAAAATGTAACTAAAGTTGAATGAGAAGTCATTTTTTACCAACGATATGCTGAACTGAATCTTATCTGTGGCTTACCGCTTGCCGCGGGCTTGCTGGCGGCGGGCAGTGGGCAGCTCGCCGCCAGAACTAGGCCCGGGTCGACGGCGTGTTATGTTCTACGCGTGCCTCAAAGAGATGTCAGCACTTCGTGACAAGATCGACGAAGGCCGATATTTTCCAGAGCTGCTGATTGTTCGAAAGGGATACCGTGGCACACAGTCAAGTGAAGGACCACGGGCGGGCTTAGTCAGTATTAGTCTGACGCACCCTTCCGCTTTGCCCAGAGCGGGAGAGATCATTTAATGATTTCCTATATGCAAAAAAGACCTTTCTGGCGTAATAATCTTTATTTTATGCCTTGTATAGTTTCAAGACGCATTTTTTTTTTCTTCTAAACCAATGAACGCTTTATTCTTTATTTGCCTTTATTTTATGCCTTGTATAGTTTCAAGACGCATTTTTTTTTTTTCTTCTAAACCAATGAACGCTTTATTCTTTATTTGCTTCTTTCTGATGAGATGAATTTATTAATATTTTTTTAAACGTTGCCCCACGCTAGCTAGCACGCTTTTATTTCGTTCACTCTTGTAGATGCATTCTCTACTAAGTACAGAGCTGCTTAAGGGAAGCGAGTGCTGTAACTTGTAGTTTAAATGTTTTTCGTTCTTGAAACAGATTAAGTTGTCCAAACGAAAAAAGGAATACACAACTCTTAGGGTCTTGTATCCCCTAGATGGGGTACAGTGCGCCGCCACACCGTTCGGCCTTGAGCTTCGCGTTTTAATTCACTCCAGGTTTTCCCTATATTCTTCGCTTCTGCGATGAACGTTCTATCTAGGGCTTGCCTTGATATATTTTCAGGAACCCTTCGGAGCGTGTGATTGCTTCAGCTCCATTTGTGGCGTTTGATCTGCTGGTCGATCAAAGTTTTAATTTGGCTTTACATCAAGTCGGTTTGTATGAAAGGACGCACATGTACCGACGCGATAGCGGGGAGATAGTTTTGTTTCAGTTTCGCGGACCAAATAATTGGATGGTTGTGGATGTGGCTGTATGTTGTGTATCAGGAGTAACCCCCCTTTTTTGACGCTATAGATATGCCTTTACGCACCATACCCGCCGCGGTTAGGCGACGGGCGTGTGTGGGACTCGCCCAGCCGAAGCCGGAAATACCCACTAAAACCACAGCGGCACATCGACGCCTTAGTGGCGGGATCTTGGTAAATAGCAGAGCCTGCGCTACCAGTACCCCGCCGGCGATTCATGCCTAAAAGGCGGGCCCACAGTGGTGCCCCCATACGGAGGGGCCGGGCTGGGTATGTCTTCTTGTGCGAGAAGACGCAGCAGCCAAGGGTTTTTTAGCGAGGTGTCCTTCCTCTTAGCCCCACTCGTTTGCCCGGAACCAAACGGGGCCCCCAGCTCCTCTCAGTGAGGAGACCGGGTTGCCCGACGGTGACCCGGAGTTCGGGTCATGTCAGCCACCTGGAGTGGCGGCTGACCCGCCGCACGTGTGACCGCCGAAGCGGTCCCCACTTCTGGTTTTGGTCCGCGCCGGTAAACCGGTAACCCCCATATCTGGGGGCCGTTCCTCTATCCGCCACGTGGGGACGCGTCCGATGGCAGGCCAGAAACTGCACACGGAATCAGGAGTAACCCCTAAGTATGTGGGGCAACTTGTTTTAACTTGTGGCGGCAAAATGTTGCTGACTAACTAGTTGCCGTTCAGCCGTAAATTTCACTAAAATTAGCGTTGCTGTCGCCCCTAACACTCTTCAATAGTTTTATCATTAATTTACTCTATGGTAGGCCATAACATCGGCTCGGTCTCCAGATCAATCACCCTCTCGCTTAACATCGTTGGTCCTGTTGATTGGGTTTAATATTGCATCACCTCGCTCAACTGCCGCTTTCCTCCCTATTCGCTCAGTTTTTTTGAGTGAATAGGCTCTTAATAAATTAGCGTGCTTTGTCATCAACAATTGCATCACTGCTTACCACCAGGCGGGATTGCGATCATGCACTAATTTATTATTTTAAAATGCACTCAAAAACCTGAGGCATTCTCCACCAGTTAACCAAGGACAGTGAAGACATTAGATGGCGATACCTTTAATTGATAGGAACAAAGACAAACAAAACCTTAAATCTAGTTACACAAATAAATAAATAGGGGATAAACACATACATACTAATATGTAAGTGTATATAAGTATCGGTAAGTACAGAAGTAAGTAATAAAAGAGACAAAAAAGTTGCTAAGCAACTTAGTTGCCCAGAAACTTCTAGGCAACTAAATCCAGACTCAGTTCCTGTTCCGTATAAGGTGGGATGGCACGTCAGGGTGTCACCACTGTGTGGATCGCCCTGACGACACGGTGGAGCTTACGGTGGAGGTCTGCCCGGTTTGGGTAGAGCACCAGCGTGTCCTCGTGGCAGTGATCGATAGCGATCTCTCTGACCCTGGTTCAGGTCATGGTCCGGAGCGAGAGTGCATGGCAGGCCGTCACCTCCTTTTCCGAAGCAGTTATGCTGGCAAAGGTCGAAGCGTAGCGCGTGAGAGAGCGGGTATCCAAGTGCCCTCACGCCTCCAGCCGCCGCAGGAGATGCCCTGGTCCGGAAGCAACATCAGACTCCCGGCCACCCTAGGCGCGGGTTTACGGAGGGCGAGCAATAACAGCTCGCCGCCCGGTAAAAACCAGGCCCGGGATGGCACGTTGTTTTTCACGCGTAATATCAGCACACCGTGACGGGGTCCACGAGGACCGATGCCTCCTGGGCCAGGATTGCGGGTTGGTTAAAAAAGAAACCGTGGCCCTGGCGCACAGGCAGTGAAGGAACACAGGTGGGTTTTAGTCAGTAAAAGTCTGACACGCCCTTCCGCTCCACATAGAGCGGGAGAGCTCATTTGATGATTTCCCACCCAAAACAAAAAAAAGGCATGCGATAGATAGCTAGGAGTTGATTATAAAATATAAGAATAAATAGGTACAAATATACGATAGATTCATATATAAACAAAATTAACTTCAATATACCATAGCTTAAAAAACCCGAAATTATATTTTATAGTATATCATAATTGGAGGGACAATTAATGTTTTCATACAACCTAGGTAACTCTCCTCCTTTAAAATACAGTTTATATTAAAATTTACAGAACACGGACGTAATATATATCGTTTAATTAAAAATCTGAAGTTTCATTGGATGAAATATGGTAAGTACATTAATTTGAACTTAATTATGAACGTGATACAGTGTGTTTTCCAAAAGTGTCTTTTGTAAAATATTTTGGAAACACGTGTTTTGTAATGATTAATTTATTTATAGGACACACGCTTTGTTGCTTGTTTCAACAGATTTTTGTAAAAATACAGAGGTGAGGTGTAGTAAGTATGTACATACATATCGTTCAAGAAATTCAATGACCATTACCATTACGACTGTATTCCTCGAGGGTCCATTGATCAGGTTAAGCTACGCTTGCCGCTGCTAGTCTATGGATAGGTGACCATTTTTTCATACCGAGATCCCTCCGAGCATCGAAATACACTGCTTTTCCGAAACGTGTATTTGATGAGATTGTCAACAGCCCAATAAATTAAAACTGTCAGACACAGACACAGGATTCTAGATTAATAGATTTTATTATGCAGTAATAATAGGCGTTAAGTCGCATGATGAAGTGCCTACACCGGTGTCATCCCAATCCTTGACAGGACCAATCGTTACGGGTAGTCACATATCTATCCCAGTCGAAAGAAAATGACATCCTGTCTTATCAAGGGGGTATCCTATGACCTAGTAGCTGGGTTGGGGAGGTCAGAAAGGCAGTTCAGTCAGAAAGCTGCATCTGGTTAGACTGGAAAATGATCCGGGGTGAGTCGGGGAACAAGAAATTTCATGCGAACAAAATCACCAACAGAAGCTAAATAATAAACCACAATCGTCAGTCTCTTCTCCTTCTTCTTCTTCAGCCAATAGAGGCTTTCAGTGCTTTGGCGGGATTTGCCATAATTCCCTCGCTTGGCAGGCGGCTTGGGGATTGCATATTCCATAGGAAAAGCGCTGCTGCCCGCTTCCCTAGTGAGAGTTCCTTTAGTCGTCTCTTTAGACACCCACGGCCCTCCCGTGGCTGTCTACGGGTTGGTACTATACTAATTCTCTAAAACTAATTTTTATCTCGTATTCACATATTTTTAAAATAATCTATATAACATAAATATTTTTCCGATCATATCATTTAAACTAATTGTAGGTACTTCTATATAGGTACTGTAGGACATAAATCAGCGTTAAATTCGCAAGCACTCACTGTAGATACCTCGGGGATTCAAAACGCAGAGGCGCCATTATATATGAACTCACGAGGCGATAAATCGCTTAGGGAGATTTAGTACACGAGAAAATTCTATTTTATCAGCATATGATCAACTGAAAATATCGCTATTTTTAACACGCTTTTTAAGTTCACTTATAACTAGAACAATTTTATGAAATTATAGGAGTCATTGTTAACTCTCGACCATAGGCCTTAACATCGGCCGCTGGCAGAAGTTATCACCCACCAGACAAAGTCAAATTCGTCGTGTTCCGGCATGATGTCCGGTGAAGCCGTACGGATGACGGGTCTGAGCAGTTGTATTGCGATGTGTGCAGGGTATGATGCGTCAAATGTTGTTTTGTCGGGAGTTTGATCCTAGAAGGTCTCTAGATCAATTTCCTTCTGGCACAGCATCGTTGGTCGTCTTGTTGGGTTTAACATTGCATCAACTCGCTTTACTGCCGTCATCCTTGCTAGTCACTCAGTTTTTTTTCAGTGAATAGTCTCTGAATAAACTAGCGCGCTTTACCATCAACGATTGCATTACTGCTTACCATCAGACGGGATTGAAATCAAGTACTAGTTTATCCTCCGATATACACCATCACGAAGTTTTCTGTAGACCTTTTCAATGTGTACAATACTTAGTACATTATTTTTATAAATCTCGTAGGGGCCTGCGTTTGCAAAGTTAGCGAAAAATTTAATTATTTACGATATCACATTAGAACTCGTGAAACGACCTCTGACCTCTAATCGCCCGAAGAATTGCAACACTAAAGTGCCAGTGGTCTGGACACATTGCCCGTAGGACCGATGCCCGATGGGGCCGGCGGGTTCTCGAGTGGCGATCGCGCACCGGAAGGCGTAGCGTGGGTAGACCCCCGACAAGGTGGACCGACGACCTGGTGAAGGTCGCGGGAAACCGCTGGATGCGGGAGGCGCAGGACCGGTCGTCGTGGAGAACCTTGGGGGAGGCCTATGTCTAGCAGCGGACGTCTTTCGGCTGAAATGATGATGATGATGATGACCTCTGACCTCTACAATCTGAAGGCGGTATCGAAGCATTGCAGTTAGAACAATTGTTGGACTTTTGAGGACTCCAACAACCCGTAACGATTGCCACTATATAGACGTTCGTATGGCAACCGGGACAAACGGCTTAACGTGCTTTCCGAGGCACGACCAGACCAGTGCAAATACATAATTATAATAAGTTATTTATGTATTTATGTAATTTGCAAGAGACGAAACCTTGGAAATTGGAATAAGAATTGTTATACCTTTTTATTTAGGTACGTATGAAATCTTCGTGGTTGTAATTACCCAACCATAAGCCGGGGTTGGACACGATGTCTGGGAATGTATATATAATGACCATAACGTGTGATTATATTGCTGTAAATTGTCTTTAGCATCATAATATTATACAAATTAGTTAGACATTATTGTCTGTGTTATCCCGGACGTGAGTTGTGAAGTTTAGTACTGTTATTCTGTTAAATATTAGTTCTGATTACCTTGCTCACAAACTAAACTAAATTTGAGTCCGTCTTATTCTTTCTTTTACATTAAGAAAAGAACAGAAGATAAATATATTAGTTTAGTCCTGTCAAATTAGACAGCGCCTGGCGTAAATTAACTAACTTTTAGAAGCCATTTTTTTGAATATATCATAATTTCTTCCTCTTCAGCCTATGGAGGCTTACTGCTGGATAAAGGCCTACTCTAAGACTCTTCCCGATGACCGGTCTTGTGCTGACCGCATCCATCGGCTTCCTGAGACCTTCACCAGGTCATCGGTCCACCTTGTTGGGGGCCTCTCTACGCTGCCTCTTCCGGTACGTGGCCGTCACTCCAGAACCTTACTTACTTTAACCTTTACTTATCATAATAAGACAAGATTAAACTAATATTTTATCTTCTGTCCTTTTCTTAGTGTAATAGAAAAATATGCCCTGAAATTAAAGTACTTACAAAGTTTATTAATTTCTAGCAAGAACTATATTGATGAAAAGCGTCTCTGTCATTAGGAATGATATAAAGGGTGTATCTGACATCGACGCATAAACGAGTACCATGGATCCAGTACATAATGCTGAACCCCCAGTGGTGGAATTTTTCATCGGGTTTTTCATGATTTAAAAAAAAATATATGTAGTTTTTTTTCACTTTAGACCGTTCATAATTGCTATACTTTTATAACCCAAGACGATTTTAAAGTCACCATTAATTAATTCGCTAATTAAACAAAAAATGGCAATGAAAACAAACCTCGAGAAACTATCCTTATCAGCTGATTTAATAGGGATCAACGTCACACTTACAAACCTGCACGGCGGCACGCTTGCAACGTTCAAAGGCCGAGCCGAGCCTTTTTTCTAAACACTGAGAATTCTGTAACCGTTCATTAACGACATAAATGACTAACATAATTTTATTAGTGGCATGCGGTCTAGCCTTTTCGCGAAGTTTGCGTTACGATGTCAGATACACCCTTTATATTATTCCTAATGACAGAGACGCTGTGGCGGCGTCCAGCCTCCTTTGACTAACTGACTGGCTGGATGACGGACAGACTTTTTAAGTAATGACAGGTTGACTTGACTTGACTGGTAACTAGGAAAAATAAAGGACGATTTTTCAACAAGAATTGGCTTTTGATGCATTTTTTCGACGAAATAAGACGACAACGACCAAACAAAGTGGTCCTTCGAGTTAACTGACCCAACCCATGGTAAGAACGAGAAGTCAGACTAGGGCGATGATGTCAACGACGACAGCGGTCGTGCATGCCCCCGATCAGGATGGACAAGACGACACACAACCTATTCGGGACAGCCGCCCGCCTTCACCCTGCCCTTCCGCTCACTCTACCACGAGCACGATGTCTACAGTGAAAAGACAAAGACTCCTGCAACTGCAACTGGAGGCCGCTGAAGAGCGTGCCGCAATCGACAAACGTCTATTAGAAGAAAAATTCAACATCCAAATGCAAGCGTTCCATGATGATGACAAAGGTATGGATCTCGCGCTTCTCTCAAATCAGAAAAGAGACCGACAGGTAACCCCAATTATTTGCCCAACAACATCACCGACACGAGAGTAGTTAACAATGATCAAGTGCATATTCCATCTACAAGTAATGAGGCAAACAATCTACAAAATAATCTGACTAAGCTCTTAGCCCGGCAAAATTGCAATAAAGAGCTACCAGTATTCTCGGGGGAGCCTGAAGAGTGGCCTTTATTTTACAGCCAATTCATTTCAACCACACGTCTGTGTGGATACACTGACGACGAGAATATCGCAAGACTCTCCAAAGCCCTGAAGGGGCGCGCCCGTGATTCAGTCTACGCTCTTTTGGTTTCTTCTTCTAATCTAGACAAAATTATTTCTACTCTTAAAATCAGATTCGGTCGACCAGAATACATCATTGACATCATGCTACAGAAAATCCGAAATACAAAATTCATTCGACACGATGACATCCATCAAATTATAGAGTTTGCTACCATAGTACAGAACATTGTTGCTACGATGAACGTTACCAAGGAAACGGGTCATCTATCAAATCCGACTTTGATCAAAGAGATCATAAACAAACTGCCTAGCAACCTAAAATATCTATGGGCATTCCATGTGAACAAACTTGAAAAAACAGCGGTCACTTTAAATGACGTATCAGACTGGCTTATGCAGATAGCCGAAGCAGCTACATATATTGCGCCGATGCCAACATGCGACTGTAAACAATCAACGAGACAACATTTTCATGACAAAAAAACAGTGTATGCAACGACGACGACATCGCCTAAAAGAAAGTGTATCCGTTGTCAAGAAGAGCACGCACTGAAGGACTGTAAAGTTTTCAAACAACTCTCTGTAGACGATCGTTGGAGTTTCGTGACTGAACAGAAGCTGTGTTTCTCCTGTTTATCTGAAAAACACCAGCTGAAAGACTGTAAACTTAAGAAGCGATGCCCAATATTAGATTGTGAGAGGGTACACCACCCTCTATTACACGCGGCACCTCGCAGATCGACTCGTGACGCGCAGACAGGCGAAATTGTGGTTACTGCTGTAAAATTTAGGTGTAAATATTAGTTTAATGATATTGTAAATAGGTACCCCTATGTAAATACTTATGTTAATGACAGTGACTTTAGGCGTAAAAAGATTGAGTTATTAATTGGACAAGACAATATTGAATTGATAGTGACAAGGAAAATTATTTACGGTGACAAAAATGGACCAATGATATCCTTGACTAAGTTAGGATATGTGGTTCATGGAAATATTGGACCTAGTAGTTTTCCAAATGACGTGACTGTTCTACATGTTTGTGACTGTCATGAACTTAATGACCTAATAAAAAAATCTTTCTCGATAGAAACATTTGGTACAAAATATATGAACGAGACTCCTCGCTCTCGGGAGGATCAACTCGCGCTTCAAATCATGGAGCGGACGACTCGGCTTCTTTCTGAAGGCCGGTACGAGACAGGTCTACTATGGAAATCGGAGACACCGGAGCTCCCTGATAGCCTGCCGCAAGCGAGGAAACGATTCCGCAGTATCGAAGCGAGAATGCGTAAGTTTCCCGACTTTGCCTCTAAATACAGGGAGAGATTCCAAGACGATATCGCGAAGGGTTATGTGTCAAAGTTGGAACCCTACGATGCCGCCATACGAACTATGAAGACCTGGTGGCTGCCGCACTTCGCGGTACTTAACCCCAACAAGCCCAAGCTACGCCTAGTACTTGACTGTGCAGCAAAGTCAGACGGAAAATCTTTGAATGATTTTCTTCTGACAGGACCGGATCTCTTGACGTCGCTGCCAAGCGTGCTTTTAGGATTCCGTAGCGGCAAGGTAGCGGTCACCGGCGACATCCAAGAGATGTTCCACCGGGTCATGATAAGGCCTGAAGACAGAGAGGCTCAGCGTTTGCTGTGGGAGGACGGCCAGTATGTGATGAACGTAATGACCTTTGGTGCCGTATGTTCCCCGTCCTCATCACAGTATGTCAATAATTTGAACGCACGGAGATATGAAATATCTCATCCCCTCGCCTGTCATGTTATCACTGACCATCATTATGTCGACGACTGTATAAACTCTATGGACAACGAGGATGACCTAATCCAGCTGGTGAGAGGCGTCATAGAGATGCACTCATCAGGTGGGTTTTTTATAAGGAATTTCATTTCTAATTCCAAGAAATTGTTAAATAGTATTCCTGAGGATAGAATTTCCGCAGCAGCAGTAAAGGTGATCAGTGACAGCAAAGATGAGGTCGTTCAGGGTGTGCTAGGGGTGAGATGGACGCCCGACGACGACAACTTTATTTTTATATTGAACTTGTCTAATATATCAGACGAGTTGGTACATGGCGTGAAGAGACCGACAAAGCGGGAGGTATTAAAAATCATTATGTCGGTGTTCGACCCTCTCGGATTTCTTCTTCACACTACTATCAAAGCCCGCATTCTTTTCCAGAATATCTGGCGTAGTAAGATAGGATGGGACGACGAAATAGAAAGTCTTCATTTTGCTGCGTGGCAGATATGGTTAACAGAATTAAAGTCTGTAAATAACATTAAAATTCCACGTTGGATATTGACAGATGACTACAGTGGTGTGGCAGAGCTGCACATCTTCTGTGACGCTAGTTCCGGGGCATTCGCCAGCGTCGCTTACCTGAGATCGCGAAAGACTGACGGGACCTGGCACGTCACTTTTCTGATGGCAAGAGCACGAGCAGCCCCCTTGAAGGTAATGAGCATTCCACGCCTTGAGCTCCAGGCAGCGCTATTGGGTGCACGACTATTTGTGAGTCTACAGCACTGCGAGATGGTAACCCTATCTAAAGTAACACTGTGGACTGACTCGAAAACAGTGTTGAGCTGGCTGCGGTCGGACTCAGGTAGATTTAAGCCGTTTGTCGCACATCGCGTCTGCGAAATAACGGAGCTGACAGACTATAAGCAGTGGAGATGGGTTCCTAGTCACTTAAATGCTGCCGATGACTCCACGAGAGACACAGCGTTAGCTGATAATGGTGAGAGGTGGCTTAAAGGGCCTGACTTTTTATTTAAGCCTGACCGTGAATGGCCTACAGATATAAACGACGTTGACGCCATCGACGCCTACATCGGTGGCGACGAAATCAAGGCTGTCTACTCTACTAGTGAAGACCTATCATTAGAGTTACCTGACATAAATCGTTTTTCTCAGTACTGGCGGCTGGTACGTAGCACAGCTTGGTTCTTCCGCGGAGTCCACAACTTTAAGAACAAAAAGCCGGACTGGCTTCGAAGTGAACTGACCGCAACAGAGGTGGTGAACGCAGAAGAGGCCCTCATCAAACAAAGCCAGAGACAGAGGTTTTCTACAGACGTCAACAATTTGAAAAGACATGGACGGGTAGATAAATCAAGCTCAATTCGTCAACTGAACGCCTTCCTAGACGCGCACGACATACTCCGAGTTGGGGGGAGGATTGAGATGGCGAACCTCGATTACGACGCTAAGCACCCAATAATTTTACACCCGGCCGATCGATTCGTTGTGCTACTGATGCTTCGCTACCACGTCGAATCTGCACACTCCGGTAGAGAAAGAGTTCTTAACGAACTAAGAAAGCGCTACTGGATTCTTAACGGTCGCAACGCAGTCAAAAAGACTTGGAATGACTGTCTTGTTTGCAAAATTAGACGCACGAGAGCATCACCGCCGCTCATGGGACAATTACCTGACTCTCGGCTTCAAGGCGGACACCGGCCTTTCACCTACACAGGTTTAGACTATTTCGGACCTATGTTAATAAAAATAGGCAGAATACAAGAGAAAAGATGGGGAGCCCTTTATACCTGTCTTACCGTACGTGCAGTGCATGTGGATCTAGTCAACGACTTGACAACTAGCTCTAGATTTATACCTCCGAACTCTCCGCACATGGGAGGCTGCTGGGAGAGACTGGTTCGTAGCATCAAGACGGCGCTACGTGTGACGCTAAAAGAGCGAGTACCGAACGAACAAATCCTTCGTACGCTCCTGGCCGAAGCCGAACAATTTGTTAACAGCCGACCGTTAACCTATGTACCAATTGACTCCGACGACGATTTACCGCTATCGCCTAACAGTTTTCTCTTTACAGACACCTTAGTGATGGACAGACCCTTCGGTACGTTTTCTGACGGTGATGTGCTGCGGCGCTCTTGGCGGGAGTCCCAAAGATTGGCGAACCTGACATGGAAGCGGTGGGTACGCGAATACCTGCCTTCCCTGATGAGACGGGATAAGTGGCTGCAGGTAGCTGATAGGCCGCTGGCCGAAGGCGACATAGTAATAATCGCTGATGATCAACTTCCAAGGGGACAATGGCCTCGGGGCCGTATCGCGAAAGTATTCCCCGGAAGGGATGGCCAGGTACGCGTAGCAGACGTGGTAACGAGACAGGGTACCTATACACGACCGGCGACTAAACTGTGTAAACTGGACGTCGGCTCCTAATCTTGAGTATCAGCCTTCTGATATTGGGGGTGGGAATGTCGCGGCGTCCAGCCTCCTTTGACTAACTGACTGGCTGGATGACGGACAGACTTTTTAAGTAATGACAGGTTGACTTGACTTGACTGGTAACTAGGTAAAATAAAGGACGATTTTTCAACAAGAATTGGCTTTTGATGCTTTTTTTCGACAAAATAAGACGATAACGACCCAACAGACGCTTTTCATCAATATAGGATTTGTTAGAAATTAATAAACTCTTTAAGTACTTTAATTTCAGGGCATATTTTTCTATATTATCATATTTTTCAGGGTATAACAAAATTTGATTACTATGTTAAAATAAAGTGTGGTCATTCGTTGAAATCACTGACTGAAAAATCATCACTCTGTTTTCCTATCGTCAGGGTTGGATTTTTTCCATATTAGAACAACTTTGAAGTATTTCATTTTTCAATAAAAAAGTGATATCAAAATCGAACTTCTCTGTAAAAAAATATACATGTGTAGGGTAAGGATGCCAATTATGAGATACCATTTCTATTTTTGACTGTAAAAACAAAAGTCTCACATTTCTAGTATTCTGAAATATAATTTTAGATAGGAAATTTAATGTACTTTAAATGTGTATTAGCTATTTAAGGCTAAATATAATATTTTTTGGCTATGCTGTAAAAAGTGAATAATATCAGAAAACAAACCCAAGGCAAATGGTCTCCTATTATGAGATATTAGGGGTTTCTAATGTAAGATGAGTATAAGTATAAGTATCTCAAATGAGGTTTCATAAATTTTTACGGGTAAACAAACAAAATAGAGAATATTAATGTCATTATAATCTCATTTTTACCGTTACTTATTAATGAAATATAAGAAAAACATCAGTCTTAATATTTTGGTATTTTAATAATGAAACATATTATAGACGAGCAAAGATTTGAACTTTGCTCACTTATCATAATCATATTTAGCATTCTTGTGAAAAGTTTCGGCTGCAGTAGGGACATTCCGCATCATATTCATCACCACTGCTATCGTCGTCTTCGGACGTGGAACTAATTTTTACAACTTTTTTCTTTTTCAAATCTTTTTTTTCATTGTCTGCGGTTTTTATGTGACCCTTTATTTTGTGTTTTCTTATTTTCTTTGTCTCGCTGTTTATTTAAGGATTCTACTAACTCTTGGTGTTAGGCATCTTAGAAGATACCAATCCTTGAGCGTCATCATTAGAATATTTATCTACTAAACCGCGTTCTTTGATTTTCTTCTGAATTTCCGCTTTTGGTTAACACTTCAGGTGGCTCTAATTGGTTTCCAATCGAAGGACGCATACAACTTGCATTCTCCGGATTTGTGTTCTCATCATTTATTATTATATACATATTTATTAACACAATAAAACTGCATTTACATCATAAAATTGATCATATAAATCACAAACCAAATATATATTAAGAGCTTTTAACGTAATTATAAAGTTATTACATACCTTGTAAACATTTGATGAAAAATATTGGGTTTTGCGATAGTGAAATAACGTGCACGGACACACTCTTCGATCGCCGGTAGCCGGCATGCATTGGTAGACGCTTATCGGTGTTGTTGTGTAGTGTCGAGTGACACTAGCACCAAATGGCTGATGTGATTAGTTTGACCAATACCTTGCTATCTCACATTAAGCGCCTATCTCATAATAGGCATCCTTACCCTATACATAACAATAGCCTCGTCTACTCCATTCAATAATGTAGGAAAATATGAGTTTATGAAAAATATATTTTTAAATCCTACATAATAAAGTTTAATTTACGTTACAACTTTTTCAGTCATTCTGAAACAAAGTTGGTATTTGCTTGACTTTATAATAGATAATACTAGCGGCCGTCCGCGACTTCGTACGCGTGGAGTAATAAGTAAATATTTGTTATGCTTCACTCAGCCTGCCTAAAGCCTGAAGCCTTCCTGAATTAATGGGCTATTCAACGCACCAAGAATTTTTCAAATCAAACCAGTAGTTCCTGCCGTTATCGCGTTCAAACAAACAAACTCTTCAGCTTTATATATTAGTATAGATTAATTTGAAACAAGAAAACTAAGAAATGGCTTCTCTCACTCTGGGCGGAGCGGAAGGGTGTGTCAGACTTTTACTGACTAAAACCCACCCGTATCACTTGCCTGTGCGCCAGGGACCACGACATCTTTTTCGAAGAACCCGCGGCTCTGTCAAAGTTTGAACAGAATTAAGGTCTAATGTGACGTAAAATACTTGTAACTTGTAGAAAAGAAAATCGTCATGTCATTGTAGTCTTTTGTCGATTGAAGAATAGAAACATTTATTTTCTTCACCGCCTTGCATAAGACGGTAGTGTGCGCACAAAGATAAGCCTGCGCTTGACGTCAAGAGTAGGTACGAGTATCTCTCTGCCAGCAGGTCTAGTCTCTTTTGGCGTAGTAATGGCAAATATTTATTTTGTAACACACAGAACACAGTACACTATAATAACCACCAAATAAACATCCAGATAGCATTGTAATAAAACTCAGCAGGGTAAATGCGTAACAAACTGGCGGTAGTGCAATAGGTTTAATTTTGACAGTGCAATAGCATTAATTGCTATATTTTCGTGGTTGAGTAGACCATTTTTCGAAAAAATTGAGCAGTGAATTAGTAGGTAATGAGCTTTAAAATTATTCCAATTGACAAAAATACAGTGTTAGCGTCAATAAAAGTTAAGTTTTCGTTTATTAACGTGCAACATTCGACGGTGCTCCTACTATTTTATTAATTGGCAACACTCGTAGTGCCCTCATTGGCCGTTGTCTCTGATTGGTTGAAACCAACCTATCATATTTTATCGAAATAGCGGGAGCAGAAAAATTACGAGGGAGAACAGCCCAGCTCATGGGGCATTCTTTTACGCGGAGTCGAAAAGCGAGGAACTTCAAAAATAAGTAGTGTGGCCTGAAAACCTAAGGTAATATGTTATATTTCCATAATTTCTGTAATATGTGTTATAAGTACTAATGCTCTTGCAAGTTACTTATGCCACTTAGCATAGGCAATACCTTGAGATATAACGTTGTTGCGGATGTTAATAATAATCTGTGTAATTAATTGTTTTAATTTGTAAGAAATTCTTGTTAGTTTGTACAAACCTCTTTTCATTCAAAACACTTAATGTTAACTATTAGTACAATACTAACAACTGTGTTACGTATTCAGGGAGCTGCACCCTAATTGCGTAACACACTATGACTAACAATAGGGTATTTGACTAAAAAAAAACTAATTAGTCCGTCAGTCAGATTTCCAAAAAATACTGGACACGTATTTTTCTTTTTTCATATAAACAAAAAATTAAGACGGACACAGTGCGTTGAAAACTCGTGTGACGTCACTGCACGCTACACTTTTTAGCGACCAGTGACGTCAACAGCCACCACTCCTGATCTTTGATGCCTTTTATATTTGTCAATTTTTATTGATTTGATAAAACAAAAAATACGTATCCAATATTTTTCTATAATTTAATCCGAGTGACGGACTAAATAGAATCAATTTTCTTTTACCAAGAAACAACAACAGTATTTTTTGGAAATCTGACTGACGGACTAATTAGTTTTTTTTTTTTTTTTTTTGTCAAAAACCCTACAGTAGAACTCCAATTACCTGAATTAATGGGGACCGGGACCCATTCGGATAATCAAATATTAGGATAATCGGAGTTTTTTTAAAAAAATTGCCATTGGAGAGAAAAAAAGCTATGTTTTGATATTGCACTATTTTTTTATTGAATTAAATGAAAGAAACATGATATTTTCACATGTTTTAAATATAAATAAAATGTACTTATGTAAAAGTTTAGAAATAAAAATCATTGTTTTTTAAACATCTCCGTCAATGTAAGCTGTTTTGCGGTCTTGCCGTTGTGCCTACACTGACTTCGCGGAGGGAAGGACAATAGTGAGCGAACGCGAAAACACTGGCTTCGCGGGGGGAAGAATAATAGCGCACTTAGACTTTTTTTAGACAATTTTTTTTCTAAAAGTGATTCGGATAATCTGCGATTCGGATAGTCGAAGTTTGGATAATTGGAGTGTTTGAATAAATTTGAAGCATATTGCTAATACATTGCTCCGTATATTAGAAAAGTATGTCAGTTCAACATCGTTGTTGACGAATGTTGATGAACTGTCAAAACCGAAACCCATTGCTACGGATAGTGTGTGTGCTGACCCTTCTGGTCACTATAAGAACACCGCGCTGTTCAGCCGTATTGCGTGGATTAAAAATTCGCTAGCCAAGTGTTGTCGAGTCATCATAATCGATTCTTATGGTTCCTCAAATCGATTACTCCTATTGTTATTCAGATTTTCTTTATTTGAAATGTTGTATTAGCGATTTCAGTTGAATACAGTCTTATTTTACTCACATTTCAGTAATTTTTACAACTTGTCTTTTTATCTATACTTCCGTCGACAAAACCGTTTCTTTGGATACCATGCTACGCGTGGAGCTCATTACTTCTATCTGCTCTAAGGCAAGACACAGGGAATACATTAAGCGTTACACAATGGACCAGAACTCCTTCCTATGAATATTAAAAATATTGTACTTCGCCCAGTAATCCTCTGTCAGGTAGGGCATGATTGTTCTTTTTCTTTCTATTTCATTAAAAAAAGGATGGACGATATTATTTTTGTTTAATCCTGTCAAGTTATGATATTCCATAGATAATTTAGATGCGATTATAAATATGGGGACCAAAACCATATCTTCTTCAGCCATTGGATGTCCACTGCTGGAGAAAGGCCTCCCCCAAGGCTTCCCACGCTGACCGGTCTTGTACTGCCCGCATGCATCGGCTTCCCGCGACCTTCACCAGGTCATCGGTCCACCTTGTTGGGGGCCTCCCTACGCTGCGTCTTCCAGTACGTGGCCGCCACTCCAGAACCTTACTGCCCCATCGGCCATCGGTTCTACGAGCAATGTGCCCTGCCCACTGCCAATTCAGTTTAGCGACACGCAGAGCTATGTCGGTGACTTTGGTTCTTCTGCGGATCTCCTCATTTGTGATTCGATCACGCAGAGAAACTCCGAGCATAGCTCTTTCCATTGCCCTTTGTGTGACTCTGAGCCTTCGTATGAGGCCCATTGTGAGCGACCACAATGATGACCAGATTATCTTCCATCCTTTTTTTAATGAAATATAAAGACAAAGATGCGCTGAAATTAAATCTATACTAATATACAAGGCTGAAGAGTTTGTTTGTTGGAAACCGGCTAATCTCAGGAACTACGGGTCCGATTTGAAAAATGTTGCGTTGGATAGCCCTTTAATCCAGGAAGTCTTTAGGCTATATAACATCACGCTGCAACCAATAGGAGCGGAGCATTACTAACTCCACGCGAACGAAGTCGCTGGAGGCCGCTAGTTTAGTTTAATTTGGGAACAGGGTAATCTAGGCTACTGAAGATGTAGAACAAAGGCGTACGCTAGCCTTTCAGTATTCTATAAGTTGCATTTTGGAGAGTGTGCGCGGGAAATGCATGACATAATTCCGCCGTTCCAGTCCCATCATTGGACGACCCGTCGTACGGCAGGTATCCAACCTTAAGCTGTTGACATCACTACGATACAGACGAAACATCGCACATTACATTATATACATTTTATCCCGATATTTCGAAAGAAATAGGGTAGTTGACTAAAAAAACTAATCAGTCCGTCAGTCAGATTTCCAAAAAAATTACATAGGTATATTTTGTACCGATATTTCGATAGATTTTCTATTACTATCATAATCATCATCAATCTTTTATCGTCCCACTGTTAGGCAGAGAAGGATTGAGCGTAATCACTACTCTTGCTCGATGCGGGTTGGCGATTTCAGACTTAAAGTCCAGGTTTCCTCAAGATGTTTTCCTTCACCTTATAATCAGTCATTGGTGTCTAAGATATGCTTAGAAAGTACATTTATAACTTTAGAAAAGTTACATTAGTACTTGCCTGACCTGGAATCGAACCCGCTCACTCATACTTGTGGGGCTGTTATTTTAACCACTAGGCCACCCCGACTTCACAAGCGTAATAGAATAGAAAAACTTTTATTCTAGACAAGAATCCATAAGGTAAGTAACAATTTTACTTAACTTCTAGTGTTAGTAATATCATAATTGTTTTTTCTAGAAACATTGTCAATTTTGTGGAATGGACATGTTTCGGAGGAGTGAGGAAAATATTGTGACAATTTCAATCATTACTTCCTTACTAATATTATAAATCGGAAAGTGAGTTTGTTTGTTTTGCTTTCACGCCGTAACTACTGAACTGATTGCTTTGAAAATTCGCAGACGTAAAGTTAGAAATCCGGATTAAATAATAGAGTACTGGAAAAAATTTGATATTCCCGAGGATTTCGTATCAGTTCGGTGATAGATGGAGCAGTGTGTCGTTTAAAACAAGGTAATACAAACTAATCTTCTAATATATAAAATTCTCGTGTCACAGTTTTCGTTGCCATGCTCCTCCGAAACGGCTTCACCGATTTTGATGATTTTTTTTGTGCTTATCCGGTATCTATGAGAATCGGCCAACATCTATTTTTAATTATTTTTTTCTAGGAAATTATTTGTATGGCAAAACAACGTTTGCCGGGTCAGCTAGTATACATATGTAAACTTAGAATAAATGATACGATAATTACTCCCCAAAAACGAGGAATCTAAAAAGCGCGACATAGCCAAATTCCACGCGGACGGAAAGCCATTATAAAATAATGTCGATGCCTGTAAGATTGGGGAAAGACCAGAGAAACGATGGGTGGTATGTGTGAATGATGACATAGTAAGAACGAGATGATATGGTAGCTAATAGAGCAATATGTGTGACCCCAAATAAGTTAGGACAATGGCAGCAGAATGAATCACCATGCTAACTCCTCTAGTTTTAATTGCGACACGGTTGACGCAGTGGCTGGGCGATCAAATACTGCATTGCGTGTTTCAGGTTCGAGTCCTGTACGGAACAAATATTTGTATGGCCTAGAGGTAGTTGTTCCGCGTCTGGCTGTTTGTGTCATTCATAAATTAAAATTCAAATAGTATTTACTACAACTTGAAAAAGATACCGAACTTTGAACCTACCCCTGATTGCACGCGGCTGACATTGGTGCTCGACATGCTACACCATACAAGGAAGTATACTGTGTGTATACTTCCTTGTATGGTGTAGCATGTCGTGTCACCCTCCGGTTTCGGTTCCAGGGTCTCGTCTCTCACAAACTACTTACTGATGCTAAGATAAAACACCGACACATAACTGTTCGTAACAGTTTACATGTGGGCATTTTGTAACTCAATCATCATCATCAACCTTTTTATCGTCCCACTGCTGGGCACAGGTCTCCTCTCATACAGAGAAGGATTGAGCGTAATCACCACGCTTGCTCAATGCGGGTTGGCGATTTCAGACTTGAAAGTCCAGGTTTCCTCAAGATGTTTTCCTTCACCTACAGTCATTGGTGTCCAAGATATACTTAGAAAGTATATATAACTTTAGAAATGTTACATTGGTACTTGCCTGACCTGGAATCGAACCCGATAATGAGAGTCTGGTGTTTTAACCACTAGGCCACCACGACTTCGTTATTAACTTAATTGTGTGGTAATAATTAATATTAATACAATGAATTTATGGATGGTAATGGTAATAATTAATGGTATCAAACAATGTAAATATTGATGCATGTTCGATACGCGTGCGACAAACCACAAACCACAGATTATGTTATAAAATACTGTCAAACCGGAACGAGATGTATGTAATTTTTGAGGATGATATTCTCGTAGTCTTCATATACTCGTATCCTGTATTTTATTTTTTATTTTCCTGTTTGTGTTTGTTGTAACTGTACTCTCACCATTTACAATTAGATTTACTTTTTATGTGTTTATGGTGACTGTACCTGTTCGGCGCCACTTTTAATTGTTTGTGCATCGGGTGACGTATTTACGTCGGCGCCGGCTGTCGCTGAAAACCAGCGCTGGGCTCTGTGTTTGCATGGATTCGCAGCATAATGCTGAGCGACAGCCGTTTTTCGTGGATGTGACGCATGTTTCCCGCAACTATTTCTTATTTTTTGTGTTTTTGTAAACTCTTCCGTCATGTTTACTGCAAATAAAGGTTTATTCTTCTTTTTTCTTGGCTTTCTTTTTGGTTGACGATTTCAGACTTAAAGTTCAGGTTACCAGGTGAAGGCTAAAGGATGTTTGTGTATGTGAGTTTAAATATTTGTAAACGCATTCACGATACAAGAGAAATTCCTAGTGTGGGGCAACCTTTTTTTAAAAAAACTAAAACAAACCTTCGTTTATTTTCATCCAGAAGAAAGACTTTCCATTTCCGACCCTTTAAGTTCTAAACCAATTGAATTGTATAAAGTTACTCCAGTGCTGAAAGCCTTATATACTAGCTAAACGCATAATTGTGTATATATCACTACATAGTATAAAACATAGTCGCGTTCTCTGTCCCTATATCCCTATGTATACTTAAATCCTTAAAACTACGGAACGGATTTTTTTAATATCCCTATAAAACTGATGAATTTGTTTCTTTGTTTGAACATGCTAATTTCAGAAATTACTGGTTCGACTTGGAAAATTATTTTTGCATTGGATAGACCATTAATAGAGGAAGGCTTTAGAGTATATAACACCACGCTGTGACCAATAGGAACAGAGCGTATAAAAAAAGTTATGCTGTATGTGATGTTTCTATAGAAATATACTCTTTTTGGATTAAAATAAAATATTCAAATAACTAACTCCCCGCGAATGAAGTCGCGGACGGCCGCTAGTATATAATAACATCCATTTAATCGTGGATAAATACTGTAATTTTTGAGGTTTCTAATGTTACGTCATGGTAAATAATTAAATTTTTTCCGCTTACATTGCAAACGCTGGCTAAACTCTACAAGCTTTATCAAAATCACGTACTAAGTATTGTACACATTGAAAAGGTCTACAGAAAACTCCGCAATGGTAACCACGCAACATATCACCCACAATCACATTTTTTGACATTTACTTTTTACGACAAATAATGACTAATTTTCAAATGATACAGCATTAATCCTTATCAAATTAAATACCTTGTATACATTGTAGAATTAATAGGGATCTACATGGCCATTTAAAACATAAAATTTAAATGAATATTTTCGAAGATATTAGACATTTAAAAATTGCGGTACGTACAAAGACATTAAAATTATATGGTACGTAGCATTTGCGGCGGAACCGGCCGGGGCGGTGGGAGCGGCGGGCCGCCATGTTTTTATATGTATACAACTTTCAGAGAATTCAGTAATGTATTTGGTATCAGCATTGCATTCGTGCGAAGCCGGTACGGATCGCTAGTAAAGTATATTAATGGAGCGTCAGCTGTCTTGGTCGTAAACGTGCATGCATCGCGCACTCTCTTCGACCTTTCTCTGACGCGTTCCAGCATTCCAATTCTGTAACCACCTTACCGTAAAAACATACAACTATACTTATTACTTGTCACTTAACGCTTATCACTTAAAGCTCATCACTTATAACTTATCGCTTATTACTCATTCATCATCATCAACCTTTTTGTCGTCCCACTGCTGGGCACAGGTCTCCTCTCATACAGAGAAGGATTGAGCTTAATCACCAAGCTTGAAATTTCAGACTTAAAGTCCAGGTTTCCTCAAGATTTTTCCTTTACCTGGTAATCAGTCATTAGTGTCTAAGATGTAATTAGAAAGTACGTGTAACTTAGAAAAATTACATTGGTACTTGCCTGGCCTGGAATCGAACCCACACACTCGTACTTGAGAAGCTAGTATTTTAACCGCTAGACCACCACGAGTTCCACTAGGCCACCACGACTACAAAATAGTTAATTAACTTCGTTGTGACTCTGAGCCCTAGACTTTTGCAGACAAGCGCAACACGGTGGTGCGATGCGACACTCTCTATAAAGTTATCATAGAAATTGATTTACAGAGTCGCGTCACTCAATTCTCTATGGCACGCCACAGAGTACTCTTATGTACTGGTATGTACTGTTGTATGCAGCCTGACTTACAAACAGGACCAGTTAACTGTTGAACTAACGTGAGTAACTTTAGTTATACTGTGGTCCTTGTAAAGTGCTTTGTGTGGAACACGATTGCTACAAATTGTTGCAAGTTGTTGTCGTCCACAGTTTACGTCAGTAATAATACAGGGTACGGGGGTGAATTTATTCAATTGTAATGTTGCATACAGAAGTTGTGTAAGTCGTGGTGGCCTAGTGGTTAAAATACCAGCCTCGCAAGTATGAGTATGCGGGTTCGATTCCAGGTCAGGCAAGTACCAATGTAACTTTTCTAAAGTTATATGTACTTTCTAAGTATATCATGGACTTCAATGACTGATTACAAGGTGAAAGAAAACATCTTAATATCATCCCAAATATATTGCTATTTTATCCGCTAGCCCGCGCCTAAGGTGGCCGGGAGTTCGATGTTGTCTCCTGCGGCGTTTCATGAGGGCGCTGACACTGCCTCACTCTCACGCGATCCGCCTCCTCCTTTGCCAGCATTATTGCTTCGTAAAAGTATGTGATAGTCTGTCTTGCACTCTCGCTCTGGATAATGACCTGGAACAGTGTCGGACAGAGAGGGACACCCCTCTAGTTATAAAATGTACTCAAGAATAATTAAACTAAATAAAGACTAGCTTCTCAGCTATTTCTCATATCAAGAAAACTGTACTTACCTACCTCCATTCTAACTACATACGTCTAACAAATACCTATATAACAAGTGAGCGTCCCAGTGTAATCTCGTACCGACTAAGGTCCACCGTATTCATGCCGTTGTCAGCTATTCAAAAACATGCAATCTTGAATTCTCATCTTCTGTTTTACCTGGTTACGTTATTTGTGGTGCTTATTTGGTTTCGAATTACTTATTTGAAATTCCAAATAATTTGAAATTCCAGAAAATAAGTTATGTTTTTATTTTACTTTTTTCTTTGACGAAAAGCTTCTATAACGACACTGCGTATTGGTCGGTAGTTTCAATAGTTTATATAAAACTAATGTATGACTGGCAAACACTGGAAACTGTCAAGTTAACACAACCATGTAATCTCTGAAACTAACGAATCGGTGACAAATCAACGAAACTGGTGAATTAAATAAACTGACCACCGAGGGAAACCGACCATGGAGATCTGCTTGGCTTCGGCGGAGCACCATCATGTCCTCGTGGCGGCCATCAGCGACGCCGACCTCTGGCGTCCGGTTCTGATCCAGGCAATGGTCCGGGGCGAGAGTGCATGGCACATCGTGACCTTCTTTTGCGAAGCAGTAGTATTGGCTAAGTAGGAGAGGTAATCTCAGCGCCCTCACGCAACTAAGTCGCCACAAGAAACGACTTGGTCGGGAGACAACATCTGACTCCTAGCCAACATAGGCGCGGGCTTGCGAGCGCCTACTATGGGCAGATCGCCGCCCATTAAGAACCAGGCCCGGGTCGATGGCGCGTTGTGTTCAGAGATGTCAGCGTGACGAGGTCTATGAAGACCGATGCCTGACCTGTATTATACGCGATCTCGATGATATTTAAAACACCCAAAACTCTCAAATTTCTCTCGCAAATGTTTTCAGAATGTACTGCACGGACCGTTCTACAAATCATGCCGATTACTTCTCCTCATAAAAAATCAATTATTTTGTACTAACGGCGCTATATAAAAATGTTTATTCTTGCTTCTCATAATTTAGATTTTATCATATAACAGGATCTATTATGGTCCCAAATTTATCGATTTACCTTCACCCTAAAGGAAGTGTGCATTATGTATACATTAAAACAATTTAGTTAGTATGCAAGATTAATGTTTTCTAGCTCCGCCTATGACAAGGGAAATGTTATAAATGGATGTATGAGTTATGGGTATATGAGTAATATCTTCTTATAAATTATAACTTACATCAATCACCTATACTGTGGAATATAAAATATATACAATATGTAAAAAAAAAACCCTGCACGATCGGTGCAGGTAATGTTAGGTATCGATAACTGATTCTAATAATGCCTACAAAGCAGCGAAAAACTTAAAAAAGATCCCCCTAAAAAAAATCGAGATAACTTAATACATGTGCGTTAGGCAACACGGCATACACGCGCGGGCGAAGGGGGGCAGGGCACGCGGCACTTGGTCGCATCACTCATTAATAACTCACTATATAACTCGTGTTGTCACTTTTTATATACAGGATGTATATAAAGGATGCCAGTCACACGCTTTCTGTAAAGAGTTTTTTTTTATAATATTCTTGGAATATATCCTGTATTGTTAGTGCTTATATACATCTAAGACATACAAGTATTATTTTATTCCAAGCAAGATGATCACGGCTATAAGGATGATTTTAGTTTGGACGGTGTAAGCACAGTAAAACGACGTGTGGACACTTTAAAGGTTTATTTGACACTAATAAAAATACTCAGATGCTAGTGGACTGTATGAAAGGTATACATATAAGTACATATATGCACAATTATTATGCATTGCTGATGTAGTGGTGATTTACGCTTAGACATTCCGCCCACCAAAGGGCCTTACCCTTTATTAATATAACAAACGAAATAACAACAACAACAAAACGTACATATTTCCATGATGTGCGTAAAGCACTTATTTGTAAATGAAAACTAAATAAACAAGAAAAATAAAGCAACTATCATAATATTGAATAATAAAATGATGACTTAAAATAAAAAGGTAAGTACCGTTAGGTTTACATAACTAGTAATTATATTTGTAGGTAGAACATAATACACAATACAGATAAGCAGGTAAACAAACAAACTGCCGGCGACAGATCAACCTAGCTTGACATTGCTAAAGAACTAATCTATCCAATAATAAGCCGTACGACAACCACTTAAGACAACTTATCCAGCTTAACCTGTTGCCGTCGTCTGTAAAAAGAAACAGTAAAGTATAAATTCCATTACTGCTGCTAACCGCCCACCATACAATATTAATCATTAGTTAGCCACGTAGTTCTGCTATAATGTATGTATATGTAGGTAGGAAGTTATGGAGCCTGGAATGTTTACATCGTTTTGCATCAAAAAGGTGAGTACAATGGTATGAAATAAAAATACGATAACATGACTTCATTAAGATAGGTAGGTACATTCTAGTATAAATCACTAGCTACCTCCAGTAATATGAATTTACACATTGTTATCGAGATCGCTTTTTTTTTAAAGGTAACATGATTACATGAGTAATGCGTAACATTAGTGAATAAAGTGAAAGTACGGGTTCGATTCCCGGCTAAATTTATCTAGTCTTGTTAGCTTCAACCATTTCTAAAGATCTGAATCTAGCCTCCAGAAAATTTCTTAATTCATGCCATGTGGGTATATCACACTTTGTTGCACTGAGTTGCTGTTCCCATAGCCTTACTGATTCCGGATCCAGCTTGGACTCAATTAAATAGGTAATGATTAAGTCCCATGAATCAATCTCCACTTTTAAGTTTTTTAACGACTTTAAACACGTTGAACTTGTATCTAGTAGATGTCTAATATAGCTCGCCGACTCGGTATGTATAGATTTTTGCGTTATAAAGGTTCGCAACATACCTTTACAATTATATCTTTTGTTGTTATAGCGTAGTATTAGCTCGTTCCAAGCGTCGGAGTAATTTGCATTGATCGTAGTGTAGTTACGAACTATTACTTCTGGTTCTCCCGTTAAGTTACATTTTAAGTAATGCAGTTTATGTACCGGAGATAATTTAGTATTATTATGTATCAACGAAGTAAATAAGTCATAAAATGTCTGCCACTCTTCATATTTGCCGCTGAATGTGGGTATGTTGATTTGTGGCAATTTTATTTCGTTGCTGTCGGAGCATGTGAAGGATGACCCTTGACCTTCAGTTGCAAAAGGCGATGAAGATTGTTGTGCTGCATCCTGGAGCCTCTTTCACATTAGACTTATATTGCACGTACAACTCTTGAAACACTTCATATGTTTTTTCCTTAAAGTACGAATTTTTTCTTTGCTCGTCACTGGTAATGCTCAAAATAATGCTTTTGTGTCCTTCTTTAAAGTTATTCCATAACTCTTCAAGCATTTCTAATCTTGTTTCCAAGTACGGTTTCTTAACCCTATCTTTCGGCGTCTTTTTGTAGTTTTTCTCTGCAGTTTTTAGGCTATCCAATAGCTCAATTTGATATACCAGAAGATTTTCCATCACAGCTTATTTAACACTCGTTGGTGTTAGCTTTACTCACAATCGTTAGTTGGATGTTTTATCTTTGTTCGAAGTTTAATGTCCACGAGTATGTCTACGTGGTGTATGTCCACGTACTCGCTGCACGTGGCACTTGTTAACTAGCACTTACAGTAAGTTCTATATCGTAATCCGATCACACACTGAATACTGTAAGCACAGTTAATGTCCACGAGTATGTCTACGTGGTGTATGTCCACGTACTCGCTGCACGTGGCACTTGTTAACTAGCACTTACAGTAAGTTCTATATCGTAATCCGATCACACACTGAATATTGTAAGCGCAGTTAATTGTTGAGATAAATAAGTTTTTAAAATGTCACAGCTCCGTCCACTAAATTATTTGCAATAAAAACGTGTTCCTTATCGCTTTCTTTTGTTCTTCCACGCGCTCGTCAGTCGCAGGTAGGCGACAAGATCCGGTTCGAAATAGGACCATATGATCACGGCTATAAGGATGATTTTAGTTTGGACGGTGTAAGCACAGTAAAACGACGTGTGGACACTTTAAAGGTTTATTTGACACTAATAAAAATACTCAGATGCTAGTGGACTGTATGAAAGGTATACATATAAGTACATATATGCACAATTATTATGCATTGCTGATGTAGTGGTGATTTACGCTTAGACACAAGATCTTCGAGAAAGAGGTCGGTCGTTGAATCCAACTCGGCTGGGCTGCTTTTGGGAAGCTACATAGAATTTTCGCGTCCGGAATGTCTCAAGACAAAAGTCTTCGACCAGTGTGTGTTGCCAGTGATGACATATGGAAGTGACCGTGGTTCCTTACAATGGGCCTTATAAGAAAGCTTAGCTTAGCCTTATAGAAAAATGTAAATAGGTTTTTTACATTTTTTATAAAACAGCCGATACTGAAATTGTTCGCTGCTTATTCAAAAATAAATCAGTTCTACAACTAATTTATTTTTTAATAACCGGTGAACAATTTCAATGCATTGTTGTTACCATGAGTTTAAGAAAGTTTACAGTAAGATGTCAAAATCACAAAAATACTACTAGCTTCTTTGCAATTTTGACAAGATTGTCGTTGATTGCCGCTGATATTGTCATTTTGCACAATTTTAACGATTTTTTGTAGTTGCCCCGGGTCTGGCCGTTTATGTATGTGACTTTAAATGTTTGTAAATGGTGGAGCAAATTATTTAAAAAAACCGGCCAAGTGCGTGTCGGACTCACGCACAAAGGGTTCCGTACCATTGATTTATGAAATTAAAGGATTTAAGTTATTTTTATGAAAGATTGCGCGGTAATAAGCGGTTTACGATTTACTAGGTACCTAATTAGGTATTAAAAAAAACTACTTACTAGATCTCGTTCAAAACAATTTTCGTTGGTTATTTTTATAGTAATGTACATCATTTATTTTTTTTTAGATTTTCTCATTTTAGACGTTAGAGGGGGGGGGGGACCAATTTTTTTCCACTTTGGAAGCGTCTGTCACGGAAACTATTCGGTTTAGAAAAAAATATTTTAGAAACCTCGATATCATTTTTGAAGACCTATCCATAGATACCCCACACGTATGTGTTTGATGAAAAAAAATTGAGTTTTAGTTCTAAGTATGGGGAGCCCCTAATATTTATTATTATTATTTTTACATCAAAATATAAATGCGGTTCACAGAATACATCTACTTACCAAGTTTCAACAGCATAGCTCTTATAGTTTCGGGAAAAAATGGCTGTGACATACGGACGGACAGACGGATAGACAGACATGATGAGTCTATAAGGGCCATTTTTGCCATTTGGCTACGGAACCCTAAAAAGGTTAAAAATTCGGTTAGATTAATATCAAATTGAACTCTAAGAATAGAAAAGAATAGAATTCTGTTTATTATGTAAACCATAAAAATTACAGAACATAAATTGTAAGATTTTACAAAGGGTGGTCTTAGCGCTAAGAGCGATCTTTTACAGACAAATATGTACTTTTACACTTCTTTTATACCAAAGGACGTTGCAGTAACGTCTTTCGACCATAAATTGCTGACACGATGTGTCAGTCACCACATCTTAAAAAAACTGTTATGTAGTCCAACCCGAAATCTGATAGCAAGCTACAAGAATTGAGTGCACACAAAGGCTGTTGTGTCAGCTAATAAGTGACATCGCACAAAATATGATGACGTCAGAATCTCGACTGTTGCCATACTGTATCAGTGGGAGCTGGGAGCATAATTGAGCCCTTAAGAGAGCGGAATTGTGTTAGGACATAATTAAATCAGTTTATTTCAGAGACTGTATGTGTGACTCTCACAGTATTTGAGACATTCACGTAGATACTATTTAAAATAATTCACAAGAATAAGGTCAGGTGTAATACAGCAGCAATGTTATTGCCTAATTTACTAATAGTGGCAATTACTTTCATTTATTTATTCTTTATTGTACACCAATCAAACATCGAACAAAATACATTGAACATAAAACATACAATGGGCGGCCTTATCGCTAATGCGATTTCTTCCAGGCAACCAAAAAATGGACAGTTTCTCTTGAACCACAACGCACTATTAACGCTCATTGAGGAAACAAATTTTTCGAACATATGACGCAAATGATTAGCAATACGAGTATACTTCAAAATTCAGATTATGATTGTGTGTTATGCAATCAGTGTTCCTACCAGTTAAAACCACGAATTTTTCGCTTTCGCAAATTTTCCGATTAAGAGCAGAATCGAACCTTTATTTGTATCAACTTTATAAACTTTAATTGCATTTTGATCTTACGATGTGTGCCGGGTATGATGCGCCAAATGTTGTTGTGTCGGGAGTTTGGTCGTGGAGGGTCTTCAGATCAATCTCCCTGTGGCGCAGCATCGTTGGTCGTGTTGTTGAGTTTAACATTGCATCAACTCGCTCAACTGCCGTCTTCCTTCCAATCCACTAAGTTTTTTTAGTGAATAGGCTAAATAAACTAGCGCGCTCTACCATCAACGATTGCATCACTGCTTACCATCAAGCGGGATTGCGGTCAAGCACTAGTTTATAATTACAAAAAAAAAAAAAATTGTTTGTATTAAATTGTAATTTTCTATTTATCTGATAAGCGATTAATGTTCTTATTATTATAGGATTATAATGGTCTCATTTAAATTTTGCATGACCCATCTTGAACAGAATGTAAGTCTGGCTCAACTTGAATTTCTCACAACCTTATTTGTATACCTGCATTCTGGCAAATAAATAATTTGATTTGATTTGATTCGTAAGAATGTATCATTTGTCACACCAAAAAAAGTTTTAGTTTTTTTAATAATTATAAAGTAGCGCTTGAACGCAATCCCGCCTGATGGTAAGCAGTGATGCGATCGTTGATGGTAAAGCACGCTAGTTTATTAAGAGCCTGAAAAACTGAGTGAATAGGAAGGAAGACGTAATAATCAATACTCATCATCATCATCATCTCAGCGTTAATCCCAGTCGCATCCAAAGATTTTTCAGCTTTAGAGTCTGGGGCCCGCTTTACCAGTCTAACTGCTGATTTTGGCTAAACTTCGATATTTTCCGTGAAGCGATTTCCGTCTGACCTTTACAACGCGAGGCAGATATCGTAATAAACAATACTATAAGGAAATTATGTATTTTCAATATTATTTCGACCTAGCTATTTCCAATACTTGTGAGTATCCAAAGTTATTTCTGACCAACATCGCTGCTCTAAGGCCCGTTACTTAAGTGGGTACATGACGCTGTCACTGTTCCGGACTTTGATGGATTAAAGATACGAGCACACGCTCGTTACAAAGATATTATATACGGAACCAGCTGTTTGGTTGCTGCACTGTGCGTGGCGTGACCTGAATTAATCTTCATAGTAGTATTTCTCTATTATTATTATTCCCGTAGGTAACAGGCATAATGAGGGAAAATTACAAGAAAAAAGATTGACATCTTTATTGTACTGAGGGCGTCATGACAGAAAACCGTCAGACCTGCAACTGTATCGGAGAAAAAGTAAAAAAGTAAAATAAGGTGTTCCTTTAAATGGGCCTATGTGATAATATCTTTCCATCTATTATTTAAAAACCTTTTTTCGGCAAACTTTTTTTTGCATGTTGAACGGGTAAACCTTATAGTGGACATTGGTTTTAGGGGCATCTAACTAAAACATAACACTTAAAATCATCAATTTGAACAATATCCATAAAATCGAACATCGATGAATACGACAACACAACAACTAAAAGTACGCAACGAAAACATCGTAAACTAAATTGTGTTTCAATGGCTTTTTCAAAAAACGAATATCGATATCAAACGATAAAATATTTGAATAAAGAATGGATTTCAAAAAGGTGTTGTTACTTCAACGCCTTTTTAAAATCCATTCTTTGTTCAAAATAGAAAGTTTAACAAGCTATCGAAACTGCAAAACGAACATGGCGTAATCCAAATATGTATTGTAACTTGTATCAAAACAAAAGGCATGCAGTTTGCCGCCGGGATATCATAGCAAAATAAATAAAAGCACCAAATCCCGGTAGATGGGACTTCAGTGAGGCGCATTTCAGACTGCAATGCCCGGAGACATGACATTTAGGGATGGGACAGAAATTTAAAAAAAATATCGATAAATTACATTCAAAGTTTCCGCAAATAATCGAACTAAACTCTCTCTTTCTGTTTTTTTGTTTGTCTTGGTATATTGCTAGACTTTTGATTCAAAGTTTAATGCCGCCCGGAGAATATAGCCTCCCTTTTGCTAAAAGTCAAATTGATGCTGTTTTAAAAAAACAACACAAATAAGAAAATTTGCGACCCAGCCAGGATTCGAACCTGGAATCTTCTGATCCGTAGTCAGACGCGTTATCCATTGCGCCACAGGGCCAGTTCCTATCCCTATACAAAATTGTATCAATATTCTGTTTAACAAAATACCTTATTTGCTTTTTAGCACCACCTTGTTGGCACGTTGCCAGACTTCCACTCTGCATTAGAGAAACTAGTGCAGAGTGGAAATATGGTAACATCTGGTTATATCTGGCTGGTTCATTCATTAGCAAGAGTGCGACTAGTTTTCTTAATGAAATCAATTTATATTTTAACTTTAGAATCTATTTTATAATTGTTTTGAATTAGACTTATGTGCATTTGTATTTTAAGCACTAAAGAATATTTAGCTATCGGTAAATTGTTTGCAATATCATTTTTGGGTACGAAATGAATGATGTCCTTTACTTATGTATATTTTCAGTTGCAAATAAAAAAATCCTACAACATTTCTGTGCTCCATCAAATATTGTGAGTTTCGGTGTTTACAAGTTTTTTTTTTTTTTTAATCTAACCACCAGCTGACAGCCAAAAAAGTCTTACCAGCTTCTTTGTCTGTCAGCTAGTGGTTCGCTTCAGCTTGCTAGTGGTGTGATTCAGGAGAAAAAGTAGACTTTGTAAAGTATCGATAGATACTCAACGGATTTAGAACAAAATTGCCACAACATATCTGTTGTGGCAATTTTCATCTAAATCTGTTAAGCTATTTTTACATAAAAGCGAGACAGATAGAGTTACTTTCGCATTTATTATTACGTAACATGAAAGTAAGGATTTAGGTTCACACACATTAAAAAAAAAAAAACAGCACTAAAAACAGGTACAGAGGCGGTGATTATTTAGCATCTAGTTAGTTAGTCGCTGTATACTCAAATCAAATCAAATCAAATCAAAGCATTTATTTCAAATAAACCAGTTACAGGCACTTTTGAATTGTCAGAAATTCGGTCAGTCAGTAAGGTGAAGCTAGTCGCCCATTCCAAAAAGTAGGTACCTATGGAGAAGAACGGGCAAGAAACTCCATGGACACTCTTTTAAAATATCAAGCTATTGATACAAATATTTGATTACATCATTCATTTTGAAATCAATCGTGTGAGAACGATGCAGAAACATATTGTACGCTGAGAGCGTCCATTATGGAAAAAAAAACAACAATTTAGAAATTAAAATACGCCGTAGCAGCTAAGAGATGACCAGTCCCCTCTGACGGCGTCCGTTCACGAACATGACGTATGGATCAGCATCATTCAGCTCAACCATATTGAAGGGAACCTAATGACCCAACACACACGCCACCACCAGCGAGACATTTGAGTGAGCATGACATACTCTCAACAGCCATAGCACTATCAAGTCAATAAACGACTAACCCAACAAATAGATGCTTTACAGCAAATAGATCGTGCTTACACGTGTTCCATGCAATTATACAATACTAAGAAATTGAATCTACACAATGCAAAGACAGTTTTGTCCAAGGTTCAGCAGCTCCAACGGTACTACTGTATGTTTCGGTATGTCAATAAAATATTGTTTATTATTTATTTCATAAATAGCAACACTGTCTTCGCAAGGGTGCAGGTATTTGTATAATACATGCACCCGTAAATCAACCATAACCTTCCTCTTGAATCACTCTATCTGTTTAAAAAAATCGCATCAGAATCCGTTGCGTAGTTTTAAAGATTTAATAATATTAAGGGACATAGGGAAAGATTAAAGTTTTAAAGATAGAAATAAGCATACATAAGGATATAGGGACAGAGAAAGTGACTTTGTTTTATACTACATAGCGTTTGCCCGCAGCTCCGCCCGCGTAGATGTCGGTTACCGCTGCAAAACACCTATCCAGGAAAGACACGATCAGTAAAATGATTACCGAGTCAATTCACAGACACCGACACCAATATCGACGACGCAGTCATTATCCGCAGGCTGCATAGATTTTCTTTATGAGGATGTTCAAGTTGTTAATTATGAAAATATTTAAATGTAATTAATCCTAAGTTTTCACTTCTGCCAGTCCCGGAGTGCATCCCGTTGTTTTAGGATAGATAACTAAAGCGATTATTGTAGATCTTCTCTATAAACAACATTTGACGTAAAATTATTCTCAGGTAACAACATATACTGATGAGAGAGAGACTCAACCAGTGATAGGGCAACGTAAAGTTGCCCATGCGTAAAATATTATTTTCGTAAATCAATTTGTACTTAGTTAAATGTTTGGCCATGGGATTTGAAATCATTAGAGCGAAAGAAATATTTACTGGAAATTTTAGCCTTTTGAAGGGTATAGGCAAATCAGTAGGAATCATGAGTATTCTTGGTATATGAGCTAATTTACCAGCTGCAGGACCGGTGATAATCTTCGCTACTATTAAATTATCTTTTGGCTCCTTTATAAGAAGCCTTTTGCCATCACATATGTTGGGAGGGCTTAAATTTCAGAGAAACATTATCGGCGTGCCAACTTTTAATGACGGTTCATGAGGTAGTAGCACAGCGGGGTTCAGAGAATTGAAAAAATCCTGGGGGTAGTGCACTGCATCCCTTGATGACGCTCATTTCACCACGGGCAGTGCAGCAGAAATCGTAATATTTTAATTTCGCTATAACTTCAAAACCAAACGTCAAATTTTAATAGTTTAAATACCAAATATTATCTACATAAACTGTACTTAGTGATGAAATAATTTATTTTGATAAGGATTAATAGCATGCGTAAAATAAATGCGTCTAAATATAGTCCAAAAAAATTCAAGATTTTTAAATAAAGAAAGAATGCTGTTGTGCCTCACTCGACATAGATAGGTATAGTGTGTCGCGGACATTTTTGTAGATATTGATAAGATCTACAATAAGGATATTTCCTGGGTAAAAAAAAAGATTTTACTTAGTCCGTCATTCAGATTATAGAAAAATATTGGATACGTATATTTTGTTTTATCAAATCAATAAAAATTGACAAATATAAAAGGCATCAAAGATCATGAGTGCTGGCTGATGACATCACTGCTCGCTAAAAAGTTTAGCGTGCAGTAATGTCGCATGAATTTTTAACGCACTGTGTCGTCTTCATTTTTTGTTTATATGAAAAAAGAAAAAATACGTGTCTAGTGTTTTTTGGAAATCCGACTGACGGACTAATTAGTTTTTTTTAAGTCAACTACCCTATTAATAAGAACATTTTATGGTTCTATCTTTTATAGTTTAGGCAGCATATGCAAAATAAGGCACAAAATTCGTACATACGCTACGGCAGGTTATACAGAAGGCCGAGGAGTATAACCTACCCCTTTGGCTTAGCGTTTGTGGACTACGAAAAAGCCTTTGATTCGATCGAGACCTGGGCTGTACTGCAGTCTCTCCAGCGGTGCCAAGTAGACTATCGGTATATTGAAGCGCTGAAGGGTTTGTACGAAAACGCCACCATGTCAGTCCGAATACAGGACCAGACCTCAAAACCAATACCTCTGCAGCGTGGTGTCAGACAGGGAGATGTTATCTCCCCGAAACTGTTCACCGCTGCATTGGAGGATGTCTTCAAGGTTCTGGACTGGAAAGGACTAGGTATCAACATCAATGGCGAGTACATGACACACCTTCGGTTTGCTGATGATATCGTAGTCATGGCTGAGACCACAGAGGACCTGAGTACAATGCTTGAAGACCTCAGTAGGGCCTCCAAGCGAGTCTGTCTTAAAATGAACATGGGCAAGACGAAAATCATGTCTAATGCCCATGTTGTACCGACTCCTATAAAGATTGGAGACTCTGTTCTCGAAGTTGTTGACAGTTACGTGTACCTGGGACAAACTGTCCAGTTAGGAAGGTCCAACTTCGAGAAAGAGGTCAATCGTCGAATCCAACTCGGCTGGGCTGCTTTCGGGAAGCCACGTAGAATCTTCTCGTCCGAAATACCGCAGTGTCTCAAGACAAAAGTCTTCGACCAGTGTGTGTTGCCAGTGACGACTTATGGAATTGAGACGTGTTCGCTAACAATGGGCCTTATAAGAAGGCTCAAAGTCACTCAAAGTGCAATGGAGAGGGCTATGCTTGGGGTTTCACTGCGCGATCGAATCAAGAATGAGGAGATCCGCAAAAGAACGAGAGTGACTGGAGAGGACTGACGACCTGGTGAAGGTCGCGGGAAACCACTGGATGCGGAAGGCGCAGGACTGGTCGTCATGGAGAACCTTGGGGGAGGCCTATGTCCAGCAATAGACGTCTTTCGGCGGAAATGATGATGATGATGCAAAATAAGGAACTTTTCTGGTTAATTATTTACACCTTGTGTTGAAAAACCCAAATATCTTACGGAACCCTATTTTTTTTTTCAAAATAAAATTTAGCCTATGTTACTCGCCAATAATATAGCCTTCTAATGAAAAAAGAATTATTAAAATCGGTCAAGTAGTTTTTGAGTATATTCGTTACATACAAAAATACAAATCTTTCCTTTTTATAATATTAGTGTAGATAAATCTCTTTCAGCATACCTGCGACACAGCAATAGATAAAAAGATGTAGACGGCGTATGAAAGTATGAAGGAGATAAAAACATTCATCAAGTGTACATACTTCAGATTTATACCAACTCTGCTAAGTTGAGCTCCATGAGTTCTGAGATAACCTGCTCAGTTACTGACAAATGCGTGTATAATCCTAAATTGATAGGTGAACTCAATCTAGCATGTGACTCTTTCCTCTCTAGACCATTTCAAACACCAAACTATATGGCGTTCACATGACCTTGCCGCAATTATGTCTGGACTCTAAAAGAGGCTGTGACCTCCCGAGTTTGTCATCATTACTATCATCAACCTTTTTATCGCCGCACTGCTGGGCACAGGTGTCCTCTCATACAGAGAAGGATTGAACGTAATCACCACGCTTGCTGAATGCGGGTTGGCGATTTCAGACTTAAAAGTCCAGGTTTCCCCAAAGGGTTTCCTACACCTTTTAATCAGTCATTGGTGTCCAAGATATACTTAGAAAGTACATATACTCGTAACATAGGAAAGTTACAATGGTACTTGCCGGACTCATATTTGAGAGACTGGTGTTTTAACCACCCGGCCACCACGACATCTTTAAAAAAAAAAAAAATTATAAACCAGCACTTGACCGCAATCCCGCCTGATGGTGAGCAGTGATGCGATCGTTGATGGTAAAGCGCGCTAGTTTATTAAGAGCCTATTCACTCTAGCCTTGAAGACACTCAGATTGTAGTGTGACGGAAACACCACCGCCGGCAAATTGATAAAAGAAGAAGCGAAACGCTTTGTCCGGATCACAGTGGTGTCAACAACTTAAGGGTGGAAAGTCGCCGTACGACGGGTTGTCCGATAGTGGAACGGAGATGGGCGAATTAAATCATGCAATTCCCTTGCACACTCACCAGAATCCATCCTATAGAAGACCAAAAGGCTGGCTACTCTACGCCTATGCTCCAAGATTTGGAGATCGTTTCGAGTTAAATCTGGATCACCAATCAGCCTCTTCGCACGCCTCTACACTGAATGCAAAGTAGCCAGGTGACATTTCACAGCACCAGGCCAAATGTGGCTGCAGTACTCCACACACGAGAGGACCTGTGCTTTATACAACATTAGAAGCTGCCCTGGTGTGAAGACCCGCCGGACCCTTGCTACCCTTGCGGACCGTTGCTAAGTTTATAGCAGACTTTATTGTCAGAAACACGTGTAAAAGTGTTTGTACAAAGTTATTTTCAGAATTAAAACCTTTAGTTATTTTTAGAGGTATGAGGACCAGGGTGTACGGTTTGCTCATCCTCCATAGAAAAGGGAGGATCCTTCAACCAGACGGATATTGTCTGACGGGCAGTTGCATACTGGTTGATATCGTGAAGTTGTATATGTCTTAGTTACACAGTAAACTGTGCTTGCGAGATGCAGAGTTTGCGTAGCATCAGTATAACGCGTTGTTTGCATTTAGAGTTGTAGGTACTGCTACAATTTACACTTAATATTATAAAGAAGTTGGAAGGAGTCGTATTGAAAAAAAAAAATCTTTTATCACTTGATAGACCAATGCTTGAGTAAGATATATATAATAAGCCATTTGACATCACGCTACGATGCTTAAAAGTTCAGCAAAAGGAGAAAAGGTAAAAAAAATTGGTTGCCTGTAAAGTCGGTATACGGGCGAAAGTTTTACGTGACAACGACTTTGAGTGGTAAAATAATTTTAATGTGAATATTCATTCGTATAGTAGGAAGAAGGATGAAATAATAGTAACAATTTAAAACATTTATTTATACAAAGAATTATATTTAAAACATTAATTTATACAAAGAATCTCGCACTGAATTTCATATTAACAAAATTTAAATAGAAGCGCAAGACATGAACCGGTGTGTATGCCTACCTCTCTCACTCTCTCTCTCTCTCGCTCTGTCTCTCTCGCTCTTAGGCGGGCTAACTGTGCTCGAGTGGAAGGGACGCGTGCCTTTCACTTTTTATGTCTGTCTCTCTCGCTCGTAGGCGGGCTAACCATGCCCGAGTGGAAGGGACACGTGCCTCTCACTCGCTCTCATTGTGAGCGCATAACGTGAGCGGAGCGTAACGCAGTTTCTTGAAGTGTCACCCGGCAAACCAATTTATAAGACGTTGTCACGTCAAAATGCTAAGCATTTACGAAGTAGAAGATCGAGAAAACTGGATGCAACGCGACAAGTCTAGGCCTAAAATTTTACTCAATACCAAATCAAATAATTCCTCACATCCAAATCTACTTATGTAAGGTACAAATAATCATTAATTCCATTGTAAGGTACCCGTGAAAGTAAAGGGATAGATGACGAAGCAAAGCTCGATTTCCAATCTCTCAATGAACCTTTGAGCAATGAGCCATATTTTCCTTGAACACACAGTGGGGCCTGATCGTATCCTTTATCAAATCTATTGATGAACTTTCTCTTTTGTTACAGTGTCAGCAGACGTCTAAGGTATTGTCGCAGTTTATAAAGAGTAACGACGACAATTTAGTGATTGTGCAAGTGAGAGTTTTTTTGTATAGTATTTCTGTACGAAAAAAACTCTCAGGTTCGTAAAGAGACTCTTTTGATAAATACTTAACTACACATCGCAAAATTGTGTTGTGATTTTTTTTGTAAAGTATCAATTTAAATGACGAATTTCAATATTTGCGTACATTTGTATCTACAAAGAAAATCATTGTAGTTATTCTTTTAAAAATCATATATATTTAAAAAAAAATAAAAACTTCTTTGTCATAATTGTGATTTGAAAGTCGATGAAACGAAAAGTTCAACAATAATTTTTTTTTTACAAAAAAAACAACCGACTTAAAAATAACTAATTTCGGAAGTCGGTGTCAAAAACTAATATATAAAAACCAAAGACACCGACTTCCGAAATTAGTTATTTTTCACTTTGTAGTGTTTTTTGGAAGTCAGTTGTTTTTTTTTTTTTGTAAATAAAGTTTTTATTTTACACTTTTCAGTTGTGATAAGTACTGTTCAGCTGCATTCGGCTAGACTGGATGCTGACGCTAAAATACTAATGAAAAAACTTACAAACGCACTGGTTGCCCCTACGATTTTTTAAAGTTCCCCTTGATTTCTCTGGTCTTCCACCATCAAACCCTGATGTCCTTACCATGGGACCACCTTGAGAATGTTTTCTTTCCAACAGAAAAATAATTATCAAAATCGGTGCATAAACGACGAATTTATCCGCGAACAAACATAAAAAAGCATATACACCGGTCGAATTGAGTAACCTCCTCCTTTTTGAAGTCGGTTAAAAAAGAGACAGACACCTAAATTCATAAAATTTAACGTGAGAGAAAATGAGATTGGAAGCATTATACTGAGTTTCCTACATTCGCCTCGTTGTCCTGAAACCAAAATTTTACAAGATTTTACTTCGACCACGTAGGATTTGCACATATTTTCTTTTAATATCCAACATATTTTTTTTTTTTATTGTGAAACTCTAAACACGTGTCCAGTATTTTTAAGTAAAGAGTCTATGTACAAAATTTCAAAAAGATGTCATGAAAAACCACAAAGTTATGTACTTGTTATGTTACTTGATTGTCCCAACAAAAATATGGTCAACGCACTGCTCGCCCGCCGGCGCGGTTGGGGGTGCTGCCTTGCGCACGTGCCTAGTACGTCGTGCCTAGTATGATTTACCCTCAGCTGTGTTGTGCACTCGGTAACCACTCTGCAACAACTTCTAAATGTATTTGGGACAAAATATAACATGGTTTAAAAATGAATGGGACAAATTTGTCAAGTCTATTCATTAGAAAAAGCAACGTCAAAAATGACATTATTACAATACAAATTTTTTGTCACTGACACACTTCATACACAGGTAATATTAGTATAATATTCATTGCTTCTATGTCAAATCATAAAAATCCTCACATTGTTTAACCGATAACGTAGCTTTACAGTCCACTCAAACGCAGTGATAAAAGTGTCATGCTCAATACCTAATTATATCGACAAAACCAACAATTCACAATAAACAATCTCAATTCATCGTACATATCCCATCCCTAATCGCTCGACAGACGCCGTGTGCAGCGGTGACCCCGCGAGATACCCGGAATTAGATTTGTAAGCTATCACAACCCTACCGGGTCAGGCCCGGATATTACACTCGCTTTAAAACAATGCCTCCACATAACACCCGATATATAAATTCCTTTCATCACATGTGCCTTTGTAGATAATCGTATGGGAGTGTTTGAGATTGGTAAAGTGAGTTTTATTGTATTTATCGTTTTCGTTCACAAAATTGTTGGTGGGAAACACCAGCCTGTATTCGAGGGGTGTTGTAATTGGCAAATAAAGGATAATATCGTAGCCTGCTCCAAGCTCGTTTAAAAAAAAAATGGGGCAACCGACGTTCGTTCGATAATTCGGAATAAACCCTACTCCCAATAAGATAACATTTTCGCATGGGCAAAACTTTTAAGTAAGGACATTTTTTTTTTTAAATCGTTGCCTTACACTATGAATTTCGCCTGTATCGTGGGGGCGTTTAAAAACATATAACTCACATACACAAATATCCAGACCTGACCAGAACTACTTGAAGGTCATACAAACACAACACGCAGCGCTCTAACCGTGCAATCGCTCTCTCTTAGTTCGGGCTTCGAAGGAAGCTGTCGTAATTATGGCCGAAACTACTGATTACGGGTAAAAGGGGAAGTTTTACATATTTGGGGTCGTCTATAATGTCAATATTAATACTATGAATCTGAAATCATATATTTCTAAGCCAAATGTGGATTTAGTTTAATCATATTTAACTATAATCACATTATTTGATCGGCAGTAACAGATGAATTGATAAAATTATGTCTGGTGAAGCCATACGGAGGACGGATCCGAGCAGTTGTGTTGCGATATGTGCCGGGTACGATGCGCCAAAAGTTGTTGTGTCGGAAGTATAGTCGTGGAGGGTCTCCGGCTCAATCTCCCTCTGGCGCATTCCTCTCATCGTTGGTGGTGTTGTTGATTTCAACATTGTATCACCATGCTCAACTGCCTTCTTCCTTCCTATTGACTAAGTTTTTTAAGTGAATAGGTTTAATAAACTAACGCGCTTTACCATCAAATCAAATCAAATCAAAGCATTTATTTCAAATAAACCAGTTACAGGCACTTTTGAATTGTCAGAAGGTCGGTCAGTCAGTAAGGTGAAGCTAGTCGCCCATTCCAAAGAGTAGGTACCTATGGAGAAGAACGGGCAAGAAACTCCATGGACACTCTTTTAACGATTCATCAACGATTGCATCACTGCTTACCATCAGGCGGGATTGCAGTCAAGCTCTAGTTTATAATTATTTAAAAAAACAGATCCGATTTACCAGTACTGCTGCTTTTGGCTATTACTTCGATATTTTCCGTGAAGCGACTGCCGTCTGACGATATATCTGATATATATATCCGATATCGAAGCATTGCAGTTAAACCAATTGTTGGACTTTTGCGGGCTCCAACAACTTGTAACGACTGCCATTAGATGTTCGTATGGCAACCGGGACCAACGGCTCAACGTGCTCTCCAAGGCACGACCAGACTAGCGAAAATATTCATATTTATGCATACAAATATTTGCACTGCGCGGCGATCGTACCTCCTTGCACAGCGTCGCATTCACTTCCGCTACGCCACGGCGGCTGTCATCCCGACCAAGAGTAGCTTAGCCTGAACGATCGACCTGTCCTCGAAATGTCCTTCGATCATAATAATATGTGATAGACATTGAGCCTATTGTACGAAATCACGCTTCTCGCCGCCGAGGTCAAATAATGACCTTTTTCTGCCTTTATCGCTATAAAGGCATCCGCCGCGCGTTCTTGTAGTCCTTCCTAGTCTCCGCTGGGCCAGACTAGAGGAATTCATGAAAGTCGTATTCAACCGGTAGCTACAGTTTATTTGAAAGACTTTGCCGTAGACCTAAGGTGCTGAAGATCAAGAAGAACCTGGCCGGGAAGAAGACTAGCTGAACGCCTTCGAAGATACGCCCAGGCACTTGTCTCCACCATCATCTTAGCGTATAATCCCGGTTGCATCCGCGGCTTTCGTGGTGGAGCCCAACTTGGATGTCATCTCTTACTACTTCAAGCCAGGACTTCTTTGGTCTACCCCGCTTGTTTCGACCCGGCGGAGGCGCCATGGCAAGATATTTGTTACCTACGTAACATCTTTCCAATAAGTATTCGTAAGACATGACCATGCCAGCGTAGGCGACCCTCTTGCAGTTTGTCTGCTATGTCACGGACACGAAGACTGCCACGAATGCGGGAGTTCCTGATGCGGTCTTTCCGCGTAACTCCATACATCCAACGCAACATATTCATCCCCGTGAGACGCAGCTCCTGCTTGTGTGTGCTGTTGTCTTGTTTGGAGAACAGGTCTAATGATGGTCTTATAGACCTGCCACTTAAGCTTAACCGGCATTTTGGGGTCACAAATGACACCTGTCACCTCACGCCATTTTGCCCAAGCTGCGGAAATGCGTGAAGTACATAAGCAAAACGTAAGTGAAAAAGATTAGAGTTTCCAGCGGTAGATACTTCTAAAGTGATTAATATCAAACAAAATCTTTTAAATTAAAACAAGAATAATACAACTTGTAAACATACGGAGACTCCCTACAAACTTTGTCGAACTTTGATGAAAAACCTCGCCCATATTTAATGTAAGTACAAATTTTACGTATCTACTTAATGGCATTTCCAATAAAACTTTTTTAATAACGTTTTCTCATTTTATCTGACTTATCCATTGATACGGTAAGGTGAGATTAGTCAGGACCTTTGTCAAAAAATTTGGCGTTTAGGACAAATTTCGCCACTTGTCACGGTGATAAGGATCGCCAACGATTTATCGGCTACGTGTTTGAACTGTGTGATGTGTCACTCTACTGTTTTGCATCTGTAGTATAAAAGGGTGGGGGAACTAAATAAATCAGCAGAAAAGGATGGATGTACGAGCGACAGCAGGTCAAACTACCCGAATCTGTTAAATAATCCCACTCAACCTTAAGCCTTAATGTTTTAGTCATAGAGTTGAAAATCTAATAATGAAATGTGACAGATTTTAGTAGCTTGAGGTGCTGTCGTCTGTAATTATTCTGCGTTTGTGATGTACATACATATTTGCAAAAAATGAGAACAAATATAAATTAATGAAAAAAACTTTAATTCTTCTTTTTTTATAATTTATAAACTAGCGCTTGTCCGCAATCCCGCCTGATGGTAAGCAGTGACGCAATCGTTGATGGTAAAGCGCTCTAGTTTACTAAGAGCCTATTCACTCTAGCCTTGAAGACGCTCAAATTGTAGTCCGACGGAAACACCGACGCTGGGAAAGTGTTCCAGTCTCTCGATGTACGCGGTATAAAGGGAGAGGCGAAACGCTTCGTCCGGATCGTAGTGGTGTTAACAACGTAAGGGTGGAAACTCGCCGTACGACAGGTCCTCCGATGGTGGAATGGAGATGGGGGAATTAATTAATTCTTGTAGATAGGAAAGTAAATACATATAATCATCATCGTTTCAGCCGAAAGAGGTCCACTGCTGGAGATAAGCCTCCACCAAGGATCTCCACTACGACTGGTTCAGCTCCTCCCGCATCCAGCGGTTTCCCGCGACCTTCACCAGGTCGTCAGTCCACCTTCTCGAGGGCCTACCCACGCTGCGTCTTCCGATGCGTGGTCGCCACTCTACAACTTCATGCTCCAACTTACGCTACAACTTCAATCAATTTTAAAACTTTTTCATTAGTGCTAGGCACTCCGGAATCGACTTAATTGACATTAAAATAAAGTTGATATTTGTTTAAATTGAAATAGGTATGGGTGTGAATAACTACGCACTTTTACTAGATATATGCATGTATGTAGGTAACCCTTTAAAATTCTATAGTAAAACTAAAACTAAAAAGACAAGGACTAGTCAACTAAAAAGACGGGGATTTGCTATTTTTGCTAGACTGATGATAGATAGCTAGATGGGTGATGTTGAACACTAGAGACGGTGTATACAAAATAAATAAAAACAGAGAAATTACTGGTGATTTTTTTTTAACTAACATGAAGAATTGAGGAAACTTAGAGCTTTAAAAAAATGTTTTATAAAGAATTGAGGAACTACAAAATTCTTTAAGTATACTTAAATACAACTTTTCATTAGGTACATCACTACATATTATAAAACAAATTCACTTTTACTTTCCCTATGTCGCTTTGTATGATTTAATCTTTAAAACTACGCCACGGATTTTGATAGGGTTTTTTTTAATAGATAGAGTGATTTAAGAGGAAGGTTTTTATGTATATAACATACATAATATATAACAGGAACACTGATAATTTTTGAGGTTTCTAACACATGTCGCAAAATAAACCCATTTTTTGAGCTTACATTGCAAACGCTGGCTGAACCCTATGAGATAGATCAAAACAATGTACTCCAGTATTGTAGACCTTAAAAAAACCTAAACCTAACAAAAAAGTCTGCGACACCATATATCTCTCTACTATAGTTTCTTCATTATGACAACTTTTTTATTTTTGAAAAGTTAATTATAATGCCAGTCGAAATCAGATCCCACTATTTGTAATAAGGAACAAATAGTGAGCTGAGGTCGAATCCTTATCCAAATACTTCTAAATATTCGTCATATCAAAGGTAATTTTAGTAGCAGCAGATGTCTTTATGAATTATTGGAATTGATTGTTTTATTCAGGAGATATCACGATTTATTCAAAACTAAACACCAGAAAAAATCCGCGTGCCCCTCGCGCCCCTGCCGGCCCCCTGCCACTTGAGTGTTTCTCTGCCTATACCAAGGAGTGAGTGAGCCGGAGCGGGGACCATTATTTCGAACAATCTTGCTACCCCTGTAGGCTTTCATTCTGTTTGAAGGGGGTAGAACTGGATATCCATAGACATTAAGGTCGATGTATCTTGCAGAGTCAGATATTGGTAGATGGGCGGCACAGTAGACATTATTTTTATTAAAGGGCCACCGTTTCTTGAGAAAGGCTTAGGTACCTATATGATTTGTCTACGTGCGAAGCCGTGGCGGGTCGCTAGTACTAAGTAAAATACGATGGCTCAGAGTCACACAAAGGGCAGTGGAAAGAGCTATACTCTGAGTTGTATGCTATTCTATTCTATTCTCTGTGTGATCCAATCAGAAATGAGGAGAACCAAAGTCACCGACATAGCTCTTCGAGTCGCTTAACTTAAGTGGCAGTGGGCAGGGCACATTGCTCGTAGAACCGATGGTCGATGGGGCAGTAAGATTCTGGAGTGGCGGCCACGTTCTGGAAGACGCAGCAGAGGGAGGCCCCCCAACAAGGTGGACCGATGACTTGGTGAAGGTCGCGGGAAGCCGATGGATGCGGGCAGCACAAGACCGGTCAGAGTGGAAAGCCTTGAGGGGAAGCCTTTGTCCAGCAGTGGACATCTATAGGCTGAAGAAGAAAAAGAAGAAGTAAAATATGTAACACCTAAAATCACCGAAGAAGATACTAACTTTCGCAAAAGTATTAAACCCGAGGAAAACTTGTTCATAACGCACATCCTAACTAGTTTGATACCTAGCTTGCTTTGCTCTCTAGGCCCGTAGTGTGGTCAGAATGCGATGATAGAACCGTTTGAAAACCACGCGCGTTGTCTCGCTGGACCCGTCACGCTAGACTTCCGCCATATTCACTACAATATGGACGCAAATATGCCTTTAAGCCGTTCATATGTTTGATACTTCATCGCAAACGCGCTGGGCTCGCAGTGTGGACGCGCACTGAATTGTTTTGTATGATTAAATTGTGAACTACTTAGAAATGGAACACTAGAGTTTGACACTCTTTTAGTGCAAAAATAAGTAAAATATCATTTTTACATTTTATTAAGTAAACAATATTTGGCCTTTTAAACTCGCGAATTCGGATGGTGATCACCGGAGGATTTAGTGAGTTAAAAATCTCACACTTCCCAACTTCGCTCGTCAAAGGTCGGGTGCCTTTTGAAGGACTCTCCTGAAAACAAAACAAAAAAAAAAAGTTAAACAATGCTGTTTCATCTTAGTTCGACCTCCTATGATGTTCTTCTTTATTAAGTATAGGAAATATTACGTGAACTTCGTCAGTATACAAGTAGAATACTAAAGAGTGAAAGTTGTTATGTGCCCCCAGTTGTTAAGTATTAATATTAGTTTTTCTCGATGGTAGCATAACATCGGCTACCGGCAGAAGTTACCACCCATCAGAAAAGGTCTTGCCGCCAAACGTTTAGTTGTGTTCCGGCATGATGTCTGGTGAAGGTATAATAACGCATTCAGGGTGCTCTTGGGGTTGCCGTGGTGCTGTAGCGCGCCAGGAATGTGCGCGGAGGCGAGGGTCGACGGGTTCGCCGCGATCATGCGGAAACGTTGTGCTTCCATGATGGCGCGATTGCGCTCCTCCTCCAATGGCATCCTGAATGTGTTTTCGGATCGGTGGGACCCGCCCCTCTTACGCAGGTGGATGGGAGTCCAGACCCACTTCAGTTAATTTATTACTAACATTAGGCTAAGCTTTACTTGTACTAACACTATATGGATATTTATGGTTTTTTAATCCGAAATAAAAAATTTTGAATTCGAATTTTGAAGCCGTACGGAGGACGTCTCCCCCTGGCACCTCATCGTTGGTCATGTTGTTGGGTTTAACATTGCATCACCTCGCTCAACTGCCGTCTTCCTTCCTATTCACTCATGTTTTTGTGACTCGCGCTTTACCATAAACGATTACATTAGTGCTTACCATCAGTCGGGATTGCGATCAAGTACTAGTTTGTAATTATAAAAAAAGTAAGCTTAAATTTAACGTTCTTCACAATTCATGACCGGTGATCCGTGTCACCGTACCAAACTATTACGTCCCCCTTTCCGTGAAACTGTTTCAGGATCCAATTCACTCTTGCGCAGAATTTGCAGGCTCTTTAATAATTTTGAGAAGTCAATTGATATTTTTTCCACAACACTTCAAAGGTTCAAGTTCCAAGCCCTAAAACAAATAACAACATAGCTAACTTTATTTTTTATTTTCTCATTGCTTAACTTCTCATTGGTTGATTTCTGTACTTTTTGTAACTTTTATTTTGTCATATATTTGTTTATGCATCAACATGCATATTCTAGTGCAAAATATGATGGGATAGACACGACTGTCTAGTGCATCATATTTTGCACTATGTTTGTATCTCGCTTGTATTGTAGATAGGCCAATAAATATGACGGCGTATCCGTCAACGTTCGGCGTCAGGTTGACTTTGACAGGTAAAAGTCAGCCTAGCGTAGCGTCATTGTCGAGGGTTGTGAGGGCAGCCATCTGAAAAACTGTGGTTCAAGACTCGGCCCGTGCACCACGCTTGTGACGAATCGCTTTGCATCCGAGTGATCAGGGACGTAGCTACCGCCGTATCTGCCGTATCAATTATACGGGGCCCCCGGGTCACGCGGGCCCCCAACTCGCGTAAGCAAAAATTAATAAAAACTTCCCATTTTTTTTTTTTTTATTTCACAAAAGACAAAAGTCAAAAAAGCAATTTCTTTTTTTTCCGCGTAAGGGCCTCTGCACACTGCGCGCGACGAGCGACGGGCGACGAGCAATATCCAATGAGAGCTCTGATTGTCCGAAAGGTTCCGGGGGAAGCGAAGTTCTCAAACTTTGGAAAAAGTGACAGACAGATAATTATGATGAATAAATATTTCTATAAATTTTATGCAATTTTTTTTTTTTTTTTAGTGAGAATTCTTTACCCTTCCTAAAGGCCCCCAAACAAATGTTTATAAAGGGCCCTGCTAAGGCACACTACGCTTCTGCGAGTAAGGCCGCTGCCTCGAATCTTGTGGGCAGCGGGGCAACGGCGGCAGCGGCGCGGGAGCCGGGCGGGCATCGAAGACCCGTTCTCGAAACTAGCGGGCAGATCGCGCGTCACTATAGCCGCGTAGTGTTGTGTTCATGATTGTGTCGACGAGATATTTGTTTTTATTCGCGAAAGAAATGTCTGAGCAATGGCGGCAACATCTTTTTGATTCAAATTTATTCCTAACGCTCGATCACCGCTCGCTGCCCACAAGATTAGAGCGCGAGAAGTACATCGCTCGCTGCCCGCCACCGCCCCGCTGCCGCGCCGTTGTTTTCGAGAACCGATCCGTTTGATTTTACGAATAAGATCCTGCCGCTCACTCGCCGCCGCCGCGGCCGCCCCACTGCCCGTAAAATTCGATGCAGAGGCCTGATTGTTTAATCTAGTGTTATAATTATTAAGTTGGTATCTTGTTGCTTAGACTGTACATTGTTAATTTGACTGTATTTCGATTATTGAATCCTGAGCTGATTAAATAATGGTGATTGTGAGAAGGACGAGTGATTTCTCTGGTCACACCTACTTGCCTGCCGACCTACGCACATACATCATATAAGATGAGTTCTGATGAAGGCGGAGGGCCTTCAAATAAAATAAATAATAATAACAAAACGTGTATATGTGTATAAGCAAGTTGGTAATTTGATGTGACATATATAATAATTATGTTAGTAGTATAAAGGAAACCGCGATCGGTACAGATAAAATTGAATCTGCAAATTAAGCCAACAAGTAACAGGGCCCTGTGGCACAATGGATAACGCGTCTGACTACGGATCAGAAGATTCCAGGTTCGAATCCTGGCAGGGTCGCTAAATTGTTTTGATTTTGTTACAATTTTATTATTAAAGTAATATTACTTCGTAATTTGTAATAAAATTTTATATACGTAGGTACACATAATATTTACTTAATTTAAAAACATTATAATTATTTAAATCTTTACAAAAAAATTAAAATATGTATAATTTAAATTATGTAAATATTTTATGCAAAATATTATCCTCGATTTTGAAAAATGAAAGTAAGATATTATTTCGTACTAAAAATAATATCGAAATGAAAGTTTTTGAATACCCTTGAAAACAGTACTAGATTTACACATTGTTTATTTCTTTGTTATAATTTATGAGGGTTTAATTTTTTTTTTCAAATTATAAACTAGCGCTTGACTGCAATCCCGCCTGATGGTAAGCCGTGACGCAATCGTTGATAGTAAAGCGCACTAGTTTATTAAGAGCGTATTCTCTCTAGCCTTGAAAACACTTAAATTGTAGTCCGACGCAACCACCGACAACGGTATAAAGGAGGAGGCGAAACGCTTCGTCCGGATCGTAGTGGTGTTAATAACGTAAGGGTGGAAACTCGCAGTACGACGGGTCATCCGATGGTGGAACGGAGATGGGAAGTTTAATCATGCTATTCCCTCGCACACTTCCCAAAATGTATCCTATAGAACAGCGAAAGACTGATTACTCTACGCCTATGCTCTAGGCTTTGGAGACCGTCTTGAGTTAAATCAGGATCACCAATCAGCCTCTTCGCACGCCTCTCCACTGAATCCAAAGGGGCCAGGCGACACTTAGCAGCACCAGCCCAAATGTGGATGCAGTACTCCACACACGAACGGACCTGTGCTTTGTACAACATTAGAAGCTGCCCTGGTGTGAAGTACCGCCGGACCTTTGCGATAACGCCAAATTTCCTGGCTGCCTTGGCCTTGGACTCAATAAACCGCCCAAAGATTAGGTTCGAGGAAATCTCAACTCCCAACGTCCTCATGCCTCTAGCCACCGCAAGAGATGCCCTGGTTGGGAGATTGCTATACGACTACCACGGGTAAGAACCCGCGGTAGCTGTATAGCAGTATTTTGTATTACCCAATGGCAATACTAAATGTTTTGGGTATTTTGGGTAATACCCAAATCGTGCTAACATTTCAACTATACCAGTTGTTGTATAGTTTAGCGTATCGCTAAACGCATGCCAAACGTTCCCGAACGCGTTGGTATGGAGGATACCATGCTCTGTATTTACACAAAGTTATAGGCGTATATAAACCATTCACAGTTATTCAACCTACTAATACCAGCAATCTAATAGAATATTCTTGGAATTTTTACATTTATTCACTATCACTTGGATAGTGATGCAAAATCGTAGGTAACATCATTTTGAAAGGAATGTTACTTCGAACTTACAACAACTTATGTTGATCGTTAAAGAAAAATATACCATTAAAGAAAAACATGCATGTTGATGTATTTACGACTGTAGTTTTTTTGTTTCAGGAAAAGTAAATAAAATCCAGTAAAAAAAAAACTAAATATTTTAGTCAAACTAACCAGTTTCGGATCGACATATTCACCTGTTTTAGATTGATAATGTAACCTGTTTTGACAGCCTCCGTGGCGTAGCGGTAGCGAACGCGGCATAATGACGCCACTTGTTAGTAGATTACGAAACTTGTCAAAATCGATCATTATCGACTATTCTGATACAATTGTTCCAATTCCCAATTCTGGCAGACTAGGGACTCTGGTCAAGCAACCCATGTTGCAGTTGTTCCGTGGATGGATGACCATATTTACATTTATTGCAAGGTCTTCTGCGCCTCGGAAAGCACGTTAAGCTGTTGGTACCGGCTGTCATTGTGAAGTAACGTCTTTACCCATACTAATATTATAAATGCAAACCTCTCGACCGATTTTGATGAACTTTGGCACAGATAATCTTTAGACCCTAAGAAAGAACATAGGCTAACTTTTATTGAAAAAAAAAATGATATTCCCGAGGGAAATCTAATAAGCGCGTTATAACCCAATTTCGGCGGAAAGCTAGTTAAAAAGTTTCTACCTGCGCATGTGTCACAATTAGCAGTATTTTTTACTTCAAAAAGCAAGTATTTTTTACTGAATTGAACCCAAAAAATAACAATTGCCCCTTTATACATACATTAAAACTTTCCTCTCTCGAAAAAAAAAAAAAAAAGGCGTGTGGCACTCGGAGACTGCCGCGGTAAAGCTATTGCATAGCCTTTTTTTTATCAACTATAACTTGCAATTATAATTATTTATTTATTTTATTTATACAGTAATTTTTCCTTTGTTTTTTTTTTTTTTCTTTGATATCAATTCAAGTTTTCTTTCTGTTTTGTAATTTATTTATTTTTTACCAGCAACGTCATCAAAAGAGTGCGAAAAATGGTGACGATTAAGCGACTAAACTATATTCAATGTTTTCTGTTCGACTTTGATAAAGAGATAGAAAGAAGCTAAGCAATAGCTTAAAAATGACGTCATGATCGTTATCACACCCATGTCAGAATGTCATGAAATATGATGTCGGCCATCTTGGATTTCAAAAATGAAATCATTTTCGTGATCAGCACCCTGAGTTTTGGCGGGAAAGTCAAGCTGAGTGTCACGCTCGTTTTTCATTGGACTTTTAAAATTATTTATAGTGTTGTTTACTAAATAAAAGTGCATGATTTATGTAGTAAAAAGTGCATTTAGTAAATAGTTCATAAAGAACAGTGAAATATCGCTGCATAGTGGCCACATCATGACTTTGTCCCAAACCTCACTCGTAAGACGGGTCACGCGGCCGTCTTTTTCGACATGAATAATTCATAATTACGTGGCATTGGCTAAATGCACAAACCATGCGAAGCCAAAAAATAAAGAAATAAAGAAAAAACCCATGAAATCTATTATATTATCACTCGAGTCAGTAAGCATGTAAAATGAGAAAACTAACATAGAACGATCCGTGTGAGAACTAAACGATCACTATTACACAACAACACTGATACCTTTGAGAAAGCGGACTTCCTCTACAATAGGGCAATTCCTCCGTAAGGTCTGTCTATGCTATTACTTATAATCTCTGTCATTGTGTGCTGTTTCGGTGCAATCGCAAGACCGGCCGGGCACTGAGGGGCAGGCAAGACAGCTATAGTATCCTTATGACTCCACCAACTGGTATTTCGTTGACTCGGAAACGGCGCACAGGGAGCACCACGAAATATACTCAAAGACTCCGAGGTTCTTTTTCAATATACCCCACTGTTTTGTCGTGGTGGCCTAGTGGTTAAAACACCAGCCTCTCAAGTATGAGTGCGCGGGTTCGATTCCAGGTCAGGCAAGTACCAATGTAACTTTTCTAAAGTTATATGTACTTTCTAAGTATATCTTGGACACCAATGACTGAAGGCGAAGGAAAACATCTTGAGGAAACCTGGGCTTTATAAGTCTGAAATCGCCAACCCGCATTGAGCAAGCGTGGTGATTACGCTCAATCCTTCTCTGTATGAGAGGAGATCTGTGCCCAGTAGTGGGACGATAAAAAGGTTGTTGATGATGAACGGCGTCGGTGTCGAATTATTTGTTATCAATTTAATATTTTCGAGCTGATCTTTAGTAACATAATCACTTCTGATTGCGTTAACATCTGACCGTAGAATTAATAAATCCTTCATCAACTTCTTTACGTACGTTCTACGTAGTCAAAGCAAACTGGTAGCAATTTGTGAAGGTCATATGCCACAAAAACTGGGATTGTTCGGGATCCGTGATTTTAAACACCGTAATCGTATATTTTAGGTCTTTCTGCTTTTTGTTCTTACGCCTCGATACATGTTTTTGTCTTGTCTTCGTAGAAACAAACAATAACTTTTTTGCCTCATCAATGTCTTCCTCAGAAAAAGCCGACGAGCATATTTTTATTAAACTTTCGTTGTTTCGTTTCGGAGATAACAATATTACAACTCGTACACTTAAATGTACTCGTATTAATATTGTTCACCGACATCTTTCTGTAATATTTTATTTAATAAAAACTTCAACTTCAACTCTTGATCTGGTCCCTGTGGATAGATACCACAATTTTGCCAATAACACGTGTAACAAATTATAGAAATTCTTTAAAAAAATATTTCACAATAATGGCGGATATCGCCAATAACAGTTGAAAAAACGGCCGCGTGAGCACTTTTTACTCTATAAAATCACGCGCTTTTATTTAGTAAACAACACTATAAATAATTTAAAAGTCCAATGAAAAATTAGCGTGACATTCATCTTAGCTTTTCCGTTAAAAAAAAAGCTATTTTATAAAAACACTACTAAACTAATTTGAATAAAAATACTAAGTAGTAGTACTTAATAATTAATTATATGAAAAGTTTTTAAGGTAGCCATGACAACGTCGATGACGTCTATGACATATCTCTATAGAAGACCTATTTCAGAGAGAAAATTAATTGCAAGTTTAGCACATCGCGACTATCAGTAACATGGCAAGTGTGTAGAACTGAGTTCGCGCCCTGCAATATGCACGCTCTTTTTGAAAATCTATAAATTGTTTTCAAAAGATGTAGTCGCACGCACACAAACATACCGTGCCGAAGACTGCCGAACTGAAACGACGTTAGACGATGTACGGCCTTCAAGCCACACCTCCGTGCCCGTCGGAGTGGGGAGCGTGAGGTTTTTTCGTTACGGAATTTCTGGATTCGGTCCCCGCGCTCAAGGCCCGCGATAGAAGCTATGCAATAGCTTAAAAACAAAATATACCGTAAAAATTCACACACAAGACGACAAGAAACCTCATGGAACGAACGAACAATTGAGTGAACGAACGAGTGAACTTTCGAACGAAGAACAATAAAATAAAATAAATAAATATATACGGACAAATCACACAGATTGAGCTAGCCCCAAAGTAAGTTCGCGACTTGTGTTATGGGATACTAACTCAACGATACTATATTTTATAATAGATACATATATAGATAAACATCCAAGACCCAGGCCAATCAGGAAAAGATCGTTTTCATCACGACCTGGCCGGGGATCGAACCCGGGGCATCCACGTCGCAGGCAGGCGTGTTGACCGCTGCGCCACGGAGACCGACCATGTATGTGTGAATTGTGTGTGTTTTTTAGTCTGTGCTAAATAAATAAATTTTCTTTCTTTTTTCTTTCATTTTGCATCATAAAACCCCGTCACACTACAATAACTTTGATACGTGAACTTTGCATCAATCCCGGGTTAGCGCCGGCAATAAAACCGAAACGACGGAGAACATGGTTCCGTAGAATGTAATAAATGATTGTTTATACGGTACACATATTATATTTAGAGAAATTTCACAAGCCACAGCCTTTGAAATGGGGGATGTGAAAATGACGTATTCGTATGAATGGCTTATCGTGTTTTTTGAGGCATGATGTGATCTTGGTATATAAAGATGGTTACCCAGCCAAGTACCAGCCACAGCAAGCTTAACCTGATCGACTGAACCATGCGGCTGTTATATTTTCTTAGCCCACATCTGCCTTATAAGTCGCCTTTCATACATTCAGATCTTTTAATTTTAATGTTGAAGTGCATAGTTTTCATGTAGGTAATAGGATAGTTGACTAAAAAAAACTAATTAGTCCGTCAGTCAGATTTCCAAAAAATGCTAGACACGTATTTTTTCTTTTTTCATATTAACAAAAAATTAAGACGACACAGTGCATTGAAAACTCGTGTGACATGTGTGATATGTGTGATTTTCTACAATCTGAATGACGGACTAAATGGAATCAGTTTTTTTACCCATGGAACATCCCTATTATTGTCAAGTAGATTGCGAGCAAAATAAGTCTAAGTGCGAATGAAATGGAAAGTAATCGCTTGCGGATATCTGGACGTATATTCAAGGTTACGAGGGAGTGCGGTGTTCTGTGTTAAAATTATTGACTTAAACAATTGCTGCCATTACGCCAAAAACGATTCAAAGTTATGACAAGAATATAATTTTGAAATTAAACGTCACGCACAATGAATAATTTCTTATTCTCAGAAATATACGTTCAATTTGGTCTCAGAATTTCAAGAATTTAGGTAGCCAACATAATAATATTGATATTTCTTTAAGGACAACTCCGGAAGTACCAACATCCCTGAAAAATTGTTCCAAAATCAAACGACAAAAGACAAACGACAATCGAAGATTCCAATATATTTTTATTCGTTTCTCGAAAGGTAAGAAAAGTGATTACGCAAAGGCCACATTACTGTCAGGCCACTGTACAAGGTCAAAGACTGGCCACAAAAAGAGGGACGCATTATAAGGAAGAGGATGGCTATCGGGTCATAAATCAGTGTCTTTTAGCACAAAGAAATTGGACTAGGTTGTTTGTTTTTTTTTATGCTCGATTGTGAGTGCTGATATGTTGAAAATCATGTAACCTATCCTTGTAAGTAGATTGATAGACACATAGATTAGATGAGTCATTTATTTGGTGTACACAAGACGGCACAAAAACACTATTAAAAATATGTACAAAACGGTTGTTTCACGTCCACTTGACGCACGGGTGCACTACAAAAATGACGCTTGCTATCGTTAAGCTAAAAAGGGCATGTTTCAAATTACAATTACAGAATAGGGTAGTTGACTTAAAAAAACTAATTAGTCCGTCAGTCAGATTTCCAAAAAATACTAGACACGTATTTTTTTCTTTTCCATATAAATAAAAAATTAAGACGATACAGTGCATTGAAAACTCGTGTGACGTCACTGCACGTTACACTTTTTAGCGAGCAGTGACGTCACCAGCCACCACTTCTGATCTTTGATGCCTTTTATATTTGTCAATTTTTATTGATTTGATAAAACAAAATATACGTATCCAATATTTTTCTATAATCTGAATGACGGACTAAATAGGATCAATTATTTTTACCCAGGAATCATCCTTATTATAGCCTTACCGTACATCTAATAATAACACCTACGCAATATGTATTTGACGAACATAAATAGTACGGTAACAAACCAGCACCCTATTAGGGAAAAGGGATGTATCCAAGGTATGAAAATCAAATAAACAATTAGTCCGTCTCATAGATAAAAAAAAAAAAAATAAGACCCCTATTTTTCATTTTGTCCAAATTACCAAAAACTACTGAGATAAAGCGTATTAAAGTTACGGAGTGGGGGCTAATTACGTCACGCCGTAGTATATTTTGTAGCACGGCGTCACGTCATGCGACATTTCAAATGAATATATCTTCCTAAGTATTTGAATGAGAGAAAAAATAAAAAATACGTGTTCAATATTTCTTAGAAATCTATCTGATGGACATTCAATTATTTTTTAAGGTACAACCCAATTGCATGGCTACGAACATAACTATTACTATCAGTTGGAATCATTTCGAAGCATATTGCAAATCCATTGGTCCATGTTCGAAAAATGTCTCTACTCACTGTCTACCCGACAATGTATATAACGCAATGGATGCTGTTTAACTGTCAAAATCAAACTCATTGCCACTGATAATGTGTTACATAATAGGGATCTTTCCTGGGTAAAAAAAAAAATATTCTATTTAGTCCGTCATTCAGATTATAGAAAAATATTGGATACGTATATTTTGTTTTATCAAATCAATAAAAATTTACAAATATAAAAGGTATCAAAGATCAGGAGTGGTGCCTGGTGATGTCACTGCTCGCTAAAAAGTGTAACGTGGAGTGACGTAACACGAGTTTTCAATGCATTGTGTCGTCTTCATTTTTTGTTTATATGAAAAAAAAATTTGGAAAAAAGTTTTTTTGGAAATCTGACTGACGGACTAATTACTTTTTTTTTATTCAACTACCCTATTACCCTACAGGCTATTTCCGACTAGTCCTGACTCCAAATTACTGAGAGAGGCTGAAAAATTCCAGATAGAACCCCAACACCATGTTGTCCGACCTGAAAATCGAACCCAAGAACTCAGCCGTACCGCTTTCGACCAGTAGACTACGCAGCCAAAAGAAGTCAAAACAAAAGCTGAAAGTCAATATCGGTTATCAAAATTAATTAATGGCAATGCGCAGTCTATTTTATTATCGCAATCTTGTATCAGTGCTCATAAATAACGTGGTGTAATCTTTTTTTAGGGTTCCGTACAATAAAAAGGAAAACAGAACTCTCACAAGATCACTTTGCTGTCCATCTGTTAAAACCCTTGTTAATGAACACGTGAAGTTACAGAAGTTCAATTAAGTTGTATTTATATCAAATACTAGCTGACCCGGCGAACTTTGTTCCGCCTTAAAGGCAATAAATATCACATGATCACATTTTTTACTTTTTAAATTAGGAACATTGTAAATAAAAAAAATAATATTATTATTTCTAATTGAAATCAGTTCCTAATTGAAAAAGTAAAAAATCCATGATTTTTTTATTTGTCATTTATTTATTGTAGCACCTTGTGAAAGAAATTATGAATTTCTACCTGTGCTTCGTAAATTATCTAGCTGTTGGTCTCTGAGATGTCGTGGTGGCCTAGTGGTTAAAACACCAGCCTCTCTTGTATGAGTGCGCGGGTTCGATTCCAGGTCAGGCAAGTATCGATGTAACTTTTCTAAAGTGATATGTACTCTCTAGGTATATCTAGGACACCAATGCCTGAAGGTGAAGGAAAACATCTTGAGGAAACCTGGACTTTAAAGTCTGAAATCGCCACCCCGCATTGAGCAAGCGTGATGATTACTCTTAATCCTTCTCTGCATGAGAGGAGACCTGTGCCCAGCAGTGGGACGATAAAAAGATTGATGATGGTGATGATGATCTCTGAGGTTTGTTCGCCGATTTCGCATTGTCAACGGAGCAGTTTCACGGACTGCCGCCACCCTTTGCTCTTGTGAGTGAGAAGAATGAAGTCGAGTCATACTAAGGCGGCGCTCTTCACGTGCAATTTCTTGCTCTTCTTCAGTACTTTCATTCAGAATGTTTCGATTTACTCTTGCACTACGGCATTTTCGAGAAAGATTTGATGGTCTTGGTCGCGGCATGGTATTTTTATTGATGATAAATGGCACAGAAATACAATATTAGAAAATTTTGAAGTTGAAGTTGGCTTTGTGGTTTTTTATTAGAAGCTTTAAACCAGCAGAGAGTATTTATATTCTTTGCTTTAAACAATTGCTTCAACCGGTTAGACTTTTTTTGTCATTTGCTTTTCGTTATGCCATTTTTGGTATATGAATCGCTGACTTACATTTTGAATGAGTTAGTTTGTTATTCCATGTCAGTTGCGTTTTGTTATACCACGTCTTATGTCACGTCACATGGGAACGACAGGAACGGGTTCTTAGCTACCTCCCACCAATATTCAGCCAAATCGGTTCAGCCTGTATGATTCTTGCGTTGGTAAATATTAAAGACTTTAGATAATTAGACTGGTTTATTTCACTTGTATAATTATTACATTATAATCGACATCTTCTAGGTCAGATCCTAAGTTACAATGACAAGACTATAGACTATATTCATAGACACTAATACATAGAGATGGTATTAGTTACTCGACTACAGAGTAGTGATGTATGATACAACATCCCCCCTGTTTAAGTTTAAATTAACCCTTGACAAACAATATTATAGAGACCTGACCCAGTTACAATTTAGACAATGACTTAAGACTATGGTTAGGTCTTAATCTAGGATACAATGTTCTGCTTAATCTATTTCATCAATTAGCCTTCTGGTTGGCTTTACAACTCTTCCAGAACGAGTTACATGTTGACTGACTGAGGATTGAGATGAGAGCTCTTGAGGTCTAGACTCCTGCCTGTTACCTTCCTCTCTCCCCTGCGACGAATTGGATAGCATAGGAGAATATTTGTGTCTTAAATGAACCCTATTCCTCCTATACCTAACTCCATTGATATCCTCAACGACATATGACCTATTATTAGCCAACCTTAGCTTGACAATGGCTTGTTCCCAATTGCTATCAGGCTTTCTTTTAAAGTATACATGATCATTGGGATACAGTAATGACAATGACTTTGTATTTCTATTATAATATTTAGACTTATTTTTATTATTTTGCTTGACACATTCTTCATAATTTTTGAATGTAACCACTTTAGGTTTTAATTTCTTATAAGACATAGGAATGTTATTTCTTAAATTCCTGGACATTAACAATTGAGCTGGAGATGGTAAATTATTCTTAGGTGTGTTTCTATACTGTAATAAAGCTATGTATGGATCAGATGAGTTTCTTTTACATTTTTTTAACATATTTTTGATAATTTTGACTGAACTCTCTGCTTGACCATTTGACTGTGGATGATATGGGCTAGTTACAATGTGTTCTATGTCCCATTCATGCATAAAATTTTTAAATTCTAATGACTGAAAAGGAGGACCACCATCAGACACTAAAGATAAAGGTATTCCATGACGAGCAAAAATGGACTTTAAATGTGTTATTACATTCTTTGCTGTACTGTTTTTATTTAACAAAGCTATTTCTATAAATTTAGAATAATAATCTGTGACAATTAAATAAGTAAGGTTATCAAAATACATCAAATCAACACCTACTTGTTGCCATGGATATTTATTTATTTCAAAATTTTTTAGTGGTTCCTTTGGATTATTAGGTTTAAATTGCGCACATACATAACATTGTTCTACCAAGTTTTTAATATCAGCTGACATGCTTGGCCAGTACAAAGACTCTCTAGCCAGTTTTAAGCATTTATTTATACCTTGGTGACCTTCATGAATTTTACCTAACATTTCCTTATACATTGACTGTGGTACTATTAATTTTGACCCTTTGAACAACAAATCTTTGACTACATGAATTTCAGCTTGTATATTCCAAAATGGTTTTATTGACAGACTGACATTATTTTTATTTTTTGGCCAACCTTCATAATAATACTTTTTTAACAATTGCAAAGTATCATCTTTCTTAGTGTTCTGTAACAATTTTGTACAGTACTCCTTTGTGACTGCTAGACTTGAATGCATTAAATTGACATGACAAGATATTTCTGACTCATTCTCAGGTATATAATGTTCTTTTAATGCTGCTCTAGACAGAGTGTCAGATATAAACATTTCTTTACCTGGAACATGTATAACTTCCAAATCATATTTTTGTAAAGTTAACATCATACGTTGCAATCTTGCTGGTACATCATGTAATGGCTTTTTAAAAAGATAGACTAAAGGTTTATGATCAGTATGAACAGTTACTTTATGACCGTACACATACTGGTGAAATTTTTCACAACCAAACTGAATGGCTAACAATTCTTTCTCAATTTGAGCATACCTTGACTGAGTTTGAGTTAATGTTTTTGAACTATAAGCAATAGGTTTATTATTCTGCATAATGACTGCTCCTAATGCTGACTTTGACGAATCGACTGACAAGACTAATGGTACATTGGGATTATAATGAGTTAAAACTGGTGAATTTGTAATTTCATCGATTAAACTCTTAAGACATTGACTATGATTTTCATCCCAAGTCCAGACTGAATCTTTCTTCAAAAGATTTCTTAAAATTTGAGTTTTTTGAGACAAATTGCTAATAAAGGGACCTAAATAATTGATCATACCTAATATTCTTTGCAATTCTTTGACATTTTTTGGTGTGGGCATATTGACAATTGCTTTTACTTTCTCTTCATCAACCCTAGCACCATCTTTACTAAAAACATACCCTAAAAAACAGACTTCTGAAACTAGAAATTTACATTTAGACTTATTGAACTTTAAATTGACTTCACGTGCTCGTTGCATGACTTTATGTACTCTCTCATTATGTACTGACTCGTTTGGTCCATATACCAAAATATCATCGATGAATATTAGAACTCCTTCTAAATCACCGAACAAATTCATCATGACTCTTTGAAAAATTTCAGACGATGCATTAATACCAAAAGGTAACCTTAAATATTTATATCTACCGAAAGGTGTTTGAAATGTACATAAATCAGAACTATATTCATCTAGTTTTAGCATCCAAAATCCTGAAAATGCATCTAAATGAGAAAAACAAACAGCTCCTGCTAGTTGAGATCTGATCTCATCTATTGACTTAAGTGGATAAATTTCCCTTATAATATTCTTATTCAAATTTCTAGGATCTAAACAAATTCGTAACTGACCCGTGCTTTTGACTGTTATGACTATACTGTTCACCCATTCTGTAGGTTTAATAACCTTTTCAATGACCTGCATTTTCTCCATGCGATCCAATTCATCGCGCAGTTTGTTCAGTAAAGCGAAGGGTACTCTTCTCGGAGCATCCACGCATGGCACTGCTTCAGGTTTGAGTTTCAGGCGACAGACTTGAGGTAGACATCCAAGACCCTGAAATACATCATTGTATTGTGTAAGAATTTGTTCACTAAAATTTTGTTGAGACACAGAGAAAACTCTTTGAATTATACCTAATTTTTCACAAGTTGGTAGACCTAAAACATTCGGACAAACTAAATCTGCGACTATAAACACTATATTTACACTAATAGTGCTATTATTTAAAGATAAACTACATTTTATATTGACTTTGCCCATAATGGGTATTGATATACCACCAAACCCACTAACGTTTATTTGACATTTCTCAAGTGACATTTGACTTTGACATTTCAAAAATTGAAAAGTTCTCTTTGACATAATATTGATATCAGCTCCCGAGTCAATAATGCACTTAATTTGTGTATGACCAACTAAAATGTTTATGTTCCATGACTGTTTAGAATAGTATTTGTTTTGTTTTGACTCGACTGTATTGACCTGTTTACTATGTGCTGACTTTGCTGTAATAATTCTACAAGTGTTTGTTGTGTGAGATTCCTCAGACTTGTGTCTGTACTCATCATTGAGATATGAATCTCGACTAAGACTTTTTGACTTTTTTGACTTGACTGTGAATCTCTCAGACTGTTTAGTGTTTTCATCATTGAGATACGACATATGACAAGATGAGTCTTCATGAGATCTCTCGGACTTATCAGTCACCAGACTTTTTTCATCACTGAGGCATTTTTTATTAGACCTCTCAGATATGACATTATCACCACTTTCATCACAGAAATATGACACAGGATATTTTTTATGACAAGATGAGTCTTCATGAGATCTCTTAGACTTTGACTGCGACTGGCCTATGTGCGACCTGACCGTTGATTGTAACTTATGATGTGACTGTGACTGTGTGTATGACAACCTGCTATGTCTGTAATGATTTTGATTGTGATGACTTTGTGACTCTAAATGACAATTATATTGACTAGACTTATAACTATGACTGAAGTTATGACAATTTAAAATTCCAACAAAATTATCTTGACTACCAGTTGAACTAAAAGACTCTAAATGACTGACTTTTTTATTATTTGAGTAACAAAATTTTGCAAAATGACCATAAGAGTTACATGACCTGCATTTAGCTCCCTGCGCTGGACATTTGTAGCGGTGGTGTTGTCCACAGCGGCTACACGTCTTCGAGCGCTTCTCAGGACTGGGACTTGACTTTGACCTCCCTGCGCTGGATCCCTGCTGACTGACTGGTGAAGCTCGCCGTCGCTGACGCTCCACTCGACCACGGCTCCTCCGACGCAGATGCATGACTTTTTCAGACTCTTGACTAGTGGACCTCTTGACAATTTGGTCTGCATCCTGCTGTGCGACGATGAGTGTCCTAGCTAGCTCTCGCATCCTCTGATATGTCAGATCAGGTTCCTGCAGCAGTCTCTGACGTACATGTGCTAAGTCCAAACTCAAGTTGGCGATAAAAATATCTCTGATAAGAGATTCTCTGAGCGTTCCAAATTCGCAATCTTGGCTCTTATTTTCGAGATCGGTTAAGAAATCCTCGATGCTTTCCGATTTCTGTTGACGTGTGGTAAAAAACATGTAACGATACATGGTAATATTTTTTCTGGGTTGAAAAAATTCGTCGAATTTGGCTTTGACGTCATGTAATGTGCTTTCTCCAATATTTATGTTGAATGTGTTGAAAATATTTAAGCATTTTTCCCCAATGTGATGTAATAAAATGGCGATCTTGCGTTTCTCACCGGACTTGTCTAAACCCGTTGCCAACAAGTATAATTCGAACTGTTGCCACCAGCGCTTCCAGGTTTCGTAATTGTTGTTTGTTGCATCTGACGATATTTTAAGCGCCCTCAAGCCATTGTTCACTGCAGTACCGGTGTCATGGCTGCCACCGACGCCATCCGACTTTTGCATTTTTTGAATCCTCTCTCTCCGCATTGGGTTTTTTCACTCTTCTGACACCATGTATGTGTTTTTCCACTTCTGACACCATGTATGATTCTTGCGTTGGTAAATATTAAAGACTTTAGATAATTAGACTGGTTTATTTCACTTGTATAATTATTACATTATAATCGACATCTTCTAGGTCAGATCCTAAGTTACAATGACAAGACTATAGACTATATTCATAGACACTAATACATAGAGATGGTATTAGTTACTCGACTACAGAGTAGTGATGTATGATACAACACAGCCGTTCTTGAGTTTATATATAAATAGTGAATAAGCAACTGAATCGATTCCAATAATTTTGACACCATGTTATATTTTGTCCCAAATACATTTAGAAATTGTTACAGTGTAGTTACCGAGTGCGTCACGCAGCTTACGATACATCATAGTATTGCGCGCGCGCAACAGCTGACGCTAGAGGTCAACGCACCGCGCTCGCTCACCCGCGGATCTTTGACCATAGTACTTCACACCTGGGCAGCTCCTAATTTTATACAAAGCACAGGTCCGCTCGTGTGTGGAGTACTGCAGCCACATTTGGGCTGGTGCTGCGAAATGTCACCTTGCCACTTTGGATTCGGTGGAGAGGCGTACGAAGAGGCTGATTGGCGACCCAGACTTAACTCGAAACGGTCTCCAAAGCCTGGAGCACAGGCGTAGAGTAGCCAGCCTTTCGGTCTTCTATAGGATGCATTCTGGTGAGTGTGCAAGGGAATTGCATGATTTAATTCCCCCATCTCCGTTCCATCATCGGACGACCCGTCGTACGGCGAGTTTCCACCCTTACGTTGTTGACACCACTGCGATCCGGACGAAGCGTTTTGCTTCCTCCTTTATACCGCGTACATCGAGGGACTGGAACAATTTGCCGGCGTCGGTGTTTCTGCCACATTACAATTTGAGTGTCTTCAAGGCTAGAGTGAATAGGCTCTTAATAAACTAGCGCGCTTTACTATCGACGATCGCATCACTGCTTCCCATCAGGCGGGATTGCGGTCAAGCGCTGGTTTATAATTTATAAAAAAAAAAGCAAGCTTATAACTTTGTGGTTTTTCATTATATCTTTTTGAAATTTTTTACTTAAAAATACTGGACATGTGTTTCCTACTTTGTGGAGGCGCAAGGTACCAGGGTAGCACAAAAGTGTAGGAGAAGTCGAAACAATAAACCTCATTCATTCATCATTATCAAATCATCATAATACATGAAAGAAGGTTTATTGTGCATAGTTTGTTGACGTGCAAGGTACCAGGGTAGCACAAAATAATACATGAAAGAGGTTTTATTGTGCATAGTTTGTGGACGTGCAAGGTACCAGGGTAGCAAAAAAGTGTAGGAGAAGTCGAAACAATAAAAAAGCTCATTCATCATTATCAAATCATCATAATACATGAAAGAGGTTTTATTGTGCATAGTTTGTGGACGTGCAAGGTACCAGGGTAGCACAAAAGTGTAGGAGAAATCGAAACAATAAAAAAGCTCATTCATCATTATCAAATCATCATAATACATGAAAGAGGCTTTATTGTGCATAGTTTGTGGACGTGCAAGGTACCAGGGTAGCAAAAAAGTGTAGGAGAAGTCGAAACAAAGAAGCTCATTTATTCCCAAAGGAACGACGAGGAGCGACATAGAAAGTATCCTATGTCCTTCTTCCGGCTCTAAACTACCTCCTTGACAATTTTCAGCTAAATCAGTTCAGCCATTCTTGAGTTATAAGTGGAGTAACTAACACGACTTTCTTTTATATAAATAGATTTACAATCCCTTGAAGATGTGTAAAAAATCAAACTTCTAAGTCAAAGCAATCAAAAGATAATGGCGTAGTCATATTTATGCCTCATATTTTGTCCTGTCTGTTGACCTAGAATCTAGCTACCCGAAACTGTCAAATATTCCCAATCAATATTTAGCCTTAATATTTTCAACTTTATTCCAAAAGCATTAGCTTTTGGAATAAAGTTGAAAATTTAATAAAGAAATTCGACTGACTGACTGAGATTTTAGTCGCTTGATGTGCTGTCGTCTGTACCACAAATAAAGGAAAAACTCCAAAAACCGTAATAATGTTGTTAAACTCCATTCGCATTAACTTTCAAATCGTATTTTTAATTAGGCAAAACCAAATGATAGTAGCTAATGTCATCTTCTTTTTTAAATAATTTATTTCATGACCATGGGTACAAGTCCTTCAGTCAAATACATAAATGGATTTTAACTTCACAACTTATCCTAACTTAATTTCACCTAACCTATCCCATTTCGTTTCCCGCGTGAGCCGACTAGGAGGGGTTTGGGGTAAAGTCATGATGTTGCCACTTTGCTACAATATTTCAATGTTCTTTATAAATTATTCACTGAATGCACTTTTTACTACATAAATCACGCGCTTTTATTTAATAAACAACACTATAAATAATTTTAAAAGTCCAATGAAAAATGAGCGTGACACTCAGCTGGCTAATGTCACCTTGTAAAATAATGTTGCCATATTTAAAGTAATAATGGTGCGTTCAGTACTCGTTCAATCAGATGAATGAGCAATGAGCGTGATTAGTTAATCATTTTAAAAGGTTTTTATCGTGGAAAATAGTAGTTTTCGAAAAAAAACTAAATTATTTATTTAATTAAAAGTCTCATAAGTTCAGACGATAGATAGTACAAATGAGTTGATTTTTATACTTTCCTTAAATGATAAGTTGATTATAATAAATTCTGCATCAAACTTGTGGATTGCATCTTATGAACTTGTTATAATTAACTTATATATCAACTGTAACAAAGCACAACATACAGGGTGTATCTGACATCGTAACGCAAACTTCGCGAAAAGGCTAGACCACATGCCACTAATAAAAGTATGATAGTCATTTATGTCGTTAATGAACGGTTACAGAAATAACAATGTTTAAAAAAGTGTCGGCTCGGCCTTTGAACGTTGCAAGCGTGCCGCCGTGCGGGTTTGTAGGTATGACGTTGATCCCTGATATGAACTCTATTAGATCAGCTGATAAGATAGTTTTTCGAGTGTTGTTTTCATTGCGCTTTTTTGTGTAATTAGCGAATTAGTTAATTTGTACTTTAAAATCTTATTGGGTTATAAAAGTATAGCAATTATGAACGGTTTAAAGTGAAAAAAACTACATGTATTTGTTTTTTAATCATGAAAAAGCCGACGGAAAATTCTACCACTGGGGTGTTCAGAATCATGTACTGGAATCCATGGTACTCGTTTGTGCGTCGATGTCAGATACACCCTTTACATAATATATGTATATACTTTTTTTTAAACAATTATACACTGCGGTCAGCATTGGGGCAGCATTTCGAATGGATGATCTGCCTCCATCGGTTTCGATCCAGCGCGTCTCTCGCCACAGCGTAGAATTTAGAAGAGGATGAGTCTTTGACTTGATCGGTCCATCTGGTTGGTGAACGACCGCGCGATCGTTTGCCTTCGGTGTTCCCAACGACAATCAATTTTTCTAGACTTTCATCGCCTCTGCGCATTATGTGACCGAAAAAGGGCAAAATACGTTGCTGGCATATGGTCGACAAACGGATTTTTATTTTAAGGTGGTTAAGAATCAACACAGACAGTTGGACAGTAGGTCACTATCCCTACTGTCTGATATTTCCAATCAACCTTGAGCCTTAATGCTTTAGAGATAAAGTTCTCTGACAGATTGTAGTAGTGCTGTCGTCTGTACACTAAAAACAACCTTTTATAAGTTCTGTATTTTTGTTTCTGCTATCGTGGATGGAGTATAAATACTTACAAATGTGTACGGAACCCTCGGTGCGTCCTTATCGCTCTTGGCCGGCCTTTTTTCTTTTGTTATTGCTTACATTGCCGCGAAAATTATTTGATTGTATCGTTGCCAGGTGCTTGTAAGGGTTATTAATGATATCAAGTGAGTAGAAGCATTTTTTCTTTTATGGAAAGAGGAATTTCAATTTGTTATCATAAAATTTTATAAAAGGAAAATTTTTTCAATCATCTGAAGGCGAATTCCCGTAATTCACAATGTTAAACTTATAAGGAAATAACGAGGTATTTTTGAGTTCCGATTATGAATGTTCGTAAAATCACGAGAATCGCTTCTCAGATACTGAGACGGTAATAATATCTTTAAATTCAAAAATAGATTATTTAAATTTTTTACTGAACACGCATTTTATTCAGTAAAGGAATTCTTAGACTTGAAATGACTTGACTATATTGTTAATGTTTGATTGAGTGCATATAAACGTGTTAATAATAAGTATTTTTTTTCTCTCTTTTTTCTTTTATTTTTCTGTAAATTTTAATTGTTTAATAAATTTGTATGCCCGTGAGGCAGATCACAGCAAGAACTCATTTTGTATTTGTAAGACCTATGATATATACCCGTGTATCACAAATAAACTATTTGCTTTGATTTCATCATCATCAACCTTTTTATCGTCCCACTGCTGAGCACATGTCTCCTCTTATTGAGAAGAGGAAGAAGGAAGGATTGAGCGTAATCACCATGCTTGCTCAATGCGGGTTGGCGTTTTCAGACTTTAAAGTCCAGATTTCCTCAAGATGTTTTCCTTCACCTTTTAATCAGTCATGGGTGTCCCAGATAAGTACATATAATGTAGAAAAATTGCATTGGTATTTGCCTGACTTGGAATCGAACCCGCACACCCATACTTGAGAGGCTTGTGTTTTAACCACTAGGCCTGGTGGTGGTGACTTGATTTGATGATTTTATTAAGGAATAATATTGTGATATTTTGACAGCTAATTCATACACAGTCAAAACGTCATTCTTATTAGTACCCTGATTCAACTCACAGTTGGCTGGTCTTTATTTTTCTAAATTTAGTGGCTCAGTTATTGAGACAGGCTATGTATTAACTATACATAATATCACCGTTCGACACTTAAGAGCAAAACAAACACTAATATAGTCAGATAAAATGCTGAATAAAAACGTAGTAATACCGGGGGCCTCATATGAAGGCTCAGAGTCACACAAAGGGCAATGGAAAGAGCTATGCTCCGAGTTTCTGTGAGTCCTTAAACTTAAGTTGCAGTGGGCAGGGCACATTTCTCGTAGAGCCAATGGCCGATGGGGCAATAAGGCTCTGGAGTGTCGGCCACGTACTGGAAGACGCAGGGTAGCAGGGTAGGAAGGCCCCTAACAAAGTGGACCGATGACCTGGTAAAGGTCGTGGGCAGCCGATGGATGTGGGCAGCACAAGACCGGTCAGCGTGGAAGGCCTTTGTCCAGAAACATCAACAAAGCGATTTGTCGTGTTCCGGCATGATGTCTGGTGAAGCCGTACGGAGGACTGGTCTGAGCAGTTGTGTTGCGATATGTGCCGGGTATGATACGCCAAATGTTGTTTTGTCGGGAGTTTGGTCGTGGAGGGTCTTCAGATCAATCTCCCTCGGGCGCAGCATCTTTGGTGTTATTGTTAGATTTAACATTGCATCACCTCGCTCAACTGCCGTCTTCCTTCCTATTCAATCAGTTTTTTTCAGTGAATAGGCTCTTAATAAGCTAGCGCGCTTTACCATTAACGATTGCATCCCTGCTTACCATCAGGCGGGATTGAGGTCAAGGACTAGTTTATAATTATAAAAAAAAAACTTTTATTCGCGTAGTGATGAGAATATCGGATATAAAAAAATATCGAACCTAATTCTATAACACACTAGGTACTATCAATTTGAAGCATATGGTTAGTGCATTGCTCTGTATGTCCAAAAAACGTGTCTGTGTAGTACGTAAATAACGCAATGAATGTTGTTGAGTTGTCAGAATGAAACCCATTGCTACTAATAGTGTGTTACGCAATTACCCTAAAGCGGGCGCCAGACACAGACAAATATTTGTACAAATCCTTGTAGAAGTATTTGCGCGTGTATAGCAGGCTACGCAAACATTTGAACACAGACACCTTTGAACGCTTTGATGTGCGCTCGAAACCGAGAACGAATGGCAAAGTACAAATGTTTTAACAAAGCTTTGAACAAATACTCAAATACCCTTGATACACATGTGTCCAAACAAGTGATCAAATATTTGAACTATGTCTGGCGCCGGCTTAATGGATTTTTTTTTTTTTTATACGGACAAATCACACAGATTGAGTTAGCCCCAAAGTAAGTTCGAGACTTGTGTTATGGGATACTAACTCAACGATACTATATTTTATAATAGATACATATATAGATAAACATCCAAGACCCAGGCCAATCAGGAAAAGATCGTTTCCCATCATGACCTGGCCGGGGATCGAACCCGGGGCCTCCACGTCGCAGTCAGGCGTGTTGACCGCTGCGCCACGGAGACCGATTTTTTTAATGACTATTAAGTCCCTCGACTGTTCGGGTTACCGTTAACGCTTAAAGATAATTAAATGAAATTATTTAATCTGTAAAAATGATTCCGGAATTTTTACAGTGAAGGGTTAGTAGAACTTGTGCATAAAGGATTCCGTGTAACAAAGCAAATCTTTTTTTTTTTTATAAATTATAAACCAGCGCTTGACCGCAATCCCGCCTGATGGTAAGCAGTGACGCGATCGTTGATGGTAAAGCGCGCTAGTTTATTAAGAGCCTATTCACTCTAGCCTTGAAAACACTCAAATTGTAATGTGACGGAAAAACGTCACGGCGAAAAATGCGATTCTTGCGTGGCCTTTATTTATGAGCAACTTATTTTTATTTTTATTACTTTTTTCTTATAGTAGCAACAATAATACTAAACACTTTTTAAACAAACCGGCCAAGTGCATGCCGTACTCACGCACAAAGGGTTCCGTACCATTGATTTATGAAATTAAAGGATTTTACTTATTTGTATGAAAGATTACACGGTAATAAGCGGTTTACGATTTACGAGGTATTAAAAAAACTATTTACTAGATCTCGTTCAAAACAATTTTCGTTGGTAGTTTTTATAGTAATGTACATCATATGTTTTTTTTTTATATTTTTCATTTTCTTCTTTTAGAAGTTAGAGAGGGCGGGGAAACTTTTTTCCATTTTAGAAGCGTCTGTCATGCAAACTATTCGATTTAGAAAGAAAATATTTTAAAAATCTCGATATCATTTTTGAAGACCTATCCATAGATACCCCTCACGTATGTGTTAGATGAATAAAAAATTTGAGTTTCAGTTCTAAGCATGAGGATCCCCCAAAATTTATTATTATTTTTTTATTTTTACATCAAAATCTTAATACGGTTCACAAAAGACATCTATCTACCTACCAAGTTTCAACAGGGTGCCCTCTTATCTGGCAGAAACTTGTTGCCCTGAAACACTTGGCATAAACTTTTTTAAACGAACATTGTTAAGGTATAAAAAATATTTATAATAATTGTTTTTAGGCCTAATGTTTTTCTATACAAATTTAAATAGGGATACTTTTAAGATGGCAAAATTGTATTGGGCATAATTACCTTTGTCAGAGTTACAATTTTGCATAATTTCGTTTAGCATAACGTTTATTTAGAGCGCCGATTATTTGGCATAATTTGACTTACGAAGATCATAGAATTTCAATTGAATTAATTTTATTAGTCATATTGAAAAAAAATATTTTTATAAATCACTATGGTGTGCTACAAAAGTTAGTAACAGAAATGAAACACTTCAAAACCGACTTCACGTAGTCTTGTCTGCCCTACCCCTAGAGTGTAATCTAAACCCGCGAAGGCGCGTGGGACCGCCGGAGTCGTGACAGAAGCCATGCCTGCTGCATTTTGTATGCTTAAGCTGCGTGCTTGCTTGCTGCATGCCTGCTGCATGTTGCATGCTTGCATTCTGCATGCCTGCTGCATGTTGCATGCTTGTATGCTGAATGCTTGTTGCATGCTTACTGCCTTATCTTACTGGCAGGGAAATAAAAAGCACACAATTATGCACAAAATAAACTGTTTTGTTGAGTGATAAATAAAAAGATGATTCTGGATGTGAATTTTCTGCGATATGATGGTTCTATTTTTGATTATTATGGATATAAAATATATGCCAAAAGATAATTCTGACTTACAAAATTATTTCGGTGTATGGTAAATGAGTGTATGCCAAACGATGCTATCCGTTGCTATGGAAAATAAAATTATGACGTAAAAAGTTCTGCTATAAAGGGTGGACCCGTTTCTACAGTATAGATCTTATAGTTTTGGAAAAAAATGGCTGTGACATATGGACGGACAGACAGACATGACGAATCTACATATAAGAGTTTTTTGCCATTGGCTCGGAACCCTAAAAAATGGACACTACCTATTACAGTTCACAAAATACAATCCCACTGACAGTTAGATGGACGGACGAACAGACAAAGGAACCTTAATAAGGTTTCATTGGCAGGGAACACTAAAAAATAAGCTAAATGGAGTGGACTCTCAATTTGACAGGACTAAATTGATATTTATCTTTTGTCCTTTTCTTGATAAAATGGAAAGAAAGAGATGCATTAAACTTACTTTTTTTTTAAGTTTCTGACACATACACGTAAAATCTGCGTCAATGTAAGATGTACTAAACCGAACTAGGTCCGCGTAGGCGTACATTAATTATGCATATAATGAGACTAGCCAGTTACGTTCTATTTTGGAAACATAATTATTTATAAGGAATAAATAGGCACGTTCCAATTCCAAAATTTTCCTCCATTTTTTATTACGAGCTAATTTAAATTATTGTGTCAAATTTAAAAATGGATCTGCGCCGGAGTGAGAGGACGATGATTCCTTCACCTGATTGGTCCATCGTATTTATTAATGTACTGTGCGACAAAGCCTAAACAGATTAATATTGTATTAGGTAACTATTTCAAAGAAGGCTTTGATACCGATACTGGCAAACCATAATGACCGAAAGATATTATCGTAATAATTAACGTTTCATTGTCGTCAGCGGCCCGGTAATCGTAATTACTGTCCATGCCCTGCCGTGCAAAGGAGGAGAGAATGAATCGTTCCCACATTTCGTTCACTTCTCCTTCACATGGTGGTCATTCGTTCCTTCGCACGGCTACTTACCTTTTGTTCGGGCTTCCATTTATTCTCGTGAATGATTATTTATTTCCTAGCTTATGCCTGTTATTTTGCCTGCGTGATGTTTTCACCCCCGACTGCTGCCTTTGCATTAGCCGATCGATTCTGTATACTCACCGAAGGCAACGTGAGCATAGAGTGAGGTGTAAATATACAGCTAATGTCACGCGCACTTCACCTGAGTTTCAGATGCCAACAGAATCCTACTGCAGCTGCCCGCGCACATCCATACATACGTCACATACATACATAATATAACCGGTATAATCCAGCCTGTCGGTGTTCTATAGGATGCATTTTGGAAAATGTGCGAGGTAATTGCATAACTCAATTCCCCCATCTCCGTTCTATCATCGAACGACTCGTCGTACGGCGATTATCCATCCTTACGTCACTACTACAATCCGGACCGCGTACATCGAGGGACTGGAACAATCGATTGAATCACTGCTTACCAATAGGCGGGATGGCAGTCAAGCACATGTTTATAATTAAAAAAAAAAAAACATACAGGCAGAATTGTTAGTATGAATGATATAACCAATACTTGTAGCAATTTCAACACCTCTCTCCCAAATCTTTAGTTTTGTGTGTAGTATGTATATACCATAAATATATATTTTAGTAACAGTATGTATGTGTATATAGCTTATTTAAGTATTTATTTAAATAGTGTTAAGAGTTTTTTTTTTTCTTTATAATGTTTTCAACTAAAGCACCTACCACTAATCTCTTCACCACCTGTGGTTCACCCCCTCTGTACAATTTATGTGCGAATGAATAAATAAATGATATTACCAATACTTTGTAACCATATTATTTTGAATTAAAAGATTATTATCCATGAAGTTTCTTGCCCGTTCTTCTACCTAAGTACCTATTATGTTCGAGCCTGCGGGCGGTTAGCAGTGGGCAGCTCGCCACCCGGTTAAGGGCCAGTCCCGAGTCAGCGGCGCGTCCTGTTTCACGCGCGCCTCAACGAGATGTCAGTACATCGTGACGGGGTCCACGAAGACTGATGCCACCTGAGTCAGGGTTGCGGATTATTTAAAAAAGTAATCGTGGCCCTGGCGCACAGGCAAGTGAAGAAACACGGGTGGGTTTGGTCATGGGTGGGTGGAGCGAGAGAACTCATTTGATGATTTTTAACATCCAGAAAAGAAAAAAAAGTAGCTGCTATTTTTCGAATGAACAACTTCAACTTACTGACCGACCGACATCTTGGTAATGGTTAGTGTCGTGCGTTCTCATAAAAATGACAACTTATGTCGGTTGACTGTCGGTTGTGTGTGCGGATACCCTAATTCGCCACAGGCTCAGGAGCTAATAAATTAGGACTGCTTATCTTGTGTACCATTCAAAAGAGATTCTGGGGGTTACTCCTTAATCCCAAATAATGGAGGCCAACAATTTTTAGACATGGCTTAAAGCTGCTTTCGTATGTATAAAAAAAGGTTTTTTAACGTTATACCTTTATTCCACCGGTTTTAATTTGAGATTACTTCAAAAGGATATAAATATTTTAGGTAGGTATGTCATTGTTCTGAAGGGAGCTTGTTAATTTTCTCAAATTTGAAATTCCTCAGCAGTTACTCACAAAACGTAAAAAAAAACACGGAAGAGTACCGTTGACACGATAAAAAGCCAAACTGTATCACGGACACCAGTAAACGTGGTCAAAAAGGTGCTCGACTTAATGGGACTAGACAGAACTTGTATGCGGGACAAACTAGACCCAAAAAACCGGCCAAGTGCTTGTCGGACTCACGCACAAAGGGTTCCGTACCATTGATTTATGAAATTAAAGGATTAAGTTATTTGTATGAAAGATTACGCGGTAATAAGCGGTTTACGATTCACGAGGTATTAAAAAAAACTACTTACTAGTTCTCGTTCAAAACAAGTTTTGTTGTTAGTTTTTATAGTAATGTACATCATATATTTTTTTTTTTTTGTATTTCTTATTTTAGAAGTTAGAGGGGGAGGGGCAACTTTTTTCCACTTTGAAAGCGTCTGTCACGGAAACTATCCAGTTTAGAAAAAAATATTTTAGAAACCTTGACATCATTTTTGAAGAACTATCCCTAGATACCACACACGTATGTGTTTGATGAAAAAAAAAAATGAGTTTCAGTTCGAAGTATGGGGAGCCCCCAATATTTATTATTATTTTTTTATTTTTGCATCAAAATCTTAATGCGGTTCACAGAATAGATCTACCTACCAAGTTTCAACAGTATAGCTCTTATAGTTTTGGAAAAATGGCTGTGACATACGGACGGACAGACGGACAGACGGACAGACCGACATGACGAATCTATAAGGGTTCCATTTTTTGCCATTTGGCTACGGAACCCTAAAACGCAGAACTGGTGCCTTGAGATACTGACTTATGAGGTGGCAGGAGGAGCAGAATAGGTTCCGTCCAACCTGGAAGTAGTGAATGAAGGACTTTGCCTCACAAAATAGGACAGCGTAGACCATTATAAAAAATATAGATTTATATCCAATACTTTTCTGAAGATACTTTGAAATTCCAAACGGAGAAAAGTTAGTCCAGAGAATTTGAGAGAATTAGAGACGCTGGCTGCGCCCCCAGTTTCACCCGCGTAAGCTTAGATCGCGTGGGAATATCGCGATGAAGGTTTCTTATATATTATTACTATCAATTTGAAGCATATGGTTAGTGCATTGCTCTGTATGTCCAAAAAACGTGTCTGTGTAGTACGTAAATAACGCAATGAATGTTGTTGAGTTGTCAGAATGAAACCCATTGCTACTAATAGTGTGTTACGCAATTACCCTAAAGCGGGCGCCAGACACAGACAAATATTTGTACAAATCCTTGTAGAAGTATTTGCGCGTGTATAGCAGGCTACGCAAACATTTGAACACAGACACCTTTGAACGCTTTGATGTGCGCTCGAAACCGAGAACGAATGGCAAAGTACAAATGTTTTAACAAAGCTTTGAACAAATACTCAAATACCCTTGCTACACATGTGTCCAAACAAGTGATCAAATATTTGAACTATGTCTGGCGCCGGCTTAATGGATTTATTTTTATGATAATTTTTTTAATGACTATTAAGTCCCTCGACTGTTCGGGTTACCGTTAACGCTTAAAGATAATTAAATGAAATTATTTAATCTGTAAAAATGATTCCGGAATTTTTACAGTGAAGGGTTAGTAGAACTTGTGCATAAAGGATTCCGTGTAACAAAGCAAATCTTTTTTTTTTTTATAAATTATAAACCAGCGCTTGACCGCAATCCCGCCTGATGGTAAGCAGTGACGCGATCGTTGATGGTAAAGCGCGCTAGTTTATTAAGAGCCTATTCACTCTAGCCTTGAAAACACTCAAATTGTAATGTGACGGAAAAACGTCACGGCGAAAAATGCGATTCTTGCGTGGCCTTTATTTATGAGCAACTTATTTATTTTATTACTTTATAACAACAAACCGGCCAAGTGCATGCCGTACTCACGCACAAAGGGTTCCGTACCATTGATTTATGAAATTAAAGGATTTTACTTATTTGTATGAAAGATTACACGGTAATAAGCGGTTTACGATTTACGAGGTATTAAAAAAACTATTTACTAGATCTCGTTCAAAACAATTTTCGTTGGTAGTTTTTATAGTAATGTACATCATATGTTTTTTTTTTTATATTTTTCATTTTCTTCTTTTAGAAGTTAGAGAGGGCGGGGAAACTTTTTTCCATTTTAGAAGCGTCTGTCATGCAAACTATTCGATTTAGAAAGAAAATATTTTAAAAATCTCGATATCATTTTTGAAGACCTATCCATAGATACCCCTCACGTATGTGTTAGATGAATAAAAAATTTGAGTTTCAGTTCTAAGCATGAGGATCCCCCAAAATTTATTATTATTTTTTTATTTTTACATCAAAATCTTAATACGGTTCACAAAAGACATCTATCTACCTACCAAGTTTCAACAGGGTGCCCTCTTATCTGGCAGAAACTTGTTGCCCTGAAACACTTGGCATAAACTTTTTTAAACGAACATTGTTAAGGTATAAAAAATATTTATAATAATTGTTTTTAGGCCTAATGTTTTTCTATACAAATTTAAATAGGGATACTTTTAAGATGGCAAAATTTTATTGGGCATAATTACCTTTGTCAGAGTTACAATTTTGCATAATTTCGTTTAGCATAACGTTTATTTAGAGCGCCGATTATTTGGCATAATTTGACTTACGAAGATCATAGAATTTCAATTGAATTAATTTTATTAGTCATATTGAAAAAAAATATTTTTATAAATCACTATGGTGTGCTACAAAAGTTAGTAACAGAAATGAAACACTTCAAAACCGACTTCACGTAGTCTTGTCTGCCCTACCCCTAGAGTGTAATCTAAACCCGCGAAGGCGCGTGGGACCGCCGGAGTCGTGACAGAAGCCATGCCTGCTGCATTTTGTATGCTTAAGCTGCGTGCTTGCTTGCTGCATGCCTGCTGCATGTTGCATGCTTGCATTCTGCATGCCTGCTGCATGTTGCATGCTTGTATGCTGAATGCTTGTTGCATGCTTACTGCCTTATCTTACTGGCAGGGAAATAAAAAGCACACAATTATGCACAAAATAAACTGTTTTGTTGAGTGATAAATAAAAAGATGATTCTGGATGTGAATTTTCTGCGATATGATGGTTCTATTTTTGATTATTATGGATATAAAATATATGCCAAAAGATAATTCTGACTTACAAAATTATTTCGGTGTATGGTAAATGAGTGTATGCCAAACGATGCTATCCGTTGCTATGGAAAATAAAATTATGACGTAAAAAGTTCTGCTATAAAGGGTGGACCCGTTTCTACAGTATAGCTCTTATAGTTTTGGAAAAAAATGGCTGTGACATATGGACGGACAGACAGACATGACGAATCTACATATAAGAGTTTTTTGCCATTGGCTCGGAACCCTAAAAAATGGACACTACCTATTACAGTTCACAAAATACAATCCCACTGACAGTTAGATGGACGGACGAACAGACAAAGGAACCTTAATAAGGTTTCATTGGCAGGGAACACTAAAAAATAAGCTAAATGGAGTGGACTCTCAATTTGACAGGACTAAATTGATATTTATCTTTTGTCCTTTTCTTGATAAAATGGAAAGAAAGAGATGCATTAAACTTACTTTTTTTTTAAGTTTCTGACACATACACGTAAAATCTGCGTCAATGTAAGATGTACTAAACCGAACTAGGTCCGCGTAGGCGTACATTAATTATGCATATAATGAGACTAGCCAGTTACGTTCTATTTTGGAAACATAATTATTTATAAGGAATAAATAGGCACGTTCCAATTCCAAAATTTTCCTCCATTTTTTATTACGAGCTAATTTAAATTATTGTGTCAAATTTAAAAATGGATCTGCGCCGGAGTGCGAGGACGATGATTCCTTCACCTGATTGGTCCATCGTATTTATTAATGTACTGTGCGACAAAGCCTAAACAGATTAATATTGTATTAGGTAACTATTTCAAAGAAGGCTTTGATACCGATACTGGCAAACCATAATGACCGAAAGATATTATCGTAATAATTAACGTTTCATTGTCGTCAGCGGCCCGGTAATCGTAATTACTGTCCATGCCCTGCCGTGCAAAGGAGGAGAGAATGAATCGTTCCCACATTTCGTTCACTTCTCCTTCACATGGTGGTCATTCGTTCCTTCGCACGGCTACTTACCTTTTGTTCGGGCTTCCATTTATTCTCGTGAATGATTATTTATTTCCTAGCTTATGCCTGTTATTTTGCCTGCGTGATGTTTTCACCCCCGACTGCTGCCTTTGCATTAGCCGATCGATTCTGTATACTCACCGAAGGCAACGTGAGCATAGAGTGAGGTGTAAATATACAGCTAATGTCACGCGCACTTCACCTGAGTTTCAGATGCCAACAGAATCCTACTGCAGCTGCCCGCGCACATCCATACTTACGTCACATACATACATAATATAACCGGTATAATCCAGCCTGTCGGTGTTCTATAGGATGCATTTTGGAAAATGTGCGAGGTAATTGCATAACTCAATTCCCCCATCTCCGTTCTATCATCGAACGACTCGTCGTACGGCGATTATCCATCCTTACGTCACTACTACAATCCGGACCGCGTACATCGAGGGACTGGAACAATCGATTGAATCACTGCTTACCAATAGGCGGGATGGCAGTCAAGCACATGTTTATAATTAAAAAAAAAAAACATACAGGCAGAATTGTTAGTATGAATGATATAACCAATACTTGTAGCAATTTCAACACCTCTCTCCCAAATCTTTAGTTTTGTGTGTAGTATGTATATACCATAAATATATATTTTAGTAACAGTATGTATGTGTATATAGCTTATTTAAGTATTTATTTAAATAGTGTTAAGAGTTTTTTTTTTTTTCTTTATAATGTTTTCAACTAAAGCACCTACCACTAATCTCTTCACCACCTGTGGTTCACCCCCTCTGTACAATTTATGTGCGAATGAATAAATAAATGATATTACCAATACTTTGTAACCATATTATTTTGAATTAAAAGATTATTATCCATGAAGTTTCTTGCCCGTTCTTCTACCTAAGTACCTATTATGTTCGAGCCTGCGGGCGGTTAGCAGTGGGCAGCTCGCCACCCGGTTAAGGGCCAGTCCCGAGTCAGCGGCGCGTCCTGTTTCACGCGCGCCTCAACGAGATGTCAGTACATCGTGACGGGGTCCACGAAGACTGATGCCACCTGAGTCAGGGTTGCGGATTATTTAAAAAAGTAATCGTGGCCCTGGCGCACAGGCAAGTGAAGAAACACGGGTGGGTTTGGTCATGGGTGGGTGGAGCGAGAGAACTCATTTGATGATTTTTAACATCCAGAAAAGAAAAAAAAGTAGCTGCTATTTTTCGAATGAACAACTTCAACTTACTGACCGACCGACATCTTGGTAATGGTTAGTGTCGTGCGTTCTCATAAAAATGACAACTTATGTCGGTTGACTGTCGGTTGTGTGTGCGGATACCCTAATTCGCCACAGGCTCAGGAGCTAATAAATTAGGACTGCTTATCTTGTGTACCATTCAAAAGAGATTCTGGGGGTTACTCCTTAATCCCAAATAATGGAGGCCAACAATTTTTAGACATGGCTTAAAGCTGCTTTCGTATGTATAAAAAAAGGTTTTTTAACGTTATACCTTTATTCCACCGGTTTTAATTTGAGATTACTTCAAAAGGATATAAATATTTTAGGTAGGTATGTCATTGTTCTGAAGGGAGCTTGTTAATTTTCTCAAATTTGAAATTCCTCAGCAGTTACTCACAAAACGTAACACGGAAGAGTACCGTTGACACGATAAAAAGCCAAACTGTATCACGGACACCAGTAAACGTGGTCAAAAAGGTGCTCGACTTAATGGGACTAGACAGAACTTGTATGCGGGACAAACTAGACCCAAAAAACCGGCCAAGTGCTTGTCGGACTCACGCACAAAGGGTTCCGTACCATTGATTTATGAAATTAAAGGATTAAGTTATTTGTATGAAAGATTACGCGGTAATAAGCGGTTTACGATTCACGAGGTATTAAAAAAAACTACTTACTAGTTCTCGTTCAAAACAAGTTTTGTTGTTAGTTTTTATAGTAATGTACATCATATATTTTTTTTTTTGTATTTCTTATTTTAGAAGTTAGAGGGGGAGGGGCAACTTTTTTCCACTTTGAAAGCGTCTGTCACGGAAACTATCCAGTTTAGAAAAAAATATTTTAGAAACCTTGACATCATTTTTGAAGAACTATCCCTAGATACCACACACGTATGTGTTTGATGAAAAAAAAAATGAGTTTCAGTTCGAAGTATGGGGAGCCCCCAATATTTATTATTATTTTTTTATTTTTGCATCAAAATCTTAATGCGGTTCACAGAATAGATCTACCTACCAAGTTTCAACAGTATAGCTCTTATAGTTTTGGAAAAATGGCTGTGACATACGGACGGACAGACGGACAGACGGACAGACCGACATGACGAATCTATAAGGGTTCCATTTTTTGCCATTTGGCTACGGAACCCTAAAACGCAGAACTGGTGCCTTGAGATACTGACTTATGAGGTGGCAGGAGGAGCAGAATAGGTTCCGTCCAACCTGGAAGTAGTGAATGAAGGACTTTGCCTCACAAAATAGGACATATATATATATATATATATATATATATATATGTATGTATATAATAATAATAATAAACGTTTATTTTTGCCACCATATAATTAAACATAAGTTTACCACATAATAAAGTATACAAGATATAATGATGTATTGGAAACTGAAGCCTGTACTAGGACAACCTGTGTTACAGGTCTCCAGGACTCCTGACTACACGGTCGTGTCACAACTAGTACAAACGTATATTAACAGATGACAAAGATTATGGGATGAAAGAAAATTGACAAAAAAAAATGCATAAAGGAAAACACAAAGTAAATAATTATATAATTTTAAAAGACGTGACAGCAAAGTAGGGTATGTTAGTGTCGATGTTTGATTGTGGGTGTGGTTATGAAGTCTATTTGTGAAGTGTGTATGTGTGTGTATGTGGGGTGTATGAGTGTGTGTAGGAATTTGTGCCAAATTTCATTGAAATCCATTCAGTAGTTCAGGCGTGAAATCGGAACAAACAAACAAACTCTACTTTCACATTTTATGACATTTCTAAGGATTCATATCAACATATTAATAGTTTCGACATTTTCTGCTCATTCAAAACATTTACATAATCAGCTTATAACATTCCCACTGTTGGAACACCGGCCTCCTCTGGGTGAGAGGGAGTGGGCCGTGGTCTACCACGCTGGTCTATTGCAGGTTGGTGGATGTCACACATCTTCGAGGTTTTGGCTCTAGGACATGCCGGTTTCCTCACGAAGTTTTCCTTCACCGTTTTTGAGAGCAGTCATGATGAAATAATATACACAAAGTAAAGCGCCTGATGGGGTTCAAGGGTTCCTTCCCCTTATGGGGTTTCAATCTACAACCTACAAATTTTAAGTCGTGGCCGATACCACTGGGCCACCACTGCTCCTCAAACAATTGCTGCTCCTTCAAACATGTTATCATCATCATTTTAGCCGAAATACTGGACATAGGCCTCCCCCAAAGATCTCCACTACGACTGGTTCAGCATCCTCCCGCATCCAGCGGTTTCCTGCGACCTGTACCAGGTCGTCCGTCCACCTAGTCGACGGCCTACCCACGTTGCGTCTTCCGGTGCGTGGTTGCGGGAATCGGTCCTACTGGCAATGTGCCCGGCCTACTGCTGCTTCAGTGTTGCAATAGGATAGTTGACTAAAAAAAACTAATTAGTCCGTCAGTCAGATTTACAAAAAATACTAGACACGTATTTTTTCTTTTTTCATGTAAACAATAAATGAAGACGACACAGTGCGTTGAAAACTCGTGTGACGTCACTGCACGCTACATTTTTAGCGAGCAATGACGTCACCGGCCACCACTCCTGAAGTTTGATGCCTTTTATATTTGTCAATTTTTATTGATTTGATAAAACAAAATATACGTATCCAATCATCATTATTCATCATCGTTATCATCCTTTTTAAAGTCCCACTGCTGGGCACAGGTCTCCCCTCATACAGAAAAGGATTGAGCGTAATCACCACGCTTCCTCAATGCGGGTTGGCGATTTCAGACTTAAAGTCCAGGTTTCCTCAAGATGTTTTCCTTCACCTTCAGTCATTGGTGTCCAAGATATACTTAGAAAGTACATATAACTTTAGAAAAGTTACATTAGTACTTGCCTGACCTGGAATCGAACCCGCGCTCTCATACTTGAGAGGCTGGTGTTTTAACCACTAGGCCACCACGACTTATCCATTATTATTCTATAATTTGAATGACGGACTAAATAGAATCATTTTTTTCTTTTTACCAGGAAACATCTCTATTCTTCGGGCTATGTTGGTTACTCTCGTTCTTCTGCGGATCTCCTCATTCCTGGTTCGATCAGGATATTAGAGATTGACACTTGACAATTTACTTGAATACCACTTCACCTAAATTTTAACAGAGACATTTTTTACAAAATCGATCGATTGGCAGTTTCAATCAACACTCGGCCATGTTCGGAAATTTAGAACGCCACTTTTATTGTCGTCAAGTCAAGACGCAATTATCCACCAGTCTGCCAAATCCGTTTCTGGGTATAAATCCATCGATATTTATGTCCCCATTTGCATCACAGTTTCATCTCGGCTTTACGAGATTTGGTTGTTCTGTTTTTCAAACGAGTAACTTCCTTTGAAATCTGCAATTTGGTTTTTTGAATTTTTGTTTCGAATGTTTTCGGTTCGGCGTCTGTGAAGTTGTTTTTATTGTGCATGTGTTAGCTTAGTCATTCGAGAAGGAAACATGCTTGTGTAAGGATTTTAATGAAAAAAAGCCAAGTCAATTAACATAAATTGTTAAAGTGAGTTTATTTTAACTAAGTGGGTCTTCTTTGAGCCGCTTATCTACATATTATTTTACGGTGACAGTGGCGTCGATTTTCTTATTCAGAAACTAAACAAATTTTATGTTTAGTGCATCTCTTTCTTCCTATTTCATTAAGAAAAGGATAGAAGATATCATTTTATTTTAATCCTGTCAAATTAAGATACTACATAGATAGTTTAATAATAATAATAATAATAAAATAAAAATAAAACTGGCAACACAGCAAACGTCAACAGCATAATCTTTATCATTTTCAGAAATATTATTTTAAATCAGTTTTTTTATTCCATTGTTGTAAAATATTCAACACAAAACCAAGGCCCAAACTTAAAATAATTTAAAATTATGTATAAAAAGTATTCATATACACATATACAATGAAAAACATTACCGACCATTTGGTGACATCTGTCATGTCACCCCGGACAATATATAATTATTAATCTGAAAACATAAAAGTGAAACAAATATTATGGTATGTTGACAAGATCTGCCGCTCGACGTGCACGCCCACCATCTCCGGACTCGTTGCTCAGCTCCGCCTCGCCGCCGCCGGTCTCCAGCGCCACTGTAAGTGCTGTGACGACCCCGGCCGCGGCAGTTGCGTCGAGCTCGAGCGACGAGTACTTCTCTCCGCCGACGACGCCACCACCTGTTCGCCGACGGGGAGGACGCCGGCCGCCGGACCGCTTAGGACCTCGAGGCCCATCGGCTTCTGACAGGGTCCCAGCTCCCGGCGGAAGTGTGCAGCGCATGAGATGGACACAATCCATCAACGAAAATGTCATGCGCTCATACTATGGGGCTACAGAGGGAGGAAACAACCTGACCGCGTACCGTGTTCGAATGCTCTCTCTGTTTCAGGTGCTTGAACCAGCTGTCAACGTTTCGGCACAACGACTGTCGGATCAGGTACGGGTTATCCAGCGTAATCATATGTTGGATGATACTGTGCTTGATCGCCTGCGAAATGAAATACAGAGTAGCTGTGTCATCGCTCCCCCGTCACAGATCGCGGAGATACCATCGCAGCCGCACCGCAGAGATACCACAAGCTATGCTGACGAGGGGAGCAATGATGGGGCTACAAATGTAAGTACCCAGTGCAATGAGGAATTAAGAAATGCTTTGGAGGCTGCGATTCGGGAATATCGTTTCGTGTCGGCAGAATTAAGACCACGCCTGCCACGTTTGCCCATGCATAACAGAAATAGGGCACTGATGGCTGCTCTGGATGCGCAGTTATCAAATTATTTTGATACCTGCGAGAACCTCACTGATACTCATTCAATCCTGTACTGCGCAGCTGTAGCAGCTTGTCGTGTAGCTCATGTCAAATTTCACACTGACTCCAGAGCTACACGACCGAAAGCAGTAGTACCAGCTTGGCAGCGCAGGATTGAACGTCGTATTGGTGGGGCCAGAGCACTCATCGGTAAACTAATCTGCTTCAGGGAGGGTAATACTCGTCCTAGAGTGATGCGCTTTGTGAGGCGGGCATTCTCAGGTACAAATACCAGCCCTGAGAATTATATGGCCCGTGTCACGGAGCGCATCGACTTCCTGAAGCAGAAAGTGTATGCATGGGCGAACCGTATTCGTCGATATAAACGACGAGTAGAACGATACACCCAGAATCGCACCTTCCAGAGCAATCAAAGGTGGGTTTATAGGGACTGGGAACGACCAGAACAAAGTGTGGCTGACACGGGCCTACCAGATGATGATGCCATGTGTTCATTCTGGCGCAGTATCTGGTCGGTGCCTGTCAGTCACACTGAAGGTGACTGGGCTCGGGATGTCGAGCGAGCCTGCGATCCAATACCTGAAATGGGGGCTATCACCATCTGTCCCCAAGATGTAGCTCGTGCAGTCCGTCCGTTACCTAACTGGAAATCTCCAGGACCGGACGGGCTGCATAACTTTTGGATAAAATGGTTTCCAAGGTCGCACGCTCGTTTGGCATCTCAATTCCAGACTGCTTTAGTGTCTGGTTCGTTACCTCAGTTCCTAACTACTGGAATAACCCACCTGCTCCATAAATCAGGTAGCACCGCGGAACCCAAAAATTATAGACCGATCACCTGTTTACCGACGGTCTATAAAGTTCTTACATCCATTTTGAAAACTAAAATTAACAAACATATTGACAACAACGCTATCATGTCTGCCTCTCAAAATGGATGTAGGAGCGGGTCCCGCGGTACTAAGGAGCTACTCCTCATTGATATGGCCATTAGCCAACAAGTTCGTCGTTCCCGAAAGGATCTATCGACATGTTGGATAGATTATAAGAAGGCCTATGACTCAGTGCCACATACATGGCTCATGCGGGTGCTGGAGTTGTACAAAGTGGATGCAACTCTACGCACCTTCCTGATGACATGTATGAGGACATGGAGGACAGTCCTTCGCTATCCAGGATGTCGAAATATTCTGAGGAATAGCGAACCGATAAGGATCGAGCGAGGAATATTTCAGGGCGATAGTTTGAGTCCACTTTGGTTTTGCTTAGCATTGAATCCTCTAAGCACATTATTAGAGGATTCAGGTTTAGGCTATCGGTTGAAGAGAGGTGGTCAGGTTATATCGCACCTCCTTTACATGGATGACCTGAAACTTTTTGCTCCCAACAATTCACAACTGAAGGAGCTACTGAAAATTACTGAAACTTTCAGTAGCGCCATCAGGATGGAATTTGGTGTGGACAAATGTGCGGTCATGCATGTAAAGCGAGGAGAGATTGTGGAATCCATGGGAACCCAACTCACGAGTTCCATAAACCTTAGAGCCCTCTCCGCATCCGAAACCTATAAGTATTTGGGTATGTCGGAAGCGTTGGGTATCAATGTTACTGACATGAAGCAATCGTTGAAGGAACGCTTCTTGGGCCGCCTGAAAAAAGTACTTAATAGTCTTCTATCAGGCGGAAACAAGTTGCGCGCTTTCAACGGTTGGGTCATGCCGGTATTGATGTATTCTTTCGGCATACTCAAATGGACTCAAACCGAACTTGACGCCCTGGATCAGAGGGTCCGTACGCTGCTGACTGCAAATCGATTGCATCACCCACGATCATCGGTTATGAGGCTGTATATCCCGCGAAAATGTGGAGGTCGTGGCTTTTTAAACGCTAAGACCCTCCACAATCGCGAGATATGCAGTCTCAGGGAATATTTTCTAGAAACCGACGTGGGGATGCATCGAGATGTGGTCGCGGTTGACAAGGGCCTCACTCCGCTCTCCTTGGCTAAAGAGAACTGGCGCAAACCAGTAGTGCTTGACACCAATGACCGCATAGAGGTATGGAAGAGCAAAGAGCTTCACGGACGCTTTTTCAGAGCCCTACACGGGCCTGATGTAGATTTACAAGCGTCCGTAGCCTGGCTACGATTCGGTGACCTTTTTGGGGAAACCGAAGGTTTTGTATGTGCAATTATGGACGAAGTTATGATGACGAACAATTACCGGAGTATTATTGTGAAAGACGGCACAGTTGACATCTGTCGGGCATGTCACCGGCCGGGGGAATCAATAAGGCATATTATCTCCGGGTGTTCTCGTCTAGCTAACGAAGAGTACTTGCATAGACACAACCTTGTAGCCAGGATCATTCATCAGCAACTTGCTCTCAAGTACAACCTTGTGGAATCGGAGGTGCCGTACTACAGGTATGTGCCCGACCCAGTTCTCGAAAATGGTCATATCACATTGTACTGGGATCGATCCATCATCACTGACAGGACTATTGTTGCCAATAAGCCTGATATAGTGATGGTGGATCGATCAGAGCGGCGTGCAATGATTGTTGACATAACCATCCCGCATGATGAGAACCTCGTGAAAGCCGAGAAAGATAAACAAATCAAGTATCTTGACTTGGCTCACGAGGTTGTCGACATGTGGGAGGTGGATTCAGCAATCATTGTGCCGATAGTCGTGACAGCCAATGGCTTAATAGCCAAGAGCCTCGACCAACACCTCAAGAGGCTCTCGTTAGGCAGCTGGATCAAAGGCTTGATTCAGAAAGCTGTACTTCTGGACACGGCTCGCATTGTTAGGAAGTTCCTCTCTCTGGAGCCCTGACCGCCGGTAGCTTGGACCCTGTTCCCGATGCCGGTGGGTTACTATTTTTTATATTTTTAAATGTTTTTTTATATATTTTTTATGTAGAAATATTTAAAAATATAATTTATATGTATATTATAATGAAATAAAGGATATAATAATAATAAACGTTTATTTTTTCCACCACATAATTAAACATAAGTTTACCACAAAATAAAGTATACAAGATATAATGATGTAGTGGAAACTGGAGCCTGTACTAGGACAACCTGTGTTACAGGTCTCCAGGCCTCCTGACTACACGGTCGTGTCACAACTAATACAAACGTATACTAACAGATGACAAAGATTATGGGATGAAAGAAAATTGACAAAAAAAAATGCATAAAGGAAAACACAAAGTAAATAATTATATAATTTTAAAAGAATTGACAGCAAAGTAGGGTATGTTCGTGTCGATGTTTGATTGTGGGTGTGGTTATGAAGTCTATTTGTGAAGTGTGTATGTGTGTGTGTGGGGGTGTGTGAGTGTGTTTGAAGTGAGTGGGTGTGTGAGGGTAGGAGAGTTTAGACGTGATTATAAACATGGCGACCCAAAATACGTCAATTTACTTCAGGAGCGGACCAATTTGACAGCTCTAAACTAACGTTTTATCTTCTTTCTTATCTTAATGACATAGAAAGTAAGAGATGCACTGGACTTAAATTTAATTTAGTTTATGAACTAGTGAATCCAAAGATAAAAACTACCATATTAATATCATCCTAAATATTTCCTTTCTGTTCCATGAAAATTTTTGGTCATGAAATGTAATATTTTGTTAACATTAACATACATATGTTGATGTGAAATTTTATCTGCACCTTTATCTTATGCGGCCAAGAAGTTGTATAGTTTCGTAAGTCTTCGTTTTGTCAAATAGATATAAGGATTATGTTGTTTCACTTACTGTGATACTGTGTGTGTGTGTGATACTGTGATATTATAAGGTACAATGGGACTGCCATGTATTTATATACAAAAGTCCCTAAATAAATAAAGAGAAAAAAAAAACATACATATAGGTACATACATTTTGTTTTCTTAAAATTTTTCAAATTACTTTTGAAGGAACTGCGTAGATCTTAATTTTCGTAAATTTACTAAGACTTGCCAAGGTTTTTTTTTTTATAAAAACAACGAAATCCATTTTATTCGAACATCTACATTATGAAGAAAATTATCCGGTGTATTTTGGCAATTGTTATAAATTAATTAATCGTTCAGGCTGTTAATGTAATTTCTGATATTTATTTTTTGTGCTGTATAGAAAAGGTACATAATGTGGCAGGAGGATCGGGCTGTAAACAACCGATTAATCCTGTAATAAACTCACAGTGAAAAATTGGGTGTAGTGAGCTTACAATGAGCTATCAATAGTGTAAGTCGATTGCACGGTTAGCGCAGTGGTTTAGCTATTGACTGCTGCACTGTGTGCCGTAGGTTCGATTCCCGCACGGAACATATATTTGTATGACCTACAAGTAGTTGTTCCGCGTCTGGTTGTTTGTATATGTGAGTATATATGTTTGTAAACTCACTCACGATACAGGAGAAATTCCAAGTGTGGGGCAATGGTTTTTATTTTTTTTTTTCTTTTTTAAAATAGTAAGAAAAAGAACATTGGTTGGTAGGGCAGCTCATATCAAGCCCTCTACACCTAAATTTTCACATTGAGATGATTACAGAATGGTACTGCTATCATGAATTCAGTCCATGATTCTGAACTTTCGAAACACAGAACAGTGGTACATAAATTAACTTTTCTGTTTACCCCTGGCCTTATTAATACACAAATATTCAACTATTCTTTATACGCAGCTACCCTTATCACTCATCCCCTCACAAACGGCCTCTACGTCATCGGTCCGTATCGTGGAAACGCACTGATAAGTCACACTACCTCGCCTTCTAGGGCTGTCGCGTCACAAATCAAGGGCACAATCTAGAGATGACATCTTGAAATTCGTATATTTCATAGACAAATTAGAAGTGACTAAAAAATACGTCATTTACGCCAGGCGCTACCACAATAATTTGACAGGACTGAAGTAAAAACGAGATAGACTTCATAATGTCAACGATAAGGCAAATGTTCAACGATGTCTCCATGATCACCACATCGTTAGAAGTAACTTGAACCTCAACACGCTCTCGACTTATGACGTCTTCGTTCCGTCCAGTGTCAACGATGCTCCAAAACCCCAAAAGCTTTCACATCACGCTGCAAAATCACTTGAAATTCCTCAGTGAATGCGTAGATGTGATCCACTACAACAACAAGATTGTGGAAACTCTCCAAACGGAAGGTCCGAATTCTTCAAAACCCTACGTTCAAAAGGCCAGATGAAGATCTCAGGAAGAAAGACGGGATACGTTCTATCGACTGGAATAAAGGCTCGAAAGTGTTCGCAAGAGATTTGTCTGTTGGACAAAGGCTACGACAGGAGCTGAAGACTGGGATGTTAGGATCGTCACTTCCATGCCTGAGCTTTTAGGTGAGAATAAGAAATGATCCTAGAGACTAACCTGACACTATACCAACGACATCCCGGACGTCAGCGTAAGGCGGCTGGAGGTAAAGGATTACGGCTGAGCTTTTAAAAGCGGGTGGCAAACTGATACCCAAAGTGCTTCAGAAGCTATTTAATTCCATCATTCTAAATGGCGAAACGCCTATGGCATGGTACAGGAGCTGGGTGGTATAATTTTTCAAAAAAGTAAACCCAAGTCCGAACCTGACCGACCCAAAGTTCCTCCTGAAAAACTTCAAACCGATATTGCTCCTGAGCCATGTCTATAAGCTGTTTTCTAGCGTCATTACGATATATCTCGCTCGCAGGTTTGACAACTTCCAACTTCCCGAACAAGCAGGCTTCAGAAAAGGTTTTAGCATTAAAGACCACATACATACGCTGCGGCAAGTTAATACATAAGTCGAAGAAGTATATAAAAAAACTATGATTAGCGCTTGTGGACTATGAACAGGCCTTCGATTCGATCGAGACTTAGACGGTGCTACAGTATCTCCAGCAGTACCAAATTGGCTATCGCTACATCGAGGTCATAAATTGTTTATACAAAATCGCCACCATGTCAGTCCGCCCCCAGGATCAGGACTCAGAACCGATCTAACTGCAGCATGGAGTGAGACAAGGAGATGTCATATCTCCCAAATTGTTAACTGCTACGTTGGAAGATGTCTTCAAGCTCCTAGACTGGAAAGGACTTGGCATTAACATCAACGGCAAGTATATCGTCGACAGCGGAGACCCTAGAAGACTTGGGAAAATGCTCGTAGACTTCAGCTAAGCTTTCCAACAAACGGGTCTAAAGATGAACATGGATAAGACGAAGATCATGTCGAAGGTGGACCGATGACCTGGTGAATGAAGGTGGCGGGAAACCGATGGATGCGGCAGCACACCTTTACAGGCTTAGAAAAAGAAGAAGAAAGTAATAGTTATCTTTTTTAATGAAGTAGAAAGACAAATCAGACGCACTGTACATTACTTGAATTTGAGAAACATTAAGGTTGTCAATGTTCTATGAATTACAATAAAAGCTTCTTGACAAACCCGTTTTTTATCAGTTCCAACACCGCATCGTAAAGAAACCGTACCGTGTGCTTTATTATACTGAAGTGATATAACCGAATTATCTATACTAACATTATAAATTGGAAAGAGAGTTTGTTTGTTCCGCTTTCACGCCGTAACTACAGAACCGATTACTTTGAAATTTTGCAGACGTAAAGTTAGAAGTCTGCATTAAATAATAGGGTACATTTTATCCCGGAAAAAATTGATATTCCCGAGGAAAATCTACAAAGCGCGATATAACCGAACTCGGGCGGAAAGCTAGTTCTTAATAATATCGTTTGTGAACTTAATTTGGTCAAACGGTTGTGAGCTAAACGCTTTCCGTATTGGAACTTGACGATAAGTGGGTCCTATTATTTATTTATTTGAACAGATACCTTGAAGAACTTTATTGTACCTATTTCAGTAATGTTTCTTTTTTCGTAGCAAAGAATTTTCTAGCCTTATATCTCTTTGATAGGTAACTACATTGTATGATATCTAACATACTTGAGCTAAAGTTACAATACAAAATTTATAAGAAAATATACTAAAAGTCGAGGAGATGAGCGTTTGTAATCTTCCAGTGCGAATCACAATAAATATTTTTTTCTTTATTTCATGAGAATGTCTTTATGTAAAAGAGATCAAATCATATGCTACGAAAAAGCCAGTAACATACCTAGTTTTTATCTTGTTTATGATTTTTAACACAGAAAATATTTGCCGCAACTAAATGTATTTTCTTTCATTATATTTGTTTTTCATAACCGTGAATTTTAAAAGAAGCTAGTTTTTGAAATGTTTGACATCCCTGCATGTATTGCCTAAGGGACAGTACACAAAAGTTGTAAGGGTGGTCGAGAGTGAAATACATGGTATTATAATACACGGAGAAGCTGTTGGTCCTTCCACAAGGATGTGTTATTGGTTTTTGTTGTTCTTTAGATATTAGATTCTGGCTTATTTTATTTTGTAAGCTTTTTCATTTAAGTTTCAGATTTTTTGGTAACGAAATTAAAGAAAATATGCCTACTTGTGGCTAGATATGACGCAAAGACGAGACACAAAAACCTATATCTTTTAGTGGGTTTGTTAGAATGGCAAGAGATACAAATATAGATCAGTGTAGGTATAACGGTTTATGCCTACCAGCCTGCAGCCTGGTGATGGGAGTCTTGGAATTGGAGTCCCTTTGGGAAAAAAACCTTAAAAAACTTCATCATCATCATGTCAGTACAGTAAGTCCACTGCTGGACATAGGCCACCCCCAAGGATTTCCAAAAAGAATGGTTGGACGCGCCCTGCATCCAGCACTTAACTACGGTTTTGGTCAAGTCATCCGACCACCAAGTCGGTGGTTGTCCGATGTTGATTGATTCAAGAGCCTTTCTGCCCCATCGGCCATCGCATCTACGTGCTATGTGCCCCGCCCACTGCCACTTCAAAGAGCTAATCGGTTAGGCTATGTCGGCGACTTTCGTTCTTCTATGAATCTCCTCGTTCCTCATTCGATCACGTTCGATCACCTAGCATAGCCCTCTCCTTAGCTCTCTGTGCGATCTTGAGCTTTCTTATGAGGCCCATAATTGAGGGACCACGTTTCTGATCCATGAGTCGTCAACGGTAACACACATCAGCTAAAGACTTTTGTCATACTACGGAGCTTCTCGAACGCTGCTCAGCCGAGTCGGAATTCAGAGTCGGAATAAAACTTAGTTGAGAGAAAATGTGTCAATATAATGATGTGATCCCATTCAGGTAACAATCAGAGAAATCATTTTTTTTTATCAAATATAGGATAATACTTCAATATGCGGCCACCAGAGTGCATACAGTATTTTGTTTTATGAGTTGAATAATATGAAAAAATAGCACTATTCACTTACAATTATTATTTTTATTGCCGTACTTTTCCAATAAATTCCTCTTTTCCCTTCGAACTCGTATCACGTTCGCGATGCATTCTTTTTAGACTATTCAATTCTAAACGCCTGTCGGATATATAGTTATATAAAATCGAAACAAGTTAATATAAGATTTTTATGTTACACTCGATCGGAACAGTAGTCAATATTCCCAGAAAATGAAAAGAGCACGTTAGACGCAATGTGTTTTAGCGAGAGAGAAAGTTGTATGAATTTTCATTTCTCATGTATTATCTTATCTGTGGCGCGTGCCTGCCCAAGGAGTTTTTATATAATTTAAATATGGAATCGCCGTGCCACTAACATCCTTTTCTGAAGAAAAAATAAATAAATAAAAGAAGTGCCAAATATCAGTCATATTCTAAGCTACATTGTATCTTACAAGGTGTCTTACGTTTTGGTTGTTTTAAAAAAAAAACTTTTTTTTACAAAAAAAAAACATCAGACTTCCAAAAAACACTACAAAGTGAAAAGTACTGTTAAAAACTTACAAACGCACTGGTTGCCCCTAGGATTTTTGAAAGTTCCCCTTGATTTCTCTGGTCTTCCACCGTCAAACCCTGATGTCCTTATCAACCACCTTGGGAATATCTTCTTTCAAACAGAAAAACAATTATCAAAATCGGTTCATAAACGACGAAGTTATCCGCGAACAAACATTGAGTAACCTCCGCCTTTTTGAAGAATTTTTTATTTCATATTATAATACTTTCTACAATAAAAGTCTTTAAATGTTCTTCACAGGTATAGTATAAAGCACATTGTAGCACTCCGGTGAAAGTCCGATTTCTACCTCGGGAATATTGTGGCTCTAGGCTGCGCCCCCAATCGGTCCCTTTCCTCCCTCGGTGAACAATGTACTATTTTTTCAAACAATTTTCGTCGAAACTAAAGTCCGTACGACAAGGCTACGAGATTGTGCAATATGGCGGTTTGTTAATGTGTGCTTGTGGCGCCCTCTAGGCCATGTTTTTCGTAATGTGCCCTATTGACACACTCCTTAATTTTTTTTTTATCTGTGTCTTATACATATGAAAAAAAAAATAAGGAAAAATCGTGAACCATAAAATACAAATAACAACAAAAATGTGTGCCTCACGGCTGCGCCAAAAGGTACCAGACATTGTGTGACATCATTTTGTGGAAGTCAGACGGCAGTCGCTTCACGGAAAATATCGAAGTTTAGCTAATCAGCAGTTAGACTTATAAAGCGGACCCCAGACTCCAAAGCTGAAAACGCTTCGGATACGACTGGAATTAACGCTGAGATGGTGATGACAGTGTTACACAATTTCTACTGAACATCTCGGGAAATATACGGCTGACATATTTGAAAAATCAGTTAATTCTCTGTATTTTCAAAATGATTCTGCTTCGATATCACACAGGAAAGACCGTGGCAAACGCCTCTGTACACAAAGTTAAAGAGCAAGGGATGTTAAAAGCGCGCGTCGGATGACTTGCAGTACAAAGCCTTTACAGCTCACTGGCTCTGGCTGACTACATTAGGAGGTAATTAGATATCCTCCCAGGTCCTCTCTAATTGGGGTTCAAATATGTTAAGATTAAGCATGATTTAATTAGAATGTGGGTATTTATGAATAAATAATTTGTTTTTGACTTATGTCTGAGAAGGAGTAACAAAAAGTGTTTTTTTTTTCTATACCAACTGCAGAGTTTCTGCTAGGAAAAAGCCTCCCCATTATTTGCTGGGTAGCTGTTAAGATTATATTAAAATTATTATTTTTGATTATCACTGCCTGTTTTAGCTCAAAAGTTATCAAATATTGTCTATACTAATATATAAATTTGAAGAGTTTGTTTGTTTGTTTGTTTGTTTGAACGCGCTAATCTCAGGAACTAGTGGTCCGATGTGAAAAATTGTTTTTGCGTTAGATAGCTAAATAATCCAGAAATGTTTGAGCTATATAACATCACGCTGCGACCAATAGGAGCGGAACATAACTAAACCCACGCGAACGATCAATATGCTCGCGTCCGACCCTGGTCCAGGCCATGGTCCGGAGCGAGAGTGCATGGCAGGCCGTCACCTCCTTCTGCGAAGCAGTGATGCTGGCAAAGGAGGAGGCGGAGTGCGTGAGGCAACGGGAATCCCAGCGCCCTCACGCCACTAGCCGCCGCAGTAGACGCCCTGGTCGGGAGACGACACCTAACTCCCAGCCACCGTAGGCGCGGGCCTGCGGGCGGTGAGCAGTGGGCAGCTCGCCGCCCGGTAAGAACCAGGCCCAAGTCGACGGCGCGTCGTGTTTCACGCGCGCCTCAAAGAGATGTCAGCACATCGTGACGGGGTCCACGAAGACCGATGCCTCCTGGGTCAAGGTTGCGGGTTGGTTAAACAAGAAACCGCGGCCCTGGCCGTCGCACAGGCCAGTGAAGAAACACGGGTGGGTTTTAGTCAGTAAAAGTCTGACACACCCTTCCGCTCCGCCCAGAGCGGAGAAGTCATTTGATGATTTCCCATTCCAACAAAAAAAAAAAGGCGATCAATATGCTGAACACCCTAAGTGCTCAAGAGGAGGGATTAGTTTAAAAGCCAAAAGGCTGACAATCTTTCCTTTAGTGTATACCTACTGTAAGTGCGACAAGAAATTGTAAATAGAAAATAAATTATAAACAATTATGTGGCTATTTAATTTTTTTAGATGCTCCGCCCTATGTTTTCACTCACATATATCTCGATCCCGTGGGAGTATCGGGACAATAAATATCTTGTGCTGATCCAGATGGTATACTTATGTGCAAAATGTGTTCTGCCGGTTTAACGAAAAACCATAAAAAACAGAACAAAGAACAAAAAATCTTTTTTTTTATAAATAAATAAATAAAATAAATAAATAAATATATACGGACAAATCACACAGATTGAGTTAGCCCCAAAGTAAGTTCGAGACTTGTGTTATGGGATACTAACTCAACGATACTATATTTATAATAGATACATATATAGATAAACATCCAAGGCCCAGGCCAAACAGGAAAAGATCGTTTTCCATCATGACCTGGCCGTGGATCGAACCCGGGGCCTCCACATCGCAGGGAGGCGTGTTGACCGCTGCCAAACCTCAAAAACATGTCAAAATTGATGATTTTTTCTTAGACAGATTGATTCTTAGATCAGGCTGTGAACGTTCTTAATCATAAAATTACGAGAATTGCCTCCCAGGTTAACGTATTTGTAGGCGATGACAATATTTATGACAGCCACTTTATGACCAGATACCATAAACTGGGATTGCCATTTACGATTAGTTGAATATTTAGTTTACGGCATATTTTATTATTTAGGTTCGTATCTTGTTGGTGAGTTAGTGTGTTCTTTTTACGGATATTCGAAGCAAATGAAGGGTTTTTTGTTCATTAATTTCCAAAAACACAGTGTATGTTAAATGGACTGTCAGGTAATTTAATGACACGGGCGGTGGAGCAGAGGACAGCACGCCACCCGTGGTAAAACCACCAGGCCCGAGCCGACGACGGCGCGGCGCGTTGTGTTTCACGACAACACGTCGTGACGGGGTCCACGAAAACTGATGCCGGGGTCAGGGTTGCTGGTTGGTCCACAGGCAAGTGAAGGAACACAGGTAGGTTTTAGTCAGTGAAAGTCTGACACGCCCTTCCGTTCAACCCAGAGTGGAAGAGGTCATAATATGCTGATATCCCAATGAGAAAGAAAGAAGAAAGTAAGTATCTATCGTATTACCTAGGACTTGATGATTTCCACAACCCACCTGTTGTGGAAAACATCAAATAACCTCTGCCGCTCTGGCATTTGGCTCTCTCATTTGAAGATTTCCCATCCACACATCTCGGTGGTAGGCCATAACATCGGCCGTCGGCAGAAGTTACCACCCACCAGACGAAGCCTTGCCGCCAAGCGATTTGTCGTGTTCCGGCATGATGTCTGGTGAAGCCGTACGGAGGACGGGTTTGAGCAGTTGTGTTGCGATGTGTGCCGGGTACGATGCGCCTAATGTTGTTGTGTTGGGGGTTTGGTCGTGGAGGATCTTCAGATCAATCTCCCTTTGGCGCAGCATCGTTGGTCGTGTTGTTGGGTTTAACATCTCAACTGCCGTCTTCCTTCCTATTCGCTCAGTTTTTCAGAGTGAAAAGGCTCTTAATAAACTAGCGCGCTTTACCATCAACGATCGCATTACTGCTTACCATCAGGCGGGATTGCGGTCAAGCGCTAGTTTATAATCATTAAAAAAAAAAGTGAATTTAAGGACACGTTAACCGTAGTGGCTGACAAACTGCTCCGCTCCGCTGCGGGTCGTGGACAAGGAACAATTTTTTTTTCTTACTAACAGGTACCTACCTCTAAAAAAAAGACTGTTTGAGTAACAGTAATAAATCATGTGTATAAATTTCAATTGTCTAGCTATCACGGTTTATATAACCTGGTGACAGACAGACAGTGAAGTCATAGAAATGGGGTCTTGTTTTTACATAGAAATGGGGTCTTGTTTTTACGCTTTGAGTACTGAATCCTCAAAATGTTCGTAAAATAAAATCTATTTAGAAATTTCCATATTCTATTCACAATTTTGTAATTAAGAGGGTAAAAGCGGCAAAAAAATTATTTCAATTGATTTCTAAAATTGGTTTGCGTTAAGTTAAAAAAAGAAGTTCTCTGAATAAAAATATCGTGAAACGAAATGGAACTAATCTCAAAATAATGAACTGCAAAATCTGTACGCGTTAAAAATAACTTTTTCAAAAGGTTTGTTGAAATCCGTTTCAACAATTCCGAATGATCGAGTTTTGTCGACAATTGTTTGAAAAAATCTTTTATTAACTTGTTTCGATTTTACCGATCGGATGAATCCGAAGTAAACATGGATAGCCAAATGTTCAAATATCTAAACCTTAACTCTTTTTTTTTTTTCACCGTCTTACTGAGCATCTTCATCTATGTACCTTTTTTCTGTCTGTTTATACAGTATGTTCAGAAAACCCTGTCCGACCCGTGAAGGTATTGTTAGGTATCGATAACTGATTTTACTAATGGATACAAAACAACAACAAAACCGGGCTAAACTTAAAAAAAAATCCCCCTAAAAAAATAAATATTATTTCGCAAAAAAGTGGTAACATAATAAATGTGCGTTAAGCACCCTTCCGCGGGCGGCGGGGGGCAGGGCACGCGGCACGTGGTCGTATCGCTATTCGCTCATAATAATACCAGTGTCTTTTTTTTTTAAATTACCAAATTTCGGGGAAGTTGAAATTATTTCGCGGGAAAAAAGATTATTTCAAAATTCATTTGTATTGGTACTATGATGATTACGTAAAATTTTATATTATATTTGGTCATGTATTTACCTAACCTTTATTATCCTTATGGGCCGGACAGGGTTTTCTTAACATACTGTATATGCGTGTATATAAATGATATATATATATAAAATAGGTAAATAAATTTGTCGATTTGTCGTGTTCCGGCATGATGTCTGGTGAAGCCGTACGGAGGTCGGGTCTGAGCAGTTGTGTTGCGATGTGTGCCGAGTACGATGCGCCTAATGTTGGGAGTTTGGTCGTGAAGGGTCTTCAGATCAATCTCCCTTTGGCGCAGCATCGTTGGTCGTATTGTTGGGTTTAACATTGCATCACCTCGCTCAACTGCCGTCTTCCTTCCTATTCGCTGAGTTTTTCTGAGTGAATAGGCTCTTAATAAACTAGCGCGCTTTACCATCAACGATCGCATCACTGCATACCATCAGGCGAGATTGCGGTCAAGCGCTAGTTAATATTTATTAAAAAAAAAGAAAAAAAATATACAAAAAAAACAGGAGAAGTCTGAGTACAGAAATGGACCACTTCTGTACTCAGGCTTCTCCTGTTTTTCGCCATTCATCTCGATTTTCAGAAACTCAGCAACTCTCATTCAACTGCTACCGCCATACTACCAGCAAGTCATACTGGACAAAAAGCAGTCAATTTGAAAGAATATAAGCGTGGTGATGCCGTCCAAATAATATCACCACGCTTAAGCTTTCCCGACTTTGTTGCAGCAGAATTATCTAGTAACAAGAACACGTGTTACTAGGTAATACAAAAGCCCTTGGTCAAACAGTCTTACCAAGGAGAGAGGTCAGACTTTCGGGCTTCTGAAGACCCGAAACGATTATCACAGACCCACAATCGACAGCCGGAACCAACTTCTCAGCGTGCTTTCCGAGACATGGAGGGCAGACCCCTCCTTGCCTTGGTATGGAAAGTTGGTCACCCATCCACATGCTAACTGATGGAGCTCGATTTTTATCTACTTTTGTATGATTCATGAAGAAATAAATCCATATGTATGGAAGATACTGATATTATAAATGTGAATGTAACTCTGTCTGTCTGTTTGTCTGTCTGTTACGCTTCCCCGCTTAAACCTCTCAACCGAGTTTGATGAAATTTGACACAGACAATCTTTTGACCCTGAGAAAGGACATAGGCTACCTTTTATTGAAAAAAAAAAATGTTATTCCCGGGGGAAATCTAAAAAGCGCGATAATGAATTCCACGAGGGCGATGCCGCGGGCGGAAAGCTAGTAAATAATAAAACAGTAATTTCAGCTCGCTTCGTAAACGATGGGCACAATACGAACCGATATTATCCGAAGAGTTGTGTAAATATCAAGGTTGTATCAATTCTTATATTACACCAACATTGTGCTAGTTTAAGTGAATGTAAGGTTTTTGGCGGGAAAGTCAAGCTGAGTGTCAGGCTCGTTTTTTATTGGACTTTTAAAATTATTCATAGTGTTGTTTACTAAATAAAAGTGCATTTAGTAAATAGTTTACAAAAAACAGTGAAATATCGCAGCATAGTGGCCACATTATGACTTTGCCCCAAACCTCACTCGTAAGACGGGTCACGCGGCCGCCTTTTTCGACATGAATAATTCATAATTACGTGACATTGGCTAAATACACAAACCGTGAGAAGCCAAAAAAAAAAGAAAAAAAAAAGTGAATGTAATATGGGATTAGCCTATTGCCATCAACGGAACATAAATCTGAGAAATTTCGAATCGAAAAACTCAGTAGTTTTTCAGTAGTGAATGATTATCCGAACATGGGAATCGAATAAATTTATTCTGTAGAACTACCCAACGAAAGAGTTACCTAAACATTTGTCTATAAAAGGTTCTAAATTATGCAAATCTGTTAATCAATTCTCTAGATTTGTCGCCATAAAAAAATAAGTGACGTGTGCTTAGAATGAGCTGTCTGTGTGTTTTTAAGTATGATGATTACAGAGTCGCACTTTCATCGATTGGCACATGAAAAAAAGGCCATTTCCAGCAGTGGGTAAAGTCGATTCATATTGATGATGAGTTTAATTGAATATTTTAAAATAAAATAGAATAGAATATTTATAAGATGAATTTAATAGAATAGATTAAAAACTTGTTATCTAGATGTTTCTGTTGTTTAGCTCGCCACCGACTTCTAGAGCCATGACACAAGTAAAATTATTTTTTCCTTTTAAGTGTTTTTTTGAAGTCGGTTTCTATTTTTTATTTTTTTTTTTTTGTAAAAAGTTTTTATATTAAGGTTTTTAGTGTGTCAGTCGAAATTAGAAAATTACTTTTTCACCTTATAACAACAGTGGTAGCCATAATCCAAGTTAGAATAAGTTCTCATCAATATGAAAAAACCTTATCTCAAAAACTACTACTAAACCGATTTTGATGGAACTTGCAATATTCCCAAGTTGAACAATACACAGTACAACAAAAAAGAATTACTTAAATCGGACTTGTAGTTCTGGGAATATGCGCGCACAATCATAAAAGCATACATACATACATACGAGTACACTTGAAATTTGGCTTACATACATACATACGGGTCTAATTGATAACCTCTTTCATTTAAGTCGGTTAATAAAATTATATGTATAAAATATTGATTATATATGATGAATTCAGCAAAATGAATATTCAATAGAATAAAAGTTAAATCAAAAACACATTTATATAATAGGCATCTGTTAATAAAATCTTTTTCTCTTTTTACTAACATAGGATAGGTTTTTTTTTACTAACAATATATGGGCCTTGCCTAAAATAAAGAGTTTGAATTTGAATTTGAATAAAATTGAATAGTGCTACTTGTATCACCGTTTCAATTTACATTACATAAATTTAAAATTTAAATACTATTTTATTTTAATTATTGTATTATATATCTATACACTTCCATTTATACTATATTGTTACATAAAATAATTGACAAGATTATTATCATAACATAATTGATTATTTTTATAAATGCATTTATGATGGCAGATTAAGAGAAAAAAGTTACAGGTATGTTATTTAAAAAAAACTCAAAAGGAAAACAATGGATTGATTGGGTTTTAGAAACGCAATTTTGCGTAAAAACTCAATACTTAATTGACTATCAGTACCAGATATCTGAAATTCCTTCATTTATTTTTGTTACAAATTGACCCAAAAAGACAAAAGAAAATCCTGATAAACAAAATTAAAATTAAATCAAGCACATCAAAAATGTTCGCTATTCGCGGTCCTTTCTACCATCCCAAATAGAGACGGAATTTTTTGACGAAACTAACTTCATTTTTGGAGTACTCACCCGTGAAAGGGGCGTCCAACCTTCGCGAAAAGGGAAACACCCCGTGTCATTATTAGAAATTTGACAGTTCCCTTAGCATCACCGCCTTCGAGTTTATTGGAAAAAAACTGGTCATGTGCGAGTTGGTTTCGAGTACCAAGATTTCCGTACCAACAGGACTTTATTTAATTATTTATCACAATATGATATAATATTATATACCAATGAAAATAATATTATGGTTAACACACAAGTAAAACTACTGTCTTTAAGGTTAAAATACATGTGGGAGTGGCGACAGGAGGCAAAATTTTGAGGCATAACTCCGCTACAGCGAGAAATCGCGGTAGAGCGGACAGAACTCCGGTGGGATCCCGTGGCGACATGGAGATTGCGATTGCCGCAACTTAGTGCTGGGCACACCACAATAGCGGCAGTAAATCCCCTCTTTGAGGAGTGGCTAGAGAGGTGCCACAGCGCCCTCACCATCCGCTTGATGCGAATCTTCACCTGACACGGCTGTTTTAGGAGGTTCCTGTTCCGGATAATGCGGAGGCGAGGAAACGCCAAAGTGTCACCACTGTAAGGATCGCCCTGAGGATGCGATGGAGGTCTGCCCGGCTTGATCAGAGCGACGCTGTCTCCTCGTGGATCGATCGATCGGTGGTGATCTCTCGCGACCGGCCCTGGTCCAGGCCATGGTCCGGGACGATAGTGCATGGCAGGCCGTCACCTCCTTCTGCGAAGCAGTGATGAAGGCAAAGGAGGAGGCGAAGCACTTGAGGGAGCGGGAATCTCAGCGCCCTCATGCCTCTAGCCGCCGCAGGAACGGAGACAACATCGAACTCCCGGCCCCCGTAACCGCGGGTGCGCCACCTAGTAAGTGTTTCACGCGTGCCTCAAAGAGATGTCAGCACATCGTATCGGGGTCCACGAAGACCGATGCATGTCAGCGCTGCGGCTTACGTAAAAGAAAAACCGAGGCCCTGGCGCACAGGCAAGTGAAGGATCACGGATGGGTTTTAGTCAGTAAAAGTCTGACACGTCCTTCCGCTCCGCCCAGAGCGGAATAGGTCATTGATTATTTCCCATCCACACAAAAAGGCAAGAGTGAATAGGCTCTTAATATAGCAGTGCGCATTACCTTCAACGATAGCATCTTTGCTCGCTAGATCACGGTCAACCACTAGTTTTTAAATAAAAAAAAAAATGTAATTATTTCAGTAATAACTTCATGGATAGTAGGTACCTTCTTGCTTTTTTTTATTTTATAAACTAATGCTTCACTTACGTGTGTGCGTGTGTGTGTGTATGTGTGTGTGTGTGTGTGTGTGTGTGTATGTGTGCGTGTGTGAGTGTATGTGTGTGTGTGTGTGCGCGCGTGCGTGTGTGTGCGTGTGTGTGTGTGTGTGTGTGTGTGTATGCGCGATAATGCAATCGTTGATGGTAAATCGCCCTATTGTTTAACAGCCTATTCGCTCTAGACTTGAAGGCTCTTAAATTCAAATCAGACGGGAAGAAGGCTGAAGGGAAATTATTCCAGTCCTTCGATATAAGCGGTACAAAAGTCGAGCTACACCAGCTACCAGATAGATATTACGAAGTAAAGTAACTGTAAAGTGTTAAGGCGGTTTTACGGCATCGGCTGCCGGCAGAAGTTACCACCCACCAGACAAAGTTTTGCCGCCAAGCGATTCGTCGTGTTCCGGCATGATATCTGGTCTGATATCTGGAGGACGGGTATGAGCAGTAGTGTTGCGATGTGTACCGGATACGATGCGTCAAATGTTGTTGTGTCGGAAGTTTGGTCGTGGAGGGTCTCCAGATTAATCTCCCTGGCGCAGCATCGTTGGTCGTGTTGTTAGGTTTAACAATGCATCACCTCGCTCAACTGCCATCTTCCTTCCTATTCACTAAATTTTTTTATGTGAATAGGCTTAATAAACCAGCGCGCTTTACCTTTAACGATTGCATCACTGTTACCATCAGGCGGGATTGCAGTCAAACCCTAGTTTATAATTATTAAAGAAAAAAAAGAAGATGGATTAGATCTGAAGAGACAAATGGCATATTATCGGGTCCCATTGGATACCGTACCCCAAAAAATAAAGTAACCTCTCTCTGAAACCTGAAATTGTTCAAAAAACAATTTATTTGAGGCTTTGTCAGTCGATTTCTGCTCAACTAAAAGTAATAGAAAAATCTCAACGTCTTGTTAGATTTGCGAGGAGCTTTGTTTATATTTCGAGATATCTATTAGATTTATTTTCTCTTTTTTTAAATGGGGATTAAAACAATGAAATAAAACTTCTCCACTTTTTTTCAAGCAAATATTTGTATATTATATGAATATGAATATTTGCACTAGTCTAGTCGTGCCTCGGAAAGCACGTTAAACCGTTGGTCCCGGCTGCCATACGAACATCTAATGGCAGTCGTTACGAGTTTTTGGAACCCTCAAAAGTCCAACAATTGGTCTGCCTGCAATGCTTCGATATCGCCTTCGGGTTGTGAATATCAGACGGCAGTCGCTTCACGGAAAATATCTAAGTTTAGCCAAAATCGGCTTTTGGACTGGTAAAGCGGACCTTAGACTCCAAAGCTTTGGATGCGACTGGGATTAACGCCGAGATGATAACTTAAGACCAGTTCTTTGTGCAGTATTTTAATCCCATGAAGCGATGCGCCCTTCTTCAGTTGCCTGTGCGCCAGAGCCACGGTTTCTTTTTTAACCGAACCTCAACCTTGACCCAGGAGGCATCGGTCTTCGTGGACTCCATCACAATGTGCTGACATCTCTTTGAGGCGCGCGTGAAACACGACGCGCCGTCGACTCGCGCCTGGTCCTTACCGGGCGGCGAGCTGCCCACTGCTCACCGCTCGCAGGCCCGCGCCTACGGTGGCTGGGAGTTAGGTGTCGTCTCCCGACCAGGGCGTCTACTGCGGCGGCTAGTGGCGTGAGGACGCTAGGATTCCCGTTGCCTCACGCGCTCCGCCTCCTCCTTTGCCAGCATCACTGCTTCGCAGAAGAAGGTGACGGCCTGCCATGCACTCTTGCTCCGGACCATGGCCTGGACCAGCGTCGGACGCGAGAGATTGCCGCCGATCGCCGCTACGAGGACACGGCGGTGCTCTACCCAAGCCGGGCAGACCTCCACCGTATGCTCCACCGTGTCCTCAGGGCGATCCACACAATGGTGACACCCTGGCGTTTCCTCCCGTCTACTACGGAACAGGAACCTCCCGAAACAACCGTGTCCGGTGAGGACCTGCGTCAGGCGAAAGGAGAGGGCGCCGTGGCGCCTCTCTAGCCACTCCTCAAAGAGGGGACTTACCGCCGCTATTGTGGCGTGCCACACGATACTCTTCCTTAAGACTGATTATCAGACTTTGGGGTTCTGACTACCCTTTTTTTTTGTTCTGGATGGGAAATCATCAAATTACTTCTCCCGCTCTGGGCGGAGCGGAAGGGCGTGTCAGACTTTTACTGACAAAAACCCACCCTGTTTCTTCAGTTGCCTGTGTGCCAGAGCCACGGTTTCTTTTTTAACCGACCCTCAACCTTAACCCAGTAAGCATCGATCTACGTGGACTCCGTCACGATGTGCTGACATCTCTTTAAGGCGAGCGTGAAACACAACGAACCAACCCGGGCCTGGTCCTTACCGGGCGGCGAATTGCCCAGTGTTCGCCGCCCGCAAGCCTGCGCCTACGGTGGCCGAGAGTTTGATGTTGTCTCCCAACCAGGGCGTATCCTGCGGAAGCTACAGGGTGCTGGGATTACCGCTCTCTCACGCGCTCCACCTCCTGCTTTGCCAGCATCACTCACACATGCACTCTCGGTCCGGACCATGGCCTGGACCGGGGCCGGATGCGAGAGATCGCCACCGTTCTGACTACCCTTAATCATCACCCGTCATAAAGGGCCAGCCATGAATACCGTAGTCATTAATAGCCGGCTTTCTTTTAGAGATCTTAACGTGCTTTCCGAAGCACAGAGGTGTCCCGATATATATCTAAATATTTATTTATTTATTAAAACTTTATGCACAAGGAAAAACATTGTACAATGGCGGACTTAATGCCTTAGGCATTTTCTACCAGTCTACCTTAAGGTGATGCAGACAAAATATGGTAGGTGCAAACAAATTAAAGTTAAAAGAGAGAAGAAAAAAAAATATAATAAATACATAAATACATACATACAAAATATAAACAGAAGAGAGAGTTAAAAAAAAATCATAGATAGAGAAAAGAAAAAAATTATATATGTGATGAATCAATTTCTTGCGTAGGTATTCCCGAGCTTTCACTTTAAATGTGTACCGACTTGTCAGCTACTTAAGTTGTCTACTCAAATGTCTTGAACTTGTCAAAATGTAGGGATCGAGTATTTTTTGGCAGATTGAGACTAAGATCACACTCTGAAGAACATTCAAAAGAAATAAAAGAATAGAAGTTAAAAAGAAGAGTAGAAATTAAAAGAAAGAAGGAAAAAAAGCCCCTCTGATTACGTTCTTTCTCCAACCGATCTCCTTATTTTTGGTTGTATTACGCAGATGGACGCAAATCACACCCCTTTAGATGACTTTTAGACTTCCTATAAGGCACATAGAGAGCGACCAAGTTACAAATATTAACCGAACAGAATAATTTTCACAAAATGACTGGCTCTCCAACATTTACGTACAACCTTAACACCTTTTCTCAAACACAGAATATTATCTAAAATAAATGCAAATAAGGTGCAAAATATTTTATACTACGTAGCTTTAAAGGCCGCAAAGTTTTCATTTTGATCTCTTCAGGCGGTAAATTGAGTGTTGGCTGAAAGGAGAGAAATTCAGACCTAAACCCCTGAAGGACTGTTGTTTGGACTTTAGGTGTTGTAAAATTATGTCCCGTGTAATATCGTTTGCCCTTTTTTGGGTTATTTTATCCGATAAAGTTGGTGGAGACGGCTGAAAGTTTTCAATTTGATGTTGAATGCCGAAAATATTTTAGAAAAAAGAAAATAATTATCTGCGCGTAATATCTACCTATCTAAATTATTATTGAAGCTAATAAAGCAGCTTTTGGTAGAAGTAAACTGGTAAAAAATATTCTTTTGTGACAATAATGCGTTATACCCCCTATATGGGACTTCCTTTCTTTATATGGGATAGAAAGAGACCGAGAGAGAGACATAGTGGAGTCAAATTGAAAATTCAAAATGGCACCTGCGAATTTATCATGGGTTTTGTTTTCGTGGTTTACGAGAGTGAAACTTCGTCCCAGACGGGGCCACCCGGCTAACAGACTGAACCCATATTAGGTTAAAACAGAGGGAAGTTGGATAGAAAAAGGCGTACTTTGTCCTGAGCTTGCACTTTAAGGCTGTCTGAAAACTATTCCAAAGGTATGATGAATAGGGTGTAATGTTCACTCATTCTCCAGAAAAAAGGGAGGATCCTCCGACCAGATGGGTGTCGTATCTGGCGGGCACTTGTACCATGGTTGCTGTTGGGAAGTTGTAAATATGCAAAAAATTACTAAACGGATTTTGGTAAAATTTAGGACACAGATGACTTATAACTAAGATTAACAGGATACTTTTAATTCCGATTTTCTCATGGGATCAGTAGTTATGCGGGTCTAACCACGGGGCGCAGCATGGCATTGCAAATAATTTAGAGTTCGATGTCTTGTATATTTAATTACAATACATATAATAATAATAACTTTGGTTTTGATTAGCATTGAATCCTCTAACCACTCTGTGGAGGATTCAGGTCTAGGCTATCGGTTGAGGAGAGGTGATCAGGTTATATCGCACCTCCTCTATATGGATGACATGAAACTTTTTGCTCCCAACAATTTACAACTGAAGGAGCTACTGAAAATTATTAAAACTTTCAGTATCGCCATCAGGATGGAATTTGGTGTGGACAAATGTGCGGTCATGCACATTTATTCACACCATAGAGCCCTCTCTGCATCCAAAACCTATAATTATTTAGGTATGTCGAAAGCGTTGGGTATCAATGTTACTGACATGAAACAATCCTTGAAGGAACGCTTCTTTGGCCGCTTGAAAAAAGTACTTAATAGTCTTTTATCAAGCGGTAACAAGTTGCGCGCTTTCAACGGTTGGGTCATGCCGGTTTTGATGTACTCTTTTGGCATAGGTACTCAAATGGACTCAAACCGAAATTGACGCCCTGGATAGGAGAATCCGTACGCTGCTGACTGCAAATCAATTACATCACCCGTGGTCATTGATTACGAGGCTGTATATCCCGCGAAAATGTGGAGGTCGAGGTTTTTTAAATGCTAAGACCCTGCATAATAACGAGATATGCAGTCGCAGGGAATATTTCCTAAGAACCGACGTGGGAATGCATCGAGATGTGGTCGCGGTTGACAAGGGCCTCACTCCGCTGTCCTTGGCTAAAGAGAACTGGCGTAAACCAGTAATGCTTGACGTGCAATTATGGACGAAGTTATGATGACGAACAATTACCGGAGATTTATTGTGAAAAACGGCACAGTTGACATCTGTCGGGCATGTCACCGGCCGGGGGAATCATTAAGGCATATTATCTCCGGATGTTCTCATCTAGCTAACGGAGAATACTTGCATAGACACCACCTTGTAGCCAGGATAATTCATCAGCAACTTGCTCTCAAATACAACCTTGTGGAATTGAAGGCGCTGTACTACAGGTATATGCCCGATCTAGTTCTCGAAAATGGCCATATCACATTGTACTGGGATCGATCCATTATCACTGACAGGACTATTGTTGCCAATAAGCCTAATATAGTGATGGTGGATCGATTAGAGCGGCGTGAATCCTAATAATTATAGCCCGATCACATGTTTACCAACAGTCTATAAAGTTCTTACATCCATTTTGAAAGCTAAAATAAACAAACATATTGACAGCAATGTCTGACTCTCAAAATGGATGTAGGAGCGGGTCCCGGGGTACTAAGGAGCTACTCCTCATAGACATGGCCAACAGCCAACAGGTTCGTCGATCCCGCAAGGATCTCTCAACCTACTGGATAGATTATAGGAAGGCCTACGATTCGTTGCCACATTACATGGCTTATGAGGGTGCTGGAGTTGTACAAGATTTATGCAACTCTGCACACTTTCCTTAGATCATGTCTGGACCAATGGAATACAGTCCTTCGCTATCCAGGGAGTCGAAGGATCCAGGGGAATAATGAACCTGTGTGGATTAAGAGGAAAATATTCCAGGGCGACAGTCTGAGTCCACTTTGGTGCTGCTTAGCTCTGAAGCGTCTAATCACACTGCTGGAGGATTCAGGTCTGGATTATCGATTGAAGAGAGGTGGTCAGGTCATATCTCACCTCCTTCACATGGATGATTTGAAACTCTTTGCCCCCAATAAATCTGATGAAGCTACTGAATGTAACTGAAACTTTTAGTAGAGGCATCAAAATGGAATTTGGTGTGGACAAATGTGCAGTCATGCATGTAAAGCGGGGGCAGGTTATGGAATCCGAGGGAATTACACTCCCGGATTCCATACACCTTAGATCCCTCTCCTCATTCGAGAGCTATAAATATTTGGGTGTGTCGGCAGCCTTAGGTATCAACGATGCTGACTGAAGCAATCGTTGAAACTGTTGATTTATTTGATTTATCTATTTACAAAAATCAATCTTTAGTCGATTCTGTAATAATCGATATATTGTGGGTACTTGTTTAATTAATAAGTAAACCCCTACTACCCACAACATCAGTCTCTCTCTCTTGGTCGTTTGCGCTTCTGTATAGACGGACGTATAACCTTCCTAGTGATTTTCAAATTGGCTGATAATATACACAGTTATAAAAGGCCTATAACTCGTTTTATTCAAGTGTTAGAACCAAGATATCCTACAGGTTATCGGCCCAGGATACGTTTTTACTGCAATATCATCATTTTAAAAATGGAAAATTTAAAATCTAAACGTAATATCAAGCCATTCGATGGGGAAAAATACAGTGTCTGGAAGTTTAAAATACGGGCATTGTTAAGTGAAATGGATGTGTTAAAAGTTATTGACGCAGACCCGATAATTCGATGTAATTTGTGGGAGAAAAATAACCGTATAGCAAAAAGTATTATCGTCGAGTATTTATCAGATTCCTACCTCGGTTTTGCGAAGGAAGACAGTACTGCAAAAGAAATAGAAAAAAGTATTGCTACTCAGTTGGCTTTACGAAAAAAGCTGTTGACTTTAAAACTACAAGCTGATGTAATACTTATAAAACATTTTAGAATTTTTGATGATTTGATCACTGAATTGTTAGCCGCCGGAGCGAAGTTGGAAGAAACCGATAAGGTAGCTCATTTGTTGCTCACCCTACCCGCAACTTATGATGGCGTGATAACTGCGATCGAAACTTTATCGGAAGATAATTTAACGTTAGCATTCGTTAAAACAAGACTTTTAGATCATGAAGTTAAGTTGATGAGTGTGTCCAGTCTACACCAGCGTGAAAGTACTGCAAGTTGAAAAGAGCAATGAACACGAATTTCGAAAAAGAAAATTTGATAATTGACATTATAATAAAGCAAATAATAGCTACAACCAGAAGGATAATAAGCAGAAGAAAAAGTTTTTAAAGTGTTATCGCTGTGGCCGCAAGGGTCATGTGAAAACAGATTGTTTCTACTTCAAAAAAGCTCAACAGCAGCAGCAGAAAAATATGGAGAGAACAAGGACAGTCCATGCAGTTGAGACCAGTGAGCCATCCACGTCAAACAATTTTTCTGGATTTGCTTTTATGATGGGAGACTATCAAGCGGATGATGATGCAAGCAAAGTTACTTTCCTGTTGGATTCTGGAGCATCGGACCATATTATAAACAGGGAAGATCTTTTCAGTAGCCACACCATCTTGCAACCGCCATTGAGAATTTCTATTGCTAAAAATCATGCATTTATTTCAGCTACAAAAAAAGGAACGATCTATGTGACAAGCCACACAGGCGTTCAAGGAGTCTTGGAGGATGTGCTCTTCTGTGCTGAGGTACCATACAACTTGCTGTCTGTATCCAAAATGCAACGTGCTGGGTTGACAGTCATTTTCGACCAGCATAGAGCCCAAATACGTAAGGATAATAAAACCATTATGCAAGGTATGTTGAAAAATAATTTAATTGCTGTAGACTTAATGGCATCTGTAAATAAGTGTCAATCTATTTCTCAAGTATGTAGTAATAAAAATATAAGTATGTACAAATTATGGCTTCAACGCTTTGGTCATATTAGTAAAAATAAATTCATCGAAATTAAAAATAATAAAATGATTGATGACACCAGCCAAATCGAAAGTGTAATGCCAGATGATGAGTTGTGCGAGGCCTGTATAAATGGAAAACATAGTCGAATTCCATTCAATAAAGTCAAAGATAAAAGTCATGTTAACCGGCCATTATTTATTGTACACTTAGATGTTTGTGGACCTACTACTCCCCCAACTAATGACAACAAAAACTACTTTGTACTTTTTGTTGATAAGTATACGCATTATTGTGTTACGTACCTATTAACATATAAATCTGATGTATGCGCTGCTTTTAAAGATTTCGTGGCTAAAAGCGAAGCTAATTTTAATTTAAAATTAGTCAACTTATACTGCGATAATGGTGGCGAATATCTATCGACTGAAATGAAAAGTTATTGTGTAGAAAGAGGGATATCGTATCATTTAACAGTTCCGAGAACACCACAGCTGAATGGCGTTTCTGAACGTATGGTCAGAACCATTACTGAAAAAGCTCGTTCCATGCTAAGCGGTGCTCAGTTAGACAAAGTGTTTTGGGGCGACGCAGTACTGACTGCTGTTTATTTAATTAATTTGACCCCAACTAAAGCTTTGAAACTTTCAAAAACACCATTCGAAATGTGGCATAGTAAGAAACCTCAAATTAAATATTTGAAGGTATTTGGTTCAACTGTTTACGTGCATAATAAAATCAGTAATACCAAGTTTGATGAAAAATCATGGAAAGGGATACTAGTGGGTTATGAACCAAACGGATATAAAGTTTGGAACCCAGAATGCGAAAAATACGTAATAGTCAGAGATGTTATTGTTGATGAGACTGGTTTTCTTCAATCTAGGCCAGACCTCAAGTCTGAAGGGAATATTAAAAATTCTCACGGCAAAACTGATGATGTAATATCTAAGTCAGTGCCGGTAAAGTCTCATAACTCTGACAAATCAGATACATCCAAATCTGATGGGCAGCAATGTCCTAGTAAAATTCGCAAATTAAACCATGATAATTTAATTGAATCGGAACAAATAGTTGATACATTTTCTAATAACCCGTCTTCAGCAAAAGAAATAACTAACAATAACCCTGAGGTTAGAAGAAGCAGCAGGCTCAAAAATCTACCATCTGTTTCATATAATGAAGATGATGTTGATGATTACATTTTGTGTGCTCAGTCTATTCTATGTAAGATACCAAATTCATTAGAAGAGATCAAAACTCGAGAGGACAGATCTCAGTGGGAAAGCGCAATTAGAGATGAATTAAATTCTCTAAAGTTAAATAAATACTTGGACTTTCGTACCAAGACCTGAAAATAAAAACATCGTCGATTGTAAATGGATATTTACTATAAAATATGATGAATTTGGAAAACCTTTAAGATACAAAGCACGACTAGTTGCAAGAGGTTTCAGTCAAGAATACCTCACGGACTATAATGAAACTTTCGCACCAGTTGCAAGAATAGCTAGTTTCAGATTTATACTTAGTTTTGCCAATCAATATAATTTGCTAGTTCATCATATGGATGTGAAAACTGCCTTTTTAAATGGGGAATTAAAGGAAGATATGTACGATTGTAAACCTGTCAAAACACCCATTGAAAACAAACTTAATTATGTAACATTAAACTCTGAGGAAAAATATAATGCTCCATGTCGAAACGTTATAGGATGTTTAATGTATGTCATGTTATGCACTCGTCCAGATTTAAGTGCAAGTGTTAATATACTGAGTAGGTATACGAACAAAAATAATAAAGAACTCTGGCAATGTCTCAAGAGAGTGCTAAGGTACTGAAAGGTACTGTTGATTTAAAATTAAGTTATAAAAGATCTGTCTACAATAATATTCTATGTGGCTACGTAGACTCAGATTGGGGTGGCAGTGATTCAAACGACAGGAAAAGTACAACTGGATATTTATTTAAGGTCTTTGAGCATTCTGGAGTGCAAAGAAACAAATGTCAGTTGCTGCCTCTTCAACTGAGGCGGAGTATATGGCATTGTATGAAGCTGTTAGAGAGGCATTATGGCTTAAATCACTAGCTGTTAGTATTAAGATAGATATCGATAAACCTATCATAATCTATGAGGATAACAATGGCTGTATAAGCATTGCAAATAATCCAACCAATCACAAGCGTACTAAACATATTGATATAAAATATCATTTTTCTAGAGAACAGATTGAGAAAAATGTAATAAAATTAAATTACATTCCAACAGGTCAGCAGCTGGCAGATGTTCTGACCAAACCATTACCTGCAATCACTTTTCAAGAGATGAGAAGTAAAATGGGCTTAGAATAAGATTCTGTTCGATTTTTTGTTATTAGTTTAATGATATGTTTTGATATGATTTAATGTAATGGTCTGATTAAGGTTTTCTGGGTTTTCCTTAATCCTTGCAACAAATGTTGGACCATGAGATGTATTTCCCAGCAAACACTAGGAAGATAATATGTTCCGGTCATTCAGGTATTTATTTACTTTGATGGTTTTATTTGTACAATTGACAGATTAATTTTTGAGGGGGCGTGTTGATTTATTTGATTTATCTATTTACAAAAATCAATCTTTAGTCGATTCTGTAATAATCGATATATTGTGGGTACTTGTTTAATTAATAAGTAAACCCCTACTACCCACAACATCAGTCTCTCTCTCTTGGTCGTTTGCGCTTCTGTATAGACGGACGTATAACCTTCCTAGTGATTTTCAAATTGGCTGATAATATACACAGTTATAAAAGGCCTATAACTCGTTTTATTCAAGTGTTAGAACCAAGATATCCTACAGAAACCGCGCTTCTTTGGTCGCCTGAAGAAAGTAAATAGTCTTCTTTCGGGCAGAAATAAGGTGTGTGCCTTCAACGGGTGGGTCGTGCCGGTTTTAATGTACTCTTTCGGCATACTTAAATGCACTCAGACCGAACTCGACGCTCTAGATAGAAGGGTCTAGATAGGAAGGGATAAAGATAGGAAGGGATACGATAGATAGGAAGGGATACGACCCGCATCGTGAGGACATACCTGTCTCTGGAGCCCTAACCACCGATAGCTTGGATTCTGCTCCCGTTATCGGTGGAACACTACATTTTTTTATTTTTAAATGTGTTTGTGTATGGTTTGTATGTATTTCTAAAAACAAAATATATAAAAATGTAACTTAATGTGAAAGACAATAAAAAATAATAATATATGGCGAAGCGGTCGCAAACGCGGCCGCGCAGTGCAAATATTTGTATGCATGAATATTGAATATTTGCACTGGTCTGGTCGTGCCTCGGAAAGCACGTTCAGCCATTGGTCCCGCTCGCCATACGAACATCTAATGACAGTCGTTACGGTTTGTTGCAGCCCTCTAAAGTCCAACAATTGGTCTAACTGCAATGCTTCGATATCGCCTTCGGGTTGTGGTGGTCAGACGTCAGTCGCTTCACGGAAAAACCACCGGTAAAGTGGACCTCAGACTCCAAAGCTGAAAAGTTTCAGATGCGATTGGAACTAACGCTGAGATGATGACATATAACAATGAAAATTGTTTCACTTTATAATGGAAAATGAAAAAGACATGATTACTTGGTAATCCTACTGTAGTTGCTTTCAAGAAAAAAGCCAGACTGTAATAAATATACTACAGTGCCCCCAGTTTATGACCCAACTGGTTTTTTCTTCAAGAAAGAAAACAACTTTTATCTTCTTTTTTAACTGCATAGTTAAGCTTAACAGTAAAAAAATATCGTTTAATAAATAAGGCGTAACTAGGAAGAAAATTTCATTACAACAGCTTTTTTATTGCATTTACACTTTGTGGTGAGAACTTTGTAGTGTTAAAGGGGGCCAGCTTTGTAGGGATTATATTGAACTAACTAACTTTCACATGTGATTTTGTCGGCGACATATTTTTTACTCTCCGACCTACTTAGTCGCATCACATCACCTACCCGTGCTAACACTTCGGTTTCCCTTTGTATTCTTTATTACTTTTTCTTTTTCTTCTGCCACTAAGGGTCATGAAAAGGAGCACTGCTCCTCTGACCAAATGGGAGTTGAGTCTGAGGGAACACTGCCCAATGATTCATGTTGGGCCGTATTATACACCGCGATAAAAAGCGGGATATAAACAACCACCATACAAGCGAAGCCACGGGCGGAAAGCTAGTTAAAAATAAAAATATCATGATCAAAATCAAAAGTCATTTATTCAAATTAGGCTGCGAATCAGCACTTTTTGAACGTCAATCCATACTAATATATAAAGCTGAAGAGTTTGTTTGTTTGAACGTGCTAATCTCAGGAACTTCTGGTCCGATTTGAAAAATTCGTTTTGCATTGTATAGCACATTAATCCAGGAAGCCTTTGGGCTATATAACATTACGCAGCGACCAATAGAAGCGGAGCATAACTAACTAACGCGAACGAAATCGCTGGCGGCCGCTAGTATTAAACAAGACATCCCCCAAAATTATTATGACGCATGACTTAGTTTGAAACACCCGATGTGCGAGCGCAGTCTGACTCATGCGTTTCAAGGGCACGCGGATTGGAGCGGCGACATCTTTACCAGGTCCAAGTCAGATTTTTAGGGTCGAGTCATCCCCGGCTATATTGTCTTACAAATTACACAAGCACATCTAGTTGAAACATAAGGTATTTGCAGTGTAGTATGTAGGGCAAATAGACGCAAATAAATAATAATAATAAAATAGTTTATTGATACAGTAACCTTTGACTTTGCTTATAACTAGGATACATAGCTTAGTTAACTAAAGGTAGTACTAATAATGTAACCCTGACTCCTAAACTAGGTGATCCTGTGACTTAGGAGTCAGTGTTCTGCTGACACTGTCATACCAAAAACCTTGTGTTGTGTTCTGACATTACAAAAACAGTCATGTACCTTACAGGTTACAAAATAGGTATCTCGGTATGTTAAAATTAGGAATTAAAAACTAACAACAGATAAGGAAGGAAATTACGGAATAGCTATACTAAACGACTCGTTGAAGGTGTATGATTGAGAATGTTGATGTTAGAATGAGAGGATATGTATGTGAAGGTGTAATGTGTGTATGTAGAACTGTGTGAGTGGTAGTGTTTGGTGTGTAGGTGAGAGTATTCTAATAATGTATCTATAAATGTAAATAATGATCCTGTATAAGTCCCCGTTTATACTTTGATTAGTAAGGGGAGTACATAGATGTTGTGCGAGATTTACAGGGCAGCGGCAGGGTAGAGGGCAGCTAACCCCACTAGCCCAGAGAGTACGCCAATGGTCATAGCGTGATGGTGATCAAACTACTGTGAAATCTAGATATTATCCCGATCAAGCCAACAATCTCAAAACAAAAATTAGTACAAACATACACATTATTAGTAATTGACGTACTGTTTACACTTTTTTCACATAGTTATTGTGACACTGTTTTGATTTTTTAAATATATTTCTGTTTGGAATTATTAAAATTCTTACTAATGTGACCATATTTTGACATCTTTTAATACAAATATATATAATATTCCTTGTAATTCCAAAGTTCTTTAGCTTAAATTTTGAATTGTGAACATTTGCATGCCCATGTGTCGGTAAAATATGGAGAACTATTTGTAAAAAAAAAACACCTGTGTGCTATACCCATGTTTGCACAGAAATAAATACTTTACTTTACTTTACTTTAGTATATAAGATATACTTCTAAAGAAAATAAAACATATATGCGGATTTTTGAGGTCGGTTAAAAAAATAGTAATTACTCTCTTCGAACAAAAATCCTACGACATTACGAGTTTATACTTTGTGTATTAGAAAAGTGTGGTCAATTTAAAAAATTGTTTAGTTTGAAGGTCTGTAGCACACCCCTGAGTTTTATTTACCACACCTTTCTGATACATGCTGATACTAACAATTTCACGCCTCAATAGAAAGGACAATAACGAAGACATCGTCCCAAAAAATGCCGAAGATATAAATCCATTGTCCCACAGAAATAGCACCACAACATAAAACATTGAACAACAAAAAACTGCGCGGTTTACAAAATTCCTCTAGGAAGACATTTATTTTCATTCGGCGTTAGGTTCCGCCGAAGCCATTACGTTAAAGCCGAAAATTCCCTATTCGGCACTCGGTTCAAATAAATGGCAGTGCATATAATTTTGGGGACAAACAACGCCGGACTAAATTCTTACAGACCTCTAAATGTAGTAGCGTTAGTAAAATAGTATATACAAATTTAGTTTTTTTCTTATGAATGCTGTTTAAAGTGGCCTATAGATGGCCTTAAATTCAGTGTCGATATCGAGGCAGTGGTGCTGTGGATGAAATAGGTTACTACTCTACAGACGTACCTGTCAGTGACAATGTAACGACCGTGCAACAATATTTTGTTTGTTTTTTTATGATCATAAGAGTATCAAATGACTTCTCCCGCTCTGAGCGGAGCGGAAGGGCGTGTCAGACTTTTATTGACTAAAGCCCACCCGTTTTTCTTCACTTGCCACACAGGCTAGTGCCACACAGGCTATTGCCACTCAGGCTAGTGCCACACCGGCTGGTGCCAGTTGCGACGTGGGCCGGTTATGTGGTGCAGCATCGTTGGTCGTGTTGTTGAGTTTAACATAGCATCACCTCGCTCAACTGCCATCTCCCTTTCTATTCACAAACTTCTTTTTTTTTTGCGAATAGGCTAAATAAACTAGCGCGCTTTACCACCAACGATTGGACTCTCAGGTCAATACATGACTGTACAACTAATAGTCTCCTTTGAGATCCTGGTCCCCGCCACACCATCATCTGCCTATCGTGCCCTGAATAACTCCTCACTGAGTTTCAGTCACGACTACAGAATAGTGCATCCACTGCGACCATATCTACCTAGGTTTCCGCCACATCACTAGCTGCCCATCGCGCCCTGCACAACCCCTCACTTGGTTGCAGTCACGACAACAGACTAGTGCGTGCAGTGCGACCAAATAGCCATGATATGTGACCCATTAGCTGGCGGAGGCACCCTCCTCACCATCTACTACATTATGAAAATCTAACTCAGCAGGTACATTACTTGGAAAAATCTTTCATATGCGATCGTGGGCGCACTTATAAGTTCTGTTAACGGTCAAAGATTTCAATGGTTAATGCACGCCATCAAGTAATTAAAGGTTTTTAAATGGTCCCTAGTATATCAGGTCTACTAATTTCGTCTGATTTCTCAAAATCACCAACTTCATTACTTTAGCTTTATTTCTATCAAATCTAAATTTTTCGTAAATAGCAAAGTTAGAAGATTTAATAGTCTAGCCACACGTTCTATCAGAAGCTCAAGTGAGCTCATAACTATAGGCCACAGTGAACTTTAGTTTTGAAATATTTAGAGACAAATCAAACATCATAATTGTAAAACCCTGTTTAAATTTTCTCGGCTCGTCATAACATCGTATTTTAAACAATTATTATCCGATAATTGTTTTCACAGAAAATAAAATTTGCAGATCGAGGGTAGATCTGCACTCACATCACGAAAAAGAAATATATTGTTCAGCACACATTACATTGGTAGAACCTATGTATATCCTGTATACGTACTATAGCGTTACATATACACGCAACACTAATGAAATTACAGATAGCTAGACAAGAGAACATTTAGCACGGGAATCAAATAAAAATTGTACGACTCACCGGATTGTTGCGATTACCCGCAAATACTTGGAATCCGTCAACCGTTGCACACCAGGCACCTGGGGGCTCTGGACCGACATTCGGCAGAGCGATCCCGGACAATGAGGCTGATAGCCTCGATCAACTGCATCACACTCCGCTGCTGGATCTCCAACACTGCGCCAGCGAGGTTTAGATCTCACTCTCCAACACTGCGCCGGCGAGGCTCAGATCCCACTTCTGATGACGGGAGAAAACGTCAGGAACGCGGGGCCGAAGTTCCTGATAGTTGTCTTCTCGTCCCACGAGCATCCATCAAGGGTGGTATTTCGAGAAAACGTTGAACAATAATTATAGTGTGCCCGCGCAAACGGTCGCTCGCTATATCAAACGCAACTCCAGTCGATGTTACCATTCGCTCCATGGTGTTACCCGCTCTTAATAAAAATCATAATTTATACGAATACCGACTGATAATCGACTTCAAAAAAATAGTAGAATAATTTTCGGTCAAATGATACTGATACGATAAAGCAGATCACGATATCCAAAATTAACCAGTCACGCGCCGTTATACAACGTGTAACATAAAGGGTATATGCATACCAAGGGCATGGCATCTTTACATGATATCAAATGATATCGGAAGGTTAAACTCAAAATAAAATACTCAAAAAATTTATACTAAATTTTCGGTTCCGTGTGTTTCTTAAATTCAAATCATAATAAACGTGCATCACACTACATACGTTAATAACTACTCGTTACACGTCACATTACTTGGCAAAATCATGATAAATGTCTTCAAAACTTCTGTGCGTCTAGTATGGTAGTAGCCTATCACAGGCGGTGTTTTTTCTCCTAACATAAAGAGATAGGATTAAAAAACCCTTCCAATATCGATTGATATCATGTAAAGATGCCATGCCCTTGGTATGTATATACCCTTTATGTTACACGTTGTATATATATTTTTTATATAATAATAAACTAGTGCTTGACCGCAAATCCGCCTGATGGTAAGCACTGTAAGCAGTGATGCTATCGTTGATGTTAAGCGCGCTAGTTTATAAAGAGCCTATCTACAAAAAAAAAAAAAACTGATTGATTAGCAAGGAAGACGAGACAAGACAGTTGAGCGAGGTGATGCAATATTAAACCCAACAACATGATATTGCGCCAGAGAAAGATTGATCTGGAGACTCTCTACGACCAAACTCCCAGCAATAACATTTGACGCATCGTACCCGGCACACATCGCAACACAACTGCTCAGACCCGTCCTCCGTACGGCTTCACCAGACATCATAAAAATATTCTTATTTTACTTTTCTGTCTCGTGTTTTTTCTACCATTACAGAAGAGATATCAGCACTACTACATTATTCAAGTTGTACTGGACGTACCTTATATTGGACCGGTGCGCTCACAGTTGGCCGCCCTGAATATTTTACCTGGCACCCGCGTTGTCAATTTTGTAGTGGTCAATGACTAAATAAATTACTTTCCGCTGACTCGAATTTAGACTACGATGAGTGATGGTCGGTGTTACTTTATTATTAGATGTACAAATAAGTTTCCGCCGTTAAAAAAGATGTCCTCACTAAGAGGTTTTGTTGAAATTATCAGATGTAAAATGTGATATCGTAAAATTGAACATCTTCTATGTGGCAAATTTCATGCAAATCCGTTCAGTTTTGAATTTTGAAGAGGCTGATTTAACTCGAAACGGTCTCCAAAGCCTGGAGCACAGGCGTAGAGTAGCCAGCCTTTCGGTTTTCTATAGGATGCATTCTGGTGAGTGTGCAAGGGAATTGCATGATTTAATTCCCCCATCTCCATTCCACCATCGGACGACCCGTCGTACGGCGACTTTCAACCCTTACGTTGTTGACACTGCTGCGGTCCGGACGAAGCGTTTCGCTTCTTCCTTTATACCGCATACGTCGAGGGACTGGAACAATTTGTCGGCGGCGGTGTTTCCGTCACACTACAATTTGAGTGTCTTCAAGGCTACAGTGCTCTTAATAAACTAGCGCGCTTTACCGTCAACGATCGCATCACTGCTTATCATCAGACGGGATTGCAGTCAAGCGCTAATTTATAATTTATAAAAAAAAGTTTTGAATTGAATGTTGTTAAACTGTCAAAATGAAACCCAATGCTACTAATAGTGTGTGACGTAACTAACCTGTAGAAATAACATATTCCTTTCCTCTCGATATTCCTTTTTTTTATAATTATAAACTTGTACTTGACTGCAATCCCGCCTAGTAGTAAGCAGTTATGTAATCGTTGATGGTAAAGCGTGCTAGTTTATTAAGAGCCAAAAAAACTGAAGACGGCAGTTGAGCGAGGTGAGGAGGTTAAACCTAACAACACGACTATCGATGCTGTGCCAGAAGGAGATTGCTCTCGCGACTGCGAGGACGCCCGAACCCTCCATGACCAAACTCCCGACACAACCGCATCGTACCCAGTACACATCGCAACAAAACTGCTCAAAGTCGTACTCCGTACGGCTTCACCAGACTTTATGCCGAAACGCTTGGCGGCAAGACTTTGTCCAGTGGGTGGTAACTTCTGCTGGCAGCCGATATGGCCTACTACCGAGAATGAAGAAGAAAAGTTTTTGCGTCATAGAGTAAAAAACTTAAATAAACATACATCCTAATCTTCATATTTAGAAGTTCTTAATAAACCTTTTATTTTGCGAAGGAACTGTCATGAAACGTCAGAATCTACACACATCAAAAGTGTCTAGGGATCAAGCATTTTTATGCGGATTTCTTGAGATTGAGATGTGGCTTTGTAATAAATTTATGATTTTATAAATTTATATGGATCCTTTTTGGTGCATTTCATAATTTGAATCAGGAACTGTGAATCAAATTCGAGTAAAAGATGAAAATCAGCTGTCAATATTTTCCCTATAAAAACATACAACGCATTGAAGACATTATTAGTGCTACTGTTTCCCTACTACTGATTAAAACCAACGTTATTATGGAGCGGCGACGTCATTTAAGCAGGGAAGAAATGCTCAGTGCCGTGGGAATGATAGAAGCTGGCTCCCGGCAACGTACTGTGGCTTTAGCTCTGAATACAAGTCAGAGTGTTATCAGTCGACTTTGGACACGTTACCGAAGCACTAGTACCGTGGCTGAGCACCATGGAGGACGGCATCGCTGCACCACACGGAGACAAGACCGAGACATTCAAATCTTAACTCGAAGAGCTCCAACAATAACCGCCATGATGTTAGCCGTGAGGATTCATCACTCTTCAGGGAACTTAATTAGCGACCAAACAGTCAGAAACCGCTTGCATGAAGTGAACCTTCATTCCCGAAGACCGCTACGGGTACCACCTATAGCAATGCACAATCGTAGGATTCGATATCAATGGGCTCTTGAACACAGAAATTGGGCAGAAGAACAATGGCGTTTCGTGTGCTTTTCTGATGAGTCTCGTTTTGGTATGAGACCGGATACAAGACGTATACGACACTGGAGAACCCCTGGACGCCAACAGCGATTAAAATCCTGCCAGGAAGTCCATCCTTATAGTGGTGGAACCATCATGGTATGGGCGGGTATTTGGATCGGCGGAAGAACTGAGTTGATTTGGATCAGAGGCAACCTCAACGCTCAAATTTATGCTGAGACGATTGTATCAGACGTCATCGTTCCTCTACAAGTGTAAATCGGTCCCTTATTTCAGTTAATGCATGATAATGCACGACCGCACACCGCAAGAGTTGTAAGACAGACTCTCGCCGCAGCTAACGTCAATGTCCAGCCCTGGCCTGCTCAGTCGCCAGACTTGAACCCGATTGAGCATGCATGGGATATGCTACAGAGAAGAGCTCTGCCGAATATGGAGGGTATCCAGTCGCAAGAAGACCTTTTTTTGTTGTTGCAACGAACATGGGCGGCCATTCCACAGCGTGATTTGGATGAACTCATTTTGAGTATGCCAAACCGATGTTCTTGTGTTGTTAGTGTTCGCGGTAGAAACACGGATTATTAATTGTTTAAGTTACCCAATAAAATTTTAGAGAAAACTGTTATTTCAGTCTTTTTTTCGAACTTTTGTGTTAGTGGTTCAAATGTCAAATATCCCTTTATTAGGAAAATGGCAAATTTCTTTATTAATGCAAAGGTGACTTGGTTTATCGTTACTGTGACAAACGAAAACACTTTATTTGATGAATCCTTAAAGAAAATTTTAATTAATATCAATCAGGAGAAAAGTTATTGCAAAAATATATGTTGATCCCTAGACACTTTTGATGTGTGTAGTTGCATAGTTTCCTTTTTTCGTTTCCGATAGAGGAGAATTAAAATAAAAAATACCTTTAAAACATTTTAGAATGACAGTGTTAGTAGGTATCAAAAGACGTTCCATCCTTAAATTTCAAAAATCATATCACTTAGTTATAAGGACCTACGACCTACACATACGACCTACTGCTTCTAATAAAGTTATGCTTATGCTACATCATCGCGATAACGTGAACGAGCTTGCACGTTCCGGGACACCATGGCGACGTAACCAGTCGCCGCTAACGCAACAAAATGTATACAGGTCTATAGAGAGTTACTGACCAGGGCCTGTAGCCAATGTAACATCGCTTCGTAGCGAAGCGAAAACGAATACGAAACCAACAAATGGCGGGAACGATTGATCACGTGATTTATTGCGTCGCGTGGTCAATCGTTTTCGTCATTGGTTGGTTTGGTATTCGATTTCGTTTCCTTGTGAAGCGATGTTACATTGGGTAGGGCCCCCGGTATCCGTTTGATTACGCAACCCTGTGTAAATTTTGTTGGTAGCGGCGACTGGTTGCGCGGCCATGGTGTCCCGCTGAAATATTGACTTTACGCACACCGCTCAACACCGACGTTTCGTTTAACAACAATAAAGATAATTCTCGAAATTTTAAAGATATCCAGACCGATCTCGATGTCAATCTGTTAAAAATACCTCTAATTTCCCTGAATTTTGATGCGATTTATAATTATTGTCGCTGCCGTAAAATTGCGACTAGATTTTAATGCTTTTCAATTACACTATGATTTTTAATTCGAGTCAAAAAAATGTCGATTCCAGTGTTGCAGGTTTTTTGTCCCAAATAAGCAGTGATGTGGTAAATCGAGATTTTATAATTAAAAGTTAGTCGAGATTGCATATTTTTATACAAATTCAAATTGCGTATATGTATATAAATAAAAATACAGGGTGGACCAAACGTCCGTTTCTATTTGAAATAATGATAAAAAAAAACTACAGTAGGTAGATTAAAACTGTATATTGTTTTCGATGGAATACAAAAGGGGAATTTATTTCGGAAAAATCATATCATCCACATACAATCAATTTCAATCTCATCATCAATTCATTATTCTGGTATTACTGCAATCTAGAGCGGAAATTTTCGATAAAAGTTTTTGTTGTGTTGTTTTGGATTTCTGTGCGGATACGATCATTTAATTCGTCAACTGGGTTGGCGTCGTAAACTTTAGCCTTAAGATATCCCCAAAGAAAAAACCCATTGGGGATAGATCCGAGCTACGAGGTGCTACCTAAGTGATATCGAAAAGACATTATTTTTTTGTTTGTAGTGTTTTTTGTTGTAGAAAGTCGTGTTAGTTACACTAATAATAACGCAAGAACGGCTGAACCGATTTGGCTGAAAATTGGTAAGGAGGTAGCTAAAAACCCGTTCCCGTCGTTTCCGTGTGACGTGACATAAAACGTGGTATAACAAGCCAGCGGTTCATTTGTTTAAAATAGCTTAACAAAACGCAACTGAAAGCTGAGCATATTTTAAAAAAGTCCCACCGGTAGATGCATTCGTTTAAAACAAGGAATATAAATACTCCCTGCCGGTTTAAAGTTTCTAAAAACAAAGCCACAAAGCAAACTACAAGTTCAAAATTTCTAATATTATAAAAATCTTTCTCGACACAGCCGTAATGCAAGAGTAAATCGAAACATTGCGAATGAAAACACTGCAGAAGAGCAAGAAATTGCACGTGAAGAGCGCCGCCTTAATATGGGTCGACTTCGTGCTTCTGACTCACAAGAGCAAAGGGAGGTAGCCCGTGAAACTGCTCCGTTAACAATACGAAATTGGCGAGCAAACCTCAGAGATCAAAAGCTAGATAATTTACGAAGCATAAGAAAAAATTCATCATTTCTTTCACAAGGTCCTACAATAAATGACAAATAAAGAATCATGGAATAATTATATTTTTATTATTTACAATGAACCTAATTTAAGAAGTAAAAAATGTGATCATGTGATTACTGCCTTTAAGCCGGAACAAAGTTCGCCGGGTCAGCTAGTATTAAGTATATAATTTATAGAATATTGCTCGAATACAGTATGTTAAGAAAACCCTGTCCGACCCGTAAAGGTGTTGTTAGGTATCGATAACTAATTCTACTAATGGATACAAAACCGGGCTAAACTTAAAAAAAATCCCCCTAAAAAAATAAATATTATTTCGCAAAAAGAGGTAACTTAATAAATGTGCGTAAGCACCCTTCCGCGGGCGGCGGGCGGCAGGGCACGCGGCACGTGGTCGCATCGCTATTCGCTCATAATAATACCGGTGTTGTCACTTTTTTAAAAATTACCAAATTTCGGGGAAGTTGGAATTATTTCGCGGGAAAAAAAGATTATTTCAAAATTCATTGGTATTGGTACTATGATGATTAAGTAAAATTTTATATCATATTTTGTCATGTGTTTACCTAACCTTTATTATCCTTATACGTCGTACAGGGTTTTCTTAACATACTGTATATCAACGATAAAACTCATGAAATAAATAACCTTCTCCATATTTTGAAGTCGGTTAGTGTCGATATTAAAACAAATAAATGATGGCAATACTTTATAATGTACAGACGACAACACATCAAGCTACAAAAAGCTGTCTAATTTCTTTACTAGATTTTCAACTTTATCGCTAAAATATTAAAATTCAAGGTTGATGGGAAATATTTGACAGTTTCGGGTAGCTTGAACTGCTGTCGTCCGCACGACAACTAGCCATCTATCTTAGTTAATTTTGACTTCAGTCATAACAATCCATCTTCATGAATAATAGGCCGCTTTAAAAATAATTCCTTACATATTTATCCTCCAGTTCGTAAAGCTACGGCTACATTATCGTCATAAAGCGAACAACAAATCACGTGCGCTCTGTATGTCAATTCCAGTAAAGTGGGATTTCTAATTCGAGTCAGAAAAATGACAAGGGCAACTGTCACTGATACGAAAGTGTAACTAACACGACTTTTTTTTATTACAGAGTGGTGCTGACAATACGACAATAAATTAAACATCGTGTACCTCAACACATTCTCAGTCTACCCATAAAAAACCATATAAATATGTCCATTAGTTTAGTCACAGGAAATTATTTTTCATTTTTCACATCTTCTACATGATGTACATGTTGATAAGGAAACGCTTACAGATTAATTACCACCGCATCCAGCAGTACCAGACTTTAATAATAATTGCGTGAAAAAAGTAAGTCGATACAGGATCGCGCTGTCGCCGATCGGAAGTCAGTGAACCAATATTTTTAAAGGATGTTCTATTCAGTTTGCAATTTTATGCGATTAAGTTTGTTTGATTTTTTATTTTTAAGCTATTGCATAGCTTCTATCGCGGGCCTTGAGCGCGGGGACCGAATCCAGAAATTCCGTAACGAAAAAACCTCACGCTCCCCACTCCGACGGGCACGGAGGTGTGGCTTGAAGGCCGTACATCGTCTAACGTCGTTTCAGTTCGGCAGTCTTCGGCACTGTATGTTTGTGTGCGTGCGACTACATCTTTTGAAAACAATTTATAGATTTTCAAAAAGAGCATGCATATTGCAGGGCGCGAACTCAGTTCTACACACTTGCCATGTTACTGATAGTTGCGATGTGCTAAACTTGCGATTAATTTTCTCTCTGAAATAGGTCTTCTATAGAGATATGTCATAGACGTCATCGACGTTGTCATGGCTACCTTAAAAACTTTTCATATAATTAATTATTAAGTACTTTTATTCAAATTAATTTAGTAGTGTTTTTATAAAATAGCTTTTTTTTAACGGAAAAGCTAAGATGAATGTCACGCTAATTTTTCATTGGACTTTTATATTATTTATAGTGTTGTTTACTAAATAAAAGCGCGTGATTTTATAGAGTAAAAAGTGCTCACGCGGCCGTTTTTTCAACTGTTATTGGCGATATCCGCCATTATTGTGAAATATTTTTTTAAAGAATTTCTTTAATTTGTTACACGTGTTATTGGCAAAATTGTGGTATCTATCCACAGGGACCAGATTAAGAGTTGAAGTTGAAGTTTTTATTAAATAAAATATTACAGAAAGATGTCGGTGAACAATGTTAATACGAGTACATTTAAGTGTACGACTTGTAATATTGTTATCTCCGAAACGAAACAACGAAAGTTTAATAAAAATATGCTCGTCGGCTTTTTCTGAGGAAGACATTGATGAGGCAAAAAAGTTATTGTTTGTTTCTACGAAGACAAGACAAAAACATGTATCGAGGCGTAAGAACAAAAAGCAGAAATACCTAAAATATACGATTACGGTGTTTAAAATCACGGATCCCGAACAATCCCAGTTTTTGTGGCATATGACCTTCACAAATTGCCACCAGTTTGCTTTGACTACGTAGAACGTACGTAAAGAAGTTGATGAAGGATTTATTAATTCTACGGTCAGATGTTAACGCAATCAGAAGTGATTATGTTACTAAAGATCAGCTCGAAAATATTAAATTGATAACAAATAATTCGACACCGACGCCGTTCATCATCAACAACCTTTTTATCGTCCCACTGCTGGGCACAGATCTCCTTTCATACAGAGAAGGATTGATCGTAATCACCACGCTTGCTCAATGCGGGTTGGCGATTTCAGATTTATAAAGCCCAGGTTTCCTCAAGATGTTTTCCTTCGCCTTCAGTCATTGGTGTCCAAGATATACTTAGAAAGTACATATAACTTTAGAAAAGTTACATTGGTACTTGCCTGACCTGGAATCGAACCCGCGCACTCATACTTGAGAGGCTGGTGTTTCAACCACTAGGCCACCACGAAAAAACAGTGGGGTATATTGAAAAAGAACCTCGGAGTCTTTGAGTATATTTCGTGGTGCTCCCTGTGCGCCGTTTCCGAGTCAACGAAATACCAGTTGGTGGAGTCATAAGGATACTATAGCTGTCTTGCCTGCCCCTCAGTGCCCGGCCGGTCTTGCGATTGCACCGAAACAGCACACAATGACAGAGATTATAAGTAATAGCATAGACAGACCTTACGGAGGAATTGCCCTATTGTAGAGGAAGTCCGCTTTCTCAAAGGTATCAGTGTTGTTGTGTAATAGTGATCGTTTAGTTCTCACACGGATCGTTCTATGTTAGTTTTCTCATTTTACATGCTTACTGACTCGAGTGATAATATAATAGATTTCATGGGTTTTTTCTTTATTTTTTGGCTTCGCACGGTTTGTGCATTTAGCCAATGCCACGTAATTATGAATTATTCATGTCGAAAAAGACGGCCGCGTGACCCGTCTTACGAGTGAGGTTTGGGACAAAGTCATGATGTGGCCACTATGCAGCGATATTTCACTGTTCTTTATGAACTATTTACTAAATGCACTTTTTACTACATAAATCACGCACTTTTATTTAGTAAACAACACTATAAATAATTTTAAAAGTCCAATGAAAAACGAGCGTGACACTCAGCTTGACTTTCCCGCCAAAACTCAGGGTGCTGATCACGAAAAGGATTTCATTTTTGAAATCCAAGATGGCCGACATCATATTTCATGACATTCTGACATGGGTGTGATAACGAACATGACGTCATTTTTAAGCTATTGCTTGGCTTCTTTCTATCTCTTTATCAAAGTCGAACAGAAAACATTGAATATAGTTTAGTCGCTTAATCGTCACCATTTTTCGCACTCTTTTGATGACGTTGCTGGTAAAAAATAAATAAATTACAAAACAGAAAGAAAACTTGAATTGATATCAAAGAAAAAAAAAACAAAGGAAAAATTACTGTATAAATAAAATAAATAAATAATTATAATTGCAAGTTATAGTTGATAAAAAAAAGGCTATGCAATAGCTTTACCGCGGCAGTCTCCGAGTGCCACACGCCTTTTTTTATTTTTGATGCTAGGTTTTTTCTATGGTTTAGGATTATTCCTATGAACCAGCATTCTTCGTGTTTTCATTTATTGTCGTATTGTCAGCACCACTCTGTATATACATAAATAAAAAAATTAAAATATTTATTTATTTCTTATTTTTTCCCATTTAGTTCTTATGTACCTCCAAAAACAAAAAAAAACTATAAACTTGTCTAAAAATTAAAAAAAAAACTTGTGTCTTCCTGGGTTTGAACCGAGAAACACCAGCCATCGCGAGTAGACCTTACGACTATCGAATACGCCTCAGCCGCTATGTCATGCAGCGCGAAATTGGCGGCCATATTATGCTTGAAATATTGCGGAAGAGAAAACTCGAAAACATGCGCTTCCCCAGACATAAGACTGAGCTACATATCAAATTTCAGCGATATCGTTAGGGCCGTTTCCGAGATCACATGCTTTTTCAAGCATTCAGCGCCATCTGCTGGGCTGATTTGTGAATCTAAACCATCCAGGGCGCCACTCAAATGCATAGAGAAAAATTCATTTAAATCGGTCAAGCCGTTTAGGAGGAGTTCAATGACATACACACGTACAGCAGAATTATATATACAAAGATGTTACTTAATATTGGTTCTGGAATGGCGGCCACGTTCCGGAAGACGCAGCGTAGGGAGGCTCCCAACGAGGTGGACCGATGACCTGATGAAGGTCGCGGGAAGCCGATGAATGCGGGCAGCAAAACTCATCGTGGAAAGCCTTGGGGGAGGCCTTTATCCAGCAGTGGATCTCTATAGGCTGTAGAAGATGTGTAGGTAGACTATTTTCTCAGTAAACTGTGACTATTTAATGGTTTTGGTTTTTTTTCCTTTGATAGAATTTTTCTTGATTTTTTAAGTTACGTTCAGTTCACACTGAAAAGACAGGAAGCAATGGTGGCCCATTCCTAGTGGGATGTAGTTTAAACCCAGACAGGCATCGCCACTGGTTTAAAAACGGTGAAGGAAAACGTCGTCTGTATGGGCAATACGAACTCGAAACAACTGGACTATACATAGCTAATGGTGATCATGATCTGAGGTACCTGTGTATGTATATCAGTGATAATAATCTCGGATGATTGATTCAAAATCCATTACCACATAATCTGTTATCTACTTTAGTAAAATATATTCTAAGTTCATTTTAGAGTGATGAATTGTGACAAAATGTCCCAAAGCGCTTTTTTTTTTTTTTAATTAAGCGTTGCTCCACACGGGGTATTACTCCTTTATCGTGGGTGCGTTTACAAACAATTAAACTCACATACACAAACAGCCAGAACCGAAACTACCTGTAGGACATAAAAATATTTGTTCCGAACGGACACACGATACGCAGCGCAGCAGTCGATCACACAGTCAACCGTGTCGTCGTCGTGTGTCGATTGCAATCGAATTTGAACATTGTTATGTACTAGCGGCCCGTCCCGGCTTTGCACGGGTCCAAGGCTGATACTAAAAACACTATAGAAAAAACTCTGAACGTTGTATAAAAAACATAGCGGCCGCTGCTCCCGTGCCGCCGTAAACGCGACGCCCAGATTTTTTAAATCTGTAATATCTTCGAAAATATTAATTCAAATCAGATACTGTAAAGGAAGATATAGATCTACTTTATATCAACAATGCCTTTAAGGTATTAAATTTGATATGGATCAATGATGTATTGGTTAAAATCGCTTCGAAAATTAGCCGGGTTTTGTCGTAAAAAGTAAATGACAAAAAAATGTTATTGTGGGTTGTCTATAAGAGATACAGGTATACTATCGTGGACTTTTTTGTAGACCTTCTCAATGTGTAAAATATTTAGTACATTATTTTGATAAATCTCTTAGGGTTCAGCCTGCGTTTTACTGAAAACGCGGAAAAAATTTAATTACTTACGACAGCACATTAGAGACCTCAAAAATAATAGTATTTCTTCCCAATTTAATGGATGTTATTATACATATAAAACTTCCTATTTAATCATTCTATCTATTAAAAAAACCGCATCAGAATTGGTTGCTCGGTTTTAAAGATTTAATCATACAAAGGGACATAGGGAAAGAGAAAGTTACTTCGTTTTATATTCAATTTGTTGTATGAAAACTTTCACAAACATTAATAACTTAAATTTGGTTGGCATGTCGGTGACAATTATAGGCAAAAAACAAAATTAAAAATACCGAAGTAAAGGCATCACAGTCAACTTGATTGATTGCTACTCATCATAAGGCCTCAAAATTACACATTTTATTGTAATATCGCCATTTGTTTTCCCGAATCATCTGTTTCATTTAATGGATGAGATAAAAGAGGGCTGGCGTTTCTTTGATCTGCTACGTTTATTTTAAATTGTAAGAGCGTTGCTTTGTTTCCGGAAGCTAGAAATAGGTAATCAATCTTCTGTGTTTATTTCCAAGTTATAATGGAACATTATTTGTTACTAGCTCCAGCCCACGACCTCGATCGCATAAAATTTAAAGAAAGAAAGAAAGAATATTTGATGCGAAAAATCTACCTAAACCTCGTCCCGTCACCGTCGTCTCGCATCGCCTGCTCTCGCTATATGTCACATGTTTTCGTCCTCCTAATTTTTGGCTCTTTAGACATGCCATGAGAGTTCGACACAATCTTCGTCTTATCCATATTCATCCTTAGACTCACTTGTTGCGAAGCCTGCTGAGGTCATTGAGCATTTTGCTCTAGTCTTCCAGGCTCCCCGCCATGACCATGAAGTCATCTGTAAAACGGAGATTAGTGATGAACTCGCTGTTGACGTTGATGAAGTTGTCCTTTCCAGTCCAGGAGCTTGAAGACATCTTCCAACGCAGCAGTGAACAATTTGGAAGATATGACATCTCCTTGTCTCACTCTACGCTGCAGTTGGATCGGTTTCGAGTGCTGATCTTGAAGACGGACTAACATGGTGGCGCTTTTGTACAAACACTTTATCACCTCAATGTATCGATAGTCAATTTGATACGGCTGGAGAGACTGTAGCACCGCCCAGTCTCGATCGAATCGAAAAGCCTTCTCATAGTCCACAAACGCTAAGCATAGTGGTTTGTTATACTCCTCGGACTTCTGTATAACTTGCCGCAGCGTATGTATGTGGTCTATGGTGCTAAAGCCTTTCGGAAGCCTGCTTGTTCGGGAGGCTGAAAGTCATCGAACCTGCGAGCGAGGCGATTCGTGATGACCCTAGAAAACAGCTTATAGATCTTTTTTGAAAAAGAACACCACCTGCTCCTGTGCTACGCCACTATTCACTCAAAAAAACTTAGTGAATTGGAAGGTAGACGGCAGTTGAGCGAGGTGATGCAATGTTAAATCCAAAAACACGACCAACGATGCTTTGCTAGAGGGAGATTGATCTGGAGACCCTCCACGACCAAACTTCCGACACAACAACATTTGGCGCATCGTACCACAACTGCTCAGACCCGTCCTCCATACGGCTTCACCAGACATTATGCCGGGACACGACGAATCGCTGGCGGCAAGATTTTGATTTTTTTTTAATAATGGCTAAGTCGGAAGGGTGTGTGTGTGTGTTCTATATGCAGACGCTACTCGTTTTCATATACGCTTACAGCGTGTATGCACACTTAGGATGCACAAGTAAAGAATGCGTCGCTTCGTGAAATAAAAATAATATATTAAAATAATATTATATCTGATCCAGGTAAAGTTCTGTTTGCAAGACTTTGGACATTTAAATATTTATAAATAATTAATTCTAACTTTGGACGGAAAAGTATCAATTTAAATATTTCATTTATTTGTAAGTATTGGCACAAGTTTCGATTTGTTTTATGGAAATTTTAATTATTTCACAAAAAAAAATATTTTTGTAATGTCCTTATTTTATCTCCTTATTCTGTTCAAATATTTCATTTCAATAATTTATCGTTTGTATGAATGTTACGCTATACTTTGCTATATGCCAAGGAAGTATATTATCAGGAAGTAGTTGCTATTAGATTGCATCATCCCACTGCTAGGAAGGAGCATCACCCCATGACTTCCAGCTTTATCGATCTTGGGCTAAAGGGGACCACTGGTTGTTTGTTTTGTCCAGCTTGTCATCTTCGCCATCTTCTAAGGGATCTGCCGCGACGCGTTCTAGCTGTGTCAGGGCTCCACATGGTGGTTAGTTTAGTCCACTGCTTATTGGGCATACGACATCCGTATCATCAACAACCTTTTTATCGTCCCACTGCTGGGCACAGGTCTCCTCTTATACAGAGAAGGATTGAGCGTAATCACTATGCTTGCTCAATGCGGGATGGCGATTTCATACTTAAAGTCCAGGATTCCTCAAGATGTTTTCCTTCACCTTGTTATCAGTCATTGGTGTCCAAGAAATACTTATAAAGTACATATAACTTAGAAAAGTTATATGACAACCGTATATTAAGTAGTATTTAACCAAATTTAAGATTTTAGTTTTAAATTTAGAGCTGATTTTTGCAATCACTATTTCAAGCGAGGATTAATTTTGAATTATTGATACGAAATCTATTAAATGTCAATTTTATTCCACAGATAGAAATTGTCTGTCCATTGAATATTCAGCCCTTAAAAGCAATAATTCAAAGCTCCTAGAAATGTCTAGGAGCTTTAAATGATTACTTTTCAATGGATTTAACAATCACACGACGTCACAATATTAATCTCTAAATCTACGATAGTTTCAGTTTCAGTAAAGTCGTTCACTTTTCGTTCTTCGAACTTGATATCTAATGGGAGTTTTTGTTCAACCTATTTCTCCATGAAACGGTTTCAACTGTAATCTATCTTGATAAAAACGACTGTCCATAATGGGATCAGTAGAGTCCCATAAATCTTTATTTGTTGTTTTTGTCTTACTCGTGGCGAATTTTCAGGGTGTCAGGTGTCCGTCTTCTATAGTACAAATGGCAAAATCCCGCGACTTATTTGCTAATTTGCACACTAATTCCGACACAATATAGTGCAGTTAAAACATCTTCAAAATATTATCACATTTTAAATAGTGCTGGTCATTCTGAAGTCAACTTAATAGTCATGGAAATAAGGTTGATATTTGTTTAACTTGAAGTAACATTTATATCAAACAAAAAAGATTTTTTTTCGGCCCACGATACGTACATATTTGTATACGCAATGTAGGGAACTCTACCTTTATCTATGTAGGTATATAAAAATCCATGCCACTTTCATTGTAATTTTATAACTCAAGAACGGACTCACCTATCCAAACCAAATGTTTAGGCTTTGTTATGACTAATTAGTAGATGGTTTATGTGAAGTTTGAACAAAATCCGTCCAGCGGTTCTTCATTTATCACATTTTTTGTAACAAATGAATTTAATGAATGGTGGATCATCGTCTCATCTATATATATATAAATCAATGCCACTATCTTTGTAATTTTATAACTCAAGACACGGACTCACTGTTGATTTATTTGATTTATCTACACACATCAAAAGTGTCTAGGGATCAAGCATTTTTATGCGGATTTCTTGAGATTGAGATGTGGCTTTGTAATAAATATATGATTTTATAAATTTATATGGATCCTTTTTGGTGCATTTCATAATTTGAATCAGGAACTGTGAATCAAATTCGAGTAAAAGATGAAAATCAGCTGTCAATATTTTCCCTATAAAAACATACAACGCATTGAAGACATTATTAGTGCTACTGTTTCCCTACTACTGATTAAAACCAACGTTATTATGGAGCGGCGACGTCATTTAAGCAGGGAAGAAATGCTCAGAGCCGTGGGAATGATAGAAGCTGGTTCCCGGCAACGTACTGTGGCTTTAGCTCTGAATACAAGTCAGAGTGTTATCAGTCGACTTTGGACACGTTACCGAAGCACTGGTACCGTGGCTGAGTGCCATGGAGGACGGTATCGCTGCACCACACGGAGACAAGACCGATACATTCAAATCTTAACTCGAAGAGCTCCAACAATAACCGCCATGATGTTAGCCGTGAGGCTTCATCACTCTTCAGGGAACTTAATTAGCGACCAAACAGTCAGAAACCGCTTGCATGAAGTGAACCTTCATTCCCGAAGACCGCTACGGGTACCACCTATAGCAATGCACAATCGTAGGATTCGATATCAATGGGCTCTTGAACACAGAAATTGGGCAGAAGAATAATGGCGTTTCGTGTGCTTTTCTGATGAGTCTCGTTTTGGTATGAGACCGGATACAAGACGTATACGACACTGGAGAACCCCTGGACGCCAACAGCGATTAAAATCCTGCCAGGAAGTCCATCCTTATAGTGGTGGAACCATCATGGTATGGGCGGGTATTTGGATCGGCGGAAGAACTGAGTTGATTTGGATCAGAGGCAACCTCAACGCTCAAATTTATGCTGAGACGATTGTATCAGACGTCATCGTTCCTCTACAAGTGCAAATCGGTCCCTTATTTCAGTTAATGCATGAAAATGCACGACCGCACACCGCAAGAGTTGTAAGACAGACTCTCGCCGCAGCTAACATCAATGTCCTGCCCTGGCCTGCTCAGTCGCCAGACTTGAACCCGATTGAGCAATTGAGCATGCATGGGATATGCTACAGAGAAGAGCTCTGCCGAATATGGAGGGTATCCAGTCGCAAGAAGACCTTTTTAAGCTATTGCATAGCTTCAATCGCGGGCCTTGAGCGCTGGGACCGAATCCAGAAATTCCGTAACGAAAAAACCTCACGCTCCCCACTCCGACGGACACGGAGGTGTGGCTTGAAGGCCGTACATCGTCTAACGTCGTTTCAGTTCGGCAGTCTTCGGCACGGTATGTTTGTGTGCGTGCGACTACATCTTTTGAAAACAATTTATAGATTTTCAAAAAGAGCATGCATATTGCAGGGCGCGAACTCAGTTCTACACACTTGCCATGTTACTGATAGTCGCGATGTGCTAAACTTGCGATTAATTTTCTCTCTGAAATAGGTCTTCTATAGAGATATGTCATAGACGTCATCGACGTTGTCATGGCTACCTTAAAAACTTTTCATATAATTAATTATTAAGTACTTTTATTCAAATTAATTTAGTAGTGTTTTTATAAAATAGCTTTTTTTTTTTAACGGAAAAGCTAAGATGAATGTCACGCTAATTTTTCATTGGACTTTTAAATTATTTATAGTGTTGTTTACTAAATTTTATAGAGTAAAAAGTGCTCACGCGGCCGTTTTTTCAACTGTTATTGGCGATATCCGCCATTATTGTGAAATATTTTTTTAAAGAATTTCTATAACTTGTTACACGTGTTATTGGCAAAATTGTGGTATCTATCCACAGGGACCAGATCAAGAGTTGAAGTTGAAGTTTTTATTAAATAAAATATTACAGAAAGATGTCGGTGAACAATGTTAATACGAGTACATTTAAGTGTACGAGTTGTAATATTGTTATCTCCGAAACGAAACAACGAAAGTTTAATAAAAATATACTCGTCGGCTTTTTCTGAGGAAGACATTGATGAGGCAAAAAAGTTATTGTTTGTTTCTACGAAGACAAGACAAAAACATGTATCGAGGCGTAAGAACAAAAAGCAGAAAGACCTAAAATATACGATTACGGTGTTTAAAATCACGGATCCCGAACAATCCCAGTTTTTGTGGCATATGACCTTCACAAATTGCCACCAGTTTGCTTTGACTACGTAGAACGTACGTAAAGAAGTTGATGAAGGATTTATTAATTCTACGGTCAGATGTTATCGCAATCAGAAGTGATTATGTTACTAAAGATCAGCTCGAAAATATTAAATTGATAACAAATAATTGGACACCGACGCCGTTCATCATCAACAACCTTTTTATCGTCCCACTGCTGGGCACAGATCTCCTCTCATACAGAGAAGGATTGAGCGTAATCACCACGCTTGCTCAATGCGGGTTGGCGATTTCAGACTTATAAAGCCCAGGTTTCCTCAAGATGTTTTCCTTCGCCTTCAGTCATTGGTGTCCAAGATATACTTAGAAAGTACATATAACTTTAGAAAAGTTACATTGGTACTTGCCTGACCTGGAATCGAACCCGCGCACTCATACTTGAGAGGCTGGTGTTTTAACCACTAGGCCACCACGACAAAACAGTGGGGTATATTGAAAAAGAACCTCGGAGTCTTTGAGTATATTTCGTGGTGCTCCCGTTTCCGAGTCAACGAAATACCAGTTGGTGGAGTCATAAGGATACTATAGCTGTCTTGCCTGCTCCTCAGTGCTCGGCCGGTCTTGCGATTGCACCGAAACAGCACACAATGACAGAGATTATAAGTAATAGCATAGACAGACCTTACGGAGGAATTGCCCTATTGTAGAGGAAGTCCGCTTTCTCAAAGATATCAGTGTTGTTGTGTAATAGTGATCGTTTAGTTCTCACACGGATCGTTCTATGTTAGTTTTCTCATTTTACATGCTTACTGACTCGAGTGATAATATAATAGATTTCATGGGTTTTTTTCTTTATTTCTTTATTTTTTGGCTTCGCACGGTTTGTGCATTTAGCCAATGCCACGTAATTATGAATTATTCATGTCGAAAAAGACGGTCGCGTGACCCGTCTTGCGAGTGAGGTTTGGGACAAAGTCATGATGTGGCCACTATGCAGCGATATTTCACTGTTCTTTATGAACTATTTACTAAATGCACTTTTTACTACATAAATCACGCACTTTTATATAGTAAACAACACTATAAATAATTTTAAAAGTCCAATGAAAAACGAGCGTGACACTCAGCCTGACTTTCCCGCCAAAACTCAGGGTGCTGATCACGAAAATGATTTCATTTTTGAAATCCAAGATGGCCGACATCATATTTCATGACATTCTGACATGGGTGTGATAACGAACATGACGTCATTTTTAAGCTATTGCTTAGCTTCTTTCTATCTCTTTATCAAAGTCGAACAGAAAACATTGAATATAGTTTAGTCGCTTAATCGTCACCATTTTTCGCACTCTTTTGATGACGTTGCTGGTAAAAAATAAATAAATTACAAAACAGAAAGAAAACTTGAATTGATATCAAAGAAAAAAAAAATAAAGGAAAAATTACTGTATAAATAAAATAAATAAATAATTATAATTGCAAGTTATAGTTGATAAAAAAAAAAGGCTATGCAATAGCTTTACCGCGGCAGTCTCCGAGTGCCACACGCCTTTTTTTTGTTGTTGCAACGAACATGGGCGGCCATTCCACAGCGTGATTTGGATGAACTCATTTTGAGTATGCCAAACCGATGTTCTTGTGTTGTTAGTGTTCGCGGTAGAAACACGGATTATTAATTGTTTAAGTTACCCAATAAAATTTTAGAGAAAACTGTTATTTCAGTCTTTTTTTCGAACTTTTGTGTTAGTGGTTCAAATGTCAAATATCCCTTTATTAGGTAAATGGCAAATTTCTTTATTAATGCAAAGGTGACTTGGTTTATCGTTACTGTGACAAACGAAAACACTTTATTTGATGAATCCTTAAAGAAAATTTTAATTAATATCAATCAGGAGAAAAGTTATTGCAAAAATATATGTTGATCCCTAGACACTTTTGATGTGTATATTTACAAAAATCAATCTTTAGTCGATTCTGTAATAATCGATATATTGTGGGTACTTATTTAATAAATATAAAAACCCCTACTACCCAGAACATCAGCCTCTCTCTTGGTCGTTTGCGCTTCTGTATAGACGGACGTATAACCTTCCTAGTGATTTTTAAATTGGCTGATATTATACACAGTTATAAAAGGCCTATAACTCGTTTTATTCAAGTGTTAGAACCAAAATATCCTACACTCACCTATCCAAACCACATGTTTAGGCTTAGTTTTGACTAATTACAGGATCCATTGAACTTCATTTATCACATTTTTTGTAACAAATGAATTCAATGAACGGTGGATCATCATCTCATCTTCTATATATATGTACGATGCGTGGCCGAAGTTCTGGATAGTTGAGGTGTCTTCTCATCTCATGATTCCTATCCATCGTGGGCGGTATTTTCGAGAAAACGTTGTACAATAACTATAGTGTGATGTTCGATAAAGCCAAGTATTAAGAAAGTCCGCACCAAAGATCACTTTTTCTTTCCTTTCTTTCTTTTTGTTTCTCTTTCTTTCGGTTTGTGCATTTAGCCAATGTCACGTATTGAATTGTTCATGTCGAAAAAGGTAGCGTGATCCGTCTTACGATGAAGGTTTGAGAAAAAGTCATGATGTGGCCACTATGCTGCGATATTTCACTGTTCTTTATGAATTATTTACTGAATGCACTTTTTACTACATAAATCACGCACTTTTATTTTAAAAGTCCGATGAAAAATGAGCGTGTCACTCAGCTTGACTTTCCCGCCAAAAATTCTCAACGATCACTTGCTATGTCAAACGCAACTCCAGTCGGTGTTACCATTCGCTCCATGGTGTTACCCGCTCTTAATAATACCGACCCGAATACCGACTTCGAAAAAATAGTAGAGTAATTTACGGTCAATTGATACTGATACGATAATAAAGATCACAATATTCAAAATTAACCAGTCACGCGCCGTTATACAATTTGTAAAGAAAACCCTGTCCGATCCGTCAAGGTATTGTTAGGTATCGATAACTGATTCTACTAATGGATACAAAGCCGGGCTAAACTTAAAAAAAAAAAATCCCCCTAAAAAATAAATATTATTTCGCAAAAAGAGGTAACTTAATACATTTGCGGTAAATAACCTTTCCGCGGGCGGCGGGGGACAGGGCACGCGGCACGTGGTCGCATCGCTATTCGCTCATAATAATACCGGTGTTGTCACTTTTTAAAAATTACCAAATGTTATTAGTATTGTGTCTATGATAATTATATAAAATTTAATATTTTATTTGGTCATGTGTTTACCTAACCTTTATTATCCTTACGGACAGGGTTTTCTTTACATATTGTATATAAAAGTCAATGCCACTTTTTTGTAATTTTATTATCCACCAAAGCTGTGTAATAGCACCAGATTGGCAGTGAAAAACTTATTGCCAAGTTTAATTGAAGCTACGTCTTATCTGGTAAATAAAAAGTAGAAATTTGTTTGATACCGCGTATCCCCATGGTCCCAACTGATATGCCATTTGATTTCAAACGATTACAATATCCTGTGTGTTTATTATTTGCTATGTCCATCAACAAAGCCCAAGGGCAAACATTTCACGTTTGTGGTGTGAATTTGAAGGAATCATGTTTTTCACATGGCCAACTTTATGTTGCCTGTTCGAGAGTCGGTACCCTCAGTCGTTTGTTTATACATGCTAGAAATGGAAAAACAAAAAATATTGTTGATCTAAATGTTTTGGATTGAGTTTTAAAGTTGCTAGCAATTAAAAAAACGATTTTATGTTTGAAGAAATAATTTTGATATTCCAATAAATTTGTTTTTATTATTTCACTTAGTGAAGCAAAGCGAAGCACGTATCGGGTCACTAGTTGTTACATAATTTAATACTCAAGCACGTGGCTCAATAATTACAGCCACAAAGATCGATCGGAGGTTAAGCTACGTATTTCGAGGTCGATATTTGGATGGGTCAGCATCCATTACAAATCGATACCTTGTCTCGGAACGTTAAGCTGTTATTCGTAGTACGTTATATTATGCACAGTAAACAGTAAATTTTTGCACCAAAAATGAAAGTCTGTCCATCAATTGCTTTTATAATAAGTTACTTAGTTTGTCTCAATGCACAAATGACGGCTCTGTGATAGGTCTTTCTACAACATATTTCTATCCTAAAGTAGTAAAAATCACAATTTCTTATTCATCATCATCAACCTTTTTATCGTCCCACTGCTGGGCACAGGTCTCGTCTCATACAAAGAAGGATTGGGCATAATCACCACACTTGCTCAATTTGTAACACGTTTTCCTTCGCCTTGTAATCAATCATTGATGTCCAAGATATACTTAGAAAGTACATATAACTTAAAAAAGTTACATTGGTACTTGCCTGACCTGGAATTGAACCCGCAGACTCATACTTGAGAGGCTGGTGTTTTAACCACTACGCCACCATGACTTAGTTATTCTTTATATATTTCTCATTACAAAAAAAAATGCCAAGAAACCAATTTAATTCATTCTAAGCCAATAAAAATAATTTAATCAGCAAAATGGCACGAAAACAAATTGAATACGAAATTGAAAACAAGAATCTAATTGAAATACAAAACAGAACGAGCAAATGTTGTTTCAAATGAAATAAAATGACACTAAACTATTTGGGTGCAAGGCTTTACTAAAGTGAATGAATTAACTGAATAATGAGTTTGGGGACAATTGTTTGAAAATAAGAGTAAGTATGGTTAGCACAACTGGGCGAAGGTTTTCGTAAAATTCACTTTTTTCATACCCACCTACGCAATGTCAAGGTTTGCGAGCGAGGTAAATCGTGTGGAAATATAATAGCAAAGAAGTAGGCGGAGCGCTTGAGGTAACGGGAATCCCAGCGCCCTCACACCTCTAGCCGCCGCAAGAGACGCCCTGGTCTGGAGACGACATCGAACTCCCAGCCACCTTAGGCGCGGGCCTGCGGGCGGTGAGCAGTGGGCAGCTCGCCGTCCGGTAAGGACCGCCCGAGTCGACGGCGCGTTGTGTTTCACGCGCGCCTCAAAGAGATGTCAGCACATCGTGACGGGGTTCACGAACATCGATGCTTCCTGGATCAGGGTTGCGGGTTGGTTGAAAAAGAAACCGTGGTCCTGGCCGTCGCACAGGAAAGTGCAGAAACACAGGTGGGTTTTAATCAGTAAAAGTCTGACACGCCCTTCCGCTCCGCCCAGAGCTGGAGAAGTCATTTGATGATTTCCCATCCCAACAAAAAAAAAGGTAAAGTGTGTGGATATGTTGGTGGACCTAAGAGGCTTTGAGTTTGGTAGTCTTACGCTACACTACCTCAATTGATCATAACGCGCCACTCAAACCAGCCAATCACAATCAAGCCAAGCCATTGTCATTACTACTAGGAAAAGGAAAGGCTATGTATTGCTGTGCCAGCTCATTTTCCCTCTCCAGTTGCTGTCGTTATATGATAAAGCTATGAATCTGTTCATAAATCAGTGTGTTTATAATAGTCTGCCTTTATTTTTTACTCTTTATAAACTTGTTCTTGACGGCGATCCTGCCTGATCATAAGCAATCGACGCAATCATTGTTGGTAAAGCGCACTAGTTTATTAAGAGCCTATTCACTCTAGCCTTGAAGACTCCTAAATTGTAATCAGATGGGAAGATCGCCGCAGGCAAATTGTTCCAGTCTCTCGTTGTACGAAGTATAAAAGACGAGGCGAACGATTGATCCGGATCGTAGAGGTGTTAACAACGTAAGGGTGGATACTCGCCGTACGACGTGTCGTCCGATGATAGCGGAATTAAGTCACGTAATTCAAGCGCACACTCTCCAAAAAACATCCTATAGAACAATGATCGAGATCTAGGCACTGGAACTGTTTTCAAGGCTAGAGTGAATAGGCTCTTAATAAACTAGCGCGCTTTACCATCAACGATTGCATCACTGCTTACCATCAGGCGGGATTGCGGTCAAACACTAGTTTATAATATTAAAAAAAAGAAGTTACCCTGAAATCAAAATCAAAAGTTATTTGTTGAAATCAGGCGGCATTATTTTCTGACATCAAAATTACAAAAGACAGATTCTCAAAACGCTCTTCACTTAAATTCAGCATAGGAGAATCATTTATTTAGATACGACTACGACGTTGCTTACTACAGTTCTTAATGATCCTAAAATATCATAAATGACCTCCAAAAAATGGTTTTAATATTGCACCTTGTCCACTGACCGTACCATACTGATACAGCTAAAATGCCATACCTAACCACACAGTACGGTGAAGCATACGAATGTTCAATTTCAAACAACACGCAGCCAAATTGAATTCTTTGTCGTTTACCATGTTCTGCGTATTGCCGTATCCTCACGCAACATTGAACGACTCTCATTCAGTTTTATTGTACTTACCATTCAAGTAACAAATAGGAGCTCAGAATTACAATACAAACCTTTTTTTTTATATATAAATTATAAACCAGCGCTTGACCGCAATCCCGCCTGATGGTAAGCAGTGATGCGATCGTTGATGGTAAGTCGAGCTAGTTTATTAAGAGCCTTTTCACTCTAGCCTTGAAGACACTTAAATTGTATTGTGACGGAAACACCGACGCTGGCAAATTGTTCCAGTCCCTCGATGTACGCGGTATAAAGGAGGAAGCAAAACGCTTCGTCCGGATCGCAGTGGTGTCAACAACGTAAGGGTGGAAACTCGCCGTACTACGGGTCGTCCGATGATGGAACGGAGATGGGGGAATTAAATCATGCAATTCCCTTGCACACTCACCAGAATGCATCCTATAGAAGACCGAAAGGCTGGCTACTCTACGCCTGTGCTCCAGGCTTTGGAGATCGTTTCGAGTTAAGTCTGGCTCGCCAATCAGCCTCTTCGCACGCCTCTCCACCGAATCCAAAGTGGTAAGGTGACATTTCGCAGCACCAGCCCAAATGTGGCTGCAGTACTCCACACACGAGCGGACCTGTGCTTTGTATAAAATTAGAAGCTGCCTTGGTGTGAAGTACCGCCGGACCTTCGCGATGACGCCTAGTTTTCTGGCAGCCACCCTGGCCTTGGACTCAATGAACCGCCCAAAGTTAAGGTTCGAGGAAATCTTAACTCCCAAAAGCTGAAGGCGGTCGGTACACTCCGAGGATACATTCTGAAAAGTAGGAACCAAGGTGATCGGGCTCCTTTTGGCGGTGAAAAGACACGCCTGTGTTTTGGCGGCATTGAATGCTACAAGATTGGCATTGCCCCATTCGGAGACTGCCTGCAGTGCAGCACTCACACGCTCTACCATGGCCTCTCTTTCGGACCGGATTGTTTCCTTACTAGCCCGGGCTTCCGGCAGGTATCTCTCCACAACTGTGCTGTCATCTGCATACCCATAGATACCGGGCATCAGCAGATCGTTAATATGCAGCAGGAACAGAGTTGCAGAGAGAACAGACCCTTGAGGAACACCGGCATTGGTCGACATGGGCTCAAATGAGCATCCGTCGACAACAACTCGGAGGGACCGTTCAGTCAGGAAGTCTTTTACCCAGCCAGTCAGGCCAGCAGAAATGCCGAACGCTGGAAGCTTACTCAAAAGGCCAGCGTGCCATACCCGGTCGAAGGCCTTCGAGACATCAAGGGAGACGGCAATCGCTTCCCCATTTTTCTCGAGGGCCTCGCCCCACAAGTGAGTGCATACACTAGTAGGGCCCCAGTTGACCGATTGCGTCGAAAACCGTACTGTCGGTCACTGAGGAGATCGTTACCTTCCAGGTAAGCCAAGAGGCGCGAGTTCAATACACGCTCCATAATCTTGCAGAGTATGGAGGTTATTGAAATCGGCCGATAGTTGGTAGGATCGGTACGACTACCCTTTTTGGGCACGGGCTGCACGTTGGCAAGCTTCCAGGACTTGGGCACTATACCAGTCCTAAATGAGAGGCGATACAGGCGCGACAATACAGGAGACAACTCGGGCGCACAAGCCTTAAGAACAATCGCTGGTTTACCATCTGGACCACTAGCCTTATTCACGTCCAGACGACACAATACGCTCAGAACCTCCTTGTTTCTAATGCGAACCTCCGACATTGAAGTTCCGCAATGAGGTAAATTAGGTGGAGTAGCACTGCCAGTGTCAAGACGCGAACTATGGGCAAAGAGAGATGCAAAGAGACCTGCTTTCTCTCTCGCCGTATGAGCGTTCATTATATTTTTTACTATGAAATTATAAACGCATAGATTTTATAACCATGGATCGTTGGATGTTTGTTACTAATTTGGCATAAAGATAGTTTTATAATGCAGAAGTCAGAACTTCTCGCTGTTTATACCAATACATTATTTATGCCAATATATTATGTTACTTGCTGCGCCCTACGGTTTCACCCTCTTTAATTTCGATCCCGTGGGAATATCGGGATAAAAAGTATCTTTTGTGTTATTCCTGGTTATAAACCAGCTGTGTGTCAAATTTCATCCAAATCCGTTCATCAGTTTTGGCGTGAAAACGGAATAAACAAACAAACTCACTTTCACATTTATAATATTAGTAAGGATTATGTCGTTACGTCAGAAGCCAGAAAACCTGATAAGTAGTCTTGGGAGTTTAAGTCAAGCTGTGTCACGCTCATTTTTCATTGGACTTTTGAAATTATTTATAGTGTTTTTTACTAAATAAAAATGCATGATTTATATAGTAAAAAGTGCATTCAGTAAATAATTCATAAAGAACAGTGAAATATCGCAGCATAGTGGCCACATCATAACTTTGTCTCAATCTCCCTCTTAAGACGATTCACGCGGCCGTCTTTTTGGACATGAATTATTTCGCAAATCATTACATGGCGTTGGCTAAAGCACAAACCGTGCGAAGCCAAAAAAGAAAGAAAGAAAAAATAATTAACACCGGTATTTATTTACATCCAGTTAGAGCAGCGGTGACCTAGTGGTATTGGCGGTAACTTACAATTCGCAGGGTCGAATCTCATCAGGCGTTTTACTTTGTATAAATTATTTTATCACTACTGCTCTCAAAATGGAGAAAGAAGACATCGTGAGGAAACCGTGAAGGAGGTAGATTTCGGCCCACTCCCTCTCGCCGATAAGAGACCTGTGTCCCAACACTGGGAACGTTATAGGCGAATTATGATGAGTTAGATTGAAATATGACCCGAAATAGGAAAAAAGCTAGGCATTTGATTATTACCCATTTGGTGTAAAGTTAAAACTCACACCGCACTATGTCACTTTTGCTTAGATATGTAAGTTTTGCAATTGTTTATACCTTTTCCTTTTTTTGAATTGAAACTTCTTTACGCACGCTTGACTTGGGGAGTAAGCTGGCGAACGCGTGACATAAGCGTTACGAAAAGTGATCGGGCAAGGCGAACGGAAGTTAAGTGGGGGATATAAGCACAGAGGCGCCCGTGGCGCGAGCTTGGTACTACAATCTCTACAACGAGTTTTTTTTTTTTTTTTTTCAATTAAAATAGAAGATCTATGCAAAAATATTAATTTACCAATGAAACCATGAAATAAATTTAAATATTTATAGAAAATTAATATATATATATATATGTGTATACATGTATATATTGTACATATATATATATACAGTATGTTACGAAAACCCTGTCCGAACCATAAGGATAATAGAGGTTAGGTAAACACATGACCAAACATAATATAAAATTTTACGTATTCATCATAGTACCAATACAAATGAATTTTGAAATAATCTTTTTTTCCAACGAATTAATTCCAATTTCCCCGAAATTTGGTAATTTTTAAAAAGTGACAACACCGGTATTATTATGAGCGAATAGCGATGCGACCACGTGCCGCGTGTCCTGCCGCCCGCCCCCCGCGGTCGGCAGGCGAAGGGTGGTCAACGCACATTTAATAACTTACCTCCTTTTGCGAAATAATATTTATTTTTATTAGGGGGATTTTTTTTTAAGTAAAGCCCGGTTTTGTATGCATTAGTAGAATCAGTTATCGATACCTAACAACACCTTCACGGGTCGGACAGGGTTTTCGTAACATACTGTATATATATATATATATATATATACATGTATATATACATACAGATGGAGCGAAAGAAGTTTCACTTCAGTCGTGTGGTCATAAGCACACTCGTTTTTTTTTAAATCATATACATGTACTGTTCTGTGCACCAAATTAATAGTTATTTATTTACGTATTATTGGTATTAATTGTAAAAATAAATCACATTTCACTCACCAATATGAAAATCTACAGGAAGTGTTTAAGTATTTTATATAATCAGTTAATCAAAAAAAGTTTATTTATACTATTATATAAAGCTGAAGAGTTTGTTTGTTTGTTTGTTTGAACGCGCTAATCTCAGGAACTACTGGTCCGATTTGAAAAATTAATTTTGCGTTGGATAGCCCATTAATCCAGGAAGGCTTTAGACTATATAACGTCCCGCTGCAACCAATAGGAGCGAAGCATTACTAACTACACGCGAACAAAGTCGCTGACGGCCGCTAGTCCAATATAAAGATAAATCAAGCTAGCTTCTTCTCGTTTCTTATCTACATAAAATTTCTTGTTTTTACATTGAACACCCGACCTGCTTCATATTGGCTTACATACATAATCAGCATTTAATGTTCCCACTCTTGGGTCACAGGCCTCCTCTCTCTCTCTCTCTCTCCTGTCTGTGAGAGGGACTGGGCGGTGTTCTACCACGCGGGCTCAGTGCGGGTTGATAGATATCACATGTCTTGTCTTGGCAGAAGTTTTGGCTCTAGGACATGCAAAGGTTTCCCCACAATGTTTTCCTTCACCGTTTTGAGAGCAGTGTTTGAGTGACGTAATCATAGTGCAAAAAATTCATATCATAATCAATAGGTTTCATTTTTGTATGTTTGGCCTCAATCTGGATAGATGGCGTTGGCGTTGTTTTAGATCGTACTGCGGTTTCGTTACAAGCTAATATATAATACGTAAAGAAAACCCAGTCCGACCCATAAGGATAGGTAAACACATGACCAAATATAATATAAAATTTTACGTAATCATCATAGAAACAATACTAATGAATTTTGAAATAATCTTTTTTTCTTACGAATTAATTCCAACTTCCCCGAAATTTGGTAATGATTAAAAAAGTGACAACACCGGTATTACTATGAGCTAATAGCGATGCGACCACGTACCGCGTGTTCTGCCCCCCGCCGCCCGCGGAAGGGTTGCTTACCGTAAATATATTAAGTTACCTCTTTTTGCGAAATAATATTTATTATTTTAGAGGAATCTTTTTTTAAAATTTAGCCCGGCTTTGTATGCATTAGTAGAATCAGTTATCGATACCTAACAACACCTTCACGGAACGGACAGGGTTTTCTTTACATATTGTATACAACGTTATTTTTTTATACGAAACTTGAATATAGTTTGTTCAGAATAATCAACTGAATCGATTCCAATAATTTTTACACCATATTATATTTTCTCCCAAATACGTTTAGAAATTGTTGCAGTGTAGTTACCGAGCGGGCAACACAGCTAACGGTAGATCATAGTACCTATAAGTGAGACAGGGCCCCTCGCACCGCCCCGGTAGGTGCGGGCGGGCGAGCGGTGCGTTGGATATATTTTTTTGGGACAACCAAGTATTGTAACAAGCTCATCATTGTGGTTTTTCATATTTTTTTGAAATCATGCATTGCATATGGTTTTCGCATAAACAAATAAAAAATTTTACAAAAAAAACAACCGACTTCCAAAAATCACCACAAAGTGAAAAATAACTAATTTCGGAAGTCGGTGTCTTTGGTTTTTGTTTTGACACCGACTTCCGAAATTAGTTATTTTTCACATAGTAGTGTTTTTGGAAGTCGGTTGTTTTTTTTTTAGATAATTTTTTTTTTTACACTTTTTACTTCTGCAACGTACTGTTCAGCTGCAGACTGAAATACTTGAAAAAACTTACAAACGCCCTGGTGTCCTTATCATGGACCACCTTGGGAATGTCTTCTTTCCAACAGAAAAAGAATTATCAAAATCGGTTCATAAACGACGACGTTATCCCCGAACAAACATAAAAATAAGCAAATATACAGTCGAATTGAGTAAGCTCCTCCTTTTTGAAGTCGGTTTAAAAATAACGTTGTATAGTTGTGATGAAATAATTAATTTACACAATATAAACCGGTTGACGGGGTTTCTTATTTCCCTGACACCTCTCAATGAGAACATTCTGGTAGTTAACAAAGATCAATTTCGTAAAACACGTATTCATTTGCATAAAATTGACAGGTGTCAACAAAGTATTTTCTCTACTTCGGCAAATTCTTTTTGAAGTGAAACTTCTTTAGGCACGCTTGACTTGGGGAGTAAACTGGCGAAAGCGTTACGAAAAATGTTACGAAAAATGATCGGGCAAGGCGAACGGAAGCAAAGTATAGTCCTATTTCGTCTGTACTACAACCAAGGAGTTGGCTCATGTAAATATTGCATGACATGTCGAGTATGAAGTTGTGAGTTCGCATCTCGCCGAAGGCAATATATATTTTTTTGGATCTTTTTAAGATTTGTTAACAATTGAGTCGAGTATGAAGTTGTGAGTTCGCATCTCGCCGAAGGCAATATATATTTTTTGGATCTTTTTAAGATTTGTTAACAATTGATTACCTAAGAGCACAAATAATTTATAAATTTCGTTCTGTTCTGGCTTTTATATTGTTTTATATATTTTTGCTGAACATTTCTGATATAATTGAAAGTATAGAAGAAGATATCGTCACAATACGATAATTGGACACAAAGTACAAATTGCTTTCGAGCCTCATAAGCTCAATTATTAAGCTAAGTACCTTGATTGATTAAGAACTATGAATTTCAGCGAGAACATGACGCTGCGAACACCCCCCGACCCCCCTCATTGATTACCTCACCCCCCCGTGGATTATCTCGGGAACCAGAGGTCGTGGACTACCCGAGTTTGGGGTCCCCTGAATCAGGAGGAGGAGCCCGACCTTTTGGCCCCGAGGGAATCAACTCCCCCCTCTCCCCCTCCCCCCTACCCCCCGCTACCCCACGAAATCTACCCCCCCCCCCTTTAGTTACCTCACCCCCCCGTGGATTATCTCGGGAACCAGAGGTCGTGGACTACCCGAGTTTGGGGTCCCCTGATTCAGGAGGAAGAGCCCGACCTTTTGGCCCCGAGGGAATCCACTTTTTTTTTTTTTTTTTTAAATTGGAGGTCTATGCAAAAATATTAATTTATAAATGAAAGCATGAAATAAATTTAAATATTTATAGAAAATTAATATATGTATATGTGTATACATGTATATATTGTACACATATATATATATATATATATATACATACAGATGGTGCGAAAGAAGTTTCACTTCAGTCGTGTGGTCATAAGCACACTCGTTTTTTTTTTTTATTTATTCTTTTTTTATTTTATTGTTTGTGGTCTTGTACGAGTCACAATAAATACGTTTTCATTCTTTTCTTTATTCATTGTAACCTCGATTCTACAGGAATAAGTCATAATATTACTGTTACAATACTCTTTCTGAAGCTAAATTATATAATCTATTACGTTTTCTTTAACTACGTAACTTATAGACCGCATCTCCTCATCTATATTTAGTAAATAACTGCTCATAAACGCAAAAAGGTTACCCATCCAAGCAATCAGTAGTCTGGGGTCAACCTCGACCCTCAATTACCGAAGTGGTCACAAGCCAGACAGAATACAAATAGGCTGCTCAAAAAAAGCCGATACTTTTGGAGAAAAAATATTGCTACCGGATTATGGCGGATAGGAAGCAGAGTAATGATTCATTGATGTCATATTTGGCGCTGTGGGACGTGGCATCTTGGTTGTTGGTATGATACACGACAAGGATAAAAATAGAAAAAACTGACAGCTGTGTTGAAAATTGCGATAGTCTTATCGCTAAAGTGAATTTACGGATAACTTTATTTTTATATACAATGCTGTAAAAAGACTATCTACACACACTACATAGTGGTCTCTTATACAGTGCGATTCTGTAACCATAACACGAAAAAAACTTCCAAACCTTAAACTTATTTTCGGGAAGATGGTACTTTTCCCTCGGTAGTAGGCCATAACATCGGCCGCCGGCAGAAGTTACCACCCACCCGACAAAGTCTTGCCGCCAAGCGATTTGTCGTGTTCCGGCATGATGTCTGGTGAAGCCGTACGGAGGTCGGGTCTGGGCAGTTGTGATGCGATGTGTGCCGGGTACGATGCGCCTAATGTTGTTGTGTTGGGAGTTTGGTCGTGGAGGGTTTGGTTGTTAGGTTAAACATTGCATCACCTCGCTCAACTGCCGTCTTCCTTCCTATTCGCCCAGTTTTTCTGAGTGGATAGGCTCTTAATAAACTAGCGCGCTTTACCATCAACGATCGCATCACTGCTTACCATCAGGCGGGATTGCGGTCAAGCGCTAGTTTACAATTACTAAAAAAAAAAAAACTTTACTCGGTGGTAGGCCATAATACTGCGTGGTGATTACGCTCAATCCTTCTCTGTATGAGAGGAAACCTGTGCCCAGCAGTGGGACAATAAAAAGGTTGATGATAATAATGAACGTCATGTTTCTGAGATAATTTGCTATTTACGCTAGTCTGCAAAATAACGCAAGCAAATCATTGTGGTGTGATTGCTTTCAACGGTACCGGAGTCGTGAGATATTTAAAGTGGTGTGAGATCGTTAAAAGTAAGTAAAAATTCGAATTTTCCTTCAATATCTCCATAAAATAGAACCCTCTGGGAGTTCTTGGATATACCTGACCTAATTTTATGTACTTATTACATAGTACATGAAAATTATTAAAATGATGAGGAATAAAAATGGTTATCGGCTTCGTTCAGCATATTTTTACACCCGTCGTCTTTATTAATATTATTGGAAATTTCGGGGATATATCTAACATTATTTTTTATTCATTTGGTAGAAGATTTATATACTACGCTTTAGTGCTCACTAGGGAGAATTTAGAAGCTTGTGCGATCATCACATGTCATACATATTTATTTATTTTATTAACTTTGTTTTTTAGATAGTTTTTTGACTAAGCTTAAATGATAATAATTATTTTCTTAATTCTGTGTATTGACCATATTATTATAAGTTTCTGTCTTTCCTATTTATATAACGAATACGTATTATGACATGTAAAATAAGTGAAAAATAAATCGATCTTTGTTTCTGTATTTTCTGAGAACTATTTTTGGAAGTTTTTTTTTTGTCTTGCGATTGTGATACGACTATCAATATCAACTCGAATGCTTTTTTTTCAATTGGTAAGTAATAATGAGAAAATTCGAATTTTGAAAAATATATATTCGATATATCTACTTACCTATTAGAGTACTAACTAACTCCTTTAAATAATTTTGTAGCAAAACATTAGCAAAATAGAAGCGTATCGAAATATCAAGAATGTAGACAGAAAATTATAAATTCCTATTAAAACATATTAAAACTGGCAATAAATAACAATAGCACTCAAAACGAAGCCACTACTCTCGCTCAGTAAAAGCATCTTTACTTTGACCATAAAGTAGATAACTACAGAAGGTCAGTTCTATACAACAAGCGAAATAGTATGCACATATAAACACGATGGATGTGAAATCATCAAATGACCTCTCTCGCTCTGGGCGGAGCGGAAGGGCCTGTCAGACTTTTACTAAGCAAAACCCACCCATGTACCTTTACGTGCCTGTGCGCCAGGACCACGGTTTTTCTTTTGACAAATCGCAACCCTGGTTCGGTCTTCGTGGACACGATGTGCTGACATCGCTTTGCGCCATCCATCCGGGCCTGGTTTTTACCGGGTGTTGAGCTGTCCCTAGTCATGCCCTAACTGCACTATAAGAGACGCCCTGGACGTCAGGAGTCGGCAGTGGGTGGCTACAGCTCACTGGTAAATATCGCCGGCCTCACTGGTAATAGGCCGGGACTCGCGCGCCTCTAATAGATGTCAGCACAATGTAACGGGATCCGCTAGGACCAATGCTTGGGTCGCGGGTTGTTCGAAACTGCGGCCCCTGCCACAAACAAATGAAGTAACACGGGTGGGTTTTGGTCGATAAAAATCTTGCACGCTCTTTCCGCTGTGCCAAAAGCGGGAGAAGTAATTCGATGATATTCTATCCAAAAAAAAAAAATGGCAATGCTAATTATTGTTTGATGAACCTATTTTCGCTCGATGCGCGAAGTCAACCTTCTGTACCTTCTACTTTAAGGTGGAACCGTCTTCACTGTGACCGCTGACGCGCGTCTAATACAATTTGTTCTCACAATGAGATGCACCGCTGAGCTCGACTCTTACATTATTTATTGTAAGAAATAAGAAGCAATATAGACCGTGAACAAATAAGGAAATATTGCGGAGTTATGATTATTTTACGAGCAATTGAGTGGGAGAGCAATCAAAGTGGATTTCATTTATGAATGTTGGCGAAAAAGTTGGTCATAATAAATTAGTTTATATAGAAAGAAAGAAAGAAAAAACGTTTATTTCCGGTAAATACAGTTGTGTTGCAATGTGTGCCGGGTCCGATGCGCCAAATGTTGTTAGGTCGGGAGGTCGTGGAGGGTCTCCAGAACAATCTCCCTCTGGCGCAGCATCGTTGGTCGTGTTATTGGGTTGAACGTTGCATTCTAATTGCGCTGCTAGATAACAAGCACAGACAAAATCGAACAGTTACAAGCTCAGGCTATGTCTGAAGCAGCATTGCCGGATATAAGAAAAAATCAGTCCATTGGCTATCATCGCCAGGACGATGCTCACGCTACCCTACACTCTACTCTCATACCTAAGCAAATGATTATTTTAGGTCTGACAGCCTATTAAAACCCTGTGGTATCTTGGACGACGAGAAGATGTAACGTAGCTTCCCGAACACTGCCCAGCCGAACTGGATTCAACGAGATAATTCTTTCTCGAAGTTGAGCCTACATAGTTGGACTGTTTCTTCCAGGTATATATATAAACTCAATAAATTAACATTATTAATAATTTAATAATAATAATTAATTAATTAACAATTCAGTAATTTAACAATAAATTAACTTTTATTGTACGGAAAATTGTACCTATTTTTTTTTTCCTTTAAGGATCTTGAGTACCAGTTTCAAAGTTTAAACGCAATTCGACTCGCAATTTAATTGCGTATCATAGTTTCAATCTCAATCTAAACCATTTTGAAAGATATTGCTAAACCATTGCTTGATAAATTCGAAAAAATAGTTTGTTGAACAGCGTCAATACGGCAATGTACTTATGTTGTTGAACTGTCAAAATTAAACCGACTAATGGTAATGTGCTACCCAATTACCCCGTAGATTTTGAAATTTTGCTCTAAATTATGATAAATATATCCTATAAAAATACATAAAACAGAATGAAAAACCACGGATATTACATTCCGTATAAAGGTAAGTAACATGCGAGCTAAAGTGAACCTTATGGTATTACCAACAAAGGTTTTCCATAGTCCTAAGCTTAATACAAAGGCGTAATTTAGATAAGTTTATACAAGGCTGACGTTTGATCGTGATATAAAGCGAAGGTACTCCGAAATACTCGCCTTAAATTATCACCCTTAAGGCGTTTTAGATGGAAAAGAAAATTAATATTTAATGCCAGGAAAAATAAACTTATATATTAAAATTTATATAACTCACGTTGCTGAAAATCTATGTTTATTTTTCGTTAGGGTTCCGCCTGGCCATTCTATTACCAATTTTCTCCAAATCTAATTAAGTTGAAAGCACATCATTCAAGTGTCGAATATTTTATACCCAAAAATGGACTATTTTTTTACTGGAAATAACATCTTGAACATTTTCTGTTTAACAAGGAAAGTCTACAATGAATACCCCGGCTGGCTGGTATTTAAGATTGAAATTACCAAAAAATATGTTTTTATAATAAGTGTTTTAAGCATAAAATAAAAAATGACAATTTTTATAATAAATGTTTTAAGCATAAAATAAAAAATGTCAATTTTTAATTGAATAATACATTCTGAGCACTGCACTGTACTGCTGCAAACTTGTCAATAAAAAAATATGATTTTTGTAATTTTTAATGTCAAAAAGCAGTCGAGGGGGTAATTTTAGAATTTTGCGTTATAAATATTTTTATTAAAACTTCTTTATGAAGAGCCAGCCAGAAAAAAATTAGTTATGGGAAATGCAGAATATTATGTAACTTTTTTTCTTGCCTGCTCGTTTTGGGTACGAAATGAATGATAACCATATATCAATTTCTAATATATTATATAAATTGATAATATATGAAAAATAATAAAATAAATATATACGAACAAATCACACAGATTGAGCTAGCCCCAAAGTAAGTTCCAAACTTGTGTTATGGGATACTAACTCAACGATACTATATTTATAACAAATAAATATATAGATAAAGATCCAAGACCCAGGCCAATCAGGAAAAGATCGTTTTCCATCATGACCTGGCCGGGGATCGAACCCGGGGCCTCCACGTCGCAGACAGGCGTGTTACATAATTATTAAATCAAACTGCTTACTGTGATCGAGCTTGTGGGCAGCGAACATTGGGCTAGGACAAGGTCTGAGTCGACGACGCATTGTGTTTCAAGCTCGCATCAAATAAATGTCAGCACATGGTGACGGGATTCAATGCCTGCCAGGGCCAGGGATTATTTAAAAGAGACACCCTCCCCCCTGTGCGCAGGCTCAAGTATTTTTTGAATTATATTTAAGACAATATAAAAAAAATCCCTTTCCAATTTTTGTCAATTTCCTTTCATAATAATTTTTGACAGAAACGCGAAAAACACTATAAATAAATAATAAAACATTATAAACTAGTGCTAGACCGCTATCTCGCCTGATGCTAAACAGTGATGTGAACGTTGATGGTAAAGCGCGATTAATATGATTTATGCCCCTGACTTGTCCACCCGCTATCTATATATATTACGAGTTTAGTTTCCGCACTTAGTCCTTCAAGAGGAGCATTGTACGTGTGAGCCATCGCGGCAGTTGGTGGTTAAACCAACAAGCTTAACCCCCCCCCCCCCCCCCCCCTCTAGAAGCCTACTAATTATCCTGGCTTGTTAAGAATATCTGTGTAAATTCTTACTATCCCGTGTTTTCAGTTCAGCATGTAGGTTATGAAAGAGATAGTAACACCGCAATAAAGATTAGCAAAGCTTATTTACTGCCTTGGTTTACAGTTGTTTTCTGACTGACTGTCTCTGTTTCTACAAGGTGGTGGATTGATTTAGAACGTTCGTCGTTTCCGGGAAAATAGTAATAAATAATAAAAGATTGAATATCTATGGGTGTGTGTGTGTATTGAATGATGTTCCATACGAGTCTAGAATGTTGGATCGAAATCTAGAATATTCCAGTAAGTTCTGGGCGAGTACGGAACGTTCTCACCACAAACAATTGCGCAACGTTCTCAACAGCCTCCACGCAAGCTCTACTCAGAGGGCTGTCGATTGTTTTCTACCCGCTACTACTGAAGAGTTCATCTACCATACATATATTTGAATACATTATAAAGACCACCACACATTTGGGTATCACACAACTAATTTATATATCAGGACCGCATTACAATGATTGAACGTTGTGCGACACTGATTCTGAAACTGCTCACGCCTGCAATCAAGGACTCCATTCAAGCCTTAAATTATTGTCACACTGAATATCTACGACATATACCAAATTATGTAAATTAGAGAAAGACTAGGTAAACAAGAAAATACTTATTTTACTTTACTTAGCTTGATGAAGATGTAAACTGGATTTATGAGTCTCTCTCATCAGAACATATGATCTATCAAACTTCATCTATACATATGTATAATATAGTACCAAATGATATAGTCCAAACTGCAAATTGAATCACACTTCTTTCTAATGACTTAAAAAACTCTACATTTCCTCATTTTCATTCAGCCGTTTATGCATCAATCTAGATCATACATTCAGATGTATGATCTAGATTGGTGCATAAACGGCTGAATGTATTTTAATGAAACTTAGCACAGAGATAGTTTAGAAGATACACATTAGATTTCAGTATTACTTTCCCGTGGGTTATTTTTTAGAAGCCGGGGACAAAACCGAACCTCGATAAAAGTATTCTACACCATTGTTCAAAATTATGATCTCGATAAGTGAAATAAAATCCTTCTCGGTATGAGAGGAGACCTTTGCCAAGCAGTGGGACGATAAAAAGGTTGATGATGAAGTGATATCATAGCTTTCCTTACACAATATAAATGTATAATTTCTTTATATCACGGATAACTTTTAACACCGCCTGACCCTATAAATTCTGCAGTCGATTGAAGCAGGTGTATTTCATAGATTTTCAATTCTTTCCCCTTTGAGATTGTTTCTTCCAACGTAGATCACACCTGCTACCAAGTATATTGGTAGCATGAGAATACGCCTGTAATCTTTCTCTGTAATTGTTTTCGTATTTTTATTTGAGACTCAATACCGGCCGTGGTTTCACTCGCGTAGTATATCGATAAAAAGTCTTCTATTTATCCTCGTACCAAATTTCATCAAAATTGGTCGAGTGGTTTCGGAGACTAGCCGAAACACACACAGTATTATTTTTTTGCTTTTATATAATGTATTATTTCACTAAAGATACTTCCATTTTATTTACTTTATTATAGAAGAACATAAATATCAATTTCTAAAGGACTTCTCATTAAATACTATTTTCAAACTTCTTAGAAAACGCTTTAAAAGTATTTTGGTCTTGAACATCTTCGTGTGACTGAAAAAATTTTCGTATTAAAAATTTAATTGGGACCAACAAGCTCTTATTAACAATATATTTTCATTTCGTTGATAAATTGTATTTCCAATCCACTTTTGACATTGGCAGAACAGTCGACATCGGCTTCACTTGCCGTAAATAAAATTAGAAATAGAAATTGTATTTATTTCTGTGTACTTTTGATCTCCTACAGAACTTTCTGATTCATTTTTCTTTTTTGCTGAACTGGTTTAGGTATATCATTTTTAACAGAGTTGATATTTTATCCCAAAAATAATTAAAAGTACGGAAATTATTATCATATTAACCCTGTTATATTTAAAATCGCTGTTTTACTTACTTATGTATTCATACAAATTTAATCATTCAATCCTTACTAATATTATAAATGGGAAAGAGAGTTTGCTTGTTTGTTTGTTTGTTCCGCTTTCACGCCGTAACTACTGAACCGATTGCATTGAAATTTTGCAGACGTAAAGTTAGAAGTCCGGATTAAATAATAGCTACTTTTTATCCCGGAAAAAAATTATATTCCCGAAGGAAATCTAAAAAAACGCAATATAACCGAACTCCATGAGGACAAAGTCGCGGGCGGAAAACTAGTACAAAATAAAGAAAAAAAAAATGCTTATTCCAAGAAAGTAAAGGTCTTCGTTCTCCAAGAATTGGTAGAAATAAATAACAATGCATATACATGTTAAATTAAAAATTCAGTGATTGTAACATAATACTCTAATTGGGATTTTTGAGGGGTATGCGTTATTTACATGTTGTATAATTTGTATTTTTTTTAACGTTTGTGGTTAGTTTATTTTTACGACTTTCCAGTACGAGTTACAATTAATACTTTTTCATTTTATATTTCTAAGTAGGCTCCATTTGCCTGAGATTCACTTGCCTCAGTTACTTCTTTACTGATAAGCAAGACCTCCTAAATTCTATTCGCGAGTCGGACAAAGCGTTTATAGGTTTTTTCCTGTTCTCTGTAGTATCTCTGGAACAACCTGGAATCTCGTCCCCTATTACATGGGGCTTAAACATGACTGGTGAAATATTGGTGTACTAAAGGTAAACTTCACCCTCCAAAGAATAGAGGCGTAATGTTCTGTTATGTTAAGCAAATACAGACCATGGAATGGGCGATGTTTCATGGGTCACTGCTTTTCTCTACAGTGTTGCAGCTGTGTGTATTGTTCAGGGCGCAACGTTGTAATGCATGGCTGGTCTTACATTGGCCAAGTTTGCGTATCGTTTGCGTTACATTGCTCATTGTACTGTTCACACACATAGTTTATACGCTCGTGTAAAATAACATAACGTAATCCTAAGTAGGTCAATACCGGACATATTCACACTAGGGCACTTTTTTGGGACAATATGTTTTACCTTTTACATAGTGGCAACATTAAGGAAGTGTCCGGTTTGACGTATGCGCATCCAGAATGTATCAATTTATCAATGTTTACATTGTTATTAATACCTAATATATTTGATTGAAAAGAATTACGGTATGCCCAGTGATATGTATAATAAAAGTTACAAAATTTAAAAGTTATGTGTCAGTATTTTTACTAACTTATGCATCTGCGAGTAATTCGTGAAAGATGAAAGCCTAAAACTGAAAATATGTATCATCACCATCATCATTATTTCAGCCGAAACACGTCCACTGTGGAACATAGGCCACGGCCAGGTCCACGACGACCGGTCCTGTGCCTCCCGCATCCAGCGGTTTCCGGCGATCTTCACTAAGTCGTCGGTCCACCTTGTCGGCAACCTACCCACACTGAGTCTTGCGGTGCGTGGTCGCCACTCGAGAACCCGTCGGCCCCATCGGACATCAGTCCTACGGGCAATGTGTCCAACCCAATGCCACTTTAGTGTTGCAATTCTTCGGGCTATGTCGGTTACTTTCGTTCTTCTGCCGATCTCTTCAATCCTTATTCTATCACGCAGTGAAACCGCAAGCATAGCCCTCTCCATTGTCCTTTGAGTGACCTTGAACCTTCTTATAAGGGCCACAATATGTATGCATAATTATATTTACGAGTATTTAATCCTCAAACTTTATGGTGGTTTATTGACGTTTGATTTTTTTTTTTTTTACATAGGTCGAGTTGCTGACGCACGCGTCTATGTCAATAATGCTAGCTGTCGTCATGCCAATAAAAGCATTATTTCAAATTATCGTGAATCATCGGTCATCGATGGAGCCACACCACTAAAAAAAAAAAAAAAAAAATTATCGTGATTATTTGACGTGTGTACGTAGCATACGTTGCCAACGAAACAAGCGGTCCTCTCAGATCTTTATCTCTTGGTGTATTATGTAATATTGACGTTCAAAAAGTGCTGACTCTCAGCCTAATTTGAATAAGTGACTTTGAATTTTGATATTTGATTTTATCCCTTCTGTTGTACCTGCAATGTTTTGTGTCATAATCAACCTAAAAATCACTTGTAAGGCCACGGTTCATTCGAAAGAGATACCGTGGCCCCTGGCACACAGACAAGTAATGGAACACAGGGTGGGTCTTACTTAGTAGATGTCTAACTCGCGCTTCTGTTTATATGATTTCCCATTCAAAAAGAAAAGGTTGACTGGTTGAAAATTACTCAGGAATTAAGACCGACTCTTTAAAGTATTTTTTTATTGCTTGCGCATAAAGTTTAACACATAAATAATAATTATTCTGGGGATTGAATAATTATTTAAATGTCGAAATGTCAAGTCTATAAGTGAGTCTTCCCAGGGGAATTAATAACCGGAATTATGTAAAGCCCGAAATCAAAACCAAATAGATGAATTACTCTACTCAATTTGCATTTGATACATCAAATGTTTCGATTAAAATTAATTTCGAAAATGGAGATTACTTCGACGCCAGACGATATTAGAGATGCAAGTGCTTTCTGGTTTATGATTAAGTTATAAAATATGTTAAGGTTTGACGTACTAAATTTTTAACTTGCTTCTCAATTTTGTGTGCACTGATCGAAAGAAAGTAAAGGTTCTAAGTATATCTTGGACTCCAATAACTATTTACAAGTTGAAGGAAAACATCTCGAGGAAAAGTTACCTCCAGACTTAAAGTCCAGGAGGATTTTGCGTTAAGCGTGGTGATTACGCTCAATCCTTCTCTATATGAGAGGAGACCTGTGTCCAGCAGTGGGACAATAAATAGGTATCAATCTATTTCTTTATATATTCTTTACTGGCTGTTGCCCGTGACTCCGTCCGCGTGGACTTCAATTTAAAGCGCGCAGTAGTTCCCGTAAATTAAAAAGAGCTCAGTTGACATAAAATAAGCGCCTGTTAAAATAACGGGATCAATATGTAGTACGTCCGCGTTAGGTCCCGTTTGCGCAATATTTTTTATTACTGCTCTGCTCCTATTGGTCATAGAGGGATGTTATATAGCCTATGTCCTTTCTCAGGCTCTAGACTATTTGTGTACCAAATTTCATTACAATCGGTTCAGTAGTTTTGTCGTGAAAGCCGGTCAGACAAACAAACAGTCGATTTTAGTATGGATTGTACGCCAATCAAACATCGAACAAAATACATTTAACACAAAAACATACAATGGGCGGCCTTGTCGCTAATGCGATCTCTTCCAGGCAACCAAAGAAGGGACAGATTCGCCCGAACCACAAATGGCAATCTACATGGTCTTTCCATAATCTCATCAAGATTTAAAAGGACTTTAAAACTATGACCTCTGGGTTTGTTTAGGTCTTTCTTATCAGGCTACCCAAAGAGCACGTTGAACCAGTTCACCTGTTGATACTGCCCACACAAGCTGTTTTCTCCTGGAAATCTGTTTGTTGGAATTAATTGATATACTTGTACATATATAAAAGCTGTAAGCTTTTTAAATTATGTAGGTATAGTACTATATGTAATAAAAAGATTAATGAATTACTTCAATTATTATAATTATTTTATTCACAAAAGTTGTTAATAGATATTTGCCGTAAAAGTAAATGACAAAAATGTTATTGTGAGATATCCATAACAGATGGGCATATACCATCGCGAAGTTTTCTGTAGACCTTTTCAATTGTTAGTACATTATTTTGGTAAATCTCGCAGGGTTTATTTTGCGGTCAGCGTTTGCAATGTAAGCGGAAAAAACGTAATTATGAACGTCATCACATTAGAAATCTCAAAAATGTATTTCTCTACTATTTAATGGATGTTACTCAACATATAAACTCTTTAATCACTCTATGTATTAAAAAAAAAAACGCATTAATATCCGTTGCGTAGTTTTAAAGATTTAAGCATACATAGGGATATAGCGAGAGAGAAAGCGACTTTGTTTTATACTATGTAGTGACTCATCATGAAGCGTTCAGAAAAAACTAATGTTTAATTGAAAACACAATTTCCGCTTAAAGCTTACTCAGCCGTTAATAATTAATAAACTAATTAACTATTATTTTCACACAAATTTACAAAATTCGCGTGTTATCTCACGGAAACAGGTTTATAAAATGAAAGCAGAATATTTTAGCAAATTAATTTTATGCAGCATTAATTATTACTGCGATGCCGCATATAAAGCCTATTTGCACCCTCGTTGTGTAAAACACTATTACTATATCAATGGGAATCATTTTCAAGCATATCCATAATCCATTGCTCCATGTGTTCGAAAAATGTGTCTATTTAACAACGCAATGAATCTTGTTGAACTGTCAAAATTAAACCCATTGCTACTGATAGTATGTTACGCAATTACTCTGCGATTTACACCAAAGACAGCAGGTCAAGCTACCCAAAACTGTCAAATACTCCCAATCAATCTGGAACCTTAATGTTTTAGAGATAATCAAAAAAATAAATCTGACAGATTGTAGTAGCCAAAAAATCGAATAAATAAATCTGACAGATTGTAGTAGCTTGGTGTAATAGTAGTTGAAAATCGAATAAAGAAAACTGACAGATTGTAGTAGCTTGGTGTAATAGTAGTTGAAAATCGAATAAATAAATCTGACAGATTGTAGAAGCTTGGTGTAATAGTAGTTGAAAATCGAATAAAGAAATCTGACAGATTGTAGTATCTTGGTGTAATAGTAGTTGAAAATCAAATAAAGAAATCTGACAGATTGTAGTAGCTTGGTGTAATAGTAGTTGAAAATCGAATAAAGAAATCTGACAGATTGTAGTAGCTTGGTGTAATAGTAGTTGAAAATCGAATAAAGAAATCTGACAGATTGTAGTAGCTTGGTGTAGTAGTAGTTGAAAATCGAATAAATAAATCTGACAGATTGTAGTAGTTTGGTGTAATAGTAGTTGAAAATCGAATAAATAAATCTGACAGATTGTAGTAGTTTGATGTAATAGTAGTTGAAAATCGAATAAAGAAATCTGACAGATTGTAGTAGCTTGGTGTAATAGTAGTTGAAAATCGAATAAATACATCTGACAGATTGTAGTAGTTTGGTGTAATAGTAGTTAAAAATCGAATAAAGAAATCTGACAGATTGTAGTAGCTTGGTGTAATAGTAGTTGAAAATCGAATAAATAAATCTGACAGATTGTAGTAGCTTGGTGTAGTAGTAGTTGAAAATCGAATAAATAAATCTGACAGATTGTAGTAGTTTGGTGTAATAGTAGTTGAAAATCGAATAAAGAAATCTGACAGATTGTAGTAGCTTGGTGTAATAGTAGTTGAAAATCGAATAAAGAAATCTGACAGATTGTAGTAGTTTGATGTAATAGTAGTTGAAAATCGAATAAAGAAATCTGACAGATTGTAGTAGCTTGGTGTAGTAGGAGCCTGACGTGGCCACCGGACGATTGGAGCGATTCGTCCGGTGTTGGAGGGATGGGTTGGGCGCCGGCATGGCAGCCTTACCTTCCGCTTGGTGCAGGTACTGACCGGACATGGCTGCTTCGGACACTACCTGCACCGGGTCGCCCGTCGGGAGGAGTCACCGCGGTGTCATCACTGCGACTCCCCCCACGACACGGCCGAGCACACCCTGGTGGAGTGCCCGGCCTGGCGAAACGAGCGCCGCGATCTCGTTGCGGCGCTCGGAGGCGGACGCCTCTCCTTGGCAACCATGGTGCGAGCCATGGTTGAAAGTGAGAGTGCATGGGAGGCTGCCGCCTCCTTCTGCGAGACCGTCCTCTTGCAGAAGGAGGCTGCGGAGAGGGAGCCGGAAGAGGACGTACTTGCCGCTCCCCTCCGGCGTAGACGGGTGGGGCGAAGAAGGCGGGGGACGAACCCCCGTCTCCTTTAGCCCCAGGGTGTGACCAGCGCGTGCGGGTAGCTCCCGCACGTGCATTGCACAACGGTCACCACGTCTGGGGATTATTCCGTTACCGGGTAATCCCCCTTTGGCGCGGAAACCGGCCCTACAGGGGAGGGTCGGCAAGCCCTGAGAGTGGCACGGAGTCTTGGCCTTCGGGTCGGCCCCGTGACACTCTCAACACAGGGCCCGACGGTAACCGGGTGGTTTTAGTGGGTATTCCCGGCTTCGGCCGGGCGAGTCCCACACACGCTCGTCGCCTAGCTAGCGACGGGTATGGTGCGTAATAGAATTTCCACTCGAGAAAAAAAAAAAAAAAAAAAAAAAAGTAGGAGCCTGACGTATAAGTGAAACTACCTGACTAACGTGTTTGCCATCTTCAGCTCACAATTCGTATATAATAATACTGCCATACGTTCGACAAAAATGTAAACAAATATGACATTGTGGTGAATCAAACATCAAAGCATTTTTACTTACGACACGTGAATATAGTTTGTTCAGAATAAGCTACTGAATCGATTCCAATCATTTTTGCACCATGTTATATTTTTTTCCCAAATACATTTAGAAATTGTTGCAGTGTGGTTACCGAGCGCACGACACAGCTGGAGGTAAAACATAGTACTAGTACAGTTAGAGCCCCCCCCCCCCGCGTCGTGCCGCTACAGGCGCAGACGGGGGAGGTGTGCGTTGATCATATTTTTGTTTGGACAACCAAATAAGATAACAAGCTCATAATTTTGTCGTTTTTCATGACCTCTTTTTGAAATGTTGTACATATACTTTTTACTTTAAAATACTGGACACGTGTTTCGGGTTTCGCATAAAAAAATGACGTTGTATAGATTCAGAGGTGTTTCACTTGGTGGTAGGCCATAACATCGACTGCCGGCAGAAGTTACCAGCCACCAGACAATGTCTTGCCGCCAAGCAATTTATCGTGTTCCGGCGTGATGTCTGGTGAAGCCGTACGGAGGACGGGTATGAGCAGTTGTGTTGCGAATTGTGCCGGGTATGATGCGCCAAATGTTGTTGTGTTGGGAGTTTGGTCGTGCAGGATCTCCAGATCAATCTCCCTGTGGCGCAGCATCGTTGGTCGTGTTGTTGAGCTTAACATTGCATCACCTCGCTCAACTGCCGTATTCCTTCCTATTCACAAAGTTTTTTTAATGAATTGGCTAAATAAAGTAGCGCGCTTTACCATCAACGATCGCATCACTACTTACCATCAGGCGGGATTGCGGTCAAGCACTAGTTTATAATTATTAAACAGAAGTTGCATTCATGGGATGGAAGAATTCCATCTTCAATTAAACTTTATAGTTATAATTCTTCCATCCCTTTGAAATAATTTTGTACAACACGTTGGCCTAAACTTTTTAAGCATTTCGTTAAACCCCTTTTCATTAAATCTACCCTCCTTGTGTCCTACCCTTATCAAGTGCAACGTTTTTTGACAGGCGTTTGTGCTTCACCCAAGTCTGAATATCTAATACCTTGAATTATCTTTTGTTTGTACTGTCACTATTGGTTATATGTGACTTTTGTAGTCCTTTTACAAGATTTGCTTCGGGCAGTTTTTGTTATTTGGTTTATTTTACAAAAGACTAGTTTTCACCCACGATTTCGTCTGCATCAATTTTTGTTACTATGATCGCTATTAAGAAGTTTAAAAAAATAATATTTTAAAATACTTCTGTGGTGTAGTTTCTCGTGGCAGAAGAACATTTTTTAAGAAGATTTTCTACATAGTTGGTCGTGTGAACGCTACTGTTTCTCGCCGCCAATATCTGATCTTCGATACATCCATTGATAATCTTTATTTAACCGACTTCAAAAAGGAGGATGTTACTCAATTATTTGTTATTCATCAAATATATTGTTCACGGATAACTTCATCGTTTATAAACCGATTTTGATATTTCATTTTTTGTTGGAAAGAAGATTTTTCCAAGGTGGTCCCATGATAAGGCTTACAAGCGAAAGGCTTGTAAACGGAGGAAGTTACTGGCGGGATGGAACAGTAATGTGAGCGAGGCTCACAGAAATGCTAGGCTGGATTTCAGTAAATGGTGCCACTACGGAAAGCCTTCATCAGGTCCCGTATATGAATCAATGGTGCAATCACGCAAAATTTTTAAAGGAAAGGTCAAGTGGTGTCAAAACCACCAAGAACAATTGAGGATGGATGCACTGGCAAAGCACTATGCCAAGTCAGACTTTAAAAATTTCTGGAAAGGTACTGGTAAGATGAATCCTAGGCCTAGTATTCCTGTGAGTATCGATGGAGTTACCAACCCAAAAGATATTGCCGAGGTATTCAAAACCCAGTTTTCCACGCAGTCGCCCTTAGGACCGCCATGCGAGGAGCTCGATGCTTTTCCCAGAGATAAAGAAGTACCAACAGTGATCTTGGCGAAAGAGGTCAGGGCCAAAATTAAGAATATGACTAGGGGGAAATCGCCAGGTCATGATGGGTTAAGCATTGAGCACTTGCAGCATGCTGGTATCCACTTACCGCGAGTACTTGCATTGCTATTTAACTTGTGTCTGTCTCATTCGTACCTGCCCTCGGACATGATGCGGACTCTGGTGGTGCCAGTAGTCAAGAACAAGACTGGAGACGTATCGGACGGATCAAACTACAGGCCAATTTCACTGGCCACCGTCATAGCAAAGGTACTTGACAGCGTGCTCAACTCGTATCTGATTAGGCATGTCAAGATCCATGATGCCCAGTTCGGTTTTCGGGCAGGGCTGTCAACGGAAACGGCCATACTTAGTTTGAAGCACGCTGTTAAGTATTACACGGATAGACAGACTCCAGTCTACGCGGTATTCCTGGACCTATCCAAGGCTTTTGACTTAGTCTCCTACGATTTACTCTGGCAGAAGCTAGGCGATACAACACTGCCGCCGGAGCTCGCATCTCTCTTTAAATACTGGTACCTACACCAGGAGACTCGGGTGAGATGGATGGGGGAGCTTTCGGAGCCATGCAGGCCGGAGTGTGGGGTGAGACAGGGGGGACTTTCCTCGCCCTTACTCTTTAGCCTCTATGTGAACGACTTGATCGAGCGACTCAGCAGCATACGTGTCGGCTGCTATGTAGATGGAGTGTGTTTTAATAATCTGAGTTACGCGGACGACATGGTGCTGTTGGCTCCCTCGATCAGTGCTCTCCGAAGGTTACTGGCTGTGTGTGAATCATACGCGGAGTCACATGGGTTGATATACAACGCCATAAAGACAGAGTATATTGTCTTCGGGTCTGGAGCCAGGTGCCCATCTACGGTCCCTCCTCTGTTCCTTAAAGGTCACCCAATAAACAGGGTGTATAAATTTAAATACTTGGGCCATATGGTAACAGATACCCTGAAAGATGATATGGATTTGGAGAGGGAACGCAGAGCGTTGTCGGTCCGGGCGAACATGCTGGCCCGCAGGTTCTCTCGATGTGCAGTATCAGTTAAAATAGCCCTTTTTAAGGCGTATTGTACATCACTGTACTCGGGGGCCCTGTGGTTCAGATATACCCAAAGGGCTTGCAACGCTTTGCGAATCCAATACAACAATGCGTTCAGAATGCTGTTGCGACTGCCGCGCTTCTGTAGTGCGTCGGCGATGTTAGCTGACGCGCGCGTTGACAGCTTTGGCGCAGTATGGCGCAAGAAATCTGCCTCGTTACTTTGCAGGTTGCGTAGCAGTCCCAACATCATTCTGCACTCGATAGTGGCCCGGGCAGATAGTCCAATTGTGTGGGCATTAGCGGACCGTACTAAATCGGTTTTAGTTATTAAGTACTAACATAGGTTTTAAGTGAAATTGTTACTAACACAATGGACCACATGTAGTCTGAATAAATAAATAATAATAATAATAATAATAAAGTGGTGTTTGGAAGTCGGTTGTTTTTTTTTTTTTGTAAAAAATGTTTTTATTTTACACTTTTTAGTTGTGAAAAGTTCTACGTATTCTGATAATATCAGGGTAAACTTTCGATATTAAATTCCCAATGCTAGAAAGATAAATAATTCTATTTTTTTTCAGCCTATAAAGGTTCACTGTTGGACAAAGGCCACCCCAAGTTAGGATGTTTGCCATAATCCCCACGCTTGGCAGGCACGTTGGGGATCGCATTAATTTGATATTCCACAGTAATTTAATATTTTTTAAAAGCGCTTCTGCCCGCTTCCCTGGTGAGAGTTTCCTTAGTCGCCTCTTACGACACCCATAGGAAGATATGGGTTGTTACTATTCTAAGCCAGGTACCACAAATAATTATTAACCTCATTTTTACCACACTTTCTATTGATTATGTGCTCCTATTGATCGCAGTTTGATGTTATATATGCCCAAAGCCTTCCTCGATAAATGGATTATCATAAACAAAAAGAATTTTTCAATTCGTACCAGTGGTTCTTAAGATTAGCTCGTTCACACAAATAAATTCTTCAGATCTGTAAAGAGGAATTAAATATAGATCTGAAATGAAATGTTGTGTTTTAATATATGTAACAGCGACGTATTGTATCAATATTATCTCTTTTAACATATTTTATTTTATTAACTTAACCTCTGAAGCGTCCGTACCACAAGGTCTCGGGATAACATCGGTGATATGCGATTTTTCCTCCATTATTATTTAAACTCTGTATCACCAGTGATCACAGAGTGGTTGCCTTACTACCGTAAAATAGTGTTTATTAGTTGATTAGGCTAACCCCCTTTTAAACATGACATTGACATTAGACATGCGTTGACCAAGTTGTTGTTGTTGTTGTTGTGGTAACACTCTTCGTGAATAACAATATTGGCCCCAATTCCCTGGCCCAGAAACTAAATGAACTTTAACTTTAATGCATATTTTTATTTCTATTTCATTAAGTAAAGGACAGAAGATAAAATGTTAGTTTGGATCTGTCAAATTAGTCCGCTCCTGACGTAAATTTACGTATTTTTGGTCGCATTGTTCATAATCACGCGTAAACTGTCTATGGAGTATCTTAATTTGACAGAATTATATGAAAATGTTATCTTTTATCCTTTTCTTAATAAAATATAAAGAAAAAGATGCAGTGAACTTAGATTAGTTAAGTTTGTTAACAAGAGAATCCTCGCCATTCAGTCCTTCTTAGAACAGTAAGCGGTCGTTCCTAGGAACGTTGATACGTTAACGTAACCAATAATTGTTGCTCATCCGAACTGAATATTTGTATTCTGATTTTCAGAAATAAATATAAAGAAAAGAAAATATATTTATTCAGCACAGACTTAAAGACACACAATACATCTAGCATAAACATACATCAGGTAGCAACAAAATAAAAAAAAAAAAAACAAATAAAAAAAGTAAAATAAAAACCAAACCAAAAATAAAAAATCCCTATGTAAAGAATAGCAGCAAAGTGTGCCTCGTAGCTGCACCAAAAAAGTCCAGTTCAGCAAAAATGCCAAACAACTAGTGCCTGACGCTGGTTTTCAACTGAACCTGATGTGAGGTGACGGATGTAAATCAGTTCTAAACAACAGCATAACGCGTGTATGCATACTTAAATAAAAACAAATACGTATTAGATAAAAGGAAATGATACTGCTAAAAACTAATAATAAAAAAGTAAGAAAAGAAATACTGACAAATATAGGTAATGACAGACTTTCGCTTGTGTAGATACATAAATTCATTGAACAACCTAAACCTGTTTAAAACAAGATATGTATACATATAATTACAATCACAGATTGAAAATATATAAAATCCATTCATATAATATCGACGCAACTAAAAGAAATTTAAAAAAATAAAATTAAAAATGTAAAATAATCAAATTGAGAAAAAAAAATGAAAATAATAATAGCAAATTTAATAAAAAAAACAAATAAAATAAAAAAACTAAAACTTATTTACTTATAAGTAGATCGTCTAAGGCATTTGCTTATCAACATTTTAAAGAGTAAATGGCGTTCAGCATTCCCTAGCTAACTGATGCCTGAAAAAATGCCGAAACAAACGCAGAAGCAATGGTCTCGTGGCAATAGAAATAGAATTTCTATGATAATTTCGACTTTCTTCCTATTACGGTTCATGGAATGGATGACAGTCACAGGGACGGATGGACTGACGTACAGCAGAAACTACGAACATCTACTCGCACTTATAAGTAATCATCAAAAAAGTTCCTCAAAAGCCACATAACCAACTGATATTAATAATGTCTCGATTTAGTACACGAGGTTGTTGACATGTGAAATATGAACTCGGCTGTCATTGTGATCTTTATTGATCCCGATTGTCGTATGAGCCTCATAGCCGAAAGACGATTCAAAAGCTCTCGTTAGGTGGTTGGATCAAGGGCCTAATTCAAAAGGCAAAAGGCTTGTCTCTAAAGCTCTAACCGCTGATAGCTTGGACCCTCCTGACATCGATGCATTACTATTTTATTATATTTTTAAATGATTTTTTAATACTTGTTTATATTATGTTTTTAGAAATATTTAAAAAAGTACCTTAAGCGCTAAGTGGGGGTCACTTAGCGCGGTATGCGAACTGTAACGACATTATCCGACGAGCTCTTGTTACGTTCAGCTTTCCAGGTGGTGGAACGCGACAATGGCAAGAGATCAGACGGCAAGTCATTATTTCTATGGAAGGTAAAGGCCTTTAGTAAGGGTCGCAACTTGTGTCCTTACTCTTGCACCATCCAATTATATCAGGTTTCAGCATTGTCATGCTGCCCTGGTACTGTGTCTGTGCTGTGTGGTACACAGTACACAAGCCTTATTGATAAATCCTTACTAATATTATAAATCGGAAAGTGAGTTTAATAATAATAATACGTTTATTATGCAAACAATTGTCTGACAACATAAAGATCTGGAGAACAATTACAGTGACAACAATAGTTTAAAGAAACAAGTAAAGTACGGTCAAAACAAAATTTTAAGAACCCTGACTCCTAAACTAGGAACCAGTGGCGAAGGGTGAAATTTTGACAAAGGGAAGCCGGTCCAAAAAAATAAACACTTAAACGCTTACCTACTGCAGGATATCTTGGAGGAGGTCTTCAGATAAGAATAATATCAAAAGCCCCACCTTCACCATACAAAAAAGGACTGATGATTTGATAACAGTGTCTTTCAAGTATTATAAAAGCGGCTTTGAAAAAAGCCTTTTTCGACGTGCATCTCCATACCACACATGCATGCTTGTTAGTAAGTACTAAGTTAAGTACCTATTGTTAGGGAATAAGAGTAAAGAAAAAATAAAATAAAAAATTACAAAAATAATAAAGTGTTAAAAACCGAGCCACACAAACACCGATCCAAAACCAACAAAAATATTAAGCAAAAGTAGTGGCGTGGTTTCTTTGTCTCTTTCTAATAGAGGAGAGGAGAGAACTGCAAGCCGCTTGGCATTAGCCTATATTTATCAAGTTTTACCGACGGTTAGCGAGCATTAGAAAGAGATGATCTGACACGCTCTGTCTCTTTTCACCTCATAGTAAAACGTTGACCGAGGTAAGCTGTAATTCAACTCGACGAATTACAGCTTACCTCGGTCAACGTTTCTTCCTGCCTTCAATGTAATGTATGAAAAAATGAAGCGCTGATTAATTTACGACTATAAAAAGAAATGTGATACTTAGGGTATTGCTAAGAATTACTATTTGATTAATAATACTTTGTTAATGAAATAGAATGTAAATACTTTTGTATGAATATGGAACTGATTTTTGAAATGTAACCCGGTGGGAATCGGCTTGTATGAACTCTTCGCCACTGCTAGGAACACATGAGCGTATTAGCAGAATTTGAACCGAATGTATGTGTATCACAAAATTAATTTAACTAGTTTGAATTTTAATTTAGTTTGTATGGAAAAAAAAACTATATTTTTAAGTGTTGTAGGTATGTGGGTGTCGTGTCGTGTGCAGAAGTTGTGTGTATTATGTGTTTGTATATGCGTGTGTGTATATGGGTCTGTGGGAGTGTGACTATGTGTGTGTGAAAGTGTGGGTGTGAATGCATGTATTCAAAAGTGTTTGGTAAGACTGGTGAAGTGCGTTTGTTTCTTCCGCTTTCACGCCGTAACTACTGAATCGTTTGCTTTGAAATTTTGCAGACGTAAAGTTAGAAGTCCGGATTAAATAATACGGTACATTTTATCACGAAAAAATTATGGATATAACCGAATTCCACGCGGGTGAAACCGCGGGCGGAAAGCTAGTATTGTATATTTTTTAACTGCCGTTTGGGGTTGAAATCCTCTGGCCATGGGATCGGAATGCTTTTCAAACCAACTGGTTGACATTTCCCTTGACCTAAGGGCTGACTTCTACATTGGCCAGGGGCCAAGCGTTGTCATACAACTTGGCATAACCCTGCCTCTTATGTATATCACCAGTCGATATCGATGCGGTTAAATTTTTCGATAGTATACAGGGTGTATCTGACAACGTAACGCAAACTTCGCGAAAAGGCTAGACCGCATGCCACTAATAAAATTATGATAGCCATTTATGTCGTTAATGAACGGTTACAGAATTCACAGTGTTTAAAAAAAGTGTCGGCTCGGCCTTTGAACGTTGCAAGCGTGCCGCCATGCAGGTTTGTAGGTATGACGTTGATCCCTGATGTGAACTCTATTAAATCAGCTAATAAGATAGTTTTTTGAGTTTTGTTTTCATTGCGCTTTTTTGTGTAATTAGCGAATTAATAAAATTTGACTTTAAAATCTTATTGGGTTATAAAAGTATAGCAATTGTGAACGGTCTAAAGTGAAAAAAACTACATATATTTTTTTTTAAATCATGAAACAGGGTTCAGAATCATGTGCTGGATCCATGGTACTCGTTTGTGCGTCGATGTCAGATACACCCTTTATTTTAGTTTTGAGTAGTTTTGGTGGATGAGAGGAGATGGAGAAGTCATATGTCTTAGAAGTTGTACAATTAGAACATGTCGGTTTCCTGACGATGTTTCTTTCTCTGTTTTTAGAGAGCAGCGGTGATGAAATTATTTACATAAATAAAGCACTTATAAGTCGCGATCAAATACAATAAGGCAACCGCTGTTCAGATGTTATTTTATGTACAATATATGTTCAAGTTAATTTATTGTTAGCTGGTAAATTGTAAATATTGTGTCTTTTTGAATACACGTTCGAACTAATTTTATATAATTAGATATGTAAATAGATGAATAAACGAAATAATAATAATCTTTATTTTGATAGACACAAGATTAATCTATATGTCGGAGATCGCCGATTAATTTTAATTGAAGTTGCTGATTTGATTTATGTAGTAGAGGGGCGAACGCTCGTGACGTCATTTTGTGATGGCGTCACATGGACAGAGTCGCTTTGGAAAGTGGGGTTCGTCGAACGGTGACTTTGCACCGAGACGCGGACCAAGGCACATCTCCGAACCGAAACTGTCGGTTTGCCTATTCAAATTGTTATTATGAAGATTGGAGGGTATATCTACACGTCGTGCTTTAATTCAAAACTCACCTACGTAACGGAACCTGGACCACCACATCAAGATGCTGTCGACCCTACCGCTTTGCCGTCGCTGTCTCCGACATCAGAAGTTGGATAAAGAACTACACTGCTCACAATCTCGTTATAAATCAAGGAACAGAATAACGTGAGGCTGGAAGTGAACGTCACGTTACGAGGGGCGCTCAGTTGCTGACGCAGAAGAGATCGCTCCGCGTGATAGTGCGCTGTAGGAGTGCGCTGCAAGAGTCCGCTGCAGGCGTGCACGTGCGGCTGGACGCGGCGCTGTCGCGACAATGCCGGCTGTTGCTTGGCGCACGACAGTGCTGGCTGATGCTTGGCGCGCGACAGTGCTGGCTGATGCTTGGCGCGCGACAGTGCTGGCTGATGCTTGGCGCGCGACAGTGCTGGCTGATCCTTGGTGCGCGACAGTGCTGGCTGATCCTTGGTGCGCGACAGTGCTGGCTGATGCTTGGCGCGCGCCAGTGCTGGCTGTTGCTTGGCGAGGGATGTGCGCTTGCGGAGCGCGCTGGGTGCGCTTGCGGAGCGCGCTGGGTGCGCTTGCGGAGCGCGCAGGGTGCGCTTGCGGAGCGCGCAGGGTGCGCTTGCGGAGCGCGCAGGGTGCGCTTGCGGAGCGCGCAGGGTGCGCTTGCGGAGCGCGCTTTTGGCTGCTTGGTGAGTCGCATCAGTGGCGTGTGGCGCTGCTGGAGCTGCGTCCGGCGCAGCGCGTGCGTTTTGCTGAACGCCCAGGGTTTCGAGACTTGGGCCTCTGCTCTGCAGGCGATGAGAGGATTTCGGGACGGCATCTACTCTGCGGGCCATGAGAAGGTTTCAAAATACCCAAAATGTTTGTGGTAACGTAATGGGGTTTTATGAGAGCTCCGAAATGTCTGGTATGCAAAGGTTGACAACTGCCAAGAGTGGCAGGTGTATGTGGGAAATTGCCATAATCCGGTGAGTCGTACTATTTTTATTTTGATTCTGTGACCGAATGTTCTCTTGTCAAGCAATCTGTAATTTCATTGGTGTATGTATACACGCGCCAGTATATATACAGTGTACAAGGTTGTGCCAGTGTATTGTGTACTGAACCATTTCTTTGCGACACGATAATAAGAGTTATTTTTGCAAATTTTATTTCTTGTACTACCCGATAATTGTTTGTTATAATGGACTGAGAAATTTTAAATCAGGGTTTTAAAATTATGATGTCTGGTTTGTCTTTATTTCAAAACTAAAGTTCACTGTGGCCTAAAGTTACGAGCTCACTTGAGCTTCTGATAGTATGTGTGGCTAGACTATTAAATCTTCTCAAGAGAACAAGCGGTAACAAACATAGAAATGAGTGCTATTTACGAAAAATGTAAATTTGATAGAAATGAGCTAAAGTAATGAAATTTGGAGTTAAGGAATAATGAAGTAATGAAGTAATAATAAGTAATGAAGTTTAGGTGAGTTGTTTGATGGCGATAATGACGATCGTTACCTATTGAAATCGTTGATTGGAAACAGAACTTATAAGTACCCCACGATCGTATACGAAAGACTTCTCCAAGTATTGAGTCTGCTGAGTTAGATTTTCAAAATGTAGAAGATGGTGAGGAGGGTGCCTCCGCCAGCAAATAGAACACGTATCATGGCTATGTGGTCGCGCTGCTCGCACTAGTCTGTAGTCGTAACTGCAATCCAGTGAGGGGTTGTTCAGAGCGCGATGTGCAGCTAGTGGTGTGGCGGGGACACTAGTAGGTATGGTCGCACTGCACGCACTAGTCTGTAGTCGTAACTGCAACCCAGTGAGGGGTTGTTCAGAGCGCGATGGGCAGCTAGTGGTGTGGCGGGGACACTAGTAGGTATGGTCGCACTGCATGCACTAGTCTGTAGTCGTAACTGCAACTCGGTGAGGAGTTGTTCAGGGCGCGATGGGCAGCTAGTGATGTGGCGGGGACTTTGGTAGATATGGTCGCACTGCATGCACTAGTCTGTAGTCGTAACTGCAACTCGGTGAGGAGTTGTTCAGGGGGCGATGGGCAGCTAGTGATGTGGCGGGGACCTGGGTCTCGGAGGAGACTATTAGTTGTACGGTCATGTGTTGACCTGGGAGTCGTGGACTCTAGAGTTGGTCGTATCACAAGAGGTGATGACGATATGGGTGTCAACTATGAGTTGTCACTAGCTACTGTGGTAGCGGGCGATGATGTGTTTTCTTTTTGATGATTATGATTTTGATTTGATAATTATGAGGCTTGAAGGAACCTTTTGTGTTTTCTTTTTGAAATTTGATAATTATGAGGCTTGGAGGAACCTTTTGTTTTCTTTTTGAATTTTGATAATTATGAGGCTTGAAGAAAGCTCTTGCGTTTAAGTTGTTAAAATATGAATAAGCTTGTTTGGTTTTCTAATAGTCAATGTAACTAAACGTGACGTGTGACGGTCAGGTTGGCCGAGCTCTCAAAAATGCTTCAAAGTCGGTTTTCTGTGTTTTTTTTTTCAATTTGTTACAGACATGCACGAGGAAGTGCAACGGGAAATATTGAAGTTTGGCCGGAATCGGCGGTTGGCCTGGTGAAGCGGATCCCGGACTCCAGGGCTGAGGGAGCTTCGGATGCGACTGGGATTGGCACTGGGATGATGATGATGATGATGATGCACGAGGACGTGCAAATCGTCAGGCTGGCCGTGTCTGAGATCGCCGATTAATTTTAATTGAAGTTGCTGATTTGATTTATGTAGTAGAGGGGCGAACGCTCGTGACGTCATTTTGTGATGGCGTCACATGGACAGAGTCGCTTTGGAAAGTGGGGTTCGTCGAACGGTGACTTTGCACCGAGACGCGGACCAAGGCACATCTCCGAACCGAAACTGTCGGTTTGCCTATTCAAATTGTTATTATGAAGATTGGAGGGTATATCTACACGTCGTGCTTTAATTCAAAACTCACCTACGTAACGGAACCTGTACCACCACATCAAGATGCTGTCGACCCTACCACTTTGCCGTCGCTGTCTCCGACATATATATATAAAAGAAAGTCGTGTTAGTTACATCATTTATAACTGAAGAACGGCTATACCAATTTGGCTGAAAATTGGTAAGGAGGTAGCTAAGAACTGAGAGAAGGATACTTTCTATGCCGCTCCCCGTCGTTCCTGTGGGAATAAATGAGCTTCTTTGTTTCGACTTTTCCCACACTTTTATGCTACCCTGGTACCTTCCACGTCAAAAAAATATGCACAATAAACCTTCTTTCATGTATTATGATTATTTGATAATGATGAATGAATGAGGTTTATTGTTTCGACTTCTCCTACACTTTTGTGCTACCCTGGTACCTTCCACGTCAAAAAAATATGCACAATAAACCTTCTTTCATGTAATTATGATTATTTGATAATGATGAATGAATGACGTTTATTGTTTCGACTTCTCCTACAGTTTTGTGATACCCTGGTACTTTGCACGTCCACAAACTATGCACAATAAAACCTCTTTCATGTATTATGGTGATTTGATAATGATGAATGAGCTTTTTTATTGTTTCGATTTCTCCTACACTTTTATGCTACCCTGGTACCTTGCACGTCAAAAAATATGCACAATAAACCTTCTTTCATGTATTACGATTATTTGATAATGATGAATGAATGAGGTTTATTGTTTCGACTTCTCCTAAACTTTTGTGCTACCCTGGTACCCTGCACCTCCACAAAGTACGAAACACGTGTCCAGTATTTTTAAGTTAATAATATTATGTACAAAATTTCAAAAAGATATAATGAAAAACCACAAAGTTATAATAAGCTTGCTACGTGTATTACTTATACTTCGTTGTCCCAAAATAAATATGGTCAAAGATCCGCGGGCGAGCAAGCGCGGTGCATTGACCTCTAGCGTCAGCTGTTGCGCGCGCACAATACTATGATGATGTATCGTAAGCTGCGTGACGCACTCGGTAACTACACTGTAACAATTTCTAAATGTATTTGGGACAAAATATAACATGGTGTCAAAATTATTGGAATCGATTCAGTTGCTTATTCACTATTTATATATAACTCAAGAACGGCTGAACAGATTTAGCTGAATATTGGTGGGAGGTAGTTAAGAACCCGTCCCCGTCGTTCCCGTGTGACGTGACATAAGACATGGTCCTACTCATTCAAAATGTAAGTCAGCAATTCATATACCAAAAATGGTATAACAAAAAGCAAATGACAGCTGAGCATATTTAAAAAAAAGTCTAACCGGTTGAAGCAATCGTTTAAAGCAAAGAATATAAATACTCTCTGCTGGTTTAAAGTTTCTAATAAAAAACCACAAAGCCAACTTCAACTTCAAAATTTCTAATATTGTATTGCTGTGCCATTTATCATCAATAAAAATATCATGCAGTGACCAAGACCATCAAATCTTTCTCGACAAAGCGGTAATGCAAGAGTAAATCGAAACATTCTGAATGAAAGCACTGAAGAAGAGCAATAAATTGCACGTGCAGAGCGCCGCCTTACTATGAGTCGACTTCGTGCTTCTCACTCACAAGAGCAAAGGGAGGCGGCAGTCCGTGAAACTGTTCCGTTGACAATGCGAAATCGGCGAACAAACCTCGGAGATCATCATCATCATCATCAATCTTTTTATCGTCCCACTGCTGGAGACAGGTCTCCTCTCATGCAGAGAAGGATTGAGTGTAATCACCACGCTTGCTCAATGCGGGGTGGCGATTTCAGACTTATAAAGTCCAGGTTTCTTCAAGATTTTTTCCTTCACGTTCAGTCATTGGTGTCCTAGATATTATTATACTTAGAGAGTACATATCACTTTAGAAAAGTTACATCGATACTTGCCTGACCTGTAATCGAACCCGCGCAATCATACAAGAGAGGCTGGTGTTTTAATCACTAGGCCACCACGACATCTCAGAGATCAATAGCTAGATAATTTACGAAGCACAAGTAGAAATTCATTTCTTTCACAAGGTGCTACACTAAATAAATTACAAATAAAAAAATCATGGAATACTTTTTTTTTTTATTTACAGTGTTCCTAATTTAAAAAGTAAAAAATGTGATCATGTGATATTTATTGCCTTTAAGGCGGAACAAAGTTCGCCGCGTCAGCTAGTTATACATAAAAAAAAAAATATAACCCTGTCTCGTACCCACATAGCGCAACGCAAGCTGATCTTGGACCGTTTGCGCGACTTATACGAGTCGCTGAGCTCACGTGCCGCGGAGAGCCAGGAGGCGCCGGCTCCGAAAGCCATGATGTCCAAGCTGATGACTCATCAGCTGCACGCGCTGGCCTGGCTGTGCTGGAGGGAGACGCAGAGACCACGAGCTGGCATACTGGGTATGTATAAATTAGGTAATCCTGAAACAGACACTATAAGCTGGGCACGTGTAGAGAAGGCTTTGAAGTACCATAAAGACACAATGACCATGACCTGCAGCTGAAGTCCATTAGCTTTTAGCCCCTTTCTATCTACCCTCCATCAAATTAGAATATTTTTGTTTTCACCCCATCATTAATATTTCACCATAACATGGGGTTTTCTGGCATCAAACTTAGTTCCTTTGTCATCAATCATCGGCTCTCAAAACATGCCTTCTACCAAACTTCATACCATAGGCTCCTCAAATCGAATCTCAATCTTATCGCAACAGTTTTAAGGCGCATTTTTATTTGGCTGAGATAATATTTGTTGTATTACAATTTTATTACAAGGTAGTTTGTAAAGTGATTACAGCACATATTTTGCTTCTAATAAACAACAAATACGACCGCCTTAATTTCGGACATAATAATAGTGGTAAGCACTTAAGATAGATAAGTACGCTAAGTGTAAGTAGTTGCTAGTGCTTCGCTAGCTGCGGTCGATTCGTAGATGGGCGAGCACTCATTACACATTTGAACCTACATAACTCGGAAAACACATTAACCCGTTGGTCTAGGCCGTGGATCTAATAATAATAATAGTGGTAAGCACTTAAGATAGATAAGTACGCTAAGTGTAAGTAGTTGCCAGTGCTTCGCTAGCTGCAGTCGATTCGTAGATGGGCGAGCACTCATTACACATTTGAACCTACATAACTCGGAAAACACATTAACCCGTTGGTCTAGGCCGTGGATCTAATAATAATAGTAGTAAGCACTTAAGATAGATGAGTACGCTAAGTGTAAGTAGTTGCTAGTGCTTCGCTAGCTGCGGTCGATTTGTAGATGGGCTACCACTCATTACATATTTGAACCTACATAACTCCGAAAACACATTAACCCGTTGGTCTAGGCCGTAGATCTAATAATAATAGTGGTAACCACTTAAGATAGATAAGTACGCTAAGTGTAAGTAGTTGCTAGTGCTTCGCTAGCTGCGGTCGATTCGTAGATGGGCAACCACTCATTACATCTTTTAACCTACATAACTCGAAAAACACATTAACCCGTTGGTCTAGGCCGTAGATCTTTAATGGTCGTTGTAACTATCAGAACCTCAATAGTCTGATAACCATTCTTTTTTTTCTTTTAATAATTATAAACTAGTTCTTGATGGTAAGCAGTGATGCAATCGCTGTTGGTAAAGCGCGCTAGTTTATTAAGAGCCTATTCACTCAAAAAAAAAACCTAGTGGAGAATAGGAAGGAAGACGGCAGTTGAGCGAGGTGACGCAATGTTAAACCCAACAACACGACCAACGATGCTGCGCCATAGGGAGATTGATATGAAAACCCTCTACGACCTAACTCTCGACACAACAACATTTGGCGCATCGTACCTGGCACATATCGCAACACAACTGCTCAGACCCGTCCTCAGTACGGCCGGCACGACCGGAACTCATGTTCCGGTCGTGCCGTGTTCCAAAGAAATAGCCGATACAAACTCATGTTTGTTTCGGCTATTTCTTCTCAGAGGTAGTCAGTTAGGAAATGCCGGCTTCAAATAGTTTAAAAAAATAAACGACGTGTAAAAGTGTTCAGTGATCCCACTTAATAAACGATTTCATTTCATTTCAGTAACTGAGTTGTCAAGATCAGATAGGTAGTTGCTCTATATAAAATACTGAAGTTCAGCTTTATCCGGTTAGAGGTGATCTCCACCTAGTTAACAAAAAGCTGTGCAAATTGAATTTAGTTGGCATATCCATGTTGAAAATCTAAACATACCTTGGGAAGAAAATGGCAAAAGTAAAAACAACCCCTCCGTTTATTGACGACAATATTTTATGACATAAATGCTGAAACTCGTGCACGCAGCAATCTCTTTTTATGCAAATATTTTCCTCTCCAGGCATGACGTATATTCCCTTATGTGAGCAATATTTTCTTCCACGACATATCTGGATATAAACAAACAGCCTACAGTTTTGTTTCAGAAGATTGAATATGAAATCTGTGCTCTTATTGAAGGCAGTGTTAGAAAGCGCAGAGCGGTGCTTTACATTGTGTAAATTATTTCATTACTACTGCTCTCAAACGGTGAAGGCATGAGGAACAGGGAGTAAAGTTCACTCATCCTCCGTAGAAAAGGGAGGATCCTCCGACCACACGGGTGTTGTGGGCCACTTGCCCAATGGTTGAAATTGGCAATGCTAATTGCACGGTAAACTCTGATTGCGAGATATAGAATTCGTATGACGTCAGTATGACGCGTCTTTCATTTTGTGGCGTTTGTAGGTACTGCTACAAAGGAAAACATTGTGAGGAAACCGGAATGTCCTGGAACCAAAATTCGAAGATATGTGCCGTCTACCAATGTAGACTGGGCCCGCGTGGTAGATTATACCTAGTCCACATCAGAAAAAGAGAAGATATATATTTTTTTAACAATTATGAACTAGTGCTTGACCGCAAACCGTTGCAGGCAAAAAATAAAATAGAGCACGCTAGTTTATTAAGCCTATTCACTTAAAAAACTTAATAAATAGGAAGGAAGAGGGCAGTTGAGCGAGGTGATGCAATGTTAAACCCAACAACACGACCAACGATGCTGCGCTAGAGGGAGATTGATCTGGAGATCCTCTGCGGCCAAACTCCCGACACAACAATATTTGGTGCATGGTAGCCGGCACACATCGCAGCACAACTGTTCAGACCCGTCCTCCGTACGGCTTCACCAGACATCCTGCCGGAACATAACCAGCTATGCGAGCTTAAATTACTTTAAGTCTGAAAAAAGGAAAGAATTTACAGAAGTTTTATTTGTTAAAAGAAGTATTTTTGTTTTGCTTGAGCATTTATCTGACGTCCTACGTTAGCACGGGGAAGTATATATTGCGACGGGATTTTATCTGATCGTATCGGGATTATAACAAGTTTTGAAAAACGAACAAAGTATATCTAAAAACCATACTGTTAAATTTTCTGCTTTGGGCACCTGGCCACTTTGGATTCAGTGGAGAGGCATGCGAAGAGGCTGATTGGTGACCCTGATTTAACTCGAGTTGGTCTCCAAAGCCTAGAGCACAGGCGTAGTGTATCCAGCCTTTCGGTGTTCTATAGGATACATTTTGCGGAGTGTGTGAGGGGATTGCATGATTTAATTCCCCCATCTCCGTTCCACCATCGGATGACCCGTCGTACGGTGAGTTTCCACCCTTATGTTGTTAACACTACTACGATCCAGACGAAGCGTTTCGCCTCCTCTTTTATACCGCGTACATCGAGGGACTGGAACAATTTGCCAGCGGCAGTGTTTCCGTCGGACTACAATTTGTGTCTACAGAGCTAGAGAGAATAGGCTCTTAATAAACTAGTGCGTTTTACCACCAACGATTGCGTCACTGCTTACCATCAGGCGGGATTGCGGTCAAGCGCTGGTTTATAAATTAATAAAAAAATAAATAAAAAAAAACACATACGAAATACTTTTATGGAATTCATCAGTCCATTTCGTACTCGTACATTACTACATTTACATATTAATTCTTGCGTAAATAACCTATTTATGCACAAGGACCTCAACAATAACGCATTGTTCGAATTTAGCCTTCTGCCTAACCTCTTCTACAATCAAATCTTTTATGTATAAAATTGCAAAGACGTTCAGGTGACTATAAAATACAGAACATTGAACTAAGTGGTCATATATTAAAAGAATTCTGTCGAGGCTGCACACTTAGAGCGATATGGTAAAGAATATCAATTTTCTCCGATAGCTAACGCGATTTCGGGAGAAAAGTTCTGATCGTTTCATCAGATGTAGAAGATAGGAGAAGAAAATGTCGTTGGTAAAGGTCTTAACAATGTTTTTAAATATCGGACAAAATTTTATGATATTTTTTCACGGAGGACGCAGAGTACCTACTAGTTTTGCTGTTAGATCATCTTTTAAAAAACTACGCTGGATTATATGCTCTTTAAAACCTGTAACTTGTCCTGAGCGGTGTAGCAGAAGTTTGATGATTAAAATTGTTTTATTGTTTGGTGCCTTACCAAATTATGATAAGTTTTGAGATGTACGCAAGTGCTACGGCGTAGTAAGAGCTACGGCGTAGCATTTGACGCGTAGTTTCGATACAAAGTTATAGCTACGCTAGCTATATGTATTTTTGAGTCGAATCAATGTTCTAGGAGTCCGTTGTACCAAACGGTTGATTAACGTAACTTATGTACGTCAAACAATAATGGATAGTTACTTAATCACGATTGTTTGATGTTAAGGTCACAATTTTGTAGCTGTTATTTATAGCAAACCTTAATTTTTTTAGCATGTCGTACTTAGTTGCCGCCATTTTCGATATATATGCATGTCACACGTGGACGTGAATCAACCCGCCCTCATATTAGTGAGTCGTTTTAATGAAATATGTGTGTACTATGTATGGTCTTCTCTACCTAACCCTTCGAGGTATACCGGCGTAATGTTACGTGTTACAAATTCTAAAGCGCTTCATTGGTGCGCTGAAGCGGTAGAATTATCATAACCTTCATGCATAATTTCTTAACTCAACTCTTTACTTAACAGGTATTTAGTATTCAGAAATCTGCACGTGCTAATGTTCCCCACGCGGGGGCGCCACTGTGCCAGTGCGCCGGCCTCTAGTTAATTTCATTCATTGTATGGATACTCCAATAATCATGTTTAGCAGAATTGGGTCATTGTTTCCCTGGAGATACATATGTTGACGAAATAACTTATTATATATGAAAGTTACGATAATATGTGACCTTAGGTTTTGTGATGTACCACAGAGAAAACGGGATCTAAACCAGAAATAAATTGATATTCAAAAATATACCTAAATATAGTTGTGCTAAGATTACTTTTCATTTGATCACGCATTGAAACCCCAAGAATAGCCCCCTCCCTCTCGGAATGAGTAGATCTGCAGAAGACCGAGAGTAACCGACATAGCCCGAAGAAATGCAACATTAAAGTGTGTAACTTCTCGAGTGGTGACCACGCGCCGGAAGACGCAGCGTGGGTATGGCCCCGACAAGGTGGACAGACGACTTGGTGAAGGTCGCAGGAAACCGCGGGATGAAATGGCAGGAGCAGGACCGGTCGTCGTGGAGATTCTTGGGCGAGGCCTTTGCCCAGCAGTGGACGTCTTTTGGCTTAAATGATGATGATGATGAAGATTACAACTATTTTTTTTTGATAATTATAAACTAGCGCTTGACCGCAATCCCGCCTGATGGTAAGCAGTGATGCGATCGTTGATGGTAAAGCGCGCTAGTTTATTAAGAGTGAATAGGTCACTAAGATAAACTGAGCAATGATGCTGCACGAAAGGGAGATTGATCTGAAGACCCTCCACGACCAAACTCCCAACACAACAACATTAGCCGCATTGTACCCGGCACACATCGCAACACAACTGCTCAGTCCTCCGTACGGCTTCACCAGACATCATGCCGGAACACGACAAATCGCTTGGCGGCAAGGCTTTGTCTGGTGGGTGGTAACTTCTGCCGACAGTCGATGTTATGGCCTACCACCGAGAAACTAAGCTATGATAAGAAAGCACTTCCTCTCTCTTTAAACGTGTCATTATATTTTATCTGCTCTTGTATAATATTTATTAATTAAATGTATAAATTTAGTTAAACTAATATGATACATTTTACGTACATATTTATTGTATAATCTATCTAAATAGTACACTGTAGACTACCTACACTATTTCTCTCTCCTTCCCCTTAGTATTCCATCCAAAGGTTGTCTGTAAAAGATCGCTCTTAGCGATAAGACCGCCCATTGTGTCACCCTTTGTACAATCTCTATATTTAATGTTCTGTAATCTATATGGTGTACATAATAAAGAGTATTCTATTCTATTCTATTCTATTACTTTTTGATTGCTAAAATATGGACGATTATCTAGTTACTTTAATTCAGTTGCCCTAGATTTGAAAAAGAGGCTCAGTATTCAGTTTCCGTGTCTCAGTAGTAAAGGTCTCGTCTCTTAAGCATCATTTCAAATACGGACAATTACCTACTAATAAGACTTTCCCAATCATATATCTAGCAGCGCTCCTTGGTTTCATTCATTTATTCAAGAACAGATCCCTTAAGAAAGTCCTGTTAAGGGAGTTTTGGCGGGAAAGTCAAACTGAGTGTCACGCTCGTTTTTCATTGGACTTTTAAAATTATTTATAGTGTTGTTTACTAAATAAAAATGCGTGATTTATGTAGTAAAAGGTGCATTTAATAAATAGTTCATAAAGAACAGTGAAATATAGCATAGTGGCCACATCATGACTTTGCCTCAAACCTCACTCGTAAGACGGGTCATGCGGCCGTCTTTTTCAACATGAATAATTCATAATTACGTGACATTGGCTAAATGCACAAACCGTGCGAAGCCAAAAAATAAAGAAATAAATAAGTCCTGTTAAAAGTATACATGCGTTCATAACATGTTTCCAGTCCTGGGACACGGGCCTCCTCTCACTGAGAGGTAGTGGGCCGTAATCTACCACGCGAGCCCAGTGCCGGTTGGTAGACGTCTCATGTCTTCGAAGTTTTGGCTCCAGGACATGCCGGATTCTTCTCGATGTTTTCGTTCACCGTTTTGAGAGCATGGTCGGTCTCCGTGGCGCAGCGGTCAACACGCCTGCCTGCGACGTGGAGGCCCCGGGTACGATCCCCGGCCAGGTCATGATGGAAAACGATCTTTTCCTGATTGGCCTGGGTCTTGGATGTTTATCTATATATGTATCTATTATAAATATGGTATCGTTGAGTTAGTATCCCATAACACAAGTCTCGAACTTACTTTGGGGCTAGCTCAATCTGTGTGATTTGTCCGTATTTATTTATTTTTTTATTTTATTTATGGTGATCAACTAATTTACACAAAGTAAAGCGCCAGTTGGGTATTGAACCTAAGACCTACAACTTGTAAGTCCGCCGGCCACCGCTGTGTTAAATTGTTATTTTTTTTTTTTTTGTTAAATTATAAACTAGCGCTTGACCGCAATCCCGCCTGATAGTAAGCAGTGACGCAAACGTTGATGGTAAAGCACACTAGTTTATTAAGAGCCTATTCACTCTAGCCTTGAAGACACTCAAATTGTAGTCCGATGGAAACACCGCCGCTGGCAAATTGTTCCAGTCCCTCGGTGTCCGCGGTACAAAGGAGGAGGTGAAACGCTTCGCCCGGATCGTAGTGGTGTTAACAACATAAGGGTGGAAACTCGCCGTACGACGAGTCGTCACACTCCCCAAAATGTATCCTATAGAACACCGAAAGGCTGGCTACTCTACGCCTGTGCTATGTGCTGTGTCTCTGTATATATATGTTAGATTGTTTAAATTTCATCCAAATCTGTTAATCCATCCATGCAACTATGCATGGACAAACTTTATAATGTTAGCAAGAAGAAAGAAAGAAGTAAGATTTCATACTTACCAACATACATACATGTTCTTTGTCCTACCTATCTACACTAAAATATAAAGCTGAACAGTTTGTTTGAACGCATTAATCTCAGGAACTACTGGTCCGATTTGATAAATTCTTTTTGCGTTGGATAGCCCATTAATCCAGGAATTAGGCCATATAACATCACGCTGCGAATAACAGGAGCGGATCATAGCGGCTAGTGCTGTATAGTAGTCTCGACCACGTGCAATTTACATTCAAATTCATCTCCAAAATCCATAGATATGCTAATAACAAATTCCTGCCATGTGTGTCCCGATAACCTCTGAGACTGCCACCGGGATGACAATAGGACTATTGTCATTTCGGCCACGTTCGGGACTGATCGAGCATACTCGGGAATGATCGGGCAAGATTCGATAGTCACGTCCACAATGATGAGTGACTCTAGTAACGTGTTACGTTTATCATTTGTTGTTATTGAATTTTGTTTATCTGAACGTTGATATTGAGGAAAAAAATATGAAGTCATCTACTGCCTTTTTTAAATTCTGTATTAGCTGTCATCTTAGTAGTCACGCCTCCAAATAAATTCTTACGTTTCTTTACTGGAATTTATTGTAAGCGGTCATTAAAAGAGATTGTCTTAACCTACAATATGAGAGATAGGCAGGAGTATATCTTATTCTATAAAAAAGTAGCATTGATACAGAATACCGTTGTGATAATACGGAAAGTAACTTAAATATATTTAAAATTAAATATATTGTAATGACGTCGGGTCTGGTGGTTGGACGTAGATCCAATTTTGTTCAATAATTGAAATGAAAGTATAGCCGAGAGGATTGGCGTTGAACTTCTATGCTACGAGTCACAGGTTCAAATTTCGCCATAGCGGTTAGTCTCCTTTTGTATTTCCTTAGGTTGTCGTTAACTTATGTTTACAACCGTCAACTTGAAGTTGACATTCCTGCGCAATCACTGGTCGGTGACAGACGAGTGTCATTTGTGAGAGAAATTATCTTGACATACCACTAGTTCGTTTTGTCTATTGCGCATTATAATAATTTAACGTGAAGCGATAACTTTGTGTGTGGACTATGGCAACAATAAAGGGGTGAGTTATTTATAAATTCAAGTAAGAAGCCTTACCAATAAACCTCGTTGTGGAACCAGGTCACATCAATGGTTTTATTGTTCCAGCCTACCGTCACGACCTTTTATTATTGGAGGAGTTCTAGCAGGGGTCCGTACAAGACCGTATGTACATTTATAATTTGTTGTAATCAACGCTCAGTATCTACCAGACGTGGATAAGAACCGTCCTAGCCGGCTGGCCACTCAGGATTGGAAGGGTTCCTTCTGCTCGACATCCGCTGACTAAAACCCTCCTGACGCCCCATCTATAAGTTAGATCTAGCGTTATTAGTTAAGAGTTTGTTTATCATTAATTAAATAGTGTAATTTCGTGCATCACTGCTTTTATTTGTTACCACCATTCAACCCATAACAATAGAAATAAAAATACCTAATGTGAAAATATGAAAAAACATATTATTAAAAAAAACAAAAAATCTGTCGAAATAAGAACTCCACCTTTGTGAAGTCGCCAGAAAAAGTCACGCTATTATAACCAAAATAATTGGGCACCAACGTTTATTATGCCTACCAGGACATCATAGGCTAGTAGAAACCTATATATTATGTTAAATATTAGTTAGCGATTATGGAATCACTAACTAATATTTAACACATAGGTACTTCTGAACTACGCATTTCAATTACTCCTAATTGATCACGCGCCACACCCGGACAATTCAATTAATACGTACTGGAACCGGGTGAGAATGGCTTAATTTAGTGCTAAGCTTATTAGTCTTGGGGTAACGATGCAGGGGTGAGATAACAAGGTGAATAGAGATAATTTGGGAGAACCAAGGAAACCGACAACGTAAAGTTGTGCGCCCGCGACAAACAAGTGTACTCGGTGCTAGGCTATAAGATCGGCTGCCGGCAGAAGTTACCACCCACCAGACAAAGTCTTGCCGCGAAGCGATTCATCGTGTTCCGGCGTGATGTCTGGTGAAGCCGTACGGAGGACGGGTCTGAGCAGTTGTGTCGTGAAGCTTGCCGGGTACGATGCGCCAAATGATGTTGTGTCGGAAGTTTGATCATGGTCCATCCAGATCAATTTCCATCTGGCGTAGCATCATTGGCCGTGTTGTTAGGTTTATAAATTTGCATCACCTCGCTCAACTGCCGTCTTTCTTCCTATTCACTAAGTTTTTTAAGTGAATGGGTTTAATAAACTAGCGCGCTTTACCATCAACGATTGCATCACTGCTTACCATCAGGCGGGATTGCAGTCAAGCGCTAGTTTATAATTATTAAAAAAAAAAAACTTCGTGTATTTGATTTGATCAACACTTCTATCGAAAATTATTAAAGTTGACATTATGAGGAGAGGAAACTTCTGTATTCTAGCATATTGTAGGTACACTAGGACTGATGCCTGCCAAGGCTGCGGATGCAGGACTGGAGACTGCCAGACATAGGCAATTAAAAGAACTCAAGTGGGTTTTAGTCAGTAATAATCGGACACGCCCTTCCGCTCTGACCAGAGCAGGAAGAAGTCTCCATGACTTCTGACATGACAAGTTAGAATATCCTAGAATAGAAAGTGGAAAAAGTATCTTTTTTCTTACTCCTCCGCTATTCTTTTCTGATTAATTTCGTTGCGGGACCCAAGACAGTTGAATCGTTTCTCCGGGACTCGTCGAGCTTCATTGCTCGGCGTTTTTCTGGCGGTCTCCACTGTTGATTCTGGCTTTCAGGAGTTGCAGTGGGTGGGAAAAAGTGTGGCGGGTTTTGTTCCAACTAAAAAGAAAAAAAAAGACGTGTGGCACTCGGGGACTGCCGCGGTAAAGCTATTGCATAGCATTTTGTATCAATTTATGCAATTATTATTACTTATTTATTTTATTTATGCAGTATTTTTTTTCTTTGATATTAATTCAAGTTACACTTTTTGAGCGTGGTGACCGGTAAGAAAACAAATTTTTCTTTTATTAAATAAATAAAAAGTTAATATTATTTAAAATATTTTTATTATTTTACAATACATGTGGGTTTTATTACCTTACAGTAGCTGTTGGTTATTCAGGAATATTTATCATTGAAACTATAGGTTTATGACAACTGAAATAAGAAACGTAAGTTTGCGACTTAATATCCTCTAAATACCTAGAAAATACCGCGTCAATGGTGGTCCCATATTTTGTTGTGGACTTTTGTGGATCATTATTCATTTTCCAATTCAATGTTTTTGATAGAAAAGTTGTCCACCGCTCTGATTTTTTATCAGCGAAGTTAATGTTGAAATCGCCAGCCAAGATAAGTGGAAATTTATTACCATTTGTTTCAAGTATTTTCGAGCCACTCGAGTTACTCCCGTAAAGTGCGATGAATAAAATGCTCTACCTCGTCCAATTTTGGATTCGGAGAAATGTAAATTACTACCATAACTATTTGTAGGCCATTTCTAAGTTTGCATAAGCACGCACAAATATCTCCAACAACTGAGCGCCTAACATTAACATCGCTAACGTGTGCAATATTTATTTCAATATTCGGAGTCATAATATTAGTAATATCATTTTTATTTTGGTAAATAGCTACCCCACCTTTTGAAACAGTATCTCGTTTGAACTGAACAATACAATTAAAATTAGGTATTTCAATTGGATTATCATGCGTCATGCAAGTTTCGGTAAGAAGTAACACATTTGTTTGTCTCGTAACTGAATCTTGTAAATCGTATTTATGACTATTTAGACTGGCAGTTGAAAGTCATTATTGAAATGCCATTTCTATTACTAATGAAATCTAATACACTTTGAGCAATCGTCTGAACACTATTTAAAGACAGTCTTTTGAATTCTTGCAACAATTGAAAAAACGGTCGCGTGAGCACTTTTTACTCTATAAAATCACGCGCTTTTATTTAGTAAACAACACTATAAATAATTTAAAAGTCCAATGAAAAATTAGCGTGACATTCATCTTAGCTTTTCCGTTAAAAAAAAAGCTATTTTATAAAAACACTACTAAATTAATTTGAATAAAAGTACTTAATAATTAATTATATGAAAAGTTTTTAAGGTAGCCATGACAACGTCGATGACGTCTATGACATATCTCTATAGAAGACCTATTTCAGAGAGAAAATTAATCGCAAGTTTAGCACATCGCGACTATCAGTAACATGGCAAGTGTGTAGGACTGAGTTCGCGCCCTGCAATATGCATGCTCTTTTTGAAAATCTATAAATTGTTTTCAAAAGATGTAGTCGCACGCACACAAACATACCGTGCCGAAGACTGCCGAACTGAAACGACGTTAGACGATGGGGAGCGTGAGGTTTTTTCGTTACGGAATTTCTGGATTCGGTCCCCGCGCTCAAGGCCCGCGATAGAAGCTATGCAATAGCTTAAAAAAAATAATCAAATACCTACTGCAAGATATTGATATCCACTAAGCCGCACTGGTTCCACGAGATTGATTATGGTCCACTGTCTCTCACAGTCAAGGGGAGGGAACATTATAGACTGATTACAATTATTTCTACGTCAACCGCGAGAGTGGTTTACATCATAATGTTATACAATAATTATTATTCTTCTTCTTCTTTCAGTGCCTCTTCAATCCTGAAGGTTGGCCGTCAGCTTCTTGTAGTCGGTCATGTCAATCGCGAGTCAGAACAGTTTTTCGACGAAAGTAATGTCGGTCCACTCCCTGATGTTTCGCAGCCACGATTTTCTCTTTCATCATACATTAATTATACAACCTAAATTTACCTGAAGATTTGCCGAACGTAAGTTACTGTGATTAGAACATGATCGAAATCAAAAACAAATCAATCAAAATCAAAAGTCATTTATTGAAATTAGGCTGAGAATCAGCAATTTTTGAACGTCAATATTACATAAGACAGTCCCCCGAAACGCCCACCCATCGACACTTCCTAGTGCTTTCGCTGGGAAGAAGAAGTGGCGAAAGAAACTCCCCAGCAGCATAGCTGTCTGTTCATTTAAAAAAAGGCGTGTGGCACTCGGAGACTGCCGCGGTAAAGCTATTGCATAGCCTTTTTTTATCAACTATAACTTGCAATTATAATTATTTATTTATTTTATTTATACAGTAATTTTTCCTTTGTTTTTTTTTTCTTTGATATCAATTCAAGTTTTCTTTCTGTTTTGTAATTTATTTATTTTTTACCAGCAACGTCATCAAAAGAGTGCGAAAAATGGTGACGATTAAGCGACTAAACTATATTCAATGTTTTCTGTTCGACTTTGATAAAGAGATAGAAAGAAGCTAAGCAATAGCTTAAAAATGACGTCATGTTCGTTATCACACCCATGTCAGAATGTCATGAAATATGATGTCGGCCATCTTGGATTTCAAAAATGAAATCATTTTCGTGATCAGCACCCTGAGTTTTGGCGGGAAAGTCAAGCTGAGTGTCACGCTCGTTTTTCATTGGACTTTTAAAATTATTTATAGTGTTGTTTACTAAATAAAAGTGCGTGATTTATGTAGTAAAAAGTGCATTTAGTAAATAGTTCATAAAGAACAGTGAAATATCGCTGCATAGTGGCCACATCATGACTTTGTCCCAAACCTCACTCGTAAGACGGGTCACGTGGCCGTCTTTTTCGACATGAATAATTCATAATTACGTGGCATTGGCTAAATGCACAAACCGTGCGAAGCCAAAAAATAAAGAAATAAAGAAAAAACCCATGAAATCTATTATATTATCACTCGAGTCAGTAAGCGTGTAAAATGAGAAAACTAACATAGAACGATCCGTGTGAGAACTAAACGATCACTATTACACAACAACACTGATACCTTTGAGAAAGCGGACTTCCTCTACAATAGGGCAATTCCTCCGTAAGGTCTGTCTATGCTATTACTTATAATCTCTGTCATTGTGTGCTGTTTCGGTGCAATCGCAAGACCGGCCGGGCACTGAGGGGCAGGCAAGACAGCTATAGTATCCTTATGACTCCACCAACTGGTATTTCGTTGACTCGGAAACGGCGCACAGGGAGCACCACGAAATATACTAAAAGACTCCGAGGTTCTTTTTCAATATACCCCACTGTTTTGTCGTGGTGGCCTAGTGGTTAAAACACCAGCCTCTCAAGTATGAGTGCGCGGGTTCGATTCCAGGTCAGGCAAGTACCAATGTAACTTTTCTAAAGTTATATGTACTTTCTAAGTATATCTTGGACACCAATGACTGAAGGCGAAGGAAAACATCTTGAGGAAACCTGGGCTTTATAAGTCTGAAATCGCCAACCCGCATTGAGCAAGCGTGGTGATTACGCTCAATCCTTCTCTGTATGAGAGGAGATCTGTGCCCAGCAGTGGGACGATAAAAAGGTTGTTGATGATGAACGGCGTCGGTGTCGAATTATTTGTTATCAATTTAATATTTTCGAGTTGATCTTTAGTAACATAATCACTTCTGATTGCGTTAACATCTGACCGTAGAATTAATAAATCCTTCATCAACTTCTTTACGTACGTTCTACGTCGTCAAAGCAAACTGGTGGCAATTTGTGAAGGTCATATGCCACAAAAACTGGGATTGTTCGGGATCCGTGATTTTAAACACCGTAATCGTATATTTTAGGTCTTTCTGCTTTTTGTTCTTACGCCTCGATACATGTTTTTGTCTTGTCTTCGTAGAAACAAACAATAACTTTTTTGCCTCATCAATGTCTTCCTCAGAAAAAGCCGACGAGCATATTTTTTATTAAACTTTCGTTGTTTCGTTTCGGAGATAACAATATTACAACTCGTACACTTAAATGTACTCGTATTAACATTGTTCACCGACATCTTTCTGTAATATTTTATTTAATAAAAACTTCAACTTCAACTCTTGATCTGGTCCCTGTGGATAGATACCACAATTTTGCCAATAACACGTGTAACAAATTATAGAAATTCTTTAAAAAAATATTTCACAATAATGGCGGATATCGCCAATAACAGTTGAAAAAACGGCCGCGTGAGCACTTTTTACTCTATAAAATCACGCGCTTTTATTTAGTAAACAATACTATAAATAATTTAAAAGTCCAATGAAAAATTAGCGTGACATTCATCTTAGCTTTTCCGTTAAAAAAAAAGCTATTTTATAAAAAACTACTAAATTAATTTGAATAAAAGTACTTAATAATTAATTATATGAAAAGTTTTTAAAGTAGCCATGACAACGTCGATGACGTCTATGACATATCTCTATAGAAGACCTATTTCAGAGAGAAAATTAATCGCAAGTTTAGCACATCGCGACTATCAGTAACATGGCAAGTGTGTAGAACTGAGTTCGCGCCCTGCAATATGCATGCTCTTTTTGAAAATCTATAAATTGTTTTCAAAAGATGTAGTCGCACGCACACAAACATACCGTGCCGAAGACTGCCGAACTGAAACGACGTTAGACGATATACGGCCTTCAAGCCACACCTTCGTGCCCGTCGGAGTAGGGAGCGTGAGGTTTTTTCGTTACGGAATTTCTGGATTCGGTCCCCGCGCTCAAGGCCCGCGATAGAAGCTATGCAATAGCTTAAAAACACATGACTTTATACAATACTATGTATGTATAGTGATGAACACAAGAAAATATAACAACAATGAAATTATTGAAAATATGCCAGCTACCACGCCAAAATACCAGCAAAGCAAAACAATATACATATAAATGAAAATGTAAATAACTAAAAACTTATTACTTCAATAAAAGCCCCAGGCATAAAGGGCGCGACAGCTTACATATTTATGTATTGTAAAAAAAGTGAATTATTGGACTCATATAACGTGTCATAAGCTAATTCCGGAGAAAGAACACAAACAAACATGATATTGCTCGTTAAACTGATGACCGATGAGTTCTCGAAAGAATCGGGAGCGTTACCGTGGACCGAAATAACTTTTAGAAGGCGCTCTACCAAAAGTTACTTCGGTCCACTTTGTTAGAAGCACAACGCTACGTCTTCCGGTACTATATCAAAAAGAGAAATAAAATAAACCATTTAATTAGTTAGACCTGTTTCAACGAACTGTTGACACCGCTACAATCCGGGTGACGCGTTTCGTTTCATCTTTTATACAGCGTACATATAGGGACTGGATCAATTTGCCAGCCGCAATGTTCCCGTCTGATTACAATTTAATTATCTTCAAGTATAGAGTGAAGCAGCTCTTAATAAAGTAGCGCGCTTTTCCATCAACGATTGCATCACTGCTTACCATCAGGCGGGATCGCGGTCAAACACTAGTTTATAACATAAAAATAACTGTGTCATGGCAATGAGGCACATCTAAATTAAAAATATCTGAAAGTTTAAACCATTGCACACATCATCATTTGTGTTCATTTTAGTTTGAGGTTCTAATTCCATGAAAATAAAATTGAGATTTTCTCTAGGTCAAGAGTAACACTTTAATCAGCGCAGTAGGTACAGCGTAGTAGTAACCAAAGACAGATACAAAAACTATACACAATAGAAGATACAGATAATACGGAACAACTAATGTTGATTTGGGTTTTTTTGGCGGGAAAGTCAAGCTGAGTGTCACGCTCATTTTTCATTGGACTTTTAAAATTATTTATAGTGTTGTTTACTAAATAAAAGTGCGTGATTTATACAGTATGTTACGAAAACCCTGTCCGACCCACAAGGATAATAAGGGTTAGGTAAACAAATGACCAAATAAAATATAAAATTTTGCATAATCATCATAGTAACAATACTAATGAATTTTGAAATAATCTTTTTTACCAGCGAATTTACTGTAACTTCCCCAAAATTCGGGAAATTTAAAAAAGTGTAAACACCATTTTAGACCTTATAACTGTCGGCGGCGTCAGTGTGTCTAGCCGCCGACGCGCAAAGGAATAATTAGAGCTGTACTAGTTTTTACGTAATAACGTTTTGTTTTTGTCGCTACTATTCGATTTTTATCTGCTCGAATGATTTGTTGTAAAAACGCAGATTACCTAATGGTAAAAGTACTTTTTTTGATTATCGATTAATTATTCATAACAATATTGTAACACAAGTACCTATTATTAGTAAATAGGAACTAGAAAGGTCTTATGAAATACGATTTTAGGAGAATATTATAAACAATGTAAAGCATTTAAGTTCACCTGATTTAAGTTATGTGAAAGTTCTAAAATCTAAAGAATGCCATGCGATGTTGAATCGATGCGTGAAATTCTGAAATACAAAATTGATACCAAAAATCGATACGAGAAATATTTTGAATACTTTCACACCTCTAGTCAAAGGGCACCGCCGTGCAGTTAGAGTACCTATTTTTATGAAATAAAAATCATTTTTATTTTAAATTTATTAGTTTCGCGTAGACATTGCGTCCTTGTAGACGTATCGTTTATTGTGTGATCATATAGTTTTCTAACGTAATGTAACCTGCTGATGGAAGGTACCTTGTAAAACTGCAATTGTGTTGTGTTGTGATCAGGTGTTGAACGATTCGGATGTGACTACTTCTTGGTCAATGTGGTTCCAGCATGACGGTGCCCCACCATATTTTTGCCGACCTGTACGTGAGTACCTCCACTATCAGTTCGGCGAGCAGTGGATTGGTAGGAGTGGACTAACGTTGTGAAACACCGTGCTAATCTCGTGGGACGGTGCCAGGCCGGTATCGTTGTTAGTGAACGAAATATGGAACAACATCTCCGCCACAGCCATTGTGCTCATCGAATGAGATTCGAAGATACATTCGGAGGGTCAGACGACCTTCCTACTTAAAAAAAAGTTCTTTTCACGAGCTGCCTAAGTAGGTATCATTGTTTCTTTCTAGAGTCGATAAACGTGGTTAGACTACCAATACCTACATGCATGAGGTCAACTGAGGTCATGACCTGTGCCTGTGTTGCCATGAAATTACCTATTTATTTTATTTAAGTTATTTATTTTTAAGGGGGTATTTTTTTTTTTTTTAGTTTAGCCAGGTTATGTACGCATTAGTAGAATCAGCTAACGATACCTAACAACACCTTCACGGGTCGGACAGGGTTTTTGTAACATACTGTATAGTAAAAATGCATTCAGTAAATAATTCATAAAAAAAATCAGTGAAATATCGCAGCATAGTGGCCACATCATGACTTTGTCTCAAACCTCCATCGTAAGACGGATCACGCCGACTTTTTCGACATGAACAATTCATTACGTGACATTGGCTAAATACAGAAACCTTGCGAAGCCATAAAAGAAGGAAGAAGAAATAAAATGTTGATTTGCTAAATAAAATTATATATTAAACAATTTGTCCTACCATTTTCCAAAAATTTTGAGGTTAGCTTCCAATCTTACCAACTGAAGCTGAATACCTGCAGTGCGATGCTGTAAGCATCTTACCGTGAAGGTTTAGATGAAGTGAGCTGGTACAGGTATATCACCTAGCACAGGAGTCAGGGAGTTCACACTATTTTGTACCAATTTTTGTGTAATAAAGATTATTGTCATTATAATTCCAATTACTGACAGCACTGGTACTATTGACAGCTCTTTCTAATAAGCTCATATCCCCCAACTTTTGACGTGAGATTTGAACACTTCTTTCTTCTTTTTTTTTGACAGAAAAGCCAAGATGAGTGTCACGCGCATTTTTCATTGGACTTTTAAAATTATTTATAGTGTCGTTTACTAAATAAAAACGCGTGATTTATGTAGTAAAAAGTGCATTCAGTGAATAATTCATAAAGAACATTGAAATATCGCAGCATAGTGGCCACATCATTGCTTTGCGTCAAATCTCCTAGTAGGCGGCTCACGCGGCCGTTTTTTCAACTGTCATTGGCGATATCCGCCATTATAGTGAAATAAATTTTTTAAAGAATTTCTATAATTTGTTACACGTGTTATTGGCAAAATTGTGGTATCTAACCACAGAGGCCAATGAAGAGTTGAAGTAGTATTCACTCTAAAGAAAAGAAAGAAAGAAAGATATTTGAACAGAGATGTTTGACAGTATTTTATATGGAGCGACTGTCACTCTGGCCTCCACAATCTGTCAAGTTATTGGATAACACGATAAGTACCCCCTTTCTGTTCCCCGCTGTCCTACATATACGCCTCCGTATCGCACGATCTCTGGCATCCCGTGCTATGAGAATGTTGGCACGCATATTATCTCTTAAACTTCAAGCCAGCACTTCCTTGGTCTACCTCGCTTGTTTCGGCCCGGCGGAGGCGCCACGGCAAGATATTTGTTACCCACGTAACATGCCGGTTTTCGTGAATGTACCAGCGTAGGCGACCCTCTTACAGTTTATCTGCTATGTCACGGACACGAAGACCGCCACAGATGCGGGAGAATGGTGAAGCCGTACGGAGGACGGGTCTGAGCAGTTGTGTTGCGATGTATGCCGGGTACGATGCGCCTAATGTTGTTGTGTTGCGAGTTTGGTCGTTGAGGGTCTTCAGATCAATCTCCCTTTGGCGCAGCATCGTTGGTCGTGTTGTTGGGTTTAACATTGCATCACCTCGCTCAACAGCCGTCTTCCTTCCTTTTCGCTCAGTTTTTCTGAGTGAATAGGCTCTTAATAAACTAGCGCACTTTACCATCAACGATCGCATCACTGCTTACCATCAGGCGGGATTGCGGGCAAGCGCTAGTTTATAATTATTAAAAAAAAGATTTTTGAGTGTCTGACTAACCGTAATGACTCTCATAGATATATGATTCATATATATCTGAATGATTTAACAGAATGATTATTAATTATTAATAATTTAATGCCGCAATCAATGATTTAACATGCTTACCTAACCACGACGAGGACTTTTTAAGCAAAAGTCACCCATACACAAATCGACCGTAATTTTAACTGATCCATCAACCCGAGTGGCTATTATCACTTTGATTAACTTTGTTTTATTATAATTACTGAGCCTAAAATCCGATTCAAAACGGCGGAACGGTGTAATGGAAAGAGGGTTTCTCAATTATTCATGTTAGCTGTAACAGGAATAATTAAGATACCTCCTTCCAATCCCTATAGTTTCAGTGTCAGAATTAGTTACAGCATTATCTCGTTAAATCTTAGTTCGGTTCAATTAAACACCTATTATGGTTAGTGCTAGACAAGTTGGCTCGAACCAGAAGCATAGTTAACTTCGAAAGTTGATGAACTTGTTTGAAACTGATGTAATTATGCTTGGTTATGATATAAAATTAGATTTTTTTCGCTAAGAACCAGAGGGCATTCTCATTATTTCAAAAATTTCTTTACGTTCACAATTTAACTACAGTCTCAATCTATCCAACGCCATCCGTATACATAGTTTAGTTTTTTAAGCTATTGCATAGCTTCTATCGCGGGCTTTGAGCGCGGGGACCGAATCCAGAAATTCCGTAACGAAAAAACCTCACGCTCCCCACTCCGACGGGCACTGAGATGTGGCTTGAAGGCCGTACATCGTCTAACGTCGTTTCAGTTCGGCAGTCTTCGGCACGGTATGTTTGTGTGCTTGCGACTACATCTTTTGAAAACAATTTATAGATTTTCAAAAAGAGCATGCATATTGCAGGGCGCGAACTCAGTTCTACACACTTGCCATGTTACTGATAGTCGCGATGTGCTAAACTTGCGATTAATTTTCTCTCTGAAATAGGTCTTCTATAGAGATATGTCATAGACGTCATCGACGTTTTCATGGCTACCTTAAAAACTTTTCATATAATTAATTATTAAGTACTTTTATTCAAATTAATTTAGTAGTGTTTTTATAAAATAGCTTTTTTTTTAACGGAAAAGCTAAGATGAATGTCACGCTAATTTTTCATTGGACTTTTAAATTATTTATAGTGTTGTTTACTAAATAAAAGCGCGTGATTTTATAGAGTAAAAAGTGCTCACGCGGCCGTTTTTTCAACTGTTATTGGCGATATCCGCCATTATTGTGAAATATTTTTTTAAAGAATTTCTATAATTTGTTACACGTGTTATTGGCAAAATTGTGGTATCTATCCACAGGGACCAGATCAAGAGTTGAAGTTGAAGTTTTTATTAAATAAAATATTACAGAAAGATGTCGGTGAACAATGTTAATACGAGTACATTTAAGTGTACGAGTTGTAATATTGTTATCTCCGAAACGAAACAACGAAAGTTTAATAAAAAATATGCTCGTCGGCTTTTTCTGAGGAAGACATTGATGAGGCAAAAAAGTTATTGTTTGTTTCTACGAAGACAAGACAAAAACATGTATCGAGGCGTAAGAACAAAAAGCAGAAAGACCTAAAATATACGATTACGGTGTTTAAAATCACGGATCCCGAACAATCCCAGTTTTTGTGGCATATGACCTTCACAAATTGCCACCAGTTTGCTTTGACGACGTAGAACGTACGTAAAGAAGTTGATGAAGGATTTATTAATTCTACGGTCAGATGTTAACGCAATCAGAAGTGATTATGTTACTAAAGATCAGCTCGAAAATATTAAATTGATAACAAATAATTCGACACCGACGCCGTTCATCATCAACAACCTTTTTATCGTCCCACTGCTGGGCACAGATCTCCTCTCATACAGAGAAGGATTGAGCGTAATCACCACGCTTGCTCAATGCGGGTTGGCGATTTCAGACTTATAAAGCCCAGGTTTCCTCAAGATGTTTTCCTTCGCCTTCAGTCATTGGTGTCCAAGATATACTTAGAAAGTACATATAACTTTAGAAAAGTTACATTGGTACTTGCCTGACCTGGAATCGAACCCGCGCACTCATACTTGAGAGGCTGGTGTTTTAACCACTAGGCCACCACGACAAAACAGTGGGGTATATTGAAAAAGAACCTCGGAGTCTTTTAGTATATTTCGTGGTGCTCCCTGTGCGCCGTTTCCGAGTCAACGAAATACCAGTTGGTGGAGTCATAAGGATACTATAGCTGTCTTGCCTGCCCCTCAGTGCCCGGCCGGTCTTGCGATTGCACCGAAACAGCACACAATGACAGAGATTATAAGTAATAGCATAGACAGACCTTACGGAGGAATTGCCCTATTGTAGAGGAAGTCCGCTTTCTCAAAGGTATCAGTGTTGTTGTGTAATAGTGATCGTTTAGTTCTCACACGGATCGTTCTATGTTAGTTTTCTCATTTTACACGCTTACTGACTCGAGTGATAATATAATAGATTTCATGGGTTTTTTCTTTATTTCTTTATTTTTTGGCTTCGCACGGTTTGTGCATTTAGCCAATGCCACGTAATTATGAATTATTCATGTCGAAAAAGACGGCCACGTGACCCGTCTTACGAGTGAGGTTTGGGACAAAGTCATGATGTGGCCACTATGCAGCGATATTTCACTGTTCTTTATGAACTATTTACTAAATGCACTTTTTACTACATAAATCACGCACTTTTATTTAGTAAACGACACTATAAATAATTTTAAAAGTCCAATGAAAAACGAGCGTGACACTCAGCTTGACTTTTCCGCCAAAACTCAGGGTGCTGATCACGAAAATGATTTCATTTTTGAAATCCAAGATGGCCGACATCATATTTCATGACATTCTGACATGGGTGTGATAACGAACATGACGTCATTTTTAAGCTATTGCTTAGCTTCTTTCTATCTCTTTATCAAAGTCGAACAGAAAACATTGAATATAGTTTAGTCGCTTAATCGTCACCATTTTTCGCACTCTTTTGATGACGTTGCTGGTAAAAAATAAATAAATTACAAAACAGAAAGAAAACTTGAATTGATATCAAAGAAAAAAAAAACAAAGGAAAAATTACTGTATAAATAAAATAAATAAATAATTATAATTGCAAGTTATAGTTGATAAAAAAAAGGCTATGCAATAGCTTTACCGCGGCAGTCTCCGAGTGCCACACGCCTTTTTTTTTTTTAATATATACTAGTGCTTGACCGCAATCCCGCCTGATGGTAAGCAGTGATGCAAGCGTTGATGGGAAGCACGCTAGCTTATCAAGAGCCTATTCACTCTAGCCTTGAAGACACTCAAATTGTAGTCCGATGGAAACCCTGCCGCTGGCAAATTTTTCCAGACCCTCGATATACGCGGTATAAAAGAGGAGGCGAAAAGCTTCGTCAGATCGTCAGTTTAACATTTAACATAAAACACTTCACATTTAACATCTATTAATAACAATAAAAGCATTCTACATTAATAAACGAACAATGAAATATTGACTGGATTACATTTGCTGTTCTACGCGTATCGTAATGTCGATCTCACACACTTAAAAACTATTCCCCACATTTTGACAAATTACCAACATTTATAAGAGCCGAGCGTGACTTCTACTAGATTTTGAAAGTTTTATACTACGAGAATAATTGGCCTTCTAGAGTCACCTACCCTTTGAATATTTATTTATTATTTAGACGATGCCCCACACTAGAAATCTCCTGCATCGTCGGTGTATTTATAAACATTTAAACTCATGGGAGTTTAAATATTTATGTTATGTTTTTTGTTTAAATGTTGATCTACAAGTAATTGTTCCGGATTTGGGTGTTGGAGTATGGTCCAACAGCTTGAACAATTATTTGTTCCGTGCAGGATCCAAACACACAGAGCAATAGTGAATTGCTTAATCATTGCACCACCTCATTGTTGAGGTTGAATTTTAATATTGTCTCTGGCTGAGAATTTTTATAACGAAAATTAATTCAAGTTAGAAGTCAGATTCGGTAGACAGGAGAAAAATGTTTTGTTGTTTTGTAGTAGTTGTAAAAATGCGGTCGAAAAGAATGGTTTGGTTTGGTTACCTATAGATACTGAAATTATAAGATGTGATGTGAACGTAATGTGATTTTATAAAGAGTCTTTTATGAAACATAAAGTGAGAATAAACGAAGAATGAATTATATTGGATTCAATTTTTGAAGCATATACTACAGGATCCCAGAAGAGCTGCATCATATTTATTTTTCAAATATTACAACACTCATAACCAACTGCCAACATGTATTTTTTTTTTTTTTTTTTATAATTGATAAAAAATTTCAGCATTTGAAAATGTAGCAACCGACATGCTATAACAAACTAAAGACATAATATATGTCCAAGTCAAACAGAATCTTAGATTAATAAACTAATTTACAGAGAACACATCCCTTTGTCAATCACCATTCCGAACTCTTACCAAAAGTCCCCATTAACGCGGCAATCTTGCTCCTCTGAATGACCAGTGGAATGCGCTGAGCCAAACATTCCCTCCCCGCTCGCTCAAACGACATCCGAGGTCAATCACAAATGTTTTGACCTCGATCCAGTCGTCATGGCAGTGAACAGAGCATACTCGTATACGGGTTTCAAACATGCGTACTTGAGACGTTTGGCGATAGACAATATTCCTTCCTAAAACTGGTTGTCAGACTTTCGAACTTCTGACAACTCGTAACGGCCAAAATTAGGAGTATGACAGCCGCCACCAATATACTTTGAGAGGCACGGAGGGATCTAGCAAAGTAAAAAAGGTCACCCATCCACAACTTCGCCGCGGCTAGCGTAACTTAACCTGACCTATCGACCTATCGTTGGTAGTACTCCCCACTCGCACCCGCCGCCAGCTGACACCCACACGGGTAACAGGCATCGAACTTGTTCACGCAGGTAGCAAACTTCTACATTTCCACCAGTAATCCAGTGAAAGGCCATCAGGTCATTTTCCGTCAGACCGATACAAACCAGATGATTCCAGAGCAAACGAAACCTCCAAGTCTATGTGGGCGCGCTTGATGATATCATTATTATTTTACAGTACGTTATAGCATAGAGTATCGCTTATGCTATCATCAAACACTAAAGATAACAGATGGTATAGTCACTAAACGTTGTATCAACGCAACATAAAAGTTTCTAAGAACTCTGGCATTCCAAATAGCACACATAATAATGTCCGTGCACTGTAAAAAATCGCTTGAGAATTTGCTTGGAAAATTATTTGTCTTTGCGATATTACATATTTTGCAAAGCCTTTTTCCAATTGAGTGAGGTTGGTTTCCAGTGTAACCCGACGCACCCATCCAAAAAACTAACCGCGGCTAACGTAGCTTAACCTGACCTATCAACCTATCACATCTATCAAAAATTCGAAATTAGCCTAATAAATCGCTGACCTATACTAGTATAACTCGGTTACTTGTCCTAACAATTGCGTAACCATTATGCGGTCAGTCCTCCTTGGGTAATTACACTATCTGAAAATTTTACTACCACAAGATAGACAGTTATCAGCTCTTGAAGTATGTATAACATTAATTTAGGGTACAAGTACCTTGCGGGAATGCTGATCACTTAGGTACTTAGTCATAACAGCGCCTTGACTCTTGCTTATCAGGGTGGCTGGAAGATCGACGAGCAAACCGTTACCGAGTCATCAGCACCAGCTTCTAAATTTAAAATTTATTCGTGTTTCAAATTGACCTTGCTTTATGTTAAACAAATCCCAACCTTATTTGAATTGTGTTTAAATTGAGTTCAATGTGACTGTATCATTATTTAAAAAGTTATAATAGTAGTTTATGACACTGTTACATAATGAGGGATATTATGCACGAGTGTGAGTTTAAAAAACGAGCGACGCGAGTTTTTTAAGAGTATCACACGAGTGTGTAATACCTAATTATGAATATATGAAATAAAAGATAGAGACTGATACAGTTTATTTATTGGTTATTGTAAGTGTTAACATTTTGTACATTGCAGTTATGAAACTGAATATGGAATTGTGTTGCGTTGGCGTTAGACGCACTCGCACTTGGTGTAGGTGCAACTAGTACATTAATATTGATTTCATTTCTATTATTTTCTATGGCGTTTAGAATTGAGTTAGACACCAATATTTTGTTTGTCATGGATTCATCTATATAGCTTTCTGCCATGGCTATCGATTACCATCCGCCGTGGCGCTTTAGCGTAGTGATATCCCCACCGGCGTCAATAAGTAGGGTCGCAGAAGTGCGTCTTAAGCAATGTCCAGTATACTGCTCTGAACTTGGAAGTTGTAGATAATTGGCTATAGTTTTACCTAAAGTTCCAAATTTGTTGATGCTAACTCTCTGTTGCGTGCATTTTCCACGTTGGTAATTTAAAAAGAAACAGGCATTTTTACAAGAAACGGGCCGTAGATCCATGTATTCTTTACATATGTCATAGTATTTTCCTGTAATACTAACGAGCGGTCTTGTTTATTTTTTGTATTACGAATTGTTACTAATATTGTATTTTCGTAAACTTCCATATCCTGAAATTGCAAATTGTAGAGTTTTTGTCTTCGATAGGCAAATATAATACCGAAAATATGGTAAAAAAAATAATAATTTAATGTTCTGTGTTTGTAATGTTGGTTACTATACATGCTTACTGTTGTATACAACCAGGTTTTTTTTTTTAACTGAACAGACAGATGTGCTGCTAGCAAAGTTTGTTCCGCCACTTCTTCCCAGCTAAAGCTCAAGGAAGTGGCGAACAAAAAGTGCTAATTTTCAGCCTAATTTGAATACATGACTTTTAATTTTACTGTCTAGGAATTTAAGATATTTTTACATAAACTCATAATATTTGTTGACAGGTTTGGAGAATTTATCTCAATGGTACAATATACCTCTAGCACAGAATTTATAACGTCGCAAATAAAAAAAAACAGCCACATTTTTTAAGATTCCATACACAAAGGATTCCATTACAAAGATCCTACTGTCTGATCAGACTGATGTTTGATAGCTAAACAGCTGAACATACATAGACGACAATTAAAGCGGCTATAGAAATCTATAGCCGCTTTAACAAGAAAAAAAAAACGGCCAAGTGCGTGTCGGACTCATGCACAAAGGGTTCCATACCATTAATTTATTAAATTAAAGGATTTAAGTTATTTGTATGAAAGATTACGCGGTAATATGTGGTTTACAAGGTATTAAAATATTTTTTTTAGATTTTTCATTTTCTTATTTTAGAAGTAAGAGGGGGGGGGGGGACCAACTTTTTTCCAATTTGGAAGCGTGTGTCACGCAAACAAAAACTTTTAGAGAAAAATTATTTTAGAAACCTCAATATCATTTTTGAAGACCTTTCCATAGATACCAAACACATATGTGTTTGATGAAAAAAAAAACTTAGAGTTTCAATTCTAAGTATGGGGAGCCCCCAATATTTATTATTATTTTTATTTTCATCAAAATCTTAATGCGGTTCACAGAATACATCTACCTACCAAATTTTAACAATATAGCTCTTATAGTTTCGGAAAAAATGGCTGTGACATACGGACGGACAGACGGACAGGCAGACGTGACGATTTGGCTACGGAACCCTAAAAATACATACATTTTTTGTGTTTTAATGACACGGAAAACCTTCATGCGCGAGTTTTAGACCGTATAGGTAAGTATTGACATACGCTACTATCTATATTTTCTTTAATTTCTTTCGAAATCCTATTAGTGATTGGCAAAAACACTGGGTTCCTTTTAAAAAACTGAAAATCTTTTAACTCATGGTAAACCTTTGCATTTGGTAGCTTTAATTGCTAGCATTTTATAATTTCATTCTTAATGATGACGTAGACATATATTTTTTTTTTTTTATTAATTTATAAACCAGCGCTTGACCGCAATCCCGCCTGACGGTAAGCAGTGACGCAATCGTTGATGGTAAAGCGCACTAGTTTATTAAGAGCCTATTCACTCTAGCCTTGAAGACACTCAAATTGTAGTCCGACGGAAACACCGCCGTCGGCAGATTGTTCCAGCCCCTCGATGTACGCGGTATAAAGGAAGAGGCAAAACGCTTCGTCCGGATCGTAGAGGTGTTAACAACATAAGGGTGGAAACTCGCCGTACGACGCTATGGGCGAACAGTCGAAACTGTCGCATAATAACTACCTATTCCAATATTTACATCTCAGTTTGTGTCAACTATGTATTGTAATGTACATACACTTATTTACATTCATTCCTGCAGATTATAAAAAAGTATTACCATCCAGCGTGGGTATAGTTCCCAACGCTGAGATGTCACTAAGTCGCCGAAACTTAGCGTTAATTGTTAGGGCTGTGTCTGTGAGATGATTGTGTATGAGTAACGAGTCCTGGTATCGTGGAAGTTAATCAGGACCGCGCCTAACTGTAATGGAATACTGGTTCTGACCTGTAGGAATGAATGTACAATATGGAGTAAGTTTATCTTCCATAGAGAGAGGGGAGTCCTCCGAATACACGAGTGTTATGTCTAGAAGGCATTTGCAGAACGGTTGGTGTCGGGAATTATTATTTATGCTAGTTGGGTGGTAAACTCTGCTTGCTAAATGCAAGATGTTCGTGAACTTGACGTCGTCGTCGACTACTACACATTTATTAAAGTCCATCTTCAGCAAAATTGTAAATAGGACGCGTGCGTGACTTTTACACATTCATTTCATACTAAATCAGCGCCAACACAAGTGCTTTGTAAATTACTAGAGTTGCCTTCATTTATATTATGTACGCAAATGTTAGATAAAATAAAATCTTTTTTTTTTTTTTAAATCAAGACACATGGGAATTTAAGGGACTGACTACTGAGGAAACGGACAGCCTCCATGGCGTAGCGGTCGCGAACGCGGCCGCTGTGCAAGGAGGCGCGATTACCGTGCGGTGAAAATATTTGTATGCATGAATATGAATATTTGCACTGGTCTGGTCGTGTTTCGGAAAGCACGTTAAGCCGTTGGTCCCGATTGCCATACGAACATCTAATGGCAGTCGTTACTGGTTGTTAGAAGCCTCAAAAATCCAACAATTGATCTAGCTGCTTCGATATCACTTTCGGGTTGTGGAGGTCAGACGGCAGTCGCTTCACGGAAGATATCGAAGATTAGCCAAAATCAGCAGTTAGACTGGTAAAGTGGACCCCAGACTCCAAAGCTGAAAAAGATTCGGATGCGACTGGAATTAATGATCGGGAAGAAGATGATGATGACTACCGAGGAAACGGCTATAAGATGAAACAAGAAATATTGCACAGACCCCAAATATCTAAACTTGAATAAAGGCAAGGACAATTAGGTATGACTATAAAATTTTATTGAATAGTAAACACTTTCAGACAAAGAAAACATACATGATGAATGTGAACGCATCACCATGCATTGGAGACGTGACTATCGAATAGGGCTTTCGATAGTCACGTCTCTTCAATCCCGACCGCGCCCGATCATTCCCGAGCGTTGCCGAAATGACAAGGGACTATTGACACTTCGAGACAAATACGACTGAAAGGTCTTGCGATCTTTTTTTATGTTGTGAACATAATTGTTTATGTCGACGATGTGTTGACGAAGAGGACTCAGCATATATTGCTGAGTCCTCTTCATCAACACATGTCCAGTGTCAATTGGAATAACCTCTCCATTGAATGCAATCAAGTAGTAAAGCTGGTGAGCAGGCACAGTGGCGCCCCCGTGTGGTGAACATTAAACACATGCAGATTCCACAATACTGAATTTCTGCCTACTAGCAACTAAGTTATAGACGTGATACAATAGGTTTATGACAATTACTTCGCTTTAGTTCCCGTATAAAGCGCGTTTAGGTTCTCTAGCAATGTACGTTTAGAATACTGTTACGGGCTAGGGGTACTAAACTACCGGTTAAGGGTTACGAAGTTTATTAGCAACCAAGGTACAGTCGATCGTAGGCAATGACAAGTAGAATGTAGCTGACGTTGCACCCTTACGTCCACGAAGTCCGTGTCGTAAACACACAATAACACTACAGATGTTACTTCACGTAGTACTCAAACTTCTCTTTACAGTGGTCGCAGTAGGTATTCTCAAAGATCGCTTCTTAACCGTCGCTTGTTCTCGTATCGCTAGTCGAATGCAGACTGACTGTGCGCTGGCGTCACGGCGCTGTATACATAGATCAGCTGATCGAACATTCCAGATTCGTCTAGACGTAATAATAATAGCGCATAACTTCGAGTACATTCAGTAGGTACCTACGGGTAATTCCCGGAAACGGGTTTCTAGAAATTTCGATGTCGTCGCTTCGTTGAAAAAATTGTTTGAACCTGTACCATTCGATAGGCCACCCTAGGTCTAGTAATGCGTTTTTATATTGTTCCTCTGTAATACCTAGAACTCGAGATATACTGCTTAGAAGTTAGAAGTTAGGTACTGCATGTCACGCAATATTGAACCTTATGCCCTTGACATAAGATGCATTCGTAACAATACGTTCACAAAGGGATGATACATAGTATAATCAGCTTATACCAACACTACAAGGCCCAATGCGGGTTGGTAGAAATCAAGTCTTCAATTTTTTTAGTTCTGGGACACACCCGTTTCCTCACGATGTTTTTCTTCGGCGTTTTGAGAGGAGTAGTGTTAAAATAATCTAGGTACTCAAAGTAACGCGTCTGTTTGGTTTAGAACCAGTGACTTAAAACTCAGACTGAGCATATTTATTAACATTAACGGTTTTCTTATTAAAATACTTCTCATGATCGGACGAGCCGTCGGACGGCGAGTATCCACTCTTACGTTGCTGATGTCGCTTCGATCCGGGCGAAACACTTCGCCTCGTTTTTTGTATCGCGTACATCGAGGGACTAGAACAATATCCGCCGCAGGCAAATTCTTCCCGTCTGACTACAATTGTAGTGTCTTCCAGGCTAGAGTAAATAGGCTCTTAATAAACTAGTGCCTTTACCATCAAAGATTGTATTACTGTTTACCATCAGGCGGGATTGAGGTCAAGCACAAATTTATAAGTATAAAAATTAATCGCTTGGCGGCAAGACTTTGCCTGGTGGGTGGTAACTTCTGCTGGCAGCCGATGTTACAATAAAGTATACATAAATAAATAACTTATGATAAAAGTGATTACCACAATATAGTGTCAAAAAATCTGTTTTCTTAGCCTTTCCCCAACTGTGTTGGGGTCGGCTACCGAATGCATCTGAATAACAGCATTTATTATACATGAAATAACTGCCCATATGCCCCCTCAACCCACAGTAACCGCTTTGGTAAGACTAAACCGCACTACACACCAAAGCCGCCGACCCGCCGGCGCAGCCCGCCGACATGAAAGAAGCATGTCGGCAACCTACACCGCGCGTGTTGCCCGCCGACACGTTGGCGGCATGGCGGCGGCTAGCGTGTGCAAGCATTGCAAGCGCTCAGTTGTCCGGTGACATTTCAGCTGTAGTGACGTGCCAGTATTTTTGTTTTTGCGACATAGAGTGGGACGAGGAAAAACTCTTGTGTTATGTAATCAATCTTTATTAAATTTAATCTTTATTATATGTATTAAATTAGGTTTAAGTTAATTTAACAAATGTTCTAAAATATATGTGATTCTTATAACCAAATCGTCTGCTTTCAAATCTCTTAATCTTTCACTACTACTGTAATAATTGCCGCTCAATACTCGTAAACTAGGTCTTATCCTTCGCTCACTTTGGAGTGAGCCAGCAATAATAATTCCACAAGCTGCTATCAACAGATCACTGCGTTCATCTTTAGTTTTATTTACTGAATTATCCTTGAGAATGACACAAAAATTATAAAACTCTTTCGACGCACGGCGGCAGAGGCGGCGGCTTTAGTGTATAGAGCGCTTATCAATCCTACGATACCTATCAAATATTTAAGAATAACTATTTAAACGAATTTATTTTGAATACAAATAATAAAATTACTTTCTATGTTCTGCTATTAGACAAAATATAATATATGAATTTGACATAAAAATTAATGTGCTGTAAACATGTATAAATATAACGTTTCAATAGCGGGCGAAACACGGGAAAAAACTAGTTTGTTAAAATTAAGCGGGTTGTTATTAAGGGCAATGGCTATGCTTGGAGTTTCACTGCGCGATCGAATCAGGAATGAGGAGATCCGCAGAAGAACGAGAGTAACCGACATAGCCAGAAGAATTGCAACACTAAAGTGGCATTGGGCTGGACACATTGCCCGTAGGACCGATGCCCGATGGGGCGGACGGGTTCTCGAGTGGCGACCGCGCACCGGAAGACGTAGCGTGGGTAGGCCCGCGACAAGGTGGACCGACGACCTGGTGAAGATCGCGGGAAACCGCTGGATGCGGGAGGCACAGGACCACTCGTCGTGGAGAGCCTTGGGGGAGGCCTATGTCTAGCAGTGGACGTCTTTCGGCTGAAATGATGATGATGAAGCGGGTTGTTTCTTCCAATGACACTAAATGAAATATTTTACATAATCTCCTATAATGTTCCTCTATCTCTCAGTGAGAATGAGTGGGCTGTAATCTACGACGCAGGCCCAGTGTGGATTGGTAGATGTCACATGGCTTAGAAGTTTTTCCTCTAAGATATGCCGGTTCCCTCAACAAGTTTTCCTTCATCGTTTTGAGAGTTGTAGTGATTATATTAAGGACATAAAGAAAAGCGTCTGACGGATTTCGTGCCTACGACCTACAACTTCTAAGTCGCGACCGATACGGCTACTTCGGCTCTCAAAAACGAGTGATTAAAAAAAAACTTTGCGACTGATGATGATCATCATCATCATCTCAGCGCATAATCCCGGTCGCATCCGCGGTTTTCGCGTTGTAGCCCGGGGTCCGCTTTCCTACCATTACGCCTCCATTTCGCACGATCTCTGGCATCCTGTGGTGTGAAATTGTTGGCACGCACGTCATCTCTTACAACGTCATGCCAGCACTTCTTTGGCCTGCCTTGCTTGTTCCGGCCCGGCGGACGACTGATGATGATATACTGTATTAATAACTTGAGCGGAATGAATTTGAGTAAGCGAAAAATTAACTAAACTAACGACGAATATTGATTAAAAATAAAATCCAGAACGAGCTAACAGAAAGTGTTTTTTTTTTTTAATAATTATAAACTAGCGCTTGACCGCAATCCCGCCTGATGGTAAGCAGTGATGCGATCGTTGATGGTAAAGCGCGCTAGTTTATTAAGACCCTATTCACTCAGAAAAACTGAGCGAATAGGAAGGCAGTTGAGCGAGGTGATGCAATGTTAAACCCAACAACACGACCAACGATGCTGCGCCAAAAGGAGATTGATCTGAAGACCCTCCACGACCAAACTCTCAATACAACAACATTTGGCGCATCGTACCCGGCACACATCGCAACACAACTGCTCAGACCCGTCCTCCGTACGGCTTCACCAGACATCTTGATTGTGATTAATTAATGGAATGTGTTTAATCCTTTTCATATATTAAAATTTTATCCGAGCGACTACATTACTAAGTGAGCGACTAGAAATACAGAGAGAGCAACTCTCAATATTAAGATAGAATCGATTTTTCTAAGTGAGGTTATACCGGCTCAGCCTTCCCACTAGGGAGGCTCGGGAGGCCAAGCCCCCGCCCCACCACAAAAAAGAACGGTTGTTATAGGTTAGGTTGGGTTAAAACTATGACCAAAACGGTGCGCGAGCCGAGCGAGCGAAGCGAGCGTGCCGCGGCAGCGGCCGGCGAAGCGCCAGAAAAACAACATCATATATTATATTTTGAGAAACCATTTTAATTTATTTTTCTAAGTTTTCATCATTCCCCCTTCTGAGGGAGGGTTCCTTTTAAGTTTTTTTTTTTTTAATGTGAGCTCCTTATACTCTGCTCATTAGTGTATTTTCAAAGTAGTTTTTATATTCGGAAAACTTCATTTAAGATAAAATGCCGCTCAGTATAAAAATACATTTGCCAAAGTTGACACTCAAACAGATATTAAGTGGTTCAAATATTATGAAGCTTCTTATTTTGTATTTTAAGTAAATCAAATTAATGTTTGGAAGATACTGTTCTGTTGATTACTCGTCACTTAAAGTCAGTCGTTCACTTAGTAATTATATAACCCAAATTAATTATTTTTGACACTTAAAATTGTAATTTACAGTCAGTCGTTTTATTGCTACCCTATTAAATATTATATTTCCTTTAACCACACAGTAATTATTACATCGTTTTTAGAAAAGGTTTAAATCTACATAAAAAGCATAATAGTGTACCAGTCAGTGCAACCAACCTCAGGAGACGTGCGAGGACAAGATGGTTTGTCCGTTCCGTCTCACAAAGGAAACGTCGCAGTGGCTGCTTCAGTCAAAGCTATGTTTTAGAATAAATATAAATAAATGCATTTCCATAGGAACTCGGTGTACTTGGTATTTCTACGGGAATATTTTGTTATTTTGCATTTTATACCAAGTAGTATAGTTTTAGTATAGTAAGTCGTGGTGGCCTAGTGGTTAAAACACCAACCTCTCAAGTATGAGTAGGCGGGTCCGATTCCAGGTCAGACAAGTACCAATGTAACTTTTCTAAGTTATACGCACTTTCTAAGTATATCTTGGTCACCAATGACTGATTACAAGATGGTAGGAAAACATCTTGAAGAAACCTGGACTTGGTCTGAAATCGCCAACCCGCATTGAGCAAGCGTGGTGATTAAGCTCAATCCTTCTCTGTATGAGAGGAAGTCTGTGCCCAGCAGTGGGACGATAAAAAGGTTGATAATGATGACAATCTTATATGAATGGTCCAATGATCATCTAGATAACTAGAGTCCGGCCGACAAGAAAATGCTTTCGTGATCTGTCTATTCCCACAACCCAGGCGAGCAATCTACTAAACGCTTTAATTTCTCAGGAGTCTTAAGTTTTTGACTGTATCTATTAATGTATAGAAGCAAAAGTATGTTAAATGTTTGTATGAAGTTTTTTAGTTAAATGGTATATTGTTGGCTTGTTGCGCGCTTTGGCATATACTGTTTGTGCAGCAAACAATTATTAGCAACAACACGTACTTCAAGTCGTTCGATTTGTGTTCCGGCGCATGATCTCGACAAGTTCCTGAAAGAAGAGCTATGGCCGAAGGGTGTTGTGTAGTGCCGGTTTCGTGGCCGGCTGCGTGACACCAGTCAACGAAACACGACGCCGATGATCCGTGTACAGTAGTTTTAGTTGTTATGTTATACGTATTTCTTCTTCATCTCAGTGTTATTCCCAGTCGTATCCGAAGCTTTTCAGCATTGGAGTCTAGGGTCCGCTTTACCAGTCTAAGTGCTCATTTTGGCTAGACTTCGATATTTTCCATGAAGCGACTGCCGTCTGACCTCCACAACCCGAAGGTGATATCGAAGCATTGCAGTTAGACCAATTGTAGGACTTTTGAGGGCTCCAACAACCCGTAACGACTGCCATTAGATGTTCGTATGGCAACCGGGAACAACGGCTTAACGTGCTTTCCGAGGCACGACCAGACCAGTGCAAATATTCATATTCATGCCTACAAATATTTGCACTGCGCGAGGATCGAACCCGCGCCTCCTTGCGCAGCGTTATGTTATATGTATTTATAGTATTAATAATACAGTATTGTATTTGTTGTTATATATTAGTTTAAAAGTATTTTTATGTTACAGTTATATCTATATAATTATATACTTATGTGTGGCTCTAATTGCCTTGACGTCACACCAGGCTTTATCAGAATACCAGCGCTGCGACATTTACTTTTTAAAGTGAAAATTTTTCATCGTCTCAAACTTTTTCGTCCGTGTGTTGCATGTCACGTGACAGTTGGCCGTGGGATCGGGATAAAATAAAAGGCTCTCGTCAGAGCAGCCAATGCCAACATGGCGGCGCCTATAGTTCGCAGCAGCTGACCGTAATACAAAAGTTTCACTTTTACCGTGGTTTCATAAAACCACAATCCTTTTTAACTGTCGAGGCTAAAGCTGAGGTAGGAACCTTTTGGCTTCGTATACTTACTTTTTTAAAAAAATAATTTGTTTTTACTTTTAATTGTGTTTAATTTAACTTAGTTTTTTTGTTTTTTTGGATGAGTCACATTAAATACTTTATCTTTCTTCCTTTTTAAACGACTTCAAAAAGGAGGAGGTTACTCAATTCGACCATATATATGTTTTTTTTTTTTATATTGCTCGCGGATGACTTCGACGTTTATGAATCGATTTTGATATTTCTTTTTTTTGTTGGAAGAAGAAGAAGAAGAAGATATTTCCAAACTGGTCCCATGATAAGGACATCAGGATCTGTTGATGGAAGACCAGAGAAATCAAGGGGAACTTTCAAAAATCGTAGGGGCAACTAGTGCATTTCTTAGTAATTTCATCAAGTTTTTAAATCACTACAATTTAATAAAGGTCTGGAATAGATCTGATGATGGAGCCGGGAGAGAGTCGAAGGAACCCCTCAGCATTTCACAGCAGCTACCTTATGTTTGAGCTTGATTAACTTGTATTGATAAGAACTTTACACCTAGATGGGTTGTGACTATCATAAGAGCTCTGATGATGAAGACAAAGGCCAGTTCCAGGAACATGTTTTGAGCATGAGCTGCTTTTGTGTTTGGAATTAATTCATTTATATTGATGAGAACTTTGCACCCATTTGGGTTAAAATCTGCAGTAAATCTGATGATAAAGACCATGGGCAGTCGGGGTAATTCTTCAAAATTACGGCTAAAAATGAAAGTAAACAAAAATTACGTCGTTCCCAACTATATTTGCATCAGCTTCCAGTCTGACCGGATGCAACTGAATGACATAGTACTTTTCACAAGTAAAAAGTGTAAAATAAAAAGTTTTTTACAAAAAAAAAACAACCGACTTCCAAAAACCATTACAAAGTGTAAAATAACTAATTTCGAAAGTCGGTGTCAAAAACGAATATACAAAAACCAAAGACACCGACTTCCGAAATTAGTTATTTATTACTTTGTAGTGGTTTTTGTAAGTCGGTTGTTTTTTTTTTTGTAAAAAGGTTTTTTTTGTAATAAAGTTCTTTTTTCTTCCAATACAAGACTACAATTCAACAAAATTGTCAAATTCTAATAGGCACAACAATACAACGCTATTGGTTCTTTTATTGCTACTAATAACCTGCTAATGTTTTAAAACTACATTTTATTTTCAACCCCACCAGAGCAAAGCAAACATACTCAAGAAAATTATTTTCTTTCCCTAGCTACAAAACTAAAAACTGAAACACATAAATCTCTTCTCCTGGCATCTAGCCGAAACACATTCGACGTTTTAAGACCTTTTACGTCCTCTTTCATACGACTGAACGTAAACATAGGCGGGCGTAAAAGTAGGTCCCTACATTGGTACATTTGTAGGTTTTATTTTTCGTGTCCTGAATATAGGTAGAATGTAGTAATAAAACCAAATATATAACTGTTGTTAGCGATCAGAAGTGGTATTCATTATTTCGCACGATGTTACCAATCTGAGCGTCCGTTGTAGAAAGTTCGCAGGCGCTTTTTTTTTTTTTTTTTTTGAATATGGCATCTCGTAGTTGACCATTAGAGGCCGTGACTACTTAACCGGACATTCCTGTGGATGCCTTAAAAATTTAAGCCTCCAGCCAGGGGCACTTAAAACTAAGCTAATATTAGGCGACTACGCACTAAGGGCACCTCCTGTGGGGTACGAACCTCGGCTTAGGGCGTCGCTAATGAGGACACCAAGGGACGCCTGGATCGAAAGGGTACTTAGTGGTTTGATGACCACGGCGTTTCCTAGTACTAGCTCTGAGAAGAAACGCCGAAACAAACTTAGAGGTCATTGTTGGAACATTATAATAATTACTGGCTCAGCTGCGTCGCGGGCCGGCCTTCATCGGGCCAGGGACGGGGAGGGAAATTAAGCTGTGGGGCGCGTCGCGGAGGACCTCGACGGCGAGCTCGATACTTCGATTTTTTGTATAGGGTGCTGGTGGCCCTGTTGGCCTCTTGGAGGAGGATGATGGGGTCATCGGGGTCTGTGAGGGCATGCCGAGGGCGACGAAGTTGGGAGATGGTGGAGGGAGTGTAGTTGGTAGCCGCTGCTATAGGGATTGCGGTGCTTGGCAGCAGTGTCAAAGAAACGCTTGGAAAGGCGTTTCATGAACTGCTGGATGGTGGAGATTTTGAGATCAAGATGGAGGATCTCATTTCGAACGAACCAAAGGGCGTTGGTGGCTTTTCGGAGGAAACGGTTTTGGACTACTTGCATCCTGCATCTTGCATTGTGCGAAGATTGGACAAGCCTAGTTCGCGGGCGCGGGTAGGCAGCGCCTTTTAAAGTGAGCTTAAGTTAGGGTGGGGCGCCGGTCCTCGCTAACACTGCTAATAAGGCAATCGAAATAAAACAAACTAATGTTGAATACTATAAAATCGATAATAGCTCTACCCCATCCCCATCACTCTTCACTCTCTCTCTTCTTCATGGAGCGGTTTGCAACTCCTAAAATAAGCCTATGCAGGAGCGGCTGGTAACTCCTTAAATAAGCCTACATCAAATGTAATTGTTACTACTTACATTATCTAATTTCCTTTTTTTCTTTGCAGCCTGGAGCGCTTGACAAGTCCAACTAAGTATTACCGTCAGTTATCAAAACACACTTAGTAAGAGTGGCAGTCATTGAATGCCAACTCTACCCATACCTGAATGAAGAAGATTGCTTGTAAGAGATAGTATAATTAGGTGAATGGATATGCATGAATATGTGAAGTGTTGTTTTTCAGTCCCTATTAGGCAACTTTCTTCAAAATTATCTCAAGTCAAAATTTTTTCTAGGTTCGTGGGGAAAATTTTGTGTTATGTATATACACACATCAAAAGTGTCTAGGGATCAAGCATTTTTATGCGGATTTCTTGAGATTGAGATGTGGCTTTGTAATAAATTTATGATTTTATAAATTTATATGGATCCTTTTTGGTGCATTTCATAATTTGAATCAGGAACTGTGAATCAAATTCGAGTAAAAGATGAAAATCAGCTGTCAATATTTTCCCTATAAAAACATACAACGCATTGAAGACATTATTAGTGCTACTGTTTCCCTACTACTGATTAAAACCAACGTTATTATGGAGCGGCGACGTCATTTAAGCAGGGAAGAAATGCTCAGAGCCGTGGGAATGATAGAAGCTGGTTCCCGGCAACGTACTGTGGCTTTAGCTCTGAATACAAGTCAGAGTGTTATCAGTCGACTTTGGACACGTTACCGAAGCACTGGTACCGTGGCTGAGCGCCATGGAGGACGGTATCGCTGCACCACACGGAGACAAGACCGATACATTCAAATCTTAACTCGAAGAGCTCCAACAATAACCGCCATGATGTTAGCCGTGAGGCTTCATCACTCTTCAGGGAACTTAATTAGCGACCAAACAGTCAGAAACCGTTTGCATGAAGTGAACCTTCATTCCCGAAGACCGCTACGGGTACCACCTATAGCAATGCACAATCGTAGGATTCGATATCAATGGGCTCTTGAACACAGAAATTGGGCAGAAGAACAATGGCGTTTCGTGTGCTTTTCTGATGAGTCTCGTTTTGGTATGAGACCGGATACAAGACGTTTACGACACTGGAGAACCCCTGGACGCCAACAGCGATTAAAATCCTGCCAGGAAGTCCATCCTTATAGTGGTGGAACCATCATGGTATGGGCGGGTATTTGGATCGGCGGAAGAACTGAGTTGATTTGGATCAGAGGCAACCTCAACGCTCAAATTTATGCTGAGACGATTGTATCAGACGTCATCGTTCCCGTACAAGTGCAAATCGGTCCCTTATTTCAGTTAATGCATGATAATGCACGACCGCACACCGCAAGAGTTGTAAGACAGACTCTCGCCGCAGCTAACATCAATGTCCTGCCCTGGCCTGCTCAGTCGCCAGACTTGAACCCGATTGAGCATGCATGGGATATGCTACAGAGAAGAGCTCTGCCGAATATGGAGGGTATCCAGTCGCAAGAAGACCTTTTTTTGTTGTTGCAACGAACATGGGCGGCCATTCCACAGCGTGATTTGGATGAACTCATTTTGAGTATGCCAAACCGATGTTCTTGTGTTGTTAGTGTTCGCGGTAGAAACACGGATTATTAATTCTTTAAGTTACCCAATAAAATTTTAGAGAAAACTGTTATTTCAGTCTTTTTTCGAACTTTTGTGTTAGTGGTTCAAATGTCAAATATCCCTTTATTAGGAAATTGGCAAATTTCTTTATTCATGCAAAGGTGACTTGGTTTATCGTAACTGTGACAAACGAAAACACTTTATTTGATGAATCCTTAAAGAAAATTTTAATTAATATCAATCAGGAGAAAAGTTATTGCAAAAATATATGTTGATCCCTAGACACTTTTGATGTGTGTATATACCTACAATCTACATATGCTCATACTTCTTATTTATACTCATACTTATATATCATTCATTTCTGCAGATCATAATACGCATTCCAGTATTATGAGACGCTGTTCTGATAATATTGTACTACACTCATTACTGAGCTCACAGGCACAGTCTTCAACTTTAAGTCTAAGTTTCGGCGACTTAGCGAAACCTTATCGTAGGAAGCTGTACCTATGCTGTGCTATATTACTTTTTCCTACTAAACACAACACTTTTTAATTTAATATCAGTTATATTTACATTGTTACAAAACATTTTCATTATTATGACAGTTTTTGACAATAGTGTTGACTATTTATGCATTTTTCTATCGGATTTGTTATCCGAACTCCTTCAAATTGAAATTATTTATTTTTTCTATTTCTATCATTTTTGAATATTCAAAAGACGTTCTCCGAGGTTTCGTGAGGAATCTGGCTACACTTTATTAATTGTGATATATTATGCCTCCAGAGTCCCTCCCAGGGGTACCCTCTCCTTCGGGAGAGGGGAACCTCTTCCTGTGACCTCAGTGACTGGCCCTCACCGCTACTACTGCCTGGTGCCTCTTCTGTGCTGTCGTCGCTGCCGCTCTCACATGCCTGTAGCCTGTGACAGGCCCTCGCTGCGGCCATACTCACTCGCCTGTGGCCTTTGTCAAGCCGTTCCTGCTGCGGTACTCGTCCGCCCTTGCCTTCGAGTGGTGGCTGACTTCAAGTGGCTGTGCTACTGCGTATAGCACTCGTCTGCAGCTTCCGTGGGCGGCTCTCTACCGCTGTCTACCACTGCACTGCTGTGTCCCAACCTACCTGTGCTGTTTCTACTGCTGCTCTGCATCTGTGTTCACCGTGACCGCTGCTGATGATTTTCTACTATTTATTTTATCTTTTCTCGCCTCACCCACCTCAAGCATTCATTTTCATATTTATATTTTTAATATTACTTTTTATGTGTTGTGTTAATAAATTCATCTGATATCCATTCTTTTCTTGTGGTTACATAACAAATAGACGTATGTTTAGTCCACCATGACCACCAGTTTAGTAGACCATGTTTTTAATCGTATCTAAACTATCCATGGACTATCGGATGGAACTCTACTAATATATTATCTTCTATTCTTTTCTTGATGAAATAAAAAGAAAAAGATACACTGGCATTAACGTTAGTTCAGTTTATCAACAAGAATATCGGAAACGCGTGATGCTTGATTACGGTCCATTTATTCATACGGAGAGAGAGGGCCTGTGAGCCAGCATTAGAATTATTATTGACTACCTAATTAAGCTTGAATAATATATTAAGACGTATTATTATGTGTGTAGGTGATTCGATAGATTTACGTGAGAAGCATTATGCTCGTTGTTCGTAACCTGTTTTTTTTTTTCACTTATTATTAACTGATCCTTGACCGCTACCCCGCCTGATGGTACGCAGTGATGGACTATTTGATAGTAAAACGCTCTAGTTTATTAGGAGCCTATTCATTCAAAAAATACTGAATGAACAGGAAGGAAAACGGCAGTTGAGCAAGGTGATGCAATGTTAAACCCTGATGCTGCACCAGAGCGAGATTGATCTGGAGACCCTCCACTACCATACTCCCTAGACAACAACATTTGGCGTATTGTACCCGGCAAACATCGCAACACAACTGCTTCGACCCGTCCTCCGTACTGCTTCACCAGACATCATGCCGGAACACGACGAATCGTTTGGCGGCATCGACTTTGTCTGGTGGGTGGTAACTTCTGCTGGCAGCCGATATTACCTACCATGCCTACCACAACCACGACCACCTTTCATATCCAATGAATATTATTTGAGGCTATCAATAAAGCATACAAAGAATCAACAACACAAATATCGTGTTAATTTCACAAAACGTAAGCCGAGTTTCAGTTTGGAAAACAAAAACAATTAATTTCCATAGCATTGTAGCCGTATCTAGAAACGATACGCGTCAAACAGGTGTCATACAAATCCTATATATCGCAAGCAGAGTTTACTCAGCTGAATATGTACAACTTCCTAACGTCAACCGTTGGGCAAGTGCCCCCCAAAGACAACAGCCCTGGTCAGAAGGTCCTCCCTTTTCTAAGGAACATGAGTGAACTTTATTTACTTTTTTTTAACTCTGATTCTCATACCTCTATAGCAACAATTACCAGACTTCTTTACCAGAAGTCTTAGTCATATTTTCAATATTGGCCTCTGCACCTGATGGAATTCCAACTCACGATATTGAGGTAAGCATTGAGAAAACAACAGAAGGAATCTGAGCGCATCAAAAAAAATACTCTGTTAGAATTCTAACTCTCTACGCAAAGCAATGTATTGAAAAGTAAGCGCGGATTGGTAGATGTCTTCAAATTACCACAATACACTACCTACAACATAAAGTGCTGAAATAAAATAAATCTTATTACACAATTAATGTTGTAGCCTTCAGGGTGTCAGTATATTCTCAGGCTTAATGAGAGAGCTTACTGAAATGTTTCTCTACTGATGTAGATAGCCTGTATAATGCCTTAATTCAGCATAATCAAGTGATCCTGAATATGCTGAAATAATGTGCTAGCTTAAGCAACGTACAACTGAAATTGTTTTAGGTAAAATTTAAAATTAAACCTATAAAACACTGCTGAAAACTGGAATATACTTTTTCAGGATTTGTTCATTAAATCATCATCTGTCCAGTTTCTACCTAACCTAGTCAAACCTAGGTATGTTAGGGTCAGCTTCCAGTCTAACCGGATGCAACTGTAGTATACCAGTATTTTACATGAAGTGACTGCCTATCTGACCTCCGGAACCCAGTTACTGGGAAAAACGATACTCATTGCTAAGATTAGTAAAAGATTCATACCAAACACCCAGAGTTTTAATTACCATTGATTCCACTTTTAACAACAAACGAAAGACTTCCCGCGTCGGTCAAATGTCACTGTCGTCCCTCTGAAAAACGGCGGCACAGTCTATGTCTCACATGTCATAATTTAAAAAAATGTGCATTCGGAAATCTTTATTACATTATTACTGGTTAAAATGTCCTTTATGACATAAGTGTCATAAAGAACATTTTTACAAACCCGAAAGTCTGATAACTAATATTAGGGAGTTTTGAAGGAAAGCTAAGATGAGTGTCACGCGCATTTTTCGTTGGACTATTAAAATTATTTATAGTGTCGTTTACTAAATAAAAACGCGTGATTTGTGTAGTAAAAAGTGCATTCAGTGAATAATTCATAAAGAACATTGAAATATCGCAGCATAGTGGCCACATCATGGCTTTGCATCAAATATCCTAGTTGTCGGCAAACGCGGCCGTTTTTTCGACTGTCATAGGCGATATCCGCCATTATTGTGAAATAAAATTTTTAAAGAATTTCTATAATTTGTTACACGTGTTATTGGCAAAATTGTGGTGTCTAACCACAGAGGCCATTGAAGAGTTGAAGTAGTATTCACTCTTAAGGAAAGAAGAACTAATATTAGATATTATGATATCTAATATTAGTTATCAGACTTTCGGGTTTCCGAATAGCCCTAAGGACCGTCAAAGATTGCAGCAAAGGAGGAGGAGGAGCGCGAGAAGGAGAGGAAATCTCAGCACCCTCACACCTCTAGCCGCCGCAGGAGACGCCCTGGTCGGGAGACAACATCGAACTCCCGGCCACCGCAGGCGCGGGCTTGCGGGCCGCGTGCAGTGACAGCTCGTCGCCCGGTAAGGACCAGGCCTAAGTCGACGGCGCGTTGTTTTTCATGCGCGCCTCAATAAGACGTCAGCACATCGTGACAGAGTCGACGAAGACCGGTGCCTCCCGGGTCAGAGTTGCGGGTTCCTTAAAAAAAGAAACCGTGGCCCTGGCCGTCGCACAGGCAAATGAAGAAACACGGGTAGGTTTTAGTCAGTAAAAGTATGACACGCCCTTCCGCTACGCCCAGAGCGGGACAAGTCATTTGATAATTTCCCATCCCAACAAAAAAAAGGACAGTCTAAGATTAACGAATAACAATCGATAAGCACGTTATTTGTTGACCTTTGACGTCTTCCGGGGCACGGAGGGGTTTTTGTATGTAAAGATCGTCACCTATCCCCAAACCAATCGAAACAAACTTTACCTGATCGATCAACCAGTGCCTCTGTCATAATTTAGCCACGGGTCCCTCAAACACAAACAACAAATTATATCACAGCTTGAAAACATTCTTAATAGAAATCAACATTCCGTTCCAAAAATTTAACAATACTTTTTCATTAAAATCTTGGGGAACGTCTTGTGAAAGCATGAAAATGTATAAAAACCGCTGTTGAACCGTTAAGATAAAAGTTTTACTCGATTTATGAGACATTGGGTGGGTCAAGAGGTCCACAAGAAAGGTTGAGGCGGGAGACGACGCGATAAAAGCAGCTGTTTGCAGTTTTAGATGTGGTATAAGATAGTGGTTGAAAGCGGAGCGACTTTGATGGCGGGAAATCATCCATACAATTCGACCGTCGTTATAACCATTATGTGTTCATATGAATATTTACAATACTTTATTGTTTTAAAAGGATTGGTTCGATGGTCGGCTTGTGGGGGTTAGATGGCAGTACCTTCACGGAAAATATCGAAGTTTAGCCAAAATCAGCAATTACACTGGTAAAACGGACCCCAGACTTCAAAGCTGAAAAAGCTTCTGATGTGACTGGGATTAACGCTGAGATGATGATGATGATCGTTTTAAAAGGACTGTCGTGTGTGCAGGATTTGAAGTAATTTACAGGAACGCAAATTGAATATAGAATGAAATTGAATTCGAAAACCTTGCTCCTTTTGAACAAAATCTTTTTAAAACAATGAAGTATTGTGGGTACATTTAAAATATTCAATCGGACACATAATGGTTAAAACGTAGGTTTTGTAAAAATGACATTCCGCTACAATTGCTAATAAGTTTGGGTCGGTATAGAATGAGCTCTGAGATGACATTTAAGGGAAAACTTTCTGAAAGATGAGAAATGGAAATGAAGGTAAAAGAAACTCCATTTATAAAAATCATTACTTATATTAAAAGCCTGTGGTGTCTGCAGGACAAACGCCTTCCTACTCTCCTTCCAGTTATCTCTGTTTAAAGCTTTTGAGGACTGGGTTTCTTGTTGTTTTGTTTCTTGTTTGAGGAATCCAGCTCTTCCGCTATCTCCTTCCTGGCCTGTTGCCATGTCGCTTGCCATCAAGAGAGACCAATTAGGTCAATAGTTACTTAATATACATTATTATCACTACATATTAAAAAACAAAGTCACTTTCTCCTTCTCTACGTCATTTTGTATGATTAAATCTTTAAAACTTTGCAACGGATTTTGCTGCGGTTCTTTTTAATAGATACAGTGATTAAATTGTGGAGAAATATTATTATTTTTGAGGTTTATAATGCGACGTCGTAAATACATTTTTTTTTTTTTTTGCTTCCGCATTTGCAATGAGACGTAGGCTGAACCCTACGAGACTTATCAAAATAATGTACTAAATATTGTATACATTGAAAAGGTCTACAAAAAGGTCTACGATGGTATATGTCTATCTCTTATTATGTAGATATCCCACAATAACATTTTTTTATCATTTACTTTTTACGACAAATACCGGCTAATTTACAAAGCGATTTTAACCAATACAGCATTAATACTTATCCAATATAATATCCTAAATATATTTTCGATTTAATCTAGATCTATATCGCCCTTTACAGCATTTAATTTAAAATATTTTCGAAGATATTACAAATTTAAAAATTGCGGGGTATCCCGTTGGCGGCGGTACACGGCGCGGCGGTTTTCTATCCATATTCACAGTTTTTCTATAATGTATTTAGTTTCAGTATTGCACCCGTATGAAGCCGGGGCGGGTCGCTAGTACTATAATAATAATTACTACTATAACAATTATTATATTGTGATTTGTTAAGTTAATGCACCAAATTCTAATTTACTTACAGTTCTCTGCCACTTGCAGTTCTAAGTCTATGCGTAATTGCCTTTTTCGGACCATGTTAGGATCGGCCTCCAGTATGTTGGGTTGTATATTGAACAAAATATAATTAGTAGCCATTATTGTGTACCTATTTACATAATCAAAAAAGCTGACAGTTCTTATCTACAAGAATTAAAAAGGAAGGAAAATAATAAAAGGCCATAAAAAAAATCACCCACAATGTTGTCAATACGAAACGTGCTCAACTGGCAGCATTGCCATGTTGCGTGTCCTCTAGTCACGTAAATAAATGAGTTTGATGTTTGTTCGTAACATTATTATGCTGCGCTTCTTCTTCAGCCTAAATTCCACTGCCTGACAAAAGCATCCCCCAAGGCTTTCATTACATTTGGAGGTTTTCCATTAGCCCTGCACTTGGCAGGCAGGTTTGGGATCGCAGTAGCACAGGCAAAGCGTTATGCCCGCTTCCCTGGTGAGAGTTCCCTTAATCGCCTCTTACGACACCCACGGGAGGACATGGGTTGGTACTATTCTAAGCCCGGTACCACACAGGTGCACGATGCTGCGGTTTAAGTATTTCAATTGATTAACTTCGTAACCATAAAACTGGAGTTGCAAGGCATTCGTGTTCCAACCTTCGAGTCGTACAGACATAAGACGTAAGAGTAAACGCTAAATAATAATATCAAGTGCTAAACATATATTATTGAAAGATAAAACTTAAAAAAAGACGTGTGGCACTCGGGGACTGCCGCGGTAAAGCTATTGCATAGCATTTTGTATCAATTTATGCAATTATAATTATTATAGCGTGGCAACCCGATAGCGCGCTGTCTATGCCATCCGTGAGAGGCATAGAGAGAAAGAGATAGTTATGACATGGCGGTAAACAGGTGCGCGCGCGCTAACCACTCGCGCTTTAAAGTAGTAAATTGTCACCAAATTATAAGTTATTGTTTTTGTTATTGTGTTAAGCCTGTGTTTCTGGACCATTAAACTGTAATCGTGATAACTGAGTCCTTATTCACTCCCCACCAACGCTATAAGTGGCTGCCCAACGTGTGTAGGTATTTCGTGTCGTGTATTACGCAGTTCGCGAAATAACTTACAACGATCACAATAAAAGTGGACGTAGGGGACTTTACCGAACCTACGAGTGTGTTTTTCCTGTTTGGCCCGTGTTTTTAAGTAGCCAAAATGCCAAAAACACGGTCAGAAGAAAAATCGGACTCCAATGGCGCCGCGAATGTAACAATGTCTCAAGAAACCCTCGCAAGCTTTATAACGTCAATACAACAAACTCAAAACGAATTTTGCCAGCAGCTGATCCGAGAAATACGTTCATCGACGCCGCATAACGTCTCTGAAGCACAACAAGCATCGTATGTTTTTGACGCGAATGGAAACTTCGCGAAATGTACGTCGCGTTATGGCGGACGCGCGGACGAGTCGTTAGATAATTTTATGGACGCCGTAATTACCTACAAAGACTGCGTAAATGTATCTGACGTAAATGCTCTCCGCGGCTTTTCGATGTTATTAGAAGGACCTGCTGCAATATGGTGGCAAGGTGTCAAGCAATCAACCAGTACGTGGTCGGAAGCCGTCACCCGCATAAAGTGCGCCTTCGGTGAACAGGACCCGCCACATCGCCTTTACCGAAAACTTTTCAGCCTCATACACAATGAAGACGAAAACACAGATTTGTTTATTGCTAAGGTACGTGCAATATTAGCTAAATTCCCAAAGGACGACCTTTCAGAGAAGGTTCAATTAGATATGACGTACGGACTACTCAATACGCGCATTAGAAAACGCGTGACGAGAGACTGCGTGAATAGTTTCGACGAGTTGCTTTACAAGTGTCGACAGGTCGAAGATTCTGTAAAAGAAGTATATGATAATAATAACAGCAAATACTCCACGTCGCGTAATGTTTCATCGTCATCGTCGCGGTATATACCTACAGACGCCAACACGTCGAGTACCGCAGGCCGCGTGTCGTCGACCGAGTCACCCGCTGGCGCCAGCGATGGTCTCGTCGCCAAGTCAAAGAAGCCGTTTTGTTCGTATTGCAAGCGATTAGGACACAATAAAGAAACGTGTGAGAAGCTTAAACGTGTTAGTGATAAGTGTGATAAAAGCGTCAATAAGCAAAGTTCAGAAAGTGAGGTAAAGTGCTACGGTTGTGGTGCCGCGAACGTAATCAAATCAAAGTGTAAAAACTGTTCACCACGAGGACAGTCATCATTCTACTCCATGAATATTTCGTCGCATGACGGGGTACTAAGTACGTCAGTTTCCCGCGCATCGCCGCGAGCGCGCGACCGTAGGTGTCGCCGGCATGGCTCGGCCGCCAGCGCCGTCCCTGCCACCGTTGCCGCGCCGCAGTCGTCGTTAGTCAACCCGTTAGTGCCAATGTCGACTCAAGGTAACCCTACACTTGCCGTAGGGGATTTTTGTAACAGTAATGTAGTTAATGTAAACACAAGTTCGCCTGTTGTGCCTAGTTTTTATGATTATAATTGTTATAATAGTTGTGAGTATGTCAATAATGTTAATGACTGTACATCTTTTCGCCGCCCCATATTAAATATAAGCATTCTAGGGTTTTGTGGTACGGCTTTAGTTGATTCTGCAGCTAAGACTTGTATTGCCGGCCATACGCTCTACGCTCTCCTATTCAGGCTAGGACACCAGTTATTGCCGTCAACACAAATTGTTAAGTTAGCGGATGGTGTTAATAGGGAGATGAATGTACTTACCGTGGAGGTACAGGTGACACTCCAACATAAAACTAGAGCCATTAAATTTATTATTTTTCCTGAAGCAAACAATAATGAGAGTTTGTTAGGCATAGACTTTCTTACTATCTTCAATCTTGTTTTTAATTTTGGTAACAGCAGCTGGCATTTTGCTGAAAGTGATGAGCAAAAATACGAAATACAGTTTGAAGGAGTGTCACTTGTGTCTTCGTGTGCCGCTGTAGAAGTGCTCCGGGATGACGAGGCGACCTCCCTTAACGATAGTCAACGCGAAGTTCTGGCACAGCTCCTTGTCTCAAATGAGGATATCTTCCAGCCAGGGGGAGAAGCGACTTCTTTTGCCGAACATATAATTGATACCGGCGACCACCCCCCCATTGCTGTCCCTCCATATAGGTTAAACCCTGCTAAGAAAGAGGTCATGCGGAGTGAGTTGGACAAGATGTTGGCTGATGATATTGTAGAGGAATGTGAGTCCGCGTGGGCTTCTCCGGCGCTTCTCGTTCCAAAGAAAAATGGAAAGGTACGTTTCTGTGTAGATTATAGAAAGCTCAATGCGGTTACTAAGACCGATGTCTATCCCATGCCTTTGATAGACGAGCTTATTCAATCAACAAAACGGCAAACTTTCATGAGTACCATTGATACGGCACCGATTCTTATCCATGCCAGCAATTACGCCATTGGGGCGGTCCTACTACAAGGTGAAGGTAAAGATGAACGTCCTTTAGAATATGCCAGCCGTCTTCTCATTCCAGCTGAACGAAATTACAGTACTACAGAGCGTGAAGCTCTCGCTGTTGTTTGGGCTGTTGAACGATTCAGGGGTTATATCGAAGGTCATGAGGTGGTAATAGGCAGCGATCATCAGCCTCTAAAGTGGCTTCTTACCTTAAAGTCGCCGTCCGGTAGACTCGTTGTTGGGCTTTGAGACTGCAGTGCTTTAACATTCAGTTTCAATATACGCCTGGAAAGGCTAATATTATAGCTGATGCGCTCAGTCGCCCAACCTGTAAAGAGGATAATAAGGATCAATGCGGTGTTTGTTCTGTTGTCGTGGACTTACCTGCTAGGAGTGCTTCAGATCTACGACGCGCGCAGCTCGATGACCTTGAACTAAAAAAAATCATTAGTGAATTGGAAGATACATCTGACGCTCAGTCTATAGGCGCTAAGCGGTGGTCAGAAAGAGGGTATTTCATGCAACTTGGTGTCCTATACAGGTATAATCCCGATGTCGATACAGAAGAGGCACAGCTGGTCGTTCCGGCTTCACTGCGCCTGGAAATTCTAAAAGAATGTCATGACTCCGATCTAGGCGGTCATCATGGCGTCGATAGAACGTATAATCGAGTCGCTCAAGGGTTTTACTTTCCAGGTATGTACAGAGCTATAGCAGAGTATGTCAAAACATGTGCGACTTGTCAACGATATAAGTCCTCAAACAAGAAGCCACCTGGGTTGTTACAGACTCCCGTTTTAAGTCAAAGAGGAGAAGTGTTAGCAATTGACCTGTTTGGTCCGCTTCCCATTGGTGACAATGGGGAACGTTGGGTACTCTTGGTAGAAGATACAGCAACTCGTTGGACTGAATTATATGCTCTGAAGGAGGCAACTTCTGAGATGTGTGCACGTACTCTAATTGAGGAGTATTTTCTGCGCTATGGACTTCCTCGACGCATTGTGTCAGACAATGGCGTCCAGTTCGTGTCCGCCGTCATGCAACAATGCATGTTCATTTTAGGCATTACTCAAGAATTGTTACCTTTGTATCATCCGTCAGCTAATCCAGCTGAGCGTAAAAATAGGGATTTAAAATTTCAGCTGTCACGTTTAGTTGAAACAGATCATTCGTCATGGCCACATCACCTTCCTGCGATAAGGTTCGCCATGAATTCAGCTGTTTGTCAGACTACTGGCGTATCTCCAGCATATCTAATGTTTGTTAGAGAACTTCGCTCACCAGTCGACGTTCAACACGACATTCGTTCGATACTCGAAAAGGACAATTTCGTACCTCAAATAACACCATATTTGAAAAGTTTTGTTAACTCTTTTACCGCTGTCAGGGAAAGAGTTGAGACACAGCAGGACCGACGCAAGGAATGTGCTGACAAGGCCAAAACCCCTGCCGAAGTCTTTGAAGTCGGAAATCAGGTTCTTTTGAAGACACATGTTCTTAGCAGTGCTGCAAAGAACATAACAGCTAAGTTTGTTCCAAAGAAAGATGGTCCCTACGTCATAGTAAAAAGAGTTAGCCCTACAGCCTACGTAATTGCAAGTTTAGATAACCCTGAAAACATATTGGGCAAGTATCATGTGTCGGATCTTACGCGGTTCCACAGTAGAGAGTGTTCGCCTCCTCGTCCCGTGATGCCTAAACGTCAGAGAGGGCGTCCTCGAAAGCATGTTTGTCCTGTATGTTAAGTCTTAGATTTAGTGTTAGCTCTTAAGTTTTCCTTTGTGCGAGTTCAAGAGCGAGGACGTTCTCTGGAACTCGAGGGGGAGTGTATAGCGTGGCAACCCGATAGCGCGCTGTCTATGCCATCCGTGAGAGGCATAGAGAGAAAGAGATAGTTATGACATGGCGGTAAACAGGTGCGCGCGCGCTAACCACTCGCGCTTTAAAGTAGTAAATTGTCACCAAATTATAAGTTATTGTTTTTGTTATTGTGTTAAGCCTGTGTTTCTGGACCATTAAACTGTAATCGTGATAACTGAGTCCTTATTCACTCCCCACCAACGCTATATTATTTATTTATTTTATTTATGCAGTATTTTTTTTCTTTGATATTAATTCAAGTTACACTTTTTGAGCGTGGTGACCGGTAAGAAAACAAATTTTTCTTTTATTAAATAAATAAAAAGTTAATATTATTAAAAATATTTTTATTATTTTACAATACATGTGGGTTTTATTACCTTACAGTAGCTGTTGGTTATTCAGGAATATTTATCATTGAAACTATAGGTTTATGACAACTGAAATAAGAAACATAATTTTGCGACTTAATATCCTCTAAATACCTAGAAAATACCGCGTCAATGGTGGTCCCATATTTTGTTGTGGACTTTTGTGGATCATTATTCATTTTCAAATTCAATGTTTTTGATAGAAAAGTTGTCCACCGCTCTGATTTTTTATCAGCGAAGTTAATGTTGAAATCGCCAGCCAAGATAAGTGGAAATTTATTACCATTTGTTTCAAGTATTTTCGAGCCACTCGAGTTACTCCAGTAAAGTGCGATGAATAAAATGCTCTACCTCGTCCAATTTTGGATTCGGAGAAATGTAAATTGCTACCATAACTATTTGTAGGCCATTTCTAAGTTTGCATAAGCACGCACAAATATCTCCAACAACTGAGCGCCTAACATTAACATCGCTAACGTGTGCAATATTTATTTCAATATTCGGAGTCATAATATTAGTAATATCATTTTTATTTTGGTAAATAGCTACCCCACCTTTTGAAACAGTATCTCGCTTGAACTGAACAATACAATTAAAATTAGGTATTTCAATTGGATTATCATGCGTCATGCAAGTTTCGGTAAGAAGTAACACATTTGTTTGTCTCGTAACTGAATCTTGTAAATCGTATTTATGACTATTTAGACTGGCAGTTGAAAGTCATTATTGAAATGCCATTTCTATTACTAATGAAATCTAATACACTTTGAGCAATCGTCTGAACACTATTTAAAGACAGTCTTTTGAATTCTTGCAACAATTGAAAAAACGGTCGCGTGAGCACTTTTTACTCTATAAAATCACGCGCTTTTATTTAGTAAACAACACTATAAATAATTTAAAAGTCCAATGAAAAATTAGCATGACATTCATCTTAGCTTTTCCGTTAAAAAAAAGCTATTTTATAAAAACACTACTAAATTAATTTGAATAAAAGTACTTAATAATTAATTATATGAAAAGTTTTTAAGGTAGCCATGACAACGTCGATGACGTCTATGACATATCTCTATAGAAGACCTATTTCAGAGAGAAAATTAATCGCAAGTTTAGCACATCGCGACTATCAGTAACATGGCAAGTGTGTAGGACTGAGTTCGCGCCCTGCAATATGCATGCTCTTTTTGAAAATCTATAAATTGTTTTCAAAAGATGTAGTCGCACGCACACAAACATACCGTGCCGAAGACTGCCGAACTGAAACAACGTTAGACGATGGGGAGCGTGAGGTTTTTTCGTTACGGAATTTCTGGATTCGGTCCCCGCGCTCAAGGCCCGCGATAGAAGCTATGCAATAGCTTAAAAAGTTCAAAAATCATTTTTATACAATTGTGATAATGGGAGAATAAAAGTCATACAAACTTAAACTTATTAATTAGACGTATGTATTTATTAGACTAGTATGATACACTCAACGTGCATATTTATTATATAAACTATGTAAATAGTACACTGTGGACTACCTACATTATTTCTCTCTCCTTCCCCTTACTATTTCATCCAAAGATTGTCTGTAAAAGATCGCTCTTAGCGATAAGACCGCCCATTGTGTCACCTTTTGTAAAATCTTTATATTTATGTTTTTGTAATCTATATGGTGTACATAATAAAGAGTATTCTATTCTATTATATTCTGCTCCAATACCGCAACCACCCACGACCCTAAACTAAGACTACTGCTCCCAGTCTACGTGATCACAACTAGCAGACACCCAGCTATCCACCCGTCGACCGCTCTCGCTTTTCGCGATGGACTTAGTCCGCTCGCTGACAGCGAGCTGTCTGCTAATTTATAATGATAATGTAAAATATATCTAAAGAGAAATATTTCAAAAATATAATTTAAATATGGGCTCATATTAAAATTCTCACAGCTCTAAACAATAAGTGCTTGCATAACATAATACATAATACATCAACGCAGGCACAACAAAAGCCTCATACCAAGATAACCACTTTCAACATCACCAGAAAAAAGAAGGAAAATATTCGAAAATTTAACGATAAGAAACCTTCACCCCAAACTTGATCTCTAATCTCACATATGGCGAACTTTCGCAACACAATGAAAGTATATCGAGAGGAGGTTTCGCTTCGTTCGATACAATCGGGATTCAATCCCGTGCCGTGCCCTGTATCGGAGGGTAGTCAGGAATTCAGTTGTGACGACGTGGCCCGAATCGAACCATTTTTGTAACTATATTTATGATTGGCGTTGACTGTGCGGGTTTTGGAGGGGAGATAACAAGTTTACATCCCTTCAAAACCTGCAATGTTGGTTAAAAATAAAGTTAAATACACTTGTTGTAAGAGAGTACTTATGTGGAATAAATGGTTAATCTATACTAGTATATAATGCTGAAGAGTTTGTTTGTTTGTTTGAACGCGTTAATCTCAGGAACTACTGGTCCGATTCGAAAATTATTTTTTGTGTTGGATAGCCCTATAATCCAGGAAGGCTTAAGGCTATATAACATCACGCCGTGACCAATAGGAGTGAAAACAAGCGGTGAATTCGTATACTTATTTTTTGTTCTGAATGGGTAATCATCAAATTTCTTCACTAGCCTGTGCGCCAGGGCCACGGTTTGTTTTTTAACCAACCCGCAACTTGACCCAGGTGGCATCGGTCTTTCCGTATGCAGTTTCTGGCCTGCCATCAGACACGTTCCCAGGTGGCGGATAGGGGTACGGCCCCCAGATATGGGGGTTACCGGTTTACCGGCGCGGACCAAAACCAGATTTGGGGACCGCTTCGGCGGTCACATGTGCGGTGGGACGGCCACCACTCCAGGTGGCTGTCGTGACCCGAACTCCGGGCCACCGTCGGGTAACCCGGTCTCCTCATTGAGAGGAGCTGGCCCCATTTGCATCCGTGCAAACGAGTGGGGCTAAGAGTAAGGACACCTCGCTAAAAAACCCTTGGCTGCTGCGTCTTCTCGCACAAGAAGACGTACCCAGTCCGGCCCCTCCGTGTGGGGGGACCACTGTGGGCCCGCCTTTTGGCGGTAATCGCCGGCGGGGGATTGGTAGCGCAGGCTCTGCTATTTCCCAAGACCCCGCCACTCAGGCGACGATGATGATCGTTGTGCCGCTGTGGTTTTAGTGGGTATTCCCGGCTACGGCTGGGCGGTTCCCACACACGCCCCTCGGGGTATGGTGCGTAAAGGCATTTCCAGAGCGACAAAAAAAAGAAGAAAAAAGGTGGCATCGGTCTTCGTGGACCCCGTCACGATGAGCTGACATCTCTTTGAGGTGCGCGTGAAACAACGCGCCATCGATCCGAGCCTGGTCCTTACCAGGCGACGAGCTGCCCACTGCTCACCGCACGCAAGCCCGCGCCTGCGGTGGCCGGGAGTTCGATGTTTTCTGCCGACCGGGCCGTCTCCTGCGGCGGCCAGAGGTATGAGGGCACTGGGATTCCTTCCAGCATCACTGCTTCGTAGAAGGCCACGGGCCCATGGCCTGGATTAGGGCCGGACGCCAGAGATCGCCGCCGATCGCCGCCATGTGGACACGGTGGTGCTTTACCCAATCGGGCAGACCTCCACCGTATGCTGCACCGTGTCCTCAGGGCGATTGGCAACCTTATACGGAACAGGAACCTCCCGAAACGGCCTTGTCGGGTGAGGAGCTACGACAGGCGGAAGATGAGGGTGCAGTGACGCATCTCTAGACACTCCTCAATAAATTCGTATACTTGCTTTAATGCCTTTGGTATTAATGACAAAAAATAGCACTTGCATTACATAGGTAGTGTCACGACCAAAAGTCGAGTTACAATCTCAGAAAACTATGACCAAGCAATACTATTTGTAGTTACGACCTTCTTCTATAATAAAGTTTGATACATACTCGTACATTTTGACAACTTGCTGCCGCCATAAGTGTCTCGGTAGCTAAGTGGTTTTACGCCGTGATATGCATTCAAGACAGTTCGAGTTCAAATCTAATGACTTACAAAACGTTTTTTAAATGTATATTGGTGAGTTATGAATGCTGACAACAAAAATATTTAAAAATACCGATCCGCAACTTAACGATGATACTTTCTTTTAAGATTTTTTTCAATATTAGAGTCATTATAAAAAGAGGGTAGATTTGAAACAAAGTGAATAACCACTTCACATAAAATATTCCACTACCCATTAGCTACAATAATTCAAATAATATTACTTTTCTGTTGTTGGTTGGTGAACATATAGTTTCGAGTTTGTGTTATTAGTATTACTTTTTTAATCAATAAGCATGCTAATACATTACGAATGGACTCTATATATCTCAAATATCATATGAAACCGGCTTTTGTGTAAGTTGTTATTATTAGTATTTGGGTAAGGTGCAAACCAATCACTTGTTGCAAGTGTGTAATAAAATTGTAATTGTTTTAGAGAAATGCTGTAAGCCGTTGGGTCAAGAGGTTGGAGTGCGAAGGTGAAACGTAACGACAATATTTGCCGTTGAATAAACTTTTAAATCGTGCGAAGAAGGGAGGTTGCATTTGTGGTTTCAAAATAAACTGGCGAGACTGGTGGAGACTTATCGAGATAAACAAAAATAAAACAATTTATAACAATCACAGTGCAGAAGTGTCCTACAGAGTGTTTTAAATATATAAGTGGTTATGAGTTCATACAATAATTTCGGACTTCGAAAATAAATAAGTTCGTTAACCATTGAACTAAGAAAACGCTTGAACATTATAATCTCATGCCATCATCAGAGAGGTGGCGCCACCGCTACTGTAAACAACTAGCTCCGTACTTAAAATTATTAAAAAATTGTAAATCACCATAAAAGTGCATAAAAGTGTAACTAAATTGTGAATAAACGATCAATAGTTGCTAGATAACGTTTGAAGCATCTTTGTGGGAGAATTCGTAGTAAAAATTCTGTCGGTAACTATATAAACAAAAAGTGAAAATTTTAAGTGATAATAAACATTACAGTGTGTTGTTAACTATACTTTGCCATACTTTTACCTTTCTGTTGGCAATTACAATATAATTAATGAAAAAAAGAAACACTAATTCAAGTGTTATAAGAAGTGGAAAATTTTCAAACGGTCATTTTTTAAACCACAAGTCATACAATTGCAGATACAAAAAATTAAAATAGCGCCATCTATCACCGAGTAGCAGTATTACTAGGAGCTGCTGTCACTTGCGTCTGATGATTTAGTGTTGCCAATCAATAATAGCGCCATCTAGGTACACCTCACAGAATTGAGTTGTATTTATACATACACTACACGTATCGAAAATAACATGTCATCTCATTCTACGACCACAAATACTTCAAACAAAGGCCACAAGATGCCAGTAGTAGTAGTATGTTATAGATGTAAAAAAACTGTTGACATTAAGAAAACTGCATTGTGTTCGATGTGTAACAACAGAATTGAGCCCGACTGCGATGGTTATCCGGAATACACGTATCGATCACTGAATCAAGAATCCAAAAATAAATGGCGCTGCAAATTATGTATTAGGAAAAAAACTACCATTCCTACAGAGCCATCCAATATAACAATGAGGAAACCACATCCTACTATAAAAACGCCGCTCCAAGCTCTGACAAAGAGTAAACAATCGTCTCCTGACCAGGATTCTCATATATTGACGGATTACGACACATCTTACGAAACTAACTCCACACCGAACAAACTCTCAAAAAGCGTTGACGGCACTACGACTAATATATGTTCAATGTCTGAGATGCAAGATACAATTGCCCAGCTGACTTCAAAACTAGACAGCACGGAGAATGAATTAGAGAACACAATACTAGAAAATAATGATCTAAAAAAACAAATAAACAAGCTGACTCAAGAAACTAATGTGTTAAAGTCGTTGTGTCACTCTTCTACAAATAAAGAAAGCAGCCCTATATGCTTTGATAAAAAGAAAAGACATTCTCGGCTAAGTCTAATTACGTCTTCAACTCCCTCCTCGCCGAGACTTACTAATATTGACAACCTTAAATATTCACAATTGCAACAAAATATCACAGCCTTACAGGAAGAACTACAAATCGCAGGAAATGAGATAAAAAAATTGAATTTACAAATCCAGGATCTGCAGCAATCACTTAGGACTGCACCTAAACTAGAGCAGATTGTTTCAGCCAATACCACTACAGCTAACCCATTGGCCTCAGACCTAAAACATAACTCAATTGGAAAAATAATTAGGATTTTTGGGGCGCAACAATGCGTCGGTCTGGCTTCTGCTCTTATACATTCAAGGATGACTACACAGTATGAAAGATATGGTGTCGTCGCCATTACGATGCCAAATGCACAGAGCGACACAATAACGAAAAGCTGTACCAGCACACACCTTGGACCTGATGACAAAATTGTTATATCTTTAGGTGAAAATGACGATAACATGGGACATGTATTAGCGCAGTTAAAAATTATACTAAAGACATTTTATAAGAATAGTATAATTATTTTAAACGTCTTAAAAAGTAGCCATTTAGATGTCGACAAACTGAATTATCGCATCAAAAATATTAGCAAGCATTATAAAAATTGTCATTTTATTAATTCTGTAAACCATGACTTATCTAGTATTTGCAAAACCATAAACTACGCCTTAGATTGTGATTATTATAAACAAAAATATTTAAATCCAGCCGAGCTCAGGAAACACATCGCGAATAGCAAATCAAGTTCTTTACCTAAAAGGAAGACTAGTGTACCTAAAAAAGGAACTATTCCCTTTTATTTCAGAAACAGTATTAGAGCGGAACAAAACGTAGATTCCCATCCATCTTCTGTAGAGCACAAGAAAGGGACTATACCGTATTATTTTCCCACACTTGCAAAGAGCAATAAATTTTTTCGTACCCAATAACACAACACCGACATCTCATAACTTTAGAATACTACACCAAAACATTGCAAGTGTCTTATCTAAACGGGAACTATTGGAGTTAACGTTACAAGAAATGCGTGACTTACATAATGACCCCCATGTAATTTGTCTCTCCGAAACTTTCATGAAGAAAGGTAATGAGAATTATCTCAAGTTATTGGATTTTGAAATGGCTGCAAATTATTGCAGAGAAAAACACAGAGGTGGCACTTGCATTCTAGTCAAAAAGGGTCTACACTACAAAGAATTAGAGTTTATAAAATCATATGCAACGGTGAATACGTTCGAGGCATGTGGCATAGAGCTAGATAATAAGAAATTGGTGATTATTTGCTTATACCGAACGCCTCTATCAGATCCTAATCAATTTTTAACTAAGTTAGATAGTATCTTGCACGATCTATACAGGAAATATAAGCCTAGAACTCGCGTAGTCGTAACAGGTGACTTCAATATTAATACATTAAAAAAAAGCAATATCACTCAAGAATTCCAAGACTTAGCAAACAATCACAATTTAAAAATTCATATTGAGGTAGCTACCCGAAAGTTGTCCTGTATTGACCATATTTTGAGTAATATACCTGACGCAATACCATCAGTGCTGCCTCTTTATTTGTCTGACCACGACACAGCACAGATGTTAAGCTTCCCTTTGACGTTTCAAACAATAAAACCCACGATATATCATACCTACAAAAGAGACTACAGTTTAGAAAATAAGCGCAAATTCAATAATTGCCTACAAAACCTATCGTGGACAGATATTTATATGGAACTCGATGCAAATAAAGCATTCGCTGCTTTTCATGAATTGATGTGTCTGTTTCACAATCTCTGCTTTCCTAAAGTAAGGGTAAAGATAAACTTTAACAATAAAATAAAGCGAACGTGGATAAGTACTGGCCTTAAGCAAAGTTCTAAAACGAAGCGCTACTTACGATATAAATACTACAGTAATAAAACTATAATGAACAAAAATAGATATGCCACGTACTCGAAACTTTTACAAAAGTGTATTCACAATTCCAAACGAAACGCTAATATAAAATTTATGTATAATAATGACAACAAATGTAAAGCTGCATGGACAGTCATAAGAAACGAGATATTCAATACGAGCCCTAAAGATAACATTGACCACATTAAAGTTCACAATGCCATAGTTACCAACCCAGCAGAAATAGCCTCTGCTTTCAACAGTCATTTCGCGAATTCTACTCCTACAGAATATCGTACAACTAGTTGCCGCAGTAATACCTTAACTGCTACCTCTATGTTCCTCACACCGGTAACCGAAAATGAGATGAGGAAACAGATACTTTCGTTAAAAAATACGAACTCTGAAGGTTACGATGAACTTAGCACCCGAATTATTAAGACCTGTGTAAATGAAATAACCGGGGTGTTGACCTATCTCATTAACCTGTCCTTCTCACAAGGTGTATTTCCTAACGCTTTGAAGGTATCTGTCGTCAAACCGATACATAAAAAGGGTGAAAAATGCGACATGAATAATTATCGTCCTATAACACTTATACCCATCATGTCAAAAATCTTTGAGAAATGCATGTATCAGAGAATAGCTAAATATTGTGAGAAATTTAATATTATAAAAAAGGAGCAATTTGGCTTTCAAAAGCATAAGTCCACTACCCTAGCCATCTTTTCACTCTTGAAAGAAATATTGACTCATGTTAACAATAAACAGCTAACTACAGGGCTATTTTTTGATTTAAAAAAAGCATTTGACCTAGTTTCACATGAACTATTATTACTTAAACTTGAGAGTATCGGTATTAGAGGAGTGCCGCTTCAGTGGATATCGTCGTATTTAGCTAACAGACAACAGAGAGTCACTGTTTCTAAACTTGACGAAAGCGGGAACATGACGGAATATTCATCTGAATATATACATTTAAAATGCGGCGTCCCCCAGGGTAGTATAATGGGTCCTATCTTATTCCTGCTATACATAAATGACATAGTTAATGTAACCAATCATAAATGCTTCCTCTTTGCCGATGATATTTCTATTATCGTTGCAACCAATAAAAAGTTTAAATCAATTTTGGATCATGAAGCGGACATTAATAACACAATAGATAATTTAATTGACTGGTTGAATGATAATAATTTGTGTATCAACCTTAATAAATCAGTATATATACAATTTAATCAATCATATAATAACTTATTTAATTTTAAACTGGACATACCGAAAATTGCGCATATGACACAAACTAGGTTTTTAGGAATTATTATTGACGAACATTTAGACTGGAAAGCTCAGGTTGATGCTGTTTGCTGTAAGATACATAAATTTGTCTATGCTTTGAGACAAATAAAGAAAGTCACCAATATAAAAACGGCTGTAATGTTATACCGCGCATACGTTGAGTCCACCCTACGGTATGGATTGCTTATGTGGGGAAATAGTACGGACTACAATAGAGCATTTGTAGCCCAAAAAAAATGTATACGTGCCCTATACGAAATTCCATCTGACGTTTCATGTCAACCTGTATTCAAGGAGCTTGGTTTGCTACCACTACCTTCATTATATATTTATGAAGTATGCATGTTTGTTCAAAAACATAAAGAATTATTTAAAACTGCTCAGGAAATAAGCTCTCGAAGTCGGCGTGATCAATACAGACTTGTGCTGGATGAGCTGCCTAGATCAGCGAAATATAATAAAAATGCACTGGCTATGTGTGTGCGATTGTATAATAAATTACCAAGTATGTTTAAAACGTTAAATTGTAAATTATTTAAAATTAAATTATATAAATGGCTCAATAATAATAACTTTTATAATATCAATGATTTTTTAAATGGAATTCCAATGTGACTTATTATTATTATTTCAATGTTAACAAATGTAATAATTTTGCATGCTTTAGGTACTAAGCAAAACATGTTCGATCGAATTTTTTTTTTTTATATCACCTTGTATACCATGTTTTAAGCAAATAAAATATCTTATCTTATCTTATCTTATCTTATCTTATCAAACTCCGAAAAAAGTCACTGCAAGGTGGCAGCACTATTGACATGATATACACGCCAAAAAATTTTAAAAGTAAAAAGTTATGTTTTGTGTTCTATAGATTATTTTATGATTGTAATAATATTCAAATTAAGCTTCAATCCTCTTTTCTTTGAGAAAATTAATTATTAAGCTATAACCTCTTCAATGATAACATATAATATTATCATTATCATATCTAAAAACTAAAAATGTTTTTTATATTTTTTACCATAACAATATCATAAGTTTTTCAGGGATTACTTTTATATAAAATATTATAATGCTGCCATATCAACGTCTCATTTATTAGTATAAGTACATCTACACCTAATAATATATAACTTTATAATATATTGCATTATATTATGTTTATTGTTTGTTATTATATTACATCTATAGTAAACCAAAACATGTAATAAAAACCTTTTTTTGGTATAAATATTAAATAAATTGTCCTAATCGTTTAAATATTATTTGCAAACATTGTTACTTTAAAATACAAATCAATTATTATAATTGATTTATAATATGAAACAATAAAAACGTTTTGTCTTAATTAGCATTCGAACCTACAACCGCACGCATTTGATAGCACCATTGTTAAATGCGACCGCTAACTCAACTTCAACTAAAGTAACGAAAGTTTGCATTACTTTAAAGAAAGACGATCACTGCAATAAAAAAAGCGTTTGCTAATATTGTTTTCCTTTTCTAGCATAGACCACATCTTTAATTCTTCGTAGAGATACTACACAATATGCAGTTGATTGGTTGGAATATAACACATACTCGTACGGATATAAAATAATACGTTAGTATGTGTGGCCGGTTTAGCGCAAGCGATAGTAGTCTTTAAGGTGGAAGGGGAGTTCTACTTGTGATAGTACATATATATACCCGAAAGCAAAGACAAAAACCACAATTCAGAAATAAGACAGAGCAGTAAATGAAGAAGGCACAAAAACTGTGCAACCAAGCGATTTATAAATCTGACAGCTGCTTCCAAACCGTCAGTTAATGTGATATGAGCCCGGACGTCAGAGTACAAACGCACGATGTAATATCAGTCAATTTTAGATTATTTGTAATATTATTGATTATATAATTATATATTTTTAGCGATCGAAAAAACAAATAGGGAGGTAGCCACTAGTGTTTTTGTAATATCAATGTGAATTATAATTACAACCAAAACTTATAAGTTTACATAGGAATAAAATAACAATCGCTGAGTACATAATAACATGCAAAACGATAGCAATCAGCTTATAAATAATACTACGGAAAATATAGGTCTCACAGAGTTTCAGTGATGTTACAGCTACAAGTGACGATTCAAAAAAGAGAGAACGAGGTGCGGGTAAGCCGCGCCTTTTATAGTGAGCTTGAGGTGGGGTTGCCAACAATATAATATTAAATGTTATAAATTATAAGTATAGAGTAAGCTTCGGATGCAACTGGGATGCTGCGATGATTATGGTGGTTAAATGTTATAAATTCAATAGCAGCTATGTCTTTGTATTAATATCATTATCATCAAGTATATTTTTATTATATTAGGATCGACTTCTAATGTAGCTTAATAGTAGATAGTCTAAACTAATAGTAATATTATAAATTCAAAAGCAACTAAAACTATGTCTGAGTATCGGTTTTGATCAAATTTGTCAAGGAGATAGAATACTCTGCCATTCCTCCATGAGATCATTAGTGTCAAGTACTACTAGCTTGCGCCAGTTCTCTAGTACCCAAGGAGTGTGAGGTGAAGCCCTTGTCCACCGCGGCTACATCTCGATGTATCCCCACGTTGATTTCTGGGAAATATTGTCTTAGGCTGCATATCTTGCGATTGTCGAGGTTCTGTGCATTTAAAAAGCGTCGTCCTCCACACTTTCGCAGGATATAAAGCCTCCTATTCATCCTGGGGACTAAGTCAATTATCAATCAGTTATAGTTTTAAATGCAAGCGGCAAGCAGGGGCGTGCACAAAGATTTTATTGGGGGTATGCATAAATATACCTACTATCCAAATCTCTGTGCTTATATATGGTAAAACTTAAAAAACGTAACTTAGACGTAGTTTCAATTTAACATAGTCGCGTACTTTTTCGCATGTCAACATTGAATTGATGTTTGTGCGAGGCTACAATGAACATCTAAGTATGTGATTGATGATAAGAACAAGTCAAATAAATGATATACGTGGGGTATTAGGTATTTTTTATTTGCCCAAATGAATACAATGAAATCATCATCATCTCAGGGTTAATACCAGTCGCATCCAAAGCTTTGGAATCTGGGGTCCGCTTTTCCAGTCTAATTACTGATTTTGGCGAAATTTCGACAATTTCCGTGGAGCGACTGCCGTCTGACCTCCACAACGCGAAGGCAATATCGAAGCATTGAAGTTAGACCAATTGTTGGACTTTTGTGGGCTCCAACAACCCGTAACGACTGCCACTAGATGTTCGCATGGCAACCGAAACCAACGGCTTAACGTGCTTTCCGAGATACGACCAGACCAGTGCAAATATTCATATTCATGCATACAAATACTTACACTGCGCGAGGATTGAACCCGCGCCTCCTCACGCAGCGGCCGCGTTCGCTACCGCTACGCCATGTAGGCTGTCAAAATACAATGAAATGGTATTACTAACTCAACTGTAAATAAGTAATAATTTATTTATCAAAAAACTAAAAAAAAATATTTCACTATCTATAAATTAAATCAACGCGCCTATCTATTTTTAAATAACTCTGTAAAAATCAAATATATATAAGATCGTTTTGAAATCGCTAAAAGTTCTTTTAAAATGGACAGATAGACAAATCTATGAGTCTGCTTTGGCTTTTCATAAATATGCGTAATGCACTACTCATTGGAATCATAACTATTAAATTTTGCTAATTTGTAAACTTCAGGAAAATTATTACAACATAAAGTATAGTATTGAAATTCAAAAGCAAGTAGGTTGAAAAACTTAAGGTCTTTTAAGTTTTTATAACGTCGAACTGTCAAAGCCGTGTTTTAAAATAATATAGGTATATTATTTATATATAATTTATTTGTACACACTACACAACCTGCTAACCACATATAATTATCATAATACTTTTTATAAAGACAACCTTTCTTTTGTGTTAAACCAAAAACTCTAAAATAAATGAATATTCGATTCCGCTTAAAACAATCAATACATATTTAACCCAAATACACCAATAATGAAACAACATAAGCTGCTAAAATAAAAAGGTATTTGAACGAACAACAATCGCTATATTTCTGAACTTCTTAAATTCGTCGCATTATTAGAAGCTGTGCTTATCATGGGCTTTAAACCCAAAGAAATTTCACGCATACGTACACAACAGTTTAGGCACACAAGCAAATAATTTTATACACAGACAGATACGGAAGAGGCACATTTTGTTTATGCTTACGCCGTAAGAGGCGCGGGTGTCGCGCCTAAGGCAACTAATGTGTCTCGTTAGCACTAGGCCCAATAGATGGCAGTGTTATCAATAACTGATTAACAAAGTCTTTTAGTTTTAACTTTGTAGTATATAAATTATTTTACAGTATATTATAATTTTAGAAGACTATTAGGGTATGCAGAGCTTTTCTGCTTGTATGGAGCGCACGCGCCTGGCGGCAAGTACAATTTGTGTCATCCATAGAATATGTATCAAGACTTGGAACTGAACAGAAACTATATGTGAAACGAGTAAATTTAATTTTAAAATCATTTATTTTGCGTTAAATTTACTTCGTACATTCGCGTTCATGCTAAGTTAATACCGAACATTAGTTCCCCTTGATTTAATAACGCAACCAGCCAGCGAGTATATTACAGACTCATATGAAAATAAATCTTCGTTTCAATTGAAAATGGAATCCTCTACTGCTAGTTAAATTAAAAATCAGCCGAGTGTGAGTCAGACTCGCAAATTCGTGTGGTAGTCCGATTCACACTTAGCCGGCTTTGGATTCCGTATCACAAGGTAAAAAATGCCTTTTATTAAATAAATACTCAATTCTTGTACGTTTACGTAAAGTTAAAAATATATTTTTAATAACTTTATTATTAAAAATATTTTTTTATACCTTCATTCCATTTGTAACCGGTGGTTAGACCATGACTGAATTAGCTCCAAGAGAAATGCGTTGTGATGGAGCAGCCTCTGCTGCGCCTTCCACTTAATGGAGGTGGTTAGACTAGAATAGAATACTCTTTATTATGTACACCATATAAATTACAGAATAAAAATATACGTCTTATCGCTAAGAGTTTTCTTTTACAAACTACCATTGGATGGAATACCAAGGAAAAGTAGAGAAAAATAATTTAGGCAGTCGACAGCCTCCTCAGCTTTTTCGCTACCACTGTCGGCTTCAAAAACTAGTGTACTACTGTAGATGTCTGGTGATGCCGTATGGAGGACGGATCTGAGCAGTTATGTTGCGATGTGTGCCGGGTACGATGCGCCAAATGTTATTGTGTCGGGAGTTTGGTCGTGGAAGGTCTTCAGATCAATCTCCCTTTAGCGCAGCATCGTTGGTCGTGTTGTTGGGTTTAACATTGCATCACCTCGCTCAACTGCCGTCTTCCTTCCTATTGGCTCAGTTTTTCTGAGTAAATAGGCTCTTAATAAACTATTGCGCTTTACCATCAACGATCGCATCACTGCTTACCATCAGGCGGGATTGCGGTCAAGCGCTAGTTTATAATTAAAAAAAAAATGTAAGGTAAGGTTGAAAAAAAAATTTTGAGTTAGAGACGGACAAGCAAACATACAAATGAAGCTAATAATTAAACTGTGTACCCGTACAGTTTTTGAGATACAGTCCTGGAACACAAGCCTCCACCTGGTGAAGGGGATTGGGCTGTAATCTACCACGCGGTCAGGCAGCAGGCGGCAGGTTGGTAGATGTAACATGTCTTCGAAATTTTGCCTCTGGGACATGCCGGTTGCCTCACTATGTTTTCCTTCACCGTTTTAAGAGCAGTGCTAATGAAATGTGTACAGTGCAACCGCACATCAGCAAAGCATCGTCAGCATTTACGCCTCGCATTCATTTTACTTTATAATAATCATCAGTTCGCGTCGAGCCATCAAGTTGTCGCGTTCTCATTACGGTCAGCAAAGGCACTGTCACTCATTTCACACACATCAGTCTTTTAGCTCATTTTAACTATAACTTTGGAACAGCTTATATAATATCAACATCTTTTATTGTATTCTGCCCACATCATCTAAAAGTAGTGTGTGATCTAGCAACAGATCGGTGGTAGGCCATAAGATCGGCTGCCGGCAGAAGTTACCACCCACCAGACAGAGCATTTGTGTTGTGAAGCTTGCCGGGTACGATGCGCCAAATTATGTTGTGTCGGGAGTTTGATCATGGTCCATCCAGATCAATTTCCCTCTGGCGTAGCATCATTGGCCGTGTTTTTGGGTTTATAAATTAGCATCACCTCGCTCAACTGCCGTCTTTTTTCCTATTCACTAAGTTTTTTAAGTGAATGGGTTTAATAAACTAGCGCACTTTACCATCAATGATTGCATCACTGCATACCATCAGGCGGGCAATCAAGCGCTAGTTTATAATTATTTAAAAAAGAAAAAAAAAGATCATACAAATAATTTAAACAAAGTAAAGCGCCTAACGGGGTTTGAACCCACGACCCACGTATACAACTTGTAAGTTACGGCCGATACCACTAGGCCAGACTTTCGGACGGAATACAGAACTATAAACTTAAAACACCCAAAGATGATGTTAATACCCAGATAAGTTACCAGGACATTAACTGGAAGTGCTAAAATAGGTCGTAAATCTTCCCGGATCAGCGATCTGCAAAACAAAATTATTCTCAATTATTAGTTGGTATTTATGTTCACACTTGTACGTGCTTGTATTTGCAAGAGCTTGTGACACAGAGATATGTTGTAACTTTCGTTGGTTGTAACATATACACATCCCTATAGGCATGTATTCATCATCATTAACCTTTTTATCGTCCCACTGCTGGGCACAGCTTTCCTCTCATACAGAAAAGGATTGAGCGTAATCACCACGCTTACTTGCTCAATGCGGGTTTTTTTTTTTTTTTTTTTTTTTTTTTTTTTTTTTTTTTTTTTTTTATTTATTATGGCACACCAACGACATATTTACAATAATGTTAGCATAAAAAACAATCACAGGTCTTCAGTTTTGTGTAAATACATCACTTATAGGCATACACAACATTCACAATAAGAGATCTAATTATTACTAATTTCATTCAACAAAACATATATATTACAATTAAACTAAAATTGAATTAAAATTAAATTATAGTGAATAATTATTCATAAATGAGATAAGATCAATAAAATAATATAAAATCAATAAAATCAATATTAAAGTGGTTAATATTTATTAAAGTGACAGTTGATGTAGGCAGCTGATTACAGGACAATCCTTTTAATTTTAGATTTAAATATTGGCATACTATCAAAGAAAATGTCGATGCTTCTGTCGATCGAACAAGCTCTGTTGTAGCAAGCCAACATTCTGTTTAAGGGAGCATGGTGGCCCAGATTTGTGCGACACGGCTTAGTGGCAAATGTCTCAGAGGAGCGCCTTGACCGGAGATGTGAATGACGAGGCACATTTACGTTTACTTTACTAAGGAGATCTGAGGTTGATGTTAGTCCGTTTACAATTTTATATAGAGTTGTTAAATCATTTAGAGCTCTGCGTTGTTTCAACGAGTCTAATTGAAAGTACTTTAGCCGTTCTGAGTAATCGGCTTGAAATGGGCACTTGTGATCTTTAAATCGCAAGTACCTCGTCATTTTTTTCTGAACGCGCTCGATTCGATCTATATAGGTATTATATGTCGGACTCCAGGCGGGAGATGCATATTCTACGAGGCTGCGCACAAAAGCTTTAAAGAGCACTTTCAGCGCCAAGGTTCCCCTAAACTCCTTGCCAACTCTGCCGATAAACCCGACCATTTTCATTGCTTTTTTAATAACATTATTAATGTGTGTGGTAAATGAGAGATCACTGCTAAGTACTACACCTAGATCCCGTATGCTTTTGATGTTTTGCAGTAACGTACCATTGAGCGAGTAAGTTGATGGTATGGGGTGTTTTTTCCTTGTGAATGTTATGTGATAACATTTACTAGCGTTCAGAACCATCCCATTCTCCACACACCAGCGCTGTATTGAGTGCAGATCTGTTTGGAGTAGAGCAATGTCCTCTAGGGAATTTATTGGACGATAGATCTTAAGGTCATCGGCAAATAAGGAACATTGGCTGTGTTTGATGCAATTTACTATGTCATTAATGAATATAACGAAGAGAATTGGGCCGGTGTGAGAACCTTGGGGCACACCAGAGGTTGTGATATACTCTGGAGACTGATAACCGTTTGCCACCACTCTTTGTATTCGCCCGCACAGATACGATCTGAACCACTCCAGCAGTTGTCCGTGTATGCCAAGATAATGCAGTTTTAGCAGCAAGATTTAATGATCGACTTTATCAAAAGCGCTGCTAAAGTCAGTATACAGGGCATCGACTTGCTGGCCAGAATCAAGGCTCATACCGATTTCGTCAAGGTATGATACCAAGTTGGTAACGGTGGATTTGTTGTTACAGAAACCATGCTGTTGTGGGGAGAGTTGTGATTTCACATGGGAGGTTAATATAGGGCAAATCATTGATTCAAAAAGTTTTGAAAACATGGACAAGATAGAGATTGGACGGTAATTTCTAACATCAGTGCAGTCACCTTTTTTAAATATAGGAACCACATTAGCTTTCTTCCATACTGTAGGGAATGTACTAGTTTCGAGCGATCTATTAAAAATGAGGGTTAGGGGATATGCCAACTTACGAGCACATTTTTTTATGAAGAGTGGTGGTAACCCATCTGGTCCTGCACCCTTGGTAACATCAACTCGGTTTAGGGCTTTAAAAACTTCCCTCTCAGTAAAAGCAATTTTGTGAAGTAAGAACTGTGGAAAAGATAGGTTCATTGTTTTTCGGGTATTTATGCTACTGGCTGAAAGCGTAGATGAAAATTGAGTGGCAAAGAGTTTGCATATTTCATCGCCTGTTGTAGCTGTCGATTCATTTAGTGTCATTTCGGATGGTAAAGAGCTCGATTTTGATTTTTTAGCCTTAACGAAGGACCAAAACGCTTTTGGGTTTGACTGAATGTTACTCTCTACACAGTGGACATATTTTCTGTAACAACTCTTAATACCTAACCGTGCCCTTTCATCAAGCATTCTATACTCAATGTCGTCACGTGGATTGTTGTACTTTTTATAACCTTGCCTTAGTTTTTCTTTTTCGTTGAGAATTTTTACTAGGGTTTTGGAATACCATACAGGAAAGTTTTTGTTGACATGATTAAATTTAGGAATGTGCTCATTAATAATTGTTTGAAGAGAATCATATAGAACCCTTGTCATAAGATTAACATTTGCGCACTGCTCAAGGCGCTCACTCCAATTCAACTCTCCTAATTTTTTATTTATTAGTTCGTAATCAGCTGCCTTGAAATTAAGTCTTGCTTGTTTTACATGTTTAAGTGGTACGTACGCTTTTAAAATGAACTCGATTTCTAAAGGAGGGTGGTGACAGTCTTCTTTACAGAGAGGTGAGGCAGACCTTCTGACTATAGCATTTTGTATATTAGAAAATACCAAGTCCAATGTTCTACAATTAGTGTTTTTAATAACATTATATTGAGACAGGTTATTTAGAGACATGAAATCTATAAGTGAGTATCCTAGGCTATTACTGTAGTTAGAAGGAATAGTTGAGGTTACGCGAGAGTTGCTCGGGTCCCGATTCCATTCGACAAATCCGAGATTAAAATCTCCAATAACAATAAGATCCTCGCCTGTTGTTTCATTGACATTCGTGACCGAATCAAGAAACACATCAAGATGCTGCCGTGTCACAGGTGGTGGTAAGTAAACAGCACAAATATTGACTTTCTTCCCCTCATTTATTTTTACGCGCACCCAGAGATCCTCTGCAGAAGTTTCCCACTGACAAGCCCGGGCAGAGTCGTATGATTTGGACACAGCGATAAGAACGCCCCCTCCTTCTTTACCTGTAAGTGAGCTGGAAGCCCTATCTCTTCTGTAAGTATTATAATGGGCGTTAAATATCTCTCCGTCATTGATGTTATCATTGAGCCATGTCTCGGTGACCACGATCATGTCATATCTATTGACACCTACAGCAATATTGATATCGTTCAATTTCGATCGCATTCCTCGGAGATTCTGGTAGTAGATGGTGAATTTTAAAGATTTACTCACGGTTTATCGGTTTTGGGTTTTTGGGTACTTACATGAGAGATACTGCGTGTAGGTTTTTAATCTGCAAAGCGCGTGCACCATCCTCTTTACGGGCTAACACGCGGCCATTACGAACCCACACATATTTATAGTTCTTCGCGCCATTTTCCTAGCTTCTGCATGTATGGCTTTATTCAGGGGTGATAGATGTTCGGAGACGAAGACGGGCTGCTTGGCACCACCGTAGCCCAAGTGACTTGAATTAAGCTTATCGGAAACATGGGCGCGGTTGAATTTCGTCACTGATGCGAGAATTTCATCTCGTTTTTTTGTATTTTTTAGTTTCACGATAATTGCTCGCGGGCGACTGTTCTGCAAGTCTAGTTTTTTGACACGGGTTATTGAATAAACTTCTTCCGCTTCAATATTACATGAGATCGTTTTTCCTAGCTGAACTACCATATTGAGTAGGTTTTCTGCCCGATTTTCAGGAACACCGTTTATCTCTAAATTGTCTTGGCGAGAGTGTTGTTCTACAATATTAAGCCTTGTAGATAAGTCAGATACACAGGTTTTTAACTCATTATTTTCCTTCTTCAACTGTGTTATGACGTTTTTGTTCTCGTCCAATTCGATTCTGATATTATCGTAGTCTTTGCTCAAAAACTCGACTGAAGACTCCAGTCCTTGCAAGGTTTTTTTTAACTCCAGGAATTCCTTTTCAAAGTAAGGGTTGGCGATTTCAGACTTAAAGACCAGGTTTCCTCAAGATGTTTTCCTTTACCTTGTAACCTGGTCACCAATGTGTCCAAGATATACTTAGAAAGTACATATAACTTAGAAAAGTTACATTGGTAAGTACCAATATAACTTTTCTAAGCCTGACCTGCCCCCTAATCGGCGAACGCATTTTTGTCAAATGATTGCGACTAGTTGGGATCAGTTGGTATCGTTCGGCCCGCCCATTGGTCCGTTCGGTCCAAACGATCCCAACTAGTCGCAATCATTTGACAAAAATGTGTTCGCCGATTAGGGGGCTGCAATCAAACCTGCACAAACATACTTGAGAGGCTGGTGTTTTAACCACTAGGCCACCACGTCTAAAAGCGAACATTATGTCTCATCATCATCATCATCATTTCAGCCGAAAGATGTCCACTGCTGGACAAAGGCCTCCCCCAAGGATCCCCACGACGACTGGTCCTGCGCCTCCCGCATCCAGCGGTTTCCCGCGACCTTCACCAGGTCGTTGGTCCACCTTGTCGGGGGCCTACCCACGCTGCATCTTCCGGTGCGTGATCGCCACCCGAGAACCCGTCGGCCCCATCGGACATCGGTCCTATGGGCAATGTGTCCAGCCCACTGCCACTTTAGTGTTGCAATTCTTCGGGCTATGTCGGTTAATCTCGTTCTTCTGTTCATCTCCTCATTCCTGATTCGATCACGCGAAATACAATAAAAACTGTGTGACTATGTGTGTACGTATATTTAACAAATTACCAATTGCACTAAAAGAACTAAATGGCAGACTATTTAAAATTAAATTGTATAACTGGCTAAGTGAAAACGTTTTTTATACTGTTGAGGAATTTTTGGACCACAAAATGTAACATTTTATCATAATTTTGCATGCTTAATTTTTAAGCAAAACATGAGCTCATTTTATATTTAAAAAGCTTTGTATACCATGTTTTCGCAAATAAATATTATTATTATTGCTGTTTGAGTGAGTTTGAGCCTCCTTATAAGGCCCATTTTTAGCGACCACGTCTCAATTCCATAAGTCTTCACTGCCAACACACACTGGTCGAAAACTTTTGTTTTGAGACACTGCGATATTTCGGACGAGAACATTCTACGTAGCTTCCCGAAAGCAGCCCAGCAACAACTGCAAGTAGTTGTTCCGAGTCTGTGAGTTTCAATGTTTGTAAACGCCCCCACGATACAGCAGTAACTCCTAGTGTGTGGCACAGAGTTTAAAAAAAAAAAGGCGTGTGGCACTCGGAGACTGCCGCGGTAAAGCTATTGCATAGCATTTTTTTTATCAACTATAACTTGCAATTATAATTATTTATTTATTTTATTTATACAGTAATTTTTCCTTTGTTTTTTTTTCTTTGATATCAATTCAAGTTTTCTTTCTGTTTTATAGTTTATTTATTTTTTACCAGCAACGTCATCAAAAGAGTGCGAAAAATGGTGACGATTAAGCGACTAAACTATATTCAATGTTTTCTGTTCGACTTTGATAAAGAGATAGAAAGAAGCTAAGCAATAGCTTAAAAATGACGTCATGTTCGTTATCACACCCATGTCAGAATGTCATGAAATATGATGTCGGCCAACTTGGATTTCAAAAATGAAATCATTTTCGTGATCAGCACCCTGAGTTTTGGCGGAAAAGTCAAGCTGAGTGTCACGCTCGTTTTTCATTGGACTTTTAAAATTATTTATAGTGTTGTTTACTAAATAAAAGTGCATGATTTATGTAGTAAAAAGTGCATTTAGTAAATAGTTCATAAAGAACACACACACACACAGAGATCGCTCGGTGCCCTGCGAGTCCAATACAACAACGGTTTCAGGATGATGCTGGGATTGCCCCGTTTCTGTAGTGCATCTGGCATGTTTGCGGAAGCCCGTGTTGATGGCTTTCATGCCATTATACGCAAGAGAACCGCCTCCTTGCTACGTAGAGTACGGGGTAGCACCAGCAGCATTTTGAAAGTAGTCGCTGATAGGACCGACTCCAAAATAATGGAGTGTTTCATGCGGGTAATAGTTAGACAGTAAGGAGTGTCTGGCTGAGCTCGCAAATAATCTAATATTGACTTACTTTTTATTACTACATACTAACATAGGCTTAAGATTTTTGTAATACTAACCGAATATGTATACCTACTGTCCGAAATAAATTATTATTATTATTATTATTAAATATCGCTGCATAGTGGCCACATCATGACTTGGTCCCAAACCTCACTCGTAAGACGGGTCACGCGGCCGTCTTTTTCGACATGAATAATTCATAATTACGTGGCATTGGCTAAATGCACAAACCGTGCGAAGCCAAAAAATAAAGAAATAAAGAAAAAACCCATGAAATCTCTTATATTATCACTCGAGTCAGTAAGCATGTAAAATGAGAAAACTAACATAGAACGATCCGTGTGAGAACTAAACGATCACTATTACACAACAACACTGATACCTTTGAGAAAGCGGACTTCCTCTACAATAGGGCAATTCCTCCGTAAGGTCTGTCTATGCTATTACTTATAATCTCTGTCATTGTGTGCTGTTTCGGTGCAATCGCAAGACCGGCCGGGCACTGAGGGGCAGGCAAGACAGCTATAGTATCCTTATGACTCCACCAACTGGTATTTCGTTGACTCGGAAACGGCGCACAGGGAGCACCACATATTTTTATTAAACTTTCGTTGTTTCGTTTCGGAGATAACAATATTACAACTCGTACACTTAAATGTACTCGTATTAACATTGTTCACCGACATCTTTCTGTAATATTTTATTTAATAAAAACTTCAACTTCAACTCTTGATCTGGCCCCTGTGGATAGATACCACAATTTTGCAAATAACACGTGTAACAAATTATAGAAATTCTTTAAAAAAATATTTCACAATAATGGCGGATATCGCCAATAACAGTTGAAAAAACGGCCGCGTGAGCACTTTTCACTCTATAAAATCACGCGCTTTTATTTAGTAAACAACACTATAAATAATTTAAAAGTCCAATGAAAAATTAGCGTGACATTCATCTTAGCTTTTCCGTTAAAAAAAAGCTATTTTATAAAAACACTACTAAATTAATTTGAATAAAAGTACTTAATAATTAATTATATGAAAAGTTTTTAAGGTAGCCATGACAACGTCGATGACGTCTATGACATATCTCTATAGAAGACCTATTTCAGAGAGAAAATTAATCGCAAGTTTAGCACATCGCGACTATCAGTAACATGGCAAGTGTGTAGAACTGAGTTCGCGCCCTGCAATATGCATGCTCTTTTTGAAAATCTATAAATTGTTTTCAAAAGATGTAGTCGCACACACATAAACATACCGTGCCGAACACTGCCGAACTGAAACGACGTTAGACGATGTACGGCCTTCAAGCCACACCTCCGTGCCCGTCGGAGTGGGGAGCGTGAGGTTTTTTCGTTACGGAATTTCTGGATTCAGTCCCCGCGCTCAAGGCACGCGATAGAAGCTATGCAATAGCTTAAAAAAAACGAATAAATAATAAGGAAGCGCTGATATCAAGTTTAGATGTTTCCAGGGTAAAAAAAATTGATTCTATTTAGTCCGTCATTCAGATTATAGAAAAATATTGGATACGTATATTGTTTTATCAAATATACGTATTTTGTTTTATCAAATGATTAAAAATTGATAAATATAAAAAGCATCAAAGATCAGGAGTGGTGTCTGGTGACGTCACTGCTCGCTAAAAGTATAGCGTGCAGTGACGTCACACGAGTTTTCAACGCAGTGTCGTCTTAATTTTTTGTTTATATGAAAAAAGAAAAAATACGTGTCTAGTATTTTTTGGAAATCTGACTGACGGGCTAATTAGTTTTTTTAGTCAACTACCCTATTATTCCTTACAGAAATTCAGTTGGTTAAAACTTCTACTTCGTCATTTAAAACGGTAAGATTGGTGAACGTTCAATACCTCGATTTACTTTTATGCGTATACCATAAAAATTCCTTATCATCAAGCACAACAAATAAAGATATATCGTCCATTTATTAATTTACGAGGCAATAAAACAGTTCGTTATCAAGAAACTACGTACATTTACGTCTGGACTAATGTTCCCGATATTGAACGGTCAGCAGAAAAGTTTTGCGAAGAAATAAATAATCATAATATATTCCCAACGTTCGCTATATAAGCTTGCAAAATTACGCAACTTTTTTAGGGTTCCGTACACGCCCTAACCTGCGTGGTAGATTTCGGCCCACTCCTCACGAAGAGGTGGCCTATGTTCCAGGAATGGGCTGATTATGCTTATAGTAACCATGTACGTTTTTACAGACTGTACATCATTATTCCCTTATTCAAGTATTTTGTTCACGAACCTTTTGTGTAATCAGGTCAGTCAGATAAAATAGCGATTCTTGCCTTAGGTCATGTTTACATAAGAGCCGTGTGAGTGCCTTTAGCCGTAACCAAATACCCGTATTTACTGAAACAAAAGGTAAAGTTTCAGGTTTCATTTGTTACAGGTGGCACTGAAGGGATTTTGTATCAGCTAAAACCTTTTTGTGTGACCTTTAAATTCTGTAATTAACATTTAACTAATTTGTTTATTGAGGACAAACATAAGTGTGGATAAAAAGGAACTTCTACGCAATTGCTACGCAGCTACGAACTTTTTAAGTTTCGCTACGTTCTTTGCTACGATCGCTACGTAAAATTATGTTTTGCTACGAATCTGCTACGCCAGTCTAGTAGTTTAACTACTTCTACTAAACATAAGAGCACCGCTCAAAATTCGAAGAAACTTTCGACCATTTTAACGAATACAACTCCAAAGCTTTGCAGCTCCACCAAACTAATGAAAAAGCGAGCAACCCATTGAAAACTGCGTACAAGTCCTTACGCTATCTCTCCGCGTCCTCAAACCGGCGAAATGAATTTTGTGCATGACGTATTCAATGTTTATACCGGTTTTATTCGAAAATGAAAGATCCCTATTGCCTCCAATGGTTCGGCGATCTCCGGAAATCTTCGGGATTGTGTTCATCGTTTGATTGATGTTTGTCATTCAGTAGGGATCGTCAGGCGATTGAGCACGAATTGTTTGTTTTGACATATCATGAGACTTCGGATTCCGTTCATGCTAAATGTATTCCGATATTTGGGGCGTAAGGTTTTATTTTAGTGTAAGAAATGGGTATGATGTTTCTTTTTACTTACGACTACACATCGTACTATATAAACTAGTTTATTCCAACTTATGAAGGCCAATACCCGTTCAAACATCCGATTTCTATTCTCAGCCTCATCTCCGCGACAAATAAATTCAAATTCAAACTCTTTATTTTAGACAAGGCCCATATATTGTTAGTAAAAAAAAAAACTTGCCCTATGTTAGTAAAAAGAGAAACGGAAAACAGTTGGCGATATGAATGTGTGCACGCACATGTCTGTCCACCCAGAGCCTAATAAAAGGTCCGTCGAAGCACACCGTTTGCGTATGATGGCATAAAAGTCATCAATTCACGCTTCCGCGAACATGTCTGATGCACTGCAAAATCGAGGCAGCCCCAACAACATCCTCAGCGCATTATTGTACTGGACACGTAGAGCATTGTAAGCCTTCTGCGTATACCTAACCCACAAGCTGCACAAGTAAAACGACTGGCAGTAAGCTCTAAAGAGGGTCAGTTTTACCTGCTCAGTACACCACGCAAACCTGCGAGCAAGCATATTGCATCGGGCTGCCAACGCTCTGCGCTCCCTGTCTATATCTAGGTTATCTGTGAGAGAATCCAAATCAAAATCTTGTCAAAATGTGCGATTCACATAATTGGAGGAGGTTCTATCGTCCGATCTCAGTCTCAATCAGTCAACGTTACGTCTAATGTGGCTTGTGGTATATAGTCATCATTATCATCTCAGCGTTTAGTCCCGGTTGCATCCGCGGCTTTCGCGTTGGAGCCTGGGATCCGCTTTCCTGCTCATTCTCCTCACCCATGATTGATGGGTGTCAGAGCAATAGCAAGTGGGTCTATTTTCAGAAAATTAGGTCGTTCAAGCAATTTAGAACTAAGCGTCTCGTCTTTAGCCTTTGCAGGGGCAAATTGTATGTAAAAAGTAGTAAGCTAGTTTAGTTATATGTATATGCGTGTAATACGTGTATATTATATCATCATCTCAGAGCATAATCCCGGTTGCATCCGTGGCTATCGCGTTGGAACCACCGTCTGCTTTCCTACTAATACGCCTCCAGTTCGCGCGATCTTTAGCATCCTGTTGTGTGAGATTGTTGGCACGCATGTCATCTCTTACAATGTCAAGCCAGCATTTCTTCGTTCTAACTCGATTGTTCCGGCGAAGGCGCCATGTCAAGACATTTATGACCCACGTAACATTTTATAACAATTTTCGTAAGACGTAGCCGTACCAGCGTAGGCGACCCTCTTGCAGTTTGTCTGCTATGTCACGGACAGAAAGATAGCCACGGATGTGGGAGTTCCTGATGCGGTCTTTCCTCGTAACTCCACACATACAGCTTGTGGTATATAATATTTAATTTCATAATTTGAAGTAAGTGTTTGTGTACGAAAAACCTATACAATTCGAGGTCAACTCAAATTGGAAATGAATACCTTGTGTGTAACTAGTGTACAACGATTTTATGGAACAAAGAAATTAAACTTACTGAGTTAAATGTTCTAAGGCGTATCAGTTAACAAAAAGCCGTCCACGCCGACACACGTGAATCACGAACTATAATTTCGTGATTAGAAAAAAAATGCTAGCCATGTTTATTAAGTAGATTTTCTAGAGTATTTTTTTTTAAACGTTGCCCCTCACTAAGAATTACCCCTGTATCATAATTTCGTAATTAGTAATAAATCGGCAGCCATTTTTTAAACGTTGCCCCGTTTTTAGGCATTTCCTACCAGTCAACCAATGGTGATGTAAGATATCAGGAGCTTTGGTTGAGAGGAATAATGAAAAAAATAAATCTCTTATGTCTATGTACACAAATACGGTATAGGAACTAGGGTATATAAAACTATACAAAAAATTCAAGGGCGAAGGGCGGGCGTTTGTGAGGACTGTCTTACGTAATATTGACGTTCAAAACGTGCTGATTCTTAGCCTAATTTGAATAAATGACTTTTGATTTTGAAAGGAGAGAGATGTTGATATTACTAAGTTAACACGAATTATCAGCTGTCAGCCTTGTACAATTATCAACAAAAGTAGATTAACACTATAGCACTGCTTCTGTTGCGGCGCCTTGGGGGAACACGTATCCCTGTTGGCCTTAAAACACCCTGGTGTCAACACGTTATCCGTCTATTTAATGTGAATACTTAAGTGAACCAGTTTTTTGTTTTTTTTTTATAAATTATAAACGAGTGCTTGGCCGCAATGCCGCCTGATGGTAAGCAGTGACGCAATAGTTGATGGTAAAGAGCACTAGTTTACGAAACGCTTAGTTCGGGTCGTAGTGGTATTAACAACGTAACGGTGGAAACTCGCCGTACGACGGGTCGTCCGATAGTGGAACGGAGATGGAGGAATTAAATCATGCAATTCCCTCGCACACTCACCAAAATGCATCCTATGGAACACGAAAGGCTGGCTGCTCAACGTCTGTGCTCCAGGCTTTGGAGACTGTCCATTTTTTTAGACCCTTTTGAACAAATATTGCCAAATAATACGGAGTTAGCTGGCAGCTGGAGAATTTTGATGACACGTGTCCTTGTGACCTATCCTTTGACCTTTTGCCCCGTGATAATTCTTCAGCCTGGATCCTTTGCATGTGCAACGCGCAAGGCTTTCATATTGTAGCGGTAACTACAACCGCAACATGCGAGCAACGCATCATACTGACGTCACACTGATCATGCATCTCGCAAGCAAAGTTTACAGTTTAAGTTTGCTAGACTTGCCTTACAATACATTTAAAGCACAAATCAAATCCAAGCTTTGTTCAAAGGCATATTATTCCGTAAGTGATTATTTAAATGATAAGAATAGCTGGTCGCTCTGATTAACTCAGGACAATGTTTGTGTTCTTTCTCCAGAATTAGCTTACTGACACGTTATATGAGTTCATATAATTCACTTTTTTTTCAATACATAAATATGTAAGCTGTCACGCCCTTTATGCCTGGGGCTTTTATTGAAGTAATAAGTTTTTAGTTATTTACATTTTCACTTAAATATATATATATGTCGGAGACAGCGACGGCAGAGCGGTAGGGTCGACATCTCGGTGTGGTGGTACAGGTTCCGTTTCGTAGGTGAGTTTTGAATTGAAGCACGACGTGTAGATATACCCTCCAATCTTCATAATAACAATTTGAATAGGCAAACCGACAGTTTCGGTTCGGAGATGTGCCTTGGTCCGCGTCTCGATGCAAAGTCCGTTCGACGAACCCCACTTTCCAAAGCGACTCTGTCCATGTGACGTCATCACAAAATAACGTCACAAGCGTTCGCCCCTCTACTACGTAAATCAAATCAGCAACTTCTATTAAAATTAATCGACGATCTCCGACACGGCCAGCCTGACGAGTTGCACGTCCTCGTGCATCTTCATCATCATCATCCCGGCGCCAATCCCAGTCGCATCCGAAGCTCCCTCAGCCTCGGAGTCCGGGATCCAGTCCACCAGGCCAACCGCCGATTCCAGCCAAACCTCGACACTTCCGGTTGCACGTCTTAGTGCACGTCTGTAACAAATTAAAAAAAAACACACAGAACACATACTTTGAAGCATTTTTGAGAACTCGGCCAACCTGACCGTCACACGTCACGTTTAATTACAATGACTATTAGAAAACCAAACTTAATTATTTTAACAACTTAAACACAAAAGCTTCCTTCAAGCCTCATAATTATCAAATTTCAAACAGAAAACACAAAAGGTTCCTCCAAGCCTCATAATTATCAAATCACAATCATAATTGTCAAAAAGAAAACATACCATGGTGCTCTACCACAGTAGCTAGTGACAACTCATAGTTGACACCCATATCGTCATCACCTCCTGTGATACGACCAACTCAGAGTCCACGACTCCCAGGTCAACACATGACCGTACAACTAATAGTCTCCTCTGAGACCCAGGTCCCCGCCACATCACTAGCTGCCCATCGCCCCCTGAACAACTCCTCACTGAGTTGCAGTTACGACTACAGACTAGTGCATGCAGTGCGACCATATCTACCAGAGTCCCCGCCACATCACTAGCTGCCCATCGCGCCCTGAACAACTCCTCACCGAGTTGCAGTTACGACTACAGACTAGTGCATGCAGTGCGACCATATCTACCAGAGTCCCCGCCACATCACTAGCTGCCCATCGCGCCCTGAACAACTCCTCACCGAGTTGCAGTTACGACTACAGACTAGTGCATGCAGTGCGACCATACCTACTAGTGTCCCCGCCACACCACTAGCTGCCCATCGCGCCCTGAACAACCCCTCACTGGGTTGCAGTTACGACTACAGACTAGTGCGAGCAGCGCGAACACTCAGCCATGATACGTGTTCTTTTTGCTGGCGGAGGCACCCTCCTCGCCATCTTCTACATTTTGAAAATCTAACTCAGCAGACATTACTTGGAAAAATCTTTCGTACCTATGCTATCGTGGGGTACTTATAAGTTCTGTTTCCAATCAACGATTTCAATAGGTAACGATCACCATTATCGCAATCAAACAACTCACCAATATTAAATTTCATTACTTTGGCTCACTTCTATCAAATTTAGATTTTTCGTAAATAGCACTCATTTCTATGTTCGTTGCCGCTTGTTCTCTTGAGAAGATTTAATAGTCTAGCCACACATACTATCATAAGCTCAAGTGAGCTAGTAACTATAGGCCACAGTGAACTTTAGTTTCGAAATAAAGACAAACCAGACTTGTCCATGGAGTTTCTTGCACGTTCTTCTCCATAGAGATCTACACGCTTTGGAACATGCAATTTAGCTTCACTTTTCTTGGACTGACCAACATTGACTATTCAAAAGCACCACCGGATGATTAATTTGGATTAAACGATTTTGTTTTTGATTTTAGACATCATAATTTTAAAACTCTAATTTAAACTTTCTCAGCCCATTATTACAAACAATAATCGGGTAGTACAAGAAATAAAATTTGCAATAATAACTCTTATTATCATGTCTCAAAGAAATTGTTCAGTACACAATACACTGGCACAACCTTGCACACTGTATATATACTGGCGCGTGTGTACGTACTCCAATGAAATTACAGATTGCTTGACAAGAGAACATTCGGCACCGAAATCAGAATAAAAATAGTACGACTCACCGGATTATGGCAATTTCCCACAAACACCTGCCAGTTGGCAGTCGTCAACCGTTGCACACCAGACATCTCTGAGCTCTCATAAAACCCCATCACGTTACCACAAACGTTTTGGGTATTTTGACATCTTCTCATCGCCTGTAGAGTAGAGGCTCAAGTCTTGAAACCTTGGGCGTTCTGCAAAGCGCACGCAGCTCTGACTCCGCACCACACGCCATTGATGTGATTCACCAAGCAGCTAGAAGCGCGCTCCTCAAGCGCACTTTGCACGCTCCGCAAGCGCACCTTGCGCGCTCCGCAAGCGCACCTGGCGCGCTCCGCAAGCGCACCTGGCGCGCTCCGCAAGCGCACCTTGCGCGCTCCGCAAGCACACCTTGTATGTTCCGCAAGCGCTCCTCGCTCCGCAAGCACACCTTGTATGTTCCGCAAGCGCTCCTCGCTCGCCAAGCAACAGCCAGCACTGTTGCGCGCCAAGCATCAGCAAACACTGTCGCGCACCAAACATCAGCCAGCACTGTAGCGCGCCAAACATCAGCCAGCACTGTCGCGTGCCAAGCATCAGCCAGCACTGTCGCGCGCCAAGCATCAGCCTGCACTGTCGCGCGCCAAGCAACAGCCAGCACTGTCGCGCGCCAAGCATCAGCCAGCACTGTCGCACGCCAAGCAACAGCCAGCACTTTCGCGACAGCGCCGCGTCCAGCCACACGTGCACGCCTGCAGCGGACTCCTGCAGCGCACTATCCCGCGGAGTGATCTCTGCGCCAGCAATTGAGCGCACCTCGTAACTTCACGTTCACTTTCAGCCTCACGTTATTCTGTTCCTTGATTTATAACGAGATTGTGAGCAGTGTAGTTCTTTATCCCACTTCTGATGTCGGAGACAGCGACGGCAGAGCGGTAGGGTCGACATCTCGGTGTGGTGGTACAGGTTCCGTTTCGTAGGTGAGTTTTGAATTGAAGCACGACGTGTAGATATACCCTCCAATCTTCATAATAACAATTTGAATAGGCAAACCGACAGTTTCGGTTCGGAGATGTGCCTTGGTCCGCGTCTCGATGCAAAGTCCGTTCGACGAACCCCACTTTCCAAAGCGACTCTGTCCATGTGACGTCATCACAAAATAACGTCACAAGCGTTCGCCCCTCTACTACGTAAATCAAATCAGCAACTTCTATTAAAATTAATCGACGATCTCCGACATATATATATATATATATATATATATATATATATATATATATATATATATATATATATATATATATATATATATATCGTTTTGCTTTGCTGGTATTTTGGCTTGGTAGCTGGCATATTTTCAATAATAAACACTAGGAAGTGTCGATGGGTGGGCGTTTTGGGGGACTGTCTTATGTAATATTGACGTTCAAAAGTGCTGATTCTCAGCCTAATTTGAATAAATAACTTTTGATTTTGATTTTTTTGATTTTACAGTGCAAGTAGCATCAACCGAACAACATCAACCGATGGGTAAGTCCGTCAGACACCACACCCGTCTGGTCGAAGGATTCTTCCTTTTCCTTGGAGGACGAGTGAACTTTACTCCCTATTCTGCATACCTTTACAATTTTAATAAAAAAATACAGTCCACTAAATCGAATATATTATAATTTCCACACCCAAGTAGCGACGTAGAGCCACTATTATTTTTGGTATATTTTTAAGTCTTCATAATGTGTTAAAAATCTTCAAAAAATCAGGGCAAAGGACAAAATGACAACCAGTAAAGTGTAGAGAACGCATTGGATTCACTACATTATACGCGAACTTTCTTATTGTTTTGCCAAAACGTAGGCAAACCGAGCAATGTATTTTTTTTCTTCCTTGACGCAATAATATCATGACATTTTGGAATATCATAGTTATCAGTATATTTTTGTGTTTTTTACACATTTTACTATAAAAAATATTATTTTCGACTTATCGATAGAAAGATATACTACCTCGCTGTATAGTTGATTTCTGGCTTTTTGCCCTGCATGTTATAATTGCACAATACGGCACTTTAAAACCGACTCTGCAGTACTTTGAAGAATACTAAATGAATGTTTCGCGGACCTTCGGTCGACATAAGATTTTCATCTCACATTTGTGGCACGCCTGCTGCGTACGACCTTTCCAGTCTTACTTGTCTATTCCGTGGTTACTCTGTTGGGACACAGATCTCTCTTTGAAGGAGAACAAAAAAGTGGGAAGGAGAATGGTTTACTCCTTTTACGAGCTATAATAATACATCATCATCAACCTTTTTACCGTCCTACTGCTAGGCACAAGTCTCTTCTCATACAGAGAAGGATTCAGCGTAATCACTACGCTTGCTCAATGCGGGTTGACGATTACAGACTTAAGGTCCAGGTTTCCTTAAGATGTTTTCCATCACCTTATATTCAGTCATTGGTGTCCAAGATATACATTTTTTATTAGTTACATTGGTACTTGCCTGGCATAGAATCGAACTCGCGCACTCATACTTGAGAGGCTGGTGTTTTAACCACTAGGCCGCCACGACTTTCGAAAAAATAATAATACTTGGGATTGATGAATTAATGTTAAAAAAACGTAAAACCGATTATTCCTATAAATATTATTTATTACTAAAAGGATGAAAGGTTAAAACAATTTTTCACAGTATCACGCCTAAATCAACGGATTATTAATTACCCTAGGAACCTTTTTTATACATCTTTAATTGATGTTGTAATGCCCTCTGGGGGAAAGAAACACGGTCCTGACAGCTGTCAAAAGGTTTTATAAATGTTTTGGGGGTACCTTAATCCTTCATCTAACAAAAGGAAATGGTGGTACTTACAAAATTTATTAAAAAATCGTTGTATGGGAAAATAAATTTTAATATTCCACTTTATGTTTTATCCTACGATTAGCAAGCGACTGCTTCGCGCGGTTTTTACGTCTCTCGAAATATGTTTTAAAATATGTAAATTTAATACGTTAACGTATAACGTGTCACTGTGCACATAATCCTTTCAGAATAAATGCATGCAATAACTATGATAGTCACAACAGAATCCGTGCCATAGTTTAGAAGAACGACGGGGACATACAGAAATCCGTTCCATAGTTTAGAAGAACGACGCGGACATACAGAAAGTAAGATAAAGTAGAAACTAAACTGGCTTCGTACTTCTCCAATCTTTCTTTATCGTAACTTGCACAAGAAGTAACAAACAGAAAAATTAATCAGAAAGTTCTAGACGAAGACAAAAAGCTTCTGAAACTCCAAAAACTTCTTTAATTAATATCCAATCAAATCAAAAGTCATATATTCAAATTAGGGAGAGAATTAGCACTCTGTGGACGTCAATATGACATAAGACAGTCCCCTAAAACGCCCGCCCTTCTCCACTTTCTAGTACTTTGGCTGGGCAGAAGAAATTGCTGAACAAACTCCCCAACACTAAATGTGTAGAAGAGCCAGTCATTCAGAGATCTACATCCCATTACAGGTTATATTTGCTAGTACCTTGTACCAGTACTTTGTAAAAGTGGTTGAGAAAAGTTGTAATTTTTTTTTATGAGACAAAACCCGCCACACATTTTCCCACCCACTGCAACTCCTGAAAGCCAGAATCAACAGTGGAGCCGCCAGAAAAACGCCGAGCAATGAAGCTCGACGAGTTCCGGAGAAACGATTCAACTCTCTTGGGTCCCGCACCGAAATTAATCAAAAAAGAATAGCGGAGGAGTAAGAAAAAAGATATTTCTTCCACTTCCCTCCATAACAAGCAGGAGACAGAACAGAACTAGGCCTATCGGCACAAAGGGACATTATTGCAACTGGGAGAAGCCCAGATTGCCAAGCACCACGGAATAAAATTTAATTAAGTTAATGGGTCCTAAGTAGGTATGTGCTGTTACAATTGATTCCAATAATAGGTATGGCAAAAGCGTTTCTACAAGGTCCTTATAATAAACGACTCCGGATGTAACTTGTACACTATCCAACATAATATTGCGTTCATTCTGCCAAGTTGTCATGTCGATTTTAATTAGAAAAACATGTATTTCTCTCGCACATTGTATTGTTACCAGGACTAAAGGTGTACGCATAGTTTCAGCTCAAACGGATGCCAGGAAGTGGTCGAAAAATGGCTTGCCGGTTTTGATTTACCACTTACAAATATACTTATGAACAGTGCAGTTAAATAAAAGGTTATTATAAGTTAAATTAATTTTTTTTTTTACATAATCCTCAGGTGAAAGGCATTTATGATAATATAATTTGAGACAGCTAACATGTCACATGTATGTATCCTCCCTGACTTTCGTATCTATTTCACCACATAGGTACGTCAATATTATTTAACACGCTTTAAAGATTTTTAATCTTTGTCATTAAATATTTGAACATTTGGACGGTGCTGCGTTGGAACGATACCTAAGTATATATATGTCTCATTAGGAACATACAGTATGTTAAGAAAACTCTGTCCGACCCTTATGGGTCGGACAGAGTTTTCTAAAATTCATTTGTAATCCCTACAAATGAATTACCACATACAAAAACACATGACCAAATATAATATAAAATTTTACGTAATCATCATAGTACCAATACAAATGAATTTTGAAATAATCTTTTATTCCCGCGAATTAATTCCAACTTCCCCGAAATTTGGTAATTTTTAAAAATGTGACAACACCGGTATTATTATGAGCGAATAGCGATGCGACCACGTGCCGCGTGCCCTGCCGCCCACCGCCCGCGGAAGGGTGGGATAACGCACATTTATTAAGTTACCTCTTTTTGCGAAATAATATTTATTTTTTTAGGGGGATTTTTTTTTTAAGTTTAGCCCGGTTTTGTATGCATTAGTAGAATCAGTTATCGATACCTAACAACACCTTCACGGACAAGGTTTTCTTAACATACTGTATACATACATTTGTCGTCCTCCGTGGCGCAGCGGTCAACACGCCTACCTGCGACGTGGAGGCCCCGGGTTCGATCGACGGCCAGGTCATGATGGAAAACGATCTTTTCCTGATTGGCCTGGGTCTTGGATGTTTATCTATATATGTATCTAATATTTATAGTATTAGTATTATAAATATAGTATCGTTGAGTTAGTGTCCCATAACACAAGTCTCGAACTTACTTTGGGGCTAGCTCAATTTATGTGATTTGTCCGTATATATTTATTATTATTATTATTTATACATACTACGTATAAGAGTTTGTTAAGCATATATACATTTTATTATACACACTAGTCTTACAAAGACAGTCACTTCATCTATCCAACGATTGATAAACATTAGAAAAAAAATTTACCTTTAAATAATTTAAAAATGAAAATATCATGCATTGTTACGATTACGAAGCATGACGTAGGTAGTTTGAAACACCCTAATATGCGAGCGTAGTCCGAGTCATGCGTTTCCAGGGCTCGCGGAATGGACCGGCGACATCTTTACCAGAGTTCATTCACACTTGCTCAATTTTTCTTTTTTTACAAATATTTAGTATTCCCTGGATGGATAAAGTGGTTTGACTTTATAAGCGGACTAAAATTCCACGGCCAATATACATATTGGCTTTACGCTAGTTATTTATGAGACACTAACTTATGTTGGACCGTGAATATGTCAGAAACTATGACACGGGTATGTACTACTTACTGGAATGAAAAGTGTTCTTTGTACCCAGGTCATAGAATATTTATTTATTTAAACTTTTCGCACAAAGGTACAAAGGCTGATTTAATGCCTAACGCATTCTCTACCAGTCAACCAAGGGTAGTGACGAGATCAAAAGAGGAGGCGGAGCGGGGATCCCAGCGCCCTCATGCCACTAGCCGCCGCAGGAGACGCCCTGGTCGGGAGACAACAGCGAACTCCCGGCCCCCATAGGCGCGGGTGCGCGGGCGGTGAGCAATGGGCAGCTAGCCGCCCGGTAAAAACCGGGCCCGGATCTACAGCGCTTTGTGATTCACACGCGCCTCAAAGAGATGTCAGCACATTGTGACGGGGTCCACGAAGACCGATGCCTCTTGGATCAGGGTTGCGGGTTGGTTGGCGCTCTACCAAGAGCAGGAGATGTCATTTGATTATTTTCTATACAGAACTAAAAAAAAAGGTCTAAGACAATAGATACCATTTCGGCTTGTTTCGACTTTGTAATGGAAGTCAAATTACTCAGTCTCATTATAAGTAGTTAGTTTAATTTTTTAATTAGAAATCAATTTTGTAAGCGATTCTGTACTTTCATTAAACATTAATTTAGTTACACATTGTACAGACGACAGCACATCAACCTACTACTATCTGTGAAATTTCTTAATTAGATCTTCAACCTTATGCCTGAAGTAAAAGGGTCAAGCTTGATTAGGAATATCTTACAGTTTCAGGTAGTTTAACCTGCTGTGGTCCGTACCTAAACACCATTTGCGACATATATGTGAAAATTATAAATACGAAATAATGGAAAAATAACTTTGATTCCTACACAATATAGTTCAGTCTACGTTACAACTTCAAACGTTTCTATAACTTTCTCAAGTTCTGGTCACTCTGAAATTCACCTAATAGGGATGTTTTCTGGATAAAAAAAAATTGATTCTATTTAGTTCGTCATTCGGATTATACAAAAATATTGGATACGTATATTTTGTTTTATCAAATCAATAAAAACTGACAAATATGAAAAGCATCTAAGATCAGTACTAACCGAATATGGATACCTACTGTCCGAAATAAATTATTATTCCTTTATTTCATTGTATATACATATAAATTACATTTTTAAATATTTCTATATAAACAATACATAAAAAAACATTTAAAAATATAAAAAATAGTAGCCCATCGGCATCGGGAACAGGGTCCAAGCTACCGGCGGTCAGGGCTCCAGAGAGAGGAACTTCCTGACAATGCGAGTCGTGTCCAGAAGTACAGCTTTCTGAATGAAGCCCTTGATCCTAACAAGAGCCTCCTGAGGTGTTGGTCGAGGCTCTTGGCTATTAAGCCATTGGCTGTCACGACTATCGGCACAATGATTGCTGAATCCACCTCCCACATGTCGACAACCTCGTGAGCAAAGTCAAGATACTTGATTTGTTTATCTTTCTCGGCTTTCACGAGGTTCTCATCATGCGGGATGGTTATGTCAACAATCATTGCACGCCGCTCTGATCGATCCACCATCACTATATCAGGCTTATTGGCAACAATAGTCTTGTCAGTAATGATGGATCGATCCCAGTACAATGTGATATGGCCATTTTCGAGAACTGAAATCGGAGGTGCCGTACTACAGGTATGTGTCCGACACACATACCTGTAGTACGGCACCTCCGATTCCACAAGATTGTATTTGAGAGCAAGTTGCTGATGAATTATCCTGGCTACAAGGTTGTGTCTGTGCAAGTACTCTTCGTTAGCTAGACGAGAACACCCGGAGATAATATGCCTTATTGATTCCCCCGGCCGGTGACATGCCCGACAGATGTCAACTGTGCCGTCCTTCACAATAAATCTCCGGTAATTGTTCGTCATCATAACTTCGTCCATAATTGCACATACAAAACCTTCGGTTTCCCCAAAAAGATCACCGAAACGTAGCCAGGCTACGAATGCTTGGAAATCTACATCGGGCCCATGTAGGGCTCTGAAAAAGCGTCCGTGAAGCTCTTTGCTCTTCCATACCTCCATGCGATCATTTGTATCAAGCACTACTGGTTTGCGCCAGTTCTCTTTAGCCAAGGAGAGCGGAGTGAGGCCCTTGTCAACCGCGGCCACATATCGATGTATCCCCACGTCGGTTTCTAGAAAATATTCCCTGAGACTGCATATCTCGCGATTGGCGACCTCCACATTTTCGCGGGATATACAGCCTCATAACCGATGACCGTGGGTGATGCAATCGATTTGCAGTCAGCAGCGTACGGACCCTCTGATCCAGGGCGTCAAGTTCGGTTTGAGTCCATTTGAGTATGCCGAAAGAGTACATCAATACCGGCATGACCCAACCGTTGAAAGCGCGCACCTTGTTTCCGCCTGATAGAAGACTATTAAGTACTTTTTTCAGGCGGCCAAAGAAGCGTTCCTTCAACGATTGCTTCATGTCAGTAACATTGATACCCAACGCTTCCGACATACCCAAATACTTATAGGTTTCGGATGCGGAGAGGGCTCTAAGGTTTATGGAACTCGTGAGTTGGGTTCCCACGCATTCCACAATCTCTTCTCGCTTTACAGGCATGACCGCACATTTCTCCACACCAAATTCCATCCTGATGGAGCTACTGAAAGTTTCAGTAATTTTCAGTAGCTCCTTCAGTTGTGAATTGTTGGGAGCAAAAAGTTTCAGGTCATCCATGTAAAGGAGGTGCAATGTAACCTGACCACCTCTCCTCAACCGATAGCCTAAACCTGAATCCTCCAATAGTGTGCTTAGAGGATTCAATGCTAAGCAAAACCAAAGTGGACTCAAACTATCGCCCTGAAATATTCCTCGCTCGATCCTTATCGGTTCGCTATTCCTCAGAATATTTCGACATCCTGGATAGCGAAGGACTGTCCTCCATGTCCTCATACACGTTATCAGGAAGGTGCGCAGAGTTGCATCCACTTTATACAACTCCAGCACCCGCATGAGCCATGTATGTGGCACTGAATCATAGGCCTTCTTATAATCTATCCAACATGTCGATAGATCCTTTCGGGAACGACAAACTTGTTGGCTCATGGCCACATCAATGAGGAGTAGCTCCTTAGTACCGCGGGACCCGCTCCTACATCCATTTTGAGAGGCAGACATGATGGCGTTGCTGTCAATATGTTTGTTAATTTTAGTTTTCAAAATGGATGTAAGAACTTTATAGACCGTCGGTAAACAGGTGATCGGTCTATAATTATTGGGTTCCGCGGTGCTACCTGATTTATGAGCCGGTGGGCTATTCCAGTAGTTAGGAACTCAGGTAACGAACCAGACACTAAAGCAGTCTGGAATTGAGATGCCAAGCGAGCGTGCGACCTTGGAAACCATTTTATCCAAAAGTTATGCAGCCCGTCCAGTCCTGGAGATTTCTAGTTAGGTAACCGACGGACTGCATGAGTTACATCTTGGGGGCAGATGGTAATAGCCTCCATTTCAGGTATTGGATCGCAGACTCGCTCGACATCCCGGGCCCAGTCACCTTCAGTGTGACTGACAGGTACCGACCAGATACTGCGCCAGAATGAACACATGACATCATCATCCGGTAGGCACGTGTCAGCCACACCTTGTTCTGGTCGTTCCCAGTCCCTATAAACCCACCTTTCATTGCTTTGGAAGGTGCGATTCTGGGTGTACCGTTCTACTCGTCGTTTATATCTTCTAATACGATGCGCCCATGCATACACTTTCTGCTTCAGGAAGTCGATGCGCTCCGTGACACGGGCCATAAAATTCTGCGGGCTGGTATTTGTACCTGAGAATGCCCGCCTCACAAAGCGCATGACTCTAGGACGAGTATTACCCTCCCTGAAGCAGATTAGTTTACCGATGAGTGCCCTGGCCCCACCAATATTACGTTCAATCCTGTGCTGCTAAGCTGGTACTACTGGTTTTGGTCGTGAGTCTCAATGAGTATCAGTGAGGTCCTCGCAGGTATCAAAATAATTTGATAACTGCTCATCCAGAGCAGCCATCAGTGCCCTATTTCTGTTATGCATGGGCAAACGTGGCAGGCGTGGTCTTAGTTCTGCCGACACGATTCGATATTCCCGAATCGCAGCCTTCAAAGCATTTCTTATTCCTCATTGCACTGGTTACTTACATTTATAGCCCCATCATTGCCCCCCTCGTCAGCATAGCTTGTGCTATCTCTGCGGTGCGGCTGCGGTGGTATCTCCGCGATCTGTGACGGGGGAGCGATGACACGGCTACTCTGCATTTCATTTCGCAGGCGATCAAGCACAGTATCATCCAACATATGATTACGCTGTATAACCCGTACCTGATCCGACAGTCGTTGTGCCGAAACGTTGACAGCCGGTTCAAGCACCTGAAACAGAGAGAGCATTCGAACACGGTACTCGGTCAGGTTGTTTCCTCCCTCTGTAGCCCCATAGTATGAGCGCATGACGTTTTCATTGATGGATTGTGTCCATCTCATGCGCTGCACACTTCCGCCGGGAGCTGGGACCCTGTCAGAAGCCGATGGGCCTCGAGGTCCTAAGCGGTCCGGCGGCCGGCGTCCTCCCCGTCGGCGAACAGGTGGTGGCGTCGTCGGCGAAGAGAAGTACTCGTCGCTCGAGCTCGACGCAACTGCCGCGGCCGGGGTCGTCACAGCGCTTACAGTGGCGCTGGAGACCGGCGGCGGCGAGGCGGAGCTGAGCAACGAGTCCGGAGATGGTGGGCGTGCACGTAGTCTTGCGGCAGATCTTGTCATCATTTCATAATATTTATTTCACAGTTTTGCATAATAATTATGTATTGTCCGAGGTGACATGACAAATGTCACTTGCAATGATTCGGTAATTTTTATCATTGTTGTAATGTATATAGGTAGATAAATTATTATTATTATTATAAAGGGTTATCGTGCTTTCAAAGTCTAGCCCAACCACCGAACAAGCGCAGTACCTAAGCATAGCTTTACTAAAGCGACCCGTGCCGCTGTTATTTCTTTGTTATAAGCCCCTCATAAAAAGGTATAATTATGAAAGTTAAGGGATCTTCTCTACCTAAGAGTGAATAATTTTATTGTTTTTTTTATTAATTAAAAACTAGTGCTTGACCGCAATCCCGCCTGATGGTAAGCAGTGATGCAATCGTTGAAGGTAAAGCGCGCTAGTTTATTTAGCCTATTCACTAAAAAGACTTTGTGAATAGGAAGGAAGACGGCAGTTGAGTGAGGTGATGCAATGTTAAACTCAACAACACGACCAACAATGCCGAGATACCGCCGATATGCCGGATGAGATTGATCTGGAGACACTATATAACTTTGTGCTATATAACTATTTTTATTTAAGAAATAAATGCAAACAAACAAACTCATTTTATTTTGTTAGAATCGGAAAAGAACACGGAAGGTGTTTTAAAATAATATTCAAACAAAAGTTTCAATGAAAACCTGTAAAATTCAGCGGAGCGGAAAATTTAAATAAAGTTTCAAAGGGAATGAGCGTTTTAAGTTTTATAAAGAGGTATTAGTATGGACAAAGCTTTCAAAGAACTAAATAATAGGCAGAACTTGAGTTTCCCTTTTATATAATACTTTGAGATTCAGTAACTGAGTCTCAATATTATTACTTTATGGGGTCAAAAAGTACCCTATGTCCTAATCCGGTTACAGAAAATGATTGAGCATTTAAATCCATATAAGGTAGTTATTAAGCGTAAGTCGTGGTGGCCTAGTGGTTAAAACACCAGCCTCTCAAGTATGAGTGCGCGGGTTGGATTCCAGGTCAGGCAAGTGAAATGAAATGAAATGAAATCGTTTATTAAGCAAGTAGGATCACCGATCACTTTTACACGTCATATGTCTTTTTTTTCTATTTTTTTTTTTTAAACTAGATGAAGCCGGCATTTCCTAACTGACTACCTCTGAGAAGAAATAGCCGAAACAAACTCAGGGATCATCGTCTTTTTTAAAGTCCAGACATTAAAAATGAAAATGTTTACAATAATTTACGTTAAAATTACGCATATTGCTTAATAACAATGCTTAACAGAGCGAGCAGCTCAGTCCCAAGCCTCTCTATCCTCTAAATAATCTGAGATTTTATAATACCCCTTTTTGCAAAGTTTGGCCTTTATATAGGTTTTATATCGTTTAATGGGTAAGTTTCGAATGTCCAATGTAACTTTCACACAAGTACCAATGTAACTTTTCTAAAGTTATATGTACTTTCTAAGTATATCTTGGACACCAATGACTGAAGGTAAAGGAAAACATCTTGAGGAAACCTGGCCTTTCAAGCCTGAAATCGCCAACCCGCATTGAGCAAGCGTGGTGATTACGGTCAATCCTTCTCTGTATGAGAGGAGACCTGTGCCCAGCAGTGGGATGATAAAAAAAAATTGATGATGAAGGTAGTTATTATAATTGTCCTTAAATATGGTGAACAGTAAAACTATAACTAGAATTGAGTTGGAGTGAAAAGAGGAAATTTTATTTAATCACACTAATTTTAACAATTTTACAAAGCCATCTCTAACATTAATCAATCACAAATATTACTACCATTGCTTCAGCAGTTCTTAATTATATTATAATAATTCTCACACGCTTTCCTAAACCTCTATCATGAGCCATCGTACCACAGATTAAAGTAACTTCACACATAAATTACAAATAAAAGTTTTTACTCGGCAAATACAAACTGTACAGACTAATCAAAGTGTCACAAACTTTGTTAAAAAGCGAATCCTACGATTGTGCATTGCTATAGGTGGTACCCGTAGCGGTCTTCGGGAATGAAGGTTCACTTCATGCAAGCGGTTTCTGACTGTTTGGTCGCTAATTAAGTTCCCTGAAGAGTGATGAAGCCTCACGGCTAACATCATGGCGGTTATTGTTGGAGCTCTTCGAGTTAAGATTTAAATGTATCGGTCTTGTCTCCGTGTGGTGCAGCGATACCGTTCTCCATGGCGCTCAGCCACGGTACCAGTGCTTCGGTAACGTGTCCAAAGTCGACTGATAACACTCTGACTTGTATTCAGAGCTAAAGCCACAGTACGTTGCCGGGAACCAGCTTCTATCATTCCCACGGCTCTGAGCATTTCTTCCCTGCTTAAATGACGTCGCCGCTCCATAATAACGTTGGTTTTAATCAGTAGTAGGGAAACAGTAGCACTAATAATGTCTTCAATGCGTTGTATGTTTTTATAGGGAAAATATTGACAGCTGATTTTCATCTTTTACTCGAATTTGATTCACAGTTCCTGATTCAAATTATGAAATGCACCAAAAAGGGTCCATATAAATTTATAAAATCATAAATTTATTACAAAGCCGCATCTCAATCTCAAGAAATCCGCATAAAAATGCTTGATCCCTAGACACTTTTGATGTGTGTATATACGGACAAATCACACAGATTGAGCTAGCCCCAAAGTAAGTTCGAGACTTTTGTTATGGGATACTGACTCAACGATACTATATTTATATTACACTGACCTCTATAATTACCACTGGACTGGCGGCTGTCAAAGTGCTTTTGTGCCTGTTTGATAATCGCCATTTTGGCGCTGTCGAACGTAGCGAGTGTCTGTGGTACTAAAACTAGTGACGTCGACATCAGCGAACAAAATATATCGATAACTCTTGATAATAAGTTTACAATTATAAATAAAAGTATTATCATAACTATTTCCTATATTATACTAACAATTTACAAAACACTAAATATGAGTAGTTGCTTAACTTTATGTTAATAAAATATTAATTAAAATGATTAAAACCCGACTTCAAAAATAAATATTAATTTTCTTCAGTCAGTGTTTTTATAATTTGTTTTTGATGTGAAACATCTATAGCCGCACATAAAACCGAACTCATACCGTGGCTAGTATGTTGGCGTATGATGGTATATATATTTTACAAAATAATGTCGATGTTTCACATCTGCCAGACGTCCCGTGACGCCAAATCTAAGCGTTATTCTTAGGTTTTTCAATGTATTTTTTTAACATTTTATCTTATTGTTTTTAGCTTTCTTCATTAATGTTGCAATTGGCCTGTTAGTCTAGTGGTTAGTGACCCTGACTACTATGCTTCCCACCCAGGTCAAATGTTTGTGTGCACGATCATTTGTTCTGTTTAGTTGTAATTTATCTATTATATGTATGTATTTAGAAATATATATGTATGTTTATCAGTTGTCTAGTACCCATAACACAAGCTCTGCTTAGCTTGGGACTAGACGGCGTTGTGTGATAGTTGTCCGATATTATATTAATTGCATTGTTCCCCAAGTTAAACTACTAACTAAAAGAATTTCAGCAATCCAACTTCATTCTTAGATGTACGCGGACAAGCGTGCATACATAAAAATTTGGAACACATGTTAAAACGCTGGTATAGACTAACATACGTGTATGCAAAAACTATGCAATTGTAGTGATATTAGATAGGGCAGAAAGGATAACCTCCTTTTTTGAAGTCTTAAAACACACGATCTATGTCTTAATCAGACTGATTTTATACTGCGAATGTTTAGATGAATATTTGTTACAATTTCACTTTTAGGTCCGTATTCCAGAAGGAAACTCAAGCATTTATCTCTGTTTAAACTAGTTTCAACCAATCAAATGGCTTGAAACGAGTTTAAAAGTAATGCTTGAGTTTTGAGTGAGCTTCTGGAATACGGGCCTTAGCTACATAATCATACGATATTTGGCACATGTTAGATATCTGGATTAACAAACCGATAGATATTTTTATCGGTTGGCTACGAGAAGCCATGGAATAATGAATTAAGTAACATAGTCGTAAAGGTAAAATAAAACACGTTTTATAATTTTACTTTATATTTTTAATTAAGAAGAAAGAAATTTCTTATACTTTGACCTGTAATCGACAAAGAATAATTTTTCGTAGCTGCAAAAATTCTTACATCGATGTACTTAATTATAATTTGTTTAATTAATACATCAAAATGACTATTTAGAGTTTCAAACATCATTGTTTTTAAAAATGAACGCGTAATTCTGGAAACAAATTATTTGATTTTGGAGCTGAATAAAAATGAAGAGTTATTACAAAAGCACGTAACTGTGGGGGGTATTTATCATGATTTACGCTTTTTTTTGAGGTTGATTATTTTGAATTTCAACCTCCGTACACGTTGGCTTAAAGTTTTTGCTTTTGAAATTTTTAAGGATCTTCTCCTTTGTTGAGCAAGGTTTTTTGACGACCTTGGTGTAATTTCATAACAATGGTCATGTAAAAATCCAAATTTAATTCTCGCCTTTTTAGGAGTTGATGAGACATACATCATAATCATGATCAGTTAGCTGTTCTTGATCTCTCTTTGACTTATCCGATAATTCTATAATATTTGCATCAAAAAATAATTTTCGTTTGACTGAACTAGTACCTACATTAGCCGACTTTGTAGTTAACGGACTAGGCAATAACGTAGACGCTGACGGACTAGGCGAAGATGTAGACGTTGACAGATGAGGCAATGAAGTTGAAGTTGACGGACGAGGCGATGATGCAAAGGATGTTCCTGAAAAGTAGACAAAAATCTTAATATCACAGCTCAATGAATATTTATGATAATTTTAGCATGAAAACACAGGGTAGATTTGATGTCAATATACACATCCAGAAATATGCTTGCTCGGTTCGAGAGATTTAGGTGTCACATATATGTATATACTTGCATATCTATTTATACTTTTGCATACAAATGTATGCAGGCGGACTTATGCCATAGGCATTTTCTTCCAGTCAACCATTGAGTGATGCAGAGACGATTTGTGCTAGGTGCAATGAAGTTATCATAAAATATACATAAGTATCACATTATGAAACAGATACCCAGATACATGTGATATTGTAGGAATCAGTATTTAACCAACCAAACACATTGGTCCGAGTAATAGACCCAGGTCTGAGCAATGGTGGCACTCAGTGTCTGTGCGATGGATCCTTTGATTAATTATAAGGATTGATCAGGTAAGGAGGGCAACTGTATCATATAAGTACTTCTAGTAAATTAATTTATATAAAAACAACAAACATTCAAATATTGTCGGAATGCTACCTGGTTTCAATGTTGTTCTACTGAATGTTTGTCGAAACATTATATATATGTTTTAGGAGTCAAGTTTATAGTTTCCATATTCTCAAGCCAAACTTTTCTCTCCTCAAAGTCCTTTGGAAATCTGGAAAAAATATAGATTAAGTAACATAATTTACAATGAAGGTTTGAACATTTCATATCCATTAGCATCCTGACCATGATCATTGATCTTGACTACACAAGTTATATCAATATCACGGAAAAAAATGTGTTAAATTAACTATCGATAATGAAAATATCGATATGATGCAACCACTGACGGTTCTAGTTGAATCTTGTAAATAAAAAGATTCTTTAGTATTACGTATAATTGCATTAATGTTTCTTTAGAATAAAACATTATAAAAGAAGTAAGAAGACAGGATTATTACGAGATGTAAAAATATGACTAAATAAATTATTACAAACAACAAACCTGTGGAATGATATTTCACTGCCTTTTTATAGCGTCGCTTACAATATACACATGACCTCATTCTTGATAACTTTTATATAATGCTTATAACAATCACAACATAAAATTCTACCCAAATATTTAAAAATGCAAAATTACTTTACTGTAAACAAACACTTCTCTCGCAGCCATTTACAATATACGTCAAAATTAGTTCTGTGGACACACGCTAGTGACGCTTCAAATAGGCACAAGATAATAGCTGTCAAACTTACGGAACAGCCAGTCCAGTGGTAATTATAAAGGTCAGTGTTATATTAGATACATATATAGATAAACATCCAAGACCCAGGCTAATTAGGAAAAGATCGTTTTCCATCATGACCTGGCAGGCATGTTGACCGCTACGCCACGGAGGTCGCCAAGCAATGGATTTCTTGGTACACATACATCAAAGGAGGAGGCGGAGCGCGTGAGGGAGCGGGAATCTCAGCGCCCTGACGCCTCTAACTATAGCAGGAGACGCCCTGGTTGAGAGACAACATATGTAGAACTCCGGGCCACCATACGCGCGAGCTTGCAGGCGGCGAGCTACCCACTGCTTGCCGCGAGAAGGACCAGGCCCGAGTCGCGCCTCAAAGAGATGTTAGCACATCGTGACGGTGGCGGACGGTGAAGCGCAGCTAAGGAGTATTACAGCACATGATTCTAGATCCTCCAGTGTAGAAGTTTCTGTTTCATAGAAAAATGCATTACTTGCATGGTCAAAATGTACTAAATACCAATGTTTTTACTGTCCATGTGACTGCCATAAGATAAGTACCAAATACTGTATAAGCATCAAACACTGTATAAGTATGCAACCCTGTATAAGTATCAACTCCTGTATAAGTGTCAAATATTATATAAGTGTAGGTAATTTATTCTTATAGATTGTTTCACTCTTGAAGTTTCACTAGTTCATTTTAAATAACCATATATGAAGTTGATTGCTATAAAGATCAATTGACCAACCATTGAAAAACCTACTAGAACTAGTTCTTCCAATGGTAGAATATAAGTAAAAATATTGCTAATTTTATTATATTATTGTTCTCTTGTATTGCTGTATTTATTTGTATTTGATTGTAATTTTTTATAGTTTATTTAAATTCCTTTCTTTATTAAAATGTATGGATCCAAGCTATCTGAAAATAAATGAATTTAATTTTTTTAATTTTAATTATGAAAACCAATGTTGGGAAGAGAGAAATAAATAAATAAGTAATAATAATAATTGAGCCTTACCAATAAGGGATGAAAGCTATCCACGCAGAACTCGTAGGTCATAGGTAGGCTATTCCGAAACGACCAAAATACCGGATGCTACGTGCGAGCATTTGAAATTGAGATCGTGACACGCTGACGTACGCACGTCTACATATTATTTCAGAATATCTACTTTTGTATTGAGTGTAGTATAAAAATATACGTTTTTATCATCAGCAACTTTTTATCGTCCCACTGTTGGGCACAGCTCTCCTCTTATACAGAGAAGGATTGAGCGGAATCACCACGTTTGCTCAATGCGGGTTGGCGATTTCAGACTTAAAGGCCAGATTTCCTTGAGATATTTTACTTCACCTTTTAATCAGTCATTGGAGTCCAAGATATTATTCTTTTTCTCTTACTATAATTTTTAACTCTCTCTACTGTTTATATTTTGTATGAATGTATTTATGTAATTTTTTTTTTTCTCTTTTAACTTTAATTTATTTGCACCTACATGTTTTTTCTCTACATCACCTCAAGGTAGACTGGTAGAAAATGCCTAAGGCATTAAGTCCGCCATTGTGCAATGTTTGTGCATAAAGTTTAAATAAATAAATATACTTATAAAGTACATATAACTTAGAAAAGTTACATTGGTACTTGCCTAACCTGGAATCGAACCCGCACACTCATACTTGAGAGGCTGGTGTTTTAACCATCAGGCTATACCACTATGGAATAAGTAAAATTGTTCATACACATGGAGAACAATAATGGTCCAGTGATAGCAACTGCATTCTGCGAGTCGCAAGTTGCAACCCTGTTGGGTTATTAATCATTTCAGCTTAAAGACATACACTGGACATAGGTCTCAATCGAGCACCTCCACTTCAAACGGTTTTATGCTTCTGTTACCGGAAATGTATGAAACCTAGGAATTGTATACAATTACTAGGAAATGTATACAATTCCGAAGCTATATAGGAAATGTGTAAAATATTGTTCCAAACATTATTTAATACACACATATCCTGGGAAATGTATACATTTCCTAGAAATTGTATAAAATTCCTATATCGTATTAGGAAATTTATAAAACCATGCTTTCTATGAATAAAATTAATAAAACACGATGTTAAACTTAGAAACAGATTTATTATTAAGATTCCGGTTGAAACAATTAGGTTAGGTTAGGTTAGGTTAGTTTTTCCGTGCGCAGTTTCTGGCCTGCCATCGGACGCGTCCCCAGGTGGCGGATAGGGGAACGGCCCCCAGATATGGGGGTTACCGGTTTACCGGCGCGGACCAAAACCAGAAGTGGGGACCGCTTCGGCGGTCACGCGCGGCGGGTCGGCCACCACTCCAGGTGGCTGACGTGACCCGAAGTCCGGGTCACCGTCGGGCAACCCGGTCTCCTCATTGAGAGGAGCTGGGGGCCCCGTTTGCCTTCGGGCAAACGAGTGGGGCTAAGAGGAAGGACACCTCGCTAAAAAACCCTTGGCTGCTGCGTCTTCTTGCACACGAAGACGTACCCAGCCGGGCTCCTCCCTGTGGAGGACCCACTGTGGGCCTGCCTTCGGGCGGGAATCGCTGGCGGGGGATTGGTAGGCAGGCATGCTATTTCCCATGACCCCGCCACTAAGGCGATGTCGGTGTGCCGCTGTTCGGTTTTAGTGGGTATTCCCGGCTTCGGCTGGGCGAGTCCCACACACGCCCTTCGGGGTATGGTGCGTAAATGTCATTTCCACAGCGTCAAAAAAAAAAAAAAAAAAAAAAAAAAAAAAAAAAAAAAAAAAAAAAAAAAAAAAAAAAAAGGTTAGGTTAGTTTTGTTATAATCCCCGCATACTAATGGACATCTTTAAAGTAATACATTTCCGTTAGCTATTTAGGAAATGTATAGATTTACTAGGAAATGTGTGTTATAAAATTTATTTCACACATTTCCGAGCAAATTTAGGAATTATATAAATTTCCTAGGAATTGTATACAATGACGCATTACATACATTTCCGTTTACACTTCCATCTGGAGAGTACTGCGATCTTCACAAGGTCGTGTCTATTATGCGGGATACATTCCAGCGGTACACGATTGCCACTGTAGAACCTTACTCAATACTCAATACTCAATACTTTTATTGTTTTCCACATGTATTCTTAGATGGTAATACTTAAAATTAGTTCACGTGGACCCTGTCGGGCACAAACAAAATAAGTGAAGTTAGGAGAGAGGAAGCACTTTTTTACAATTTACTACGTTGCTTGCTAACGGGTGCGTTTGTGGGTGTGTGTGTGTGTGTGTGAGGATGCGTGTGCGTATGTGTGTGTGTGCGAATGTATGTATGTCTATTTAAGTTTGTGTCTTTATATTTTTATCATTGAGGTATTCGTTGACAGAGTAGTAGCATTTATTTATAAGAAATTGTCTAAGTTTTTTTATAAATATATTTATTTTATCTTCATTTTTATTTGTGCGGGTAGTTTATTATACAGTTTAATAGACATCACCTTTCAGTCCCATCGGTTACCTGAACTAATAAGTGCTTTGAGTTGTGTTAATTATTTCATTATTTCTCTTAGAACTGTGATGGAAAACATCGCAAGGAAAACCGACACGTCGTAAAACCAAAAACTCTAAGACATGTCACGTAACACATAGCTCTGAACCGACGATGGATTAACAAAGTACATTACAGTACATCGTTACAAACTTTGAAAGGTTGTTACAAATATTAAACGTCGGAGTGGCCTGGTGGTTAAAACACCAGCCTCTCAAGTATGAATGGGCGGGTTCGATTCCAGGTCAGGCAAGTACTAATGTAACTTTTCTAATTTATATGTACTTTCTAAGTACATCTTGGACACCAATGACTGATTACAAAGTGAAGAAAAACATCTTGAGGAAACCTGGACTTTAAGTCTGAAATCGCCAACCCGCATTGAGCAAGCGTGGTGATTTCGCTCAATCCTTCGCTTTATGAGAGAAAGTCTGTGCTCAGCAGTGAGACGTTAAAAAGGTTGATGATGTTACAAACTTTCAAATTTACATTATTAGTAATTCCCATAATCCCAGTGGGATTGTGGAAATTGATATGAAATTGTCAGCGTTACAAGAGATATTTCTAGATATTCGTATTTTTAAAGACTTTTTGGTGGTCCGTAATAGTAGAGTTATCGCAGAAATTTATCCTTGTCTTGTTGAAATATCTCAAGGCTGTAGGTACAGAGTATTCTGTGACACATTTTTATTTATTAATTTTGAATCTCTAACAAAATATTTACACAATACATTTACCATATAGTATCGACCGACAAAGTTTTTTTTAAGCTATTGCATAGCTTCTATCGCGGGCCTTGAGCGCGGGGACCGAATCCAGAAATTCCGTAACGAAAAAACCTCACGCTCCCCACTCCGACGGGCACGGAGGTGTGGCTTGAAGGCCGTACATCGTCTAACGTCGTTTCAGTTCGGCAGTCTTCGGCACGGTATGTTTGTGTGCGTGCGACTACATCTTTTGAAAACAATTTATAGATTTTCAAAAAGAGCATGCATATTGCAGGGCGCGAACTCAGTTCTACACACTTGCCATGTTACTGATAGTCGCGATGTGCTAAACTTGCGATTAATTTTCTCTCTGAAATAGGTCTTCTATAGAGATATGTCATAGACGTCATCGACGTTGTCATGGCTACCTTAAAAACTTTTCATATAATTAATTATTAAGTACTTTTATTCAAATTAATTTAGTAGTGTTTTTATAAAATAGCTTTTTTTTTAACGGAAAAGCTAAGATGAATGTCACGCTAATTTTTCATTGGACTTTTAAATTATTTATAGTGTTGTTTACTAAATAAAAGCGCGTGATTTTATAGAGTAAAAAGTGCTCACGCGGCCGTTTTTTCAACTGTTATTGGCGATATCCGCCATTATTGTGAAATATTTTTTTAAAGAATTTCTATAATTTGTTACACGTGTTATTGGCAAAATTGTGGTATCTATCCACAGGGACCAGATCAAGAGTTGAAGTTGAAGTTTTTATTAAATAAAATATTACAGAAAGATGTCGGTGAACAATGTTAATACGAGTACATTTAAGTGTACGAGTTGTAATATTGTTATCTCCGAAACGAAAGAACGAAAGTTTAATAAAAATATGCTTGTCGGCTTTTTCTGAGGAAGACATTGCTGAGGCAAAAAAGTTATTGTTTGTTTCTACGAAGACAAGACAAAAACATGTATCGAGGCGTAAGAACAAAAAGCAGAAAGACCTAAAATATACGATTACGGTGTTTAAAATCACGGATCCCGAACAATCCCAGTTTTTGTGGCATATGACCTTCACAAATTGCCACCAGTTTGCTTTGACTACGTAGAACGTACGTAAAGAAGTTGATGAAGGATTTATTAATTCTACGGTCAGATGTTAACACAATCAGAAGTGATTATGTTACTAAAGATCAGCTCGAAAATATTAAATTGATAACAAATAATTCGACACCGACGCCGTTCATCATCAACAACCCTTTTATCGTCCCACTGCTGGGCACAGATCTCCTCTCATACAGAGAAGGATTGAGCGTAATCACCACGCTTGCTCAATGCGGGTTGGCGATTTCAGACTTATAAAGCCCAGGTTTCCTCAAGATGTTTTCCTTCGCCTTCAGTCATTGGTGTCCAAGATATACTTAGAAAGTACATATAACTTTAGAAAAATTACATTGGTACTTGCCTGACCTGGAATCGAACCCGCGCACTCATACTTGAGAGGCTGGTGTTTTAACCACTAGGCCACCACGACAAAACAGTGGGGTATATTGAAAAAGAACCTCGGAGTCTTTGAGTATATTTCGTGGTGCTCCCTGTGCGCCGTTTCCGAGTCAACGAAATACCAGTTGGTGGAGTCATAAGGATACTATAGCTGTCTTGCCTGCCCCTGAGTGCCCGGCCGGTCTTGCGATTGCACCGAAACAGCACACAATGACAGAGATTATAAGTAATAGCATAGACAGACCTTACGGAGGAATTGCCCTATTGTAGAGGAAGTCCGCTTTCTCAAAGGTATCAGTGTTGTTGTGTAATAGTGATCGTTTAGTTCTCACACGGATCGTTCTGTGTTAGTTTTTTTCATTTTACATGCTTACTGACTCGAGTGATAATATAATAGATTTCATGGGTTTTTTCTTTATTTCTTTATTTTTTGGCTTCGCACGGTTTGTGCTTTTAGCCAATGCCACGTAATTATGAATTATTCATGTCGAAAAAGACGGCCGCGTGACCCGTCTTACGAGTGAGGTTTGGGACAAAGTCATGATGTGGCCACTATGCAGCGATATTTCACTGTTCTTTATGAACTATTTACTAAATGCACTTTTTACTACATAAATCACGCACTTTTATTTAGTAAACAAAACTATAAATAATTTTAAAAGTCCAATGAAAAACGAGCGTGACACTCAGCTTGACTTTCCCGCCAAAACTCAGGGTGCTGATCACGAAAATGATTTCATTTTTGAAATCCAAGATGGCCGACATCACATTTCATGACATTCTGACATGGGTGTGATAACGAACATGACGTCATTTTTAAGCTATTGCTTAGCTTCTTTCTATCTCTTTATCAAAGTCGAACAGAAAACATTGAATATAGTTTAGTCGCTTAATCGTCACCATTTTTCGCACTCTTTTGATGACGTTGCTGGTAAAAAATAAATAAATTACAAAACAGAAAGAAAACTTGAATTGATATCAAAGAAAAAAAAACAAAGGAAAAATTACTGTATAAATAAAATAAATAAATAATTATAATTGCAAGTTATAGTTGATAAAAAAAAGGCTATGCAATAGCTTTACCGCGGCAGTCTCCGAGTGCCACACGCCTTTTTTTTATAAATATAAACTTGTGCTTGACTGCAACCCCACCTGATGGTTAGAAGTGATGCAATCGTTGACTGTAAAGTGCGCTAGTTTATTAAGAGCCTATTCACTCAAAAAAACTGAGTGAATAGAAAGAAAGACAGCAGTTGAGCGAGGTGATGCAATGTAAAACCCAACAACACGACCAACGATGCTACGCCAGAGGGAGATTGATTTGGAGTACCTCCACGACCAAACTCCCGGCACAATAACAATTGGTGCATCGTACCCGGCACACATCGCAACACAAGTGCTCAGACCAGAGACTTTCTCTGGTGAGTGGTAACTCCTGCCGGCAGCCGATGTTATGGCCTACCACCGAGAAAAGTTAGTGTATTTCTTCAATTACAGGAGACTATAGGATGCAAATAAAAGGAACGAGCAAGGTAACAAATTAAATATGTACTTAATAACAAATAAAAAAAAATAATAAACAAGATAAACTGAGCACTGAAAATAATTATCAAGTAACAAATTATAATAAAATATCTCGAATTTAAAACAAAATATATTCAAATTAATTTTAAGACAGTTCTTTTAATAATTCCTTTCACGCCGTAAAAGTTTGCAGACGGAAAATTAGAAGTCCGGATTAAATTATAGGGTACTATTTATCCCGGAAAAATTTTCACACGGGAAAATCTAAAAAGCGCAATGTATCAGAATTCCATGCGGGCGAAGCCGCGTGCGGAAAACTATTACTACATAAACTACAAAATTATAAAAAATATATACCTTAAAGTAGATATTTCTTATATTTAACGAGAGATTTGTTGATATCCAAAACTGTAGTTTTAGCCATCATATTGTATTTCCTGCAAAGTTTCAAATTGGCGAAACTGCCAAATCAACGCTATATGGGCGGGATTAGCTAAGGAATTGACATGGGATAAAATAGAATACTCTTTATTATATAAACCATAACGAATACAGTACATAAATGTAAAGATTTTATGAAAGGTGACACAATGGGCGGTCTTATCGCTAAGAGTTGGCATGGTTTCGGTAAATTAGCGCCCACTTTTGCAATCGTCCTTCAACAAGAAAAGCAAACCAAATCACAATGACGAGAATGAGGAATAACAAAATGACATTGTTAACACATACAAAAGTCATTTTCGCATGCCCAAAGACCTGCGAAAATTGAATAAGAGAGATAACTAAGTCGTTAAATCTAAGGATAATATCGAATATAAAATTAAATTTGAAAGGAAATATTCGACTGTACGAAATTGGTTTATGATCCCTAAGAATTTTTTAAAATACAGAGAATGATTTTGCCGACCTCCGGCCAACAGTGTCCTATCATCATTAACTGAATTTTCATCTCATTTTTATCTATCATTCTTTTTAACTGTAAATAAAAAAAGAAAAAAAGGAATTAAATTGTAATTAGCAAATACGTCGTCCTCCGTGGCGCAGCGGTCAACACGCCTGCCTGCGACGTGGATCGTTGAGTTAGTATCCCATAACACAAGTCTCGAACTTACTTTGGGGCTAGCTCAATCTGTGTGATTTGTCCGTATATATTTATTTATTTATTTAATTGTGCTATAAATAATGATGTTTATGGCAATATTAGCCTGTGAGCTTTCTGTGATAATAAATGAATAAACACTTTTTTTGTTCTAGATCCTTGCCTTTGGTAGGTCATATAATATAATATATATATATATGTCGGAGACAGCGACGGCAGAGCGGTAGGGTCGACAGCATCTTGGTGTGGTGGTACAGGCTTCATTTCGTAGGTGAGTTTTTGAATTGAAGCACGACGTGTAGATATACCCTCCCAATCTTCATAATAACAATTTGAATAGGCAAACCGACAGTTTCGGTTCGGAGATGTGCCTTGGTCCGCGTCTCGATGCAAAGTGACCGTTCGACGAACCCCACTTTCCAAAGCGACTCTGTCCATGTGACGCCATGACAAAATAACGTCACAAGCGTTCGCCCCTCTACTACGTAAATCAAATCAGCAACTTCTATTAAAATTAATCGACGATCTCCGACACGGCCAGCCTGACGATTTGCACGTCCTCGTGCATCATTATCATCACCATCATCCCAGCGCCAATCCAAGTCGCATCCGAAACTCCTCAGCCCCGGAGTCCGGGATCCCCTTCACCAACCGCCGATTCCGGCCAAACCTCAACATTTCCCGTTGTACGTTCTAGCGCATGTCTGTAACAAATTTAAAAAAAAAACACAGAACACCGACTTTGAAGCATTTTTGAGAACTCGGCCAACCTGACCATCACACGTCACGTTTAGTTACATTGACTATTAGAAAACCAAACTTAATTATTTTAACAACTTAAACAAAAGCTTCCTTCAAGCCTCATAATTATCAAATTTCAAAAAGAAAACACAAATGGTTCCTTCAAGCCTCATCATTATCAAATTTCAAAAAGAAAACACTAAAGGTTCCTCAAGCCTCATAATTATCAAATCAAAATCATAATTATCAAAAAGAAAACACACCATGGTTCGCTACCACAGTAGCTAGTGACAACTCATAGTTGACACCCATATCGTCATCACCTCTTGTGATACGACCAACTCTAGAGTCCACGACTCCCAGGTCAACACATGACCGTACAACTAATAGTCTCCTCTGAGACCCAGGTCCCCGCCACATCACTAGCTGCCCATCGCCCCCTGAACAACTCCTCACTGAGTTGCAGTTACGACTACAGACTAGTGCATGCAGTGCGACCATATCTACCAAAGTCCCCGCCACATCACTAGCTGCCCATCGCCCCCTGAACAACTCCTCACTGAGTTGCAGTTACGACTACAGACTAGTGCATGCAGTGCGACCATATCTACCAGAGTCCCCGCCACATCACTAGCTGCCCATCGCCCCCTGAACAACTCCTCACTGAGTTGCAGTTACGACTACAGACTAGTGCATGCAGCGCGACCATACCTACTAGTGTCCCCGCCACACCACTAGCTGCCCATCGCGCTCTGAACAACCCCTCACTGGGTTGCAGTTACGACTACAGACTAGTGCGAGCAGCGCGACCACATAGCCATGATACGTGTTCTATTTGCTGGCGGAGGCACCCTCCTCACCATCTTCTACATTTTGAAAATCTAACTCAGCAAACATTACTTGGAAAAATCTTTCGTACCTATGCGATCGTGGAAGTTCTGTTTCCACTCAACGATTTCAATAGGTAACGATCGCCATTATCGCCATCAAACAACTCACCAATATTAAATTTCATTACTTTAGCTCACTTCTATCAAATTTAGATTTTTCGTAAATAGCACTCATTTCTATGTTCGTTACCGCTTGTTCTCTTGAGAAGATTTAAGTCTAGCCACTCATACTATCATAAGTTCAAGTGAGCTCGTAACTATAAGCCACAGTGAACTTTAGTTTTTGAAATAATCAAAGACAAACCAGACATCATAATTTTAAAACCCTCATTTAAAATTTCTCAGCCCATTATAACAAACAATAATCGGGTAGTACAAGAAATAAAATTTGCAAAAATAACTCTTATTATCATGTTGCAAACAAATGGTTCAGTACACAACGCTGGTACTACCCATACCCTGTATACGTACTACTGTGTGTGTACGTATACCAATGAAATTACAGATAGCTTGACAAGAGAACATTCAGCACCGAAATCAGAATAAAAATAGTACGACTCACCGGATTATGGCAACTTCCCACAAACACCTGCCACTTGGCAGTTGTCAACCGTTGCAAACCGGGACATCTCTGAGCTCTCATAAAATCCCATTACGTTACCACAAACGTTTTGGGTATTTTGAAATCTTCTCATCGCCTGCAGAGTAGATGCTGTCCTGAAATCTTCTCATCGCCTGCAGAGGCTCAAGTCTTGAAACTTTGGGCGTTCCGCAAAGTGCACGCAGCTCCGGCTGCGCCGCAAGCAACTCCAGCAGCGCCACACCCTAATGATGCGATTCACGAAGCAGCTAGAAGCGCGCTACGCAAGCGCACCTCGCTCGCCAAACAACAGCCAGCACTGTCACGCGCCAAGCATCAGCCAACACTGTCGCGCACCAAGGATCAGCCAGCACTGTCGCACGCCAAGCATCAGCCAGCACTGTCACGCGCCAAGCAACAGCCAGCACTGTCGCGCGCCAAGCATCAGCCAGCACTGTCGCGCGCCAAGCATCAGCCAGCACTGTCGCGCGCCAAGCATCAGCCAGCACTGTCGCGCGCCAAGCATCAGCCAGCACTGTCGCGCGCCAAGGATCAGCCACACTTGCACGCCTGCAGCACACACCTGCAGCGCACTCCTACAGCGGACCATCACGCGGAGCGATCTCTGCGCCAGCTATTGTGCGCACCTCGTAACTTGACGTTCACTTCCATCCTCACATTATTCTGTTCCTGGATTTATAACGAGATTGTGAGCAGTGTAGTTCTTTATCCAACTTCTGATGTCGGAGACAGCGACGGCAGAGCGGTAGGGTCGACAGCATCTTGGTGTGGTGGTACAGGCTTCATTTCGTAGGTGAGTTTTTGAATTGAAGCACGACGTGTAGATATACCCTCCCAATCTTCATAATAACAATTTGAATAGGCAAACCGACAGTTTCGGTTCGGAGATGTGCCTTGGTCCGCGTCTCGATGCAAAGTGACCGTTCGACGAACCCCACTTTCCAAAGCACCCACTTGCCATACCTATTATTGGAATCAATTGTAACAGCTAATACCTACTTAGGACCCATTAACTTAATCAAATTTTATTCCGTGGTGTTTGGCAATCTGGGCTTCTCCCAGTTGCAATAATGTCCCTTTGTGCCGATTGGCCTAGTTCTGTTCTGTCTCCTGCTTGTTATGGAGGGAAGTGGAAAAAATATCTTTTTTCTTACTCCTCCGCTATTCTTTTCTGATTAATTTCGTTGCGGGACCCAAGACAGTTGAATCGTTTCTCCGGGACTCGTCGAGCTTCATTGCTCGGCGTTTTTCTGGCGGTCGCCACTGTTGATTCTGGCTTTCAGGAGTTGCAGTGGTTGGGAAAAGTGTGGCGGGTTTTGTCCCATTAAAAAAAAAAAAAAAAAAAAAAAAACACGAAGGCCAAGCAGGTTTGTTGCGATCCTACTGAAATCACCAAAAAAAATTGGATAAAATGACACTGACTGGTGACAATCACTCTATAACTAAAATGAAAACTCAATCTTTTTTAAAAAATAATATAAACTAGTGCTTGACTGCGATCTCGCGTGATGGTAAGCGCTGATGTGATTTTTTTTTTTCATAGTAAAGATCACTAATTTATTAAGGGTCTATTCACTTCAGCCTTGAAGATACTTAAATTGTAGCCCATCGGAAACACCACCGCTGGCATATTGTTACAGTCCCTCGATGTACGCGGCATAAAAGAGAAGGCGAAACGCTTATTCCTGATCGTAACTCTATCAATTAACACTCAATCTGCAACAGTGGAAATATTTTTTTACTGACTGGAATTAATAATTAGATTTTAGCAGAACACCGTTGGGTGGCGATTTTTTTCCGATGACTTACGACATCTGTCCACGATGAACTTCGATATTCCCGCACAATCGTATTAGTATATCAGCTGCTGAACCACTAATACAATGCATACTTTTTTAAAAATATATTTTTTCTTACTCCTTCGCTATTCTTTTCTGATTAATTTCGTTGCGGGACCCAAGAGTTGAGTCATTTCTCCGGGACTCGTCGAGCTTCACTGCTCGGCGTTTTTCTGGTGGTCTCCACTGTTGATTCTGGCTTTCAGGAGTTGTAGTGGGTGGGAAAATGTGTGGCGGGTTTTGTCTCAAAAAAAAAAAAGAATACTTATGGCTAAGGCTGTGTCGTTAAATCAATACCATGGCTTCATCTAAGCTACAATCACGACTATATCATCAACCTTTTTATCGTCCCACTGCTGGGCACAGGTCTCCTCTCATACAGAGAAGGATTGAGCGTAAACACCACGCTTTCTCAATGCGGGTTGGCGATTTCAGACCAAGTCCAGGTTTCTTCAAGATGCTTTCCTTCACCTTTTAAACAGTCATTGGTGCCCAAGATATACTTAGAAAGTAGATAAAACTTAGAAAAGTTACATTGCTACTCGCCTGACCTGAAATCGTACCCGCACACTCTTACTTGACAGCCTGGTGTTTTAACCACTAGGCCACCACGACTCACGACTTATTTGGCAAAAAATGTAAACAAAATATAAGTTCATGGTAAAATAACTTTAACTCCTACATTATAAAGTTTGCACTACAACACAAACATTTTTATAAATTTCACGAGTTCATGTCACTATAAAATCAACTTAATTGCTATTGAAATAAAGTGGATACTTGTTTAAACTGAAATAACATCGATTTATAACATTAAGTATATACGTTACTTTACGTACGTTGCCTCATTTTTAACCTTTATATATCCTATTATCCTTTTACATAATGTGAAAAAAATACCTAAATACAATTTAATCCCTTCCATTTTGACTCAAATAATTCCTTATTACTTTAACGACCCCTAATTTAGCAAATACAATTTTAATAACAAAGGACCCAGGGGCCTTTTCATTCTAACAACAAGTATTATTTATAACACAATTAATGTTTTGTGAATTATTAAAATCTCAATACAAACAAAAACCCCACACTGAAATTATGAAGAAAATTCTTTGTCCCTTTTAATAACAAGGTTGTAAATTACTGTTCCATAATTAATTAAACCATAGTTTATTGAAATAATTATAAGTTGTTTTATAGACAAGTTGTGATACAAAAACCACGATTGTTAGTTTGAAAAAAGATTCGTTTCGCCTTCTCTTTTGTAGCACATACATATGTGCATCGAAGGACTGGATCAATTTGCCTGAGACGGTTTTTCCGTCTGATTACAATTTAATTATCTACAAGGCTACAGTGAACAGACTCTTAAGAAACTATTGCTCTATACTATCAACAATTGCATCACCGCTTACCATCAGGCGAGATCGCAAACAAGCACTGGTTTATATTATTAATAAAATATATATAAAATTGTATACAGCATTTACGTTGTATTGGCGTCTGATCCATAATTATCCTGTACTTACCTGAATGTATTTGGGATTAGCTCAACGTGTCCTTTTCTTCCATAGTTTTGTGTCATCTGCGTCGTCACTCCTTTCCTAGCCACATCATTGGTCACACAGATGACTTCCTTTGGTATTTCCTTTCTTATAGCAGTTTATACACATACTTATTCAAAACTTTCCTCACAATTTTTCCTCAATTGGTTGTTAACTAATTTTCAAGAACTATTTTTATTATTTTAAATACTGAAAATCTTCTTAAATAACTAACCCAATCATGTCAAACTTATGGGTAAGAAACATATGAGTTTTGATATATCTTTATTTCTCATAAGAATTAAAAAAAAATAATATATTCCCAACACTATAGCGTACAAAAATGGCATGAACAAAACAAAGCTAAGCGTAACCGAGGCCGCAGAGCTGGCCGTAACTACATTATCGTACTGTGCTTCCCGTATTACACACCGCTTATGAAGGAAAAAACCTTTCCTCCACAAAGTATATTGCTAATTTTAAAATTTTATGAACAATTTTCTTATACTTGCTTATATTTGGTGTTTTTACTGTGTTTGAGATAGCCGTACTGTAAATCTCAGCTTTATTATTAACTAGCGGCCGCCCGCGACTTCTTTAACATGGAGTTATTTATTTGGACATTTTATTTACACCCCAAAATATACAACATACATTTTAAATTTTAGTTATGCTCCACTCCTATTGGTCGCGGCGTGATGTTATAAAGCCTAAAACCTTCCTGTATTAATGGGCTATCTAACCCAATAAAAAATCAAATCGGACCAGTAGTTCCTGAGATTAGCGCGGACAAACAAAATCAAACTCTTATTATGTATCTTTACGAGAATCCCAATCACAACAAATCAAATCAAAATCACAAAAGCTTATTTTCTAAAATACGGTACAAAAAAGGGTGTTACAGTGCATTTTTTCCAGCGCATCCTGCCATATATGGCGTGCAAATTTATTATTAAAATTACACTATCCAGATACCGATAGTATCTGGATACTGTAATTTTAATAAATAGCTTATCTTCTAAATAGTCCTTAATTCTATAGTAATTATTTGATACTTAACAAAAGTTTAAAAAGCATTTTCTTAAATAATGTCAAAGATAATTCTTGTAAACTATTTGGTAATTTATTATAAATGATTATGAACATACAATGTACATGTAATAATAATAATTTTAATATTATTCGTGGTAAACGAAGTCTGTCTTTATGTCGTGTTCGGCTATTTGGCCTGTCTTCCAATGTTTCAAATAAATTGTATTTATTTTATTGCAAAAGTGCATATTTCAAAAATGCGTAGACATGGTAAAAGTAGGATGTTTAATTTTTGCTAAAATAATTCAACCAAAACAGAATTGGATCGCAACCAAACCATAACTTTTGTTATGTTTTAACTAACGCTAACGGTTTAACCATAACTGGATCTCAATTGGAACGCAACCATTGTCAAATGACAAAGTTGAAACAAAGCTAACTTTTTCTATGCCATGTCAAACTTACGTCTAAACGATTAGATTTACTTATAATTGATTTAGTTTTAATTGTTATATCTGATGAAATGTATTACTCATACCTACATTGATTTTACTTCAACCGAAGTTGAAACTTTAGCGCGATACGAAATATGATCGAAACTTAACCATAACTTTAACTGGATTAGATACGAACAAGAATTGAACTTCTACTGTTTTATTTAGCGCGATTACCCTCCTGGTCGGAGGATCCTGCCTTTTCTATAGAGGATAAGTAAACTTTTTACCCTATTCCTCATACCTCCACAGTTTGTTTTTAGCAGATATACAGTATGTTACGGAAACCCTGTCCGACCCACAAGGATAATAAGGGTTAGGTAAACAAATGACCAAATAAAATATAAAATTTTGCATAATCATCATAGTAACAATACTAATGAATTTTGAAATAATCTTTTTTACCCTGTAACTTCCCCAAAATTCGGGAAATTTAAAAAAGTGTAAACACCATTTTAGACCTTATAATTGTCGGCTTTCTTTTGATTATTTTTTTAGGTTCTTTAGCGGCGTCAGTGTGTCTAGCCGCCGACGGCGGCAAAGGAATAATTAGAGCTGTACTAATTTTTGCGTAATAAAGTTTTGTTTTTGTCGATATTATTCGAAACTGTACCTGGCCGAATGATTTGTTGTAAAAACACAGATTACCCAATGGTACAAGTACTTTTTTTGATTATCGATTAATTACTCATAACAATATTGTAACACAAGTACCTATTATTAGTAAATAGGAACTAGAAAGGTCTTATGAAATACGATTTTAGGAGAATATTATAAACAATGTAAAGCATTTAAGTTCACCTGATTTAAGTTATGTGAAAGTTCTAAAATCTAAAGAATGCCATGCGATGTTGAATCGATGCGTGAAATTCTGAAATACAAAATTGATACCAAAAATCGATACGAGAAATATTTTGAATACTTTCACGCCTCTAGTCAAAGGGCACCGCCGTGCAGTTAGAGTACCTATTTTTATGAAATAAAAATCATTTTTATTTTAAATTTATTAGTTTCGCGTAGACATGGCGTCCGTATAGACGTATCGTTTATTGTGTGATCACATAGTTTTCTAACGTAATGTAACCTGCTGATGGAAGGTACCTAGTGAAACTGCAATTGTGTTGTGTTGTGATCAGGTGTTGAACGATTCGGATGTGACTACTTCTTGGTCAATGTGGTTCCAGCATGACGGTGCCCCACCATATTTTTGCCGACCTGTACGTGAGTACCTCCACTATCAGTTCGGCGAGCAGTGGATTGGTAGGAGTGGACTAACGTTGTGAAACACCGTGCTAATCTCGTGGGACGGTGTCAGGCCGGTATCGTCCTTAGTGAACGAAATATGGAACAACATCTCCGCCACAGCCATTGTGCTCATCGAATGAAATTCGAAGAAACATTCGGAGGGTCAGACGACCTTTCTACTTAAAAAAAAGTTCTTTTCACGAGCTGCCTAAGTAGGTATCATTGTTTCTTTCTAGAGTCGATAAACGTGGTTAGACTACCAATACCTACATGCATGAGGTCAACTGAGGTCATGACCTGTGCCTGTGTTACCATGAAATTACCTATTTATTTTATTTAAGTTATTTATTTTTAAGGGGGTATTTTTTTTTTAGTTTAGCCAGGTTATGTACGCATTAGTAGAATCAGCTAACGATACCTAACAACACCTTCACGGGTCGGACAGGGTTTTTGTAACATACTGTATAGTGCCTTAGTATATAGTCAATATCATAAAGTGTACAGTTTTTACATGAAAGGCAACAAAACATAAAACTTTGCTGTTTTAACATAACTTTGACGAATAACAAAAGCTGTACACATACAAGTTTCTACAACGCCACATGCGAAAAACTCCTTACACTAACGACACGCTAGTCCTAAATCTCGCAAGCAGAGTTTTCCGCGTAAGTAGCATACATACAACTTCCCGACCGTTGTCTGCCAGACACAACACCCGTCTAGTCGGAGGATCCCCCCTTATCTTTGAAGGATGAGTGAACTTTAAATCCTTTTCCTCAGATGCACCTCTATAATATTACAAATAATCGGTTTCTGTTGCTGTCTATACTTTAAAATCTTTAAGAAAATTTATCCCGGGAAGTTTCTGTTTTTTCTTTTAATAATTATAAACTAGCGCTTGACTGCAATCCCGCCTGATGGTAAGCAGTGATGTAATCGTTGATGATAAAGCGCGCCAGTTTATTAAGAGCCTATTCACTCAGAAAAACTGAGCGAATATGAACGAAAAATTGAGCGAGGTGGTGCAATGTTAAACCGAAGAACACGACCAACGATGCTGCGCCAGAGGGAGATTGATCTGACCCTCCACGACCAAACTCCCGACACAACAACACTTGGCGCATCGTACCCGGCACACATCGCAACACAACTGCTCAGACCCGTCCTCCGTACGGCTTCACCAGACATCATGCCGGAACACGACGAATCGCTTGGCGGCAAGACTTTGTCTGGTGGGATGATGATGATCTTATCTTATGTGGATAATTCATTAACAACAACTAATATATTTCTATAATAAAGATATGTCAATGTTTTGTCGTAAAGCTGTGTGATGCAGGGATGGGTCACTAGTTTCCTCATAAAATAAGCAAAGTTACCTAGACTTTCATAACAAAATAACTACAAGGTCATAAAACTGTCTACAAACATAGTAAAACCGCTTTGTTCGACGGCTATAAATTTTGTAGCCTGTGGCCGATTTTTCCCACCGTAGCCGCTTTCGTTTGGTATATGTATCAATCAGGTTTTTTCTCTCTGGTAAACAGTTACAAGCCATAAATTAAATGGAGCAAGCATTTATTTATGGTAGGCTATTTTGACTGACTAGAATAATTTATGTTGGTATTGACTTATATTTTGTTTTCTTTATTTGTGGTTTCGTGTCGAAATAACATATGTGGCCGGCTTTCGTGTAAATAAATAAAAGTAATCTAACATTGCGACTTACTTGGCAAAACCGTAAACAAATATATCAACATTAGAAGTATTATGTCGTATCTATAGCTCGACGTTAGAAGTAGTAGGTCGTAAGTGTAGGCGACCCAGGCAGCAATAGCCCTATCCTTGAGAAAAGCTATTGTTATTACTCATTTATACTTGATCACATAAATTCACGAAAAACCTTTCTGTCTCTCTTTTAACCACGGTCATATTAGAGGCATGAGCAACAGAGAGACGTTCGTCATAGAAATGGGAGGATCCTCCGGACAAATATATGCTAGTTGCACTGTAATCTCTGCTTGTGAGATGTAGAATCGGTGTGTCGTCGGTATGACGCGTTGTTTTTTATTTGGCGTTTATAGATCCCGCAGCAGCCATCTTTATCAATACAGAGGGGAAATTGCGTATCTTACTACCATTTCATTTTGACAGTTCAACAATATTCATTGCGTTATTTAAGTTGTTGACGAACAATTTTTTCAAACATACGAAGCAGTGGATCAGCGGTATCTTTCAAAATGATTCAGGTGGTACGTTAAGCAATTAGAGTGCAGGTAATTAGTAAGATTGGTTTGCTTCTACAAATCCTTATGCAAAATAAAGTATAATTTCATTCATTTCAATTTCATGACCAGTACACAAAAGTCGGATACTAACTGACAAATATTTCCTCTATCTAGACATTGAAACTCCTACAATATTCTTGTCTGAATTTTTCATGTTCACTCTGGCAGCCTTCCAAACTATGCTATTGTAGAACCAACTTTCATTTCCATTCGTTAAAAGTGCTGTCATAAAACTTTGTACTTTAAATACGAGTACTAAAATTGATTATTGCGTAAACGTTTGTTGCGTAAACGAATTTATATTTTGGTTGAGGTGCGTTGTAAGTCGTCGAAACTCCACCCTTGATATTTTGTCAATACACGTAAATGTCAGAGCTGGTGGAATTTGATCTAATATAATGATAAATTTTCTCTCGCTCATAAATAGTTAAGAACGTCGGATTGATCGGTAATGAGTTCTGATAGCTTTGTTTTGTTAGAAAATTCACTTTCTGGAATATAATAACAAACGTTTTTCTGATATCTTAAGTTTCCTCCTATCTTCATTTTTACAAATAATATTTCTATTTTCGCTATAATACAAATAATAAAAACATTTTTTTTGTAGTTTAGATAATGGTACGGAACTTATTAGTACTACAATTCGACTCGTATTCAACCAGTTCTTTAACAGAAAAGCAAATTTTTAGGGTTTTAATCAAATAGCTGGTGGTAGTATCTTCATATGTTAGTTTCGAACGCTCTGATTAACTCAAGACAATGTTTGTGTTCTTGCCATCATCATCATCAACCTTTTTATCGTCCCACTGCTGGTCCACAGGTCTCCTCTCATAAAGAGAAGGATTGAGCGTAATCACCACGCTTACTCAATGCGGGTTGGCGATTTCTGACTTATAAAGTCCAGGTTGCCTCAAGATGTTTTCCTTCACCTTCAGTCAATGGTGTCCAAGATATACTTAGAAAATACATATAACTTTAGAAAAGTTACATTGGTACTTGCCTGGCCTGGAATCGAACCCGCGCACTCATACTTGAGAGGCTGGTATTTTAATCACTAGGCCACCACGTTTTTTGTTTGAACGCGCTAATCTCAGGAACTACTGGTTCGATTTGTTTTTTTTTGCGTTAGATAGCCCATTAATACAGGAAGGTTTTAGGCCTTATAACATCACGCCGCGACCAATAGGAGTGGAGCCTAACTAAAATTTAAAATGTATGTTGTATGTTTTGGGGTGTAAATAAAATGTCCAAATAAATAACTCCATGTAAACGAAGTCGCGGTTAATAATAAAGCTGAGATTTACAGTACGGCTATCTCAAACACAGTAAAAACACAAAATATAAGCCAATATAAGGAAATTGTTCATAAAATTTTAAAATTAGCAATATACTTTTTGGAGGAAAGGTTTTTTCCTTCATAAGCGGTGTGTAATACGGGAAGCACAGTACGATAATGTAGTTACGGCCAGCTCTGTGGCCTCGGTTACGCTTAGTTTTATTTGTTCATGCCACTGCTGGACAAATGCCTCCCCCAAGACCCCGATGACCTTGGTCTTGTACTGTCCGCATCCATCGGCTTCCCGTGTCCTTCACCAGATCATCAGTCCATCTTGTTGGTGGCCACCCTACGCTGCCTCTGCTGGTACGTGGCCGCCAATCCAGAATTTTACCACCCCATCGGCCATCGGTTCTACGAGCAATGTGCCCTGCCCACTGCCACTTAATTTTAACGACTCGAAGAGCTATGTCGGTGACTTTGATTCTTCTGCGGATCTCCTCATTTCTGATTCGTTCGCGTTTCGTTATTCTGACAACCAGTAACTATTTCGAATTCCAGCCGGTACAATGATTTACCTTTTTGAGCAAGGCATGGATTCTTGGTTTACCAAACGGAACGGGTAAACACCAGGCCCGTGTCGACAGCGCGTTTTGTGCCACGCGCGCCTCATAGAGATATCAGCACATCATGACGGAGTCCAAAAAACCGAAAGAGCTACCGTGGCCCTGGCGCACAGGCAAGTGAATTAACACGGGTGGATTTTAGTCAGTAAAAGTCTGACACGCCCTTTCGCTCCATCCAGAGAGAGAGAAGACATTTGATGATTTCCCATTCCCAAAAAAAAACAGGGGTCTTGGTAAGCCTATTCAATCTAAAATATACCCACAGCCGAAACACGTAACCATCACGTAGTACTAGCTTGCCTTGCCGTTACATGAATCCATCACATAATTAAAATAAACGAAGGTCTTTTAAAAGAAACCTTAAGAATATTACTGGTCTTAAAATTATTTCAATCACGGCTAAGTTTACCTGAACACCGTAATTTTGAAGCAGCTAAGTACAAGCAAAACTCAAACTCACCCGATATTGAAACGATCAAGAAACAAATTTAATTAAAAGTAACTTAATTAACTAATTATTGAACTCAACAAAACCCATACGTATAGTTAGTAAGTAAAACTTGGAAAACACACAGTACAGGAAAATTGTTTGATTCTGTTTTTAACGAAGTTTAAAAAGTTTACAGAGGTGCCTTTATATATCTTTGCGACACTACTTACATTAAGAATAATGTTACTTCATAGAACAACTACCTTGTGTCGGCCACTTCGCTGGCGTTAAATTCGGGGTGACACAGTTTCCCTTTCCTGATTTAGAACTCAGAAGAGAACTCGAAACAGTATATTCATTTCGCAGCAGCTTTCGACTCAGTCTCAGGGTTCAGCTGCTTTTAGGGGTAGCTTTCGCTATGCGGCGTCCAAAGTATGGAATAATTTGCCACCACCGATTAGGATAGTAAACACAATAGGTGCTTTTAAACGACGGTTGCGGCAGTATCTCATAGAATCGCAGAGGCAGTTAGACATGATCACACTAAATTTGTCAATTATATGATGAAGTCCGGCTCAACTGCTTGCGGCGTTGTGAGATGATGCCGCAGTTCGCGAGTTCGCGTGTTGAATAAATTATGGCAAGCATTCGTTTTTGAGACTTTGTTTTTTTTTTTTTTTTACGCAGTTAATATATATATTGGGCCGCATTTTTTTGGATTTTTTGGGTTTTAATTTTTATTTAACGTACCTACATAAATTGTCTTCCATTCAATTATATATTTATTTACTGGTATAGTTTTGTTACTATTTATTACATATTTTACTATTCATAATCACATTTTTATACATATACATACGTCATTGTTTTTATATAACATAAATTTATTTTATTAAGTATATTTCATTTTTGTTTTTATTTTCTTTATCCTTTTTTTTATTGCATACACAAGTCACGTTGCTATGTATAAACTGTTTTACATCCGTCACTTCACACATCAGGTTCAGTTGAAAACCAGCGTCAGGCACTAATTGTCTGACATTTTTGCTGAACTGGGCCTTTTTGGCGCAGCCGGGAGGCACACATTCCTGCTAGTTTTCCACATTAATTTGTTTTATCATATTAACTTTATTTTATTATTACTATTTTTTTTACTTTTTAATATTTGTCTTTATCTGATGTATTGTGTGTCTTTTAATCTGTGCTAAATAAATGTATTTTCTTTCTTTCTTTCTTTTAGTAAAAGTCGAAACAAGTTGAGGGCGGAATTCCAAAAACCATTGACCACGGTTTTTTTGTTAATCACAAATAGTCCACATACCAATTATTATGTTTCTACGTTGAAAATTGCGGAATGCTCCATACAAACTTCCACCCCTCGTTTTAGGGAAGTGGGGGGTTAGAGAGAGACAAAAAGTAGCCTATGTCATTCTCCATCCCGTCAACTACTGCCCCGTCAATTAGTCGCCCCATTTTGCAATAAAAGACAGACAAACAAACAACAACAACACACTTTACTTTTCTAGGTGAAGCTACACTTGCCAAGATCGGTTCGTAGATGGGGGCTATTATCGATAGTAATTACTGGTAGACAGAATCTCGAAATCCTGGCATGCAATTCTTAATTCAATTCTTTATTGTTTACTGTTACTAAGCCCAGCCCGTTTGTCTGGAAGAAATAAAAAGATATAGTGGTTCTGCAGAAACCACTTTATATCACTACACGCTGTTCAATATCTCGCATACATGGAAGTTCTAAGGTACTATATATTTTGACAATTCTCTTCATCACAAACCACCTAAACTAAATTTAAATTCAGTGGATCATCAATGCATGAACAGGACAGAAGACATGTATTAGTTTAGTATTCTTTTATGTATGGATGTATAAAAATGTGAAAATTTATATGCATAGATGTATGTTTATTACCCTTTTATGTCAAAACCACTTGTGTTCAGATGAAATTTGGTACACAGATAAATAATATAATGCAACCCAAACACGAATGCTGGAAAAGATACGGAAAACTTTCCCTAGAAGAAAAATGGTGTTACCTCTGGAAGTTTTTTCCCAATCTGTACCCTACCAACTATCTCTTAGGGATGTTGGGATTTAACTCGTTGAAGATTAGAAGAGGCTTTGACCAGCTCACCGTAGCTTGTGAGACATTACGTATAGTCTGCCCAGAGCTCCATGGACTTTTCTGTTGACTATTTCTGCCTGACAAGTACATCGGTCACCGTCAAAGCCGCAGGCACAATCTGTTTGCGCATCTCCCAGCAAAAACGGTAGCGAGTGTTGAAACCCCGGTCTGTCGTAGTCTAAAGGTGCTGAATGCCCTTCTGATGGCCAACCTGAATGTGACATGTTTGTGGATGAATGGAATAAGCTTATGCGTGTATGTTTGGTTTTCTGTGAAAGAAAGTATGCGAGAGAGTCCACCGTGCCATGTTAGTTTTAGTAGTAGTTTTTAAGTTAATTAATGTAATCGTTTGTTTCTTTGTTAAATAATGTAATTTTAGTTTTAATTAACCATAAATCAATAATAATTAGGATTAACACCTAGGTATATTCCCATCTTTCCAAGGAATCGAAACCGCAGGCCGCGTAGCTTATATAATTCAATATACCCACAATACAACAATAATTCATTGCCAAAATAATAAGCTGTATATGCAAATTGGCATCAGATAGCGGACACAATTAGTGAGGTTTGGCTCAAACTGAAGGACAGTGGCCACATGATTAGGCTCGCTAACAAACTCAATGCATTTACAGCACTTGTTTAATACTTGGCTCTTGTTTTAGCGTTATTTGATCTTGGTTTTCTTCGTGTTTTGATTTAAAATAGAAGGAATAAATTCATGATTGAGTTTAGTTCAACTTTATGTATATATGTCGCATCCCTGGATGGACGAGATGCGAAATATCGACTCTTGTTTACGATCAAAATCAAAAGTCTTTTATTCAAATTAGGTTAAGAATCAGCATTTTTTGAACGTCAATATTACATAAGGCAGCCGCCCCCAAAACGCCCTCCCTTCGCTGTAAAGGCTGTTGTTGCTAGGTGCTGCAGGACATGTGGCATCAGGATAGTCTTATAATAAAACCAGGAGCTCTGTGTTACGACGTGTAAATTCGAGACCATGCGATTGACAGACGAGAGCGAAAGTGACGTTTCATAGGTAGTGTTCCGCATCGACAATAGTGTTGAGACATATACGTAACATTCGCCACTTCCTAGTGCTTTCTCTAGTAAAAAGAAGTGGCGGAACAAATTTTCCAGCATCACAGCTGTCTGATCCGATTTAGTTTAGGCAGGTGTTAGTGTTTGAATGAAAAGATAAGTTGAATCGAGTATAACCTTAATAAACTAATGATTATACATAGATATATATATCACGCATCGATCACTTATACACTAGACTCAAAATCTTGAACAAAATTGTTCTCTAAAGTGGTAGCAAGTATTAATCAGTCTGAGCTTGTCAAAATCAATATACATTAATTTAAAATCAGCCTTAAATGCAGTGTATAAATTTCTTACAGTTCTTTCTGTGGTACATCAAATATCAAACCAAATTCAACCGTACACGCATGCCTTAAAGTCAGAATTATAAAGTGCTACAAAAAAGCAATAAACTTTTACGACCCGGCCTAAAACCGGCCAAGTGCGAGTCGGACTCGCACACGGTTCCGTACTATCTTTAAAAGGGCAAAAGAACACGTTTGTTGTATGGGAAAAAATATAAAATATTTAAAGGGGGCCTGTTAAATATTACATATTTTTTATTTTTAGTATTTGTTGTATTGGCAACAGAAATACATAATCTCTGAAAATTCCAACTGTCTAGCTCTAGCTACTACGGTTCATGAGGCAGCCTGGTGACAGGCGGACGGACAGACGGACAGCGAAGTCTCATGAATAGCATTGGGCGCTTGTTCAGTTCAATTTTTTTTTTTACGCTGACTGTGAATATGATGAATCTAGTGTATAAGTGATTAATGTATCACAGTCAATTTTTCAACTATAAATACCTAAAAATTATTTTATTAGTCTTAGGCTTGTAATACAGAAGCTCTCAAGGCTCAAGCATTACTCTAAAAGAATTTAAAGCCATTCGATTGGTAAACAATAGTTTTAAGTTTGATTATTGAGTGAGTTCGTGGCTTAGTGCTTACAAAGTAAACCAACAGTGCATTTCTGATAACATATCACAGCGATAACTCATACGAAGTGAGAGCGGAGTCAGCTGTCTTTCCAATTAATACTAGGGATTGACACTATTGACAACTCATTCTAAACTCACTCTACCGAATTTATCGCGGTGAGATTTTCACGCCATCGATGGGTTGTTATCATCAAAACCACGATATAGAATCAGAATCAATGTGTCAACGTAAATATTTCACCGAATACAAATGCACGTAATTTTGAAGTCACACTTCCCCATTGCCCAATACATTCCACCCTCGACTCAATCGAAAGTATTAATTATATTTTCTCGTATTAATTTCAAGGCCTTCATAATTATTTAACCGATACACGAAGAAATTTAGAAGCACAGAGCGAAGCTTGAGGCGTGATTACCAAGTCGCACTTTGCTAACTTAAAGTTTGAAACGAATATGGGCCTTATTTTAAGCGAATTATAATATTCATATTCGTATTAGTGAATGCGAAAAAGCGTTTAAACGAGTATAAAGCTTATGTGGTTGAAAATACGGTTGATATTCGTAACTTTATTTGTCAAGGACCGATTTGAAAATCTTGCCATGATTTAGAGTTCGATAACGAATTGAATTAGTACCAGCACTCTAATCGCTTAGTACACTATCAATCTCAAATTGAAACATTTTGAAGAATGTTGCTTAATAAGTTTGAAAAAACTTTTTTACAAAAAAAAAAACAATCAACTTCCAAAAACCACTACAAAGTGAAAAATAACTAATCAGTCTTTGATTTCTGTATATTCGTTTTTGACACCGACTTCCGAAAGTTATACAGATAGTTATACAGACAGGCAGATAGGTTAGTTATACAGATTCACTTTGTAGTGTACTAATACAACAATACACTAACTACAATAACTTGGTTTTTGTAAGTCAGTTATTTTTTATTTTACACATTTTAGTTGTGAAAATACTCTTCAGATGCTTCCGGTTAGTTTGGACGCTGACGCTAATATAGTTAGGAAATGACGTAATTTTGTTTACTTTATTTTTTTTTTTTTTTGACGGTTTAAAAACCAAACCACTGACCCGATTTCTATAAAATTCCTATGAGACCAAACTGAAACTATGAGTAATGCTAGGTATGATGCGATTGTGTAATCGCGTTATCTCTATTACTTATACTTTCTTTTAACTTAAATTTGGTCTCCTGATTTTAATTGAATGTTGCATAAGCGTGACGAGTGGTTGCCCTATGTTAAACTTCAATGCTGTATTTTTTTTTTAATTTCCTTGACTGCCTATGGTCTTCACCATCAGATTTACTGCAGACCATCATTTTAACCCATATACATGGTGCAAAGTTCTCATCAATATAAATGAATTAAGACCAAATACAAAGTAGCTACTGTAAACCATTCAGGAGTTTCCTTAACTGTCCTTCGTCTTGGCCTAATGACAATCGCAATACATCTAGGTGTAAAGCTCTTATCAATCCAAATTAATGAAGCACAAACACAAGGCAGCTGCTGCTCAAATCTACTGCAGACCTTCATTATATCGCATATGGGTGCAAACTTCTCATGAATATAAAAGAATTAAGTCCAAACACAAGGTAACTACTGTAAACCGTTGAGGAGTTCCCTGAACTGGCCTTTGTCTTCGTCATCAGAGATCTTATGACAGTTACAATCCATCTAGGTGTAAAGTTATTATGAATACAAATTAATCAAGCCCAAACACAAGGTAGCTGATGTGAACTGTTGACGAGTTCCTTCGACTGTCTTCCGGCTCAATCATCAGTTCTAGTCCACACCTTATTAAATTGTAGTACTTTAAAATACTTAATGAAAATACTAAGAACTGCACTAGTCGCCCCTACGATTTTTGAAAGTTCCCCTTGATTTCTCTGGTCTTCCATCATCAGATCCTGATGTCCTTATCATGGGACCACCTTGGAACCACTTGTCTTCTTTCCAACAAAAAAAAAGAATTTTCAAAATCGGTTCATAAGCGACTAAGTAATCTGCGAACAACATAAGAAAAAAAAACATATATGGTCGCATTGAGTAACCTCCTCCTTTTTGAAGTCGATTAAAAACGTGTCTTTTCAACAACGTAAATAACGCTATAAATGTTGTTGATCTGTCAAAAAGAAACCCATTGCTACTGATGGTGTATTACGCAATCACCAAGTGGTTACAACATTTTTTTTTTATTTAATTCATGACCATGGATACAAGTCCTTCAGTCGCATACTTAAATTGATTTTAACTTAGTAACTTATCAGTTAAACCTATCTCTTATCCTAACTTAACCTAACCTAAACCTATCTCCTTTAGTTTCCCGCGTGAACCGACACTTGGAGGAAGATTTGGGGCAAAGCCATGATGTGGCCACTATGCTACAATATTTCACTGTTCTTTGTGAATTATTCACTGAATGCACTTTTTACTACATAAATCACGCATTTTTATTTAGTAAACGACACTATAAATAATTTAAAAGTCCAATGAAAAATGAGCGTGGCACTCATCTTAGCCTTCCCGCCAAAAACTCCCTTATAACAAAACAACAAGACAATGTTGCCAACCCAACCCTTTCAAATCATAACGTCAAATTGGATAACGCCAAGCTATTCTATAATGTAGTATACATCCTACATTTAATAGGCACTTGAGGCACGTCAGACGTTCCATGAGTACCTGTCTAGGAGAGCCTATTAGGCATGCTACTTACGTACGGTACGGGAAGATTGGCACACTGCCCGAATATGTACCGTACACATTTTCCTAAACAACTTTGAACCTTAATGCTTCGGCGACAGAATTGAAAATCTAGTAAAGAAGTTTAATAGATTTAATAGTTTCATGTATTTGCATCTGTACTTAGAAAGTTCTCCGAAGGCCTAAAGTGAAAATGTTTTTTTTTTTTTATTAAAAAATAAACCAGCGCTTGACCGCAATCCCGCCTGATGGTAAGCAGTGACGCAATCGTTGATGGTAAAGCGCACTAGTTTGTTAAGAGCCTATTCATTCTAGCCTTGAAAACACTCAAATTGTAGTCCGACGGAAACACCGCCGCCGGCAGATTGTTCCAGTCCCTCGATGTACGCGGTATAAAGGAGGAGGCGAAACGCTTCGTCCGGATCGTAGAGGTGTTAACAACATAAGGGTGGAAACTCGCCGTACGACGGGTCGTCCGATGGTAGAACGAAGATGGGGGAATTAAATCGTGCAATTCCCTCGCACACTCCCCAAAATGTATCCTATAGAACACCGAAAGGCTGGCTACTCTACGCCTGTGCTCTAGGCTTTGGAGACCAACTCGAGTTAAATCAAGGTCACCAATCAGCCTCTTCGCACGCCTCTCCACTGAATCTAAAGTGGCCAGGTGACACTTAGCAGCACCAGCCCAAATGTGGCTGCAGTACTCCACACACGAACGGACCTGTGCTTTGTACAACATTAGAAGCTGCCCTGGTGTGAAGTACTGCCGGACCTTTGCGATAACGCCAAGTTTTCTAGCAGCCACCTTGGCCTTGGACTCAATGAACCGCCCAAAGTTTAGGTTCGAAGAAATCTCAACACCCAAAAGCTGAAGGCGATGATATGAAGGTGATGATTCTAGTATTGGTTCGCTACGATCGGGATGAAGCGTTTCGTCTCGGCTTTTATATTGCATACATCTGAGATCCGATCATCCGAGACATTCTGAGGGACTGAGACAAGTTGACTAAGCACGAATATAACATTTGAAGAATGGTATTTATTATAATAGAAATAAGGAAGATTCATTTAGAAATAATCAAGCCGCTCTCTTCCCTTTCTTTATCTTTTTCTCTTATTAAGCTATTGCATAGCTTCTATCGCGGGCCTTGAGCGCGGGGACCGAATCCAGAAATTCCGTAACGAAAAAACCTCACGCTCCCCATCGTCTAACGTCGTTTCAGTTCGGCAGTCTTCGGCACGGTATGTTTGTGTGCGTGCGACTACATCTTTTGAAAACAATTTATAGATTTTCAAAAAGAGCATGCATATTGCAGGGCGCGAACTCAGTTCTACACACTTGCCATGTTACTGATAGTCGCGATGTGCTAAACTTGCGATTAATTTTCTCTCTGAAATAGGTCTTCTATAGAGATATGTCATAGACGTCATCGACGTTGTCATGGCTACCTTAAAAACTTTTCATATACATAATTAATTATTAAGTACTTTTATTCAAATTAATTTAGTAGTGTTTTTATAAAATAGTTTTTTTTTAACGGAAAAGCTAAGATGAACGTCACGCTAATTTTTAATTGGACTTTTAAATTATTTATAGTGTTGTTTACTAAATAAAAGCGCGTGATTTTATAGAGTAAAAAGTGCTCACGCGGCCGTTTTTTCAATTGTTGCAAGAATTCAAAAGACTGTCTTTAAATAGTGTTCAGACGATTGCTCAAAGTGTATTAGATTTCATTAGTAATAGAAATGGCATTTCAATAATGACTTTCAACTATCAAAGTCTAAATAGTCATAAATATGATTTACAAGATTCAGTTACGAGACAAACAAATGTGTTACTTCTTACCGAAACTTGCATGACGCATGATAATCCAATTGAAATACCTAATTTTAATTGTATTGTTCAGTTCAAACGAGATACTGTTTCAAAAGGTGGGGTAGCTATTTACCAAAATAAAAATGATATTACTAATATTATGACTCCGAATATTGAAATAAATATTGCACACGTTAGCGATGTTAATGTTAGACGCTCAGTTGTTGGAGATATTTGTGCGTGCTTATGCAAACTTAGAAATGGCCTACAAATAGTTATGGTAGCAATTTACATTTCTCCGAATCCAAAATTGGACGAGGTAGAGCATTTTATTCATCGCACTTTACTGGAGTACACTGAAGAAGGCTCGAAAATACTTGGTACAAATGGTAATAAATTTCCACTTATCTTGGCTGGCGATTTGAACATTAACTTCGCTGATAAAAAATCAGAGCGGTTGACAACTTTTCTATCAAAAACATTAAATTTGAAAATGAATAATGATCCACAAGAGTCCACAACAAAATATGGGACCACCATTGACGCGGTATTTTCTAGGTATTTAGAGGATATTAAGTCGCAAACTTATGTTTCTTATTTCAGTTATCATAAACCTATAGTTTCAATGATAAATATTCCTGAATAACCAACAGCTACTGTAAGGTAATAAAACCCACATGTATTGTAAAATAATAAAAATATTTTAAATAATATTAACTTTTTATTTATTTAATAAAAGTAAAATTTGTTTTCTTATCGGTCACCACGCTCAAAAAGTGTAACTTGAATTAATATCAAAGAAAAAGAAATACTGCATAAATAAAATAAATAAATAATTATAATTGCATAAATTGATACAAAATGCTATGCAATAGCTTTACCGCGGCAGTCCCCGAGTGCCACACGTCTTTTTTTTTATAATTTTTAAACACATACTGCCTGTTTCCATATACCATACCAAAAAACACTAACTATACAAATAAAAAATATTTCCCATATCAAATGCAGTAAATTGTCAGCGTTATGGAAAAATAACGTATTTTCTTTTGCCATTCAAAACTAATCATTATGTTTCAGCACGCAAATTGCACATTACTTTAACATAACAATCGTGATAAATGTTGTCACAAATAATCACTTTCAAATCTAACTTCAACATTGTGAATTGTGTGCATAAACTCATTTATTAATGTCAGACTTAATTACCTGAATATTACGAGTTGAGCCTCAAAAACTCATTAAAGTTCACTTTCGTCAACACTCTAGACAGAATAATTAATTATGGGACAGAACAATCAATTGTCATACTAATATTACTTACAAAAACGAAAGTTTGTGAGTTTTTGGTCGCGATCTCGCCTGATGATAAGCAGTGATGCAACCGTTGTTGGTAAAGAGCACTAGTTCAGCAAGTGACTATTCGCTCTAGAATTCATCATCATCATCATCTGAGCCACATGAAGTTCACTGCTGGACATAGGCCTCCCCCAAGGATTTCCAAAAAGAACGGTTGGACGCGGCCTGCATTCAGTGCTTCCCTGCGATTTTGGTCAGATCATCCGACCACCTAGTCGGTAGGCGTCCGACGCTGCGCTTACCGGTACGTGGTCGCCATTCAAGAGCCTTTCTGCCCCAACGGCCACCGGCTCTACGAGCTATGTGTCCCGCCCACTGCCACTTCAGAGAGCTAATCCGCTGGGCTATGTCGGCGACTTTAGTTCTTCTACGGATCTGCTCATTCCTAATTCGGTCACGTAGAGAAACATCTAGCATAGCTCTCTCCATAGCTCTCTGTGTGACCTTGAGCTTTCTTATGAGGCCATTGTGAGGGACCACGTTTCTGATCCATATGTCATCATCGGTAACACACACTGGTTAAAGACAAACACAACACATTCCTGGCTCCGGTAACTCTTGCCTTGACCACACTTAAATTTTAATCAGACGAGAAGAACGCCTCAGATAAATTATTCCAGTTTTGGCTAACAGATGATTTATAACTAGTTCTTTTTCTCAGACAAAGGCCTCCTCCTTCTCCGGATTTATGTTAACCATAGGTCCAGGCTAGCATTAATATTAATTAAAACTTTATATAACTTGGCAGTCGCTCCATGTAATACTGGTATTCAGGTACATCGGCTAGACTGGAAGCCGAACTAACAGAGTAGGATACACGCTAAGTAGATGATCAGGTGGAAGCTTGTGTGGAACATGCTTTTACCAAGATACAGAAATCGTGATCTCTACAGCCTCCGTGGAGTAGTTATAGCGAACGCGGCCTCTGCGCCAGGAGGCGCGGGTTCGATCCCCGCGCAGTGCAAATATTTGTGTGCGTGAATATGAATATTTGCATTGGTCTGGTCGTACCTCGGAAAGCACGTTAAGCCGTTGGTCCCGGTTGCCATACGTACGTCTAATGGCAGTCGTTATGGGTTGTTAGAGCCGTCAAAAGTCTAATAATTGGCCTAGCTGCAATGCTTCGATGTCGCCTTCGGGTTGTGGAGGCCTGACGGCAGTCGCTTCACGGAAAATATTGAAGTTTAGCCAAAATCAGCAGTTACACTGTTAAAGCGGACCCCAGACTCCAAAGCTGGAAAGTTTTGGATGCGACAGGGATTAACGCTGAGATAAAGAAGACAGAAATCGTGATCTTATTCACAAGTGAAGTCGTACCCTGGTTAGTTGTCTGGACGAGATACTTCGTTTTTACCCTATAGATGTCCACTGCTGGACAAAGGCCTCCTCTAAGGCTATCCACAATGACCGGTCTTGTGCTACCCGCATCCATCGGCTTCCCGCGACGTATGCTACGTCTTCGGATACGAACCTTACTGCTCCATCTTCTTCTTCTTCAGCCTATGGATGTCCACTGCTGGACAAAGGCCTCCCCCAAGGCTTTCCACGCTGACCGGTCTTGCGCTGCCCGCATCCATCGGCTTCCCGCGACCTTCACCAGGTCATCGGTCCACCTTGTTGGGGGCCTCCCTACGCTGCATCTTCCAGTACGTGGCCGCCACTCCAGAACCTTACTGCCCCATCGGCCATCGGTTCTACGAGCAATGTGCCCTGCCCACTGCCGCTTCAGTTTAGCGACTCGTAGAGCTATGTCGGTGACTTTGGTTCTTCTGCGGATCTCCTCATTTCTGATTCGATCACGCAGAGAAACTCCGAGCATAGCTCTTTCCATTGCCCTTTGTGTGACTCTGAGCCTTCGTATGAGGCTTCGGGCTCTATCGCATTATCAATAATGCCACTCATAGTATACTTGTAATTTTTATTTTATTTTTTGTATGTTACGGATTGACGTGGTCAACAGTAAACAAAAGCATCGTGAGGAAACCGGCATGTCCTAGAGCCAAAACTTCGAAGATATGTGACATCCACCTACCCACATTGGGCCCGCATGGTAGATTACGGCCCATTCCATCTCATGGAGAGGAAGCCAGTGCCCCAGAAGTAGGAACATTATAGGCCAATTGTGTTATTTACGTGGTGTAGGTACTAAAAAGTATATACAATATGTTAAGAAAACCCTGTCCAACCCGTGAAGGTGTTGTTAGGTATCGATAACTGATTCTACTAATGGATACAAAACCGGGATAAACTTAAAAAAAAAAATCCCCCTAAAAAAATAAATATTATTTCGCAAAAAGAGGTAACTTAACAAACGTGCGTTGAGCACCCTTCCGCGAGCGGCGGGGAGCAGGGCACGCGGTACGTGGTCGCATCGCTATTCGCTCATAACAATACCGGTGTTGTCACTTTTTAAAAATTACCAAATTTCGGGGAAGTTGGAATTAATTCGCGGGAAAAAAAGATTATTCAAAATTCATTTGTATTGGTACTATGATGATTACGTAAAATTTTATATTATATTTGATTATGTGTTTACCTAACCTTTATTATCCTTATGGGTCGGACAGGGTTTTCTTAACACACTGTATATACGAAACCAGAATAACCGAGTAGTGTAGTGTGTTAGGGATTATATTGACGACAAAAAGGCTTGCGCTTGAGCTGCGTCCGATTTCAATACTTACACTGATTGTTCTTTGATATTTCCTCTTGTAGTTTTAATTTGTAATTGTTTGTTTTTTTTTTTTACTCAAAGCCAGTACACACTATGTAGCCAGGCATATTGTACGTTACGGAATTGCATCGCTGACAGGGGTATTCGGCACTGGTGCAGCTGCACAGGAGCTAAACTTAGCATTCGGGAACACTGTTGTAGCTGCTGAACCTTGGACAAAACTGTAGCATTGTGTAAATTCAATTTCTTAGTTTTGTATAATTGCATGGCACACGTGTGAGCACAATGTACTTGCTGTAAAGCATCTATTTGTTGGGTCAGTCTTTTTTGTTGTTGTTTTTCTTTTTTTTTTTGTGTGTTTTTCCATAATGGACGCTAATATATTTCTGCATCGTTCTCACACGATTGATTTCAAAATGAACGATGTAATCAAATATTTGTAACAATAGCTTGATAATTTAAAAGAGTGTCCATGGAGTTTCTTGCCCGTTCTTCTCCATAGGTACCTACACTTTGGTATGGGCGACTAGCTTCACCTTACTGACTGGCCGACCATCTGACAATTCAAAAGTGCCTGTAACTGGTTTATTTGAAATAAATGCTTTGATTTGATTTGATTTGAACCGAGCACACAACACAGCAGGCGGTAGGTCGCAGTGAGACAGGCCCCCCGCTGCAGGCGTGGGCGGCCAACGGTGCGTTGACCATCTTTTAGTTGAGACAACCAGATAAGATAACAAACTCATAGTTTTGTGATTTTTCAAGATATCTTTTTCAAATTTTGTACATAGATTCTTTACTTTAAAATACTGGACACGTTTGTGTGTTCGTGTGTGAAATATAAATACATATCTTTAGCCGAACCCCTGGCTTACTAGTTCTATGTCATGACTTCGAAACCAGATGGGCATTTTAATTATATTGCGTATCTTACTTCATGACCACTGCTTCCAAAATGGTGAAGGAAAACAACGTGAAGAAACCGGCTTGTCCTAGAGTCAAATATTCGAATGCATGTGAGATCTACCGATCCGCACTGAGCGTGTATTGGGTTATGCCCACTCTTTCCTACGGAGAGAGGGCCCGGGTAAAAAAAAATGATTCTATTTAGTCCGTCATTCAAATTATAGAAAAATATTGGATACGTATATTTTGTTTTATCAAATCAATAAAAATTGACAAATATAAAAGGCATCAAAGATCAGGAGTGGAGGCTGGTGACGTCACTGCGCGCTAAAAAGTGTAGCGTGCAGTGACGTCACACGAGTTTTCAACGCATTGTGTCGTCTTAATTTTTTGTTTATATGAAAAAAGAAAAAATACGTGTCTAGTATTTTTTGGAAATCTGACTGACGAACTAATTAGTTTTTTTTAGTCAAATACCCTATTGCATAACACAATACTATTAGCAATGGGTTTCATTTTGTGAGTTTTACAACATTCATTTCTTTATTTACGTTGCTATTCACATACATTTCTCGAACAAAAGTAGCAATCGATTAGCAATGCTTCAATATGATTCAGATTCACAGAAATTGTATGTTACACAATTAGGGTGCTGGTTTCCTGGCTTTAGGAACAATATTTACTGACGAATGATTATATAACCATATGTAAACAAAAACTAACAATCGCCTGTGCTTCTATAAAGGGGAAGAAATTCACAGACCTTCTAACAAAAGACACTTTAGTACTAAGCAAAGCTCGAAGAATAAATGACTCTAATTCGTTATGTTTCAAGAATCTGCTAAATTAAGTTCTGTTGTGCCCATACAACTACTAATTTCAGTCAAGTGGTATGCCAATGGGCTTAGGTAATGCTATTTACTCTTGTACCGTCTTGTTTATTTACGGAGTTAATAGAAGGAATAAATAAGTCTAAGAAGCTTACGCAGTGCGGTAGATTTTGCAATTAGAAGGGACTTCGGATAAATTAGGATGCTGTTTGACAGCGGTTTTTTTAGTAACGATGGAGGAAGGATTTTATTAGTGTCTTATTAAAGCGGGGTCGAGTCAGTTGGAGGTAATTTGAAGCCCGTAGTCTAAGAGGGTACTGACCCGTGATTTGCTGCGCTGATAGCTCTTAATCGTTAATCGAATCTGTGTAGTTTGGAATCGATTTGAATTTACGATTGAGCATCGTTTGAGAATGCGGTTAAAAGTTTTTATTTCAGATCGATAAATATGAATTTACCCGTGTGGTACCAGGCATAGAATAATTCCAACCCATATCTTCCCGTGGGTGTCGTTAGAGGCGACTAAGGGAACTCCCACCAGGGAAGCGGCAGCAGCGCTTTTCTTGTGGAATAACAAATTACTGTGATCTCCAACCCACCTGCCTAGCGTGGGGATTATGGCAATGCCCAATGGAATGAAAGTCTTGGGGGAGGCCTTTGTCCAGCAGTGCTCCTACCATATTACAATACTTTCGTCTCTTCTTTTTTTCATAACTGAATATTTTGGTACATTTTTTTTAAATAAAAGTAGAGGTAAGTAATCAGGGTATAAAATGAATTAGAGTGCTCAGTGATACCAATAGAAATCATAATAAATAACTATATCGTTATTACTTTCTGGAAAAAAAAATATTTGAAGTGCAAACTATGTAATTTAACGACCTTGAGCACTTTGTTAGATGGGGAATAAGCATTGAATTCGCGTGAGCGTGACCGACCCCAGACCGCTTTTTTTATTGAAAAAATGGTTGCCTGTAAAGTCGGTTTTACGGGCGAAGATTTTACGTGACAACGTCTTTTTCTCGGTAGAATATTTATTGATATGAATATAATTAAATTGCACAATAGGAACAAGGAATTGAATGAAAATAAGAATTGCACAAATTTTAACTATAGAAATATATTTTGTTTACTAAAACATCGGTGACTCATCGTAACGTTACCGAGCGTTACACTTTTTCATAAGTGACTCCCAGCCGCAACCTAATTTAAGACGTTGTCACGTCAAAAGCCGTGATCGGTTTTTGTCTTTTACTTTTTGTGTATTCGGAGTTTTTTTTTTTTTAATAATTTCAGTTTACACTTCTGTCGATAAATAACACGACTGATATTCTTTTGTTATAATGATTGCAAAAAAGATAAACAAAAATTTATAATTTATTAAACAGCCCTACGTTCTTTAGACTCAGGTAACTATCGTTAATTTAACTAATCCCCGTCTGACCACACTGATAAAAGCAGGCTTGTGACATCGCAAAATACAGACAATTTAGCGAACGGCCCGTCATAAAACATGTAGTCCAGTAGGCCGACTCAACGAGAACGCCAACAAGACCGACGACGAACAAAGTACATGCACACAAATGTGTGTGTACGCAATACTATGCGTGCATACGTACATACGTACACGCACGCATAGTATGCGTATATTACGCAATTTTATTTACGTCTTTTTGAACACAAGTTTACCAATTCAAAGGCATGATAACAATTTCTTTAAATTGTAGTCAAACGGAAACACCGCCACTGCCAAATTGTTTCAGTACCTCGATGTACGCGATATAAAAGACGAGGCGAAACGCTTCGTCCAGATCGTACTGGTTTAGGGTAGAATTTAGATACTCGCCGTACGACGGGTCGTCCGATGATGGATCGGAGATGAGGGAATTATGTCATGCAATTCCTACTCTCACTCTCCAAAATGCATCCTGTAGAATAACGACAGGCTGGCTACTCTTGCTGTGCTCCAGGCTTTGGAGACTGTTTTGAACTAAATCTGGGTCGCCAATTAGCTTCTTCGTACGCCTCCCTACTAATTCCAAAGCTGCCATATGGTATTTTGCAGCACCTGCCCAAATATGGCTGTAATTCTATGTGTATTACACACTGATTCTGAACTATCTATATGCCTAATTTCATTCAAATCCTTTCAGTCGTTTTTGCGTGAAAACGTAACAAACATACATAATATGTACATCTTCACAAACTTTTGCAAATATAACTAATATTAGTAAGAGATTTTTGTGCAGGATTAAATTAAATATGCTGCAAAACTACGCAGACGCGATATTACCTAATCGATATCTAAATGTGATAAAACACGGAATTCTGTTATCACTCTATCATGACACGATGAATAATTGTATATTTATCAAAATGACATTCTATATTAGCAGTCACTCTGACTCCTATAGATGCAGAATCAGATTTGCAACTTCGTATTATCTGAGCTACAGATCCCACAAAGGAACTTCCCTCCTGAATCCAATTACGAACCCACATTAGAACAACAAGACGATCACCCTATCTTTCCCTCGAATACAGTCAACCTCCTTTAGACGAGTACCCTTTGCACAAGTATCATTGGATTAAAACCAAACACCAATCCAACAAGGCCTTATGTTCGCACAAACTGTACGTCTTTTCGCTGCGTTTAGTCGCTGCAACAGCCAGACACATACAGCAAGAGCATGCGACCTTCTCCAACCTGTCGTTCTGCAACTCGACACCAGAGCTTAAAACTAAATAGAATATGCATCTCAAATAATGCACATTATAAAATGAATTTAGTCAAAATCGTTTATTTCATTTTACTTTTATTGATTCAGTAATAATTATTGAAACCGAATCTATACTAAATTGTACATGCGAAATTGTACCTCCCTTATTGAACCGATTTCTGAAATTTTAACCGCCTTCAAAAAAGGTGATCTTGCAATCTATACTAATATATAAAGCTGAAGAGTTTGTTTGTTTGTTTGAAGGCGCTAATCTCAGGAACTACTAGTCCGATTTGAAAATTTATTTTAGCGTTGGATTGTTCATTAATCCAGGAAGGCATTAGGATATATAACATCACGTTGCGACCAATTGAAGCGGAGCATATGAAAGAAACATATCAAAACCTACGCGGGTGAAACCTCGCGGCGCAGCGCGTTATAAAGGTGATCTTTTACCCCAAAAAATATATGTTAAGACGACAACACATTAAGCTTCTATAGTCTGTCAGATTTTCAACTTTATCTCTAAAGCATTAAAGCTCAAGGTTGATTGTGAATATTTGACAATTTCGGGCAGCTTGACCAGCTGTCGTCTGTACAATAGTCATACATAATTCCGCTGTACAGTCAAAACCAACTTATGTGAACGAAGTACCTATCTACTACGGTACGGCCTTTATACCTGAGCGATTGTGTGCGTGCTTTGGTTTCTCATGCAGTCCGTTCGTTGTCTAACTGGAAGTCTCCAGGGCCCGACGGGCTGCATAACTTTTGAATCAAACGGGTTTCAAGATCGCACGCTTGCTTGGCATCTAAGTTTCAGACTGTTTCAGAGTCTGGTTCACTACCTCAGTTCCTAACAACTGGAGTAACCCACCTGCTTCATAAATCAAGTACCACCGCGGAACCCAAAAATTATAGGCCGATCAGTTGTTTGCCGATGGTCTATAAAGTTCTTACATGCATTTTGAAAGTAAAATTAACAATCATTTTTTTAATACCTATCTACTACGGTACGCCCTTTATACCTGAGCGATTGTGTGCGTGCTTTGATTTATGGTGTAACTACAATATTCTCCTACATCGATGAAATTAGTTAAATTTAATAAATAATTAACATTTTATACTTAATAGTAAAAAGTCAGTAGATTTATTGTTATTATAGGATGGTCCGCAGTGTCTCAAGACAAAAGTCTTCGACCAGTGTGTGTTGCCAGTGATGACTTATGGAATTGAGACGTGGTAGCTAACAATGGGCCTTATAAGACGGCTCAAAGTCACTCAAAGGGCAATGGAGAGGGCTATGCTTGGGGTTTCACTGCGCGATCGAATCAGGAATGAGGAGATCTGCAGAAGAACGAGAGTAACCGACATAACCCGAAGAATTGCAACACTAAAGTGCCAATGGGCTGGACACATTGCCCGTAGGACCGATGCCCGATGGGGCCGACGGGTTCTCGAGTGGCGACCACGCACCGGAAGACGTAGCGTGGGTAGACCCCCGACAAGGCGGACCGACGACCTGGTGAAGGTGGCGGGAAACCGCTGGATGCCGGAGGCGCAGGACCGGTCGTCATGGAGAACCTTGGGGGAGGCCTATGTCCAGCAGTGGACGCCTTTCGGCTGAAATGATGATGATGATGATAGGTTGGTCTATTGCGGGTTAATTTCAGGACATGATATGGTACGGTGAAACGACACCCACACCCATACCCTAATATGCACTAATGTTTGTTAGTGAATATTTACCTCACTTCGCTACTTAATATTAGTACACGATTAGCGGTCATCGCGTGTGCTCCCTCGCTCCTTTATTACACTACACCTTTGGTCCGGATAATATACTTTATTTATCTTTATAAGCGACAGCCTCCGTGGCGTAGCGGTAGCGAAAGCGGCCACTGCGCAAGGAGGCGCGGGTTTGATCCCCGCACAGTGCAAATATTTGTATGCATGAATATAAATATTTGCACTGGTTTGGTCGTGCCTCGGAAAGCACGTTAAGCCGTTGGTCCGGTTGCCATACGAACATTTAGTGGCGTCGTTACGGGTTGTTGGAGCCCTCAAAAGTCTAACAATTGGTTTAACTGCAATGCTTAGATATCGCGTTCGGGTTGTGGAGGTCAGACGGCAGTCATCATCATCATCATAGGGCACAGGTCACCTCTCATCAGAGAAGGATTGAGCGTAATCACCACGCTTGCTCAATGCGGGTTGGCGATTAGCGACGGCAGTCGCTTCACGGAAAATATCGAAGTTTAGCCAAAATCAGCAGTTAGACTGGTAAAGCGGACCCCAGACTCCAAAGCCGAAAAGCTACGGATGCAACTGGGATTAACGCTTTTTATTTATCTTCATAAGCAGCAGTATCGTTTAGCCATCTTCCTATCATCTACAATGTGCATAAAAAATTTCAGCCACAACCTGTTGTTGCGTCTAGTCGTCAAGCTGTAGCAGTCGGAAGTCGCATAGTATGCGGTGTCGCTTACAGTGAAGATCGCATTTGTATGCAAGTGAACAGAATGTGTAGCAGTGCCTACACTGGGCACCACTGTCGGTTTTAGGCGAAATGCGAATTTCTGATGTAGTAACTTGGTGTATGTTTAGCTTCTTGCTGCCGTCGATGTTTGAGAGTGAGTTGCAATTAGTATAAGCAAATCCGGGCCTACTCTTGCTACGCCAGGTGCTAAAAACATCGAGATATTTTATGTGCTATACAATATGTAACAGAAACCCTGTTGTTCCTTCAACCTACGTTTTAAGAATTAAATTAATAAAGCAAGTAAGTTATAAAAATTGTTCAACAAAAATAATTAAAATAAATGTTTAATTATTAATATTGTTACGAATGCACCTTATGTCGAGGGCATAAGGTTCAATATCGCGTGACATGCAGTGCGTAACTTTTAAGCCCTGTAACTCGAGATCTAGACACTGTGTAGGTGTAATATAAAAACGCATTCCTAGACTTAAGGTGGCCTATCGAATGGTACAGGTTTCATCAATTTTGTCAACTAAGTGACGACATCGAAATTTCTAGAAACCTATTTCCGGGAATTACCGTAGGTACTTACTGAATGTACTCGAAGTTATGCGCTATTATTATTACGTCTAGACGATTCTGGAATGTTCGATCAGCTGGCCTATATATAGCGCCGCGACGCCGGCGCCGAGGCAGTCTGCACTTGACTACCGATACGAAAACAGCGATACTTAAGAAGCGATCTTTGAGAATACCTACTGCGACAACTGTAACGAGAACTGTGAGCACTACGTGAAGTAACATTTGTAGTGTTATTGTGTGTTTACGACACGGACTTCGTGGACGTAAGTGAAGACTTCGGTGCAACGTCAGCAACATTCTACTTGTCATTGCCTACAATCGACTGTACCTTCGTTGCCAATAAACTTCATAACCCTTAACCGGTATTTTAGTACCCCTAGCCCGTAACAATTTGTGTCAGAAGCGGAATGCCGGTCACGCCAAGGGAAGACGAAAGAGTTCGCACGCGACGACAAGCAGCGATGGATTTGGCACGTCAAGAGGAAGAATCATTTGGTGTCCCTGTACGCGTAGAAGATGCGGCCGTCGTAACACCGACGAATGTGAGTGCGCCTAGTACCACCACTATTCCCGGAACCAGCGGATGTGATTTATCGGCGTTACTGGCCCAGTTGACGGCTCAAATAAAAGGTATAGCAGTATCCCAGGCAGAACTAAAACAGTCCCAGGCAGAAACCCAGGTACAAATAAAACAAACCCAGGCAAAAATAGATAAATCCCAGGCAGAAACCCAGGCACAAATAAAGGAATCCCAGCAGCTGGTATTAGAATTAAACGAAAAATGGGAAAACACCAAAGAAGAGGTCAACGAACTTAGAGTAAAAACAGCACAACAAGATGCACGTATGGACCAGCAAGATACGCGCATAGACAAACAAGAAGCGCGTATGGACCATCAAGATACGCGTATAGACAAACACGATGCTCGTATAGACAAACATGATGCGCGTTTAGAGAAACTAGATAATACCATCCTGGAGTTCGGGAAAGAAATAGAAAGAGTACAAAAAGGAGGTATCAAAGGTGTGGTATCTGTACCCAGTGCTTTGCCGACGTTCAAAGTACCTCACTTTGACGGAACCACGTCATGGGTGGCCTTCCGTCTACAGTTTGAAAAGGTTGCTAAAGGCAACAACTGGGACGACGATCAAGCGGTAACCGCTCTTACGCTTGCTCTGCGTGGTGATGCGGTACAAATCCTCGAAAATATTTCCGGCGATTGCAATACCCTAGCCTGTTTGTTGGAAGCGTTAGAGACTAGATATGGAGAGAAACACCTCGAACATGTTTACAGGGCTCAACTCCGCGACCGCACACAGAAGAGCAATGAGGGTCTGCAACAGTGGGCAACGGAAATAGAACGTATGGTTCGGAAGGCGTATGCATCAACACCGGGACTGATTGACGTTACTACTCTGCGATTCTTTACTGATGGGATTCGAGATGCAGAAGTCAGAGCTGCAGTACGCCTGGGTCACCATCAGACCCTGAAGGCAGCCTTGACGCACGCTCTGGAGGTGGAAGCAGTACGCCAAGATGGCCGACAACACGACCGTGTTCGAAAAGTGACCGCACAAATAAAAGCCCGACGAGGACCAACTTGTTATGAGTGCGGCGAAAAGGGGCACATTCGAATTGATTGTCCCAGGAAGGCTAAGGGAAGAAGTGCTTCTTGGGCACGTAAAGACGCAGAGGTGTTGCTGTGGCGCAAGCGCGACGCCAAGGTCGAGCCCGAGCGAGCGCGTCGATTGGCGCGAGCGGAGCGATCGGAGTGGGCGCCGCGAGCGACCCGCTGAACGAGAGCGAGTACGTGTCAAGGACCGGGAACGCGAACGTTCCGGCAAGCGAGAACAAGAGCGCGAGCGGTCGCGCGGAAAGTCGTGGAGTGCGGCGGAAGCAAGGCGGGACAAGGAAGTCGAGGACGAGGCGCGTAAGAAGAAGCGCCTCGAGAAAAAGGCAAAACAAAAGGTCCGCCGCCGCCAGATTACTTCAGGTAGTAAGGACCGAGGTGAAGAACGCAAACAGGAAAAGACAGAGAACGTGAGGATTATCCAGGTGAACGCTTTGGATGAAGACTGGGATAATCGATCATTGGAAGACGCACAAAAGGAAGATAGTGACTTGAAGACAGTAATCGAATGGAAGAAACGTGGCCACAGGCCCGCTTGGAGTGAAATATCAGCGCTTAGCCCAACAGCAAAAAGTTACTGGGCTCAATGGGACAGCCTGATAATTGATAATGGAGTTCTGAAGAGAAAATGGGAATCACCTAGTGGACAGGAGGTCGCCTTACAGATAGTTGTCCCCTGTGATAAAGTCGCATCAGTGCTAAAGCAGGTGCACGACGGAGTATCCGGAGGACATCTAGGAGTGAAGAAAACCTTGGAGATGGTGAGAACAAGATTTTATTGGGTGCATTGTCGCGAAGACGTAGAGGACTGGTTTAGGAAATGTGTAGCCTGGTCCTCAGTAAAGGGACCGCAAACGAGGGCCAGAGGTCGGCTGAAGGTGTATAATGTTGGTGCACCATGGGAAAGAGTTGCTGTCGATATAGCTGGGCCGTTCCCTATTACTGAAGAAGGGAATAGGTATATCATCGTCATACAAGACTATTTCAGCAAATGGCCAGAAGCTTTTGTAGTACCCGACCAAGAAGCTCATACCGTCGCCAAAAAGCTAGTTCACGAGGTGTTCTGTCGATTTGGCGTTCCCTTGGAGTTACACTCTGATCAGGGTAGAAATTTCGAGTCTTCACTGTTCCGAGAGGTTTGCCAACTACTCGGGATACATAAGACTCGTACAACACCATATCACCCTCAGTCAGATGGAATGGTCGAAAGATTCAACCAGACGCTAGAGAATCATTTGGCCAAAGTAGTGGAAGAACACCAGAGGGATTGGGACCAATATATTCCACTCTTCTTAATGTCATACCACTCTGCAACACATGACAGCACAAATTGTACACCGGCGAAAGTCAACTTCGGCCGAGAGATTAGACTACCCATAGATGCACTAACCGGAACACCTCCCGATATCCCTATCCTAGCCGTCGACTATGTAGCCGACCTACGACGTAAATTAGATGGAATACATGAGCTAGTGAGAGAGAATGGTCTAAAAACCAGCGAGAAAATGAAGATCCGATACGACCGCAAAGCTAACGTGCCTGGATTTGAAGAGGGAACTTTGGTATGGTTACATAATCCCATTAGGAGAAAAGGAAAGAGTCCGAAATTTCAAGCCAAATGGGAGGGTCCGTACACGATAGTAACCAGGATAAACGATGTCACCTACCGGATAAGGAAAGGACCTAAGGGGAAGCTGAAGATCGTACACGTAGACCGCCTAGCTCGCTATTATGGTTCAAATCATGCTCGGGACGAGCACGACTAAGAAGGGGGCAATGTTACGAATGCACCTTATGTCGAGGGCATAAGGTTCAATATCGCGTGACATGCAGTGCGTAACTTTTAAGCCCTGTAACTCGAGATCTAGACATTGTGTAGGTGTAATATAAAAACGCATTCCTAGACTTAAGGTGGCCTATCGAATGGTACAGGTTTCATCAATTTTGTCAACTAAGTGGCGACATCGAAATTTCTAGAAACCTATTTCCGGGAATTACCGTAGGTACTTACTGAATGTACTCGAAGTTATGCGCTATTATTATTACGTCTAGACGATTCTGGAATGTTCGATCAGCTGGCCTATATATAGCGCCGCGACGCCGGCGCCGAGGCAGTCTGCACTTGACTACCGATACGAAAACAGCGATACTTAAGAAGCGATCTTTGAGAATACCTACTGCGACAACTGTAACGAGAACTGTGAGTACTACGTGAAGTAACATTTGTAGTGTTATTGTGTGTTTACGACACGGACTTCGTGGACGTAAGGGAAGACTTCGGTGCAACATCAGCAACATTCTACTTGTCATTGCCTACAATCGACTGTACCTTCGTTGCCAATAAACTTCGCAACCCTTAACCGGCGTTTTAGTACCCCCAGCCCGTAACAATATTTATAGTCTGTAACTATGTATGTCAAGTACCAATGTAACTTTTCTAAAGTTATATGTATTTTCTAAGTATATCTTGGACACCATTGACTGAAGGTGAAGGAAAACATCTTGAGGAAACCTGGACTTTATAAGTCTGAAATCGCCAACCCGCATTGAGCAAGCGTGGTGATTACGCTCAATCCTTCTCTGTATGAGAGGAGACCTGTGCCCAGCAGTGGGACGATGGAAAGGTTGATAATGATGATGATAATCTGTAACTGATTTCTTAGCTCTGCAATTCTGCATGAAGAAACCAGACATAAGTAGAACGTTCCCGCCAATTTATTTAAGTTATAAAATCAGATATTCTAAAAAAAATCGAATTTGTCGGTTTTAATAGGTATTTGATTGTGACCCCTCGACTAGACAATGATTACTGTTTTCTAATTATGACTACATTAATGATGTGCTTGTAGGTAAAATTATATGTCCCTGAAAGGAACAACAGGGTTTTTGTTACATAGTGTATAAATTAAACAATAATTAATCACAGGTACGCTTGAAGCTATAACATCTCAAAATTATGGTGAAAACAACAACTAAACCCATTGTGTAATTTGGATGGATAACGTAGTCACACAGACAGATGGAAACCAACTTCGCTTATAAGTACGCTCTCTGTTATGAAACTTTAGTCAAAGAAACTAACATCAGAGACTTATGTGTCCTTCTCGATTGTAAACTTCTTTTGAATCTGTATGTTGACAAAATCATTTCAAATGTTCTTTGGTGCGCCCACAATTAGAATAATCATCATCATCATTTCAGCTGAAAGACGTCCACTGCTGGACATAGGCCGGTTCTCCACGATGACCGGTCCTGCGTCTCCCGCATCCAGCGGTTTCCCGGGACCTTCACCAGGTCGTCGGTCTACCTTGTCGGGGGACTGCCCACGCTACGTGTTCCGGTGCGTGATTGCCACTCGAGAACCCGTCGGCCCCATCGGGCATCAGTCCTACGGGCAATGTGTCCAGCCCGCTGCCACTTTAGTGTTGCAGATTTATTAGAATAATATGCTTGTATAATTTGGGACCCTTATTACGATAAATATGTTAAAGCAATTGAGAAAGTTCAGCGTTAGTTCCTTAAAACAATGCAGTACAAGTGTCGTATTAAACATTTATGCTATAAATACTTCTTGAATAAGTATGCCTTGTTAACTTTAAGTTCAAGACGCTTGTTGCTTCAAGCTATAATGCTGCTTGGACTGGCCCATAACAAGTTTGATTGCTCTTCATTAATTAATAAGTTATGCTATATTGTACCCAAATTGTTCTGAGACGAGAGGTGCGCTCTGATCCCCTCTTTGCCGTAGTTTTTTGTCGTACTAACGAGGGTAAGAGAGCGCCGCTTCGGGGATTAGTAGAAACCTACAACACCCATTTTATTGGTTTAGATTATATGCCTTAACTTGGGAGTTGCTTGGTAAGTGAAATCTAGATTAGGTCTCACATTAAGTTTACTATTGTATGCATGTATTATCTTTCCAACTCTGTATCTAAAAAGCTGTCGAAACGTAGTGGATTGTGCATTTGTTTAAAGCACTGTATACCCAAATTTATCATGTAATATATAATTGTTTGTTTTCCCCAACAATATACAATAAAGTAACAAATAAACGTTAATTCATAATATACGAATATATACGACATGTCTCGAAATCAACATACACCTCCAAACACCATCTATAAACTACAGAAATCGATAACGATTCTGACTATCATAATATCCATTATATTGTGTGAGCACAATGTACTTGCTGTAAAGCATCTATTTGTTGGGTTAGTCTTTTTTTGTTGTTGTTTTTTTTTTGTGTGTTTTCCATAATGGACGCTCTTAACGTACAATATATTTCTGCATCGTTCTCAGACGGTTGATTTCAAAATGAATGATGTAATCAAATATTTGTATCAATAGCTTGATAATTTAAAAGAGTGTCCATGGAGTTTCTTGCCCGTTCTTCTCCATAGGTACCTACTCTTTGGAATGGGCGACTAGCTTCACCTTACTGACTGACCGACCTTCTGACAATTCAAAAGTGCCTGTAAGAGGTTTATTTGAAATAAATGCTTTGATTTTGATTTTTCAAATACATATTTGTGCCAATTCTCTTGCTGAAAAACTAAACTAATTTCAAATTAAGTGCATCTTTTTCTTTCTATTTTATTAAGAAAAGAATAACAGATGGTTTAGACCCCATTATAAACATGGCAAACAAAAATACGTCAATTTACGCCAGGAGCGGACTAATTTGACAGATCTAAACTAACATTTTATTTTCTGTCCTTTTCTTAATGAAATAGAAGAATTTAGAATTTAGTTTCAAAAACTAAAATATATTTAAGTTCAGTACATCACAAAACAATGGAATCGGGGCCATTGTATAAAGAATTTTATCAATTTTAAGCATTTCAGCACCCATTGTTGTGATATTTACGGAAACGCTAGTTCATTTAAATTTCCAAACATACAAGTTATTTCACCGGGCAATGTACACACATACAGCCAATCTCTACAACTACCAATATCATTTAATCCTTTTCTAATCCCTTTGAATACCCGGCACGGATAAGAAATATTCTCGCAGCCGTTCCGGTCCACTGACTAGATTATCCGGGTAAAATATAACCGGTTATCTGGCGAACCGTGAAAGCATACCGGATCGAGTTTACTATGAATTTTATTTACGAAAGTTGTTTTACCGAAATGTACATCAGATTTGATGTAGTTTATATAAATTTATTGGTTTTAGTTTGACGAATGGAGATAAAATTTCGGTAAAGTCGTCAAAGATTTGTCAAATGAAAATGAAGTTTAGTACCTAATATTGTTGAGTTTATTTCTGGGTTTGTGAGATGTGAATATATCAATGTAGGTACTACCGAACAGAATATTTATAATAATCAACTGCCGTGGTATAAAGGGTGTATCTGACATCGACGCACAAACGAGTACTATAGATCCAGTACCTGATTCTGAACCCCGCAGTGGTAGAATTTTTCGTCGGCTTTTTCATGATTTAAAAAAAATATATATGTAGTTTTTTTCACTTTAGACCGTTCATAATTGCTATACTTTTATAACCCAATAAGATTTTAAAGTAAAAATTAATGAATTCGCTAATTACACAAAAAAAAACGCAATGAAAACAATACTCGAAAAACTATCTTATCAGCTGATTTGATACAGTTCACATCAGGGATCAACGTCATACCTACAAACCCGCACGGTGGCACAATTGCAACGTTCAAAGGCCGAGCCGACACTTTTTTTTTAAACATTGTTATTTCTGTAACCGTTCATTAACGACATAAATGACTATCATAATTTTATTAGTGGCATGCGGACTAGCCTTTTCGCGAAGTTTGCGTTACGATGTCAGATACACCTTGTATAATTATTTATTTATAGTTTAAAAAATAATAATAATCTTTCATAATAATTTTAACAAAAAATATCGCCATCTGTCAGGTTGGTCTGACTTTTCTTCTTCGTATTGGCAGTCTACTGCTGGACAAAGGCCTCCTCCGAAGGGGTTTGCCATAATCCCCAACTTTGCAGGCGGGTTGGGGATCGTAATAATTTGTTATTTCACAGGAGAAGCACTGCAACCCGCTTTCCTGGTGAGAGTTCCCTAATGCCCCGTCTACACGCTCCGTCTTACCTGCGAGCATGCCTGTGCAAACCAGTTTGCGCATGTAAGCGCGTGTGTGTGGACGGCACGACGCTAGCGCGTGCAGTCTCGAAAGCGCTGCTTGTGCAATCGTTGACATTCTAAAGATTTGGACTGCGCAAACTTGGCCGGCATGGTAATACTTGCACGTGTGGACGGTCATTCAAACCGCACATCAGTCCTACGAATTATTTTACGACAAAGTACACGTCACAAATCCAATAATGACCGATTTTAGGAGTTATTCTAAGGAATTTTTAACACAATTCATAGAATTGTACAAATCGTTGCCAGCGTTGTGGAAAATAAAAAGCAAAGAATACTCAGATTGAAACAAAAAAAATTAAGCATATCATTTTTAATGATTGAAAAGTTAAAAGAGGTACCTATAATCATCAAGCTCTCAAAACAGAACTAGGATTGCACAGTCCAGTTTGCACGAGCTTACCTGGACGTGTGGCCACTACACGTTTAGACGGGACATTAGTCGCCTCTTGTCAGTCGTTTGGTACTATTCTATGCCCGGTACCACACGGGTCTTTTTCTTAATAAATTATAAAGAGCAAAATGTATTGATCTTACTCTTTCAGAGGAGTAGAGAAGTTAAATTATAGTTTAGTCAAATTAGTGAGCGCCTGATGTAAATTTACCCGATTATAATCGCGATTGACAATAATGGCATCTAAATCATCTGTAGAGTGTCTTTATTTGACAGGACTATCTAAACTAATATTTATCTACCGTCCTCTTCTTAATGAAATAGAAAGAACGAGATGCACTGGTACTGATTCTCTTGTGAACTAGCTAAACTTATTCTATAACTGTATTCTTTTAAACTTGTTCCTTCGCCTTTGTGTCAATGTTCTACATCGAACTGTGAATTTGAATAGTCCGCACATAACATCTTGTGGCAGTGTGTTCTTTGGCAGAATGAACGCAATATTACACACATCAAAAGTGTCTAGGGATCAAGCATTTTTATGCGGATTTCTTGAGATTGAGATGTGGCTTTGTAATAAATTTATGATTTTATAAATTTATATGGATCCTTTTTGGTGCATTTCATAATTTGAATCAGGAACTGTGTAATTTGAATCAAATTCGAGTATTAGATGAAAATCAGCTGTCAATATTTTCCCTATAAAAACATACAACGCATTGAAGACATTATTAGTGCTACTGTTTCCCTACTACTGATTAAAACCAACGTTATTATGGAGCGGCGACGTCATTTAAGCAGGGAAGAAATGCTCAGAGCCGTGGGAATGATAGAAGCTGGTTCCCGGCAACGTACTGTGGCTTTAGCTCTGAATACAAGTCAGTTCAAATCTTAACTCGAAGAGCTCCAACAATAACCGCCATGATGTTAGCCGTGAGGCTTCATCACTCTTCAGGGAACTTAATTAGCGACCAAACAGTCAGAAACCGCTTGCATGAAGTGAACCTTCATTCCAGAAGACCGCTACGGGTACCACCTATAGCAATGCACAATCGTAGGATTCGATATCAATGGGCTCTTGAACACAGAAATTGGGCAGAAGAACAATGGCGTTTCGTGTGCTTTTCTGATGAGTCTCGTTTTGGTATGAGACCGGATACAAGACGTATACGACACTGGAGAACCCCTGGACGCCAACAGCGATTAAAATCCTGCCAGGAAGTCCATCCTTATAGTGGTGGAACCATCATGGTATGGGCGGGTATTTGGATCGGCGGAAGAACTGAGTTGATTTGGATCAGAGGCAACCTCAACGCTCAAATTTATGCTGAGACGATTGTATCAGACGTCATCGTTCCTCTACAAGTGCAAATCGGTCCCTTATTTCAGTTAATGCATGATAATGCACGACCGCACACCGCAAGAGTTGTAAGACAGACTCTCGCCGCAGCTAACATCAATGTCCTGCCCTGGCCTGCTCAGTCGCCAGACTTGAACCCGATTGAGCATGCATGGGATATGCTACAGAGAAGAGCTCTGCCGAATATGGAGGGTATCCAGTCGCAAGAAGACCTTTTTTTGTTGTTGCAACGAACATGGGCGGCCATTCCACAGCGTGATTTGGATGAACTCATTTTGAGTATGCCAAACCGATGTTCTTGTGTTGTTAGTGTTCGCGGTAGAAACACGGATTATTAATTGTTTAAGTTACCCAATAAAATTTTAGAGAAAACTGTTATTTCAGTCTTTTTTCGAACTTTTGTGTTAGTGGTTCAAATGTCAAATATCCCTTTATTAGGAAAATGGCAAATTTCTTTATTAATGCAAAGGTGACTTGGTTTATCGTTACTGTGACAAACGAAAACACTTTATTTGATGAATCCTTAAAGAAAATTTTAATTAATATCAATCAGGAGAAAAGTTATTGCAAAAATATATGTTGATCCCTAGACACTTTTGATGTGTGTATGTTGGATAGTGTAGAAGTTAAATCCGGAGTCGTTTATTATACGGACCTTGTAGAAACTAGAACCAATTTCCGTGCGTTCAGGCGCTTTTGCCATACCTATTATTGAAATCAATTGTAACAGCACATACCTACTTAGGACCCAATAACTTAATCAACTTTTATTCCGTGGTGCTTGGCAATCTGGGCTTCTCCCAGTTGCAATAATGTCCCTTTGTGCCGATTGGCATAGTTCTGTTCTGTCTCCTGCTACTTATGGAGGGAAGTAGAAAAAAAAATGTTTCCTACTCCTCTGCAATTCTTCTCTGATTTATGGGAAAATGTGTGGCGGTGTAATTTAGTTATACTGATTGTAAGAGAAAATTGTATTCTCATTACATATCACCGCACGTTCACGTATAAGGGTCTGGTGTAGGCGGTACCTCGTTAATTTAAATTTGTACTGTGGAAGCGTGACTATAATTTATAATATCTTTTAGACTAATAAATTACCTATACTAATATGGGTAGTAAAAAAACGAATCAAAATAAACAGTCAGTCATTCAAATTAGGCTAAGAATCAGCTAGTTTTGAACGTCAATATTACATAAGACAGTTCCTCAAAACGCCAGAGCTTCGCAGCTACCTAGTGCTTTCGTTGGGAAGAAAAAGTGATGGAACAAACTCTCTAGCAGATAATTGATAATTAAAAACGTTTTTTATGACATTTGATTATGTGATATGGTCTCATTCATATCCTAAAGCAGGGTTAGCGAATCAATAGCACGCGTGCCGTTGGTGGCACGAAATCAAAATAATTTCGGTATGGCATAATTTCAGAAATTTGATTAAAAATTACCAACGGGCCTCTCCAAGTTGCTTTCAACACGTACAAATGGCTTCCTAAGTTCCGGGACTGCTAGGTCCCTAAAGATGTCAAGAGACATTTGAAATAACAATAATATTCAAATATAATTATAGTTTTGTCCCAGTAATCATTAAGCCAAGATTTGTTTATTGGCACGTCAGGGCCACATGAAATATTTAGCTGAAAAAGGCACGTATATGTATAGAGTTTCGCAATCCCTACCCTAAAGTATAATATATATATTACTTTAAAATCTAGACAGAAAACAAGAAACATCAATCTAATAAATAGTTGTAAAGTTATAAACTCATGTTGGAAGAGACAGACGCGAAGCCAAGATAATTAAATAAGGAAGACAGATTCCTGCTTAGAAAACTTAGGATACATCGAACGGAAAGTTTGAGTAAGTATCTAAACAAAGGATAATAACAGAGCATTGAGAAAGTGTGTAATCCTTGCCTCGGTATGAAGCTCACAACTTTGTTCATTAGCGAACTGATATAAATCAAATAATAGAAATAGGAACTTCGGTATCAGTCTGTCTTAGAAACGTGACTGTACTTCTGTATTGGAGGAAACTGGATAAGAAGCACTGATTGGAATCCAAGCAGTACGTTGTTTCGAAATTCATTAATAGCTATATTGCTTCGGACATTCTGAGTGCACTGTAACCATTTAACTGTAAAAAATAGGTGAAGGGGCGTGGAGTGAGCTGTATTTCAAACTAATGTGAATTTATAATAAAAAAAAAGTAGTAGACTGTATAAAAATAGGCGCAATACTATAATTTATATGACCAACGTATACATATGCGAGAGAAAACAATAAAATGCCCGTGACGGAGCGCATCTATGCCATCGCGTGTCAGGCCCGATACTAGGGCATGCAATACCGGTTTCCCGGTTTTCATTTTTGCCGGTAAACTACCCATTTTCGCGATTATTAAATTACCAGTAAAAACGTATAAATCCGGTAATTTACCGATTTTATGTTTTTGAGCAACATTGTATCTGGGCGGTGCCTGTCAGTTACACTGAAAGTGATTGGGCTCGGAATGGCGAGCGAGCCTGCGATTCAATACCAGAAATGGGAGCTATTACCATCTGCCCCCAATATGTAGCTAGTTAATTTTGTTTTTAATTGATAGCAATAGTGTGTTAGTGTGCTGATCATATCTTTCCAACACAGACAACCCGATTTAAAATGACTATCTCTGATAAAAGATCAGAGATACTATTCAATTCTGTTATATTATCCTCCGCAGATTAGTGTGAAATTGACGGGCTATAAATTTCCCTATCCCTTAGAATGATCTTCAAAACCATTGACTCGAATTTGATGGTGATTTTATCATTCCAAAGTTTATTATAATAAGGTTCTGGACTATAAAAATTCACTGCCTTCAGTATACCATGTTAAAGATAAAGAATTTTGACGTTTTAAGTGTCAAAGAAGAATACATTTTGGTAAATCCTTGAATTAAAAATAAAAGTAAATCTTTTGTGTTAACCATTGTAGCCAAAGAGATTTAAGATAAGTACAAATAATGTAATGTCTATGATTGCAGCCATTTTTTTTAAACTTTATTAACTGACCCAACCACCAAATAAAGTCCAAAGTGCCGCCAAACGATTCGTCGTGTTCCGGTATGATGTCTGATGAAGCCGTACGGAGGACGGATCTGAGCAGTTGTGTTACTTTATGTGCCGGGTACGATACGCCAAATGTTTTTGTGTCGGCAGACAGGTCGTGGAAGGTCTCCACATCAATCTCCCTCTGGCGCAGCATCGCTGATCGTTTTGTTAGATTTAACATTACATCACCTCGCTCAACTGCCGTCTTCCTTCCTATTCACTTAGTTTTTTTCAGTGAATAGGCTCCTAATAAACTAGCGTGTTTTACCATCAACGATTGCATCACTGCTTACCATCAGGCGGGATTGCAGTCAAGCACTAGTTTAATATTATAAAAAAAACTAGTGCCTGTCCGCGATCAAGCCTGATGGTAAGCAGGGATGCAAACGGCAAAGCGCACTAATTTATTAAAAGATTATTGACTCTAGCCTTGTAGACAATTAAATAATTATAATCACACGGGAAGACTGCATGCAAATGGTTCCAATCCCCTCGATGAACGCGGTGTAATGTGCTGTTGTGTTAAAAGTACCTATAGCCTATTATCAACCTTTATTTATCGTCCACCCATAACTACTATTGTAAAAGCCAATCATTTTAAGAGTAAGTGTGAAGATCTTTGCCGACTCTTCTCTATACGAAACGACCAATTGAAAATGTACCCCTTATTAGTTCCCATGTTGGCTTATGTGAAACAAAATATATTGATCGATTGAGTTTGATATATTTTCCATAT